>OY282588.1:32668043-33996352 GCA_958298965.1 Chrysolina haemoptera | reverse complement strand
CCAGCCCACACATTTGTGTTGCGTGTGTGTCTCGTGGAAAATCCTTGGATTGGTGTCAGCCCAGTACCGGCAATTGTGGCGATTCACTAAACCATAGAGGAAGAAGGAACACTCGTCCGAAAAACACACATTGAATAGAAAATTACCATTGTGTAACGCTCGCTCACTCATAATTTCGCAAAATTGCAAGCGACGATCAAAGTTGTCTTCATTCAGTTCGTGCACTAAGCGAATTTTGTAAGGATGGAATTTGTATTTTTTCAATACCCGTTGGACACTGGAACGAGACACACCCGTCGCAATGGCCAATTGTCTTGTACTTAGCGTACTATCAACTGCAACTTGCCCCAATACTGCTATCTCCGTAGGTTCATTTAGTACTGGATTTTCAAGCTGTCTCTTTTTGTTATGAACTGAACCTGTTTTTTCACCAAGTCGCGAACAATTTTTCCAGAGGCATGTTTGTCAGGATGCCGTTGGTTAAACAACTCCGCGACCCGATTTCCACATTCTTCGTTTTTGAAAAAAAGCTCAATGATTTCCACTCTGTCTGCAATTGAATACACCATAATAATAAATTTCAAAGTCAACAATTCGTAAACACTTCAACCACGACAGGTATCTAGCAACTACTTGACCTAATTCAAACGTGAAGAAATGAATTTTATTCATTTTTTACTATCTAAAATGAGCCTAAAAAAATCTGTTCATCGGCAAAAACAGCGAATCGGCAAAAACAGCGAATTCATTTGAAGGAACTTATTGCAATAAAGTACAATTGAACCGATTTTTGTATTTTTCGTCCCACATGATGGTTGGAGTTTCAACGCTCCATATTTTCTGAAAGAGTAGATCGATTTGAAAAATCTAAGCAGCACTGTATAGGGCATCACAAGCCCCTTCTAATGAGGTATCGCTTGACCCTCCTTCCCATTTGAAAAAAATTTTGGAGTGACACCCCTACTTAGGGGGTTGAAGGTTTTACTATGCTTGTTACGTCAAAATGTGTCCCCTGACAAACAAACTTGACCTGTTTTCGAATTTTATCGAAATGTTCTTTCCCAGCCTGTAATGGCTTGCGGTACGTTTTCGATGGGCCACCCTGTATAATAAAAATGAATTATACTTAAAAATATTTTTTTAAAACAAGCTTTTATTTAAAAATTATTGTATCACTATCTTGCTGCAAGTTTGGCTATTTCAGTTAGAATGAAAACTTTATCGATATGCTGAAATTTTTTTCTGATACACTGCAACATATTTGATCAAAGAGACCAGCACCATTAATACATTGAAGTAACGGTCTGTCTACCAGCACGACAACCATAAGTTGTTGAGCAATGAGTTTTGCATTCATAAGTGTTCAGACCTTCAGCAAAAGAAGGATATGAAATGTGTCATATTTCATATTTCATTGTTGAAAAATATTTCACGGTGCCATGATTGCAGTGTACTGACGTGAATTGTATACCAGTAATGTTCATGGGTGAAATATTGCGAGTCTTGTGACCACGATCCGCATAATTCATAAAAAGAGTTTCTTCACAAACCAACAAGTTTGAAGGATTTTCTTGTGACATTTTTACATGAAGTATAGATGATTCCCAGTGTTTTTTTTCATGTATAAATCTCCATTTCCAGGGCCAACTAATCTTATTTTTCAAGGTAAAAAGTCTAAAAAAATTACTAGCGATTTTTTTAGAAAAAATCTGACTACACCACTAGATTCGCGACATTTTCAAATGGTACGTACGTGAATTACGTTGAAATGCGTCAGTCAATGAAAAAGTTATGAGGGTATGAAATTTCATAAATATGCCGTTTAATCAACCCACCAATTCAATTTCAGAACTTTTATCCAAATTCGATATACACCACTGTATTCAGGAGATCTGGATATATCACTGGTCAAAATTTCATCGAAATCTCTTCATAAATAAGAACATCATAAGAAAATAAAATGGAATTTCAGGAAAATGTAATTTTATCTCAAAATTTCTTATTTTTTTTTATTCATCAACAGATTTCGATGAAATTATGGTCAGTAATATTTCAACACCCTGAATCCAGTGGTGTAGTCAAAATTGGCACAAAAGTTTTGAAATTGAAGTGGTGGGTTGATTAAAAGGCATATTTCTCAAATTTCATTCCCCTATAACTTTTTTAATATTTCACGCATTCCAGCGTTATTTACATGTGAACCATTTGAAAATATCGCGAATCCAGTGGTGTAGTCAGAATTATTCTAAAAAAATCGCTAGTAATTTTTTTATATTTTTGATAAATAAGAATAGTTGGCCCTGGAAATGGAGATTTATCCATGAAATTTGGTGTCCTAGTAGATTTTTTGAATGTCTACCTGACAAAAACAAAATTATTCTAATCAGTTGAAAAATTTAAGTTTTATATGTGTGCTTCCATTTTAAATGGGCCACAATGTATGTTGAACCTAATAATGTTCTTAGGTTGTGAAAAGAAGACGCCTTTTCCGTGCTTTTAGCGACACATTTAGGATGACCTCAGACCCAAAATCCTCAACATACTCAGGCTGTCGCTGAAAGGGCTAATCTGGAACAATTATGGCGCAAATGCTGAGCCCAAGGATGTTCCCAGCTTGTTGCCAAATGCCTGCCCTCTTCAGGCATTTGGCAACACATTCAGGATGACCTTAGGCGAATGTGTGCTATCTGGGGTCTCTCCCGAGGATTACCTGCTCTGTTGGGGATATGCTTATTATTTTTAATATTATTTATTAGAATGGACAAATTTAAATTTTTTAGTGTTCAATTGTCGAAATGTTTGTTAAATACATATTATTTTGAGACAAGAAGTTCACAACAGTTAAGTTAGTTAAGTTAGATAATAACGTCCCTGTTGATGTTACTGAAAATTCAATAATTAATTCACGATTTGAAGCAAGTCATCAGAAGTGGAGCACTTGTAACACTATGAGGTTCAACGTACAAAAATATCTAATTATGCAACACCCCGAAAACCCGAATCATCGTACCACAACAAATCATACCAATAAAACCAGCGAGACTTCATCAACCTCTTTTAAGTAAAACGGCGACCATACCAATTTACCTCAAAACTAGGAAGAGAAAGGTAAGTTATCAGTCCTTCGACGAAGAGGAAGTCAACATAGCGACATGCACTTGAGAGACGAGGATAGCTGCATATAACTTTCGAATTTACTGTGCTATATGTCGAATAAGCGATAAAGACGAAGAAATACAAGGCGAACTGGTGGAACAAAGAAGTGCGACTTATTGGAGGGGCCTTACCAGAGCGAAATTCATACGCTACTAGATTTCTTGTAGTTAGATACAAGACAAGCGGTGACTGATAATATTCGAAATATAGCGCGCTCGCAGACTTATACGCAGTGTTCCTGTCAACGATCGGTGTTGCTAGTGGGTGAGCCAAATTTGGATTTTAGTGTTCGTCGTCTGGTTTTGCTTTTCTTGAAATGGTAAGTTATTGTATTAAATAAATAAAGTATAATCATTATGTATAACTTTAATTTCTATTTTATTCTACTCATAGGTATATCGATAGGTTAGATATAAATTTTTGACTGAATGACCGTTAGAAATTACAAATTATAGATTCAAATAGCATTAGAGTGGCTAATGATCATAGCAGTCGATGCCAACACACCAAAAAAAAATTGCATGAGAATTAGTACGAAGTTGTTATAAAAGGGTTAGTTCTATAAATATTTATCAGATATGAGAAATTACCAACAGAAAAAAAACATGAATACTGTACCTGTATTGAAATTGAAATAATTTCGATGACAATATATTTCCTTGCCTAACAACCAGTGGATTCCAAATTTTGAAATTCAGCCAATAGAATCAGAACTACAGTGAAAATATAGTTTGTCGCTGTATTTTCACAGTGATAAACCTGCTTAGATTTTGTTTTACTATCTGTCAAGAGAAAATAATGATTTAAATTATAAACGTCAAATTTATGTTTTGACTAGTTATCTTTATTTATCCATATGAGCGATCGTTGGGGACAAATGTCCATTGGTATTAAATGGTATCAAAAATTATCGGTAATAATCATACCACTTATCACGACTTAATATATTACCCCTGAAAATATCAATGTTTTCCTAATAGACTCGTTAGCTGGCGATTAATAGTAAATTACCCATTAAGCACAGAGAAACAATGTAATTTTGTGCGAGTTGCATACAGTACTTTTTCTACAACAACCTAGTTCTCATATGATTTTTTTCTCCTCATCTGAATTACCCCAATTTGAGCTGAAATGGGCTTTTACCAGAAACTACTCCTCACGTTTAAATTATTCCAATAAACATTCACGCAAAGAATTATTCTAATATTTTCTGTGTTGGTTTGAATACCCAAAAGTGAAGAAATATTCAATATATACAGGGTGTTTCAAAATTCAATACAAATAGTGGACTTTGTTTTGCCATAAACATGTTTCTTAAAATTCACCCCCTCCAAGCTAATACAGAAATGGCAAGTGGCGCAAATTATGGAAAATATATGGCGATGGTTAAAGTGCAATACCTCGTAAGTCAGATTTGTATCGTTTGCGTTTCTGGGAGAAAAAAATTTGCAAATAGCGGATTCCTTCAACTACAAAGTCTCGTTTTTTATTTAAAAACTGGAAATTGACTTACGAGACTTTGCAGTTCTTCGGCTTTTTGCAACGCAGAAACACAAACGATACAAAACTGCAGACTTGCACAAGGTACTGCACTTCAACCATCGATAAGTCCTTTTTTTTTGGATGCTCAATGGAGGGTTGCCAACAGTTTTTCATTGTGAAACTTCTTTATAACCACCAAAAAAATTTAATTTAAACCACGAACAAACCTATGTATGTTTTCTGTTTTGTCTGTAGCTTGGAGGGTGTGAATTTTAGGACACATGTTTGTAGGAAAAAAGTCATTTTTCAAACCCAGAAATATGCCTGTGAAATATTTGTATTTAATTTTGCAATAACCTGTATAACGTTAGTACAGTCGCTGACGTAAAAAATACATTATATACAGCGTGTCCCACTTTGAGCAGCCACACCCTCGTATTTTCTTGACAGTACAGTGATATCAAAAGTTATTTTTCATAACATATAGTACCCAAAAATATCTAACTTGAGGTTGATGAAATATTCGTATATCCATTTTCCACGTCTACCTACGACCAACTGAAAAGTGAAACATTGGAAAAAACATACTAGGCATTTTTGTATCGCAAAAATAACACCAGATTCTGTTTCAGAACACCCTAAAAGCCCTAGATCTAAGTGTTTTATTCATTAAAATATACAGGGTGGTATCTGTTAGTAGCAACATTATTAATTTTTATTCATCCGAAATGATCAGTTGCTTTCGATTTTTTTTTTACAAAGGGCCTGAACGTGTTCAATTGATGCTGAGTATAAGAAATACCCAAATTTTACTTTTTCATGGCTTGCTATGACCAGTTGAAAAGTGAAAAACTGGGAAAAATATACTAAAAGATTTTTTCCTTCGAAACTAACATCAGATTCTGTTTCAGTACATTCTTAAACCCCCAGATCTCATTAAAATATACAGGGTGTCTTACAGACTAGCAATATTTTCAATTTGTTTTCATCCGTAATCTTTGGTTGTTTTTGTTTTTTTTTTTCTATAGTAACAAAGTACCTAAAATGTTCAATTACTGCTATAGAAAATAACCAAATATTACTTTTTCATAGCTTCCTATGACGAGGGTATCATCTGTAGCTAGCAAATTTGATAACTTTTATTTCTCCGTAATGTTGAATTGTTTTTGAATATTTCTTTTCCAATCAAGAAGCACACAAAATATTTAATTGATACAGTGTAAAAAAAAAAACGAAATATCATTAAATCAACTAAACGCTACGAATAAATAAGCGTTATCAATTCTGCCAGCTATATTATAGATGACACCCTGTTTATTTTTATGATTCAAGAATTGGTGTCTTGGAATTTTAGGGTCTCCTGAACCAGAATCCGCTGTTACGTTTTTTGATGTGCGTTCCACAATTTTTTACTTCTCGACTGGTCATAGCTAGCCATGAAAAAGTAATATTTGAATATTTTCTACAACATTATTCGAACATTCTTAAGTAATTAGTGATTATGGAAAAAAATCGAAAACAACTAAACATTACGGATGAATAAAAATCAATACTATGTCCGTTACAAATGACACCCTGTATATTTTAAATAATTAAGTACTGCTATTTGGGGGTTTCAGAGTGTTCTGGGATAGAACTTAGTGTTATTTTTGTGATTAAAAAATCCCTGGTATATTTTTCCCAATTTTTCACTTTTCAATTTGGTCGTAGGTAGCCATGAAAAAGTAATATTGGAACATTCCCTACAGCATTATTTGAACTTCGTGACCAAGGAAAAAAATGGAAAACTACCAAACATTGCGGATGAATAACAAATAAAAAATGTTGTTAGTTACAGATGACACCCTGTATATTTTAATGAATTATCACTGAGATTTGGGGGTTTTAGGGTGTTCTGAAACAGATCCTTGTGTTATTTTTGCGATAAAAAAATGCCTAGTATGCTTTTCCCAATTTTTCACTTTTCAATTGGTCGTAGGTAGCCGTGGAAAATGGATATACGAATATTTCATCAACCTGAAGGTAGATATTTCTAGGTACTATATTTAATAAAAAACAAATTTTGAAATCACTTTACTGTCAAGAAAATACGAGGGTGTGGCTGCTCAAAGTGGGACACACTGTATACCTAATGAATTAGCATGAAAATGTTTCCTCATAAAGTGTTACTATAAAGAGGTCCCATAAGTCTTGAAACTACAAGAATCCGTTTTGGGGTGACATGGCTTTGCCCCTAAAAAGCAACTCTTGTTGCATTTGTATTTCAATGATAATTACAAATCTTTCTCTTTTTCTCCACACCAGAGAGAACTGTATTAAAAAAATCGGATTTTGTCAAAACCCTAGCTGTTACATTGGTTCGTATTTAACAGTTATATCAGAATTCCACTATTATTGTGGTGATAGGAAAATCTAAAAATATCGTGTTTTTATTAAATTTCTGATGAAAATCGTGCACCAAATTTTACTTCGCACATAATCTTAAAAATAGTGCGTCAAATTGAAGACGCTTACAGTTTTCAACATTGCATGCGAAGTGAAATGCTCTGGCACGATTTTTATCGAAAATTGATTATAATCTGGAAAACACCATGTTTATGGAGTGTCATGTCATGACAATGGTCTAGAAATTCTGATATAACTTTTAGATACGAACCAATGTAACAGCCAGGGTTCCGACAAAATCAGATTTTTTTAATTTAGTGCTCTCTGGTGTGGAGAAAAAGAGAAAGTTTTGTCATTATCATTAAAATACAAATGTTTCAGTATGGTCAAGCTATTCATAAGAAAATAATTTGATATTTTCATAGAGCTAGGAAAATATAAAAAAAATGTCATTTCTATTTTCTCTCATTATATTTTCAAACCTTGTATATGTATATAAAATCAAATTCTATGCAACTTTTTCAAATAACTTTTTTCGATATCTTGCTTGCCATTTGACCCCCCTTTTTGCCTTTTTATAGTAATTTTTTTCTATTTGCCGACATACTGCACAATCTTTTCCCCAGAATTTTTTTTCCAATACTCTAATAATAAACTTTTTTCCCATATGGTACATACTTTTTGGCGAGCACTATATATAGTTTAAATATGTGGTCAATTATAGCTGAATAGTACGAAGACTTAGAACTGACATTACTCAATTTTAAGTTACAACTCGGAATTATTAGGAAAGAAATTTCTTATATCCGTTACTTGCTAATTTCGTGTTACGACTCGGAGTCAGCACTAATTTTGAGTTGTTAATGAAATAAAAAAAAAAAAACGAAAATAGGAAAAATTATTTTTTCTATGTATGAAACAGATTAATAATATATTAAAAAGAAAATACTAGTAACATTTTTCTTCATGTCGTGTTTTTTTCAACATTTTTGTAAAAAAAATTCTGCATCAACTATTATTGAATACATTTATGAATTATATTGAAGCCCTTTATTTTTCGTAGGGCTGTATGCATTTATAAACACAAAATATCAGTGGAAAATAATTATACTTACTATGTTTTATTATATACTTATACTTTTAACCATTAAAAATGGCAAGGACTGCATCAAATTTTCATAATTTCAAAACCAAAATTCATATTTCATACATTCTTGCGTAGCTTATGAGCAATTTGATAATTTTGAGAATGCCTTCCATTAATAATTTAAATGAACAAATTTGTGAGAAAAACCAGTTTCACTTGAAAACAGTCTTTTTTATCCAAGTGGTGTCCCACGAACCGTATTACCTTGCCGGTTATCTGCGGAGAAAATATCTACACCGAGTGTACTTGCCATTATTGAAAATCATTTTTGAAGAACTTGAGTGCTGAATACTAATTTTTTATTTAATTATAATATTGCATATACTAATATTGACAGCAGTACTGATGGCATAATATTGCTCTTGCCATATCATCTGCTTAAGCAGGCCCGCCTCCTTGACACATAAGGGCATGTTGCTAGGCAACAAATATAATATGAACCATAGTGTCAGGTCGGGTATGCAATTTTATATTATGAATAAAATGTTGTCGAAGAAAGTAGTTGTGGCATATGAATATATAATATGTGATATCATATTTTTCAGTTATATTCATGACCTTGTTTTACTGGTTTTAAATTGTTCACTGACATGGCAGGGTTAAAGGAACGTATTCAATACGATCATTTGAGGTTATCAGAGGTCTCAAGACTAAAATTCAGTTCTTGATATGAGACAAATAAACATTCGACTGTCCAAGTTATGTAAAACCAGATGGACACTAAACATAACCTGTACAGCTGAATTACAGGGCAGTGAAAGTGCTAAAACACAATGTTTTCGAAAATAACTCTATAACGTCCTAACTTGTCTTCATGAAATCTGGGACCTATACGACATTTGACAGCTTTCAGTTTGAAATTTCAAACAGCAAATGTATACCCCCTAATCACCCCTCCCCATCAGTCACGCCACTGGATTAGTTCAGATTTGGTGAGATAAGGAAGTGAAGAAATATTTCCATTAATTTCCATCCTTGATGTGTGTAATTGCTCCTGAAGAGCTTGCTTTCCAATTTTATTAATCTCCCTGATGAACTTGACAAGTCGAAACAGATTTTTGTCGACAAAAATGTATTGGAGATAGAATGTGAGAGAAGCGAACCTTGCTTCAATGAAATGAACGATTTCTGTGAGTGATATTTTTTAATAACATTCTCCCTATCTAATTCATTTAATGAATTTCAATGAAAACTAAAGAAAATTATAAAAAATCAACTATCTGAATGCGAATTTTCACTTTCAGATTTTTTCTTTTCAGTTAGTCTTTTCACAATGTTTATCAGATGTAGTTCAATGTCCAGCGAGGCTTTAGCCAGGAAAGTATTTATTTTCTGTTAGGTATTACAAATATATCACATTTTTCATTTTTCAATTTTCATGGAGAATGTTCCCCTTTTCAACATGAATAGATTTTCTTATTTTGCCATCACATTCTTTCATATTACGATAGCATTGAATCATTCATAAAACTGTTTTAACAAAAAATATTTTCCAAAATCTACAACTTTCCAGTTTACATTTGAAATAACTGAAACTATTGTTTTCATAGGATACTTAGTAGAACAGATTTTTTTCCATCTGGTTATGGACCATACTCAGATTTCTGAAATTAATAGAGTTAGTTCCAAGCATAACTTTGGAACGTCCAAATCACCCAGTTCATTCATACAAGAAATCACTTAGCACTGTACTTCAAATGCTTATTTTAGGCAAATTTTTGCTTTTTACGAAACAAAACGACATTCATGCAAATAAGAGAGAGTTAGTTCAGCGAAAACGTCTTCAAACAATTGGACACTCAACAGAAAGATATAACATTTGAGAAAGTAGTTGTATAATACTATGAACATACTTATTTCTATAGGAAAAAAACTTTGAGAGGACAGGCTTGTTTCAAGAAAAAAATCGATATCAACACCATAACGAAAATATCCAGATTATAATCAACATGCATCGAAAATTCAATATTACTGTTGAAACTTCGAGTATATAATATATATACATATATATATATAACCACAATCCAGTTTTTTAGTATCCTCGACCTTTAATTTTTTACTGTTTTTTTCAGAAGGTTTATTCAAGCTATTACTAAGTCTCTTTCTTACACAATCAGCCGCTACCTGCTAGAAATAGTCTTTCTTTTTTAAACAACATTCAATGAGATAATAACTAGTTGGATATATTTGAAGCAGTTACTTTGGTTTTATTTCAGTTGAATATATTATGTAATGAAGCTATGATTCGATACTTGGTATTAGCAACAAACTATTCGAAAAAAAGCTCAAATCTTAGTTCTCGAGTCTACCACAAATGCAAGTACCTACCTATCCAATCAATGAGTTCATATGAAAAATACGTCTTACTACATTGTAGAAATGAAAAAAGACTAATTTTGATTTTGAATTGATTTGAGTTAATGTTCATTGAATATACCGGGTGTCCACGAAAGGTGACTCGCCCCTATAACTTTTGTTTTGTAGATATTGGAATGAAAGTTGCAGGATCCATATAATACATAAAACTGCATTTTTTGACAAGTGACTCAGTTTCATGCACTTCCGGTTTTACCGGAAGTGATATAAACTTTCGATTTTTAAATGAGACACCCGGTATATTTTCATTTTTTTTGTCTCCATATGACATTCTAAATACATCCATGCATCATTTGTTACTTTTTTATCATTTTTTTTTAAATTTTGATATTTATTTTTGAATCGAGAGGGCTATGGATACGTTCAAATTATCAATTTTAGTCCTAATGTATTGGGAAAAATACAACTTTACGGTTTTCGTTTAAAATGTATCTGCTGAATAAAATTTCATATTATTACAATTTCTTTTAAATGGCAACATAGTGGCTCGTTAGGTCAGAAAAAAGAGCATTTCATTACGATCAATTTGATACCGCACACTATAAGGTCTCGAAGAAACTTTTGTGAACAAACTTAAAAATATTACGGTAGGTAGATCTTTCTTTTTTGATTAAAATAATACTAAAATTCATTGAGTAACATGTGACCAACACAAATGATATAACAAAACCATCAATCCACAACCGAATATCTCCTTGAATTAAGGATATGATTAACATGTTTTTCAATCAATAGCGTACACAATAGTTTCCTAATTTAGATTCGGAGAAGTGAGGTAAGATAACATATCGACAAGTAATGTTTTTTTTTTAATGCACCTTAATTACCTTGTTCTATTAGTTGTGTAGGTCACAGTTTACCCAATGTATTTGAATCCCATTTTAATCTGAAATGGTGTTTCTTTTGAAGAAATATCCTACAATATTCCACAAAAATATTGGAACTTGCTGAAGCTGAGTTATTTGTAAAAAATGCAGTTTTAAGTGGTATACAAATCCTCCAATTTTTTTTTGTGACCCGAGTAGCCACTATATTGTCATTCAAAAATAAAATAGTGGGAATAAATTGAAAATTAAATTTTACAAAGTTGAAGCATTTTAATCGAAAACTGTAAAGTTGTATGTTTCCTAATACCTACTTTAGGACTAAAATTAATGATTTGAACGTATCCATAGACCTCTAGATTAAAAATTGAATATCAAAATAAAAAAAATAAAAAAAATGGCCTCCAAAAGTAGCAAGTGATACATGGTTGTATTCAGGCTGTCATATATAGACAAAAACTGTTAAAATATACCGGGTGTCTCATTTAAAAATCAAAAGTTTTTATCACTTCCGGTGAGAACGGAAGTTGCACGAATCTGAGTAACTTGTCAGAAAAGTCAGTTTTATGTTTTTATGTTTCATACAGATCCGTGGTATATGTTGGTTGTTGCTGGTCACTAATCCAGTTTGGCCAACTACAAAACTATCTTCCTAACAACAGATTGTGAAAACTAAAACCATAACCTATATCATAGTACATGTTATGTTTTGTTGCCCGTCGCCACTATTCAAAATAACAATCACCTCGTCCAAATTCATCGAACTTTTGTACAAAAGGCTCTCTTTTTCAATTTAAAAATAATAAACTTGCTTGATAATGATGATCGTCCTGCAAGAGCGACGCATTCCCGTTTTCATGAAGAACTGTTTACTATTATGGTTCAACAACATTTTATTTGTTTTTATAAAGCTTCAGAAATTGCCCAAATATAATATAATATCCGTATCAGTTGAAAAAAAACTCATTCAGACATCATCATTACTTCTGCTGTAGGACATGCCGACTTGCTTTCAAAATTTCCCTCCTTATATGCTGAAATGGGTCGACATGATTGAAATGCGAAACAATCAAAGTTTATTAAATATTGTTTACGTAACACTCGTTAGGTATTGAAACTTGCACATATTTTTTATTTCCTTCCTACTGACTTTTGACTTCTCGCGAAGAAAGATAAAGGAGGACAAAATTTCGGGATTGAGATACATCCTGTTGCAAATTGAGTCGGCACCATTGCCAACTCCGTGATTAAGGACCCTACGAATTTGTTTAAATGGGCAAACATGACATGATTATCTTAACGTTGAAAAAAAAAATTGACAGTCGCGTTCTCAAAATATTCCATAAGTCATATTTTTCCAATAGAATAATACCCTGTATTTTATCATGTTTTTCTATTCCCGATGACAGTCGATATTTTTGGATCTAGATGCCAAATGATAGTTTTGCGTTCAAGAATGCAAAAGTATTTTTCCTCCTACCCCTATAGAAAGTACACACTTTACTCCCTCAAACCAGGGAGGAAACTCATACGTTTCATACGTAAAAATCAAATATGAATGTTACTTCTACTTTAGTTCTTCAATAGCTATTTGTGTATTTAGAGGGCAAAGTGATTGATTGTCGCTCCACAAAAAGATAAATCTTTAGAGAACGACAATAACACTTTTTGCTCGAAATACACACATTATTTTATCTACAAGTGCAGCTCTTAGAAAAAAAATGATCGACACTTCATTCAAATAGGAACATAACATGACTTATGAGAAAATCACTCAATAGCAATCCAAAATGTATAAGCAGCTGTCTAAATGTCCAATAATTCAAATCACTAACAAGAAAAAAGTAAAATAACGTTCTTGAAAAAAAAAAAAAGTTGCAATTGCCAGGAGCAGAACCCGGGACCTTCGGATTATAAGCCCAAGCCCCTAGCCAATGCACCACCGCAGATTCTCAGAAGGATACGACTGTATTGTCTATACTTTCCATCATGCAAGTAGAGGTCTGTTTTAGAAAAAAGCAATTGAGATGCGTTTTGAATTTACAAAAAAAAGGTTCATTGAGTGGGTAGGAGGAAAAATCATATGTATTACATGGGAGTAAAGTGCCTTTTCCTCCCTTGGATGTTTCGTAAACTACATCCTGGTGGGTGGTAAAGTGGCACTTTCCTCCATAGTTATACAAATAGCTATTGCATTCGAGATGCAAACAATATTTTTTCGAAAACTACATTAAAACTGATATAAGAATGGAAAAATTAATGAATAAGTATCTGCCATTGTTAATTGACATGTCGTAACATTTCTTGTTTGAACCAAAATGATCGACGAAGGTGATATTGTTTGCATCACTATCGTAACGGTAACAGCGTAATAAATAATAAACAGAACGTAATAGTAATTTACGTAACAAGTCCGGAAAACTGTTTTCTGACGTGTTGCGTACAAAATTTTTTCGGCAACCGTGTAGAATAACAAATCGAGAAACATTTATTTATTATATTCCTTTGTAGAAGAAAATTTCGAACATTTTAATTATTATTTGTATTAAATATTGAAATTTGAACAGAAGATAGGTACTAACAAAAACATTCTAATTCTTATTAACATTAATATTTATATCAAAATACGAGCATTTCCCGGACTAGTCCGGAAAGTACGTACTTCTCGGACTAGTCCGGGAAATGATACTTTCTCGAAGAAAAATCGTCCGGGAAGTAGGTACGTGTTGCGTACACAATTTTTTCGGCAACCGTGTAGAATAACAAATCGAGACACATTTATTTTTTGCATTTCTTTGTAGAAGAAAATTTCGCACATTTTATTTCTTATTTGTATTAAATATCGAAATTCTAACAGAAGATATGCACTAACAAAACATTCTAATTCCTATTTATATAAATATTTATATTGAATGAAAAATGGGAAAAGTAAATTTCTATGTTTTTGTACCACTTTATATTTATAACCTTTAGTTACTGCAGTTTCGTCCTATATGGACATTTTCAAAACTATAATTCCAACTGATATTTGACTATATCAATACACGCCTTTTATACCTGGCATCTCTTAACAAATATCAATTTAACCCATAATTATATCCTTATACCTGATGGAAATTAGGGGTTAAATTGTTATTTGTAAGAGATGCCAGGTATAAAAGGCGTGTACTGCTATAGTCAATTATCAGTTTGAATTATAGTTTTGAAAATTTCCATATAGGACGAAACTGCAGTAACTAAAGGTTATAAATATAAAGTGGTACAAAAACATAGAAATTTACTTTTCCCATTTTTCATGATGATCTCCTACCACATAGTAACGGCTACATCCATCAATTTATTTATATTGAAATTCGAGCATTTCCTGGACTAGTCCGGAAAGTACTTACTTCCCGGACTAGTCCGGGAAGTGATACTTTCTCAAAGAAAAATCGTCCGGGAAGTAGGAAAAAAGTATTTTTTTTACAACTGTCATTAAAAATGACGTTTTTAATTCATTGACATATGAACTAAAAACTGACGTTTTTCACCAAATTACTGTTAACACTAGTGTTAAAAAAACTTTTATCACTAGTGTTAAAAGTAAAATGACAGATGAGGCGATAGATACTCAGTAATATAGATCTCTCTAATAGAAACACTTCTATTAGATAAATACAGAACACCTACTCAAGAGGAATCATTTATAAAAGTTCACACATATGTATTTGGCCGTTTGTGCAATTGGTAATACTAATTCCTTTTGAAGTTACAAACGAAGTAGTATTCACTCCAACTGTAGAAGGTCCCCCAAAACTGGCAAATAATGACATTCATAAATAAAGTGCGTTGGGGTTTATTATACATTTATTGAAAGTGATTTTATTTTGCTCGTGGGGTTGTTCCACTCGCTAAGGCTCGTTTCGCAATATTTCCCACATACAAAATAAAATGCCACTTTTAACACTTGTATCATAAATAACTATTAGGTACTAGAACCTAAAAGTATTTTACGTTCTAGAACGAAAAAGACACACTTCGCTGAAATTTTAACGAAAATGTCAACATTAGAGTTCAGTTTTCGAAAAAGTATTTTTTTGAGTCAGTTACTTTAAGAAATTGTCCGTTGTGATTGATCCAGAACGGCCATGTCTTCCACCTGTTATCATATATCTCTCAGTATACGTACAATAATATATTTTTTATAACCTTGATAACCTTGAATATTCTCATGTATTGGTGCCGACATTCACCTCTTGATTCACTGATTGAAAATATTGAAATATAACAAAAAATACCTAATGAATGATCAAGCTATTTTAAACTTTATATCGAATTACATCACAACGCCAATGTTGTTTGATTATCTGAGCAATCGTATAATATAAAAAAATCTATGGTGGAAAACTGAGCCTAGTGCTCTGAAGAATTATTTAATTCTCATCTCTTTATACAGTGAGTTTCAAAAAGTTTGCATCTTATGGGAAACTTTTTTATTATGCATTTGTCAGAAAATTGTATACGATATAAAAGTTGGTGCTTTCCATGAAACTCATACTTGAATTATCAAAATTCTGAATTTCCAAACGGTGTACAGGGGAAAATAAAAAATAGGATTTTTGAATAAGAGAAATCTACCCTTACTTTCGATATTATCGAAGAAGTTTATTCAGAAAAGTTGTTTAGAAACAAAAATAATATTAATATTTGGAATCACAGCCACCCACGCAACATAATTTTTTTCACAATTTTTTATAGTTCTAGCCTCATAAAGAGCACTAGTATCATGCACCTTGGTCGCCCTCATATTCCTTCAAAAATATTTCAATAGCTAATTTGGTACAATTCATCATTCGTACTAGAATTTTGACGTTTATTGAGAATTATTTGAATTTTTAATAGTTTTTTGGTGCAAATTTGAAATACAGTGTGTCCCACTTCTCATGGAAACACCCCCGTATCTTCCGTAATAATTGAGGTAGAATGATGAAACTCTCAGGACAGAAGGAAATGATCAAAATGCACCCACCACCCCTATTGGGTTCGCCTAAGTGCTATACACTGCCCACCAGTCGCGATGGAACAACCCATTTTTACGGTAAAACATATACTAGGGAGCAGAATAGGCTCGAAAATCTTTCAGATTCGTGATCAGGACCACCAACTTACTAAGATACACTTTTTTCCTGAAAAAATGTTAGTGCTGAAAAATTTGAATTTGTCTCACTTCTCATGGAAACACCCGCGTATCTTCCGTAATAATTGAGGTAGAACGATGAAACTCTCAGGGCGGATGGAAATGGTCAAAATGCACCTACCACCTCAATTGGGTTGGCTTAAGTGATATACACTGCCCACCACTCGCGATGGAACAACCCATTTTTACGGTAAAACATATACTAGGGAGCAGAATAGGCTCGAAAATCTTTCAGATTCGTGATCAGGACCACCAACTTACTACAGATACACTTTTTTCCTGAAAAAATGTTAGTGCTGAAAAATCTGAATTTGTCTCACTTCTCATGGAAACACCCCCGTATCTTCCGTAATAATTGAGGTAGAACGATGAAACTCTCAGGGCGGATGGAAATGGTCAAAATGCACCTACCACCTCGATTGGGTTGGCGTAAGTGATATACACTGCCCACCACTCGCGATGGAACAACCCATTTTTACGGTAAAACATACTAGGGAGCAAAATAGGCTCGAAAATCTTTCAGATTCGTGATCAAGACCAGCAACTTACTACAGATACAATTTTTTTCCGGAAAAAATGTCAGTGCTGAAAAGTCCGAAATTGTCTCACTTCTCATGGAAACACCCTCGTAATTTCTGTAATTATGGAAGTAGAACTCTTTAAATTCCAGGAGCGTAAGATATACCGGAGATGAGTCTAAATCTTGCAGAAAGTTAATCTGAGTGACATACACTGCTTGCCAGCGGCGATGAACCTAGCCAGTTTTGCGAAAAATTATATTATTGGAAAATATAGGCTCAATGGATTCGGAATCAGGACACCAATTTTACCAACAATACATATTTTCGAGGGTAATACCACAAGAGGTTTTTATTTTATCGGACAAACTTCCATTTGCACGAAAACTTGGTAATTGACGAGAACAAATAACATGATAAAATCACTCGGTGTATAACTCTGTTTTCCATATAATAAATATTAGTATGATTTTATGGAAGGAAGTTATTGAATAAATCAATTAATTATTGGTAACCGATTGAATAATAAAATTCTGCAACTATACGATCCACTTCAGTCATAATAAATTGTATATTTACATTTTTTTATGAATAATGTGATAAAAAGTTGCAGAATTGTATTATGTAATCGTTTCACTCAATTCAGCATTAATATTGTAGCTTGAGTAAGGAAAAATGCTCACCAGAATTTTTCATGCAGAGAAAAAAATATATGTTTTTCCGTTCCAATAACTTGTAAATGGAAAAGAAACCTATCAATATTGATTTATCTGATCTCGTAGGTGCACGAAAATTTCAGTGAATTATTCGGTTAGCTAACTGTGTAATAGGCATCCTGCAGCAGAAGTAGAACTGATGTTCTTACGTAACCTAAGAATTGTTGGAGGTTCACTGAGGTGTTCAAACTAGAACGACAGCTATATTTTCAATGGATTGTTAGAATGTGTACTAGTAATTTAAGAACCAATTGTTTCGCTTGGAATTTTCATTTATGTAACTCTCGATCGAAGTCACTGAAGCTATAAAAAAATTATACTAACCAAATAGTACAGTCACTGTAGTGAAATATACATACCTGGTGACCTGGAACCGATTTAACCCCGGTAAATTCATGTCGAGTTAAGTAGTTACACATCAAATACTTGTAAATCAAGATACCTACTTGATTTTTCTTGAAAAACTAGTACCTTCTTTGTATTAATCTGATTAACCACGAAAACGCAATAACAATAAGAATACAGGGTGACCACGAGGTGAGGTACGCCCCTCAATTTTTCTATAGTTTTGAAGATACAGATTTTAAATTTGGTATGTCGCTTTACTGAATACGCATATTTTGACCCCTCGACTGAAAATTTATAGCTTCCGGTTCAACCGGAAGTGACCCAAACTTTTTTTTTAAATGACACCCTGTACATATTTTTTTTCATTATCAGTAAGAGCACGCAATTTGTGATAACACTGTTTTCAAAAATTGAAAATCAGTTCAAAAATGGCGGATATACAGTTGATTGTTCAGTCACACAAAGTTGGCCATGAAATTCAAACTCAAATCATCACAACTGACAAACGACATCAGAAGTTATCAGAGGAAGTTTCGAAGTGCGATGCAGTTGAAAACTGAGTGTATCTTGTGTTTGTATTTCCCACATAATCCAACAATTATCAAAAATTTCCTAAAAACGGGATAGTAACCATAAAGAAATGCTCATTACTGCTAATTCTCAAATAGCAACATGTTTTTTTCACTTCGTCATGATGAAAAATGAATAATTATCAGATTATTTGTGTGAAAAATGTTGTTCTTAATTATGTTCTAAGCCGCCTACGTTGCAGAACATTCAGTTTTAGGAACTCATCATGAAACCTGATTGTATCTTCGTTTCCCTTAGGAATTCTCCAAAACTTTTCACAAGAGTAAACTGATAATTTATAACTTTTTATTATGACAAATTGAAAAGTACATGTTGCCATTTAATGCGAGCATTTCTTTGTGGATTCCATTCCGTTTTTAGGTAATTTTTGATAATTTTTGGAATATATGGAAGCTGCAATTACATGAGAACCTTAGTTTTCAACTGTATCACACTTAGAAGCTTCCTTTTGTAACTCCTGATGTCGTTTGTCAATTGTGTTGATTTAAGTTTGAGTTTCATGGCCAACTTTGTTCTATTGAACAATTAACTGTATCTCCGCCATTTTTCAACCGATTTTCAATTTTGAAGAACAGTGTTATCACAAATTGCGTGCTCTTACTGATAATGAAAAAATATGTACAGGGTGCCATTTGAAAAAAAAAAGTTTTAGGTTAACTACTTCCGGTTGAACCGGAAGTGGTGGTTTCAGTAGAGGCTTCAAAATATGCGTATTCTAGTACTATAGCGACACACCAAATTTGAAATCTGTATCTTAAAAACTATAGAAAAATTGGGGGGCGTACCCGGTAGACTATGAATTTTTGGCCCATCAATAATTTTCCAATTAGTTCAATTGCCATTCACGTATACGTTGCATAAAAATTTCTAATATTTCAAAAACAACTATCGATTGAGAAATAATTCCCTACTGGTAGTAAAATATCAGTGGAACGTTCTTCCGTTTGTTGTGGTGTGGTTTCAAATAATTAGCAACCACAGACGAATCAATAAGTTTCAACCAATCAAACTTTATTATCATATTAACATGTCGGCATGATTAACTTTCACTAAGAAACTCATCAAAAACTTTTCTTTCCGAACCGAGTACATGAATATCTATTTAGTATTATTAAATTTTACGTAACGGTCCACAGAATAGATAATTGAAAAGTGTAAGTGAATGAAAACTGAGGAGTGTTCATTAAATGTTGATGGATGTTTGTGAATAGAAGGTAACCCATTTGGAAGGAGTTATGTTCATGGGAAATTTTTAAACAGGTCGATTTTTTTTTAAAGTCTGCACACTTCCTGAGCTAGGAAATATGTAGTCACTGCAGTCATCTTCCAAAAGTTACAAGAAATCAGGCGACACCTCATTTTGAAGATTTTTCGAAGTATTTTCCTGCAACCTTACAATCAACATGAATGCGTCCCAAGAGGTTATCTTGAACGATAAAAAATAGCGACTAAAGTTTGTCTGTCAGCCGCAGATGATTCCATAACAGATTTTATGAATATTCTTTTCATATTTTCGAACAAAAATCATAATGCAATGCCCATGACAGGTCTATGTCAAAAACTAACTTTCAAAGTGTTACCTCAGAAGAAATATTTCTATCATTTCCATCCTTGATGTGTATAATTGTTTCTGAAAAACCTGCTTTCCAATTCTATCAATCTCCCTGATGAGCTTGGCAAAGCGAAATAGATTTTCGTCGACCAAAATGTATTGGGGGTTAAATTCGAGATAAGCGAACCTTGCTTCAATGAAAGGAACGATTTCTGTGGGTGATATTTTTTAATAGTTATTTACCTAACAAGTGCGGAAAGTAGTACTTTTCCGCACGCGACGGCAGTTGCACGAACGACGCGGAGCGGAGTTCGGGCAAGCCGTTAAGGGCGGAAAAGACATTTTCCGTGAGAGTTAGGTACAATATTTTTCCTACGAGTGTTTTTGACCATCTTATTTATGAAAAAACAAGGTTTTTAAAAACAAGTTTCTATAATAATGCTACAAAATGACTAATAAGACAGAATAGTTACATAGATCATTTAGTTAGTCCTAAATATCCTCATTTTCAACAATACAAAAATCGTGCGGAAAAGTAAAAATCGTACGGAAAAGTAAAAATCGTGCGGGAAAGTAACTTTTCCGCATGATTTTAAAACGTACGGAAAAGTACAACTTTCAAAACGAAAAATCGTGCGGAAAAGTTACTTTTCCGCACGCTCGTAGGAAATAACATTTTCCCTATCTAATTTATTTAATGAATTTTCGATGAAAACTGAAGAAAATTAAAAAATCAAGTATCTGAATGAATTTTCACTTTCAGATTTCTTCTTTTCAGTTAGAGTCTTTTTTTTTCACAATATTTATCAGATGTAGTTCAATTTTCAGCGCTCTACTTCCCATGGATTAAAAAGTAAAAAATAATTGACAATTTCATTTCTCAAAAGTAAAAAAGGGGTGGGTGCTTTCGATCCATATTCTCATATTTTTTAGTTTAATTTTAAAATACAGAGCGTTCAAGAGCTCAAGAGAACTTTATCAAGCACCCCACGTTTTTTTACATTTAAGAAATTAAATTGTCAATGATTTTCAACTTTTTAGTCCATTGGAAGTAAAGCGTATTCTTTAGTTTTTGAAACTTTTTTTTTACAAAAAAATCGAAATCTCTGACCCCGATAACCATACCAATTTTATCGAATCTGACCATAATCACAATACTCGTCCATCATCTTGGGCCACCATCTTGAATTTATAAATTTTTAGGAAAAATTTATAATCTCTGACCCCAAAAACCCTCACACACCAATTTTGAATCGAATCAGACCATAATGACATCTTGGAGCCGACATCTTTAATTTATGAATTTTGACAGAAAATTCGAAATATACGACCTAAAAAAACCTCACATACCAATTTTGAATCGAATCTGACCATAATCACAAATCTCGTCCGCCATCTTGGAGCCGCCATTTTGAATTCATGAATTTCGAAGAAAAAATCATAACCTCTGTCTCCGAAAACCCTTTTATACCAATTTTAAATGGAATCGGACCATTATCACAAATCTCGTCCGCCATCTTGGAGCCGCCATTTTATTTTTTAAAAAAAGAAAAAATGTCATATTGCATTGTCACCTGCTAATTTCAAATCATTCGGACTTCTGGAAATGGGTGAAAATCACGCCCTAAAGAGTCAGTTACAAACATCCAAACAAACATACAAACAAACAAACAAAAAAACATACAAGTGAAGCTAATACAAAGCGTGTTAAAAGTTGATTATCACTTGCATGACAGATCCAAATATTTCCCGACAGGGGTCGTGACCTAGTGCTGAAATCTCCAATACTCCACCCGGTATGGTGCATATTCTGTTATTCTGTTGACTTTAAGCATAATGTGCATACTTTAATGCTGGTATCTGATTTTGAATTCAGCTCAAGCAAATCAAAAATGAAATACTGAAGTATAGATTATCAAGTGGCAACAAAAATGCTGTAATATTGACCTTTTTCAAATAAAGATTTTGATTTGAGAATTGGATCCTAAATGACTATTATTATTATTGGTTCGTTCGTTAGCAGTATTATCTACAATATCACGGCCATCTTAGAGTATCGTGACGGACACAATCTACTTCTTTAACATTCAGAGAGTTATCATTAATGATTGACGGAGAGACCTTTCAAGAATTCTGAATTAACGGTCAGATGGAAAATTTGCATTCAATAGGGAAATGATTACTCTCATGATGTATGCAAATTATCGAACGTACAGCGTCGGTACATTGTATTCATCAACCCAGATAAAGGTTGGTGATTTGCATTGTAGATTGACATCAGTACTATGAATATGAAACGTGTCGGTACCATCAAGCAAACGCACCGTATTCTCAACAATTCACTTGTAATTCCTCGAAGGAGCACATCATTGCCAATGTTAATTTGAATCAAATTTCACATTATTAGTTATTCTTTCGCATTACTAGGTAACTGGAGCTAGGTCACAAGCTTTGACATTGAGGATAGCATCCATCATATAATTATGTGCGACGACAGTTTGTCACTCTCCTTTTCAATTACCAACAGTGATGAAGAATTCGAGATTTCAATTAATTTTCTTATATATCTACCAATTCTATAATAAAACAAAGGTAGATAATCCTTTATTAACAGGCTCTTATTTACTTATTATTATAAACTATACAGTAAAAATAGTATACTTTCTCTACGACTACACGAATATTTATAAAGGACATGGCACTGGATACATGTATTCCTGGGGCTCGATAGAATTTTTTGATTTTTGGATATATCATTCTACAGGTCAAAACAAGCAACTTTCTTCATTAGACCTTTTTTCTTGCTCTACAGCGTGAGCTACAAAAATGGGTTGATTGTCTAACGCTAATTATGAAAAATATTTTCTTGATTTTTGAGTATAATATCATGTGAAAAATATCAATTTCCTTTGATTATATCAATTATGGTGTACATTACTCCAGAACGAGGCAGAAAACGCGATTTTTCTCAAACTCGTTTATTGACTTCTCGCCCAATTGTTGGCTTTTCTTGGTGAGTTTTTTGGAATTTCGACAATCTCGTTACTTGGCTATGCTGCAATGATGATGTTGATAAACATATGCGCTTGCAGCTGCATCAACACTTTGAATAATCGTTTTCTTGTGAGAGTATCAAGATTGCATTTATTCAAAAATTGTATTTCCTTCAGAAGGTTTGAAAAAATACCTCTTCAGGATAACCCATCGGGATTCCTACGGATAAAAGATCAACTATCAAAAGAAATGTACTAGTAATAAAAATTATTAATGTTTTTTGCCTAACCATGTAGACACTTTGGGGAATGTAATTTGAAAAGTTCAATTAATGTATTCATAGCTTTCATATCAACAGAAATAAATAAGTATTCTCCCATAATTTCGTTTAAATATAGGTATTTGAGAATTCGTCTTTTTGGAGCCACCCTGTAGCGTCACAAAAAAAGAGTAGACTATCATTCTCTGTGAAAAATCAAACTCAGATATCAACAAGAAATCCACTATACCATTATATCCCAATAATCAACCACCTTATTTTTTGCTCACTGTGTAGAAACGTTGTGAAATTTATTTAGAACAGTTCGTTGGGTTCATCTACACAATATGCCTCAAGAAATTCAACGAAAGGCCAACAATTGGGCGAGAAGTCAATAAACGAGTTTGAGAAAAATCACGATTTCTGCCTCGTCCTGTAGTAATCTACACCATAATAGATATAATCAAAGGAAATTGATATTTTCCACATGATATTATACTCAAAAATCAAGAAAAATCCATTCGCAGAAAATATTTTCCATAATTAGCGTTAGACAATCAACCCATTTTTGTGGCTCACGCTGTAGAGCCAGAAAAAAAGTCTATTGAAGAAAGTTGCTTGTTTTAACCTGTAGAATAATATATCCAAAAATCAAAAAAATCTATCGAGCCCCAGGAATACATTTATCCAGTGCCATGTCCTTTATGACGAAAGCTCAGTTTGTGGTACTTATAGGTATCTATCGAAATCATTACCGTTATTACTAAAAAGTAGTATAAATAACAAAGCAATATATACGGAAGAATAACAAATATACACGAATAACTAAACGTTTTAACGCAAAACGTTTTTGACCGATTATGGTAGAAGTTGATTTTCCTCCACGAATTATACGAAGTGACACACACTAAAACTGCTCGAAACAAACTGTCAATCTGTATTGTATTTCAAAATGTTTTGTCTTGCTACAAAATGTTTTGAATGGCGCCGACTCTACTTGCACTGTTTTGCATGAAACCGTTTTGCTTTCAGGCGTTTTTGATTTATCGGTGTGTGTTCAGCCTTCATTTCTCAAAAACGTTTTGCTTCAAGGCGTTTTTGATATTTCGGTGTGTGTCAGCCTAAAACTACGAGAAGCATTCTCATTACCCCTCAAACGAGTTTAACCTGACAACGATGGATATGGTGAAAAAAACTCTAATCAAGATCCCGTGTAATAATATTACCTTCGAATGTGAGTAACGAACTTATCGATTAATCAGCAATGAATGACGAAACTGAGAGTGAACGACCAAGACTACTTTTTTTGGTGTATGACGAAGCATGTACAAAAACGCTAGGAACCAGTATCAGTCAAGGAAACCACAATCACGCCTACACACAGCAAACATGTCGACTTGCAGGTGAGATAATCGATTTTTTCAATCAACACTCCAGAGTAATTAGAAAAACGGAAAATACTGTACAACTCTTTTTGGCGCATAGTAAAACACAAACATAAGCATACTTTGTTCATAATTTGATAAAATCCCACCTTCTACCTCGTTAGAGTTAGACGGGCCATTATGGCCATTAAACTTTGGAAACTTTTTCATAGTATTCAGTGGAAGCAGGTGTACGAGCAGGAGGACGAATATGACAACAGAGACAGATAACATTTCTTCTCACGTCCATTCAGTTTCCCGCAAAATAGCGACATAAGCCATAAAGTCGGACATCATCTTCAATAGGAGGAGTTATGTTCAGCTTCATTTAGAACCACTTCAATGAATAAAATTTCATTCTAATTCTCGTATTTTGTTGTAGCCTACTTTCACTCATCGCATATCGTTTGTTAACCCCATTTCAAGATTCCATGCGAATAACATCGGACCTGAAATGAATACATAAATTAACTTTTTTGTATACTGTGATTCTTCAAGCTCAAAAATAATAAAGTAATTGATGATATAAGTGAATGTTTCACTTCCGTATACGATGATTAACATCTTCCTGTTTGTTTTCATGTTTTTGATATAATGCGTTCCATATGGGAAAATGTAATCCGCAAATGAGATAGGACAACGACATTTACTGATTATTTCGCCAATTCTTATCGTTCTCAAACACCAAACACGAGTATTTCGACCGCATGTAATGCTATTTATTGCCTTCGCAGCACAACCTGGTAACCAAAATTGTACGTCACTCTTATCAGTTCCATTCCAACATTAACCTCAGTCAAAAATACCACACAAACATTATACCTGTTTCCATTTTCCAATATCATCATCATCCAGTTTGGAATTCTAATAAAAGGTGCTTAAATCAATATTTACGAAAGTATTTTAAAACATTAATACTGAGTCCCATAAAATTTCATTATTTACATATATAATTTCAGTTTCAACATCAAAGCATTTCGAATGACCTGATCTTTTACCAAATCAGAATATTCTCAAGGTTGTTATCAATTTTAGTTTTCTATGTGATATAAATAGTAAAATAGAGTTTATTAACGAAAATATTACATCTTTTCTAGACATACACGCTCCATACAGAACTATTAGAGTCACAAAAAAATATTCTCCTTGGCTCACATATGCAGTAAGAAATCTTATAATGAAAGATAGAGACAAATCACTTATAGACCATATAATATGACATATTTTGCTGACTCATTTTCTCGTTTCAGGGATTTTAACCACTGAAAATTATGTCAGTGTTGAGCTCAAAAAATGAAAATTTAGCAATCGGACCTGTGAATATTTCTAGGATGAAACTATGCATACCCTTCGCTTTGCCCTATCTAACTCAGGATATTAACTTTTCTTCGCAACATTCTGTCTTCCCAACGATTTGGAAAAATGCCAATGTGATTCCTCTTCCTAAAATACCCAATCTAACATCATATAATGATCTAAGACCAATAAATATTTCACCAACAATGTCAAGGATCCTCGAAAAAAATAACAGAAATTCAACATAGCAAACAACTGCTGGAAAATAAAATAATCCCAGCAAACCAATCAGGATTCAAAAAAATCATAGTTCTTGTACTGCTCTGATGAAGATTACGGATGATATTTTTAGGGAGAAAGATAAAAGGAAAACTAAGGCAATTGGTTCTGTGAGACTACTCGAAACCATTCGACACCTTGAATCATCAAATTATCGAGGCTATAATGAAATTTTGTGGATTGTCTTTGAGTGCTTCTACTTTTATTATGGATTATTTGAGTCACAGAATACAAGTAGTGAGTTACCATTACTTAATCAATAGCATTGGTGTTCCACAAGGCTCAATACTTGGTCCGTTACTATTCTCCTTACATACTTCCAACTTCACAAAAATATTCTTATCATGCAATCATCACTTTTACGCAGATGATACTCAGTCATATACCCTGTGTCGCATGCGACAAAATATCTTTATCTCTTTTTAATGCTTGGTCCAGAAAAGTGATAGAAATATTTTGTCGCATGCGACATAGGGTAGTAGACATTTGATTATAGGGCCCCTGAAGATGTAAATGTGACGAAGAGGAGGGAATTTTATGACTCCAAATCATCGGTTTTGAAAGGTGACTGTGATTCAAAAACTTTGGAAGGAAATTATCCATCGAAACATTTTAATAAACATTCTAAATATGCATTTGAAAAGTTCCACGTTATTGCATAATGTACGTAACTGCATCGCATGAATAAATTAAACCGGCGACAATTTTATAACGTTTACCGTTTTATTATGTTAATGAGTCATATTACTGATAGAATCGATGAATTCCAAATTGATTAGAATGGATATTTTGTTACATTAGAAGGGCACACAGTGTAACATTAGTTTTCTAATCAATGCGTGAATTATTCTTAGTTAATATTCCTACATCTGAAACAACTTTGATAATATGTTCGGTATCAGTTTAAAATAAACCGTTTATTACCAATAATTGAAGAATTTGAATTTTGAAAACCCTGGACTAACAAGAATGATACCTGTATTCTTCAGATTAATTTTCTGGAAAATAAAATTGTAAAATATAGATACTTGGTGAACTGCCTGCTTAAATTGGACGGACTAGGATGCCTTCAATGTATGATTGGGGCCTGTTTGCAGTTATTCACCTTCCCCAAATTGAACAAAGTTTTGCTGTTCGATTGAGAGTACTTGCAATGGTGTTCTTTCTCTCTGATGGACATTGCGCGAGTGTATGTTGGATGAAAATCAATGTTTGGCACAGCTTCAGCCAAGAAAGAAATTGTCCCTGTCAGATATTGGACTCATGTCCAAGCACAGCCTGGAAATGAAAAAAAGCAAATTTGAGGAAAATTATGTAGGTGTCGGTTAATAATGACAAAGTTCAAGAATTTTTGCAGGATAGCACACATCTGTCAGATGTAATTCAATGTCCGTCGTGGTATTAGCTAGGGAAGTAGTTGTTTTCTATCAGATGTTTGCCTCATTTTCATGGTGGAAATATTTGGAGAGAAGGGTACTGCGACATTGTCGATTTAACTATTTCAATATTGACAATATTTGACAACTCTAGAAAATTTCTAGAAAAAAAGAAAATTCTAGAAAATAATTTAAACTCTTTGAAAATCCGCTCAAAAGATACTATTTAAGCTGAAACTTCATGTTCATTAGCCACGTGTTCCGGGTAGGTTATGTTATTAACTCCTTACGCCACTTTAGGAGCAGCATTGTTAATTTTCAGCAGTGAAATCGTGGAGGATTATTCTCAGCCAGCAACGAGATTCAGTCATTCAGCTATTACTTCTTATACACCACACTAACCTAATTAGTGATTTATTGAAATAGTAGTAGACGAACAATTTCCATTCAAATCTTTGAAAGAATCATCGATAAATAACACTCACCTCACCTACCTTCAATCACATCTGAATATGCCATACTGAATACTGTTATAATTACTGTTTTTGTCAATATAGTCGACCAACGTTGAAGGTAACGACAAAGACAAATCCCATAACTTCAGAGAAATTTATGTCCGTAACCAGCTATTTCAATAACCAATAAATTAATGCTACCTCACAGCTGGTGAATGGAAAGAGTATATTCTAAGAATAGTAAGTATCTTGAATAAAAAATCAGACATATCATTATGGAAAAATGCACAAAAGGAATCTGCCAACTCATTCATCCATTTTTTGAGAAGTGCAGGGGTTAGGAGTTTCTTTTTCAGTTCGAACAGTCGGTTTAACCTACTCTACAACAATATAAACCAGTTAAAATTCATTTTTAGGCTTCTTATTGGAAGGACACCTGAAAAACTGTGATAATTAACTTTCAGTAAAGGGTTCCTATAAAGTGAAGGGTTACGAGAAATGGGTATAACATAACGTGTGAATGACAAAAACATTTGCTCGCATGAAAATAGACATATTAGGACAGAATACCAAGCACATTTTTTTTTATGACTTGGTCTCCGATTTCAGCAGACTTGATCTGAGGCAATAAAAGGTAGAATTCTTGTACTAACCAAGGTCTTCAAATTTCTTGAAGAAGACCCCATCCATTGAGCTACTTGTGAGCTGGAGGTGTACCTCATTCTCCGCAACTTTGACGTGAGCTTTTTGCCAAAAGGTGACATGATTTGTGTCACCTCTCTCAGTGTCTGCGGCCTTAGAAAAAATAGTTCTGATCTCTCATTTTTTATGATCACAGACCAAGCAGAGAAGGGGATCTAACCTTTATAACTTTATAGGCTCTATTCTATTATGCAGGCACACCAAGCTCCACCTCCTTCCTGTAGCACGAAAAAGTATATACGAGGAATGGACTATATATAGGATGCAAGCCACTGTATGTATGCATCATTTTGAGAGTTTATAGTATTGTTCAGTTGCTCTTGAGTCCATTTCACCACTATGAAAGAGTTGACTACGATGGGAATGACAAGCATTATGCAGCAATTTGCAGCAACTTCATTCTTGCCTGAGTGGTTTGATGCCCAGATTTGTCGGAGTTTATGCTGATAGTTACCGCGGAGATAACTGTGGTTATTTCTCGGCAGCGGCGTTGTTCCACCACTAGGTAGGCATGTCTCTGCAGCATCAAGAAGACGTAGAGTGATTCCGTCTACAAGCTGGACATATTCTCCGTATCACGAACTTCATTTCATTAATATGCATGTACTTCCATTACTTTAAAGGGTATCCTTTCCAATGGTGATAAACAGTTTCCGATATAAAATGAATAGTCGACTCCATACCTTCAGTCACTGGGGGTGCCGCGATTATATCTACGTGTTTTTCTGAGTGCAACGCACAATAGCAATAGGAAGATGCAGAAAGAAAGGAGGATTATTTCTGAAACACGTCCCTTCTAAAGATTACCTACTCTTTTAGAACGCTGACTCGGCCAGAACGGCATCAGTTGTCCAATGCATCACACTATTTGATGTGATACCTCGAAGGACTCAGTAAATGTATGAATAGCTCAGGTGAAGTTGTATCAATAATTTATCCAGGCTATCGAAAGGTTACGCTTATATTGTAAGGGGTCGTGCGTGATAGAGCTCTGGATGAGCAGGCTCTCCTAGCAGACAGCGTGAATGATTGTAGGTACATTCTCTGGACTGCAGAACAAATCTTTTACCACGTCCCTTGCCTTCCCTTTCAAGCATTTTTGAAGGCGAGAGAAGTTCTCAGCATTTGATATAAATGATTCTGAAGTCGTACGTTCATGTCTCCCCGGCACGTCTCCTTTTCCAGTATTTTGTGTTGTTTTTGTTCCTACATTAACTATACTTTCTCCTTTTTCTGTCTGGCGACATTCAATTTCCGCTTCCAAGCCATATCTCGCAGGTGCTACACCAATGTTGCTCCTTGAGCTCCTGCGAGGAATTTTTTCTTCCCACATCTCTTTGGCGCTTTATTCAATTACTCGAAGGACCAATTGTAAGCTCCACACTTATCACAAAGTGGAGCTTCAAGATTAGTAGCCTTTTTTGAGGAATAAATTAAACTTTTTTAACTTGACTTTTATTTCCTCGTGTCAATATATTTTTCAACTTGACAACTCCCTACTTTATAATATTTTCGAAATACAAGGTGATAAAATGAAACAGTAAAACTATATCTTCATTCTTTACACCCATACTTCCGGTGGGCGCGTTGTCATTTACCCAGATGGTCCGTGGTGTGAGCAATTACTGGGTCCGAAAATCATGTGCCCTGGGAAGACGCAGTGAACCAAGGATTACAGCTTTCTAACTAAAATTCCATTTAAGATTTCTGCCGCATCACGGCAAGTCGGTATGACTTTTAGATCAGAGAGCAGCGTGTCCAGCATCCTATCAAGTACCCCTATGATCGGAGCCACCATTTTAACAGAAAAATTTGGGTAGAGCCTGCGGTGTTCAAAGAGTAAATCTTGTTATTTAGTAAGTTTTTCCTCCTCTTTTCGGACGATGTTCTTTTCGCCAGTAGCTGAAATTTCGGTGACGAAAATCGTCCTACTTTGATGGTCGAATAGGACTACATCGGGCGTATTTGCTTGCATTTGTCTAAGGGTGGAGAATGAGTGGTTTCAATAGATTTGGCACTTCTCATTCGCCACAACGGACTCAATATCACCTGGAGCATAAAGCAATACCGGTGTCTCGTGTATACTGATCGAGTGTCGTAGATGGTAGTAGAACACTCGTAGAGCCGCGTTATGTCTTTGGATTCAGGCTGAGGCCGCATAAGCTAGACACGCGGACAGCAAATGCATTATGGTCTCAGGATTTCCACGACATGCTCTGCATCTAGTTTGGGACCCATCACAGGACTACGATAGACCAGTGTTTTGAATACATCATCCTGGCAAGCCATTATAAATCTATCGGTCTGTGACTTCAGCCCACTTGATCTGAGGAAAGCAAAGGTCAAATTTTTTGATAAGCCACGGTCTTCGATGTTCTTGAAGAAGACCCAATGCATTGGACTATCCTCATACAGCTGCAGGACTTCAGCCAACAAATCAGCCAATAACATGAACAGAAAAAGGAACCTGAATATGAATTTATGCTCAAAGTAAAGTTTTTCAGTGAATGATTATTTTTATTATATTTTTCCTCAAAAAAGGAATCTCATCAGCAGATATCTGACAGTCTTGCTAAGATGTCTAGAAACCCTGGTGTATCGACTGATTCGATTTTGTTTAGATTATTTTGAAGACAAAACAATACGCGAAAGTATTACGGAACATTCGGAAAGCACACCACTAGTTCATTTGTTTTCGCATTAATCAAGTTGGCGAATGTCTCGCGTTTTATTCCGCTAGACGAGGGTTTTTAGGCATCTTAGATTCTGCTATATTGGATATTCACGTGTAATGTAAACACTACTTTGTGACTGCAGTGCCTACCGTGTCACAATAATGGACCCCGCAAGGATGAAAGATAATGGCATTCATTGTGTATTTAACAATAGTTATTCTGTTGAAAGTACTTAGGATAAACAAAATTTACATGTTAAATTACACCTCGATGAAGCAGAATCCTTGCTCAGCAACCTTGACATGACACGAAATGAAAAAATGCAAGAATGCGAGTGTTCGCGTCAAAGCTTTTATTATAATAGTTTCACGCCGGACTGAAAGTGGAATGAAGTTAACGCTCCACTTGCTTCTTGTAATGCAACTGTTGTTAGCTGTGAGAGGACCAAGAAAATGATTGAATTCAACAAAACTTTCAGAAATTATCGACAGATGCGTGTTATCAATGTTGCCGCGATTTTGTATTCAAGAGTATATACACCAATTTTGCTGTCTATTAGGGAATTACTTGGACTAACGGGTAATTTATTTTTGTGCAATTCCACAGCCGACTTAATCTCCCGAGCCGTGGTAAGAAAATCGGCAACACCGCATGGAAAGCAATTTGACGTCCTACTTATTAATTCTTTAATGTGAATTTCTCGGCTTATTCGGAAAATTAAGAAAAAAACATAAGAAAACGTATCTTTAGAGAAAAGAATGACGATTAAGGTGGTTATTTAATTTTTTTCAGCACAAACTGGAATCGCAATATATTCAATTTCTTAGATATGGGAAATCTGTCAAGTTTGGTTATTAGATGCCCTAAAATTCACATTTGAAGAGATTTTTTCAAAATATTTTTTCTGATAAGTGCTGAAACCACATAGATAATCTCTGATTTTTTTTCAGATTTTTCATTTGAAATTTGACTAATGAAAATAATATGTTTTTGGAAGGTACCTATACCTAAAAATCTGAAAAAATATTTTTAGAAAATCTCCCGAAATGTGAATTTTAGGGCTTGGAAGAACCAAAGTTAACAGATTTCCTATATCTAAAAAATTTAATATATTGCGATTCCAGTTTGTGATGAAAAAAATTAATAACTACATCAATCGTCGTTCTTTTCTCTTAAGATTCGTTCTCTTATGTTTTTTTTAGTTTTCCGAATAAGCCGAGAAATTCACATTAAAGAATTCATGAGTAGGACGTCAAATTGCTTTCCATGCGGTGTTGCCGATTTTCTCACCACGGCTCGGGAGATTATTAAGTCGGGTGTGGCAATTCTGGACCCTGTCGGGTCACTAGACTATTCTACTTATGAACGTAACGTAAAAAGCACCCGTTTGGTCGAAACCCCTTTTTTCGCCTATAACTCCTCAACTGTTGAAAATATCAAAAAAGTCTTCATCACAAAAAAGAAAGTTTGACATACTGTCAAAAAAAGGGTTTTTACTAATTTTTCTATACCTATCAATATCGATTTTTTTTTCGAAATTTCCATTTTTTTAATTTCTTCGCACGCGGCCTATGATAGAAACTAATTGATCAAAAACTACGCAAGCTATGATGAAAAATTAAATTGGGTTTTCAGGGTGATGGAAAATACTAACTAATGAATATTATCCATTGATATTTCGTGGACTGCAGTATAATTTATAAATATGTTCAGTCATTGTTGAATGGTATTAGTTTGATGCACAAATTGTAAAAAATAAAAATATTCCTTTTGAAAAAATTACCAATATCTTAAAATTTGCCAAATTATCGCTGATTTATTAATTTCTTGAAATGACAAAAAACACACAAACAGGTAAAATTGGTTTTGGTATTTATTTATATCCACACGTCATATATTATTAATCTAATTTATATAAAGAAAAATTAGTTTCCCTCTTCCCTTCTTATTTTTTCAACATATTATTGAAAAATGAACAGTCAGCGAAAATTCAAATAAATTCAATATGCTGGTAGTTTTTTCAAAAGGAATAGTTTATATAGATAGAATAATAATAATAGTTATGCAGATTTGCAACCTTTTACGTTGACCAGAACATATATTTTTTTAATTCGTGGTAATTTTTTTGATCAAGGTGGTCTCGAAATAATTACAAAAGTTTTGCAACTATGTTGCAAATTTTGAAAACATCTTATTCAGGATGCATTCACAAATTGGCAACCTTTTACACGATCCGGAACTTTATGCAATTTGCAAAAATCTAATTTGTAAATTAATTGGACTTTTTGTATACTTTAAATGTGTCCACGGAAAGTGGCTCGCCCCTATAACTTTTTTGGTTTAGTAGATATTGAAATGAAATTTAGAGAATCTGTATAAGACATTAAACTTCATTTTCTGACAATTGACTCAGCTTTAGGCAACTTCCGGTCTCACCGGAAGTGATATCAACTTCATATTTCTAAAGAATAACCAAGAGATATCATCCAGTAGGATATGGGGATATGGTTTTATACATACAGGGTGTAACTCCCGTAAAGGACGGGTGTTTAATGTCATTTTATAACGAATGGCAGGTGTGAAAAATTCGAAACAAAAATGTGGAAATTTTAAATTCTGTTGGAAAATTTGGAAAATCTTGGAAACCGCTGTTCAAAATTACACAATTTTTTCCATCCGGCAGTTCCAGTATTATTGGGGACCACGTTTCTCAAAATCTCGACGAATTTTCCAACACAATTTGAACTTTCCACAATTTTTTTTCGAATTTTTCACACCTGCCATTCGTTATGAAATGGCATTATACACCCGTCCTTCACGGGAGTGCAAGAGGTTATATAGATTACACCCTGTATAAGTTAGTGGAAGAACATTGAGCGTATACTGAATGATGCAAAGTGAAGCCTCCGGCACAAACGCTGGTAATTCTCTCATTGAATCGCTTCACAAACACGTATATTGAAACCTTGTATTTTCAGTCAGTATATGGCGATCGTTTACATAAAACCAGTCTCGGTAATTAGGGATATTTTCTTGTGAGTAACACCAGGAAGCTTTTTGGACAAAACGATTTGGTCAAGACAAGGTCACTAGTTGTTCGGCGAAGTGGTAGAATAAGTTGTTTCGATTGATATTGATTTCTTCCCACTTTACAAAATTGAAACGGAAATACCTTTTTTGCTACAAGTCATTTCAAACTGTTTGGATATCAAGTTTCTTGCTTTGGAAATTAAGTTTCATATAATAGTTATTTATCCAACACAACAGTTATGACTGTCATTATAAATGTCATTTTAGACAAGTGAACTATCAAATAACACACCAGTGTGTTATAATCCATAACTCACTAGTTAGGAAACATAGCACACGAGTGGCATACAATGTTTTATCCAACACTTGACAGTTATGACTCTCATTATAAATGTCATTTTAGACAGAAGACTATCAAATAATACACTAAATAAATGGAACACTACTTTAAATACGAACGTGAGTTATAATCCAGTAGTGTGTTATTTGATAGTTTACTTGTCTAAAATGACATTAATGATGACAGTCATAATTATCATGTTCTTGATAAAATATTTAAATTGTAATTTTAACCTTTTCAAGACAACTAAAATCTATGAATTAATCCTATTACGCATAGGACCTAGACAGGTTGAAAAATAATGTGTCTTCAAATCGAAAGTAGTGAATTGAGCGATTCAGAGACGTTAAAAATTGTTCTCTTCTGAAATATTGATCAGTTTGCACGGAATAAAATATATGTAGGTACAAAAAAAAAATGAGAGCTCGATAGAATCCAGATAGGTACCACCTATTACAAGCAGTAAAATCTTGGAAAATCATGACTTTTCGACACCAAACGCCTGCCATTTTTAATCCTTTTGTCTTTTTCAACACAAAGCGTTGTCTCATATGGCTGTACTTTTAGGTTGAAGAAAATTAGAGTTCCAGATTGAATATTTATTCAAGTTTATGTACATATCACTGAAGAGGATATGTAGGAATACAAAGCAAAATTCTCTCTATAGTGGAATCAATTTTGAATGATCATTCCTTCTGCAATTGACAAACATAAACATATATGCATTTTTTTTTTCGAATATTATTATTGTTTGTATATTAAGTTCACTGTCCTAGTGCCCTACACAGTATGTCCAGCATAGAAAAGGTAATTCTCTAATAATAATCATCAATACTCATCACAGAAACTCATAATTTTATCGGTGAATTACTATATACGACCATCAATCGATGATGAAATGTTACGGACACGTCGAAGAATATCTTGGAAGGTAATTTTAACGCGTTTTTTAATCACAGGAAGTAACACATCATAACGTAAATTGAAAAGTCAGTTTGAATATTTAATGAGACAATTATCGAATAAGTTTCGATTTTACTTTTCTGATTATGGTAAAGAAATAAATGTTTCGATTTGTCCACTAGATATTATTATGTAATTAATGAAAGGATAATTGTGAAATGAACATCAATTTCTCTAACTAGCCAGAGAATTCACTATCAATCACTGTGGTGTAAAAGAATTCCCACTGTAGGGTAGGAAGGATAAAAAAATTCTAATTCATTTCACCTTATAGTCAGACATTTATTCCAAGTCTGATTGACCTACTGAGATAATAATTAATGGACAAAGTCCTGGATTTGTAATATCTAACAGACAACAACTATTTCCCCGACACAAGCCACGCTGGACATTGAACTACATCTGATAGATATTGTGAAAAGACTCTAACTGAAAAGAAAAGAAAAATTCTGAAAGTGAAAATTCGCATTTTCATTCAGATAGTTGATTTTTCATTGAAAAAAATCGTTAAATAAATTAGATAGGGAGAATGTTATTAAAAAATATGACTCACAGAAATCGTTCATTATATTGAAGCCAGGTTCGCTTCTCTCGCATTTAATCCTCAATACATTTTTTTGGTGGACGAAAATCTATTTCGCTTTGCCAAGCTCTTCAGGGGGATTGATAGGATTGGAAAAATAGGCTCTTCAGAAGCAATTAACATCAGGGATGGATATGAGGGAAATGTTTCTTCTGTGGTAACACTTTGAACGTTATTTTTTGACATAGACCTGTCATGGGTATTGCATTTTGATTTTTGTTCGAAAATATGAATAGGATATTCATAAAATCTGTTGTGGAATCATCTGCGGCTGAAAGACAAACTTTAGTCGCTATTTTCTATCGTTCAAGATAACCTCTTGGGAGGTATTCATGTTGAAAAGGGGAACATTCTCCATGAAAATTGAGAAATGAAAAATGTAATTTATTTGTAATATCTAACAGAAAACAACTAATTTGCTGAGTAATTCATTTATTGAACTACAGAAAAAACGTGCGTTACGATTCATAATGCCCCCCATAACGCCTCGGGCGTTATGGGTCTGTTTATAGCAACCGTTGCTAAGGTATTATAAAGCAGTAATGGACGAGTGAAAAATAGTAGCTATTTATGTACCAAGTGCGTTTTATAACGCTCGTGGTGCATACAAGATTTTATTTATCACGAAAAAATTATCTCAAATGACGTTGTTTACTTCATAAATTATTTATTTTTCACGAAAAAGTTATGTCAAACGACGTCGTTTACTTCCTAAATTTCTTCTCATAGTATTTAACGAAACCGAATGCACATTGAGGAGTTCATCATCGGTCAACTCACAGAACTTCAAACTTGGTACTAATTTTTCAGGGACATTTGAAAATTGTAATTTCTATTTGAGAGAAAATAATTAGTTCCTATTTTATTTACAGTTATAAATAAAACTTTTCTTAGTAATTAATTTATTGAACTACAGAAAAAATATTTAGCGGGCGTTATGATTCATAACGCCCCGGCCCCGGGCGTTATGGGTATGTTGTCAAGGCATTATAAAGCAGTAATGAACAAGTGAAAAATAACTACTTTTATTCGTTTTCTGTAAAAAACCTTATAACTAATCGACAACTTTCTTGTGTTTTCCTTGCTATCATTTCCTGTCTACCTAGAGGACCTGATATAAGTGAGTTGAGGAAGTCCCCATGATTCACAAAACGTTAAACTAGAATAAGTAATATTTTGATGTTTTCGGTCAAGATTTTGACATCAATTGACACACCAATTGAGATTATTGTTCAAATATCAAACATCTTGCCTTACAATATTACAATAGCAGTAACAGATTTGGAAGTTTCTGAAATAATAATAATAATAATAATAATAATAAGCTTTATTCACGTTAATTACATTAAATATACAAAAATGTGCTCAAAAATATCGTGAGTACAGAGAGAAGAGTGATAAGTGCTAAAGCACTTGTTTCACAAATATACAAACAATATAAACTGTATAAAAATAGTATGTAAGTAAAACTATGAAATTTAATATAATGAATAATAGTAATAAATAAATAAAATAAACAATCAACAATGAACAACAAACAATGAATGAATACAAATGACCAGATAGTTTCTGAAATAATTGAAAAAAACTATAATGATCTGAGATATAATGACAGACTGAGTTAATTTATGGAAGCATGAAGAGAATGAATAGCGATTACTGTAGTTCATCCGCTTAGCATTAGACTCTTAAGTGGCAATTGTGGGTTTGGAATACAACTCAGACATTTTCTCCAGATGCATTGTCACTTAAGCTGTGATTATTAGTTCCAACTAAACTCTCACATTATCCTTAATATGAAATTGTTTGATGAAATTGTATGCTATTATTGTTAATTATTGTTGAAAATGATTTTCGCAGTCGGTTGGAAGCCAATCAAAGGTCGAAAAGGTGTACAAAAATAAAAGTTTTACAGTGAGTAAAAGCTTCAAGTAGCACACCCATATTGGGACAATATTGGTACAATATTGTGAAAATATTGGCAAAATATTCAAATAATAATATTGGCGAGAAAAAAAATGGGAACATTCGGCGATATTGGTCCAATATTTAAAAAATAATATTGGTCTAATATTCTCGAAGCAATATTGGCCTCAAAATGTTAGGCGATATTAGTACAATATCGCTGTAGCACACTTGGAATAATATTGGTAAAATATTGGCAAAATATTAAAACGTAATATTGGCGAGATAAAATTATAATTATTTCGGGATATTGGCACAATATTACTTGGACATTATACAAATAGTATTGGTGAAATATTGAGGAAGCAATATTGACCCCAAAATATTTAGGGATATTGATACAATATCATTTGCATATATTGGTAAAATATTCAAAGTGAATATGTTGCCTTGGAAACATTGATGAAATATTTCCAGAGAATGTCGAATAAATTAAAAATTCTACAATTTAAACGCATTGTGAGAAGTCTTATTTAATATATGTTACTATGATTCAGCTGTTGTTCCATATGTGGGGCCACCTAGCGGTTTCTAACTCAAGTTAATCATGATTCATTTCAATATTGTTTATTGAATATTCGGCCAATATTCAAATTTCAATCCTAGTGATAAATGTATTTTGTTATGTTGTCTTTCAAATATTGGCGTAAGGTTTTCGTAACAATCCCAATCAATATAGGGTCAATATAATTTTTAGAATATGGATTAAATAATATTCCAACAAAGTGCTATCAAACTTGGATATACAATATTGTCTTTAATCTCTAAAATCGATATGAGAGTAATATTGAAATCGCAATATTGGAGCTAGATGCTGGAAACAATATCTAGGCAATATCGCTCTATCGATATTGATGAAAATTTTTGAACCAATATTGACCCAATATTCCATGAAACACTATACATTCAGAACAGGTTGAGCCAATATTCCACCAATATTATTAACGAAATATTGTTTTTCCAATATGAACCCATATTGGTTCAATATTATTTTTACATTTACAATATATCCATATTGGCCCAATATGAAAACAAGATTCAGCCAACATGAAGTGCTACCTGGGAGGCAGAGAAGTACGCGAGAAATGACATATTTTCGGAAAATTATTTCGTTGGTCTGCATCAAACAGTTCCTCCTCATTTGGTAATAAGTCAAAATATTTTCAATTCTCGAATCCGCTAAGTGACAGACCGTTTTATTTTTTCCCGGAAATATGTCTTGAGTGTTACAGTTAGTTGTTCACCTTCACCACACCTTTCTGTTCTGCTCAGCCGTTTTTTTCGTTCCTAACGAGACAATGCAATCCAGTATATTTAGCTGTCAAGAGTTGACTGAAATACCATCAAAAACTGTCGCCTCAAATCTGGAGAATTTTTCATCTATTTGGCATACTTGGTGTCTGATGGTGATTCAACTATTTCTCAGAATGGTTATTCTACAGCCAATTAGTGAAAATTGAATATACAGTGACCGCCAAAAAGTATGTACCATATGGGAAAAAAGTTTATTATTAGAGTATTGGAAAAAAGATTCTTGGGAAAAGTTTGTGCATGTCCGATAACCTAAAAATCGATTTTGACACATGTCACGTGATCGCTGGTATGGCGTCAAATTGAAAAAAATTACTATGAATAGGCCAAAAGTCGAGTAAAATGGCAAGATATCGAAAAAAGTTATTTGAAACATTAATTTCTTTATTTTACATATTTCAAAAAAATGTCAAATACATAAGTTGTAGGGTTTAATTCGATCTCATTAATAGTTCCAGTTGCATTTATACAGAGAGTCTCAAAAAAGCGCAACAACTTAGAAGTTTTCGAGTTTTATCGAGTTTTTAATCGTGTTCAGAACTTCAGGGTGTCAAAATTTTCATAAAATATCAGTTTTTTATTCATTTCTCAAAAACCTCTTGGTTGATTTTCATAAAACTTGGCTTGGTTATTTGCGGTAATGAAAGTCTTATTTCAATTTACTTAATGAAATAAAACCTATTTTCATTTTTAAACTTTGACACCCTGTAGTTTGGAAACGAATCAAGATATGAAACATTCTTATATTATGAAGAAAGAATCTCATTTTTACCTAAAAAATCTGTACGTTTGGCGGTGGACACCCTGTATAATTGAAAGATAGTTCTGAGTAAGACGGGTATATTTTCGTACCCAGAATCGAAACAAAAAAGACATCCAGAGGCTTGATTGAATTTCTCACCTTTGCCACTTTAGGAGAGCATACATACTCTTGCAACATATTCAATCTTGGTAATTAGAGTTCCTTTCATTTTTCTGGCCAACACTAGTCCAAAGAAACTTTAATTATATGCACGTGCAACAAGGCCAGTTTTTATCATTGGGTGTGTTCATATACCTGGAAGTTACAAAAGACGTATAGATTAATGGCGAATGGAATATTACATAGGTATATGAAATGCATTAATTGATATTGGGGGATTAAGTTAGCAACGAAAACATTTTATAATGTAACATAAGACACGTTTATCCTGTCATATAAGGGAGTAATGAATATACCCTAAAATGCAGTTCTCGGATATTCAATGGTCAAATTAGCACGCAGAAAACAGAAATAGTAAAATCTGACTAAATGATGAATATACTCTTATTTCAAACTTATTGAACTGTTTGCTTCTTGACATAAATTCTCTTGAAATGAATTTGTTTGCATTAATACATTCCAACTCTTTACCCTAGAGAACTCCTGCTTGTGAAAAATGCTCCTTTTGACTCAAGAACATGATTTCTTGGCGAAATCCCGCTACCGGAACGACCCGAACCTACGCGAAAGCGCGCACTGCGACTGCCGACTGGGACCTCTATCCTGTTTGCTTTTGCCCGCGTTTGGTTTGGGGGTTGTGTTTGAATCATAATTTGAGTTGTTAGTTTTGTATTTGACACAGTGGTTATGTGCAAATGTGCTGCTACAGAAGTGCAATATGGAGGTCCAATTATTTCTGCACGATTTGAATTTAGGTCATTTATGGACCAGTTGTGGAGGTAGGTTGAAGATATTTTCGTTTTCAACAGGTGTATGATAATGGCGAATGACGCTGTCGTTTCTATATTCGATCGCATTTCTATGCGTCACCGAAGAGGTGCCTACGTTGATTATATAGTTTCTGAAATTAAAATATTACAAAACTATTCTCATATATAACCATTATACCTCAGTTGTTCGCAGTTGTTCTCTGTTTGTTGAACTGTACCATATGAACATGGCTTCCATGGCATATTTTTATAACCAAGTGCACATTTGTACTGAGCCTCCAAATGCAGATAATCTTGAATCAAAAATGTATTGCATTATGGAGAAGAATATTGTTCGTTATTGAAGTTGAAATATTCTTGCCTCAACCAACTCACACCATCGAACAAAAAAAGTATTCACAATAGTGAATAAAAGTTGAAATATTCTTGGACCAAACAACTCTCATTATTCAGTGAAGAAAGTGTTCATATGTCTCAAAACAGTTTTCTTTCAAGTGGTGAAGAGGATTCTGTCAAAAAATCAAACTAATATTTGGTTGGACCTATTCAAGAATACAATCGACTTGAATCAATGCAATTATGCATTGATGCAAAATATCCTATTTATCAGTGTATGCTGCAGCCGCCCCACTCTTCTGTGATCTCGATAGTACTATTCTGAACCTTATTCTCATGTCATTGATATGGTTAACGGTAAAAATACCCTCGAAAAAAACAAGAACGGAAATAAGCCCAGAAAAAAAAACGAAAAAAATCTTACGAACAATAACACGTAAGGTTAGTTCTTTCTGATTATATCAAACTAAATAATTACTCATCCTTTTTTCCGTTTTTTTTCTTTCGGGGAGTTCCCTATGGTTCTAGAGCGATTCACCATACAGTATGTCATCTCCTCACTGCACTGTATACTAGGAAACTAATAATTTTTGTCAGGGTTATTTCTGGTTTCATGTATTAGTCAATAATTTAATAAGGTGTATTAACAAACATACACAGAGATAGCAAATGGAAACTCTACGAGACCATGAATATTTTCTACAGTTATATCAAACCTCTGGTGTTTTAATGACTTGCTAACAAGTGACCATGTTTTATTATTTACTGAGAAAATTTTATTATATTGAAAGGACGTTCAGTTCTTCTTGCGAGAATACCTTCATGTATTTGATAATAGTTATTTATGTGTCAACTGAGTAAAGTTATAAATTTTTCACGAGTAGGAGATGTTGACAAAAGGCATGTCCTACAATAAAAAAAAAACACGAGTTTCATACAGATATTTTTTTCTACCACTGTGAAGACAACCAAGCAATTCATATTTTTATTGCAAATATGACATGAATTTGGCATCGGTGTTTGCTGATATCAATTTATTATTATTATTATTAACGTTGACTCAAATTTCGAGTAGCTAGTCCGTTGGGACTTGTCTTCAAAATGATTGAACCATCTCCGAATACCTTTTCGTTTACGCTATATCAAGAAAAACTCATATTCTCATTGTCCCCGATTTTCTCTGTTTATTTATAGGGTATAGTTGCCACAGGAAATAGACCGGGAGATGATGACAGATTTTAGCTGACGATTTTCTCTTGTATGCCTTTTAAAGGACTTAAATATATAGAAGTTCTGATGAAAATGATGAAAAATTTGAGCGGTCCCCGCGTGACTTTCATACAGAAAATTCAATTTTCATTTGCACAAAAAATGTAACCTCACTTCGGCATTAGCAGACCTTAGCAGCAACGAGAAAATCACCGAAAATTTACAGTTTTTGTCACAAGTTCACCCCCATCATTTCAATCTTTTGGCCACTTGCAACACATCCCTATCGTTTTTGGTACTAGAATCTGTCCTAACGTTCTGTGATGAACATAGCAGCGACAATAAAGTCGTCCCAAAAACACATGTTTTTTTTTTGTTTGTGCAAATGCGAAAATTAAATTTTCCTTATGGGACCGCTCAAATTTTCCATCACTTTGAAATGACAATTGTCACTTTGAACTGACAATTGTCACTTTGAACAAGCAATTATCACCGTCAGTGAATGTTTTTTTTGAGTAAAAATTTAAAGTTCAAAGTGACAATTGCCAGTTCAAAGTGACAATTGCTAGTTTAAAGTGACAATTGCTAGTTCAAAGGGGCAATTGTTAGTTCAAAGTGGCACTTGCTAGTTGAAAGCGACAATTTTCAGTTCAAAGTGACAAAGTGACACTTGTCAAAGTAACAATTATCAGTTAAAATTGACAATTGTCATATCGAAGTGGCAATTATCAGTTCAAAGTGACAATTTCCAGTCAAAGTTACAATTTTTAATTCAAAGTGGCAGTTGCCAGTTCAAAGGGGCAATTGTTAGTTCAAAGTGGCACTTGCTAGTTAGAAGTGGCAATTTTCAGTTCAAAGTGACACAGTGACACTTGTCAAAGTGACAATTGCCAGTTCAAAGTGACAATTGTCAGTTAAAATTGACAATTGTCATATCGAAGTGGCAATTATCAGTTCAAAGTGACAATTGCCAGTCAAAGTGACAATTTTTAGTTCAAAGTGGCAGTTGCCAGTTGCAAGTGACAATTGCCAGTTCAAAGTGGCAATTGTCAGTTCAAAGTGACAATAATTGTCACATCGAAGTGTCAATTTCAAATGTTTTGAAAAATATTTTGTTGTTGGCCCTTCTACGCCTTCGTAGAAAACACCGTTAAAAGTTTTATTGAATTATATGAAGAAACATTACCATTACCAACCATTACCAACGATTACAAGAAAAAAAGTCACTGCTACCAATAAATACGGGAAAGAATGGAAAAGAAGTAAGTAATTTAAAACAAGGATATGTACCTACGGCATGTTAAATTAAACTATAACCTATACTTTGTACAAGCTTTTTTCAACTAGGTTCATTGTTGAAAAATGCTTCTGTTTTTATTTTACTGTTTTTTACAATTTATTTATAGGTATGTTCAGTTGGCATTAATTGAAATAAATTTCACTGGAATAGGAACTGAACTTTGAGTTTATTGAACGACCATAGGTGAATTTGAATCATTCAGATGAAGATGTTCACAGAGTGTGTCCACATAAGTTGGCGCCATATGGAAAAATTATAATTTCTCTTAAGAAGTTCTGCACATTCTAGATCCCAATTCTAAATAATCAAATCTCAAAACTAAGTCGTGTCGAAAAATACTTTGTGCCAGTATCGAATATGAAAAGTTATTATTCATATTCGAATACCCAATCCATATAATCAAAAATGTTTACCCATTTCTACTGAAATATTTATCAATAACTAGCGAGAGCAAAGATTAGCTCAATAGGTTAGGTAAGGTTATTATAGAAAAAAATCTATTGAAACCCCTTACTTCATTTTCATCGTAGATGGATGTAATATCCCCCGTGCATAATTCTTCCATTATGCTTTCGTTACATCTCTTGCCACCATCGAAATATTCTTGGAGTTAACTTTTTTCCACCTCCTACTTTAATTGACAATAATTTTTGTTAACGATATCAATTCGAGAAGTTTCCAACTGTTATGAATACATTTTGAACGTAATAAACTATACCTACTATAATGTCAAGGTTTGAAATTTGAATTAGCAATATCCGTAGTTTTGTTGAATTTATAGCTGTCTTTCATGTTTCAACTCCGGTGACAAGAGTAGCTCTCATGCATTCACATAATATCGATTGCGAATTTGTTGCGAGTGGTTATCCTTGTGATATTTATCTGCCATGAATAAATTTTCCAATTTTGATCGCAATCAGTAGTTATCACTTCTTTTGAAGCTAGATGTTTATTTACATGTCTGTTTACGAAGATTGTGATGGCATGGAATAATTTCCGCTTCTGATGACACGTTGAGGAACGATTCGCAGCCTATTTATTTTCAGTTGTAATAACGAAAAAAAAGTATAATGGGTAATAGGTTCCATGGAGTATGTTCCCCTTTTCAACATGAATACCTACCAAGAGGTTATCTTGAACGATGGAAAATAGCGACTAAAATTTGTCTTTCAGCCGCAGATGATTCCACAACAGATCATATTCATATTTTCGAACAAAAATCAAAATGCAATGCCCATGACAGGTCTATGTCAAAAAATAACATTCAAAATGTTACATTGGAAGAAATTTAATATTTCCATCATTTTCATCCTTGATGTGTATAATTGATTCTGAAGAGCCTGCTTTCCAATTCTATCAATCTCTCTGATGAGCTTGGCAAAGCGAAATAGAAATAGATAATCGTCGACCAAAATGTATTGGGAATTAAATGCGAGAGAAGCGAAGCTTCAATGAAATGAACGATTTATGTGAGTGATATTTTTCAATAACATTCTCCCTATCTAATTAATCTAATGAGAATATTCAATGAAAACTGGAGAATATAAAAAAAATCAACTATCTGAATGAAAATGCGAATTTTCACTTTCAGATTTCTTCTTTTCAGTTATAGTCTATTCACAATATCTATTAGATGTAGTTCAAAGTCCAGCGTGGCTTTAGCAGTTGTTATCTGTTAGATATTACAAATAAATCACATTTTTCATTTTTCAATTTTCATGGAGAATGTTCCCTTTCTCAACATGATTTATGGTGATTATTACAAAATTAGTATTGTAATGTACATAGGAATTTTTGCAATGAAAGTAATAAACTGAATATCACCTTTATAAATGGAAGGCATATAGAGGTGAAATGGATAGTTGCAAAATAATTAGCTAAATATTGTTACCTCAAAAATAATCGTCGGATTAACAGGAATATATGCATTTCAATCTAAACTATACAGTATACCATAAAATTTGGAATATTTGCATATGCAATGATAAATTATCGTTTATTATCACCAATGACGAGAATATCAAATACTATGGTATAGTAAGCAGTACATACATCAACATTGTTACGATCATAATATTAACGATTCGACTTATTTCTGCATGATTGGAAAAATATAAGTATACTACTTATATAATACTATGAATATTTCTTGAAAATACAATGTGTTATTCAGATTTCTTTCAGGGCAAACACTGAATATTCAGTTTAAAAATGTATTCATAAATTTATCAATAAAAAAATTGTTACTAATAGTATTGAAAAAAATCATTAGTCTACTTCATCGTTACTGTTTTTTTATTTAGAAGCCATACTTTCACCAAATTAGGCAAATAGAAAAAGGTTTTATATCAATACGTTTCTCTTCACATTCCTTTTTTTCAACACTAACTAAGAATGATAGATCTGATGAACACTACAGCTGATCCTTTTCTATGGTGGAGTGAGCATAGTAGTACATAATATTGGGGATAAAATGCGAGAGACGCAAACCTTGCTTCAATGAAATGAACGATTTCTGTGAGTGATATTTTTGGGTAACATTCTCTCTATCTAATTAATTTATTTAAATGGAAAGTAGAGATAATTAAACACAGAGATTTTATGAACATCCTCTTTATATTTTCGAACAAAAATCATAATAATTAACAGTTTTGATAGGTTTCATATTGATAATCTATTTTAAAGTTTTTGGTAAAAAGAACAGTTTGGTAAAATTTCATACAGCTTTAAAATTAATTGATTGCCAAAAAATATGGATTTTCTTATGACTAGACACTAATATCGACAACTTTCGGGGCGGATTTTATTCATTTTGTGTTCGTATCAATTGTCTTGAAATTTGAATCCCGAATTCTACAGTGGTAATGTCTAATTCCACGAAACACGTTAATCCAATGGTAACGAACTCCAGTTAAACAGTTCGTAAATGGAAATGCAGCAATGTCGTATACTGAATAGTAATGATCAGCATCATTTAGAATAACTAACTATTATCACGATCTTACGTAACCTATCTAGCACGGTTCAGCTCACAAAATGTTGCAATATTATGCCTGTAAGCTTGAATTGACAAACAATTTATTGGATATGTGTTTCGCAAGTGGTCGAGACATAAATAAATGAAAATACTCAAGGTATAATTTTCAATCCATTGTCATTCCTGGTGGCTAACACGAGCAAGCAAATAAAATCACCGATTTTTTTTTTTCACTTTGGACCAGTAATTGACCCATTTTCTATTTCATTACTAGCATATTTTTTTTATTTATTACACTAAAAAAAAAAACATTACAATAATTCCTGAACTAACAATATATAACAAAAACGCAATTATAACTCATATTAAAATAACCATCGATATCGCAAATCATTTTATATAACTTCCACAGTAACTGCCAAGGATCATTAGCGATGATATATTATTTTTTGGAAAACTGTCGTTAAAAATGACGTTCTCAATTTATTGACATGAACTACAAACTGACGTTTTCACAAAATCACTTTTAACACTAGCGTTGAACGTAGTTTTCACGCTAGTGTTAAAAGTAATTTTAACACTAGTGTTAAAAGTAAAATAACAGGTGAGATGAAAGATACTCAGTAATATAGATCTATCTAAAAGAAACACTCCAATCAGATATTATAATCAGAGCACCTGCTCAAGAGGAATAATTTATTAAAGTTCACACTTGTATTTGGCCGTTTGTGCAATTGGTGATACTAATTTCTTTTGAAGTTACAAACGAAGTAGTATTCAGTCCAACTGTAGAAGGTCCTTCATCACTGACAAATAATGACATTCATAAATAAAGTGCGTTGGGGTTTATTATATTTGGAGCATCTGCCAGTCAGCCTTGTAACCCAAAGATCGTGTGTTTGAATCCTTATGGATCTCATTTTTTTTTTATTAGCAGTAACTGTTGTACAAAAAAATGTGTATGATACATTTGTTAAAAGTGATTTTATTTTGCTTGTGGGGTTGCTCCACTCTCTAACGCTCGTTTCGCAATATTCCCCACTCACAAAATAAAATGCCACTTTTAACACTTGTAACATAAATAACTATTACATATTAAGTGTGATAATTATTGATGTTGATCAATTCCACAAAAATTGATAATCTGCCCTGATTAAACTCAAAGCACTATTAATGCCACAGGACAAACCCGAGGAAGATATTATTTCTATGTCAGAATTAATTATTTCATGATGGCGGCCCAAGATGGTGGATAAGTTTTGTGATTATGATCAGATTCGATTCAAAATTGTTATGTGGGAGTTTTCGGAGTCGGAGATGTAGATTTTTTAGTCATGATCCGTAAAATCAAGATGACGCTTTTGAGTTTGCAGACAAGTTTTGTTGTTATGGCCACATGTCATTCTCGTCGGAAATCATGATCACCTTAACTTAATTTTGCACATTTACCAGAACTGAAAAAACGATCATCGAATAACATTCAAAAACGGTTCTTTTAGTAGTGAAAACAATGACATAAACTAATAGTTTAAAAAACTGAAGAACACGCTTCACTTCCAACATGCATGGACTGAAAAGTAAAAAATAATTGTCAATGTGAGATGCTTGACATGTTTTCTTGAGCTCTTGAATGCTGAGTATTGCGAAATTAAAATTAGTAGTATGAGAAAGAAGTTAAACAGCACCCAATATTTTTCTACATTTCAGTAATTACATCGACAATTATTTTTAACTTTTTAGTCCATGTTGAAAATAAAGCGTGTTCTTTAGTTACAAAAAACTCCAAAGAAATTTGGGACAGATTTGACTTGATTTTGTTGTAAGGTCCAGTTCTCAATATAACAGTTGTTATACAGGGTGTTTCCGATATTGGGCAATTAAGAAACTGGGTTGTTATATAGAAATGGCAAGAATTTTCGTTTTTGAAGCAGACAAAAATGGTCGAAAAAGAAAAATCGTGTGGAATTTTATGAAATCGCTTTCAGTTACCTTTGTTTGGGAGGCACTGGTTTGAACCTCCAGGATACAGCGTGTCTGACCACTGGCAGTGTTTCAGCGCGGTTTGCGCAGGCTGCAGACCTCTTTTCAGTGTTTACCAAAAAAAACTTGAAAACTTTAAAATTCAGTATCTCCCAAAATAATTTTTTTTTTCGACAAAAAAGTATTCTTTAATTTCATTTTGTTTTGTCACCTTCCACTTCCCCTTTCATTTATTACCCCAATGTTGGAAACACCCTATATGTATCTCTATTTTGTATTAGAGCAGTGAGAAATCTGAACAATAAATGTAATTATTAATAATGGCCATGAAAGTGGTTGGGGTCAATTATCAGATGATTATTTCGAACACAAGGCACCTCAGTAACATGATAGCAATTATAAAAAAGAAAACAAAGAAATAAGAACAATACTTTTCTGAATCGTTGGTAGAAGAAAGTCCAACTACTAGGTGTTTAACAACAATTATAATGACTTTCATGTCTTTCGAATCGAACATATTTTGCTGGAAAGTTTTGAAATGATGAAATTCAAGGTGAATATACGGTATCGGAAAGTTTTCATCTTGGGTATGGTGGTTTTATGAGAGGCTAAAGAATAGCTTGCTATATGTTGAGAGAGCATTACAATTTCTCCTCTACTCGCTCGAGGAAGGGATATCGACGTGAGCTGTTAATGCGTCGGGTGGGGTAACAGGATAGGCGCACAGCAGTGCGTCTCTCTTATTCATGTGGTATTATCTTATCATTGCGTTCCTTTTTGCTCGTGTAGATTTCTGTCTATACCCCAGATGAAAAGTTTCCGATACTGTATATGTATTAAGTGTCATCATGTAGAAGAATACATGCACCTTTAGAATTTCGGGATAATAATATGTGGGTACACCACAAAAGCAGATTTTTTCAAGGTCGATATGTAGGAGTTGAGAAAAGAACGTGTTTATGCATATAAAATTCTATTTTCAACAAATTTTATGCGAGCAATCATTTTGCATTCACGGACACTTCCGGGTATATCACAGAAATCTGTGTAGGCCATTCCTATCGTTTGGATGATTAACTATCAACTCACCTTTAGTTGTATCATATAAATCAACTGTTAATTTGTTACATTCCCTTTGATAATGATTATTACTCTCCCACTATACATGGTGACCTAGAGTTAAACTGTCAAACATTCAGTGTCTGTTTTTCAGGTGAAAATAAGATATTTTCTTCATGTGTCCCAACTTGCTTCGTTTTCGAGATACAGAGTGTCAAAGTTTTTAGGAAAAAATCAGTTTTCTATTCATTGCTCAAAAACCTTTTGGCTGATTTTGATAAAACTAGGAAAGTTTATTTGCGGGAAAGAAAGGTTCTTTTAGTGTACTTAGGATTTTAAAAAACTGATTTTTTCCTAGAAACTTTGACACCCTGTATCTTGAAAACGTAGCAAGTTGAGACACAGGCTTATTCGAAGAAAACATCTTATTTTAACCTTAGAAGCCGATACTGAACGTTTGGCGGTTTAACCCTGGGTCACTCTGTATAATTGATCAAAAAAAAGTATATTTATTGCAATAACTAGAACTAGAACAATAGTTTTGCTATATGCGAGAAACATAATCATATCATAGATATATATATATATATATATATATATATATATATATATATATATATATTAAACACTAAAAGAACGTCAATAAGTTCAGAATAATGAGGTACACCTAGGACAAGAAACATACTTCCTAGTTTGCACAGTAGATAGTATGTTGTCTCCAGGGACGGTCTTATGATTTTTGATAATTTCGGTAGAAGTTGGTCGAAGTTGTCGGTTATATCATTTCTTATATTATAGTTTTCCTTCAATGATATATACGAAGAACAATAATTGATTTCCTGAAAATTGAAATATTGAGTTTATTTCTAATAAAAAAAAAAAATAATTCATATGCAATGATTCCGCTTTAAATATATCTAAACATTCTTTTAAGTTACCTATACCTATTGAAAACCATTAAAAACCGTATTGTGTACTATATTGTGGAACAGCTTGCTTATTTTAGAGTGTTTCTCTAAATGTTTCAAAGAAATTGATGATTATTGTCTATGTTTTCACGTTTTTTTGTACGTTTCTATCTCTGCATACCTTGTATCTTGTTAAAACTTTTTTTGAAGCCAAGATATTGATTCGATACCCAGTCTAAGTTATTAATTATATCATAAAATGCACTTGGTTTTCGTTTAATGAAAAACACTTTTTCCTACGAGCGTGCGGAAAAATAACTTTTCCGCACGATTTTTCGTTTTTAAAGTTGTACTTTTACGTTCGATTTAAAATCGTTCGGAAAAGTTACTTTTCCGCACGATTTTTACTTTTCCGTACGATTTTTACTTTTTCGCACGATTTTTGTATTTTTGAAAATGATGATATTTAGGACTAACTAAATGATCTATGTAACTATTCTGTCTTATTAGTCATTTTGTAGCATATCTATAATGAAACTATAGTTTAAATGATTTTCACATCAAAAGGGTTTACAAAACCACGACAATTGTTTCGCTTTACAAAAGCTTCTTCAAGTGGTAAAGATACACTAAATTACCTATTTGCTATGTTACTTTAAATACTTATCTAAAATTAATTAGGGTACGGTTGTATACCTGACTCCTAATAAATTCACAATAAGTACCTTTACATTTCTATTAATTAAATCTAACCTTTCCAGGAAAACAAATTTATGAGTGGTGACGCATTTAATTCAAGTTGGTCATTTTAGAAAGTATGGAGATTAATAAATGGAAAAATTCTCAGTACTTGCTTAATGCCCAACTTGAATTAAATGCGTCACCACTCATAAATTTGTTTTCCTGAAAAGGTTAGATTTAATTAATAGAAATGTAAAGGTACTTATTGTGAATTTATTAGGAGTCAGGTATACAACCGTACCCTAATTAATTTTAGATAAGTATTTAAAGTAACATAGCAAATAGGTAATTTAGTGTATCTTTACCACTTGAAGAAGCTTTTGTAAAGCGAAACAATTGTCGTGGTTTTGTAAACCCTTTTGATGTGAAAATCATTTAAACTATAGTTTCATTATAGATATTAACATGGATTTTCATCAAGTATCGGCTATATCAATTCAAAATTTTGTAGCATTATGATAAAAACTTGTTTATTAAAAACCTTGTTTTTTCATAAATAAGATGGACAAAAACACGTGTAGGAAAAATATTGTACCTAACTCTTACGGAAAATGTCTTTTCCGCCCTTAACGGCTTGCCCGAACTCCGCTCCGCGTCGTTCGTGCAACTGCCGTCGCGTGCGGAAAAGTGCTACTTTCCGCACTTGTTAGGTAAATAACTAAACCAATATTTATTGTACCTATATACTATTCATATCAAACCTATTGCTTTCAACATATTATTCTCCATTTCAGTCTCTCAGAGATCAAACTTACCCTTCTCCAGTTGGATTTATATTTTACCTGATATCATAAATTAACAGTCCATGGTCCGATAATGCATCCTCACCGCTTCTATTCATGCAGTTCACCGCTTCTATTCAAACAGTTCATAATTTCGCAAACTTAAAATGTAGGCAAATACAGTTTGTTTTTCCAATAGTCCGGTGGCAGGCAAGTTATTCTTGTATTTCGACCCGCTGAATACAAATTTTGAGGGTGATAAGCCGTGAAAGCATTCGGAAAATTGTTTATAGACGATTTTCCGAGAGAAATCGAAAAATCATTTTTTCCGAAAACGAATGATAAGTATTATAATAATATGCTGCATAAAATTCTCTATAAAAAAAGTAACTGCAATTTTTTCTCCAAAATGCACCGTTTTCGAACAAAACGTGCTCTAAATTCGAAAAAATGCTATTTTCTCAATTTTCTGTGCTCTCTCATTAGTCCACAGGATCACCTTGTCCCAAATTATTCATATATGTCTCGACTATGAATAACTGAAGAGGCATTCTTGAAAAAATTATTCGTGTGGATTTTCCGGCACTGAATTTCCCGATACTTTTACCTTGCAAGGAACCGGCATTTTTTTATTCGCGAAGCTCACGTTGTGGACGAATTTCTTATAGTGTCAATCAAAACGGGTTCAGCACAAATTTTTTCATGATCACAAAGCATTTCAGTAGCGGAAAAACGGAAAATTTTGCTTAAAAGTAAAACAATTTTCCGAGGAAAATCGGAAAATGCATTTTTTCCAAAATCAAATGAGAGTGATCATGAAATCCAATGAAAATAGTCCACTGCTTCTTATCCAATCGTGTATTATTTAAAATAAAAAATAAATTTAGACCTCCATACAGACTAACTACCATTTTGTCAGATCCCTCATTCACCTTCAATCGATACTTTCAAACCATAAATTAATTTGGTAGCTAAATAATGAATAAGGACATTATGATTTTACGAGAACAATTCCAACTCGGATCATTAAAAAGAAAAACTGAATATTATGAAGGCTATAATCAAAGTCAACAACTTTTGCAACTGGATTTGGTCAAAATAAGATCAATAAGTCAACGAACCAGTTCATTGCAGCGTTATTACACACAAGACTTGGCTCGTCGAGAAGAATAATTACAGGCATAGGCGGCTTTGATTTCGCAATGATTTTAATGACATCGATTTCAATGTGTGTTTATGATTTGGTATAATTATGATGAGGATCGATTGTAGCACCACTAAACTTGGTATGCCAATAGTTGAAACCATGATAAACACGAAAAAAAAAATTGTTTACCAAGATTCCATTTTTTTTTTTCGTTTAAAAATAAATAAATGGATTTTGCTGTAATCTTGAAAAGTTTATGATTTATCGAAAAAACAACTCAACAAGGTAAAAGACAATTCAATTCTCTACAAAAATTATTCTTAGTAATTTCTTCTGAAATGCGCTCGTTTCTTCAGAAAACGTGATTGAACGCCGACATCAACTTTCAGGTTCATGCTTAACCGCCACTGAAAGTTCTGGCGGAGCCGAATAATTGATTGTTCATAACTCTGCTAAAAATGATCGAAGAAGGAAAAGGAAAAGTTCATATCGTTTCTGAAGGCTCCTACCTTCTCATGAAAACATAATATGCGAGTTTTTTTGTACCTAAAATGTATTTTGTCGCACTTCACGGAGATATAATAATAATAATAAAAACCTTTATTCATCGATAAAATACAATACTCAAATACTTGAAATATCACTAATCAATAAAATGAATAAAGTTAGCCAGCGATAAGTGCTATTTCACTTGTTTCGCAGAATTATGATAAAATTCATATTCGATAAAATGTCTTTCATAAAGATACTGGTGTGGACATATATCAGTACCTGACAATGAAGTTGTAAAAAAGTATATACACATCATGAACAATACAAATCTATGAGTAAGTTTATAAAATAATGATAATTAAAATTCATCCTAATTTAGGAAGTACACAGCAATCAACTAATCAGGATTTGTTTAGCTAACGTGATCAAATTGGCTGTGTACTAGTTGTCTTGGATTCTCAAAAATACATTTTTTCAATGCGTTTTTGAACTGAGACGGACATATTAATGTTTTTAGTCGTTCAGGTAATTTATTATAAAATTTTGGTGTCAAATGAATGAAAGAACGTTGTGTTATTGTCTTCATTGTGTGGGGAATTAGATGCTGATTTCGGTTTCGTGTATGATATGAATGAGTGGGTGCTATTAATGTTTGTTTTGTTGCGTGATATTTTGAGAGTGTGAGAAGAAAGTATAGTTGTCTGATGTCCATGATTTTTGTTTCTAAATATAGTTGGTCTGAGTCGTACAGTCGATCTTTAGAAAAAATTAGCTTGAGAAACCGTTTTTGACTTATTTCTAAAAGGTGTACATATGTTTTCGCTGCAGCGCCCCATCCTAATATCCCATAGCGAAGATGGCTCTCCACTAGTGCATAGTATAATATTTTTGAGTGGTAGGTTGGTAATATTTTTTTGAGGTATTTAAATCTGTATAAAATTGTTTGTAGTTTTTTAACGACGTGTTTAATATGAGAGTCCTATCTCAGATGTGAGTCGATAATAACTCCCAGATATTTAATTTCACTTAACGGTGAGATAGGGTAAGGCTTCTCATTTATATTCACGGTCAAGCTGTCGAATATCGGCAATCCAGTTCTGTTACAGCTGAAAGGGACGTAGTTTGTTTTTTCTAAATTTACTGTGAGAAGTTTACTACCTAAAAATGTTTTTATTTTACCAAAATCAATTTTTTTCTTTAAGTTCATCCCAAGTATCAGCGGTATACAGAATTGCCGTATCATTAGCAAAACCAAGAATGAATCCATCGCTTTGGAGAGAGTATAGTTCGTTCACGTAAATGTTGAATAGAATGGGTCCTAAGACTGTACCTTGTGGGATTCCATATTCAATTTCTCTTGTTTCGCTGACTCTGTCCCCTTATACCTATGTCTTCTAGTGATTTCAAAAGTAAACCGTGGTGAACCGTGTCAAATGCTTTAGAGAGGTCTATAAATACGCAAAGACACGGTTTGCTTTCATTGAGTGCTGCTGTTATTTTCGACGTTAAAGTTACTATATTTTATTATTTATTCAGGAATGATACTAAGCGATTTTTCAGAGCTCTCTCAAAAATTTTGGAAATATGGGTTATGAGAGAAATCGGGCGGTAATTTGTGATTATAGTTGGGTCTCCTTTTTTGTACAGTGAAATAATAAGTGACTCTTTAAAAGCTGACGGCCATATTCCAGATTCGAAACATCTGTTAAGATGTTTGTGGATGATCCGAAAATCATGAATAATTTAGTGAATATGTAAACTGAAGCAGCAACCCATACCCTCTTTGGACTATATGCCACAATTTTAGAGTAGTGTGACAGGTTCTACTTATACACACAAAAAAAAATTTTTTTTACTCCTGCCTCATTTTCAACTCACCCATAAAACCGGCATTCTCTTCAGTAAATGTTAAAAATGATCTCTTATTAATATCTTTAATTTATGTTTATAACACTATTGTGAAGTGCAAACCTCAAGCTTGAAATCACATACTTCATTTTTCATGTAGGATGTGTATGAGCCATTATTTTCAACATTTACTGAAGAAATTGCAGTGATTATGAGTGAGTCGAAAACTGAGGCAGGAGTAAAACCCATTTTTTTCTTTGCCATGTATAAGTGAGACGTGTCTCACTAGTCTAAAATCGTGGCATATGGTCCAAAGAGGGTACTGATTCCTGCTTCAGTATAACTATTTCATATCAACTAAAATATCCATGACTTTCGGATCCTCCGTAAATATCGTAGTGGGACAAAACACATTTTGAGCCATGAGATACTTACGTTATGTTATATTTGCACCAGCTAAAAAAAAATAAATTTTTTAACTTTTGTGAATTGGAATAAAAAAATTACCTTTTCTATGTATAGGAAACTGCAAAAATAAATGATTTTTGCGTAAAATTTGAAGTTTGTGTGGAATAAACTTTCGGCGAACGTAAACCCATTGTTTTTTTGAGCACATGTTATATTTGATCCATGGGTACCAATGCCTTCTTCTTTTCTACCATGGAATTGACAATTTCAAAGCGTAGGACTGGGATATCCAATTTCACTGGTGTGGAGAAAATGAGAAAGTTTTGTCATCATCATTAAAATACCAATGTTTCAGTATTGTCAAGCTATTCATAAGATAATAATTTGATATTTTTATGCAGCTAGGAAAATATTTAAAACAAAATAGCTATTTTCACTTTTTGTGTATAAAATTCAATTCCACGCAACTTTTTCAAATATTTTTTTTTATCTTTCCATTTTACCCTACTTTTTGCCTTTTCAAGGTAATTTTTTTCAATTTGCCGCCATACCAGCGATCACGTGACATGTGTCAAAATCGATTTTTAGGTTATCGGATATGCACAAACTTTTCCCAAGAATTTTTTTCCAATATTCTATTAATAAATTTGTTCCCATATGGTACATACTTTTTGGCGGTCACTGTACAAATATTAACCAAGCAATGGTAAAGAAATCCGCTGGGTACTAATGATTTCTTATGAGAACGTCGTTGGTACATGTTGGGAGTTGGGGACTTTTCAGTCCTACCATCCATGTTGTAGGACAAAAGTTTTTTCGAGTACTTTGGTTCAACTAAAAAACTAACTGTTATTAAATGACTTTTTTGCACTCACCAAATCGACATGATTGACGCCTGCGCAGTTTATTAGCTACCACTATCGAGAAATTTCGTAGAGGAAAAAGTTGAGTGTCTCAGCAAAATGAAGCTACTCAGAAAGATTCAGTCATATTTGAAAATAGGCGTGGGATCCTGGTCTATTAATTCATACCCAATAGCTTTCTATCAGTGAATTAGTGAAAATATCAAGGTGACAGTAAAAACCATTCAATCACAAAGTTTGACTGAGGTTATACATTTTTTGGGCGAGTCGGATGTTTGTCGGAAATAAAATCAAATTCTTAATTCTGTAACAAAAACTACAGATATCTGAATACCATTAATATAAAACAACGACACTGTAATATGAGTCATGCTCTCAATTAATTTTAAATGTATTTCATCGACGTTCAAATAAGGTGATTCAATTTGACATTCACGGAATATCAAGATGCAGTGAAATGTCTTCATTTCCGGCATAGCGAATCATGGAGGTCATTTGCTGATATGAGCATTTTGAATTAATCCTTGGATGACTAATTAAGATCTATTGATAATTGATTCTTCGTGAGGAACGGCCATTATTAGTTACAATTAGATGGTCTCATTGCAACAAATAGAATCATAATGTCCATTTGATAATTATCTATTCATTCCTATTAGGATTACGAATCAATGAATCAAAGAGGTAGCTTGAATTTTTGTTTAGTTTTTCTAATACGAGGTCAACGAACATCAACAATACGATGAGTAATAATAATTGATCGAGTCGTGATGCTGTGTGAATTATGATAAAGATTACTGCAATTCTGCAATAGCCATCTTTATTGGAGAATTTCAAGAACAATCGTCTCAAGTCATGACTTAGTATACTACTATCGTGCAGCTGTTGATTTGAATGAAGTTGTGAAATCATGCTTTGCGATAAAAGTTGCCATGATCTAGTCATTGTTACGTGCTCTGCTTTAAATAATCGTGAAAAAAATCTATTCGATTACTGTTTATTCTTCATTCAAGAATAAATCAAAATATTTAAATTCTTCGAAAAGAATAATTTTTTTTCATTACCAGTTTATGGTTTCCATCAGTTGTCACTATCTTAATATTTGTTTTATAGTCTATGGAAGTTGAATATTACATAAGGAACGTCAATATTAATAATAATAATAATAAATGTCTTTATTTCCCATCAGCTAAATGAAGAAACAGAAAAGAAACAGGCAGTACAAGTTTCAATATAAAAATACAATGATGAGAAAAGTCCGGGGATCAGATAATCGATGCATAGTGGAAATAAATGTGTTATGGATAATCCCTTGAACTTTTCAGTTTGAAATAGTAATTTAAATCTCGTATGTTTGACAACCATATCCATCATACCTACGAAACTTTCGGTTTCGTCGCGAATAACATAAAAAATATATATTCAAATAGCATTCAAGTGACACCCAGTCAAACCTTAATTCGTGTGCCCTTTCTTGTTTTTATACTAGTTTGGAATTTATTTCTTTTCTTCTGAATGTTTCAAATCCATTTTCTGTTATTCACAGCACAAACATGTTTCAATTTTGATTGTGAATTTTTCACCCTGACAGTTTTTAGCGTATTCGGCCAACAATGGAATGTGTCAAAAAACGATAATCATGTTCATGAAGTCCTTACAATTTTCAACTGACAATTTAATTCATGTATAAAAAATCGCATATGCTACAGTGCAATTGTCACTTTGACAGCGGCAAAAGTTAGCTTTAACTTTTACATCGATAAATTAACTCCTGTATAAAATGTGTCATTTAAAGATGACTGTTTTGTCAGTTTGACAGCGATAAAAAAGGTGCATCGTTTTTTACCACCGATAAAAATACCTGTTCCTCTTAAGCGTCTACATCTAGTATGCTTACATCACTTCAATGTCTGTCCTGTCAGTTATTGAAGTACCTATTATTGTTGATAGTTGAAACTGAAACATTACAACATGAGTCGTTTTGGAGAAGTTTCGACTCAACAAATAACAAAAAATATAGAAAAAGCAATCCCGCAATCCACAAAAAATACTAAAGCGTCAATATGGAGACAATTTATGGACTTTTGTCAAATACGAAATTACGAACTGTCGAAAATAACTCCGTTACAAGAAGTAGCAGATATATTAAAGGATTGGGCCTATAATATGAAAAAGAGGAATGGAGAAGATTACGAAGAATATGCAGTTAAATCAATCTGGAATTCAACTGCGAAGATGATTCAAGAAAGATATTTCAAGGAATACAATATTAAATTCTATCCTTTTTCCGACATAACTTTTAAAGAAGCTCGTGATGCGAGAAATAGTAAACGGAAAGAAGTACAAGTTATTCCAGAGAAAAGAAAAGTAAGTTCTGTAGCATTGAACAAGAAAGATATAGTAAAAATGGCAAAATTGTGGAATATAGACAACCCAGAGGTATTACAAAAAAGATTCTTTCATATAGCTTCTTATGAATTAGCTTGGAGGGGGGGAGAAGCTACAAACTGTAAAATTTACTATTTTAAAGAAAAAAAAATCAAGATGGAACTTCAACAGGAAGATTTCAATACAATACAATATTTTCAAAGGCGACACAGGGTGGGTCGAAAAAATTGGCAGACAGCAAATGGATAACAAAAAATGAAATGGATGAAGGTATTTGTCCCGTTGCATTAAAATTACTGTTACAAAAAAGAAATGAAAACATAACATCTGAACGTCTTTTTTTAACTCCAAATCCCTTTTGGAAAAATAAAAATTCCGAAGGTTGGTACAAAAATGTTCCACTGGGTATTAATACGATTTCTACTTGGACCAAATATTCTGCAACTAAAATTAAGTGACCTACAACTTATAAAGATAACGGGACACTCATCATCATCTTCTATTAAACGTTACCTCCAAATTGATCCTGAACATCACGAAAATCTTGTTAGTTCCTTACGAGCCTCGAGTGAGAAAAATCAAAATGAATATTCTACATGTGTGAATACCAGAGAAGAAAATTTTGAAATCAGTACACCAAACCAAACAATTTATAACAATTGTGTATTTAATAATTGTTCATTTAAATAATTTAATTGTATCAATAAAGATAATTATTGTTGTTGTTCATTCATATATTCGGTCGTTAATTTATCTTGCCAAAAAACACTCGAGCTTTTCTTTTAAGGATAAATTTCTTTTTCACTAAAAACTGACATTTGACAAAATCGCTCGACCTTCGGTCATGTCAGTTTTTCTCGTAAAATTACTGATTGGCAAAATTATTTCGTTACAAAAAGAAATTTATCCGATAAAAAAAAAGCTCTTGTGTTTTTACTGTTGACAAATACACTAGTGGTTTTTCACTTATTCATTTGTTTATCAATTATCGCGGTGTTGGTTGCCAAAATGAACATGTTTGACATTGATATGTTTCTGAATTTCTTATTCATTAAATTGTCCTGCCGAATTACACAGGTTTGTATTGATATCGGGTGAATTTGTGTTGTTCAAATTCTAAACTGTTTCCTTTAGCAATTTGACTCGAATAACTGTCAACCTAAAAACACTCCACCTTCGGTGTCGTGTTTTTAATAGTTCCCAGTTATTCTCGACGAATTGCTAGGAAACAGTTTCTCATTAAACAACCCAAACTTACCCAATAAAATACAAACCACTTGAGTGACAAAAATACAAAATGCTCGTTGGAGAAGAGAAGCGAAACTTAGGCAAAATTTCATTAATAAATTCTTGTGCCAGTAGGTACATATTAACCTAATATTGGCGATAACCGTAGAATTTTTACCAGTTAATATAACCCTATAGAAAAGTTCATTCTTGTTATTTTAAATTATTGTAGAATGCAGACAAATACGTTTAGAAAATGTGCGGTCCTCACAATGAGTGTACGTTTTATTATAAGTATACAGTGTGTCCATAAAGTATGGAATAATTACATTATTTTTTGTAAATATGAAGATCTTTTAGAAAAATCATCGATTATTTCTATTTTCTTTTCTAAGGGGTAAACTTTTGAGCCATGCCCAAAGTATATGTATATTTGAAGAACTTTGCGGTGATATTCTTCAACTATATAGCCACCCATGTATATTTTTACATTTAGTTAGGGTTCATGATTACAAATCAAGTTTTGCCATATTTGATGTCATACTGGCTGCGAAAAGATAAATATAGAAAAAAACATCCCCTTGTGCTCAATGAGGACGGCAGGGACTTATAATCTTCCAAATCGTGTGTATGTTAAAAGTTGTTAAAATTGTTTTTTTATAATACTTCAAGGTATATGGTATAAAAATTTGTCCATCGGAGGAAAAAAACCGACTTTAGGTGAGTTGAGGTTATTGGGGCAACTACCCTTTCCAAAAACACCCATAATATACATTTTGACAATTTCTATAAATTAACTAAATCATTCAACTATTGCCAAAAGTAGCAATGGATTAGGAATCGCTGCCGTGCATGGAGTGAAATGGTCGTCTTGTGTTTATCTATCATTAGAAGCTTTTTCTAAAATTTCTCAATGTTAAAAGCAACAGCCGTTAAAAAAGTGCACTTTTTTACGCTTTTCCGTTTAATAATGAAATCGTATGTTGATAGTGAAATATTGTAATACTTTTTTTGACAGTTGTAGGAAAATAAATATTGGACTGATTTTATTCGTTCAAGAAGTTCATAAAATTGCAAGTCTTTCGAAATAATGGTGAAGGTGTCGCAGAACTTGAACATACAGTGAACTATGATATTTTGCACTCTGCCAATGAACGAGTACTTTCACTTTCAGCTCAATTAGCCTGACAAGTATTTATAATGTTACTGCAATCTCGGAAAAAGTTACAAGTTCGATTCGATTTGATTTACGCTCACTGTAAAAGTATAAATAAAAGTAGTGTTTGGCAAAAATTGTTTCCAAAAAAAGTCATACTGAAATTAACAACGAGCGATGAATCGCCAGAGTAACGAGAGCATTCTTTATTGTCGATTGAGAGTGAAATCCAATCTCAAGAAAAATAATAGATTGATATTTATTATGTACTTTCCTCGAACCATATTTTCAATGATGAAGTATTTGATTTGGTTAAGCAAAGAAAATGATGAAGGGCCCCGCACTTCTGTCACGGAATATGGCCTTCGGATGAAATTTCTCAAATTTCAGTTTGTTTTAGTATTTGATTTTATTCAGTTTATTGAGTGGGGATATTTCAATGGATTTCCAGAATTACATATTATGACTTACTCACATTGATAGTTTTCAAATTATCACCTTTGGTTTTTAAAATAGTTACTTCCTACACAAAACACAAATATGTGGAGATGACTTTTTCAGGATATGGACATCTTCAACAACTCACTAATTTTGATGTTGAAAGTACTCAACAATTAATGGCGATGGTGAATATGTGTTGGGAGCAATAACAAAATTTGTTTGAGAAATGATGTTAATAACTCTTTAATTCTGATATCGTTAAACTCAGGTATGGTCATATATACCTATCTAGGATATCATGTACACGGAAAAAAAAGTGTGTAGTTTTTTCCACAATTGTTTGAAATTTTTTAACGAATTGTGTCAGAAATGGATGAAAAATAGTAGTTTACCTAACAAGTGCGGAAAAGACACTTTACGCTCGTGTTACGTACACTATTTTTTTCTACTAGCGGAAAAAACACCCAAAAGTTAACATAAAGAACATTTATTATTAAATATATATTAAACTATACAACCAGACTTGGTAAGCTTTCTATTTTAACCTTCTGCGACGCAATATTTAAATGTCAGTTTAATCCGCAAAAACTAAACAAATCTAATTTTCCGCACTAGTGCGGAAAAGTGGATTTTTCCGCACGCTAGTAGAAAAACAAATTTCGCCCACTTGTAATTGTTTATCCTAATTTGTGGTAATAATATACCCACATTGTGCATATTTCTTTGAATTTTTTCACAATATTGTTCAAATTGGTTAACAACACCGTTGTGAATAATGACAGAATCTTTTTTGTACAATTCTGTGGAATATAATAATCGAAAAATACACAATATTATCTTAGTATTTACACAACATTTTGTTTTTATTACAGTTCTGTAGACAAATTTAAAATAGCTGTCAGAGAATATAAATTCAAAATACTCCCTATACCGGGTGTCCACGGAAAGTGGTCCGCCCCTATAACTTTTTTGGTTTTGCAAATATTGAAATGAAATTTGCAGGGTATGATACATAAAACTGTATTTTTTGACAAGTGACTCAGATTCATGCAACTTTCGGTCTCGCCGGAAGTAATATAAACTTTTGATTTTAAACTGTATTTTTTGACGAACAACTCAGCTTCACATTTTTGTGGAATATTGTTTTCAGTCGAAATTGAGTAACCTGTGACCTACAAAACTGATAAACAAGGTAATTGAGGTGTATTGAAAAATAAAAAATTACCTGTCGATATTTTATCGTACGTCATTTCTGCAAAAGTAAATTAGGAAAGTGTTGTTTACGCTATTGATTCAAAAACATGTTAATAACATAATTTATGCAAGAAGATATTAGTTTTTGTATTGATAATTTTGTTATATCACTTGTGTTGGTCACGGGTTACTTGATGAATTTTAATATTATTTTAATCTCAAAAAAAAGTTCTACCGTAATATTTTTAAGTTTGTTGAGACCTGATAGTGTGCGGTATCAAATTAATTGTAATGAAATGCTCTTTTTTTCTGACCTGATAGTAATAATAATTTAAAAGTAAATTTTATACAGCAGATGCATTTCAATTGAAAGCCGTAAAGGTGTATTTTTCCCAACTAGAATTAATATTCTGATCCTATTCATAACCATAGAAAGATTCAAAAATGAATTTCAAAATTTTAAAAATTTTTCGTTACAAAAAGTAACGAATGATACATGGTTGTATTCAAAATGCCATATGGAGGCAAAGAAAGTGAAAATACACCGGATAAAAATCGAAAGTTGCATGAAGCTGAGTCACTGGTCAAAAAATGCAGTTCTATATATTATATATATCCTTCAAATTTCATTTCGATATCTTCAAAAACAAAAGATTTATAGGGACGAGCCACCTTCCGTGGACACCCGGTATAGCTTGTGTTTAGATATCAGTCATCCCCTACTTCCTCGTTCTTTCTCTAATTATCCCTCAAACCCTTTTACCCCATAATAGGTCGGGAACTGAATGGATCTGGTGTTGAAGGTTGCTTTGGTCTTGCTAGTAAGCCTCGGCCTCAGTGAATTCTAGTATAGCGCGGGTTGTGCCCTCTATCGGCGGGTAGTCGTGTTCGTGTATAAGAAAAGTTTTCAATTTATCCACAATTATATTAAACACATATTCGGGTCAATTCTGTTTCTCATCAGCAAGATTGTTACCATAGCACGACAATTTTCACAGCAAAATATATCTCAATGTTGTAGAAGGATTGATATCTACATTACTTTATTGGCAGGAGATGATGTGGCAGCAACATCTCTTACCAATATTTTTTCAAGCCTTCTACAAAATTGAGATATATTTTGCTGTGAAAATTGTCTTGCTATGGTAACAATCTTGCTAATGAGAAACAGAATTGACCCGATTGTGTATAAAGGTTACAAAAATGAGGAAAATTTTACCACAAACTGAAATAAACACTAACTGGTAAAAATATATTACAACCAGGTGTACCAATTTTCAACAATTGTTTCTATACATTATTTAAACATTTTTTCACACTGTTGAAGGGAAGGAAAAAGTATCCACGGGGATCTATTTCCGTGTAGAAACTACTGAAATTTTATGAAAACTTGTTCCGCAGAATTACTAATTTTTCTTTCTAATGATAGAAAGTTTCCAAAATCAGATCAGTGGATTCTGCTGCACGTGAATTCGCAAACGGAATTCAACGTAATAATAGACTAACTACATTTTCATCGTCCCGATAAAGACAAATATTGCGAGTGTAGTGTACGCTTACAAGAACTTCGTTTCTGCGTGATGGTTCGGTTCCTATTAAAGACTCGAGCGTTGTCATGATTGGCTTCGTTCGTGACAAGGAAGATTTCACATAGCATGGCTCTGTGCTCTGAAGTAAATTCTACATAATTAACAGTTGCTGCTGAAAATCAAACAAAACTCTGAGAGAGTCTGCAATGCGAACTTGACATGAGAATTTTTCACGATTACTTACCTACATTGAAATCAAATCCATGAATTTTCGTCAGTAATGCTTTTTAAGTTTTAGTATTTAGAATTGGAGGTGAACTTTAAATATCTCTTAACTTCTTCAAATATTTTGATATCATCCACCTCTACGTGAATTTACAGAGCTTTGACTTATTCATCAAAGTTATTGAGATAATTTATTATGAGTAAATAATTTTTCTGATTATCGAGGAAATAGACAGATAGATTAGATAGATATATTTTATTTAACCACTTTAAATAAATTATATGTTTGTAGCAAGTCAAGAATTACATGGATACCACATATATGTCTAGACATAGAAGTGAGATGGTAACATGTGCTAAAACTACAAAACAGCTGGACTTTGAGATTTAAAATCGATTTAAAATAACAGGACAAATTCAATCTAAATTACATATATATGTCAATATTTAAAAGTTACATGTGCCTACATAGTATACCTTGAAAACAAAACAGAGTCCAAATGACAAAACCAATCGGATTGAAATTACATATGCATGTACATGTGCCTACATACATACAGGGTGTCAATTTGAAAACTTCCCACCCTTAATATCTTCCTTCCAGTAAACAATATGAGTAATCGAAAAAACACGTCAATTTTATTGTCAAGGGGGACACTTTCACGGACTATTTGTAGCCCTCGTGGTTCAACCCCCTAGGAGGGGAAGATGTTACCCTTAGAATTTTAAATGGGAAGGGGGGTCAAGTGGCACATCATTTTGATGGGCGTTCAATTCTTATTCCAATGGTACCCTGACTTATTATTTTTTGATGAGCATTTTCCGAAAAATTGCGTTCTAAACTAACAGAAGTAATTATTAGAACGCCTATACTGAGATGCATGGTTTGGCCAGAACTGGTTAGAATATTAGGTGGTACCTTTCCAACCCTTGATTAGGGGTAACATTAGCCATTAGCTCCAAACACGTTACATAAAAAAGTAGTCTAATAGGAAAACGTAGATGGTAGTAAAGTTGTGTTTATTAAATGCTGAATTTTTAAGTGTCATCGCAGAAATTGTACAGATAGCCTTCCTTTTTTGCTACTTCTACTGTAAAAAGTTTCTGTTTTCCGGCAAAAAATTGGTTAGCAAATTTGAACTATGTGGTAGTATTGTGAATACCGTTGTACCTGTTGGGCTGTTTAGGAATTACTTTAATAAGTGTATAAAAGTGTAAAAATGGTTTACATTCTTCAAGACAGAATTGAAATGATTGTAATTTATGGAGAAGTTGGAAAGTGCGCACGAAGGGCGGCATGTCTTTTTAACGAAAGACATCCAAATTGTAATGTAAGTCACCGGTATGTGCTTGATTTGGTGAATAAGTTTTACGAAACTGGTTCAGTGACAAATAAAAAAAGAAATAACCCCAGAGTACTAAATGAAGCAGCTCAAATTGAAGTTTTGGGAACATTTGCTGCAGAGCCCACGAGCTCCTTACGATCAGTATCAGAACAGACGGGAATGTCACGCGAGACTATAAGAAAAGCATTGAAAATGCATAAATTTCATCCATATAAAATGCAGATTCTTCAAGAGCTCCACGAGGATGATTATGATAGAAGAATAGAGTTTTGTGAAATCATGTCTCATCGAGTCAATACCATCCCTAATCTTCTGTTAAACATCTGTTTCAGCGATGAGTGTTCATTTTTTCTGAATGGCAATGTTAATAGACAAAATTGTCGCTATTGGAGTGACGAAAACTCACATATTTTTCGGGAAGGGCATACACAACACCCACAAAAAGTTAATGTTTGGGCTGGTATTCTTGGAAATGCCATTCTTGGTCCATTATTTCTGGAAGAAAACTTGACTGGCCTGTACCTTGATATGCTTGAAGAGACTATCGATCCTCTTATAACTCACGAGCTAGAAACTCAAATTGATGCAGAAGGTAATGAACTTTTGCAGGAGGATCTGTTACATTACCAGCAGGACGGTGCTCCACCTCATTATTTTCTTCCCGTCCGACAGTGGTTAAACGAGAGATTTCCGGGTAGATGGATTGGCAGAAGGGGAGCAGTTGAATGGCCTCCGAGATCACCGGATTTAACACCCTTAGATTTCTTTCTTTGGGGGCATCTTAAATCCGTTGTTTATAAAACACAACCTTCTGATATTGACAAACTTAAAAGACGAATTACAGCAGCATGCCAGTCAATTCCTAGTGAAGTTTTCCGTAATGTTAGAGGGGAGTTCGAAAACAGACTGTATTACTGTTTAGAGCAAAATGGACAACATTTCGAACAGCTAATAAGATAAGCGTCAGTAGATTTTATGTTGGAAATGTCTTTCTCGCAAATTAAATTTTATTTTGTAGAAGGAAAATAACCACCAAATAAAAAATCCCATGCGTAATAAATTTATTCCTGTCATTCAAGGGTTGGAGCGGTGCCACCTACTCTTCTAACCATTTTTATTAAAGGGAGTCAATACAATAATGCATCTCAGTATAGGCGTTCTAATAATTACTTCTGTTAGTTTAGAACGCAATTTTTCGGAAAATGCTCATCAAAAAATAATAAGTCAGGGTACCATTGGAACAAGAATTGAACGCCCATCAAAATGATGTGCCACTTGACCCCCTTTCCCATTTAAAATTCTAAGGGTAACATCTACCCCTCCTAGGGGGTTGAACCACGAGGGCTACAAATAGTCCGTGAAAGTGTCCCCCTTGACAATAAAATTGACCTGTTTTTTCGATTACTCATATTGTTTACTGGAAGGAAGATATTAAGGGTGGGAAGTTTTCAAATTGACACCCTGTATACTTAAACAAATGTGATATATTAATGAAATAATTAAGAATTTGGGGAGAGCATCATGAGTTCATGGTTGAATGAGAGGTATTTCTCAATTGAGTAGAAGCACTGTGACAGTAAGTGATTTTTTATCCTTTTTTTAAATTGGATAAAGTTTAATAATTTTATAGCAGTTGGTAAAATATTGAATAATCTGACATTTGGAGATTTTGCTTCGTGACACACAATCTGAATTTAGGAGTTCTGAGTTTACTTGCTGCTCTCGTAGCATGATTGAAAATAGATCTCTATTAAAAAAGGTCTCCAGTAAAGATTGGTAGAAAAAACACAATGGATTGGTAAAATTCGGTATTTCTTGAATAGAGGCTGACAGTGCGTATGGTAGGTTGCACCATCTATGATTCTTAGGACTTTCTTTTGCCCAAAGACTCTGATAGCGTGTGCAGCGTTATAGAGCATAGAAATATACTGATCACATCTAGTTTCTGACAAAATAAGTTAAAAATCACTTTACATAAAGTCTTAGGGATTTGAATGTAGTTTATTCATTCGAAGTTTGTTGGTAAAATGCGGGTCGTATAAAATTAGCCTCCAAGTATTTGGGTGGTTTTGTATCAAAATTTTATTCACAAATAATATGAATATTCCTGATTGAAGCTGGGCTTCATGGACTATTTCATCGAAAAGAAATCGAATAGAGATCATCTAGGGAGATGATTCAAATCATACCGATTCTTTCAATACATTGGAAAAAAATATACAGTGAGGCTTTTAATAGTCCCCCCTGTTAACTTTTCATCGGTTAAACAAAGAATCGTGAAACAAAAATCGTTTCGACGGTTTTACCAATACTACCTTTTAAAATTAAAAAAAAATTGTGATTACCCGACAGAGGGGCGGGGGAACACCACATCAACTCATATTTTTGAATATCAAATATAAATGCGGATCTGAATGCTACTAATACCTCGATAAATTTGAACGGTTGATGTGGAACAATGAAACCAAAAGTTTTTTGAAGGCTTTTACCGATACTACATTTTGAGAGAAGAAACATAGAAATTACCCGACAGATGGCGCTGGGGGCACATTAACTGGGGGCACAGAAATTTCGAAAGGCATAAAAATCGAAATTGGGAAAAAAATTATAAACAAAATTCAAAAATATTTAGTTGGTTGTGAAGAGAATTGAATTATATTTTCAACGATGTGCCACTTGACCCCCAATGCCATTCAAAATTATTGAGTTGAGGGCAATCACCATATTTTTTATTTCAAAAATTAATATTGGTGAAACCCACGAAACGATTTTTTATTCATGTTTCTACATCGAACCGTTCAAAAGTTAATAATAATAATAATAATAATATTAATAAATCGTTTTTATTCATTCATGCAACATTAAATAAACATAAGTTGGGAAAGACATAGATGAAATGGCGAAGTATCACCCAAAGGTTTTTTTCAATTTGACCAGGTGGTAGGATAAATACTACCGTACAAATTCATATTACAAAAACACAATCAAAATATTCATAATAATACACTTTTAGATAATTATATACTTATTGTTCAAGAAATAGAATCTTACAAACACAATAATGAGAAATGGTACTTAAATAAAACTAATATAATATACTGATACAATAATTAGCATTTAGCTTCAAGTTGTGTACTGCCGATATGTTCAGTAAGGACTGCAGATCATAATTTATGCTATCACTAATGTTGGGTTGGCCAATGTCGAAAGATAGATACAGCTGAGTATCGTCCGCATAATGATGTATACTACAATGCGAGATATATGAATGGAAATCAGAAATATAAAAGGAGAATAACAAGGGTCCAAGAATTGATCCTTGAGGTACCCCAGTTCTAAATGCGAGAGGTTCAGATGTCTTCAAATCATAAGTCACCATCTGCGTCCTTCCTTTCAGGTAATGATCCATTAACTTGACAGAACTTTCGTTAAATCCAAAGTATTTCAATTTGTGTAGAAAAAGATCATGATCCATACTGTCGAATGCTTTGCTATAATCTAGCAAGACAAGACTTTACCCTCATCCACCGCTCGAAAGATGTCATCCACTATGGTTGTTAAAAAATCATTCATTTGATGATAAAGAATTTTTTCAAATACTTTCGCTAAAATTGACAAAATACTAACAGGGGGCGGGGACTATTAAAAGCCGCACTGTATAGTGAGTATGAAATTAATAATACACCAATTTTTCCATTTCACTTTAATTCTTTGTTATATTCAAATTTTCACACTATTGGCTTTTTAACGGAAGAAGCTTCAAAATTGTAGCGAAAGTTGGCATGAATGCAAATAAAACTTGAATTTGAGAAGGTACAATTGACTGCTAGCCCCACCATCCCCAAAGAAGATATTTAATACGTCCAATAGTCGGGAATTGACTTATTTTTTTGAATTTCTATCTTTGAAAATATACTCACACTGCTTTTTTTGTTTCAGATTCCACGGACCCCCTGTAGGATGAGGAATTATTTATTTATATGTATAGTAGCGTTACTATTAGTTCACTTAGTTTCTACAGAGAGAGGTAAGGATACCTTTAGGTTTATTTACTTTTACTTTTCAATATAATGTGTGTATGTTGCCTATTTTCAAAAACCTAATTATTTTAATTACCCGTATATAAAACGTATTGAACTGATTAAAAATTATCTTTTATATCGATTACCAATGTGCTTGCTAAACAGAAATTTAATCCCAAAACTTGATTTGAAATAAACAGTTCTCTCACTTTTTACATTTGAGTGCAACAATAATAATTAATATCAGATCTATTCGAGGATCTGCATTAGTCATCACTCAATAAAAAATAAACTCTTAGTAACCCTTGATCAAATTTTCGTCTCAGCTTTGAAACTTTGTCAAGGTACTAAAATACATGAAACTAAGTACAAATTGGATTGATAGTAATATGCACAATATTCTAATAACATTATTTAATTCGAGGGTCAGGTAGCTCAGTGGTTAAGACGGCCGCGTTCAATGCCATTGTGCTGCTGGTCGGGTAGGTTCAAATAACTATCCACTACAGATTTTTATTCTGATGACCCTGGAAAGTGCTAGGAATCGAACGTTAAAATGTAAGACCTCGTTAATCCTTGGCTCGCACAAGTTTCGAATTTTGAGGGCTGTCGTTCGAAAGGGGTCGACAGCTGGTTAACGGAAAACAACATATTCACTCCAGCAATAAATCTTAACTTCCTTATTAGGAACTCTGCCAGTTTTATATTTCAAGGTAACAATCAGGATCGGTTGAGAAGAGAATCCACATGTTCAGAGTATTTTTTCCAGGCGTCCAGGGCCGGCTTCACTCCAGCAATAAATCTTAACTTCCTTATTAGGAACTCTGCCAGTTTCCTGGATGCTCGGAAAAATTATTCTCATTATGTGAACTATATTCTTAAACGATTCTTTTTGTTATGCTGGAATATGAAACCGGCAGAGTTCCTAATGAGGAAGTTAGGATTTATTGCTGGTGAGAAGCCGGCCCTGGACGACCGGAAAAATTATTCCGAATATGTGGATTCTTTTCTCAACCTATTCTGATTTATTCCCTGAAATATGAAACTGGCAGAGTTCCTTATAAGGAAGTTAAGATTTATTGCTGGAGTGAAGCCGGCCCTGGACGCCCGGAAAAATTATTCTGAATATGTGGATTCTTTTCTCAACCGATTTTTATTGTTATTCTGAAATATGAAACTGGCAGAGTTCCTAATAAGGAAGTTAAGATTTATTGCTGGAGTGAAGCCGGCCCTGGACGCCCGGAAAAATTATTCGGACCATAAGTATTCTTTCCTCAACCGATCTTCATTGTTATTCTGAAATATGAAACTGGCAGAGTTCCTAATAAGGAAATTAAGATTTATTGCTGGTGAGAAGCCGGCCCTGGACGCGCGGAAAAATTATTCCGAACATGTGGATTCTTTTCTCAACCCATCCTGATGTCTATCCTGAAATATGAAACTGGCAGAGTTCCTTATAAGGAAGTTAAGATTTATTGCTGGAGTGAAGCCGACCCTGGACGCTCGGAAAAATTATTCTGAACATAAGGATTCTTTCCTCAACCGATCTTTATTGTTATTCTGAAATATGAAACTAGCAGAGTTCCTAATAAGGAAATTATAATTTATTGCTGGTGAGAAGCCGGCCCTGGACGCGCGGAAAAATTATTCCGAACATGTGGATTCTTTTCTCAACCCATCCTGATTTCTATCCTAAAATATGAAACTGGCAGAGTTCCTTATAAGGAAGTTAAGATTTATTGCTGGTGAGAAGCCGGCCCTGGACGCGCGGAAAAATTATTCCGAATATGTGGTTCCTTTTCGCAACTGATTGTGATTGTTACACTGAAATATGAAATTGGCAGAATTCATAATGAGGAAGTTATGAATTATTGTCTGGGCCATACCGGTCCTGGAAAAGTGAAAAATTATTACCAGTGCTAGAATCCCCCAAAAAATACTTATTTTGCTCAATTCTGTGATCTATTTCGTTCCTAAAAAAATTAAAAAAATAAATTATTGCTGAACTTTATTGCCAAGGTAGGTAACTAGGCTTTTTCATAGCAATTGTAGAAAAAACCTTTCTGGAAATAGTCTGAGGAGGAGAATTAAATGTTCTCAATTTTCGATGTTACTAGCAAAACTAGTTTATACCATCATAAAATATTAGTTGTAAACAAATTTTTCATCATTGTGTATGAACAATGATACTCAAAAATATGCATAAGATATCTATCATAAAAGATTATAGTACCTACGTGAAACCAGTTCGTGCTCTGTGCATGAGAAAAAAAAATTAATATGCACCTACATCTGACATTACCTAACGGAAGAACCCGATAAGACCGAATTACTACACAGCCATACAACAAACCAATGTTTACAGACATACTCTGTCATAACGGATATTAAATCATAATAATCTAAAGTGTTTTGTAATGGATTGCAACGAAGGTCGCTCGTAAAGGACGACTGTTAGAAATCCCAGTAGGTACCTGAATTTGTTTTCAGGTCATAAACATTTTTCTCAAAATATTGCGAAATGAATAATTGTTATGGGTAATCCGCTCCCGTTTCAAAACCAAGGCCGAATTCATGTATTGTTGGGACTAACTAGTTTTGTCTGAAGAACAATTGGATCTCTCATGTACAGGGTGAGCCACCAGTATCCCCTGTGCCTTCTGGGACTGAACAATGTTTTTTCCAAATATTTGTGTGCAGTATGTCAACTAGGGATACTGGTGCAAAAAAATTGGAATTCACAAGGTTGAATACTCTTTATACACAGATAAAAAGGATTCCTTGGTTTGAAATAATTTTAATTTGCCTCAAGGTCGCTAAGCATTTGATATGGGCGAAATACATGGATATTTCGTTCTAAAATTTGAATTTCTTTGAGGCAAACGCCTCACTTTCTTTGGCACAAAGTTATATTAATTTCGTCAAAATATAAAATAATTTTGGCTTAAAATCATCATTTGTCTAAATTCAAATACAAAACTCACATATAGTTCGAAACAGGACTCAATTTGATATCTCATTGAGTGAAGATATACTGGGTGTTTTGAATAAAGCAGTTATTATTATTCAAAATTTGGAGAAGTGTCCATTCGATTTTTGAAGATCCCGTACAATATTGAGAAATGATGCAAACTTGGATGAGCATTCAATAGGACCTATATATGAATGGAAATGTTAGAGGGATGTTCCGCTTTCAAATGGGTAACACTGTATTTCAGTTTTCCATGGTCAATCTGGTCTCGGTATATTATTACAAAGAATATCGACTGTTAAATGGAAAAAAAGTTTAACCAGTGGATGAACTGGATACACGAATATTATTAAAAACACTGATCAAAGTTTATAATAGTTTGATAAAGATTTTGTCAAGTTATAAATAATTTTACTTTTCAGCAACGAGAAGAAGACTGCGAAGACCTACAAAAACATCAGTAGATTCCACATCAAAATCGACAGATCAAGAAGTATCCTCGAGTATAACAAAACTGAAAAGAACAAGGCCGGGACACAGAAAAGCCTCAGAAAACGCGCTTTCCTCATCTTCCAAAGAAAAAGATGGTTACAAAGTGGTGTGCTATTACACGAATTGGTCCCAGTACAGGGTCAAAATTGGTAAATTCACCCCTGAAGATATCTTGCCAGATCTCTGCACTCATTTAATTTTTGCCTTCGGTTGGCTGAAAAAAGGAAAACTTTCTTCGTTCGAGAGCAATGACGAGACCAAAGATGGAAAAGTTGGTTTGTACGAGAAGATTCAGAAACTGAAGAAAGCTAACCCGAAGTTGAAGACACTTTTGGCTATAGGTGAGTGTGATAACTAACAACTAACTTTTCCTTATATCAAAATATCACTGGTAATAAATATACGTACTATTATAACCAAATGGATATAAATGAGAATTTAGAGCTAAGTTTCACTCTTGTCTTGAGACACACTAGTACTTCCAAAAGTTAAGGGGGGGGTTACTTTATGGACAGACTGTATAACAACATGTTCTCTAATTACAGGTGGTTGGTCTTTTGGCACACAGAAATTCAAGGATATGTCAGCAACCAGATATAATCGACAGACATTTATCTACAGTGCCATCCCATTCTTGAGACAACGAGGATTTGATGGACTTGATATGGACTGGGAATATCCTAAAGGATCCGCCGATAAGAAAAATTACGTTCTTCTACTCAAAGGTGAGATATTTTCGCGGTTTCATTGAATTCTTTTTGAAATCATAAAGAATACCTATCCAACTTTTTTTTATATTATGAAATTACTTGATTTCCCCGAATTGCAAAAAATTTGTCAGATGAAAATACTGTATTCTGAAGATGAAACAGGAAAACAGTTTAATGAATATATGTATGGCATGTACAATTTGTGCCGCAGTATCTACCAAACGCTTCATATTGACCTACCACAATGGTTACTGCCCCATAGGAATAAAAATAATTGAGAAACTGCCAAAAATCATTGCAGATTGTCTTAAATTGTCAAATCCTGAGCTCTTTACAAGTCATTTTTGATGTTGTTCTAATGTGTCCCATTGAGCAGTAATAATTGATTGCTCTTTAACATCGTAATTGCAGATAATTTCATTAAAACTGAAAACATCCTGTGTTATTTTTGGAGGTATCCGAATTATTACCTGCTTTTTCAGGTCATTTAGGATTTTCTATAACCGAATATTGAGTTAATGTTAATAGATCAATTCAAAATAGCCATGTAATTATCGTCGATAGAAATGTAGCTTTCTATTTATACGTTGTGTAATGAGATTTAAATTGATTGAAAAAATATAAAATTAATTCCAGAGAACACAATGACTTTCGATAAAAGTTTCAAATCTGAGGACCCTCCTACTATTTTCTATATTAAAACTTTTTGACCCGCCTCTGCTTAAGCATTGTAATTGTAATCACATACAATGGCGAATTAAATGCTCTTAATACTTAGCAATTTCCCCAGAACACTTTCTTCGACCTCAATTATCCTTTTGAAATAGAGTGTTTATTGTATTGTTCCAAGTTTATATTGTATGCAAGAAAATGGCGCAAAAGTTTTTCACACAAGACATTATCGTTAGATCTATAAAATTCATTCATGGTAAACTTCAAAATTAACTAGTTCTGACTGTCACGCCTGATTCAGTTGAATGTGTTTCAAAGGGTAGAACATAATTACATTTCAACATTCAATACATTTTCATTGGCCGTAGTTTTGAATTGTTGTGTTATACCTTCACACAAAACAGTATAACAATCATTTGAAATACCAACTCATATATTTCAAAATGTCAACCTTGAAGCAGTCAATGTAATGTTCTGACAAGCAGAGAACTATGCAAGATGGATGGTGATAATGATGATGATGATCGTAATGGTTGGGGATACCGATAATGGTTGAGACTTGAGATAGGTTAAGTAAGATTGATTCCATTATTAATTCCCCTCATGCTAAAATACAAGTTTTTTTGAATGATTGAAATATTTGTGTTGATGGTCGAAAAAATTATGTTTCTGATTTTTTATTTCGGATCTTGATAGGATATTAAATACCTATATGATGTGTTGACGTTTTTTTAGTTCGCTTTAGAGGCATAATACCGAACTTTGATCAAAACCATGTTGAACTCTCAACATTAATTATTCATATCAACTTCACAACTTTCAAATAATTCTCTATATACCGGGTGACCACGAGGTGAGGTACGCCACCCAATTTTCTATAGTATTGAAGATACAGATTTCAAATTTGATATGTCGCTATAGTACTTGAATACAGATATTTTGACCCCTGTATATATTTTTCCATTATCCCTAACAGCTCGCAATTCGTGATGAACCTGTTCTTCAAAATTGAAAATCGGTTGAAAAATGGCGGAGATACAATTGATTGATCAGTCAAACAAAGTTGGCCATGAAATTCAAACTTAAATCATCACAACTGACGAACGTTACCAGAAGTTAGCAGTCGTGTGAAGAAGTTTGAAGAACGAAAATATTCGATTATACTTACATCCTAGCTGGGCGTATTCCTTAAAACACCACTCTAGCTAACGCTTTCGCGGTATTTCGCAGAATACGTCCTCATACTTTTCGATGCTCTTGTAATATTAGGTATTACTGATTATTATTCATGTACTTAAAAGAGTTGCTCTTGAATTCATATTAGAACGGAAGTATTACCGGCATAATTATGTATTCAATCTTGAACCCAATTCACTCTTATACTTTCACCTCATTCCATCAAAATTGTATTTTTTATACTCGATTTTTGCACGACGAACTACTTGGTTTTCTACGAGCAATTGTTGGTTACAGTAGTAGTTGATGGTATAGTAACTGATAACTTCTATCACTCATGATAATGAACAACACTTTTCGGTTACAGAACTACGAGAAGCCTTCGAGGCAGAATCTCAGGAGATCAAGAAAAACCGCCTTCTCCTAACGGCCGCCGTTCCGGTTGGTCCAGACAACATCAAAGGAGGGTATGATGTACCTGCAGTAGCATCCTACCTCGATTTCATCAATCTCATGGCCTACGACTTCCACGGGAAATGGGAACGCGAAACTGGTCATAATGCACCGCTTTATTCCCCGAGCAGTGATAGTCAATATCAGAAACAGCTCAATATTGAACATGCCGCCAGCCTTTGGGTCAAACTAGGAGCTCCCAAGGAGAAAATGATCATTGGTATGGCGACATATGGAAGATCTTTCACTTTGGCAGATCCGAAGAATCACGGCGTACATGCTGTAGCGAGTGGAGGCGGAAAAGAAGGAGTTTACTCTAAAGAAGGAGGATTCCTGACTTACTATGAGGTGAGTTGAAGATTGATGATGTAACTCATGCATAGAATCGTCCATAAGAAATGTTAGTTTTGGCAGTTCGAAATTGGACAAATAGAAACGTAACTGTTTGCAAGTGGGTACAAGTTAAATTTTTATTACAAATTATTGACATCATAATATCATAACAACACATAGTTACTTTATAATAGATACCAAAGGGCACGCTCAAATGACAATAACGTGACATAACTAAAGTTATTGATTTCATTTTCACATCATCATTGTCAATGTCAATGATAAGATAAAGCTTTGAATGTAACTAGATTATTATGCATTTAAATAAATCTCGGAGGTTGCACATCCTCGCCTAATAATCTCGTTACATTAATAGCTATTATTATTCATTTGATTCAATGAATAATGTTCTATGTACTTTTGTTTATTAATTCATTTATTTGATTCGTTACATTATCTCACTACATACCACTTCGCTGCCGTGGAGCAACCAAGTTTTTGCTCAAAATTAAAGTTTATCCCATATAATAAAATCTCTTGTTGTATTATCCCCGATAGTGCAAGTGGATGCAGGTGGACACACTTTCATTTACCTTCATTACTCATATAATTCAATAAATTATGTTCTTTATACTTTTGTTTATTAATTCCTTTATTTGATTCGTTGAATTATCTCACTATATACCACTCGAGGTTTGGTTTTCATCGGATAAATTTTAATTTTGTTCCACTCAAACTTGGTAGATTGTAATAAGATGAGAAAAAATTACATTAGATGAAATCACTCCACCGTCGGTGTCGTGATTTTATCATGTTTTCACTCTCGTCAATTACCAAAGCAACCAAGTGTTTGCTCAAAATAAAAGTTTATCCGAAAAAATAAAAATCTCTTGTTGAATTATCCTCGATAATTTAAATCATGTATAAAATCGTCTATGAAACGTCAGTTTTGACGGTTTAATATCGGATAAATAAGAACCTAACTGTTTGCAAGTGGATAAACTTAACGTAACTGTTTGCAAGTGGATAAACTTTTATTTACCTTCATTACTCATTTAATTCAAAAAATTATGTTTTATGTACTTTTGTTCATTAATTATCTCAATGAATGCCACTCGATTTTTTGTTTCCACCTTCTCTGTCGTGTTATTTGTTCTCGTATATTACCAAAGCAACTAAGTTTTCGATCATAATAAAAGTTTATCTTACGAAATAATAACCCTCTGCGGTGTTAGCCTCGAAAATATACGCGTTTTCCAAAGCTGATGTTCCATTCTTCAAGGCTGATGTCCCATTTTCCAAGGCTGATGTCCCATTCTCCATGAATGAATTTTCCGTTATTTTCAGCATATTCATTATGATTTTTTGATTCCAGGTATGCGAGATGCTTCAAAATGGCGCAAAGTATTATTGGGACGACGAAATGAAGGTGCCATACTGTGTACAGGGTGACCAGTGGGTAGGATTCGATGACGAAAAATCTATCAGACACAAGATGAAGTGGCTGAAGGAAAGTGGATACGGGGGTGCCATGGTATGGACTGTTGACATGGATGATTTTACTGGAACTGTATGTGGAGGGGAAGTAAAATATCCCTTGATAGGCGCAATAAGGTAAGAAATGTTGAACTCAATCGTGGATAGATTATAACTGATTGAAAGGAGTGATAGTTCTTAAATAACACAATCTTCGTATTTTTTTGAAAAGTTCTGTAGAATATTTCCCTTTTTGAAAAATCAGCATTAACTATAGTCAATAGTTTGTTTGGTTTGAATTTTTCTAGATATTATCAAAACTATTATATTTAAAAATACGTGTTATCCTTACATTTATCCTACCTTGATGAATACAACATACATTTAAATAGCTTATTTCAATTTAACTTTTGAACTTGAGAAATAACCAGTTTAAAGAAAACAAATAAAAATATATATTTTTTAAACCTGAACTATAATATTTATTTATGTAATAAGGATTGTAATGAAGAATATTCAGTGATATTACCTGGCGAGGCGATAGACGAGCCCGACAACACGACGTGCACCTTAATGGCCCCCTACAAAATTTTTGAAAATCACCTCCGAAGTTAGGTTACAATCTCTCCCTTTACAGCCCCCTACAAAATATCTGAAAAACACCTCCAAAGTTAGAGTAAAATCTCTCCCCCTAAAGACCTCTACAAAATTTTTAAAAACACCTCGGAAGTTACGGTAAAATCTCTCCCCCTATAAAATTCTTGAAAAACAACTCCGGACAAGGCGTAAAATCTCTCCTCCTACAGCCCCCTACAGAATTTCTAAAAAACACCTCCGAAGTTGGGGTGAAAACTCCCCCCCTACAACCTCCCACAAAATTTCTAAAAAACACCTCAGAAGTTAGGGTGAAATCTCTCTCCCTACAGTTCCCTACAAAAATTTTAAATAACACCTCGGAAGTTACGGTAAAATCTCCCCCCTTCAAAATTCTTGAAAAAAACTCCGGACAAGGGGAAAAATCTCTTCCTTACCACTACAGAATTTCTAAAAAAAAAATCGGAAGTAGGAATGAAAACTCTCCCCATACAACCCCTACAGAATTTCTAAAAAACGCCTTCGAAGTTACGGTGATATCTCTCCCCCTACAGCCCCCTACAAAATTTCTTTAAAACATCTCGGAAGTTAAATCTCTCCCCTACAAAAACCCCCCTTCGAAAAAGCGGTGAAATCTCTCCCCCTTCAGCCCCCTACATTCTGCTCCCCAAAAAACCCATTTCTTGAAATCTGGCCACTTAAAAACCTCTTTAAACCCCTTAATAGCCACTTAAAACCTCTTAAAACCTCCTGAAACGTGAAAAATCGCCCCCCACCCTACCTTCCCCCTCGACCCCATTCTCACTGGTGAGTTGGTGGGATACATGTGTTAAAAGTTGAGAAACGCACAAAAATCGAGAAAATCACAAAAGTTGTCTTAATCACGTGGTCTGGAAATTTTTTTTTCAACTATTCCAAAAAAAAAGAGGCATAGATTTAAAATTTAGCACTTTTAAACATACACATACATCCGAGGAATTCGTGATAAAAAAGGGAGCAAGTTTTGCCGTATCATTTCGTTGACAGTGCAACCAAAAATTATTTATGTATCATTCATTTAGCACAACTATGAAACTGTGTGTGTGTGTCTTTCATGCTATTCACTTTACCCTCTCAATTTTCAAAATTACTACGAAAATTCAATTGAATAATAATATTATTACAGAGAAGAATTACTGGGAATATCAAGAGGCAAGGACACTAAAGATATTGATTGGCAAGCGATTGCTGGACCAACTGAAGACGAAGAAGAAGAAGATGATGAAGAAGACGACGAAAAACTTAAACCGATTAAAATAGCGGTATCTGAAGTTTTGAAACGTGCCATGAAACCTACGAATAAAAAGAACACCTCGTTAGCTAAGAGAGTCAACAAAAACGGTAAATAATGATTTCCTGAAGCTCTACCCACTAGTGTCTCATTGTAGTTTTATCTCGAATACATAATGACTCGCTGTCAAAATGACTTGAACGTCAAATTTTTGTTATAGGCTAAGTAAAGTTACATTTAGTTAGGTTAGGTGTAGATTCCATTTTATTAGTATAATATTGGTCGGTATATCGAGTATACACAATTATTTTTTTACATTCATGCAGAAAGCAAAACTTTAATGAACTATATGTAGTGGAAAAATTATTGCACTAGTGCAATGTAGTTTTCATTGCACTCATCCGTCATTTTACTTCAACGTGCCGTCATCATGACAAATATAAAAGATATTCTGTGAGATTGGCAAAACGTTTTGAAAAGTTACATATTTAATATTATTTTGTATCAATGTTAGCAGCCAGAGTTAAACAAACAATGCCTTTCCGAGAATAACTCCATAATCAAAACTGATCTGCTTTGTTCTAAACCGTCTACTCGCATAGAGCAAACTGTCATTACTATGACCACACCTCGTGAAAACATACGCGTTCACGGCTACAATGATTTTGATTTTTATAATGTGTCTAAAGAAACGTCAGTCAAAAACTTATTCTGAAATTTACAGAATTGAAAGTTTCAAACTGAGTATTATTAATGAAAAAATAGATGACACTGATCTGTTTTAATGCAAATCGATATTAATAATCAATTATTTCAGTTGCACTTTTCATTTTCCTACACCTAGTGCCGCACCTTAATAAATCATTTTTTGCTTTTTTTTCATGAACGTAGAAAAAATGTTGTATGCAACTCGAGCAAAAATTGTTTATTGCACTTACTTTTTGCACTTGTTGCATAAATAACTATTAATGACTCAACACTAATACATTAAATTGCATTTTCAGTGCGCAAACCTCAAGTATTTTGTTACATGACAAGCTGGTCTGCGAAACGACCAGGATCTGGTAAATACACTCCTGAAGATATCAACCCAACACTTTGTACGCATATCATTTACGCATTTGCCACCCTCAAGGACAACAAGCTGACAGAAGCTAGCGATAAAGATCCGGATATGTACGAACGCGTGATTGCACTACGGGATAACAATCCGGATTTGAAGGTATGTTGTTATAATCTATCAAAAATTATGTATGAATGTATGTATAGTGAGACCTATGATCACCTACGGAGCAGTAGTGTGGCACGGTAGAACCGAACTCGCCACAACAAAGAAAATCCTGGAGAAAGTACAAAGACTAGCATGTCTTTGCATAACAGGAGCAATGAGGTCAACTCCAACAGCAGCAATGGAGGTCATTCTGGACCTCACTCCTCTCCATCTCACGGTGAGGAGAACTGCTTGGGGAGCAAACCTGAGGTTGGCCAAAGTCGGACTTAAAGGGACAGCACACAGTGTAAGGGGCTCAACCCCCACCAGAAGTGCACACCTTGACGATCTCCCAACTGATGAAATTACCAGGATATTTAGTTTCGAGAATTTTTTTCGAACGGAACTAAATACCAAGAAACAATGGAGCACAGAATCCATTCGAGCACTGGGTAAGAATACCATTGCATGGTACACGGACGGGTCTAAAACTCCCGAAGGAACTGGAGCAGGAGTATTTGGACCTCGTACCAAGTACTCCGAACCCATGGGACACTTCCCCAGCATTTTTCAAGCGGAAATTCACGCCATAGAAAGATGCATTCAGTTCAACCTCGATAGGAACTACCGGAACAAGGAAATTGCAATCCTCTCCGATAGTCAAGCAGCCATCAAAGCGTTGGGCTCATATAACATCAACTCGAAGATGGTCTGGGAATGCCTAGAAAAACTCAATGATCTAGGCAGGAACAACAAGGTGATCCTCCTCTGGGTGCCTGGGCACGTCGGAGTAGAGGGAAATGAACAAGCAGACACCCTGGCACGAAAAGGAGCATCAACGCCACTGATCGGGCCAGAACCATTCTGCGGACTTGGAAAATCTTACTTCCAAGAAGAACTCAATAAAACTGAAGAAGCAATGAGAGCAACATACTGGCAAAGACTTCCAGGGCTAAGGCAGGCCAAAGATCTCCTCGGCAATTTCAACCGAGCAAGATCGAAAACACTGATTAACCTCAGCAAAACTAGTCTAAAGACAATCACAGGATTTCTAACGGGGCATTGCAGACTCAAAGAACACCTAAGGAAGCTGTGGGGAGCATCCTGAAACACCTCACCACATATTGATGGAGTGTTATGCTGTACACCACAAAACATTAAATATACTGGGATCACACCAGCTGACTGTGGAAGAAATACCACAAATGGACCCCCTCAAAATCCTAAAATTCCTGAAGGAACTGAGGCTTGAGGGGATGCTGTAAACGAGAACACCTTGAGATAGCAGAAGAAGATGGGGCACAATAGATCTAACTAGGTCGCAGCGCATCAGTCACCATCCATACCAACCAATACCAATACCAATATGTATGAATGTATAAGAGGATAGCTCGAACGGTGTAGCGCGTGGGTCATCGATATCTCGAGCCAAGCAACGCTATGCAAAGTTATGGTTTGGATGGAGACTCACGGACGACCTACTGTCGAGATATATTCTCCTCGGATCGTGTTAGGAATCGCACGTTTGAAAGAAGCCTTCGACTCCGTATGGGTTGAGGGTCTTATATCCAAAATGATATCGGCAGGCATGCCCTCGTACCTGGTAAGGCTAATGAACTCTTACCTTGTTGGGAGGACTTTTATGGTAAGAGTAAACAATACTCGCTCCGCGGAGTTTCCTATCGAAGCAAGTGTCCCGCAAGGCTCATGTTTATCCCCGCACTTGTACTCCCTACATACCTATGACTTTCCTCAGTGCGAGAGAATGGATATGAGTACGGCTCTGTACGCAGATGACACGACAATCTTTGCCTATTCATTCTCAAGCGTCGCTGCTCAAACAAGGATCCAAACCCATCTGGTTAGGAAGGTCATTCCGTATTTAGCGGAGAATAAGATTGAGGTTGATCCAACCAAGTCGGAGACGGTCAATTTTACAAAAAAGTACACCTTTTCGAAACTTTATCGAAAATTGAGAATCAATGACGAGGCCGTCGAGCACGTGAAACATTCGAGATACCTGGGTGTGCATCTGGACGAGCGATTCAACTTCGGACGACATATAACTCTGGCTATTCAGAGGGCTGGAGCCACGTTGAAACGCACCTACCCCATGATAGCCAGAGGATCCAAGTTATCCCAGGATAACAAACATTTTTCATTTACAAACAGATCGTAAGACTTGCGATGACGTACGCCTGCCCAGTGTTCTGCAGCCTGAAACCGATTCCCTTAGCGAGGTTGCAGAACAAAGTACTCCGTATCATTACCGGGAGCAGAGGATACCTTCGAGTGGAAACCCTTAGGGAGCTCGCAGGCGTCGACTCAATCCCGATATTTATGAAAAACTTGTCATACAAGTTCTACAATTACATGCTCGATGAAGTCCTCTCACAATCACGATATGCACCGACAGCCAAGCGGTGATCAAGGCTCTCACATCATATAGAGTCACCTCTCTGCTGGTGTCTGAATGCATCGATGATCTGCAAAGGCTATCTTCCGCCAATAAAGTACAGCTACTTTGGGTCCCTGGTCATACCGGAGTACCTGGAAATGAACGGGCTGATTATTTGGCCAGACAAGGTGTGAAAAGCCCAAAGATTGGACCAGAACATATCCTAACAGCTTCTAGATCATGGTGCGTCTCAACCATGAAGGAAATTCTGGAAATAAAATTCCAGGACACATGGAAAGATGCACCGGGCATGAGGCAATCGAAACTCCACATCGGAGGCCCTTCTACTAGGAGGACCAAGACTCTGCTCACACTGAGCAGAAAGGAAATCAGACACTGTCTCACACTGAGCAGAAAGGAAATCAGACACTGTCATCTCAACAGGCACCTCAACATTTTAGGTTTCACGGATGATACCGAATGCAGGTGGTGCTTGGAGGATGAGGAGTCAGCCACCCATATCCTCACGGAAGGCCCGGCAGTGGTAGCAATACGGGAAGCACATCTCGGGAGTATCGTACTGAACCCGGAGAGTGTGAGGGAGGTATCGGTTAGAAGGCTGGCCTCTTTCGCTCCCAGCAGTGGTGGGTGCATAACGGGCCCGATTGAGAGGCCTACATGCTTATGGCTCCGTCCGCCCACATATCTTATTCTATTTATCTAAAGTCCTCTCACCAGAGACATCACCAGATTAAGAGTGTATGATGATGAGCCCTGCAATACCGGCGGGCTCATCTATCAGGCACTTGATATCTTTCACGAAAGAAGGGAAGAACTGGTTCCTTAGGGAACTATGTCGAAAGTGGGACTAAAATATGAAGAATCTCTACCCGGTTTTTTGCCTCAGCCTTTTCCGGGGTTACCATTGAAATAAACAACCATATAAACTGCAACAAGGCCTATCTACATGGAATAAAATTGTGAACAACACGCATTAGCTTTGCAGGAGTCGTCAATCTCACCATCTACAACCGCTACATAATGAAATGCCCGGGTCAGCGTTAACATCAGCGCGGGCGGACTACAGCGCCCTCTCGCGGAAGTACTATGTTCGCTTTGGCAAGGTGCTCTTCTGCTCCCCTGACCGGAAGCGGAGGAGTTGCTACTATTGCACCCGTGTTCCATCCTCCCTCTAACCCCCTTGGTTATGTAGAATGAAATGTGTTGGTGACTTGTTATGTGTGAAATGTAGAATGCTGGAATTTATAATAAAATCCCTATTTATTTAGGAATCGCACGTTACATTTTTTTGGATGGCATGTTGGGTCGAGTGATACATCATTCTAAACGTCTTAAAATTCTCTATACGTCCCCAAAATTCCAAGAAAAAATATCCATCCAAAATAAAATGACGGTACATAAAGTAAGAACTCTCTTGGAGTAACCCCTCCCTGTTTTTTTTGGTTGAATGGTAGTTCATAATCTACTTATTGAAAACAAAAAATTGAATATGAAAAGTCCGCCTCAATCGGTGATCTAGAAACTGTTACCAGATTTTTTTTTTAGATACTACTTGCCATCGGTGGATGGGCTTTTGGATCAACACCTTTCAAAGAATTGACCAGTAATGTATTCAGGATGAACCAGTTCGTTTACGACGCAATAGAGTTCTTGAGGGAATTCAAATTCAATGGTTTGGATGTCGATTGGGAGTATCCTAGAGGAGCTGATGATAGAATTGCTTATGTTAACCTCCTCAAAGAACTCCGACTGGCGTTCGAAGGTGAGCGTTTTTTACACGATGGATAACTACAAACAAAATCTCTTTTCTTTCATTCTTATCTTAACTCATGCCTTGATTCAGTTACGCTAGTTATAATAATGTTATTTTGAAAAATCCAGGCGTAGGTATAGGAATAATACGCAATTTATATCGAAAAGTTTCGAAATTTTCACTTTTTATGAATGAACTAAATCGACTATACAAATCTTGATCCACAGGAATGTGGAGAAAAATTGGTAGAACTCGAATAAATGTTATTCTTGCAATAGCTGGTAATGATCAACGTTCATTGTGAGAACGAGAAAGTAACTTTTCCGCACGATTTTTCGTTTTACTTTCCCGTACGATTTTTGTATTGTTGAAAATGAGGATATTTAGGTCTAACTAAACGATCTCTGTAACTATTCTGTCATATTTAGTTATGTGTCATATTGTCGCATTACTTAACCTTTTTTTTTCATAGATAAGATGGACAAAAACACTCGTAGGAAAAACATTGTACCTAACTCTTGCGAAAAATGACTTTTCTACTCTTGACGGCTTGGCCAAACTCCGCCCCGCGTCGTTCGTGCAACTGCCGTTGTTTGCGGAAAAGTACTACTTTCTGCACTTGTTACGTAAATAACTATTTCCGAATTGGTTAAAAATAAAAAATTGGCAGGATCGTTATAAAGAAGAAGTTGTTTTCATGTACTCGACAGACAGACAACAGAAAAACTGAAATTTAATTTAGGCTCGGCCTGTCTTTTGAGAAATAAACACTAATTGGAATTCCACAGTGGCAAAAGTCAAAGACGGTTCGGTCTCTGAACTCTATGACCAATTAGAAATCGATAGCGGCCAACTAAGCCAACCAAAAGCGTTCGATTGTCAATAGGTTCTCCCTTTTTATGTCGACTGGCAGTCCACGTGGATTGCCAGACGAGGAGTGGTTGAGAATAACGTTTGATCGCTTGGCTTTGTGCTGTCTCAGTTGAGTTCGTATAGACTATATATCTGGATTAAAACCATTTTTTTCTGCATACCTACTCAAGCGTCAGGGGCGGATACAGGACGAATTTCAGGGGGGGCGCAAGTTGAATTGAAGGAATGTTCTTTGTAGACATATAGTGGCGTGGGGGATAGGAACCAATTTTTTTTATTTACATATTGAATATATGATTTTTGGATATTTTGAAGTATTGAGAGTAGGTCAGATCACACCATAAAAACATAATTATAAGTAAAATATATGACATTTTGTGCTCTGATGTTGCTCTAAATCACCATCTTTTCCCGTCAACTTCGAATATTTATTAAGAGATTTTGTCACTAAATTTTGAGCACTCACTGTTTTCTGGCCACCAACTAAAAGGTCTGATGAAAACACCGCACAGTATTTGCAAAATAGTCCTTCTTTTTGACATGAAAACACCAACCATTCATACTTTTCCAGATGTGTCAGATTTGCACGACGTTTCTCTTCTCTACCCCTTTTCAAGTGACTCGAATATGGAAATGTAAAGTTTTTGTTTGGCTTCCAATGATTTTTCAAAAGTTGATATTTCGTAAATTCGTCTATGGTTCCCATTATTTTCAAATATGCACCAACATCATAAATGAATTGTGATGTGCTTGATGGATCACTCTGATCAGTATTACAATTCTCATTAATTTTGATATTATTTTGTTTTTGCACCATGACCATATCTTCATTTGTTGAATTTGTTCCAATATCAAGTTCAGATATTGAAGCCTCATTTTCGTTATCGGGTTTTAGCTTTTTGAAATAGGCGTGAAGGGTATTTTCAGCAGCTTTTCTCTTGATATTTTCTGTCATCGCGAATTGCGTGACAGATCGAACACACTATTGTATGGTAGGTAACTAGGGCTTCACTCAAACTTCACACTCGGTCAAATTGAATTATAAAACGAATGATATCATTACTGCATAAATACGTTTATATATAGATGAATTATCAATTTAAAATATTCATTAAAGTTATTTTGATCCGTTACCCGTAAATAAAGGATTTAAATATACCTAGGTAGTGTTGGGATAATACCGAAAATAATTAGGTAGTTTGTTCCAGGAACGGCTTATAGCAATTGATAATTTGTTTTGTTGGGTTTGATTATGAGGCATTTTCAAAATTCCATGGAATTTCAAATAAAATCGTTTCAATTTATCTATTATTGAATACCAGGGTCGATAACGATCGTACATGAGATCCGCATTTCAATATCGGAATTCATGATTATGGTACAAAACAATTTTTAGTTGTTTGGTACATTTATAATAAAATATATCCGGTTGGGTTGTATCACAGATCACCGCCCAGGGGGGGGCGCGCGCTCCCTGCGCCCCCACTCTGTATCCGCCAATGTCAAGCGTCCACCTTCATGATAAAAATTTCGTTACAGGAGAAGCTAAGAGTGGTGATCAACCCAGACTTCTACTCACAGCAGCTGTACCCGCTTCTTTTGAGGCAATTGCAGCTGGATATGATGTTCCTGAAATTTCCAAATATTTAGATTTCATCAATGTTATGACTTACGACTTCCATGGACAATGGGAAAGAACTGTCGGTCACAATGCTCCATTGTTTCCTTTGGAAAGTGCTACCAAACATCAGAAAAAATTGACAGTGGTGAGTTAACATAGTGTGAACATTGTTGACGAAAAAATAACTGTTCTACTATAGGAAATATAATTACTTTCAAAAATTCGGATGATAGTCCATTCCATTCCATCGATCCATAGGTTGAGGGAATGGGATAAATGTTCCAGTTAATTATCCTAGTTTTTGCTAGTCAATATTCGCATTCTTCGCGAAGGGAGCGACATCTAAAATTATTTGGTTGAACTGATAAGAAGTACTTATAAGGGTGTTTCTGAATTCAATATAAATATTTCAAGGGCGTAGGGTCAAATTAAGACTTTTTTCACAGTAAAAATGTGTCCGCAACCGCTTAATTTCTGCCAGATACAGGGTGTTAAAATTTAGCACAAACGATATTGATACGCTACTGTTTTTTTTTTAAATGAATATCATAATAATGATTGTTCTCTATCTTAGTCATAAAAATGGTCTTTTGACTTTTTTTCGTACGCCGAAGAGTTTTCGATTTAAAAACAAAATGCATTTTCACTTCCAGGATTTTTCTTCTATCTATCTATCTATCAGATGTAGTTCAATGTCCATCGTGGCTTGTGCCGGGGAAAAATCACATTTTTTTTATTTTTCAATTTTCATGGAATGTTTTCCTTTTCAACATGAATAACTCCCAAGAGATTATATTGAACGATGGAAAATAGCGACTAAAGTTTGTCTTTCAGCCGTAGATGATTCCAATCGAAATTGTTGATTTTATTTTCACATCATCGTTGTCAATGAGACGATAAAGCTTTGAATGTATTGAGACACATTTTTGTAGTTAATAGTTATTTTTGTATCTAGTGCGAGAAATTTTACTTTGATGAGCGACTCGTTAAAAAAAAATCATTTCTCGATCAACAACGTATTTCGCCCACGAGATGCAAACCAATTTTTTTCTACAAACGTCAAAAAATAAAATTAGGTATTTGCGAAATGAGTATTTCGCACATTACTTCGCGCACGGTGTCATGGTAACGAAGGAAAATGAAAAAAGTGTCACTTCGCATATTGTTGTCAATGCGCTGCTCATTATTTGACGCTTGTAGACAAAAAATTTTTTTGGATGTGTGTCAAATGATTCACCACAACATAAATTTAAGTTTTGGTTGACTTCGAAAATGAAAAAAGTGATGTTGCCTACGTAGTTTTGTCTCCTGAACACGAAAAAATGTTAAAAGAGTGTCAAGTACTTTTCAAGTTATGCCCTTACTAATCTCAAAAATCGAACGAGAATTTGTTAGTTAAAAAATCACACAAAATGCCTTCTTCTTCTTGTCAACTTATTTTTCAGACACTAATCAACTCATATCTCACAATTGGACCGCTTTTTGCAGAAAGGAACCAACCTTATCAATGACTTTGTGCTTGTGCTTGGTTCCTTTCTGCAAGAAGCGGTCCAATTGCGATCACCCATAGATTGGGTGGAAATGCAGAAAGGAACCAACCCACTTGGATCTATTCTATAAAAGTCAACATCTGCTTGTGAACAAATGTGGGTTGGTCCTTTACTTGATAGATGGCATGGCATGTTTACTTTGTGGGTTGGTTCTTTTCTGCCTAGCAGATTCAAGCATGTACCTACTACCGTCTCCGTATCAGAATCACTTTTGCCAGAATATGTGGGTTGGTCCCTTTCTGCAAAAAGCGGTCCAATTATAGTATTTCGAACGTCTATTTTATTAATTTTTCAGGACTATTCGGCTCGTGAATGGGTGAAACAAGGCGCTCCCAAAGAGAAACTCATGATTGGAATGCCGACATACGGTCGTAGCTTCGAACTGGTGAATATCACCCAATTCGACATTGGTGCACCAGCCAGTGGAGGGGGCACTCCAGGAAAATACACGTCTGAGGCCGGTTTCATGAGTTACTACGAAATTTGCGATTTCCTGCATGAGGAAAACACCACTTTGGTGTGGGATAACGAGCAGCAAGTACCATTTGCTTACAGAGATAACCAGTGGGTAGGATTCGATGATGAAAGGAGTCTAAAAACGAAGGTAGGTGCATAATAAATTTTTATGAAGATGTGAACTTTTGGTGATATTTTTGCTCCATGTGGATTGAGGATTTAATTGTGGAAAACTTCTTTAGACGATACGAACATGGCATGAAATTTGATGTGAGAAATCCCAGTTATTTATATAACATTTTATATGTATTCAATTTTAATCATGACATTTGAGTTGGGGCGATTCTATAAACTTAGTTCAGTTGGCACCCATGGAAACTTCGCTTGCGTCATTCAAAGACATTGACAACAAATCAGAATACCATTGCCACGGTTAATGAATGAAGCAGTTGATAACTATCAGTTGATAACTATCAGTTGTTCCATAATAGTTGCTCCCCACCACTTTTCACGTGCTCGAACGCTCTTTCTTCTCTTCCACCGCCTCGGTCTCACTGAGCGGATCCTCATCTTGTTGATTGGCGATCAAATGCTATCTGACCTTTTTGATATGGGGTGCTCAGCCTTTGCGCGCCTGAACTCCCCTATTTCCGACATGAGTTGAATTTAACTGACTTGTGACTTTATTTACTGTGCATGATGCCCCCCTGAAACTAGCTGAAGGTCCTATTGTTGTGGCTGATGGCCCTAGCTTGTCTGACTGGAATTCCGATGTGAGGAACCTGAAACATAAAAAAATATTATCAGTCATCGTATGCTGTACCCTAATTGAAGTAGACGTTGCAGTCGCCGGAGCTCCCGCCTTCGTCTTACTTCTTCCTGAGTGTCGTAGCCTCTCTGGTTTACAGGTCGCCTGTATTTGTCCCTGTTTCTCTCGCCTTTCTCACATCTGTGCTCGTGCAGTTCCGTGAGTAGCGGGTTTGAGTGAGTCTGTCGATGTAGTCAGCAGTGGAACTATCTTCACGCCTATTAGCGATCGCCTGCAAGCAATAGCGATTGCCTTCAAGCAATAGCGATTGCGACCTATTCGGCACCTGGCACTATGTTCGGTTTCAGTTCAAAGTTTATGTTATGAGAATCTAATAAGTGTTGATTTGATCAATTCCTATCCTTCTCTATCTCTATTTTAAACAAGTACAACCATCTACGGCGACAGGGTAGACCCGGTCGTTTTCTGGCGACATTAGTATTCGAGAGAAGGGATACAAAGTCACTGGCAAGCTCACGAAAATTATAAACATAGTGACCATTACAGTAGAATCAATTCCATGTCGCTAAGAACAGTGAACGTAGTTCCACTGCAGGTTGGATATCTAGGTCTCGATAGGTTTGGCATGTATCGCGCAGGGTCCGTTGCCATTCGTAGGCAGACGTTGAAGAAGGCCTGGATTCTTTGTCTGTATGTGTTCGCGCATTGACCCCAAGCGGTCGATGCGTGTAACACTATAGGCGGGAGAATTGTCCTTATGAGGCGTAGTTTCAGCTCTAGAGCCATAGTACTCCTACGTCCGATGAGCGGTCTCAGCTCATGCCTTGCGGCTTTTACTAGTGCTAATCTATGGGCGGCGTGCTTTTGAAACTTGATTTTCTTGTCTAGTGTTACTCCTTGGTACACGGCTTCGTCTACCCATGGAATGTCCTCGTCGTTCATAGGCACATGGCCCTCTGGTGTCTCACGTCGCCTTTTATCTGCACCGATTCCGATCTTTCAACGGTTGAACCACGGTTCCAGGTTTTGATACGTCGCTGAAGCTTGGGTGTAACTCGCCTCCCGTGCTTTGACTCTGTGAAGATCGCCGTGTTGTCTGCATATAGTGCGAGTTTGGTCATGGGGTCGTCTGCGGTTGGCATGTCCGAGGTGTAGATGGAGAACAGGTGCGGCGATGAAACCGCTCCCTGTGAGACCCCAGCTTCTAATATCCTTCGGGAGGAGAGGACGTTCCCGACCTCGCCTCGAGTCGTGTCTGGATCACTCTTTCCGCGATCTTGCTCATCGCAGTGTTAAGCTGATGGGTCGGTGGTTTTGTGGAAACCCGTGGTTCTTGTTGGGCTTCGGAATCATAATTACTATTGCTTCCTTCCAGCTAGTTGGTCAGAACAGCTATGCCCTTCCTAGGTGGGGCTTTTAGTACTATGATCGGTATGTCATGGTACATGAATTCAATTGTTTATAATAAGGTAATATTAAAAATTATTATTATTATTAAAAGAATTCACATGAATATTTCACTAATATATACAAGTTCTCATAATAAACAATCAAAAGTAAATACCCAATACCTCAAGTGAGTTCGCAAAACAACTGATTTGAAAAAAATCTTGCACATCTGAAATTGATTTCATTTAATTCTCCTATTTCAGATTGCGTGGTTGAAAGAAGAAGGTTTTGGAGGAATCATGATCTGGTCGGTGGATATGGATGATTTCAGAGGAACTTGCGGAAGTGGAAAATATCCCCTGATCAATGCAATGAGGCAGGAGCTTGAAGGATACAAGGTCAAGCTGGAGTATAGTGGACCATATGAGTCGAGTGTTTCTACCGGACAATACACAACGAAAAATCGTAAGTTTTTCATTATTTTACCGTCACTCAATTCACAAGCAGAAAACACTAAGAAATTACATTTGATACCTCAATCTTAATCAAAATCTCTTTAATGATATATACAATGTTTTTTTGTTACTTTCATCTGTGTCAATTTCGACTTTAAATTATGGGTAACATTTAACATTCATTCACTTCATTAATAATATCTTCTCTATTTACAGTGATACATTTTCTGTTTTCTTGAAGAAGGTTTATTATTTTAGAGCTCAATAGCTCAAGTGTTGAAAGAGTCTTCTTTTTCTCATCAAACAATATTTTTATTGGACTTCGATGACTAGAATTGATTACACTCCCTGGCAATGTTCAAGACCTCGTACGAAACTGACTAGATTGCTTTTGAGTTTCTCAACAGTCTGGATGAACAACAATCGATTGTAAACAAATTTTTGGACGTCATGGAAATGAAAACTATTTTCGGCAATGACGGCTACACTACAGTGTTCCAAAATTTCTGAAACACGCGCCCCTGCACCTTCATCAGCATGCGTAACAAACGTCCAAATCCACGGAGATCGTTTTGATGGAATTGACAGATGAAATCTAGCGTGCACTGAAGGGTAAAGAAACTAGTATGTCCCTTCCTTGACATAGAAGGGGCTCTTGACAACAAACCACACGGAGCTGTCAGAAGAGCACTTGAAGACAGAGAAGTAGCAGAGACTAAAATAGGACAGGACACTATCCCCGTTTAGCACGAAAAGGCGCATCAACGCCATTGATCAGGCCGGAACCATTCTGCGGACTTGGAAAATCTTACTTCCGAGAACTCAAAAAACCCGAAGAAGCACTGACAGCAACATACTGGCTAAGACTTCCAGGGCTGAGGCAGGCCAAAGATCTCCTCGGCAATTTTAACCGAGCAAGACTGAAGACACTGATTAACCTCAGCAAAACTAGTCTAAAGACAATCACGGGATTTCTAACGGGGCGCAGACTCGAAGAACACCTGAGGAAGCTAGGCTTAGAGGAGGACAGCACCTGCAGATTCTGTGTGGAACATCCAGAAACACCCCACCATATATTGATGGAGTGTTACGCTGTACATCATAAAATATTGTATACTGGGATCATACCAGCTGACTGTGGGAAAAATACCACGGGTAGATCCCCTCAAAATCCTAAAATTCCTGAAAGAATTAAGGCTTGGAGGGCTGCTGTAAACAAGAACACCTTGTGATAGCAGAAGAAGATGGGGCACAATAGATCTAATCAGGTCGCGGCGCATCAGTCACCATCCATACCTACCAATACCAATACCAATCCCCGTCTGCAGATGATGATGATGAAGCAGATGATGTCCACAAGAGGGAATGCCCCCCCTCATGTGGATCTCTGTGGTTTGACCGAGATCGGCATATCGCGAGAGGCAAATTTGAGAGTATTCTCTGTGATATAGTTCAGAGAGGTCTACACTATACTAAAAAATCAATCGATAGGACTTGCATATGCACTGAAAGCTTTTCTAGAAGAAACAATAATAATTAATAGGAAATTCAAGTAACAGAAGACCAGGTGTATTGAACAAAATAATGGAAATTTCTGCACATTCAATATACATCCGTATCAATATAATTTTGATAATGGTTTACCAGACACATAAATTAATATAATTTTAGAACCCTTTTCATGTTCTCGCATGTTGAGATTTCTGTATTTCCCCTTATTTTCATAAATGAATTGACTTTCAGCAAACGAAGTAAAATGCGAGGAAGAAGAAGGTCACATCAGTTACCACGCCGACAAAGCAGACTGCAAAATGTACTATATGTGCGAAGGAGAAAGAAAGCACCACATGCCTTGTCCTGCCAATTTGGTCTTCAATCCAGATCAGAACGTTTGTGATTGGCCCGAAAACGTAGCCAGTTGTTCGCAGTTCACGCCAGCACCACCACCAAGTTAAATTATTCACTGACTCGTGAAAGAGAAGGCTGTCGTCAAAAGTTTTCAAGATGCCAATATCTCTAAATAAAATTGAGGAAAATCGGTATCATTTAAGTTCAAATAACGAAATTCTGAAAATTGAAAAATGCAAGTAAACTTTATTGGATATTGTCTATCGATAACAAGTAATTGACGTTATTTAGTCTTTATAAACACATTAATTTGGAATAAGAATACCAAATTCTCCTAAGACTTCTTTTATGATATATCTCATAATGAGAAAGAACTACTACTTCCTGATTCGTTCAGATTCCAATTCCAATCCCTCAATTATTGTATAGTTTTCATTTATATCAAATTTGATATCATCTGGGTAAATTCTAGATAGTGACAGATATTTCGTAAGTTCATAACTGTTTTTGTTCTTGACTTATTCAGCTCTTTGAACTAATCAAATTCTATTCATCATCTATTCTTCTAATCCATCTCTTGATTTCATTTTGAATACTAATAATTTCTCTAACGATAATAATCTCAGTTTCGTCGTAAATCTGTTCATCATTCCACCCAATTCTGTTTTCATTGTTTTCACACAATATCATGCCATGTATATACTTTTCTATATGTTACTTTTTTCAATCCGACTTCTCTGTAGAACGCGTTTTTTTTACTTAAAAACTGTATGCTGTCATGAAACATGTCCCTTTTCAAAATCGATGTTTATTCGGGACCTTTTACAATTTTTGATCATGCATATTGAGAAATTTTATAAAACATCGACACACTGTTAAAATTTTGACAATAGGAAATGAAATTTTCAAATATATATGTATATGTATTTATAAGAAGTTTTGTATATAGTTATATTTAAATAAAGTAAGTTTTACCCAAAACGTGATTTAGTTTTCCCATTTATTACTTTTTGATTTTTCGCTTGTGACAGATGACAGATGTTATTATTAAGAGGCCATGAGCGCGATCATGTTTTGGACGCTTTTAAGGGTAAAAGAGTCAATTGATAACTCAAAAACGGTTCGTTTTATCGGTTTCAAACAAGGACAGGCTTCTAGAAGAAGTTTGATTCTACGTACGTGCTGTAATGGAAATTGAATTTTTAATCTACTTTTTCTCAAAAATATTCCAAAAATGCAGTTATTTTGAAGCAATTTTTTGGGTAGGATGAACGAATAATTTCAAAAAAACATTACAGCACGTACACAGATCAACGTTTTACCTTTCTTTTTATACCAAATTCATTTCGATCGGATAAAGTTTGCTTCAAATTTTAATGGAAGAGAAATACCACTTACATAGAATCAAACTTCCTCTAGAAGCCTATTCTTGTTTGAAATCGATACGACGAACCGTTTTTGAGTTATCGACTCTTTTACCCTAAAAAATGGCCAAAATGTAATCGCGCTCATGGCCTATTAACTACGAAGGCGTACACAGAAAAAAATTTGTACCTGAATACAATGAAAAAGTTCGGTGACTCAATGAATATTTTTATCAATTGGTCCAATGAACGCGATCGTTATGTCAATGCACCACTGGTTATCCATACTATGAATACGGATCTTAATAATATCAATTAATGCTTTCATTGATATCATGATCAAGTACATTAAATAGGTTCGTTATGGTAATGAATTCCATTCTTCAAACGAATAAAGAGTGATCACCCAAGCAATGAATTGTATTCGTTCAACTGATGAAAGTGTATACATCAGATTAATTATTATTGTTCGTTCTTCGAATAAATTTTGTATGATTGATATAATGATTTAGATTATTTCGACGATGGATATTTTTCATCAATCCAATGAACGGTGATTAGTAAATATCGGTTATTCCTTGATTCAATAATTGATATACATTAAATCTATGTTTCAGTTTATCCTCGTGATTTGAATAAGTGGTATTTATTCAATCATTGCATATCATTCGTAAATGCAATGAAGGCTTCCCACTGATATTGAGCATACAGTGGGTTTCCGAAAGATATGCAAAATAATTAAACTTGCATTCTTCAGAACATCGCAATCCTGATTGGAATGCGTATCTCCAAGTTATCTTTTATTTCGGCTGGCTCTTCGGATGTCTCTGTAGTCTGTGCTACCTGAGAAGATGCTTCAACGATCGCTTCTGTCTGCTCAAGTTAACCGGCTCTGTGCAAACAACGAAATCATGCGGAGTGGTCCCTCTAGTATGTGTACTACCACCTAAAGCTAACTTGCCAGCAACGGAGATTTCTATGCGAGGATTCGGCTGAACAGATGCCGGCAAAATTTATGAGTATATTCTAACACGAGATGGCTTGGTTCGACATAAGGCTTATTATTATATTCATGAACATATTAATTACGGAGTTATAGAATGGGAGGAAAATGTTGCTTCTATCTGCCTAACAAAATTGGGACTTAGTAACTTCGTTACACCTTCTATGATCTTTCCATAACCCCAATAAAACCTGTGTGTAGATCTGAAAATAGATTATCATTGATTTCGGTAAACTTAGATTCATTGTAACAATAAAATCATCTCTGGGACCATTAATTACGTTCATTGATATGATGAACAATTTCAAATGGATTAAGTGTACCCCTCTCATTACTTAATGAACTTTTCCATAACAGCAACGAAACCTGTTCATAAATGTAAAAAAAGATCATCTTTGATCTCAATGAACTTGAATCATTGTCACGATGAAAAATGTATTGTGCCAATGAACGGAAAGGTAATAAACGGTATTCATTGATATAATGTACCACATTTTTTCAATGTACTTTTTTCTTCATTTCAATAATCTTTTTCATAGACGCAACGAAATATGTTCATAGGTCTGAAAATAAATCATCATTGATCTCGATAGTCTTGAATTCATTGTAACAATAAAAACATACATATTTCAGTGAATAGTTATTCGTTGACTCGATGAAAAATGTATTGTGCCAATAAACGAAGAGGTATTCATTAAAATAATGTACCATATTTTCTGAAAATATATATATCAGTGCTGTGGGACCATGAATTATGTCCATTGATATGATGAACAATTTCAAATTGTTTCAGTGTACCCCTTTCCTCACCTCAATGAACCTTTCCATAGCAGCAACGAAACCTGTTCATAAATATAAAAAACCATCATCTTTGATCTCAATAAACTTTAATTCGTTGTATCAATAAATAGCTACAAAAGTCAGTGAATATTTATTCATTGCCACGATGAAAAATGTATTTTGTCAATGAAGGGAGAGGTAAAAAACGGCATTCATTGATATAACGTACAACATTTTTTTCAGTGTAGAGCGGACATACGATATTTTTTTTCTTAATTTCGAGTTGCAACTAAAAATTAGTGTTAATTTCGAGTTACAACTCGAATATGAAAATAGGCCGTAGAGTATCAAATAAATGAAATAGTAAAATCGGCAATGTCAAAGTACCCTTTTCTCCAAATATTTCTACCATGTGGAAAATATGAGGCAAACATCTGATAGAAAACAACTACTTTTTTGGCTAATACCACGACGGACACTGAACTACATCTGACAGATATTTGTTCAACCGTCTTCCAAGAAGACCCAGTTGCAAATGCTGTAATTATACAGCAAATTATTCCTCATTTGGCTGGGGAACACCACCTGCAGAGGCATTTCGCGGTTTTTGCCGCTCATCAGTGACAGGGTAGGTCGGACAACATTAGAGTCGTCCTGCCCCAGCCCAATGAATTATAATCCACTGTATAACTAATATTTCGTCACAAATGAAGCAGCAACTTACAGCAAAAGTCAGTCGCAGCGCCATCCGTGGGGAAACCAACAAGCAGTCCGCGGTAGCAAAGACACCAGGAAGTGAACAGAGTTCGAGATTTTTTGCCGGAGTGTATAAAAAAATCGACAATGTCGAAGTACCTTTCTCTCCAAATATATTTCCACCATGTGGAATATATGAGGCAAACATCTGACAGAAAACAACTACTTCCTTGGCTAATACCACGACGGACATTGAGTTACATCTGACAGATATTTGGGCAACTTTCTTCCAGGAAGACTCAGTTGCAAATGCTTATTGTAATTATACAGCAATTATCCTTCATTTGTCATTTGCATGTGGTCTTCCCCAGCCAAATGAAGGATAATTTGCTGTATAATTACAAGAAAGAATGCAAGTAGGTAATTTCAATCAATTTCCGAAGATTTCACTGCAAATCTAATTTCACTTGACAGCAGTGTGTGTATTTGACAGTGAGCTTGCTCTCTATTTTTCATAATGAATAACGCCAAAATGTATCTGTAGTTTCAAAAATACTAAATTTGGAATTTGAAAAACATTTTTCCTACGAGCGTGCGGAAAAGTAACTTTTCCGCACGATTTTTCTTTTTGAAAGTTGTACTTTTCTGTACGATTTGAAATCATGCGGAAAACTTACTTTTCCGCACGATTTTTACTTTTCCGTACGATTTTTACTTTTCCGCACGATTTTTGTATTGTTGAAAATGAAGATATTTAGGACTAACTAAATGATGTATGTAACTATTCTGTCTTATTAGTCATTTTGTAGCATTATTATAAAAACTTGTTTATTAAAAACCTTGTTTTTTGTAAATAAGATGGACAAAAACACTCGTAGGAAAAATATTGTACCTGACTCTTACGGAAAATGTCTTTTCCGCCCTTAACGGCTTGCCCGAACTCCGCTCCGTGTCGTTCGTGAAACTGCCGTCGCATGCGGAAAAGTACTACTTTCCGCACTTGTTAGGTAATAGTAATTTTCCTAACAAGTGCGGAAAGACGCTTTCCGCATGAGTTAGGAACAATACTTTTTCTACAAGCGTAGGAAACAAATTCATTTTTTCAATTATTTATTCATGCAAATGGAAACAACTAACAAGAGTAACATTTTCTATCCACTAGTCATTCGTAATATTTATTGTAAATGTACAATTTGATGCATTATGTAAATTTATAGCAGAAGCCAGCATATTTTTTGAAGATGGCTGATTTCCTGAAGAAGAAGGTAACTCGGGCAATACATTATCGAAAGAAATCGAATGTGCAGGCACAGGCATCAAATCGTCGCCGATCGATATAGACGTGGATGGTTCTAACATGCACCCGGAAGACGATGTAGTGTTCAAATTGAGAATTTTGTTGGACATTTCTTTTTTTCGATTGGTGGAGTCTTCTAAATACCCCTCTGCAACTGAAGTCGATTTCCATCCTCCTAGGCGTTTGATATTAGTTATACCCACACCACAGTCAGCAAGTAAAGTGGCTGAGGAACGCCTGAAGCTGTGACCAGTGTAAAGCTCTGGATTTTGAAGGCGCCGATATACTGCTATTTCGGAGAGTATCTTTCCTATGGTATTGATTCCTACATATTGCACAGTACATTTTCCACTTTTGCAATACAAGAATAAACGACGTTGAGGAGTCTCTTTTGGACGTAAATTTACATAACTTCTGTATACGTTCAAAAAACAACCATCATTTGCTTCTTCAGATATCACGAAGGATCTAGAGGAATGATTTTTGGAATCCTTGATATTAACAATTATCAGGTTTTCTTTGTCGTCTATGTCGTCAATGGTGAGTTTTGTCAGCTCTTCTCGTCTGCAAGCACCAGCTAATCCAAAAATTGCTACTAACTTAATCATGAGGTATATGTCATCGGGTGCTTCAGTCATAAATTTTGAAACGTCTTCTTGAGTGAAGATTTTGGCCTTTTTCTTTACTTTGAATACACTCTTCAACATTGAATATCTTGCCCATAAAGTGTTCGGCTTCCATGTTTTAGACATTTCTAGAAAATAAGCCAAGAATACTTCTTCTTTATTTGGTGTTTTCACTTTTTTATTGTTGCACCATTCAATAAAACTCGTGTATTGCTTCTCATACCTTTGTTTAGATTTCGTTGGCAATAACTCTAAGTTCGCATCTGTAGCTGCTTGCACGATTTCTTGTGGAAGTTCTTCATCAGATGAATAATCCATTGTGGCAATTTCACTGAATCGAAAATTTTATATAAGTAACGCTTATTGTCACTCTGACAATTACAAACAAATTTGTGTATTGATCGACATGACAACATCAATTGTTACCTACTCGTTATCAGATCAATCAAAGCCTATATATAGGGTGATTTTCATAACAATACATTTTTATTTATCAATATTTGTTCATTTTTTCAATAAATAGTGCAAAATGATGGATGATTTTGAACAAACTCAGTATTGCAACAAAAAAGCTTGAACTTTCATATTTTGTCACCCACCACTTATATTTTACGAGGATGTCATATAAATGTTTTTCCCGCACTAGTGAGGGAAAAAATTTCCCGCACTAGTGTGGGAAAACTTTCCAAACTGAATTGCGTGCGGGTAGAGGGTGAATCACGCACGCTTGTAGGAAAATAACTATATAATAACTATTTATAGATGCCAGCAGATAAAGTTTTGTATGTAATTCGGATCATGAACGATCATTATAGTGCACGCCGATAATATATTCACGGCTACTACCCTAATGACCGTCATTATGATCCCTATAACATAAATATCTATTATATTCGTCGGCGTATCTATTACCGTCATTGGAAGTACACAACAGTTACTCTTACGAAATGTTTTTCATTGCGTCGGCTTTGTATGATACCGTACCTTCAAAGTGCGCCTGGAACTCTCAACATTTTTATTCTGCAAGTGTACGATAAGACCGGCCAAAGTCATTCGGCCTGAATCATTTATGCAGTGGTGAACGTGAATCATGTGGAGATACAGATGTAGAATATCATCACAAATTCGATGTGATGGTATGCACTTAGTTGCAGTACCTTAGGTGCCTACACTTGTGGTTGACGTGTAAACCTGGAAATCTCAAAATGTTTGAAAACCATGCAAGGATATTGCTGTTTCAGGGCCCATCTGAAACACAACAAATATATTTTCATATAAACAAGTGAGATAGCATCCAAAAAAAAGATTCTCCTCGAGCAGGATTTGAACCCACTACCTCTGGATTTCCGGTACAGTGCTCTACTAACTGAGCTACCGAGAAGACATGCATTCCAGTGCATATCGGAAGACTGCTTTTTCTTAGAATTTGGATGTTAGTGGCGTCACCCAGTGGCGTACACAAGATTTTTTTCTGGGGGGGTTATTAGTTCAATCAATGGTTCAATAGTTCATAGAAAAAAAAAAACATTTTATTTTGAAAACACCCGGACTACAGGCTTACAGCTGCTAGCAACATGACAATAAACTAAATGATAAATATAAAATAAAAAATGTCTTTAGTAACAACAAAAAATCCATATAACTAGGACAACGCTTCGATGGCTCGCGATAGCACGATAACCAGCGATAGGAAACGACGCTTCCAGATCTAAGAAATGTCGTGAAGTATTCTATCGGTCGGATCTTGGGGGGAAGTCTAACCCCCCCTGTGCACGCCACTGGTGTCCCCCATAAACTCACAAACTACGGCGATTGTGAGGTGTTGGAGATTTATAGAGCGGGTGGGAACTCATTCATTTTCAGTGATCATCGAGAACCTATTTACTTCTCACCCTAGCATCGACGACATATTACCCAGATAACACAAAGACGTCCTCAGTACGTCCACAGGACATAAATCTAAGATATTCAAGACGTCCCGAAGACGTCCATTACTGGACATAAGACGTCCTTAGGATGTCCTGGGGACATCCGATGTTACAAATTGGAACGTTCTGGGGATGTCCATTATATGTCCATTGGACATCCTAAGGATGTTTTTAGGATAAGATTTTCTATAACCCATGACCCACGTCGATAGAAAATGACATACCAACTAGAAAAAGTGAAAAGCATAATGATGGAAAGTGATTTTCGAAAAAACATTTATAAATCATTTCAAATTCTGCCAATTACAAAATATAATACCTATAGAACAGTATAGAAGTCACGGCTCACAACAGCAATAAATACGTGATAGTATATTTTCTCAGATCATCATATTCTTTTGATTGTAAAATAACTTTAAATTCCGCCACAACCAGATATTATGTTTAGAAGTTAGGTTAGGAAACCACAAGGCAAGAGATAAGACATAGCACAGGACCAAAAATGGCACATTTTGGATATCTCAGAAAGTTATTAAAATATTTGCAAAAAGAAAAATAGTTATTTATGATACAAGTGTTAAAAGTGGCATTTTATTTTGTGAGTGGGGAATATTGCGAAACGAGCGTTAGCGAGTGGAGCAACCCCACGAGCAAAATAAAATCACTTTTAACAAATGTATCATACAAAATTTTTTGTTCAACAGTTACTGCTAGTAAGAAAAAAACAAAAAAAAAATAAGATCCATAAGGATTCGAACACACGATCTTTGGATTACAAGGCTGACTGACAGATACTTCAAATATAATAAACCCCAACGCACTTTATTTATGAATGTCATTATTTGTCAGTGATGAAGGACATTCTACAGTTGGACTAAATACTACTTCGTTTGTAACTTCAAAAGGAATTAGTATTATCAATTGCGCAAACGACCAAATACATGTGTGAACTTTTATAAACGATTCCTCTTGAGTAGGTGTTCTGATTATAATATCTGATTGAAGTGTTTCTATTAGAGAGATCTATATTACTGAGTATCCATCATCTCATCTGTCATTTTACTTTTAACACTAGTGTTAAAAGTACTTTTAACACTAGTGTTAAAAGTGATTTTGTGAAAACGTCAGTTTTTAGTTCATGTGTCAATGAATTAAAAACGTCATTTTTAATGTCAGTTGTACAAAAAAATATTTTTTTTACTCGTATAACTTTTGCAATTTTTGACGTCTCCAATTTTCCAGTTTAACATTTTTTCTGGGTGCCATCTCGAGAATACAATTATAATTTTTTATTTTGGTTTAGGTCGGCTTTTTGACAAAATAACATATTTGTGAACCAGACTCTCCCATACTCATATCTAATCTCACATCATTTTAATCAATCAATCCACCCTATTCCACTTCAATTTACCACGAGGATCTTATCCCCGATTCCACCCCTATCAATTCAAATAGAGCCAGATTCATGAAAAAATATGTTGTTTGTTGTTACTTATTTATTATATTTATATATTCCTATTGCAACAAAAAAAAACTAATTTTCATTTTAACACCTGCGCATCCACAATTAACTAATGTGCTATGGACCATCGCGACATATTGAACACCGCTGGATTTAAAGGCCAGTGATTATGGTAGCGGTGCAATGTCTTGTAAGTCAAGACGCAAGAAGCAACGCTAGTCAGTTGTTTTGCCTTCTCTCAGAGAATAACAGGTGCATGCCACATACCGAGAGAGATATAAACGGTGCGCGCTCTTGAGTGTTCGATAAATATGTGATAAACAATACATTTTGTGGCTTTTTGGATTTTTGTGTCTTTTTTGGATATTTCGTGAACTGTTACCAATGACTCTAAGAAGCACCAAGAAGAGAAGGTATTTTCTTGAATTTCCTTTCGTTGAATTTGATTCAATCTTCAAAGGTCCAATTGCCTATGTATTTTCATTATTAGAAAACTGCTACTATATCGTTTGGAACTATTCATTCATAATTATAATATATGATATAGGTATAATATATTTTCAAGAAATTCTGAAATTAATTTACTTATTCCTGGAAATCAATAGTTGACTGGATGGTTTTGATTTTTGATTTTGCAAATAGCCTAACCTACTTCGTATATCTACGACTGAATGGCAGATTAATTTGTCTGGAGAATTTACTGCCGACTTTACTTACTGCATCTTTATAATATACGAAATATTAGTGATTTTTGTTCGAAAATATGAATATATTCATAAAATCTGTTTTGGAATCATCTGCGGCTGAAAGACAAACTTTAGTCGCAGGTGATTCCACAACATATTTTATGAATATCCTTTTTATATTTTTAAACAAAAATCAACCATAAGAGGTTCCTTCATTTATGAAAACCGACATTTCGAAAATGAACAGACAAGGAAGAGTAAAATCATAAGAATTAAATAAAACCCTTGTGTTGGACAAAGGGAAGTCATATGTTTATAAAGAGTACAAGAGCAGAGACAGACTTGACCCTTGCGGCACTTCCCGGTGACTTCATATAATTCGTGGAAGAAAAACAACTTCTACCTAAATTAGTCAAAAACGTTTTGCGCTGAAACGTTTCTGATTTCTTAGTATGTCGTGGATGTCGTCTCTAATTCTGATCTTAGACTAAAAACTGAATGAATTGTCATGCTTTGTCGGAAAACTGGATAAAACCGATATCATCAAATATATCAATTTAAATTCAACCAAAACAAATCTATAAAGTTGAAAGACTAATTTCTTTTTTAGTGACGCCACCAAACTCAGTATCTCATAATTAGCTGATTTCGAGATGCCAAGTCAGAATTTTTTGGAATAACCAACTAGCAGAATTTTTTGATTACATGTTCAAATGCTGCCTTCGAATATTACCAACATGTGGGAAATATGAGGCAAACATCTGACAAAAAACCAACTATTTCCCTGGCTAATACCACGACGGACATAAAACTACATCTGACAGATATTTGTGCAATGCTTAATGTAATTAAACAATCGATTATCCTTCATTTGGCTGGAGTTGACCACCTGCATATGCTTTTCGAGGTTTTTGCCTCTCATCAGTGACACGGTAGGCCGGACAACATTAGAGTCGTCCTGCCCCAGCCAGATGAATTATAATCATCTGTAAAACTATTATTTTCTCACAAATGTAGCAGCGATATACACTTAAGTCAGTCACAGCGCCACCCGCGGAAAAAAAACAAAAATCATTTCTCGAGAGCAAAGACTCCAGGAAGTGAGCAGAGTTCCAGAATTTTTGCCGCAGAGTATCAAATAAATAAAATAGTAAAATCAACAATGTCGTAGTACCCTTCTCTCCAAATATTTCTACTGTTTAATTACAATAAGGATTTGCAATTGGGTCTTCTTGAAAGAACGTTTCACAAATATCTGTCACATGCTGCTTAGTATCCATTGTGGTATTAGCCAGGGAAGTAGTTATATTTCCACATGGTGGAAAAACTTGGAAATGAGGGTACTTCGACATTGTAGCTTTTTCTATTTCATTTATTTGATACTCTCCGGCAAAAAATGTTGAACTTGGTTACATGTTGGTCATTTACTTTCAATTCTGTATATATTGTTATTGTGCAAATATAGTAATTCTGCATTATATCTGTTAGCCAGGGTATTAGCCAGGGGAGTGGTTGTTTTCTGACAGATATTTGCCATGATAAGCCTACGTCGTAGGTGTATATAGGAGTGAAAAGGGGGAACCATCGGTCTGAAAAAACTTCTGTTCAATTGTTAATACTTAGTAAACAAAAATAGCTTTCGTCACACTGAAGAAGATTAACAATGTATGACTTGTATGAAGCAAAAGAACTGAAATATCGAGCTAAAACTTCAAAATTCCGACTTTCAAGTCGGAAACATAAAATTCCGACTTCAAATTCGGAATTTCCGAGTTTAAAGTCGGAATTTCCGAGTTTATAGTCGGAATTTCCGACTTTGGAGTCGGAAAAATAAAATTCGGACTCCAAAGTCGGAATTTCCGAGTTTGAAGTCAGAATTTCCAACTTCGAAATCGGAAAAATAAAATTCCTACTATAAAGTCGGAAATTCTGTAATTGAAGTCGGAAAAAAAAACTATGTGGCCCTTAGACGCTTTCGTACTAATCTTTGAGATATAACAGAGAACATACTCTATTTATTTTCAGTACTCGATAAATAAGGTAATAATAATTCATTCATTTTCTTTTAACATTGCAACATGAAAAAAACAGTTCATCGATGACTGAAACTTATATGTATATTGATCCATTTTGATCCACCAACCATTCCCTGTTTGTAGATGTGAATTTTCGTATAACTAATTGCTATGTACCGAGCTTTCTTCCAATTAATTTTTCTTATTGATGAATAATTTGAATTCGAAAGGCTTTCATGATCAGGATTCAATTGCCGTATTTGCAGAAACGAGGAAATATCATAGCAAGTTTGAAAGATAACGGGTCGCAAAGCTAGACCGAGGGTCAGTTTTTGTTAAACTTTCACATCACACCAAATAATTCAGAATTTTTGCAATTTCCATGTACAGAAACTTTACTAATGAGCCGGGAAAGTTGATATGACATTTTTTCTCAAATTTTTAATGAAAGGAATCAGGCAAATGAGTGAACATGTTCCTTTCCATGCACTATGTAAGTCGTGAGTGGTTTAGAGTCTAGTCAAGCTCATGATGATTATTATTGTTGGACCAACGTAAGTAATTCAATCATAGTTTTTGAAAAGTAAACAACTAAGAACTATAAAAACAAGTTGATCAATACTACTTACAACTCGATAATACACATTTTCATCCCAAGTAGCACAAATAACTTTTTAAAAACGCTAAAAATTGTTATACCGCATTTTTCTATAACTTTATGCTATAATAAATTAGAGTTGACAACAATATTTCATTATCAGGGGTAATATAATAAGTGGTATGATTATTACCGATAATTTTTTGGAATATTAATGAATTGCAATCCCAAAGCTGAAAATACAACGAGTCCGCAGGACGAGTTGTATTTTCTTGCATTGGGATTGCCAATGAATTGATATTCCAAAAAATTATAGGTTTTTAATCATACCACGAATTATATTTAGGACAATATATCGATTTGAAATAAAGAAAAATCGTGTCACCTGGTAATTGATGTTTTACTTCTAGCCGTATTCAACGGAATACTCTTTTCCACGGCCTCATCTATGATACCAATGGGCATTTGTCCCCAACGATCGCTCATATTGATAAGTAAAGATAACTAGTCAATACACATAAATTTGACGTTTGTAATTTAAATCATTATTTTCACTTGACAGTAAAACAAAAACTAAACAGGTTTATCACCGTGAAAATACAGCGACAAGCTATATTTTCACTGTAGTTCCGATTTTATTGGCTGAATTTCAAAATTTGAAATCCACTGATTGGTTGTTGAGCAAGAAAATATATTGTCAATGAAGTACCTATTCGTCCAAAATAGGCAAAAATAATACAGCCTCGATAATATCTCATATTAATGCTATTGTAGTATAAAGCGTTATAAAGCGTCTAAATATAAGGAAGTTAGTGATACAATGTAACTTTTTAGTTGGTTCAAAACAGAGGTATAAGAATGTGAAGAACTAAAAACCAAGGCATTTTTGTAACAAATGGAAAATACTGGGTGATAGCTTTCAACAGTTATATCTATGAATACTTTTTGCATTATTATGGTTTTGTTAGAGATGCTTTGGGAAGGGATTGTATCATCAAATGACAAAAAATTATATAATTATGACATGTTAAACTAACTGAAAGTTTTTTACTAACTTATTAAGTACTTGTTGCAGTCCATTGAAAACCAAATTTGTCATGCGGAGAAAAATTTTATGTAGAAACATGCTCTTCTACTTCGAAATAATTCAACTCGCCTCCAAGATAAACACAATTCCTTAATTAAAAAAAGGTTATTAAAAAAATATGAATACACTTTTTTCAGAAAATTTTCTTGAAATAATGCATTTATGTTATTACAATGCCTCATAAGGTATATGTCACAAAAATAACATATTCAGAAAAAGTTGTCAAATTCATTTCGATTAATTGAACTGCTAACAAGAATTTGGAGAAAGTGTTCATAAAAGCAGTAATAAACCTTTTAAAGAACATTTTGGCTGTATAAAAGTGCTACTTATATTTAAAAAAATGTATTTCGAACAAGCATAAAGTAATAAAAGAGCACTCTTTGAGAAGCGTACAAATGGCGTACGTCTAGCGAATTTTTCCGGTAGCTCAAATTGAGTTCACTTCTGCCACCACATTTTCACAGTTACTTTTTGCGCTTGCCTATTTTCCTAGTAGACTGTATTAGTTGCCGAAAGCCATTCCTCATAGAAAATGTTTGGGATCCTTATGAAACTTTTGAACGGTCTTGTTATGAACATCAGTGTTCTTCAAAAATTATGGAATGAACCAGTTTCCCAAGAATGCTGTATGATTTATGACACGAAGAATTACTCGTGCATGCGGATAGCAATTTAATGCATTTATCGAGGTACAAATGGAATGTAGTGCAAAAAATCATGGGTGAAATTGTGTTTTTGTTCAATCAAGATAACCTGGATGTGCTTGATTCATTTTCTATTCAACTTATCTATGTCGTTTGTAATTTTTCTTCTTCCATTCAAAAAACAAAACATGAAGAATACGTGCCCTACATACTTCTTAGTTTGTTTACAAGCAATCAAAAGTAAGTTTACTCTCTTCTCAATTAACAGCAACTTTTAAGGAATTGATATCACGTGATGCTTTTTGCAATTTCTAAAAGATTATATGTGCATTAGTTTTATTTCAATTTGGCATCAATTTCTAATGGGTGAAGTAAAAGTTTGAGTGAAATGGTCTGTTAAATGAATGTAATAAATTAAGATTAGTTGTACGGAGTTGCATGCTTGTTTGAACTTGATAATGTGGACATCGAAACAACATTTGTGTCCTGCATTTTCCGAAACGAATTTCCAGTTTGTTTTTTGCGAAATAAAAATTATTGAAAATGTAATCATGTTTTCGATATTTCATCAATAGCTATTGCATTATAGGACTTTCGATATACAGGGTGTTTCCTAACTACGGTTCCTAACTGCAGGTGGTGATTCGTTAGGTAATTTCAGGAAGAAAAGTTCCCATTAACATATGTTCGGAGTTGCTTCGTTTCTGAGATACAGGGCGTAGAAATTAAAGAAAAAAAAACGGTAATTATAAAATATCATGAATATCCTGGAACCGATTTGGTTGAAATTTGGTACTTTTATTTGAACTAATAAGGCGCTTATTTAGCTACTGTTGTAAAAAAAAATTAAAATACGAGAGACCAAAAAGTTGTATTTTGAGTTGTTCAATCTAACAAAATGAAAATCAACAAAAAAAGTCAGTGGCGTACTTTTTTTTACAATATTGTTGGCTGTGGTGCCCACTGAGACGCCACTGGCCATAATAATTTCAATCTAGTTAGGGCTAAATGAGCGCCTTATCAGTTCAAATAAATGTACCAAATTTCAACCAAATCGGTTTTAGGATATTTATGATATTTTATAATTAGGTACCGTTTTTTTTCTTTAATTTCAACGCCCTGTATCTCAGAAACGAAGCAACTCTGGACATATGTTTATAAAAAATCACTCCCTGCTGTTTAGGAACCGTAGTTAGAAAAGACCCTATATACAGCGTGGGTCATTATCTTTGGAACAATTATACATAAGCAAGTGAAATTTGGTAACTGAATATTAAAGGTTGTAAACTTCCTTACTAGTGATGATAGATGACGAAATCGTCAAATATGACGTTACAAGGCCATTGTGACCAATAATTTTGAATGGAACCCTACGGCAAGCGACACCTTTTTTAAAAGGTATCGAAAAAACCTATTCAATGATACTAATTTTGTTTGTGTTTATGACAGTCTTGGCAACTTGCTTTTAAAAAACGCGAAGCTGTGATGAATTAAATCAGTTAATACTAAAATTCAAAATTCAAGCTCCGCCTCTGGATAGTTGTCAAATAAGCTGACGTTTCTGTTAGTCTCCCTAATTTGATATTCTTGTGCTTGTCCAAGTTTTTGTACATTAAATAATTTGTGTATTGTTGATCGAACCTGTAACTGTTTTAGCAGCTTTTGGTACTTTCGATATTTTTCTACATTTTGATAATTTGTTAAACTGTTGTGAGCCGAACGTTTCAGTGCTTCAAGAAGCGAAATGGTTCGTACTTTGGGTGATAAAGTAGCAGCGATCCTAATTCTCGGTGCAGCAGAACCCATTTTTAATGAGAAGTTTCCCGATCGACCCGTTTCGAGGACTAATTTAAGGGAGACAACGGGTAGTATTAATGATGCGAAACGATCTGGTCACAAATATCTGATGAGAAAAAAATTGATATACTGGCAGAAGTAATAGTTAATCCTACTTATTCAACAACTCAAGTTGCATATACCTGTGAAGTCAGTACACAGAGTGTTGAAAAAACACAAATTTAATCCATACAAATTAAAAATGGTTCATCAACTTTCCGACGACGACCCAGGCCGAAGACTAGAATTTTGTGAAAATATCGAAACTAAAATTAACCAACAGCCAGACAATGTCAAAACGATTTGTTTTAGTGACGAAAGCACTTTCTATTTACATGGAAATGTAAATACACAAAATGTGAGGTACTGGAATGACGCAAATCCTCACCTGTTTCATGAAACACATACCCAATTTCCCCAGAGGGTGAATGTTTGGACAGGTATCCTGGAAAACCACATCGTTGGGCCTCTTTTTTCAAATACTAAATTAATTGGTAAGGTTTATCTGGAACTGTTGCAAAACGCAATAGAACCGTTAATCCTTGCAATTTTGGAAGATAATCCAGATGAATTCGGCAATTTGGAAATAACATTCCAACAGAATGGTGCTCCTCCACACTACCATGCAGTAAGACGGTATTTGGATGAGGAGTATCGTGGTAGATGGATTGGACGACGAGGTTCAACGAAATGGCCACCTCGATCACCGGACCTCACACCTTTGGATTTTTTTCTGTGGGGGTACCTCGAATCGAAGGTTTACGCCACTGAACCTGCCAATATTGACGTTTTAAAACAACGTATTGTTGCAGAATGTGGGATATTTCATTGTCAGGAAGTAAATGGAGGTCGCTTCGAGAAATTTCTTCAAGTAGATACTGATTTTCGAACATGTAATTATTATTATACTAAATGTAATTTAAATTTTAATGTTTACTGAGCCATTAATGAGCCATTAAAACTGCCATAAACACAAACAAAATTAGTATCATTGAATAGGTTTTTTTTGATACCTTCAAAAGAGGTGCCGCTTGCCGTACGGTTCCATTTGAAATTATTGGTCACAATGGCCTTGTGACGTCATCTTTGACGATTTCGTTATCCAGCAGTTTCCAAATTTCACTTGTTTATGTATAATCGTTCCAAAGATAAGAGGGGGAGGGGACTTTTGGGAAGCACTGTATATTGTAGAAGTCTTCAATAGCTATGACCCGTACATTCCAGTTTACCATCGGAAAAGAAGATGAGCATTGTAGTGTTTCTTTTCTGGACACTAGACTCATACGTACTCCTAATAATACAATATTAGTTGACTGGTACAGAAAACCTATCAGTATATGTATCAGTATATGAACTATTGGTCTTACCATAAATAATCGATAAAAATAAATTTGATCACAGAAATAAAGCACTGAGTTATTCGTATCTCTGATCCTTCCTGTCACCATAAAAAATTCTCTATAATCTGTTTACACACAACTCATACCAGCCATCCTTACTTAACAAGATTTTGTTTAGCACGTCGCCAAATGACCACCCGTTAGGGCAAACGGTTCCAAATAGTTCAAATAATGATAATAATGATTTAACACATGAAAATAATAATCAAACTCATAATAAAATTTTATTCACTACGTTACCATCACTGAAATCACACCAAAGCTGTCACGAATTTTCAATAAAATTGGCAATATAGAAATTGCACATATATCTGTCTCAACCATGAACTCCCTTCCCTCAATAGTTAATAATTATCTCAATAGAGATAAAACTCCATTACTTTCCCAATCTAAATTAGTGTATTGCATACGATGTTCAAATTGTAATTCTGAATACATAGGTCAAACAGCCAGGTTGCTGAAAGACCGTATAACGTCCCATAAAAGTGACAGTAGACTGCACCCTGAGAGATGTGTCATCAGTGATCATGTCCACCATAATATGACTATGATTCCTCAAAAATTTTAACTAAAGGGAGGAATGCTTCAAAACGAGTATTCTTGGAAATGATTCATATATTTCAATCTAGTAATTGTTTAAATAAAACAACAGACCTCAATCATCTGAGTCAGATCTATTCTTACTTGTTAATGTTGGATAAAAGCCCGGGTGCTCTCAATAACAGCTCATTTGGAATAACTTAATAATAATAAAAACATATAAATAAATAATGAATAAAATCTTCTTTTATTCAAGTATTCAGTTGGTATTCTTTCATTAAAAAACGCATTTGTCAAATCAGCACATAAAAAATATGTCACACCAAAACCATTTGTTATATGTATAATGATGATAATGATTATCTCAGACAAGAAATTCTTCATCCCCCGTATTGCTGGAGCAAATTTTCAACGGTAAAGGCATCATTGGTTCAAACTCAGATTAAACTTCAACTACCTCAGATCCAACTAACAAACCTGTTAAATGGAATAATTCAAAGAGAAAATAGAATGAAAAGAGGAAATATCACATTGTTGGATAATGGGGTCATTATCATGGCATTCTCAATACAACGGACATTTGAAAGAATAATTATTAATTAATAATGTGAGTAACAGTTTGTTATCTAAATTATTCCAAATTCCTGGAAGTCATTGGTGATTTCCGTGAAATCAAAAAATGTTCTTGTTTGATAATGCAAATCGTGATTCATTAGAGAAATTTGTTCCGGTAAATAACATGACATCACGTCAATTTGAACATCCTTCAGATAATGAGGTTTTTTTCCAAAACATATGAGCAAAATACCATTTACTGATTCTAAAATGATGTATTGTTGAAAAAGGCTCCTTTATCAATATCATATTCTTGGAGCAATACTTGAATCATTCAATAATGAAAAATCATAAGAAAAATAAGTTCTTTTGTTTACGAATCAAGCAAGTACCGCACGATATTTTAGAAGCTTACCGCGATTTCAATTTCCTTTGTTTGCTTATTTTGTTATCTGGGTGGTGCTGTAGGTTTCCAGGTTTTCCTGCAGCTGAAAAGTGAATACGCCACCAAAAATCAGTCACCCGGAGCGCCACAGCAAATAATAATAATAGCCGTCCTCTACCCGCACAGGCTATGCCTTTGGGTACACTCTAAGAGTGTTTATGAGGGAGTATTATTAGTATTATAATTATTATTAATTGGCAAAATGAGGATTTCTAGGTCATAACATGAAGTGACTGAAAAGGGGAACATTCTTCATGAAAATTTAAAAATTAAAAATGTGATTTATTCGTTATATCTAATAGAAAACCACTACTTCCCCATCTAAAGCCACGCTGGACATTGAACTACATCTGACAGATATTGTGAAAAGACTCTAACTAAAGATAGTTTGACATCGATATGTTTCTGAATTTCTTATTCATTAAATTGTCCTGCCGAAAAACATTCAAGGTTTGTATTGATATCGGGTAAACTAGTGTTGTTCAAATTCTAAACTGTTTCCTTTAGCAATTTGACTCGAATAACTGTCAACCTACACACACTCCACCTTCCGTGTCGTGTTTTTAATAGTTGACAGTTATTCTCGTCGAATTGCTAGGAAACAGTTTCTTATTAAACAACCCAAATCTACCCGATAAAATACAAACCACATGTGCAATTATAAGTGAAAATACAACTACTAATCCTCACCATTATGAAAATAATTATGTAACGATGAATTGATATTGTTTCGAAGTTTTCATTCGTATGCATTCTCTCCTGCTAACACATCATCACATAATTCAATTCATTTTTTATTCATTCATGCATTTTTCTAATCCTTCAATATGAAGTGACAAGTTGATGGTGGATCAAATGGAGCATGAAATACAAATTATTTTCATGATGAACAAAAACTGAAGTAATATAATTTTGGACTTGGGTTTTGCTTCACTACACAATAGTCGCTCTCTTGAGTCATGTCGAGAAGAAATCTGCTATAATGTCAACTGGTTTACCAAAAAACTCTGCGAAGGAATTTTCGTATAAACTCATGAATTCAGTTAAAAAAAAAGCTAAACAATGTTTAACTGACTTCAACGATTATACCCTTAAATTATGTTCGAATAAGATGATAGCAACCCAGCTTAGTAATAACCGTTTCTCTTCTTTTTTTTTATTTGGCTTTTCACCGTCTAGGAAAAATAAATTTTATATTTTACTTTTTGGGGCTGCACAGTCCTATCCGGAAATTCAAATCTAGTCAAGATACCATTATGCGATGAACAAAACTTTTGAAAAATTTGGCAGAGGATCTCATTTATAATCACAGGAGAAAATCTATTATTTAACAATGAGCTGCTTATCAAGTTAGAAACTAGATGTCCTGCCATACCAGGATGCTCACTACCATTTTTCTTTACAATATAGAATTATATTTGGGTCAAAAATCCATCAGAAAACAACTACCTTCGTGGCTAATACCACGACGAACGTTGAATGAAATCCAATGAATTTCCGTGCAGAGTTCCTACAAGGCTATCTCCGAAATTGCTAGTTGCATGGAAAATGTTAATTGAAACATTTGGACCACCTATAGATCGATTTATAATCACTGGATTTTTTCCCAGATTACAAGTATTAGTGACTGCTTATATTTTCAACAAGTTCTATCCAATTTCCCCAAATATTGTGAGGATGAGAAGGTTTCTGAATTCGGACAAGAAAATTCTTCAGACTTCTTGCTTTAATAATGATTCTTTGACGTAAATGACGAAGGATCTTTGTGTCATCTATGACATAAGTATGACATTTGCATCCCATATAATAATAATACTACAGTCTCATAAATACACATAAATTGTACTAAGGCATAGCCTGTGCGGGATGATGATGGCTATTATTATCATATTTCGTGGCAAACTGATAGTGTTTCCTGGTTCCGGACCAGGTACGGAAGAAAAACTTTCCTTGACTATATTGGAATAGGTAGACGGCCATATGCCTCGTTGAGAAGCAAGATAAATGTAATGTCATCTTGTTTAATTATTTAATTGGCTGCATTCTGTTCGATTTAATTGTTTCTTTGGTTACTGATTCCAGAGTTGGTTCAGGGTCGTGACTTTGCCCCCTTCTCATCCCGAAATATCATCCTTGGAGTGTGTCGGTACCTGCCCGACTCCCCACATCTGCACCGTGGAGTCCGATGGAACACTCCACAGTCTTCCTGAAAGGTCGTTGAGGATGGTTACAGCACACCAAAATCTTAACGTCGCTGGATCTGAATATCGTTTCCAACACTCTTCTAATGACTCTCCAATCTCCGTTGACCCAGCATCGTATCTCTCAATCTGGCTTGGCTATACCAGACTTTATCATAGGAGGGTTTATTTTGGGATTAATTCTTGGATACCAGGTAGAAGATGTTTCTCTGGCCCTCCTTTAACTGTAACACTCCTTTAACTACTAGGTTCTGTTTCCGCAATTCCTGAAGTGGACCAAACATTTTCAAGATCTTTCTGCCACGCAGTCAGAAGGTGCTTTGAAAAGGTCTTGTGGCCATGAACTGCTGGAAGGACATCTCATCATACGATGGCCTGAGGGTGCGAACTTGGTCGTGAATCGTTGCGTAAGGAGCCAACCTATTGAAATGGACGACTTCTGATCACCACTGTGGAGAATTTCCACCCAAACACTCTAAATTAATGTATTCAATACCAGCCGAATACAAACAATACTTCATTTATTTACACTTCACTCAACTATAATTTATATGCAACCAGTACTTCCCTTCACTGGACTATTCTCTTCAATCACAATTCTGAGCGTTATTGTATAGCTGGGAAGAATCTTCCTAGATTTTTCTGAACATTTATACATTTTCTATTCGCTTCTAGAGAACTTCGCGGCCTCTCAACGTATGTGAGCGGTGATGTCATTTTGTTTGCGAATTGGCTGCATTCTGTTTGTTCGGTTACTGTTTCCAGAGTCGGTTCAGAGTCGCGACAGTAAGTTGCCTAGATGACAATCTCGGCTTACAATCCTTGCTTGGAATATAAGCTTTGAGTGCAGCGAAAATATATAGTTTCTCACAAAACACCTACAAACAGTACTTAGGTCTTGCCAATTTAACGTACTGTTGTGGGTTTTCCCCGTTATTTCGACCGATATCACTAGGATAAAAAAACGTCTAACCATGATGGTCACGAAGGACTTCCTAAGGGTGGGGATCGAGTAGTCTCAATTAATTCAATGAATATCATCATCCATGCTGGTCTCGATATCCTCTTGAGAGAGTGTTCACTATTATGAAAGAAATATTCGTCTTTACCTGTTGTACTTAGTATTTGAAGTTTCCAATTTCTTCTCTTTTGAAATTGTTCCGTCTCCACCTTTCTCTGTGTTTTGTTTTGTCTGAATTTGTTATTATTTTTCATTATTAGTATTACTATTTTTACATTTTTGCGCGGTATTGCTGCGCTTTCCTTTTTGTTGTTCCGGAACTTATGGAAAGCGCGCGAAAGGTGCAAGCAAGAAAACCTTAGCGGCCATGAGGGCGCAGAAGTCGAATCTCAAAAAAGCATGAGGTGTGTTTGTGATCGCGCTCAACAACTGTCTAAAGAAACTCTCCACTATTCAGCACCTCAAGGTAAGGGAAGCTGGGCTCGTATTTCATGATTTTTCTTTTATTTTTCTCTTATTGTTCATGGAATATATTAATTGAATTCAGATCAAAAAAAACTTTCGACTTGCACCAGACATTTTTCAAACTTATGAATCGCCAACAAACAGTCAGCTTTTTATCGGAAACCCAATACGGATATACTGCCCTAAGTGAGTAGGTTGTCCTTGCTACCAGCAACCCCCTTCTCTAACCCCATTTGCTCATATTCAAAAGTATTCGGACCTCTGAAGATGCTTGTGAAACTCCAATGGAGCCCAAGAAGCGTATCTACTTTCACCCTCTAACATATTTTATTTGGATAGCTGTCCGAATAATTCTTGGACGCCTACAAGCATATCGATGGTTGAATATCCTTCACCACCATCTCTAAAAAGAAACATCATTTCAATTTCCTTGACGCCTAGTAATCCACTCATGCATTTTGTTTTATTTGATTCGGTGGAGAAATCAAGTGTTTGCGGTTAGAAGTTTTTGGTTGTGCTATATTATCGGTTATTGTCACAGAGAACGATTTCATCGATACTGAAAAACATGTGCCCGGTTAATGGAATAATTGGAATACCAAGTCGATAGAATTTACATTGCTTATAAAATATTTGTACGATTTTTGTTCAAAAATGGTATATCAAAGTGACTTGTTATAGAAGAAAATAATAATAAACAAACTCCCTCTCGATTCCCTCTATAGCATGCTTGTAAAGGTGGGTCCACATTGCTCCTGTTCGTGCTCGTACTCACGCTCGTGTTCTCGCTCGTGCTCTCGCTGGTGCTCGCGATCGCCCTTATGCTCTTGCTTTGCATTGTACACCCGTCCTTTACGGGATTGCAAGAGGTTAGATACACCTCTACATGATGAGATAAAAGACCTTTTCTTGAAATATCTTCATCACTCCATATTCAGAACAAGCTGAGGAAGCCTATCTACCCATTTCAGATTTTGTACCACGATACTCACGATGAAAACTACGTCCGTATCATCGTTTTTAAAAATTTCTTCCTGATATCCATCCACGCAATTTTTCTTTTGTTATTCAGTTCATAAAATTTATGCTGTGGATCCCACAAAACAGGATAATGTTTCGTTAGGCCCAATTAGCTTTAAAATGTTGTCCTCAGTCCACTTCATATTACATTTCACAATGACGAACAAAGAAATCACGAAATCGCCGTCAACTCTGCTCGCGAGCTGAATTCCTTTGATGTACCGCTACCGGATGTAAACAGTCGAAACATGCGTTTTGGGTGATTGCAAGCACGCAGAACGCTGCAAACATGACGAACATAATTCTTGGTACATTCGTGCTGCTCGCCCCGTTCGTTGCGCTTGTTGTGTCCGTTCGTGCTGCTCGCGAGCAATATGGACCCGCCAAAACATGTGTTTCGGGTGATTGCAAGCATGCGGAATGCTGCAAACAGAAACAGCCTGAACAGAACGAACATGTTTTTTTGTATCATTGGCATTATTTATTCAGAGTGGCCGGTGTCCCGATGTGTCAACGGGTAGGTGTTCCGCCATTGAAACTTTTGCGGGCATTGGACCAGGTTCGAGTCCTGTGTACGAGAGTTGTTTTCCGGAGTATATCGGAATCGATAGGCGATCACATGCCCTGTGGTAAAGCAAGTGTGATGTGGAGTTGTCTAGACGCCAGTTTCGACTTCTAGTGCTTGCTTGAAGGGCGCACCGACCACCCGAGGTGGTGTTGTAGGTTTTCCGGGTTTTCCTACAGTTGAAAAGTAAATCAGGAGCGCCATGGCAAATAATAATAATACCCGCAAAGGCTATGCCTTTGGGTACACTTCAGGAGTGTTTATGAGGTGAGGAGTATTATTGTCAAAGTATTGTTTTCGAGTTGAAAAAAACTGTATTATCCGTGAAGGTCTTTGAAAAGTTATCACTTGTTATTGATACTTTATCAAGAATACAAATATCACAAATGTTGATTAGAGTACATGCAATAACTTCATCAGGTCTTGGAATAGTTCATAAACAAGATTCTCTAGCAAGAAGTAATGTGTATTATTTGTTATATTATTCATAAATTCACCTCATGAATATGGAAGAATTCGCAGAAGCGTGAAAGACGAATGCTTTGTTATGATTGTATAATGTTAGTTCATTCGTGTTTGGGACCAATAAATCATGTAACAAACTGCTTTATTTCATAATTTTTTACACTCTCGGTAATCACTCGTAGTATTTTTATTGATTCAATGATTAACAATCTTCGTAAGCTGTAACCCCGCTGTAACTCGTGTGAAATCTTCAACTTCCATTAATAGTTTAAAAATTGTTTTTTTGGCATTGAGAACTGAAATGTCCTATATGTATATTGGTTGCCATTCAATGTGGGAAACGTCAGAGTTTAAAACAATAGCGTGGAAAGTTAATTAGTTTTCTACTTCCTAGCAATTAGACAAGAAAAACTGTCAACTATTAAAAACGTGACACTGAATGTGGAGCGTTCTTAGGTTGACTGTTTCTTGAGTCAAATTGCTAAATGCTCGGTTTTCTCACTAGTGCGAAAACTAAATGAATGGAGTAAAATAATTGTAATCAAAGCAGCCAGCTTCGTATTGTGATCGGGATTTTTCTCGTGAAATTCTCATTGCCAATTTTGTACCTTCTTCTACATCGGATTCTTCATAAGGTTTATCGGTTTCTTCGGAATTAATTATTGTGGCATTAAGAGTTTCTATGTCTCGTTTCTATTATGAGAGTTGATACCACAAAGACACAATACTTGTTTGTGAAGATATACACCAGGTAAGTTAAAATTTTGCCGGCTCAACTTTCGTTTAGCTGAAATCTGTTATGCAAAAACTGTTGCCATGGCAACCGTTGCTATGGTAACGAGTAAACAAAAACACAATTCCGATCTTGCGGAAATGCGCGGTTGCCAAGTTATCTGCTTAAGATTAGCTGAAATCGGTTATGAAACAACTGTTGCCATGGTAACCGTTGCTATGGTCGGGAGTAAATTAAAATGCTATTCCCACTTTGCGGAAATGCGTGGTTGCCAAGTTGGGTCAGTTATAGTTTAGCTTAAATCAGTTACGGAAAAACTATTGTCATAGTAACCGTTGCTATGGTTACGAGAATACAAAAACCACCTTCTCTTGGTGCGGAAATGCGTGGTTGCCAAGTTGGCTCAGTTATAGTTCAGTTACGGCAAAAGAAGAAAGATAATAAAGAAAATGGACAAAGTAGTAACATGAAAATAATTTTTAATAAAAAAATACAGGGTGTTTCCGAAATTGGAGCAATTCAGAAAATGGGTTCTTATATGGAACATAATGTAACAATAAATGGCAAAAATTTTCGTGTTTGAAGCAATCGAAAATTTTTATGAAATTTTATGAAATCGCTTTCAGTTAGTTACCTTTAGTTTGGGAGGCACTTTGGGGTCAACTTTCGTTTAGCTGAAATCGGTTGCCATGGCAACACTTTTTGCATAACCGATTTCAGATAAACAAAAGTTGAGCCGGCACTGGTTTGATTCTCCAGGCCACAGCGTGTCTGCCCTTTGGTAGTATTTCAGCACGGTTTGTGCAGGCTGTAGACCTCTTATCAGTGATTACCAAAATAATTTTGAAAATTTTATAATTCAATATCTGTCAAAATAATTTTTTTTCGATAAAAATGTATTCGTTCATTCCGTCTTGTTTTGTCATATTCTACTTCCAACTTCATTTATCGCTCCAATTTAGGAAACACCTTGTATATACTTCTGACGTTATTTTCAAGTTCATAATTTGGCAACCGCGCTTTTCCGCAGCACGAAAATCGCGATTATAAATGTCTTTCATCACGGCTAAACTATAACTGACCCAACTTGGCAACCACGCATTTCCGCAAAGTGGGAATAGCGTTTTAGTTTACTCTCGGCCATAGCAACAACAGTTTTTTTATAACCGATTTTAGCTAATCTTAAGCAGATAACTTGGCAACCGCACATTTCCGCAAGATCGGAATTGTGTTTTTGTTTACTCGTTACCATAGCAACGGTTGCCACGGCAACAGTTTTTGCATAACCGATTTCAGCTAAACGAAAGTTGACCCATTTTGCCTTTTCGCACAATGTGTGTTTCAAATAGAAACTTCACACACTATCATGAATAGCTATTTTGACGTTGAGATTTAAATGTCTCATTCACTTGTAAAAACCGTTCAAAACATGTGTGAAAATTAACTATATTCAGCATTAGTCAGAAAAAAGTAATCGAATGGAATGAAATAATCGAAATGAAAAGTTTTCAGCTTTGTTTCACACAAGTATAGTACACTTTTATATTAGGATGATATTTGTACAATATTAGGATAACATTGACAAAATATAGAAAGTTACGTTAGTACTTCCGTAACCTTCGGAGTCAAAAGTTTTGAAATTATTCGCGCGGATTTCCATAGTAATGCCTATACAGTAACAGTAACCTGAAACTGCTAGCCAATTTCGGAACGATGGATCAGTATTATCAGTAATCACAGTAAAAAAATGCGCCTAAAAATATCGCCTAGCATAATTTGGATCTGAAATATTTATTTCCAACTCAATTTTCTATTGCAACAAAAGACTCATGAGAGAAAAAAGAACAAACCTCGTAAATTAGCTGCGGTTTCTGCATCTACTTCTACTCTCAAATCGTCCAATACCACCTGATACATTTTTAATAATGATTTGATACTAATATATTAATTTTATAATTTTTTACACTGCAGAAAACACCAACCAAAACAAATCAACAATAAAAATAAAAATAAAACCAGTATAACCTAAAACCTAAGTTATTTGTTATTTCAGTTAGGGGAGGGGATACTGAAACTACATGACCACCTTCTGTATAGTAACGTCATTGAATTGTTTAGCCTCTAACAGGGTATCTTGAAAAGTGACGCGAAATCATTGCCAGTGAATTTCAGTAAAATCGGAATGCCAACTTTTACTGGGCAGTATTGTTCAGCAATATCGGAACATGAGGAGTATCGGAAAGTTCTCATCTGGGGTATGGTGATTTTATGAGAGCGTGAAGAATAGCTTGCTATAATCTTGAGAGAGCATTACAATTTCTCCTCTACTCGCTCGAGGAAGGGATATCAACTGAGCTGTTAATTCGTCGGGCGAGGCAAAAGGAGAGGCGCGCAGTAGTGCGTCTCTATTATTTATGTGGTATTATCATATCATTGCGTTCCTTGTTGCTCGCATAGATTTCTGTCTATACCGCAGATGAAAAGTTTCCGATACTGTAGTTGAGAGAGCATTACAATTTCTCTTCGACTGACTCGAGGAAGGGATATCGATGTGTGCAGTTATCGGTGTGTCATTGCCAGGTCCGTTAATGCGTCGGGTGGAGTAACAGGAGGAGGCGCACAGTAGTGCGTCTCTCTTGTTTATGTGGTATTATCATATCATTGTTTCTCGTGTAGATTTCTGTCTATACAGATAGATAAAAAGTTTCTGATACTGTATGTGCAGTGTCAGTCCTTTCTACTTTCTACCCAGAGTGTACGTATGTTTACACAGAATTAGCTATGTCAACCATCCAAAAAAGCTGGCAATTTAGCAATTGTCGGACAAACCAGTCATAGTCCAAGAACCAGAGGAAAAAAAATTCTCTGAATTTACATGGAATAGTTTTTTAATAGTTGATAACAGTAGTTGTTGACACAAATATAATTTGGTCAGCCAAGGGAAAACTAAAAACTGGTGTTTCATTAGATACACTACAAAATTGTTGTCATACCTAGCGAGGTGATAACATCAACTTGCCAAGGGTGAAGAATGTTATACAAATTCTTGTAAATTAAAGTTATGTCAGACAGTCAGCTGAATTTGGGTCAGATCTGGTCAGCCAGCCACAATGTTTACACGGGGTTTATCAACTATGCGCGGGTAGATGATAGTTGCTTATCAATTTGGGATAAAAAAAAATGCTTTGAATGAAAGTTGTACATGCAATGAAAGCTATGATCGAAAAAAAGCTGTCAACATATAGGGTATCAGATAAATGTGTGCTTATCAAAGTTATATTCTTCAAATGAAAAATTCTATATATTTCTACTAGATTGAATTCCTTTGGAAAATCAGTGGAATATCGGTTTTTTTTTATAATGAATTCAATAAAACGTATTTTTGACTTTTTAAATTAAGTCCGCAATCACAGCACTTTATGTTTCTGATCCACCGCCTCTTATGTCGAAGCAGCACGTAGAGAAGTTCTTTCCTTTCCGTTTTACATCTTATTTGCTTTTTTCGTGGAGGCGCAGCGTTGCAAACATTTCAAGTGTATGGCTCAGATGTAAAAACTTTTTCCTACAAGCGTGCGTGATTCACCCTCTATCCGCACGCAATTCAGTTTGGAAAGTGTAATTTTCCCACTCTAGTGCGGGAAATTTTTTCCCACACTAGTGCGGGAAAAACATTTATATGATATCCTCGTAAAATATAAGTGGTGGGTGACAAAATATGAAAGTTCAAGCTTTTTTGTTGCAATACTAAGTGAGTTTGTTCAAAATCATCCATCATTTTGCACTATTTATTGAAAAAATGAACAAATATTGATAAATAAAAATGTATTGTTATGAAAATCACCCTATATATAGGCTTTGATTGATCTGATAACGAGTAGGTAACAATTGATGTTGCCATGCCGATCAATACACAAATTTGTTTGTAATTGTCAGAGTAACTTATATAAAATTTTCGATTCAGTGAAATTGCCACAATGGATTATTCATCTGATGAAGAACTTCCACAAGAAATCGTGCAAGCAGCTACAGATGCGAACTTAGAGTTATTGCCAACGAAATCTAAACAAAGGTATGAGAAGCAATACACGAGTTTTATTGAATGGTGCAACAATAAAAAAGTGAAAACACCAAATAAAGAAGAAGTATTCTTGGCTTATTTTCTAGAAATGTCTAAAACATGGAAGCCGAACACTTTATGGGCAAGATATTCAATGTTGAAGAGTGTATTCAAAGTAAAGCAAAATTTGGATATCAGCAAATTTTACAAAATAATTGCATTCATTAAAAGACAGAATGTCGGTTTTCGACCGAAAAAGGCCAAAATCTTCACTCAAGAAGACGTTTCAAAATTTATGACTGAAGCACCCGATGACATATACCTCATGATTAAGTTAGTAGCAATTTTTTGATTAGCTGGTGCTTGTAGACGAGAAGAGCTGACAAAACTCACCATTGACGACATAGACGACAAAGAAAACCTGATAATTGTTAATATCAAGGATTCCAAAAATCATTCCTCTAGATCCTTCGTGATATCTGAAGAAGCAAATGATGGTTATTTTTTGAACGTATACAGAAATGTCCAACAAAATTCTCAATTTGAACACTACATCGTCTTCCGGGTGCATTTTAGAACCATCCACGTCTATATCGATCGGCGACGATTTGATGCCAGTTTCGTTTCGTTTTCGAATAAAAAATAATTATTCCGTAAGGACGGTTTATGAAATATTTATGTTAAAGACACATCTGTACTGCTTTCCCATACATGTAAAAGTGGTCGATTTTCACATATTTCAAAAATCGGACACAAGAAAGATTTCAAACTTCGGGGAACTTAAAAACAATGTTTCATTTGTATCATACATCGATTTCAGCCTTTTCGTAAGAAACCCGTCTGAGGGAAGTACTACCTTAATATTGACGACAATAAAAAATTAACATTTCACGAATATGGTCCAATATGAATCAAACTTTTGAAAAAATAATATTGGTGAAGTGTTACCAAGATTTTAACCGAGTCTTCAGATGAAAGGGAGACGTGAAAAGTCAAATAGGATCAGGAACGTAATGACGACGATAAGGATATTCGTAGCGACCTTTATTCTGATGAGGTTTGTCCAAATTATTACTAGTGTTATCATTTCAAAATAAGAATGAGATGAAATGCTTGGTATCTTTTATGCAGACATATATATCTTGAAAAGTTGAAAAAAAAAATTAATGTTCCGTTCGATAACTACCAAATATCAAGGCAGATGGTGATACAAAAATGTCGTTCACCTCTGATTGCAGTCTTTCAACTGGATTATGGTGCTATTAACTATGAGAATCATATCCGTATTCTTTTGTATGTTGATGAAAACGTAATAATATAACTGCTACCATTTCATTTTATCTCATCTCATGAATAATAAACAATTTCAGTAAAAGTATAATAGTAATGATATGTTTCATAATATAAGTAAGAACAACCAAAATTTGCAAGGTTGAGGTACAAGACATACAGTGTGTCTCACTTCTCATGAAAACAACCCCGTATCTTCATGATCAACTTCATGCAACAGTCAGACTCATAGCTGGTATATCTAACGCTCCTAGAATTTACCCAGTTCTACTTCAATAATTACGGAAATTACGAGGGTAGGGTTTCCATGAGAAGTGAGACATATTCGGATTTTTCAGGACTGAAATTTTTTCAGGAAAAAAAGTGTATCTGTAGTAAGTTCACGAATCTGAAAAAATTTCGAGTCTATTTTGCCCACCAGTATGTTGTACCATAATGGGTTGTTCCATCGCGAGTGGCGGGCAGTGTATATCACTTAGGCCAACCTCATTTAGGTGGTAGGTGCAGTTTGTCCATTTTCATCTATCCTGACAGTTACCCAGTCAGATATATCAACATAAAAAGTTTATTGTTATTCCTCCAGACGATTTGTTCTTCCCTCTTTCCTACAGAGTCCGTCTTTCATTTTGGACTACAGAGATACTGCGGCCAATGGGTTCATCATTTTTTAACTCACCCACTTTTTCTTATAACCCGTCCCAGTCAGGTTTTGTCATAATAGTTTCTATTACTATTATGACTAATTATAATATCTATCTCCTGCGAGTGAGTGCCTATATAGTCAATTCTCAACCCGTTTCTTTAAAAGCTAGCAACAGTTTGACTTCATATTTCGAAAGGTTTGGCAATTATTAGTTTTATGTCCCAATGTCAAAATTTATTGCTCCAGTTCCAGTAGTTTCGTTGCTTTTTCAGGTTATAATGTTTTAGTGTCACCATTACATATATTAATATGGTGAATTCGTCATATCTTCCTTCCCCTGTTAATCTTCCTTATCCCATTGTTCAAACTAATCGGCAGTCTAAACCGGTTTTCTATGGAGCCGATTCTTCCCGTTGTTCCTGAAAAATGTCATTCACTTAATAAATAAGCCCGCTATGCTTGCGAAGCTCATTAGCTCATTATGGTATTTCCAAAACATGGTAAGGTCTCTAGTGAGAGGGTTTTTTTTTAGAGAAAATATTTGTAGGATTTTTATATAGGGATTGAAATAGACAGATGAGGGCAAGCTCTCGCAACGCATCCACACAAATATTACTTCTCACGATGATTCGAAGTACCTTGTTCTGTAACATGTCCAGTTCAACAAAGGAAGTCTTGGTCAGGCTGCAGAACATTGGGCTGGCGTACAATATTGCAGGTATTATGATCTGCTTGTAAATAAGCATTATTTTGATATGCTGCGCCTCAAACCTCTACACCATTATGGTTACTTAGAAATTTAAAATTTCGAATAATTTCATTTTTGTGAACTTATTGTGAAGAGTAGTTAGTTGAGATGGTGTAAAAGTCTGAACCGGTCCTAACAAATAAAGTCTCAGTGGAAATTAGACAATAGTTATTTCCTTGATACAGTATTTCGTTTAAAGAAACGCAGTAGAGATTGAGCGTTTTTTCAACTTTGTCAATCCAGAGCGAAAATGACATGTGATTGTAGAAAATAGTTATTTATGATACAAGTGTTAAAAGTGGCATTTTATTTTGTGAGTGGGGAATATTGCGAAACGAGCGTTAGCGAGTGGAGCAACCCCACGAGCAAAATAAAATCACTTTTAACAAATGTATCATACAAAATTTTTTGTTCAACAGTTACTGCTAGTAAGAAAAAAACAAAAAAAAAATAAGATCCATAAGGATTCGAACACACGATCTTTGGATTACAAGGCTGACTGACAGATACTTCAAATATAATAAACCCCAACGCACTTTATTTATGAATGTCATTATTTGTCAGTGATGAAGGACATTCTACAGTTGGACTAAATACTACTTCGTTTGTAACTTCAAAAGGAATTAGTATTATCAATTGCGCAAACGACCAAATACATGTGTGAACTTTTATAAACGATTCCTCTTGAGTAGGTGTTCTGATTATAATATCTGATTGAAGTGTTTCTATTAGAGAGATCTATATTACTGAGTATCCATCATCTCATCTGTCATTTTACTTTTAACACTAGTGTTAAAAGTACTTTTAACACTAGTGTTAAAAGTGATTTTGTGAAAACGTCAGTTTTTAGTTCATGTGTCAATGAATTAAAAACGTCATTTTTAATGTCAGTTGTACAATAGTTATTTATGATACAAGTGTTAAAAGTGGCATTTTATTTTGTGAGTGGGGAATATTGCGAAACGAGCGTTAGCGAGTGGAGCAACCCCACGAGCAAAATAAAATCACTTTTAACAAATGTATCATACAAAATTTTTTGTTCAACAGTTACTGCTGGTAAGAAAAAAACAAAAAAAAAATAAGATCCATAAGGATTCGAACACACGATCTTTGGATTACAAGGCTGACTGACAGATACTTCAAATATAATAAACCCCAACGCACTTTATTTATGAATGTCATTATTTGTCAGTGATGAAGGACATTCTACAGTTGGACTAAATACTACTTCGTTTGTAACTTCAAAAGGAATTAGTATTATCAATTGCGCAAACGACCAAATACATGTGTGAACTTTTATAAACGATTCCTCTTGAGTAGGTGTTCTGATTATAATATCTGATTGAAGTGTTTCTATTAGAGAGATCTATATTACTGAGTATCCATCATCTCATCTGTCATTTTACTTTTAACACTAGTGTTAAAAGTACTTTTAACACTAGTGTTAAAAGTGATTTTGTGAAAACGTCAGTTTTTAGTTCATGTGTCAATGAATTAAAAACGTCATTTTTAATGTCAGTTGTACAATAGTTATTTATGATACAAGTGTTAAAAGTGGCATTTTATTTTGTGAGTGGGGAATATTGCGAAACGAGCGTTAGCGAGTGGAGCAACCCCACGAGCAAAATAAAATCACTTTTAACAAATGTATCATACAAAATTTTTTGTTCAACAGTTACTGCTGGTAAGAAAAAAACAAAAAAAAAATAAGATCCATAAGGATTCGAACACACGATCTTTGGATTACAAGGCTGACTGACAGATACTTCAAATATAATAAACCCCAACGCACTTTATTTATGAATGTCATTATTTGTCAGTGATGAAGGACATTCTACAGTTGGACTAAATACTACTTCGTTTGTAACTTCAAAAGGAATTAGTATTATCAATTGCGCAAACGACCAAATACATGTGTGAACTTTTATAAACGATTCCTCTTGAGTAGGTGTTCTGATTATAATATCTGATTGAAGTGTTTCTATTAGAGAGATCTATATTACTGAGTATCCATCATCTCATCTGTCATTTTACTTTTAACACTAGTGTTAAAAGTACTTTTAACACTAGTGTTAAAAGTGATTTTGTGAAAACGTCAGTTTTTAGTTCATGTGTCAATGAATTAAAAACGTCATTTTTAATGTCAGTTGTACAAAAAAAATATTATACACGAATTCATTTTCATCAGAACTATCAAACGGCTAGATTTTCCCCTTTTTCATTCATCCACGAACTATATGTGATACCGCGAAAAATTTGGGTCCTGTCTGAGAAATCTTCCATTATTCCATTAAAACCGATCAGACATATATTTTCCCATTTCCCATTTCTCTCATTAGTAGCTGGTGGACCTGGGAAAAATGTAAATAAATATAAATTGAGTCAAGTTTTCATTCAAATGCACTAAAAAGGAAATAATGAGTTCAAAAAAATTAAAGTTTTATCGTAAAGCAACATAAAAATTATGCAGATAATGTACTTAAAGCTATTAGAATTATTGGGTATAGGTGTCAGGTACCAGTCATCACACCAGTCTCATCATCTAGGGCGTTGATCAGACTAAAACAAAATCGTTGAGCGTAGCGTAACCTGAATAAATATGTAAATGATTGTTTTGTGATGTCGCACGATTTTAGTGACGTACTTAATTCAACACATATTTTGCATAAGTTGTCTATTGAAAGATGCATCCGAAATATATTTTACTATTAGCGGTTGACTGTACATAATAGAAATTCGGCGATTTTATTTAAGTCTGATTAATGCTCTAGATCGATGAGGAGAGATGACTGGTACCTGCATGGTTACTACATTATTATTATTATTCGCATCATTATTATGTTTTTCTACGTTCATGCAAAAAACAAAACTTTATTGAACTATATTTGGTGGAAAAACTGTCTCTTTATTGCACTGAGTGCAATAAAGACTTTATTGTCATTCTACTATAGCGTTCTGTCATCATGACAGACATAAACTTTCAAATCGACGCCAAATTTAGCCCATTTTCTGTGAGATTGTATTACGTTTTTAATAGTTGCATGTTTCATCATATTCATTATATAATTTGCTATGAAATTACTAGAAAATGCAATTTGTTAAAAATAAAATTATTTCCTTCGAATATCATCTCAATTACACAAAATGTTTTTGAATTACTTTTAGCAGATAGATTTATTCAAACAATGTCTTCCTTTCAGTTTAGTGCCACCTAAATGAAACATTTTCTGGTTTTTGCATGAACGAAGAAAAAATATTGTATGAAACTCGTGCAAAAAGAGTTTATTGCACTCGACGTGAAATTGTCCAACGAGGCCATTAGGCCGAGACTGTTATACTATTATACTCTATTATACTCTTCGAGAATTTTTGCAGGAGAGTATCAAATAAATCAAGTAGTAAAATGTCCGTCGTGGCATTAGCTAGGGAAATAGTTTTTTTTTCTGTCAGATGTTTGCCTCATATTTTCCACATGGTGGAAACATTTGGAGAGAAGGGTACTGTCGATTTTACTATTTGATTTATTTGATTTAGGTATACTGCATTCTACTAGTCAAGCCCTTTCATTTCATTGAGGGAGTTGACAATAATATGTTATCCGCCACTTTGGTGGTAAAATTTCAATTACTAGATCAGATCCAAGACACAAACAAGTCAAGCAAATGACGATTTTTGCTTCGCCTCGAAAAAAAATCAAGATCTGCCGCTGTGCGGTATCATATGATACTTTTTTTTATTGACAAATTTGAGCTGAACATTCAGTAAATCTGTTCAGTTCCATCCATTGTTCATTTAGTCACGGATAGGCCTGATTTTCAAATAAAACTGAGACAGATATACTTTTTACCCAAGCCGATAATGGTCGAAAATCCAAAACGTTTATAGTGAAATTTCAATATTAACTTTCACAACTTCTGCTTCACAAAAACCGCGACAATTGTTTGTGGATTTAATGACCGAATTATTCATTAATTTCCATCAGAAAAAATTCCCAAGTGTTCTGTATAATTCATATCAGCTCAATTATGCACATAGCATCTGAGAATCTAGGTGTCTCATTTGGTCTGCACAGAAGAATATATAAAAATTGTGCACGACCACTTAACAGCAGGTCTATATTTATTATATGTTTTCTCTTTTTCAATAAAACTAACAAATGTTCCTGGCGTTTCCGTTTGTAAAGTAGAAATCTGTACTTTATCTAGTAATCTCAATATTTTACGTTTTATAGCAACTGTCGGCAATTAGATCTCGGGGTCTGAATGGTTGGAATAGTTTCTCAACTTTTTCAGAAACAACGCATTCATGCAACTCTGTTTGACATATGGCTTTTTTTAAATGTCTCTTTTGCAACGTTTTATTGGTACATTCATCGAATTTTAAATAAAAAATACAGTAATAACCAAGTGCTGAAAAACTTATATTTGAATTAACTTAATCTTGAAACAGTATATTTCATATAACAATATGGAAAGTCTAACTGGAACAAATTCTGTAACTTGATAAATAAAGGTTTATCGCAAAATTCCTGAAACATGTCAATTTTTATTTTCAATGGGGCATATTACAGATAAATTTGTTTATCTTTTTAATTATCTGGGGGGTTGCAGCCACCCTCAACCTTTTTTTTAATGGAAGGGTGGGTTGATTAATTTCTTATTTGAAAGCTTGTTCAAGTGCAAATACAATTCCATTTTTTTTGTTACTGTTTATAAGCAATGTGTCGGAAAAACATGAAATACGGATATAGTTACTGAAATTATACGGTCCGCGTACGCACCTGACTACGACGTGGACAGTATACGATTTTTTGCTGTATACAGGTACCTGTTTCTTACCTGGTAAGCCTAATAAAAAAGGTTTATGCCACTAAACCTAACGACATCGTCGAGCTCCAACAAAGAATCAGGGACGAAATTAGGCAAGTAACGCCGGAAGTGTTACAAAATGTTCGGAATGCTACTTATTATCGATTGAGATATTGTCAGCAACAAGGTGGAGAGCAGTTTGAACATTTATTGCATTTAAAGTAATTTCAGTAACTATGTCTTAATGTCCTAAACAATAACAAAAAAAATATGGAATTGTATTTGCAATTGAACAATCTTTCAAATAAAAAATTAATCAACCCATCCTTCTATTTAAAAAAAAAGTTGGGGGTGGCTGCAACCCCCCAGATAATTAAAAAGATAAACAAATCTCTTCGTAATATGCCCCAGTGAAAATGAAAATTGACGTGTTTCAGGAATTTTGCGATAAACCTTTATTTATCAAGTTACAGAATTTGTTCCAGTTAGACTTTCCACACTGCATAGAACTGACATACAATAATATTAAGTGTGCATATCTTCAAGAAAGGGAAACATAAATAAAATAAAATAGATAATGCAAACTTGCGATTTGCACTTCAACTCGTAGAAGAGAACATATTATGCCCCTTCACTCACAGTAGATTTAGACGTAACTGGTGTAACACGGGAATCATTATACGCGTTCCATGAGCCAGCGTAGGGGTGTTTGCAGAAGGCTGTGTAGTGACCGCTATCAGGGGAACCACTGTGATTGAAAACTACATATAAACTGTACTGACAAGGGCCTGTTACTTCGTTCGAAGAACAATAACTCAAATCCAAACACTCTTGTCGAAGAGAACCGTTTCAAATGAATCACTAACATTTTTGGGAATTTATAGATCGAAAGGGATTTTATGCACTTTCTTTCGACTTTGCACAGAGAACACATTGGTTCAACGTCACCATCCAAAATTTCTTCCTTGGTAAAAACATCCAAACATTGTGACAAACACAGTTGTCCTGATTTTTGTGGTATCGGTAAAGAGAGATCCCAAAATGGATCAAAGGTGAATGAACAATGACCACAGCGCGTACATTTCAATGTAGATTTCAGTTGACCGACAAAGATATCTACAATCGTAGAGTTTTGAACACTGAGAAATCTAGATCATGATTCTTTAGCATTTAGCCAAAATTGTAGGATTACCTGACCAAAATAATCTCCAGATATGTTCGAACATATAAACGGTATCTGGAGATACGTATAGTCAGTTATTCGTATAATTAACACTATAAGAGTGTACACACTCTTTTGGCACCAGTTTACATTTTTCGGAGAATCTCTTTTTGGATTTCTTTACGCAAGTGAAATTGTAGCAGAAAAATTGCGATCGATATCCCCTCCTACTTTTTCAGCTGCAGATTACTCTCTTCTCATTTTTCTTAATCCTCCTCACAGTTTTCCGATTTTCTTCGAGATTTTACGATGTCCTTGAAAGAATACATATTCAGCGAGTTCATGATAGATGGAATCATTTCCTTTCAAAGAGATTCAGAACAGATGTTACATCCATTAGCATGTCAGCAATCAAAATATACATAAACTTTTATTCAGTGGAATATGATAACGGTAAAAATAGTTATTTATGATACAAGTGTTAAAAGTGGCATTTTATTTTGTGAGTGGGGAATATTGCGAAACGAGCGTTAGCGAGTGGAGCAACCCCACGAGCAAAATAAAATCACTTTTAACAAATGTATCATACAAAATTTTTTGTTCAACAGTTACTGCTAGTAAGAAAAAAACAAAAAAAAATAAGATCCATAAGGATTCGAACACACGATCTTTGGATTACAAGGCTGACTGACAGATACTTCAAATATAATAAACCCCAACGCACTTTATTTATGAATGTCATTATTTGTCAGTGATGAAGGACATTCTACAGTTGGACTAAATACTACTTCGTTTGTAACTTCAAAAGGAATTAGTATTATCAATTGCGCAAACGACCAAATACATGTGTGAACTTTTATAAACGATTCCTCTTGAGTAGGTGTTCTGATTATAATATCTGATTGAAGTGTTTCTATTAGAGAGATCTATATTACTGAGTATCCATCATCTCATCTGTCATTTTACTTTTAACACTAGTGTTAAAAGTACTTTTAACACTAGTGTTAAAAGTGATTTTGTGAAAACGTCAGTTTTTAGTTCATGTGTCAATGAATTAAAAACGTCATTTTTAATGTCAGTTGTACAATAGTTATTTATGATACAAGTGTTAAAAGTGGCATTTTATTTTGTGAGTGGGGAATATTGCGAAACGAGCGTTAGCGAGTGGAGCAACCCCACGAGCAAAATAAAATCACTTTTAACAAATGTATCATACAAAATTTTTTGTTCAACAGTTACTGCTGGTAAGAAAAAAACAAAAAAAAAATAAGATCCATAAGGATTCGAACACACGATCTTTGGATTACAAGGCTGACTGACAGATACTTCAAATATAATAAACCCCAACGCACTTTATTTATGAATGTCATTATTTGTCAGTGATGAAGGACATTCTACAGTTGGACTAAATACTACTTCGTTTGTAACTTCAAAAGGAATTAGTATTATCAATTGCGCAAACGACCAAATACATGTGTGAACTTTTATAAACGATTCCTCTTGAGTAGGTGTTCTGATTATAATATCTGATTGAAGTGTTTCTATTAGAGAGATCTATATTACTGAGTATCCATCATCTCATCTGTCATTTTACTTTTAACACTAGTGTTAAAAGTACTTTTAACACTAGTGTTAAAAGTGATTTTGTGAAAACGTCAGTTTTTAGTTCATGTGTCAATGAATTAAAAACGTCATTTTTAATGTCAGTTGTACAAAAAAAATATTATACACGAATTCATTTTCATCAGAACTATCAAACGGCTAGATTTTCCCCTTTTTCATTCATCCACGAACTATATGTGATACCGCGAAAAATTTGGGTCCTGTCTGAGAAATCTTCCATTATTCCATTAAAACCGATCAGACATATATTTTCCCATTTCCCATTTCTCTCATTAGTAGCTGGTGGACCTGGGAAAAATGTAAATAAATATAAATTGAGTCAAGTTTTCATTCAAATGCACTAAAAAGGAAATAATGAGTTCAAAAAAATTAAAGTTTTATCGTAAAGCAACATAAAAATTATGCAGATAATGTACTTAAAGCTATTAGAATTATTGGGTATAGGTGTCAGGTACCAGTCATCACACCAGTCTCATCATCTAGGGCGTTGATCAGACTAAAACAAAATCGTTGAGCGTAGCGTAACCTGAATAAATATGTAAATGATTGTTTTGTGATGTCGCACGATTTTAGTGACGTACTTAATTCAACACATATTTTGCATAAGTTGTCTATTGAAAGATGCATCCGAAATATATTTTACTATTAGCGGTTGACTGTACATAATAGAAATTCGGCGATTTTATTTAAGTCTGATTAATGCTCTAGATCGATGAGGAGAGATGACTGGTACCTGCATGGTTACTACATTATTATTATTATTCGCATCATTATTATGTTTTTCTACGTTCATGCAAAAAACAAAACTTTATTGAACTATATTTGGTGGAAAAACTGTCTCTTTATTGCACTGAGTGCAATAAAGACTTTATTGTCATTCTACTATAGCGTTCTGTCATCATGACAGACATAAACTTTCAAATCGACGCCAAATTTAGCCCATTTTCTGTGAGATTGTATTACGTTTTTAATAGTTGCATGTTTCATCATATTCATTATATAATTTGCTATGAAATTACTAGAAAATGCAATTTGTTAAAAATAAAATTATTTCCTTCGAATATCATCTCAATTACACAAAATGTTTTTGAATTACTTTTAGCAGATAGATTTATTCAAACAATGTCTTCCTTTCAGTTTAGTGCCACCTAAATGAAACATTTTCTGGTTTTTGCATGAACGAAGAAAAAATATTGTATGAAACTCGTGCAAAAAGAGTTTATTGCACTCGACGTGAAATTGTCCAACGAGGCCATTAGGCCGAGACTGTTATACTATTATACTCTATTATACTCTTCGAGAATTTTTGCAGGAGAGTATCAAATAAATCAAGTAGTAAAATGTCCGTCGTGGCATTAGCTAGGGAAATAGTTTTTTTTTCTGTCAGATGTTTGCCTCATATTTTCCACATGGTGGAAACATTTGGAGAGAAGGGTACTGTCGATTTTACTATTTGATTTATTTGATTTAGGTATACTGCATTCTACTAGTCAAGCCCTTTCATTTCATTGAGGGAGTTGACAATAATATGTTATCCGCCACTTTGGTGGTAAAATTTCAATTACTAGATCAGATCCAAGACACAAACAAGTCAAGCAAATGACGATTTTTGCTTCGCCTCGAAAAAAAATCAAGATCTGCCGCTGTGCGGTATCATATGATACTTTTTTTTATTGACAAATTTGAGCTGAACATTCAGTAAATCTGTTCAGTTCCATCCATTGTTCATTTAGTCACGGATAGGCCTGATTTTCAAATAAAACTGAGACAGATATACTTTTTACCCAAGCCGATAATGGTCGAAAATCCAAAACGTTTATAGTGAAATTTCAATATTAACTTTCACAACTTCTGCTTCACAAAAACCGCGACAATTGTTTGTGGATTTAATGACCGAATTATTCATTAATTTCCATCAGAAAAAATTCCCAAGTGTTCTGTATAATTCATATCAGCTCAATTATGCACATAGCATCTGAGAATCTAGGTGTCTCATTTGGTCTGCACAGAAGAATATATAAAAATTGTGCACGACCACTTAACAGCAGGTCTATATTTATTATATGTTTTCTCTTTTTCAATAAAACTAACAAATGTTCCTGGCGTTTCCGTTTGTAAAGTAGAAATCTGTACTTTATCTAGTAATCTCAATATTTTACGTTTTATAGCAACTGTCGGCAATTAGATCTCGGGGTCTGAATGGTTGGAATAGTTTCTCAACTTTTTCAGAAACAACGCATTCATGCAACTCTGTTTGACATATGGCTTTTTTTAAATGTCTCTTTTGCAACGTTTTATTGGTACATTCATCGAATTTTAAATAAAAAATACAGTAATAACCAAGTGCTGAAAAACTTATATTTGAATTAACTTAATCTTGAAACAGTATATTTCATATAACAATATGGAAAGTCTAACTGGAACAAATTCTGTAACTTGATAAATAAAGGTTTATCGCAAAATTCCTGAAACATGTCAATTTTTATTTTCAATGGGGCATATTACAGATAAATTTGTTTATCTTTTTAATTATCTGGGGGGTTGCAGCCACCCTCAACCTTTTTTTTAATGGAAGGGTGGGTTGATTAATTTCTTATTTGAAAGCTTGTTCAAGTGCAAATACAATTCCATTTTTTTTGTTACTGTTTATAAGCAATGTGTCGGAAAAACATGAAATACGGATATAGTTACTGAAATTATACGGTCCGCGTACGCACCTGACTACGACGTGGACAGTATACGATTTTTTGCTGTATACAGGTACCTGTTTCTTACCTGGTAAGCCTAATAAAAAAGGTTTATGCCACTAAACCTAACGACATCGTCGAGCTCCAACAAAGAATCAGGGACGAAATTAGGCAAGTAACGCCGGAAGTGTTACAAAATGTTCGGAATGCTACTTATTATCGATTGAGATATTGTCAGCAACAAGGTGGAGAGCAGTTTGAACATTTATTGCATTTAAAGTAATTTCAGTAACTATGTCTTAATGTCCTAAACAATAACAAAAAAAATATGGAATTGTATTTGCAATTGAACAATCTTTCAAATAAAAAATTAATCAACCCATCCTTCTATTTAAAAAAAAAGTTGGGGGTGGCTGCAACCCCCCAGATAATTAAAAAGATAAACAAATCTCTTCGTAATATGCCCCAGTGAAAATGAAAATTGACGTGTTTCAGGAATTTTGCGATAAACCTTTATTTATCAAGTTACAGAATTTGTTCCAGTTAGACTTTCCACACTGCATAGAACTGACATACAATAATATTAAGTGTGCATATCTTCAAGAAAGGGAAACATAAATAAAATAAAATAGATAATGCAAACTTGCGATTTGCACTTCAACTCGTAGAAGAGAACATATTATGCCCCTTCACTCACAGTAGATTTAGACGTAACTGGTGTAACACGGGAATCATTATACGCGTTCCATGAGCCAGCGTAGGGGTGTTTGCAGAAGGCTGTGTAGTGACCGCTATCAGGGGAACCACTGTGATTGAAAACTACATATAAACTGTACTGACAAGGGCCTGTTACTTCGTTCGAAGAACAATAACTCAAATCCAAACACTCTTGTCGAAGAGAACCGTTTCAAATGAATCACTAACATTTTTGGGAATTTATAGATCGAAAGGGATTTTATGCACTTTCTTTCGACTTTGCACAGAGAACACATTGGTTCAACGTCACCATCCAAAATTTCTTCCTTGGTAAAAACATCCAAACATTGTGACAAACACAGTTGTCCTGATTTTTGTGGTATCGGTAAAGAGAGATCCCAAAATGGATCAAAGGTGAATGAACAATGACCACAGCGCGTACATTTCAATGTAGATTTCAGTTGACCGACAAAGATATCTACAATCGTAGAGTTTTGAACACTGAGAAATCTAGATCATGATTCTTTAGCATTTAGCCAAAATTGTAGGATTACCTGACCAAAATAATCTCCAGATATGTTCGAACATATAAACGGTATCTGGAGATACGTATAGTCAGTTATTCGTATAATTAACACTATAAGAGTGTACACACTCTTTTGGCACCAGTTTACATTTTTCGGAGAATCTCTTTTTGGATTTCTTTACGCAAGTGAAATTGTAGCAGAAAAATTGCGATCGATATCCCCTCCTACTTTTTCAGCTGCAGATTACTCTCTTCTCATTTTTCTTAATCCTCCTCACAGTTTTCCGATTTTCTTCGAGATTTTACGATGTCCTTGAAAGAATACATATTCAGCGAGTTCATGATAGATGGAATCATTTCCTTTCAAAGAGATTCAGAACAGATGTTACATCCATTAGCATGTCAGCAATCAAAATATACATAAACTTTTATTCAGTGGAATATGATAACGGTAAAAATAGTTATTTATGATACAAGTGTTAAAAGTGGCATTTTATTTTGTGAGTGGGGAATATTGCGAAACGAGCGTTAGCGAGTGGAGCAACCCCACGAGCAAAATAAAATCACTTTTAACAAATGTATCATACAAAATTTTTTGTTCAACAGTTACTGCTAGTAAGAAAAAAACAAAAAAAAATAAGATCCATAAGGATTCGAACACACGATCTTTGGATTACAAGGCTGACTGACAGATACTTCAAATATAATAAACCCCAACGCACTTTATTTATGAATGTCATTATTTGTCAGTGATGAAGGACATTCTACAGTTGGACTAAATACTACTTCGTTTGTAACTTCAAAAGGAATTAGTATTATCAATTGCGCAAACGACCAAATACATGTGTGAACTTTTATAAACGATTCCTCTTGAGTAGGTGTTCTGATTATAATATCTGATTGAAGTGTTTCTATTAGAGAGATCTATATTACTGAGTATCCATCATCTCATCTGTCATTTTACTTTTAACACTAGTGTTAAAAGTACTTTTAACACTAGTGTTAAAAGTGATTTTGTGAAAACGTCAGTTTTTAGTTCATGTGTCAATGAATTAAAAACGTCATTTTTAATGTCAGTTGTACAAAAAAGTTTTTTTATGATCTTAAATAACTTTGTTTGGATAATTTGAATAGCTGAAATCAATAGGTACTTCCAGAATGAGGCTTGCATATTCATAAACATTGTTGAAAATTGTTGAAAATATGTATCTATGCCTCCTGGCCTTAAATATATAACAGTAACGACAGACAAACTCGAGCAAAAAGTGAAAAATGAATTGTAGCACTCTGAAACTCGGCATATAACATCTCGACATCATGTATAATTGGAAACGAATCGTTTACCAAAAAATCAGGGGTGGAACCTAAACAACTTTTCATTTTAAAAAAAATATAATTTTTTTTTTGTGGTTATTTCAGAAAATGGAAGATTTATCAAAAAAACGATTTCGATAGGTTGAGAGATAATTCAATTCTCCACAAGAATGATTTTTAGTAATACCTTATGAAATACGCTCGTTTCCTCAGAAAACGTGGTTTTGAACGAAAAAAAAAAAAAATATTTTGTCTCCAATAGCTCCATAATGAAAAAATGGAGTAAGTAGCAAGGTATTTGGTAATCTAGAAAGTAGTAGTTCTTCATCAGTGATGAATATTATCAATGACCTTGCTCGAGGTGAAATGTCATTATGTAAAGACGAATTTCTTCATTTTTCCTATTATTGAGTATTCGATGAGTTGCACACCAAGTTTGTTATTTGTTTGTTAACAACACGCAAATTTGACCAAGTCTCACAGTAAAAAAAAATTGTTGTACCAACAATCAACTTTTTGTCAAATTTTTCTTGTTGTTTTGAATGATTTTTTGCAAAAATAACAAGCTAAACGTTCATTTCGAAAAAGCACCTTATTCAAATTAACAGCAAATCACTTGTAGTTTCAGTACAGATAAACAAAATTTCGTTTCGCCAACAAAACTTACAGTTGACACAACAAAAAATATCTTGGTTCAATAATATCCTTGTTGTTGGATCAATAAAATGCATTTCATTCATTCAACAATAATAACAACAAATATCAACAAAAAAGTTTATTCATTTGCAATCATGTTTATTTTGTCACATGAATCCAGTTATTTTGTCCACCGAATCACTTCCATATTAAAAACAAATTCTATATTTTGTTAATACAACAATTCCATTAACTTGCATGATCAAAGTTTTTGTTTGAACAGTGTAATATATTCAGCCTAGGCCGACCCTGTAGGCCGGGTTCTCTTGAATGTATAAAAAAACACACTTGAAGCAGACTAGATATCCGTTGTGCGAATTTGGACAGTGGGTATTTTTAAATTGAATATACGTGTTACTTTTACGGAAATACGAGTTTCATTTTCGAATATAAAACATTGGCGACGAAGATTATAATTTTAATCGAATCCATATTAGTGTTAATAAACAATAGCTGCACAAACGATTAATAAGTACAGTAGGTGTAGCTACATTAGTGTTCACGATGACTGCATTCATGGGACATTTAAATAAGTTTGACTACGAAACTTCGGATTGGACAATTTTTTGTGTTCAGTTCAAACAGTTTTTGACCCTGAATGAAATCAATAGTGATACAAAAAAAGCAGCTTTGTTACTAAATTGTTTAACGGAAGGAACCTTCAAGGTGCTAAAAAAGTTATGTGTACCAGAGGATCCGATAGATAAAAAGTTTGATGACTTGGTGATTTTACTAACAGAACATTTTAAACCAGTTAAATCGTTTTTTGGCGAAAGAATAAAATTCTATGGTGCCAAGAAGCAAGAAATGGAATCAGTTACAGATTTTGCTACCAGGTTAAAGGGGCTGGCGGCAAACTGCGATTTTGGAGACGAACTCAAGGTCGTACTACGGGATATTTTTGTAAACGGAATGGGTCCAGGATCCATTTTCGACAGACTATTAGAGGAAAAGTCAAATTCCACTTTGTCGTCCCTCTTAGAAATCGCACAGGGACGAGAATCATCACAGAGAGAAAAAATTGAACTCCTCCAACCTCACCAGATCAAAGCAGAGCCAGTGCATCAGTTAACTCCGAGTACATTGAAATTTAGAGGTGTCCAAACTACAAGAGGAAACCCAGGAACGAGAGGATTTTCGAAGCAAAGGCGTGTAATGTGCGGGGTTTGTGGAAAATCCAATCATGATAGTGATCAATGTTTTTTTCGAGATAGTGCGTGCCACCGGTGTAGTTCAAAAGGCCATATCGCAGCTGTTTGCCGACAACCAAGAAAATCGTTTCATAGAAACCATTTTGTAGACATCGAAGAAGAGATAAATACGGAGGTAGCAGACTACTCAGAAAACTTTTTCCATCTGAACGTATGTAAAAACATTATTAATATTAACCAAAATCCAACCAAAATTGCAGTAACTGTGGAAGGTAAAATTATGTCTTTTGAAATAGATACAGGTTTTGCGTACACGGCAATTTCGGATGAACTCTACAATACCTATTTTAGGAATAAAAACTTGCTCAGCTCTAATTTAAAATTGAGAGATTATATAGGACATTCTTTCCGTCCACTAGGAAAAGTTTTTTTAAATTTCAATTACAATAATGTACAGGCTGTTCTAGAAACATATGTAATAAAAAACGGCGGACCCCCGTTACTTGGTAGAGAAGGTTTGCAAAAACTAAATTTGGCGATAGTGGCAATAAATTCATTACAGGTCGCAAATAAATTGGAAATTCTTTTGGAGAATTTTTCAGATATTTTTAAAAATGAGTTAGGGTTACTAAAAAACTTTAAATTAAATCTGCAGTTAAAAAACGGAGCGATACCAAAATTTATAAAGCATCGATCGTTGGCTTTTGCGTTAAAACCAAAAGTCGAAGCAGAATTGGATAGACTAGTCAAAGAAGGTATTTTATTGCCTACAGAGTATTCTGAGTGGGCAACACCTATAGTGCCTGTTATAAAATCAAACAAATTGGACATTCGCATATGCGGAGATTTTTCAGTAACTTTAAATCCAAATTTGGAGAATATCAGTTACCCGATACCAAAAGTCGAAGAACTGTTTACAAATATTCAAGGGGGAAAGTACTTCTCAAAAATTGACTTGAGTGAGGCATACCAACAGTTGGCTGTCACAGAGGAAACTCGAAAGCTACTCACTATATCTACCCACCGGGGACTTTTTTGCTATACACGTCTTCCGTACGGAATTACATCAGGCCCATCGGTTTTTCAGAAAATCATGGAAAATCTATTGGTGAAAATTCCTGGTGTGATAGTTTTTATTGATGACATTTTGGTAACCGGTAAAACCGAAGAGGAGCACATCAAACGGCTCGAATTCGTTTTTGAAATATTACAAAAAAACGGTTTGAGAGTTCGAAATGAAAAATGTAAATTTTTTCAAACTCAGATAGAATTTCTGGGACATACCATTGATGAATCGGGTCTGCACACATCTAAAAAAAATACGGAGGCAATAAAGTTAGCTCCTCCTCCGACAAATGTAAAAGAATTGAGAGCTTTTTTAGGAATGGTGAATTTTTATTTGAAATTCATTCCTCATGCAGCAACAATTTTACATCCCCTGTATAACTTATTAAAAAAAGAAGTGTCATTTAAATGGGACCAGAATTGTAAAATAGCCTTCGAAGGTATTAAAAACGAATTGTTGTCTGGAAAAATATTGATTCATTTCGATCCAGAAAAGAAGGTTAACTTAACGGTGGATGCGAGTGACTATGGTTTGGCAGCGGTGTTGAGCCATCCTGACGAAAATGGAGCTCAAAGGCCTATTGCTTTTGCCTCGAGAATATTACATGAAGCCGAAAGAAATTACTCGCAATTAGATAAGGAAGCATTAGCAATCAAATGGGGGGTGACTAAATTTCACCAGTATATTTTTGGAAGACACTTCTCTATCTGTAGCGATCATAAACCATTATTGAGTATTTTTGGGCCCAAAAAGGGTATTCCAATAATCGCAGCAAACAGGTTACAAAGATGGGCTCACTTCCTTTCAGCTTATGATTTCAATCTAGAGTATGTGAAATCAGCGGAAAATATTGCTGACGGCTTGTCGAGGTTGCCTTTACCAAAAACTGAAATAGACACTGCAAACGAATTTTCATATTGTCACTATGTGCAGGAATTTTTGCCAATCAGTTTTCGAGAAATAAAATTGGAAAGTAGCAGGGATCCGTCTTTAAGTAAGGTCATAAATTTTGTACTCAAGGGCTGGCCAAATGATAAACTTCCTGAAGATTTTTCTCCTTTTGTCAGGCGGAAGAATGAGCTTACGGTAGAACAGGGATGTCTTATGTGGGGGTACAAAGTTGTTGTTCCAAATAAATTCCGAAATATGATTCTGGATGAACTGCATGAAAGTCACCAAGGTATAGTAAAAACAAAATCGTTAGCTCGTTCTTACGTTTGGTGGCCTTCAATAAACCAAGATTTGGAAATTCTTATAAAAAAATGTGTAGCTTGCCAAAAATATCAAGCAAATCCGGAAAAATCGGAATTGAACCCTTGGAAATATTCAGAACAAGTATGGTCCCGGTTACATTTGGATTTTTTCGGGCCGATTTTCAACACATATTTTTTTGTATTGGAAGATTCCACGTCAAAATGGATAGAATGTTTCCGAATGCAAAATATCACATCTAAGGCAACGATTAATAAATTAAGAGAAATTTTTGGAAGATTCGGTTTGCCCAAAACAGTGTGCACCGACAATGGTCCAACTTTTTGTTCAAATGAATTTGCACAGTTTTTGAAAACTAATGGAATAAAACATTTTACCATTGCCCCATATCATCCACAAAGTAATGGGCAAGCAGAATCGGCTGTCAAAATCATGAAACAGGCTATAACTCGAGCAAGGGTCCAAAATCCAAATGAGGATTTTGAGACAATCACCAATCGCTTTTTGTTTTCATATCGAAATACCGAACATAGTACCACCGGTGAAAGTCCAGCAAAAAAATTGTTAGGGCGAAAATTGAGATCCAGATTGGATTTGTTATCACCACTTAATAACGACAGAGTAGAAAGCAAACAAATTGCTCAAATTGAAAATTTCAGAGGACACAGGAATGTAAATTTTGAGGTAGGGGACAATGTTCTGATAAAAGATTATCATGTTGGACAAAAACCTTGTTGGATACCCGCGATAGTAAAAAAAATTTTGGGAAATCGAAATTTCATTGTGAAAACAGAAAATGATATGGAATTCAAAAGACATATCGACCAAATTTTGTTAAACGAATTTGTTAGAAGGGATGACAATGATGTGAAATCACATGTAGATTGTACCGAGGATGAAAAACCGGTTGAGACGGAAAAATTGAAAGTTGATTCTTTGGACGCAAATTCGTCTTCCGAACATTCTCCATGTAATTCAGTAGGTATACAAGGTTTGTTAGGGCTTTCTAAAAATTCGACTGAGTATTCAACAAGGCTGAGACCAAGAGAGGTTATTCGGAAACCCGAAAAATTCTCATCTTGTTGAGGGCCCAGTTGAAGGAAGAATGATGTAATATATTCAGCCTAGGCCGACCCTGTAGGCCGGGTTCTCTTGAATGTATAAAAAAACACACTTGAAGCAGACTAGATATCCGTTGTGCGAATTTGGACAGTGGGTATTTTTAAATTGAATATACGTGTTACTTTTACGGAAATACGAGTTTCATTTTCGAATATAAAACAGAAACACATATTTTGCTGTTTCAACATTATGCTCTATGTTGAATGTACAAAGCAAAGACCTGAATGATCTTCATACCCGGAGTGCTTCTTGTACCTCACGCAAGGTGGCGCGACCTAGAACCCGTTCCATCGCGTAGGACCAGAGTAAGTAAATAGCCAGTCTGAGTGATGTAAATTGTGATGATCCGGAATAGGAACAAAAATGGCAGTCTTCACTCTTCAGTGATCTACCATCTCCTTGTTTCTGTTAGAAATGAGTGTGAGAGAGAGTGTGTGAAAAGACATATTTGAGGATATAGATTCTATAATTTCAATTAAAAATAGTGAAATTCCAATAAAACAATTTGTTAGATGAAAAAAAAAAAACGTGTCAATAGAATGATGAGTTTATATTGAAACAAACAATTTTTTTGTGAAATCCGCATAACAATTTTATCAATTCGACAATTTTAAAATGTTATTGAAACTAAAAATGTTGTCGAATTGGTTCATCCAAATACTTCAGCAGAAATTTTTGTAACCAGATACACATTATTTGTCTATTCAATTCTTAACTAAGTCGTTCCAACAAATAAATTGTGTTTATAACAGCAGATATTGTATTTTCGTAACAAAATATGATTTATTCTTTCAACTAATCACTATGTTAAGGTTGACATAATAGTTCTTTACGTAAATAAAATATTCGATTGGAAAATAACAAAAAAAAATTGTTGTTATAAAAAATATTTTGTCGTAGATATATGACACTCAGATTTTGTTAAATCCATGCAATTTTTGTTGATTCAAACAATTTTTTTCTGCGATTTATTAGTTAATTAAATATGTATTTAACTCGTATTCTTCAAAGAGCTCCTTTATAGGCTCGAATAAAAAACATTGATGCATACTAAGTTTCAATCGAATAAGGCACCTGTTTGTCTACGTTATCGAAAATATTTCGTTCACTTTATCAAAACATTCAATATACACTGTAGCGGGACTTTGTAGTTGATGGAAAAATACAGGTTAATCGAGGATAACATCGAATTCAACTCAGATGTAAGTGAAACAATTAATGCAAATCAGTTGTAGAAGCAAATTAAAATAAAAAACATACAAGATCTGTTACTTTTGAATGAAATGTCGGTCGCATTTAAATGAAGATCTCTTGAAATAAATTCACGATGTACCTGCTTCTTTCGAGTTTGACGTCAATTAACTTCCTTGGTGTTTTAATGGGGAATATTATGCATGAATATTTTGCCTCACCATAACCATGATGGTAAAGATCTACATACATCTGCATCTTTCAATCCACTGAATACTTAGCAGTTTTCAATGCTTACTTCTTGTGTTTGTGTATACATTCAGGTGGTTAATTACTTACATTACGGGTTAAATTTGACGCAATCAATTCAAGCAAACGGGGGATTCGGTAAAAAAAATTTAAAACAAAATATATTAAATTAATATATTGATAAATTAACATTTTTTTTTTTTTCGTTTAAAAATAAATAAATAGATTTTTGCTGTAACCTTGGAAAGTATATGAATTATCGAAAAAACAACTCAACAATATGGAAGACAATTCAATTCTCCACAAAAATTATTTCTAGTAATTTTTTATGAAATGCGCTCGTTTTAATGTTTACTACATCCTGCGGGAGGAAAAGTGGCACTTTCCTCCCTAGAGTCTCTAGTAATACAAATAGCTATTGTCACCCAAATAACAATGACAAAGAGGGATTGCTTGATAATATTTCTTACCATCAGTGGACTAGAATAATCAAATTATCAGTCGATACAATCAACTTTACATCTTGTCGCTACTAGTAAAAAACAGTAATAAACTTCAACATAAATTACTGGACATGGTATCGACTTTTCAATTGGTTCACGTAATAACTTCAACGTGTCGCTCCGAAATCAATTGTCAATTAGAGGCACTTCATGGTCACGGCCGCATTTAAAACGTATTTCTTTGTACCTATACGCTGGTAACATTTCTTCACCTCGTCTCGTACGAAGAAATAAATGAAAGCAACGGTATCGCGTGCCATCTGTTTAGCGTACCTCCATTCCCACTCTGATCTGCAGTACCAGAGGCGCCGAGAATGTGAGGATCTAGGTCACATCACCATGAATTCCAGATTGAAATGCTGGTGTAATCCTTGCACATTCTGATGGAACATGGATTTTCGAAGTCTCATCTTACATATATCAATCCTTTGCGGTCCTTTGTAGGGACAGCCCCGACAGTGGAATTTTAACCCCGACTGTATCACATTTCAGTCCGATGTCAGGTAGCCCCGACACTGGCTTTGGTCGAAGTAACTACTTTTTGTTTGAGGTTTGGTCATGTTTTTGTTTTGTTAAAGTTTTCAATAGGCTCTTTTTTTTTCCTTGAGAATGACAATATAACTGGACCGCAAAGGGTAAATGCCAAATAATAGTCTTATTTGGGAAGCAGTCAGTATGGGATGGCTACAATTGAAAGAGTTATCTTTGGTACGACTGAGCTTTCAGAATTCTTTATTCCATCATCAAAGGCACCTGAAATTTTTTTTTAATTAAAACATAAAAATACTCAGTGAAGAACATTTCATATTTCACTTATATCGTGAGTTGAAAACAAAAGCATTGTATCAACAAATATCAAGAAAATTATCCAGATTATTAGAAAAGAACAAAAAGCGAGAAATGACAGCAATTTATCAATTTTACATCAATTAATCACGATATTGTTATCACAACAGGAAAATTTATTTTTTGATTCTGGTATCATAAAATAGGGTTATATGGAAAATTAGAATATACGGATAAATACGAACGATTTAGTAGTCTAAATGGTTCTAAAATTTCAACAGGTATGTATAAATTTAACTGAGACCTTCAATGTCAGTTATTTCGTTCATGGTAAGGTCATTTGTAACAATTTCGACCATTTCCAAAAATATTCTCTATTGATAGTGTTTCTCAATTGCCAATACTTTTGGATAGTTGAAGTCCATAATAAGATCTGAAATGGCACAAGATTTCACTCCTATGGAATGTTCTCCGACTCGTCAAGTTTCTTCACGTTTGACCTATATACGTTTTTTCACATTGATTGCATGACATCCATAAACTATATTTGATTTTTCTTTTGTGTCAAGAGATGATTATGAAATTATGGACTTCAATAATCCAAAAGTTTTCGCAATTGAGAAAAACTACCAAAAGAGAATTTTATTAATTTTACACTTGCAGCAAACTGTATAGTCACAATAATCTTTGGGGAAAAAGTTTTCAGGGTGTTGCATTAGTCATCATATGAAATTTTCCTATATAAATTGATGGAGTACAATTCATTCTATACTGATCTGTCATTAACTTAACTAACATGTTTTGGAAATTCGAAGTAGTTCATTATCAATCTGATTTCAACTAATGAAGTACTAGAAAAATATCGAAACTTTTCTTGTTACGCCTATGGCTAATCGGATGGTGAGTCCAAATTATTTATTAATTCGTCCCCATAAGTATACCTTTTAATTTTCACGTCCTTTCCATTCGATTCAGAACAGTCTTCATGCATGTAGAATCTACAGGTCTGTGGTAGAACCACTGAATTAAACAAGCCAAGTTGAACAGAGGTTAAGTTGTATCCACTCATTTCAAAACAAGCTCATACATCATGTTTTTCATGAATTTGAGTGAATAATTGATTGAATTATATTATAAGATTATGTAGAAAAGGGGAACATTCTCCAGGAAAATTGAAAAATGAAAAATGTGATTTATTTGTAATATCTAACAGAAAACAACTACTATCCCGGCTAAAGCCACGCTGGACATTGAACTACACCTCATAGATATTGTGAAAAGACTCTAACTGAAAAGAAAATTCGCATTTTCATTCAGATAGTTGATTTTTTCACTTTTCTCTAGTTTTCATTGAAAATTCATTAAATAAGATAGGGAGGATGTTATTAAAAAATATCACTCACAGAAATCGTTCATTTCATTGAAGCAAGGTTCGCTTCTCTCGCATATAATACCCAATACCTTTTGATCGAAGAAAATATATTTCGCTTTGCCAAGCCTATCAGGATTATCTTATAACAATTTTTTTTTTTAATAAAAATGGTTTTTAATCTGAAATATCATCTGAATATTCATTATTTTCTATACAGAAAAAATCTCTCAAACATATTTATTTCACGTATGTGTATAACCTGCAGAATTGAAATAAAACAAGCTGTATTTGATTGACTTGAATCCTCCCAGAGTTCGAAAAATACAAATCAATACAATATAAACCATTATAAATATCAATGAAAACTGGGTGAAATATTGAATTGGGTAATTCATTATTCATGCTGAACACAATCACAAAGCACAAGGTGCCCGACAAATTCAACAACAATCTGTACTTTTCAAGCCTGGCTACTTTTCATATTGCCATATGTGGTGTATGTACACATAATCCCTAATTACTTCCACTTTTGGTTACAGTTGAAAATCTACATAAAAACCTTGATTATTAGTAAACTAGAAACCTAGAATTTGTTTTCACTTATTGGGGCTATTATTGAAAAATGTCTAAAAGAAAAAATTAAGAAATTTTGATATTTCTCTTTTTTATTAACAATCTAAGGCATTGGGGATTTGAGATAATTCAAATTGAAAGTTTCCTCACAATTACTGAAATGTTATCAAAATTTAAAATTGTTTATTATCAGTTTGATTTTAACTAGAAAAATATTAAAGAATAATGTTTCGAAATTTTTCTGTACGCCTATGGTTAATCGGATGGTGAGTCCAAATCATTCAATGACTGGTCCCGATAATTATACCAAAACTTTTATTAATGTTCACGTCCTTTTACTCAATTCAGAACAGACTTCATGTAGAATCACGGAAATAAACAAGCCAAGTTGAACAGAGGTCAAGTTGTATCCACTAATTTCAAAACGAGCTCACACATTAGGTTCAAGAACATAATTTAGTATTGTTTCCCATGAATTTGAGTGAATATTTGATTGAATGGTGAAATTAATTATGTGGTTGTAATTAAACATACGTAATACATTCATAACAATGGTTTTTAATCTGAAATATCATCTGGATCTTCATTAATTTCGATGACAAAAAAACTCTCCCAAGCATTTTTCTTTCACGTCTTGATATATTCAATATTCAACTGACACAAGCTGTATTTGAGTGACTTCGAATTCTGTGAGGAAAAATAAAAATTCATACAATATAAACTTGTGTACCTATATGTCAATGGAAACTACATAAGATATTTAATGTATTCATTATAGATGCCCAAAACAACAAACATATAGCACACGGTGCCCAGCAAATTGAGGAACGTGTAATAAAATCTTGGGAGACGCCACTGATCGCTTGACAGAATTCATTCCACTACATAAGCGACCAGGCTCAAGAATGTTCTAACATCAGGGTAAAAAGGGCCCAAGTTCTAAAGAAATTATGAAGTCTAGTAGGTAACAAGAATCGAACTTCAAATCTATTAGAGACGTCCAACAATCAATGAAGATTTCAGAGAATCATAAAAAATATGGACAGTTTCGAGTTGTTGTAATGTTTGGGAATTGCAGTTTGAATAGAAAAAGGTCAAATGCTGAAGATTGTATACCGCTCGATTGGAGGCCAGGGTAATAACTGGAATCAACCCAATTCGATCTTTCAATTATTACTTGATTTTTTACTTAATAGGTCATTCGTTTTAAGATGTATGCAAATTCTGTTATTTTGAAAGTGAACAGGCAACTAAAGGACATCGGACTGGCAAAATAATGTTTTGGCAGTTTTTGTGATCGTTTCTGCCAATGAAGATTAATTCCCATTCAGTGCGAGTCCTATTTGTACTGGCCGATCACCCAAATGATGTCACTTAATAGGAAAAGTTAAAGGTAGTTAATTAGTAAGAGAAGAATCCTTTTTAGAATACCAAGATCGGCCTAGTAACGACATCTATTTTACAAGTTAAAATCCTCGGGAGAGGGACGGACAGTCCTGGCCAGCCTTGAACTCTGAAAACAAGAAATTAGTTGAAATATTATTTTTGAAGCAGTAAGACGAGTGAAAATTCTCAGGTCAGCGCCTCCGCCTTAACCGAGGGCATACCTGTATATTTTCTCAGAGATGAAGGGTTTCTTAATTATTTTACCACAAAGGTAAAAAACGATTAAAATTTCCACAAAATTGATTGTCTTTGCGACATGTTTCGATACACAGTATCTTTTTCAAGCGAATGTGTAGTAATTATTTTACCATTCATTAGAATTTATAATCAGTTTCAAGTATTTAAATATGGTCTTGGTAAGCTTACACATTAGGTATTTCATTACCAATTAGATAGTTTTTTTTTGTTGTGTTAACAAAATATTGTTTGAAGCCTGTTAGTATAATCAGTAGTAATACCACAATTGATTGAATTTTCGCGATAAGTCTGTCGATTCGTTTCTGAATGAAACTGAATTGTTTCGAGAAAACACCACGAGTCCGCAGGAAGAGATCACAAATGAATGAATGAATGAATGAGAAAAATTTAATCACGAGTGGAATTTTATTAGACTATTTCAAAAACATTTTTGAAAGCGTGCACAGCGTAATCACTTATATTTGACGTTTAACTGTCACATACACTGTAAACAAATCTGAAAACACCGAACTTGATAGGCCAATGAGAGGCAAGTTTCGTATTATCGGTAATCCGAACTTGACTAGAGCTTCTGATTGGTTCATTTCGCAAGTGAGTGAAATAGTCATTGTAATTTTTACTATTTTGACGTTAATGACGAAAGTAAATTTCTATTTTCTCCTTTTTTCTCGTAAATATCAACATTCTAGTCGCATATTTGAACATTTCATATTTATTTTTTTCTCCTTTGCCTTAATAAATGAAAAATAGACTATTTCTTGAGTTTCCTTTGTGAGTTAAGTGAATAATTGAATCAAACCAAAGATTACTGAATTGGTAGAACCAATCAGCTCTGAACCAATTGATTATTTCTGCGTGCTCTATAAGTTAATTTGTACTTGCCCAGCTCAACACAGAAATAAAATGTACCTGAGGTACATATGACAGGATCTCCTGAGTCGGCAATTTTGTGTTTGAACCCTTATTATCTGTTCCACGACTTGATTCATTCACTCAAGATAAGATCCACCTATTATTTTTCAAACTAGAATCCATGTTTGTTATCGCCAACCTGACATACAAGATGTACGTACTAGTTAAAGTAGAGGGGTGTTTAAGCGTTGAAAATGGAGCTTAACTCCTATTGAATATACGCTAGGCATAAGCCAAAGTATTAGTTCACTCGAGTTAGTCACACATATGTTCTTTGTTCGCCCAGTAAGGAACTCTGTTATAAACGTAAGAATAATGTAGTTTTGAAGCGTGGTTAATTTCCATATTGCCATCTTTGGTGTATGTACACATAACCCACAACTACTTCCACTTTTGGTTAATTGTCATACATTTCTTTTCAACTTCAGTTCACTTAGCTCCCGGCAAAAAACTCAGCAGAGACTTTTTTGAGAAAAGGTGTCCTAATTTTTTATACCTTCGAAAACGAATTGAAAAATACGAAAGCGTGGAAGGGCTTCAACAATTTTTGTTTTCATTTGAAAGATTGTTTTTTGTTAGATGTCGAAATTTCGAATCAGATCTCGGAATTCTGACTCAGATTTCGAAATTTAGCCTCATGATCTCGGATCTCGAAATTCCGAAGTAGATGTCTAGATGTCAGAATTCAACTCTGAACATATCGAACGGAAAATGATAATAATAGTCGTCCTATTCTGTGTATGAGATTTCGAGATGTTTAGCTCAAATTTGAAATGTTGGTTATCTTGCTTTCCAAAAAAAAAATAGTTCTGGGAATCTGGAATGTTTTTGTTCTCTAATGTCCCTTTGACATTTTCTCACACCCTCAGAAGTCTTCAGAAGGCTTGTGCTAGCTTGGAATGACGAGGATCTTACCTCTTAACGGGCGATCCCAAGAACGGTCGAGAATTCCCACTGAAAAACATCCTTTTGATAGTAACTTCTTTCACGGTTTCATGTTTTCCTGATAAACACCACCCGATTTAACCATTTCCGCTGTCTTCTCGACAATGCCAATATGGGAAATGTTAGCTATTAAATACAGTCCATTATTGACATATAATCATACTACTTTCTTAATCATTAGTTGACAGAAACAATGAAACACAAATCATAATGAATAACGAGTTGACTAATGATAGTCTCATCATGAATGCCCAATTCATCAATTAGTTTCCCTTCGTAATATAACAGTAGAAGCTCCGTAGACCTTAACTAATCGTGAAATGGCCAACGACTTCGTCATTCTTGGCACTCGACACACGTTTTGCTTTTTAAGAACACAGCAAACCCATAAGCGGCATCTAAATCTATACCGACGGAAAAGAAGGAAAGATAATAGCGGAACTTCAGCTGTTTATGCAGAATGGGCTCGCTGAATTTATCTTGATTTATTTGACATATCAGGAACGTCTTAAGTGGTTCCTTGGTCGTTTGATAATTGGAACGTATCTAGTAGCTCATATGGAATGAGGGTACTGATTGTTCTTCGAAAGAAAATAACGAATAAATTCAAAGTTAGTATCTCGACCAACATAAGATTTAGCTGAAGGATAGTGACTGTAATGGTAGTGGCAAGCCTGATTGTATTTTAAGCTATGAGAAACAATAATGAAAGCATAGACAGGTTGCTGTTTATCGTGAGGGTTACTTCTTCGATACATTATTATCCTATGAGTTGACAGAATTCGAATAAACTGTGAATTGACATATTACAGCTAGACTGAGTTATTTACACTTCAAGCTGCGGTCAACACAGGGTCACATTATGAGCAAGGTTTTTTCCAGCTTGTTCCGCAGCAATTATCTGCTTATACCAGGTGTCCCAGAGCTTTAAGGTCAGCAGATATTTCAGTCATTTGCAGAGAAAAAAAATTAAAAAAATCCATATTGTAGTAGACCATAACTTGCATGCAGCATAGCAAAATCGACCCCCTGGTGACCAACCCCTGAGAAACCACTCCTAACTTTTGTTACAATATATCATAATATGCAGTTGGAAAGATAGTTAGTCAAGAAATTTTGATTCATTAGTGGATACTATTGAATGGACTGAATTTATTGTTCCAAGTTGTAGAGACAAGAAAAAGTGAAAGTTGAAGAAAATGTTGGAACTTTTTGTACATTTCAACTGAATGTACAATTTAAACTGATGATAATTTATCATCCGAACACTGTGCAATCAATAAATCATACGAATTACTTTCCTGTTTGTCTTGATCACCATACTTTCAGTCTAAAGTATTCTGATTACTCTCACTCATAGAAAAATGTATTGAAATCGAACTGATGTTGTGATGTACACCTTGAAAATTAATTATGAGAGATTATCATAATTCAACATATGAACAATAAAAAAGGATATGTCGAAGGCATTTCTTGCGAAAAAGTATAAACCTTCAACTTACTCTTCTAACATAAACTATAACATGTATATAGCATTGACACTAATGAAGACTTCCAATAACAATAAACAAAGAAGTTACACTTTCACCTAATTTCCTGATAATTATAATATTTGTACCTAGATCATAATCGTCATGACCTTAATTTAGTTACCTCTTGTTAGAACAACTAACATTTCTTTCAACTAGAACAAATAAATTACGGGTAATTAGTATTAGAAATAAAAAGTCACCTATAGATTTCTCTATTCTTGAAATATTATATATTATGACTAAACAACTAATCATTATTTATTTGTTGTAACTGTATCTACCTGACATGCAATTCCTATTGGAAAGTGAAAAACCCGGTTATTAGATATTCAATATTTATGCATTTTTAATTATTTGTAAGGAGCTCATTATAATGTTATTCCTACACAGAAACGCAGAATTTCAATTATTTTTTTTTGCATGAATGCAAATCGAAATTTAGTTTCTTCGGTGTTATTTAACAGCAATTATTGATGACGATTCAAATAGAAAATGAATTCGATTATTACCTGCCTCTTTTATTTCAAAAGCAGGTGGTATATGAGCAAAACTATGTTACAATTATAAGGGCATAAGTTCCCCCATTTATTTAAATTGATGACCTCAAAAATTATGCCTCCCCAGAAAAGATTCTACCTCGGTCCTTAAGGACGGTTGAAGAAGGAGTACATGCTTTTTTTTAAGTCCTGGTTCCTACGAAAAGAAAAATCCTCTATTGTTCAAAGAACATCGTGAGAGCCGAGGAAAAGTAGGTAGGAATTGGTGTTCTTCTTGAATTTCTGAAGGCTGTATGCCTCAGGGAACACCTCGCGGGGCAGTGAATTCCAAAGCTTTGCTGTTCTCTGGAAAAGCAACCCCTGCATGGGAAACAGATGTGCGGCATGTCTCCAAAGTGACGACATATGGATGTGAGGACTGAGATCGACGGGCCAATCTCGATGAGACCGCTAACGGTGGAGCGATTGATGATATTTCGGAAGAGCATCGTCCAGGAAATTTCTATAAAAGTTTATTTTCATCAACAATCAAAATATGATTTTAGATGGCCCCACAGAACTATAAATATATTGATTCGCTTGTGGTATCGAATGGCTACGCATTTCTTACATAGTCCTTTTACTATAACACTGAAATGGACCATCACGTGTAAAGTACATATTTTGCTTTATTTGTAAGGGTGCATATGGCATTTAAAATGCACCATTTTCAATTTTTCATCTTTTTTAATTCATTAAGATTAGTGAACGCATCAACTCTTGACTTTTCTTTTCAATGATTTGAAGTTTTGTCATCTTTTCCAACAAAACTGCTGTAGGATTTTTTGGTTACACCTTTATATTGTTCTTTGATTGAAGACGAATCGGAACTATATAATTCTATGTATTTTATTAATTCAACAAAAGCGTTATAACTATAACCAAAATTAAATATTCAAATGATCATAATCCCAAAAAATAGTTCCGTTTAAAAAAAAATAGAACAAAAGATCATTTGAATATTTCCATTGTTTCCGCAGTCATATAAAATTCCTTGTTATGAAATTTTCGTCCTCTATACAGTGTCCTTCAAAATTTGATATCATATGGGAAAACATCTAATAATAACTTATTGAAAAATTTGAGATGAGCGTTAAGTCTGGCTCTGGAAAAGATAAAAAATGGATTACTCCAACGGAGCCACGTGACATTTTTTATCTGTCAAAAATATTATTTTCAGAAATTTCAAGGAGAAAAGTTGTTTCCATTTCGATTTCACACATCTGTGCCAAATTTCATTGTTTTATTGTAATTTTTTTTTAATTTACGAAATTTCTGAGAATATATTGAAAAAAATTGTAACTTCTGCAAAGCTTCATCGTGCTATCAAGTTTCAAACACTGAAAATCGATGAAACCATGTTTTCTTTAAGAAAATGAGAAAACCATTTCAAATTTCTGTTTTGGATGATGCAAAGTTGGTATCTTGAAGCATAAACGACATAAATTAATTTTAATAGATTTTTCTCTGTACTAAAATTATACTAAACTCATTAACCAAAATATCATCGAACTAGTTTACGTTTCTAACAAAACTCATTTTTCATCTTTTTCAAAACACGGCTCAACGCCCAAGTCTTATTTCATAATAAATTATTATTAAAAGTTTTTCCCATATGGTGCCAACTTTCAAAGGACACTGTATATCTGAAAAATCGTTTTCGATATATCTCAGTCATACGAATGAACAGGTTAACCGATCCATCAAAACTGGCTGTTGCTATAATTAAAACAATGACAGCCTGTACTCTAATCCACGATAGCACATCCGGTTGAAAACCGTGTGAAATCGAATTGGATATTCCAATATTCATAAACTATTCATTAATAAACAAAAAACCCGCCATCAATTCCAGCGAAATGATTTCGATAATATCTTCTGGAGCAGTTTTTATTGAACGTCTTTTGCTTGACTCCAATATTCATGGTACAATGGCGTAGATGAGGAGAATCTAGAAGGTATATTATTGATGAATTATAGCAGATCTCTCACGTAACGGTTGAAAATACGCTTGGAATAGAGCACTGTCACCTGACGTCACAACATGGCGGTGATCAGCTGATGGGGGGACAAACAAATAATTTGAGTTTGAAAAGAAAATTGTTTTTTTGCGGTGGTTAGTGGTTGATTGTGATTTTTTTTAACTTCACTATAGGACCCCGCACAAACCAAATGGGAAATGAATCCCTGTCGAATTGGCTGAAATGGATATATTGTAGTTTATGCCCTTCTGATCAAAAGTCTCCATTGGCCCGAGACCTACCAATGGACAGTTTTTTAGGTATCGAAGATCAAAAGTTGCAACTAGATCTTCCAAGCGATCACATTTGATTGTGACACTGTATAATGGCGATGATTTTGTTTAGTTTTGACAAATATAATAACAATTTCTGAATTGTCAACAAATGTCAAGTTTCTACAGAAGGTAATGTTTTGAATATTCTTTTACTCGCATTATTTTGAGCAATATGGCTTTTAGAAACATTCTTAGTTGTTACGAGGGTAATGGGCGATTTACCCCGAGACTAATGACTCGAATAGATGCAGAAGAAAATGCCGACAAATGTGAAATCGCCATACGCAAATTCGAAAGAAACGACTCGCGTAGTCTTATGGAAAATGGAGAAATAAGATGTCCTGCAATACCAGGATCACGCTTATTGCCATAATCCTATACAATAGGAATAATTGTGTCGAAAATCCATCAGGAAACAACTGCTTTCCTGGCTAATACCACGACAAACGTTGAATTACATCTAATGAATTTCTGTGCAGAGTCCTACAAGGATGTCTCCGCAATTGCTAGTTGCATGGAAATGTTCATTGAAACATTTGCACCACCTATAGATCGATTTCTGGGTTCTTGCCTTCATCAGTATAGGGTAGGTCAAGGTTAATTTGAAGTTTGAAGTGACACATATGTTTGAAACAAGAATTAAGAATGAAGTGAATGAAGAAAGAGTGAAGAAAACGGTACTCATAATTTTGGATGCTGCCAAATGCTAAATACTAACTATAGAGTGATAACCTGCAATTTTATTCAGTGAAAAGACGAGACTTTCATTACATAAAACTCTTATGGAAAGTATCTGCGCAAATTGGTAGAAATATGAAAATTCACATGAAGACAATTTTTTAATTTAGTTTTCCCAATAGAAATAGTAGATAGAATAGTAGATGAGATTTTCACCGGTAGATGGCGAAAGTGGAATTAGATTTTGTGGAAATATTCAAATATGGGTAAAATGGTATATTTGTGTTTTGATTTCTGGTTAAAAATGCGAACAGGATGTTCATAAAATCAGTTGTGGAATCATCTGCGGCTGAAAGACAAACTTTAGTCGCTATTTTACATCGTTCAAGATAACCTCTTGGGAGGTATTCATGTTGAAAAAGGAAAAATTCTCCAATAAAATTGAAAAACAAAATCAACTATCTGAATGAAAATGCGAATTTTCTCTTTCAGATGTTTTCTTTTCAGTTAGAGTCTTTTCACAAATTGAAGAATAATAAAAGTAGGTAGAAAGCTAGTAGCCAAAGAGAAAAGTAAATGGGAGAAAAAAAATATAAATATGTTCTTGGGACCATAATGAACTCATTATGGCACTAAAATACAATTACATAACGATGTCATTATGACATGCCAGCAGATAAAAAATCTAATGAGCCGATATTGAATATATCAGGATATTATGGCATATTCATTAGGAAGCTTTTTTTTCTGTCTACATATAAAGCCAACCCACACTATATAGTATTCCAAACCGTAATAGGGACTACACCAGGGACATAATATTATCAGTAATAGTTTAGTTGATACTATCTTCATCAACATTATACAATTTGAAAATAAGCTTTTTTAGTATTGATGTTATGTATACAGAGTTTTTTGTCAGGTATAATGTCTCAATACTTGATTTGACTGACCTTTGTGATGTCTTTATTCAAATCACTGATGTTCTGGATATCTGGTATATTTGCATTATTAGCAGAAAAACCTATGTAGTGGTCTTTTCATTGTTTAAAATTAACAATAATTAACAGATTTGTTACTATGTTGAGTTATCTTCGTGAATATAATTTAGCTCGTTGCCAAGTATCTGCGTCCGAAACTATCACAGTGTCATCTGCAGAGCAAATAGTTTCTGCATTTGATAGTTGGAGCATAATAGTGCAGGTCCCAATACCTACCTTGAGGTATTCCTATACCGTCAGTAGTTGGAATATTGCCAACGGTGCAACCGTTAGAGTATAAATGATGTTAACCTGTTGAAATCTGCAATATGCATTACATTTGAGAACAGTTAGCACAGTCCTCGAACATTTTCTGAAATATCCTTACTCGTTCAATCCTCAGTGGCTTTATGCGAAATAAAAGGATAAGTTCAATCTTTCTACTATACCGCCCTCAATTTGATACCAATTCCCACCTTCATTTCTTTGGTTTTCACGATATAATTTGGTACTCACAATGGCAATTTGAAGAATATATTATTAGCCTAGGCTGCAGAGATCACCTGAAAAAAGTTGACTGTGATTTAATATTTTTGTTGTAAAAAACACAGACAATTCCATATTTACAAATTTTTATTTAACACCACATGTTTCGCAAATACAGTGGCTTTCTCAAGTGATCATAGTTATTCGAGAAAACTACTGTGTTAGCGAAACATCGTGGTGGTCAATAAAAGTTTGTGAATTTTTTTCATTGCTTTCGAACGCCTATGTGTGGACTCTGAAGGAAGAAGAAGAAACAATCTTTGGATTATATCACCGGAAGTAGGCGGAATATGTAGTCAAGATTTAACAAACTAGCTTGGGTTGTTAATGTTCACGAAGGATGTTATTGAAGAAATTATTGCAGATACACATGTTTTTGATTGGCCGGAAAAAATGTGAATTCCAGTTATATAATTTAATGGTCAACATTCGCGATTCGTGTGATAAAACGAAGATTAGTGACGAGATGTATGGGAAAATTATGTTGAAAAATACTGCCAACAACTTTTTTCAACCGGTTTTCAGACGGCCATTTTATGGCAGAAGCAACGGAACAAAATATATCTTGAATATGTCTTTGAATTCGGTGACCTATTCAGTACTTTTTATTCTGGAACTAAATCATTGAATAGTCCTATCACAAATTTAAATCATGCAGATAATTCCAGTAGGTCGATATCTTGAAACAAATAGAAATTATAATAGAGATTCTTTAAAATAAAAGTACATTTGAAAATTTCCACCTCTTCTTTTTTTCTCGGTGAGGAATTTGAATAATCGTATAGACATATCGATACAATTTTTAAAGGGTACCTAACTTACTATTATGTGCCAGCCATTGAAGTTCAACCCGCTGGGAGAGTTAAATGTAACCTCAAAATCTTAAAGGGGTATCAAGTGAAACATCTTTTTCGTCCTACCCCTCAAACCAGGGAGGAAAATTATACTTTTTCTCCCTATGGAGGAAAGTACTTTTCCTCCCCCTCATTTCAAGTAAGTTGTAAACGATGAAACTTATGAATCTATTATAATCCAATTATTTCCGTAATTTCTAGAACATCTTATATATCCTGTATTCTGGTAAAAATCAAACATGAGTGTTACTTCTACTTTAGTTCTTTAATACCTATTTGTGTATTTAGAGCGCGAAGTATTTTTTCTACAATTCGAATAGGCACATAACATTACTTATGAGAAAATCACTCAATAGCAATCCGAAATGTATAAGCTATCTAAATGTCCAATAATTCAAACCACTAAAAAAGTAAAATAACGTTCTTAAAAAAAAAAGTTGCAATTGCCAGGGGCTGAACCCGGGACCTTTGGATTACAAGCTCAAGAAAAAAAAATTAAAATAAAAGTTTATTCCCTATAAGTTAAAATTCTAAATTGTTATGCCATCTCATTACGGCAACACACTTCCTGTCTTCGTGCTCAACCCCGGGGGATAGAGGTGGAAGGGGGGAAGGTCAGCGGGTGTGCACGACAGCTCCCTGTCGTTTTCGACACGGGGGCTGCGCACTTCGCCTAAGGACGAACCCAGTGTCCTCATAGCAGGGCGCTGGTTCGACCCCCGTAGATGTGCGGGTCGTCGGCCGTACGAAATCACACAGTTGTGCTGGAGTTTCCACGCCTCCTGCATCGCTTATGCGTGGTTGATGTCTCGATTCCATGCAGACACTGCGAGAGATTGGTTTGTTCGGTGTCAATTAATGTGGGAGTCGCTCCGGAAAAGGCTATCACCAAAAAACCGGATCTTGATACTTGTCGTTTATGTAAAACTTGGATTTCCTAAGCCGCCGGTTCTTCCCAGCGCTCACGGAAGAGGTCTAGCGCTTGATAAAGAACCCCACCGTGTTTGCGAGGTTCATTATCATGGATCCTAAGCCTTGTAAGGTCTCTGGTCAGCGGACTTCTGGGGAGAAAGTTATAGAACTTATAAGCTACTTGCTTTGCATATGTCGGGATGGAGTTGACGCCAGCAAGCGCTCGCAGCACATCCACGCGAGTGTATCTATCCTTATTAAGGATGATACGGAGTACTTCATTCTGCATTACGTTGAGTCGTTTCCACTGTTTGTCGAACATATGGCAGAATGCTGGGCAGGCGTATAACAACGCTGGGCGCACCATCTGCTTGTACATCAGCATCTTGTTCTCTTTACCGCCGCTGCCGCTCTCTGTATAGCCCAAGACGCTAGCCATTGCACCACCGCAGATTCTCAGATGGACATGACTGTATTGTATATACTTTCCATCATGCAAGTATGAGTCTGTTTAAAAAAAAAAAACAGTTAAGATGCGTTTTAAATTTCCAAAATAAGGTTCATTAAGTGGGTAGGAGGAAAAATCATATGTTTTACATGGGAGTAAAGTGACTTTTCCTCCCTTGGATGTTACTACATCCTGCGGGAGAAAAAGTGGCACTTTCCTCCCTAGTAATACAAATAGCTATTGGAAGCTCGTTCAATTCTCTTTCCAGTAACAACCTGCTGGGAACTTCAAAAGCAACAAACTCGCTAGGAGTTCTGAAAAAAAAACATGTTTGGACAAAATGCAGAAACACGTCGATTAGTAATATTTGAGGGGCCTCAATTCTAAAAAAATAAACACCCTGAAGGGGTAAAAAATCACAAATTTAATTTTTTTAATGAGATGTTATCAATGGAGAGAAATTTGAGAACAAATTTTTTTTTTCATTCACGAGGTAAAGCATCATCACCTCTGACGGACAGTGTATGTCACGCACATATCAACCACAGACCAGACTCAGACTCATTTCCGGTATACCTACTCCAATAATTATGGAAGATACGAGGGTGTTTCCTTGACAAGTGAGACAAATAAATTTTTTTCAGAACTGATTTTTTTTGGTAAAAATACGTATTGCATATCCTAATTCCGAATCTATTGGAATTTGTGATCTGTATTGTTTGTAGGGGACGTAGATCCTTTAAATTTGTTGTAATTTTTTTTTTGTGTAAAATAAATTCTTTTTCAAGAGTCTATTTTCTGCAAAAATGGTTGACGACATTCAGGGAAGTAGTTGTTTTTCGTCGAACACAAAACTGTAAAAATAGGGTTTTCACTTTCTTCCTTTCTTCTGCAGGAACTTTCAGACTTGGTACTGATGTACCAAGTCTGATGTATATTTCACCCTTGTATCTTTGTAGAAAATAACTTTAACCTCACTTCCCCTTCGGGTGATTCAAGTTATTTGCTTGCTTATTATCATTTTGCAATCGCATAATAACGATCATGAATAAAATTATTTTCCAGATTAGACACAGCCATGAATATCACGCAGTTCGATGATTGTGTTCGACGAATAACTGTTTTCTTGCAAAAAATGAGGTCTTTCAGTCATACAGATAGTTGTTACTCTCGAACAGATGTTTTGAAACCGTGATTTGATTGAAGTTTCTTTTCAATCATGCAAATCCACCAAGAAAATGGAAAGTATGTGATTAGGATGTAAGACTGTTATTTACGGATTCTTCAGAAGATTCTTGAAGAAAACTGCAAATTAACGAAAAGGAAAGCTCACGCAACCGAAATATGGCAATTTTGTGTCATGGGAAAGAAAGTTTTAAATTTTCTCTACCGTATAAATCGTATTGTTGTTAGAACTTGACCTCATACAAGTTTTACGAGAACACGGTTTTCATTCAGCAAAAAAGAAAATAATGGTTTACAGTATACAGTATCGGAAACTTTTCATCTTTGGTATAGACAGAAATCTACGCGAGCAACAAGGAACGCAATGATATGATAATACCAAATAAATAAGAGAGACGCACTACTGCGCGCCACAACGACATACCGAATAATTTTGTCTTGGGCGATTTTCAATTCATAAGGAGAAATTTTCATTTATCAACCTTGTACAATGGAGACGTGTGGCGCCATCCCTTGGTATCATCAGAAAGCATTAGTAAAGTTTGCTTTGAACTATCATAATTTCTAGATATCTATATCGCGTAAGCATCATATCTCTTCTGGATCATAGATGGCATATATCGTTGTTCGATATTTGAAATTAGGTGAAATTTTTACCCATTCAAAAGTTTATTTCTCCAAGAAAATATTGAAAAGTAAACCTCATGTTGATGGAGTACTAATGAATTAAATTGTTCTTCCTTTGACTTGTTCAATTTATAATCTCTTCAAATACAACTCGTTATTCAAATTTAATGAGATGAATTTTCATTTTCAAAACACTCAAACTTTTTTGTTTTTAGGCAAAGGCATTCAAACAAACCGAATTAGATAAAATCACTCGTCCTGTCCTACGGACTCGTGATTTTATCAATCAACTTTTGCCAAAAAAAAAAAGTTTTCGTTGAAAATAAAAATTTATTGATAAAATTTCAAGGACTCGTGGTATTACCTTTGAATAATAATAGCACAGATTGATCCTACCCAAGTAGCATTTTGGCGACGAAAACCACATAATACAACAAAATTAACGTTGTAGATGGTGTAGAAATTAGTCATTTATGAAAGGACCACCGGTCAACGTTGTTTCAATGTTGAGCATGACATCAGTCAAGCTACAACGTTGTCATAACGTTTACTCAATCCACTAAAAGTAGTAAATATTCTGGGAATGGGATTAAAGTTCTAAAAACGTTTAAGTGACAACTTTAGTTACTTTTCCGCACGATTTTTCGTTTTGAAAAATGTACTTTTCCGTACGATTTTTACTTTTCCGCACGATTTTTGTATTGTAACTAAATGATCTAGGACCAATTATTCTGTCTTATTAGTAATTTTGTAGCATTATTATAAAAACTTGTTTATTAAAAACCTTGATTTTTCATAAATAAGATGGACACTCGTAGGAAAAATATTGTACCTAACTCTTACGGAAAATGTCTTTTCCGCTCTTAACAACTGCCGTCGCGTGCGGAAAAGTACTACTTTCCGCACTTGTTAGGTGAATAACTATTAAACGTTTTACCGACGGTTAAGTGACCTTGTAAGATTCAACTAAGCAGTGGGTAATTTTTCAGTTAAGTTGAAAACGTTTTCGCGGAGTCATCTTCACAACTAACCTTCCTTCAAATATGACCATGTACAACAGTTTAATAATTTAGAACTGAGAGAAAAACGCGGGAGAGGCGGGTTACAAAATGTGGAGCAGAATGTATTCGTTAGTTGGAATTGGTTCAGTTTTTGGCCCGATAAGCAACTTCAGTCGCGCTTCGGGTATAAAGTTAGTTGTCTGGCAGATTAACGTTAAAAATTAGTATATTTTTTTTTATCTGACAACCAAGGTCGCGTTGACGACTTCTATTTCGATATTAACTTGCGGTAGTGTTGCCAGAAAGTTTTTTCTCAGTGTCCCATTTGGCCATCAGTATTTATTTTGTTATTTGCTGAACACTATAGAAAATAAACTGTCATTGTCTTTTGAGAGGGCGCTGGTGTGCAGTTGTTCTTAAATAAATTCAGCAACGTTTAGGAAACGACCAACTGCTACCTACAGTTGCAGCAGAAACGTTGTAAAAACCCAAAAATGATTGACCAAATTGGTGTAAAACAGGGTTGAGACAACGTTGTGTTGACGACGGCAACGCAACTAATGTTTGGTTGCACAACTTTTTCGAACACGTTGCCGCAACGTTGGATTGCTACTTGGGTAGGGACGAAACAGTGCGAAGGAAAAAATAAATGACATAAAAATGTGTCTAGCAAATATTAAAATGATTTGAATTTTTACAGACATTGCATAGTAAAATATGTTCATTCATAATCATCTATCTACCATTTTAAATCAATTCAAATAATGTATGTCAACGCTCTGAATTTTAAGTGAATCTCCAAGCTTTATTAGAAATATACAACTATGCGAGTTAGATCAGATGCAGATTCCGGTCTTAACTGTATACCTCAGACTGTCGCTTGATGTCCGACACACTTGAACTGATATGGCATGGCAATAATTTTAAATTGCTGATATATTGATCAAGAGCACAGCTTATTAGACAATAAATTGAAATTATGTTATTCCGCAATGACACGAATGTCCGTACGTGTTGACAAGATGAATGTGGTTATAAATGTAATCTATATACAGGGTGGGTCGCGGTCGATGGTACCTTAGACGTTTACGGAGAACGGGACATAGGATCATTCTGATAATTCAGTTTCTCAAGTAGTTGCTCTTGGTCTATCGATCTAAAATATTTTCAGCAATGCAGCATTGCCGTTTATACCAGAAAGTAGCAGCATCTTTGTTATTTCAAATGGGTCACCCTGTATATTACCGCATTTTTGAATTTGTCATTCCTTTCTGATTATTTTTGCCTCATACTCCCCTATACCTATATCTAACGGTTTTTGAGATATTGTTTATTTTCCATATTTTTTATCCAAAACATAGCTCGAATTGAATGTTTATTTCTGCGGTATTTGGATTCTTAGGAAGTTGCAATTTTGTGTTTAGTTCACCAAGATCATGTACATTGATTCTGTATAGAGAAGTTTGTTCTGCGTTATACAGGGTCGTTCAAAATTCATGATCTAGATACGAAAAGGGTTGAAAGTGCGTTTTTAAATGGAAAATCCTGTATATTATGAAATATCCTGAAAGATGAGTAAATTCCCTTCGAATTGATGTATCATGTTCCTATACCTAAATAGCCAGAATTCCGAGATAATAGCAATTTTCACTTGTAATCTCCCAAGTGCTTGAATTATTGCCGGAAATTTTTAGAGTACATGAATTTTCTTAGAAAAAAAATTTTCATCAATAAATGTGTTAAAACAAAAAAAAAATAAAAAAGTTATGTCCTTATCGTGGATTGAACCATCGACCTAGCGACTCATGAAATTATGTTGTAATCGTACAAACTTTCTTTTGTTCATTGGTTGTAAATCAGGGTACGTTTCATTGAATTTTCTGCATGTTCTTGCTATAATTCCCTCACATTTTCCATGAAGAATAAACAATTTCATCAGAACTTCGTTTGAATAGTTATTTCCCTCCATTTCAATTATTTTTGAGTGACTTTCGTTAAGAAACACACAACGGTATTATTAATAGTGCACGAATTGTCAAATTTTCATAATGTCATGTACCATCATGACATTTAATAGCCACCTTAGATGAATATGAGAAAAATAAATCGATTTTTTTTGAAAATTCATGTACTCGAAAAATTTCCGGTAATAATTCAAGCACTTGGGAGATTACAAGTGAAAATTGCTATTATCTCGGAATTCTGGGTATTTAGGTATAGGAACATGATATATCAATTCGAAGGGAATTCAGTCATCTTTCAGGATATTTCATAATATATAGGATGTTCCATTTAAAAAAACGCACTTTCAACCCCTTTCGTATCTAGCAGTAAGATCATGAATTTTGAACGACCCTGTATAACGCAGAACAAACTTCTCTATACCGAGTCAATGTACATGATCTTGATGAACCAAACACGAAATTGCAACTTCCTGAGAATCCAAATACCGCAGAAATAAACATTCAATTCGAGCTATGTTTTGGATAAAAAATATGAAAAATAACCAATATCTCAAAAACTGTTAGAGATGGGTATAGGGGAGTATGAGGCAGAAATAATCAGAAAGGAATGAAAAGTTCAAAATGCGGTAATATACAGGGTGACCCTTTTGAAATAACAAAGATGCTGCTACTTTCTGGTATAAGCGGCAACGCTGCATTGCTGGAAATATTTTAGATCGATAGACCAAGAGCAACTACTTGAGAAACTGAATTTTCAGAATGATCCTATGTCCCGTTCTCCGTAAACGTCTAAGGTACCATCGACCATGACCCACCCTGTATATCACAGAACCAATTGATATTCATCAAAAGCAGAGCAGGCATTCATTAAACGGCTGAGGAAACCGTTTATGTTTTTTTGTTTCAGGAATCGTGAGGAGTCTGATCAATCATGGATTATAAAATTACTTATATGAAAATAAAAAGAGATATTCAAAAACATTTATTTATGTCTTACTTCACATATCCATCATTGGGCACTTAAAGCAGTTTAGGAATATAAAAATAGTATGCCAACTCTTGTTTTAGTATAGAAGTTATTCAACCTATAATATAATATACTACAGTAACCACAGACAAATATCAGCCACAAGTGAAGAATGAATCGTAGCACTTTGAAACTGGGGAAATGACTTCTTGACATCATATATTGTTAGAACAAAAAATGTTTACCAAAATTTCAGGGATGGAACCCAAAAAAAATTTAATTTTGCATAAGATTTCAACAAGGCGAAAGATAATTCAATCTTCCATAAAAAATATACCCAGTAATTTCTCACAAAATGCACTCATTTTCCCAGAAAACCTGATTGAATTCCGATATCAAATTTCAGGCTCGCATTAACCCGCCACTGCAATTTCCGGCAGGGCTGAAAATTAAGGTAGAAGAAAAAAAAGTGTATATCGTTCCTGATGACTTCTACTTCGTCATGCAAATATAATATGTGAGTGTCTGAGTACCCAAAATGTGTTTTGTCCCACTTCACATAGTCCTTCTACGATATTTACGGGGGATCCGAAAGTCATGGATATTTTAATTGATATGAAATAGTTATACTGAAGCAAAGAAAAAACTGGGTTTTTCTCCTGCCTCACCCAAGTAGCACAGTCATTTTGGGACAATATTGGCACAATATTATGAAAATATTGGCAAAATATTCAAATAACAATATTGGTGAGAAAAAAAATGTGAACATTCGGCGATATTGGTACAATATTTTGAAAATAATATTGGTCCAATATTCTTGAAACAATATTGGCCTCAAAATGTTAAGCGATATTGGGCCAATATCACTTAAATTGGAATAATATTGGTAAAATATTCAAACGAAATATTGGCGATATAAAATTATTATTTCGGGATATTGGTACAATATTACTTGAACATTATACAAATAATATTAGTGAAATATAGTGGAAGCAATATTGGCCTCAAAATATTTAGCGATATTGGTACAATATCATTTTGTATATATTGGTAGAATATTCAAAGTGAATATGTTGCCTTGGAAACATTCATGAAATATTTCTAGAAAATGTCGAATTCTACAATTTCATTTCTACTTCAATTAACCACTGAGTAGATTGACTTGCAAACGCATTGTGAAGAACCTGATTTAATATATGTTACTATGATTCAGCTGTCGTTCCATATGTGGGGCCACCTAGCGGTTTCTTACCCAAGTTTGAATATAATTCATTTCAATATTGTTTATTAAATATTCGACCAATATTCGAATTTCAATGATGGCGATAAGTTTATTTTGTGATATTGTATCAATATTGTCTTTCAAATGTTGGCGTGAGGTTTTCAGAACAATTTCAATCAATATAGGGTCAATATAATTTGAATATGGATGAAGTAATATTCCAGCAATTAGCTATTAAACTTGGATATACAATATTGTTTTTTATATCTAAAATCGATATGTGAGGAATATTGAAATCGCAATTTTGGATCCAGATGCTGGAAACAATATGTAGGCAATATCGCTCTAACGATATTGGTGAAAATTATTCAACTAATATTGACCTAATATTTTATGACACAATGTACATTCAAAACACCGATATTATTAATGAAATATTGTTTTTCCAATATGCACCCATATTGGTTAAATATTATTTTTACATTTACAATATATCCATATTGGCCCAATATGAAAACAAGATTCAGCCAATATGAGATGCTACCTGTGCAGTTTTCAACTCACCCATAATCCCGGCAATTTCTTCAGTAAATGTTGAAAATAATCGCTTTACACATCCTACATGAAAAATAAACTATGTGATTTCAAGCTTGACAACAGTGTTATTAAACATACATGCAGGATATGAATAAGCGATTATTTTCAACATTTACTGAAGATAATGCCGGTTTTAAAGTAAGTTGAAAATGAGGCAGGAGTAAAACAAAGTTTTTCTTTTTGGCATGTATAAGTAGGACCTGCCCCATTACTTTGAAATTGTTGTATATAGTCTAAAGAGGGTATGGGTTGCTGCTTCAGTATAATAATTCCATATTTACATAAAATATTGTATGCCACTCGTGTGTTATGTTTCCTAAGTCACTCGAGAATTTATAATAAATCTTTCTTGCGTGACTTATTTTCAACATAACACACTAGTACCATAAATAAGTAGTATCTGTCAATTTTATTGAAATAATATTAAGTTTTTTATCTTTCAAAGAGTTCACCACAACATTTCAAACATTTTTTGAAGTCATTCCATCTATACAATTTCAGGTTCTCATTACTTTCTGTATTCATACATTTTATGAGCTTCATCATGTTTTTTTATTGAAATTGCATTATCAGACCAGCAATAATGTTATTGAAGTGACATGTTTGGATTGGATAGACACAGCTGATAATATTCATTTTCATTTCATTTATAACATTTTTCCAAGGTTTATGAAACTTTGGGACTAGGAATTAAGAAATCCAATAACTAGAGCTAAATTTGTATTTTTCGTAGGTTTATATGTCACTAATGATATTATGATAATTTTTTCGATTATTCATTGGCTATTTCATTATTGGCCAAACATGAAGAAACCATCCGATAACAATTTGTATTAAGGTAAATCGCTTAGAATATACTTCCATTGGTGCTAATAAACATTGAAACAATATGTGATGAAACTCATGCGGAAGATATTAAAATTTGGAGGAAACATTAATCTCCACAGAAATTATTCCCAGAACGAATGATGAATCGGGCCACAACAAATCACAATAAAAATTTATGTTTCTCACGCCAACATAATTTTAGAGTTCAATTTCATGGGTGTATATTTTATAAATTTTTATGGTCTTGAAATTGTTATAGTTAACAACTGAACAATGCGAATTTCATAAATATTTCGACAAACTAACCGGAATTGATATAGAGTGTGTGTGTTATGTGTTAGGCGAGATTTCACGATTGAAAAATTCTGAAATTGATGCTCCAGAAGAAAAAAATTACTCAGGAGAGAAAAATGGAGTGAGACTAATTTGGAGAGTGAAGTCGACGTGCGTTTCAAATTCCTTACCAAATCGGATGATCATGAAGGTAAACGGTAGACCGCGATCAACCAATTTTGGATTGAGCATTCATAAATGATAACTAATAATTAATAATTTTAGATTATAGAAAATCGATAATCAATTTAGAAATGGAAAATAAAATTTTATTCAAAAATAGAAAATAAAGGAAACACACCCAATTGCGTGTAGACGCAACAGTGTGATTCACAGTAGGATGAGCAAACCTCAAGAACAGAAGAACTGCATCCATAATATCTATCACAATATGAGATGAAGAGCTTACCGGAGAAAATCTCCTTCAGAAGTATATCTGTACATGATGAGACTGTTAGAAGAGCGGACTCTGCAGAATCATAAGAGATGAAATTTTTAGGAAGAAAAAAGTCCAAACCGTCAATTGAACTGGATGTACCGATTCGTATGTCTTTGTCTAGTGTTATAATCATATTATACGTTCCTCTTTTATAATGTGATCAACAAGTCTCTGAATTTTTTACTTGAACTCACGAAACACCCTGTATAAACCGACAAGATGCCATGTATTTTCTCCTAGTCTACAGTGTCTTTAAAAAAAGAGTTGGCATCATATGGAAAAAACTTTTAATATTCATTTATTAGGAAATTTGACTTGGGCGTTGAGTCGTGCTTTGAAAAAGATGAAAAATTGCCTACTCGGACGAGGTCACGTGACTTTTAAATAACTTTTTAAATAATCGCTGAAAATAAGATTATTTGTTTGAATCTATCAAGAAATTATCAGGAGAAAAGTTGTTTCTATTTCGATTTTATATACACATCTGTTCTGTCGCACTTTTTAGTTTTTTTTTATATTTACGAAATTTCTGATATACATATCAAAAAAAATTATTCCAACAAAACTGTTTCACACCAAACGGGAAGAAACATTACAAAATCATCTCCACAACTTTAATCTAACAAATATCAATTTCGGAGGGGGTACATGTTTCGGATTCAGCAATAATCCATCTTCAGCCTTATTTATACGAGTTATGGAGAGAAAAAATCCTTTTTATATAATTATGAAAATAACTTAAATGTTAGGGGGTACTATGTCCAATGCCCAACAAGCATGGTGATAGTTGATGATAAGTAATATTTAAAAAATAAAAAATTTGTATCAAACAAAACAGAAATTTTAAATAGTTTTCTCATTTTCAAAGCAAAACCTGGTTTCATCGATATTCATTAATAAAAACTCGATATCATGATGAAACTAGTTGTAAAAAATACTTTTGTATAACAATTTTTTAAATGTATCATAAATTTCGTAAATATAAAAAAATGGCAAAAACTAAAAGTTGCCCAGAACGTTCAATTTTGATTTTTGTTCGAAATATGAATAGGATATTCATAAAATCTGTTGTGGAATAGAAACAACTTTTTAAGTTCCTTGAAATTCAAAAAAATAAGCCTTATTTCAGCGATTATTTTAATAAAAAATAACTTTTAATAAATCAAGTTTTTTCCATATGATGCTAACTCTTTGAAAGAGACTATCATAATCGTAACAAATGATATCGAAAATTGAAAGTAGCTACGGTAATGCTGCTCTTCAACTGAAGAGCAAGAGTTGTTCCAGTATTAGCCATCTTCGACATTTTCATTTGCTGTTTACGATTATCCTAAAACTTTCATAGTTACCTATCGCCAATTCCACTAATTCCATTTTTTTTCTATTCCAGGGATCCACTGAACACTGAAGAGAAAATGACCCCAAAATCCAACGAATCTTCAACATATGACAGAGTCCTCATAAAGAATGACACGCTACGGGTGAGTAAGACAGAAAAGACCACTATTACTTCTCAAATTTGTTTGAAGAATAGTACCTCCCAGTTCATCACTGAGCTGGAATAATGTACGACGAAGTGATTCATTTCTCTGTTCATCAATGATATATCTCTTGGAATTGTCTCCTATATACAGGGTGTCCCACGACGATTAAGACAGGGAATATCTCGAAACTCGAGAGTATTAGAGAATTGTAACTTAAGGGTTGTAAATGAAAGCAATTGGTGCACCTTTTTTTGATATTCTGTTAGCTTTATTGACATAATTTTCAAATTTTATTTCCATATAACTTTTTTTTCCATAGACACATTCCTTCGTAATTTTCATATGAACCCCTTGAAAATGTCGTGAATCCAGTGGCACCATCAAATTCTATTTAAAAAAATTGCTTTTGTGTTTTTTTTGGATATTTGACCTTGCAACAAATTCGAAGTAGGCCTTGAAATTTTTATCTTTTGACAAAAAGAAATCTTCTGATCCGGATAATAAATAACAGTTTTAAAGAGGTGACCCGCTTTTAAATGGCTCACTCTGTATATGAGTTAACGCCATCTATATAAAAAAAACATATATACTGAGTTGATTTCACCAAATAAGTTATGGTTATCTGACTTGTTATTTCGTCACATCCTAGATAATGGGTCATTTGAATTTACCTTGAGTCAATGCTTCTATATAGATTTTTTTCAAACAGTCCTATTCCTTTGTTGGGTAATGAGAGAAACAAACCATAGCGTGCATAGCATTAGCATTTGCTAGCGTTTATCCATATCATGTAATACATATATCATTATCATGCCTACTATATCAAACATTTCAATCATGGAAGATATTGAGAGATAACACATGTCGTTTTATCTATGCTCCATATTCAAACAGATTTCAGATTATCTTCAACAAGTCTTGTATCAATTATTGTGCATATATAAAACTATGGAAAAATAATTGAGCGGGCCACCGATTCAACTGAGTACATTTTGAATATTATTGCAGGAGAAGCAAAGGCCACCGATTTACAACCCAGAAGATTACGCAATCTGGCTCAAAAAATGGGGAAAGAAATCCGTTAATGGAATCGTATCCTTATACTCGTCGTCCAGTATGTCAGACTTGTCAGAATGCAACCGCTCTCGAAGAAACTCTTTCCGGGACTACAGAAATCCCATGTTGAGTTCTTCAGGACTAGAGATGACTCTCAGACAGTTTGGAACAGTCTCAGAACTTCTTGCCAAGCTGAAGAGCGATTTGAGATTAGCTTATCCAAGGTGAGTACTTTGCACTCAGAGTTACCATAACCATAATAACATAAATAAATACCATAATACGATAGATTAAAAATAATCTAGCCTTTCGCAAATTTTCTATACTATAGGAGTTTTGAACAAAAAAAAAGAAAAAAAATTATCTTTTTTTATGTGAATATATATTTTTTTTTTCTTTGGTGTGTTGGCATCGACTACTATGGTCATTAGCCACTTTATGTGAATATATACACATTTTTCTTACCCCCCCTATTTTAAAATTTATATCTATGTTACACTTACTTTTTTCTCACCTTCTTTCTATTTTATAATAAGTTTTATCATACAATTTTATCAATCCACTTATATATTATATACCAACTAAGTCTATTTGTACCATCTAGAAAATTTTAAACAATAGTATACACTGTACTCCCATGTACAACTTCGTGTTTTATGGGATTCCTGTTTGTTTTACTTATAGTTTTAAACCGTAACCTTTGTATGAAATTGGCAATATAAAAATTATTATTATTATTATTATTATTATTAATAGTACATTATGTAACAAGTTTTACAATCGTCAGTTGTTCAACGAGTTTGTAAGAAACAATTTCCAATGATAGAATATAACCCAGTCCAGTGACCTAGTGACAGGCAGGATTTCAACCACTGAAATTAACCATAGTGATGTATTTAAAGAATGGAGTTGCCATGGTAGCGTTTTTTTATGTGCTTCAATTGAGCGACGATTTCACGCGGTACATATCCAGACGCTAAAGGCCTTTTTAGTTGCGTTAGTAAAAAAAAGTGTTTTACATAGTAGAATCAATTAGCCACTCAATGTAAGAGTTATCTAAACTAGATAATATTAATGAATCGAGTAACACATATGTTCGTTACTATTCGTCTTACATTCTGACAACAACTGCCAAAACGAATGTGAGAAATATTCAACCTATTAGTCCATGGATGCCTGAAACGAAAAATTCAAATTAATACTTCCAAGAGACTAATCGGTATAAAATAAGAACATTAAAATAATCATCACGTTCTGAAACCAGATTGAATTCTAATAAAACCATCCAGCATCATGAGTTTTTTAATGTATTTCGTTATCAAGCAGACTATATGATAGGCTTATTATTAGATTCAAGCCATAATAAGGCGAAATTGATGTGAAGTTATCGGAGGTAGTAATTTTTAAGCCTACTTTGGAGCAACTGTATATGAAATTATACAGAAGTTCACTATAATAATAACATCGGCTAGTAAACTTATTAATGGAAGTGTTTTATTCATGGTAATTTTTAGTGATCTTCGATTCAACTGTAGGTAACTATATTATTACTGGTCAAAGATATAGGTATTTTATAATAATCAAGGGTCAATGGTGATAAATTGACGAACCGTTTTGTAGAAGTGAAACCATATTTTAGGAAATACCACCCGTCAGTCAGAATGATCGTACAGAAGTTTAGGAAATAAAACTTATAATTTGTCATATGCAGAATTAGTCAAGAGTATTTCGAAATTATGACTGATTGATTATTATTGACCCTAAGAAGATGTAGCCAAACCAAATATCATACTGAAATATCTGATAGGTCACAATTTTTCGTTGATATTTTGTATATTATCATTTTATATTTTATAGGCTGTGAAGACTCATCTCACTTATATGCACTTATACATTTGGATTTCAATTTCTACTGAGCTCAATATTTCCTTCATGTGAATTTCAATAATAATTATTTTTTTGAGTATTTTCTACAGCTGAAGGATTTTCACGAACACTGTTTTCCTAAACACAGACAGGAATTTTCTTGTATCAATATTTGTTCCCAAGAAACGAATTGATGAACAAGTAACCTTTCTATAACATCTTTATTTTCGTTAACCGTTTTCAAAGCTTTGAATCATTAAAGATCCTTATTGTTTAAGCCACAAACAGGTACAGCCATAAGTTGCCTGGCATTTTTCCACCGGACAAAATTTTCTGCGAATAAAACAGTACAAGTAGAAACCTCGGCTGTGATACACAGTTGTTATTAAGTTTTTTCCGGAAACCTGGGAGTTTAGTGAATAATAAAATTATAGAAAAAATATACTAATAGAAAAATATATACTTGTGGCTTTGCTTTGGCCAGTTTTTGAGATACCCAAGGTTATTTATCAAGAGTGGCGGTTGGCTATACAGTGTGTCTCAAGACCAGTGGGACAGTATTTCAAATAGTATGTTTTTATATAATAAGATCCTATAAAAGCTTTCTTTGAGAAGGACTATTTTTCTACGAGGGGTGCAAGATAGGCTCACATAATCGAACATATTTTTTTTTAATGGATCATCCTATGTATTTCAACATAAGTATATGAATTCTTATTTATTCAGGCTAATTATTAGTTTTTCATTTTTGAAAATCGGACAAGGCGTTGCCAAATCTTATCATCAAATACGAAAATTTTTGAAGAAAAAACCCATTACTTATATTACGAAGTATTTATGAAACCATTCAGAAAAAATCCGAAACCGAATGGTTACAAGCCTCATTACCTACGAGACTTGGAGGCTTGAGAACTCGTCGATCAAATGACATTGCTCTGCCAAGTTTCATTTCTTCCAGTAAAAGTTCGAAACCACTAGTAAAAAAAATTACAAAGTTAACACAATCATTAAATATGTTCGGTTTAGATGTTGCAGTTGAATCCTGGATGAATCAAACAAACATCGATAAACCTCCTGCATCCACTAAACAGAAACAGTGGGACAAAGCTCTCACTGAAGTAGCCTCAAACCAACTTTTTGCTGACGCTACTGACGTGAAAGATATTGCTAGATTGAAAGCTGTTTCTCACAAGAATTCAAATCTTTGGTTGAATGCTTTACCTGTCTCTAGCTTGCATTTTCATTTTCATTTTCATTTTCATTTTCATTTTCATTTTCATTTTCATTTTCATTTTCATTTTCATTTTCATTTTCATTTTCATTTTCATTTTCATTTTCATTTTCATTTTCATTTTCATTTTCATTTTCATTTTCATTTTCATTTTCATTTTCATTTTCATTTTCATTTTCATTTTCATTTTCATTTTCATTTTCATTTTCATTTTCATTTTCATTTTCATTTTCATTTTCATTTTCATTTTCATTTTCATTTTCATTTTCATTTTCATTTTCATTTTCATTTTCATTTTCATTTTCATTTTCATTTTCATTTTCATTTTCATTTTCATTTTCATTTTCATTTTCATTTTCATTTTCATTTTCATTTTCATTTTCATTTTCATTTTCATTTTCATTTTCATTTTCATTTTCATTTTCATTTTCATTTTCATTTTCATTTTCATTTTCATTTTCATTTTCATTTTCATTTTCATTTTCATTTTCATTTTCATTTTCATTTTCATTTTCATTTTCATTTTCATTTTCATTTTCATTTTCATTTTCATTTTCATTTTCATTTTCATTTTCATTTTCATTTTCATTTTCATTTTCATTTTCATTTTCATTTTCATTTTCATTTTCATTTTCATTTTCATTTTCATTTTCATTTTCATTTTCATTTTCATTTTCATTTTCATTTTCATTTTCATTTTCATTTTCATTTTCATTTTCATTTTCATTTTCATTTTCATTTTCATTTTCATTTTCATTTTCATTTTCATTTTCATTTTCATTTTCATTTTCATTTTCATTTTCATTTTCATTTTCATTTTCATTTTCATTTTCATTTTCATTTTCATTTTCATTTTCATTTTCATTTTCATTTTCATTTTCATTTTCATTTTCATTTTCATTTTCATTTTCATTTTCATTTTCATTTTCATTTTCATTTTCATTTTCATTTTCATTTTCATTTTCATTTTCATTTTCATTTTCATTTTCATTTTCATTTTCATTTTCATTTTCATTTTCATTTTCATTTTCATTTTCATTTTCATTTTCATTTTCATTTTCATTTTCATTTTCATTTTCATTTTCATTTTCATTTTCATTTTCATTTTCATTTTCATTTTCATTTTCATTTTCATTTTCATTTTCATTTTCATTTTCATTTTCATTTTCATTTTCATTTTCATTTTCATTTTCATTTTCATTTTCATTTTCATTTTCATTTTCATTTTCATTTTCATTTTCATTTTCATTTTCATTTTCATTTTCATTTTCATTTTCATTTTCATTTTCATTTTCATTTTCATTTTCATTTTCATTTTCATTTTCATTTTCATTTTCATTTTCATTTTCATTTTCATTTTCATTTTCATTTTCATTTTCATTTTCATTTTCATTTTCATTTTCATTTTCATTTTCATTTTCATTTTCATTTTCATTTTCATTTTCATTTTCATTTTCATTTTCATTTTCATTTTCATTTTCATTTTCATTTTCATTTTCATTTTCATTTTCATTTTCATTTTCATTTTCATTTTCATTTTCATTTTCATTTTCATTTTCATTTTCATTTTCATTTTCATTTTCATTTTCATTTTCATTTTCATTTTCATTTTCATTTTCATTTTCATTTTCATTTTCATTTTCATTTTCATTTTCATTTTCATTTTCATTTTCATTTTCATTTTCATTTTCATTTTCATTTTCATTTTCATTTTCATTTTCATTTTCATTTTCATTTTCATTTTCATGTTCATGTTCATGTTCATGTTCATGTTCATGTTCATGTTCATGTTCATGTTCATGTTCATGTTCATGTTCATGTTCATGTTCATGTTCATGTTCATGTTCATGTTCATGTTCATGTTCATGTTCATGTTCATGTTCATGTTCATGTTCATGTTCATGTTCATGTTCATGTTCATGTTCATGTTCATGTTCATGTTCATGTTCATGTTCATGTTCATGTTCATGTTCATGTTCATGTTCATGTTCATGTTCATGTTCATGTTCATGTTCATGTTCATGTTCATGTTCATGTTCATGTTCATGTTCATGTTCATGTTCATGTTCATGTTCATGTTCATGTTCATGTTCATGTTCATGTTCATGTTCATGTTCATGTTCATGTTCATGTTCATGTTCATGTTCATGTTCATGTTCATGTTCATGTTCATGTTCATGTTCATGTTCATGTTCATGTTCATGTTCATGTTCATGTTCATGTTCATGTTCATGTTCATGTTCATGTTCATGTTCATGTTCATGTTCATGTTCATGTTCATGTTCATGTTCATGTTCATGTTCATGTTCATGTTCATGTTCATGTTCATGTTCATGTTCATGTTCATGTTCATGTTTATGTTTATGTTTATGTTTATGTTTATGTTTATGTTCATGTTCATGTTCATGTTCATGTTCATGTTCATGTTCATGTTCATGTTCATTTTCATTTTCATTTTTATTTTTAGTTTTATTTTTTTATTTTTTTCGTTTTCACCCATTTATTATTATCTTATTGTTATTTGTAAATCAGAACTAATAAAAATACAATTATTTTTAAAGATTTAGACAGTTAATACTGTAGTAGCCAATACCGTCGACATGAAATTCGGAATTTCTTTCCATCTGATGTAATAAATTGGGTAATTTTAGGCTATACTGCATAGAGATGACCAACTTCGACACTATTTTTGATATTTTTGATTTTTTTTCCCACCATAGCTTTGGACGGCTTTGGTTTTCAGAATATGCTATGAATATGGCAAAAATCATTCAATTCTTGTGAATATGAAAATAAAACAGTTTGTAGATATACCTACGCACCATTGGATTTGATAAAAACCGTTTGAAATCAGAGATACGCATAAACCATTTAGTTTCAGTATATTGTACAGTATAAAAAATATAAAAATAACAAAAACCCGACGTATACATATTTGCTGGAATTTTCAAAATAAAAAGACCTTAACAGGACGCTTTCGGACAACAGCACGGCATACAACACTGAGTCGGACCATTACAAGGCTTCGGTACTTCACACGGCGTCTCCGGACAGTCGACGCAATCTGGATCATCATCTGCGCATTCCACGTATTCACCCGGAGGGCCATAGCTCATTTTGTGCACAGTGTGATTGTCCATCCTGAGCTTTGGAGGCACGAACTTGGGCTTATGAGCCCAAGGCATATCCATCGGCTCCGTCGGTTTCCAAGATTGGTACGACATCTTCTGTACGGTTTTGTCGCTGATTTTCCCTGTCGGAGGGGTGATGGCGTTGGTTGGGCGAAACGGGGTCACCTTAGTCTTCTCCAAATCGACCGGCATATAAGAGAGTCTGTTTACAGTTTTATCGCTTAAAGGACAGTCAGAAGAATACAGATTGGTAAATGGTTTTATCGCATCTGGTTTGACGTATGGTTTGGGAACGTAGTCATGCTTTTGGGTTGTGATGTCTTGCATGGGACCTTCGCCCAGTAGTTTGTGTTCACATGGATATATGGGACAAGCAGGTTTCACCTTGTGGGGTTGGTAAGACATCTTGTTAATCGTATTATCGGATATCTTACCTTCGCCCAGGCATAAATTATTCTCCGGAACTATTTTATCCGGTTTATCAGCCTCAACGGGAATAAATGACTTTCTGTAGATTGTGCTTCCCTCCATTTTCATTTCTGGAGGTATGAATTTGCGTGCAGGCGCGTATGATTTCGGCCTGGGGGGTTGAATGTACTTACATTTTTTCTTTGGTTTCTTCTGTGGTTCCGGCTTGCAAGGAGGTATAACTGGTACACAAACATTGCAGCAATTATTTTCTCCACTAGGTCTGTTGGGATCACAAGGATTCACCTGGTATTTTGGTAAATTTTCTGCTATCACAGGAAGAGTGCAAGGGCATGGAGGACACGGACATGGTGGACATGGGCATGGCGGACAACTGATATTGGACCTTGACTGATGGTTAGTGGGAAGAGGACCGCAGGGTTGACACGAAGCCATGTTTTACTCGAACACACACACAAAAATGAAATGATCAAATTTTGAATTGAACTAAAATGTCAAAACATTGTCAAGCTTTCAATTTCGATTTGCTGCTTGTTTGTTTCACAACTCATATAGAGTATGTTTCTAGATTCGAATGACAAACGGCAGAAAAAAAACATTGATTTTTCAAGAAAGTAAAGTGGTAAACCAAATAGAATGAATCGAATGATATTCTTTTTGGTAAAGTTACGTTTATCGGGCGCCACAAGCTATCAAAAACTACTAACGTATTTTGCTCTCCTGAACAAAAAACCAAATGAAATTTTCGGCGGTCTCAAGTAATTTCATAGATATGGCCTATTTTTGGATTTTGACTGGCATTTTCTAGAGACGTTCCTACCGCGAAAAAAACACTAAAACACCAGCCCGATATACACATCCTGCTTTCTCCGTCCCACGCTTTGTTTTCATTGGAAACGACATTTTTTTTAAATAGCGTTTTTTTCTAATCATGTCAGAGACATTCGAATTGTATGTATGGTTGGCAACACTGAAATCAATTATTGCCAACTTTTCAGATTTATTAATAGCTGCGTTTTTTTGTCGTGATATGTGACAGCTCCAGATCCAATCGCATTAACCAGGAAAGATTGGATCTGTGTGCAGTTAGGTCCGGACGTAATGAAGGCGAGCGAAGCGAGCCTAACGACTACGAGCGCAGTGAGCACCTATTTTAATTTTTAGTGTAGGTTAGGTTGGGTTAGGTAGGTTAGGTTGGGTTAGGTAGGGTTAGGTAGGTTAGGCAGGTTAGGTAGGGTATGTTAAGTAGGGTAGGTTAGGTGGCTGACTTAGGTGATTTTCCCTTCTTTTGAATTAAAAGATTGGATCTGTGTTCAGTTAGGTCGGGACGTTGAAAGGGCGAGCGAAGCGACCCTAACCTAACCTGAAACGTAAATAAAATAAGGCGCTCGCTGCGCTCACAGTCGTTGGGTTCGCTTTGCTCTCCCTTATTACGTCTCGAACTAACTGCACACAGATCCAAACTTTCAAGGCAAAAGGAGGGAAAACAAGCTAACCCACCCACCTAACCTAACCTACCCTACCTAACCTAAAACGTAAATTGGTTTCGTGCATGAGTGACAGACCCTGGAGGTGAAACGAACACAATCGTAGAAAAAGAAGGAGACATAACCTTACTTTTCCATTTCGTTTCGTTTGCTGTTCTCCTAGTTTTGAACAATTTGTGAAAATTTGTGATTTTTTTACTAAAAAGTGATTGCGTTTCTACTGAAAAACTCGAAAGAACGTTTTAGTATAAAGCGAAAAAGTAGGGTTAGGTAGGTTGTCAGATTTCTCAGGTTATGCTGTTTTACCTCTAGGGTCTGTCAGTTGTGCACAAAACCAATAAAAATAGGTGCTCGCTTCGCTCGCTCTTATTAGGCTGGATTTTCATGCATATGATATCCGACGATCTGATGGTACAAAAATGTTCTTTTCGGTTAATAAGATCATTTTCGCACCATCGGATCGTCGAATATCGTATGCATGAAAATCCGGCTTCCCGTCCTGACCTAACTGCACAGTTTTTTCTGGTTAATGTGATTGGATCTAGAGCTGTCACATGTAGTTCTGTTAATATCGTAGGAGACCAAAAAACCGCAGCTATAATTCGCTCACATTTAAATCAGAAAAGTTGGCAATAATTGATTTCAGTTTTACCAACCATAATAAAGACTTATCTGCAAACGAACCCATAACTGCTATTTAAAAAAAAAATATTGAATCAAGATCTTACAAATTATTAACAAAATATAAAATATTATCCTGAGCACACCTTGTGATTGATTGAAATAATCATGCTTCAAAATATTATTTGAACAAGTGTCAAGTACTTTTTCGTTTACTTTGGATGTTGACTGATGAAAATATTATTCAAATAACATTACTCGTTTCAGCATGATTTTGATGATTATATAATAATATAATATAAACTTTGATGATGTACAAAGGAATACATAATGATCTCTCTTTCTATTTCCATTTGAATGACTTTTCATAGAATTTAATAAGACAACTAATTAGTCAAACAATGTGAAACGTTCATATCGAATATCCCGAAGTTCATTTACAATTGTAATGTCATATGTTAATATGCTTGAGGTGTTTGAACTTATTCTAACGATGAACTCGCATAAAGTAACGCTTCACTGATGTGTTTTTCTTTGGTTTCGATTCAAGGAGTGCTTCAGTCGACTTCACATTATACAATATGTTTACACACTTTTATATTCCTTAGCAGCGGAATTCATTTCATTTTTTATACAGGGTGGCCTACCTATTCTCGCTCGGACCATCACTGCTAAGCAAATAAAAATTGAGGAACAGATTCCATTGAAAGTTATTGGACACTTGAAGTTGTACTATTTGAAATTATTTTCTAGTATACAGGGTGCACCATGCATCCGAGGACCAACATTTGGTATCTTTTTTAAATGGATCACCCTGTATATTCTTTCATTTTCAGAATCTGCCCCGTGTGAGCTTCTCAAATCAATTGTATTTTCAGGAATCAGATGCAACGTTGCCAAGATATTCACATTTTAGTCAAATTGAACGAAAAATCATTCACGAGGAAAAAACTTCAACAAAACCTTATTATGAGAGATCATAATAATGTTCATCATGGTAATGCAAGTACCCAAGCTATGTGACAAAACATGCAAAACATTTGGAGTTACCTAGAGTACACAGGGTGTTCTGAAATAACGACAAAATAATCAATAAAAAATTTTGCTATTTTCAAATGGCTAAAACTCGTTTTTTTCAAATAAACACCCTGTACATAGCTTCATATTCTGAGAACTCATCTGACACCCTGTAGTTATCTTTGTATCATATGTTTTACTGAATCTTCACCACCATTTTCAGTTTCGTTCAAGAGTTCGTCGCAGACCCTTTAGATGGCATCACCCTCCTTCTCGACCTACTCAGAGCCATCCAGCTCAGCCAGTCCAACAACGGCCAGGTCCAGCAATCTACCGGCACGATCAGAAGACTTCCTCCAGCTCTTCAGAGAAGAACCCTCTTGGACGAACTGTCGTGTCTGCAGTGCCTCCTGAATTGTTGTATGCGTTATTCGGAAGCAGTCAGGAAGCTGACCTCTTCGTCTGCGGGTCTTTTCACGCTCACCATTTGCATAATGAGTAACGTTAACAAGTCTCGCATCATTGCTCTGCAGGTGAGTTTTCGTAAGAATGGCGTGCGTGCAAAGTATATAGTTTTTCCTGTATACCGAGTGGGTCGTATTTTTACATCACTTTTTCAAGCACATATAAACTGATACTTCCTTCAACGAAATGAGTAAATTACAAAAGCATTCAATTTTTTATATTGGTATTTTGAATTTTTCGTTACTTATTTGAATATTTTTCTTTCAGAAATGTGATATAGAGTCTGCAGATTTTACAGGGGAGCTAAGCAAACCCACAAATTGAGTTTTCGATAATGATCTATAGTCAAAAAGAAAAGTAATGATAATCATACTGATTAGTTCAATATCCGTATCATTGAAAAAATAAACGAATCAATGTGTGTATGTGATGGTCTGGCGGTCTAAGGCGCAGGCCGTTCAGAACTTCAGTATAGCGGTAGTCGGTTCGAGCCCGATGTAGGTACGAGGGATTTTTTCTCAAGTACCCAACTATCGGAATCGATAGACGACCACAGTCCTTGTTGAAAGCAAGTGTATTGTGTGTTGTCTAGATGCCAATCTCGGCTAGTGCTAGCTTGGAGTGCACGCCGACCACCCGAGGTGGTGCTGTAGGTTTTCCGGGTTTTCCTGCAGCTGAAAAGTGAATACGCCACCAAAAATCAGTAAGTCGCCCCGGAGCGCCACGGCAAATAATAATAATAGCCGTCCTCTACCCGCACAGACCATGCCTTTGGGTACACTCTACGAGTGTTTATGAGGGAGTATTATTATTATTATTATTATTATTATTATGTATGTATGCTCTGTGGGGACATCACAAATATCACCACTAACCAGGTCCAAGTAGCACACCCATATTGGGGCAATATTGGTACAATATTGTGAAAATATTGGCAAAATATTCCAATAATAATATTGGCGAAAAAAAAAATGTTAATATTCGTCGATATTGGTCCAATATTTAAAAAATAATATTGGTGTAATATTCTCGAAGCAATATTGGCATCAAAATGTTAAGCGATATTGGTACAATATCGCTTATCGCTGTATTGGAATAATATTGGTAAAGAATTGGCAAAATATTCAAACGTAATATTGGCGAGATAAAATTATAATTATTTCGGGATATCGGTACAATATTACTTGGACATTATACAAATAATATTAGTAAAATATTGTGGAAGCCATATTGAGGAACGTGAAGCATGTTGAAACCGGCGCAAGTGATACATCATTTGATTCAGAAAGCAAAATACATAAAAAATAATTTCGTTACAGGCCAAAAAAAAAGCGTTTGTTGGTGATGTTGCTCTATAAAGAAATGTCTGACAATAAAACTGATGAAACTGATGAGAAATTTGAAAATGCGAAAAATAAACAGACACTCAAATTACAAAATAATTTGGTTATAGTTAGCCCCTCTCCTACGCACTTTTTCACATTTATTCAAAACGGTATATACTACCGTCCCAGATATCCCCTTGGCGGACAACGTTATCTTGTACTTGACTCTAATTTCCTAACAGGTATATTTTGTAATCAATGTTCCCAAATCCTTGATATTTGTTAGAATCAGAATGTGTTTATTTTATACCTCATTAACTAACATTGAAAGATGAATATTTTCAAAAAAAAAAATTGAAGAATTTGTACCCTGCCTGTATTTGATGTGTTTTTGACTCAGAGTTCTAGTACAGTAACCATATACAAATGTAAGCCACAAGTGAAGAATGAATTGTAGCACTTTGAAACTCGACATATGACTTCTTGACATCATATATTGTTAGAAAAAAAAAAATGTTCACCAAAATATCAGGGATAGAACCCAAAATAGTTATTTATGATACAAGTGTTAAAAGTGGCATTTTATTTTGTGAGTGGGGAATATTGCGAAACGAGCGTTAGCGAGTGGAGCAACCCCACGAGCAAAATAAAATCACTTTTAACAAATGTATCATACAAAATTTTTTGTTCAACAGTTACTGCTAGTAAGAAAAAAACAAAAAAAAATAAGATCCATAAGGATTCGAACACACGATCTTTGGATTACAAGGCTGACTGACAGATACTTCAAATATAATAAACCCCAACGCACTTTATTTATGAATGTCATTATTTGTCAGTGATGAAGGACATTCTACAGTTGGACTAAATACTACTTCGTTTGTAACTTCAAAAGGAATTAGTATTATCAATTGCGCAAACGACCAAATACATGTGTGAACTTTTATAAACGATTCCTCTTGAGTAGGTGTTCTGATTATAATATCTGATTGAAGTGTTTCTATTAGAGAGATCTATATTACTGAGTATCCATCATCTCATCTGTCATTTTACTTTTAACACTAGTGTTAAAAGTACTTTTAACACTAGTGTTAAAAGTGATTTTGTGAAAACGTCAGTTTTTAGTTCATGTGTCAATGAATTAAAAACGTCATTTTTAATGTCAGTTGTACAAAAAAGGTTTTTATTTTAAAAAATTATTTTTTTCTGCTGTTTTTTCGGAAAGTGTAAGATTTATCAAGAAACAATTTCAACGAGGCGTAAGATAATTCAATTCTCCATAAGAAATATACTTGGTAATTTCTCACAAAATGCACTGGTTTTCTCAGAAAACCTGATGGAATTCTGATATCAAATTTCATGCTCGTGTTAACCCGCCACTGGAATTTCCGGCAGGGACTTCTACTTCCTGAGTACCCAAGATGTCTTTTGCCCTACTTCACATAACCCTTCTACGATATTAACGGAGGATGCGAAAGTCATGGATATTTTAGTTGATATGAAATAGTTATACTGAAGCAGGAATCAGTACCCTCTTTGAACCATATGCAACGATTTTAGACTAGTGAGACACGTCTCACTTAGACATGCTAAAGAAAAAACTGGATTTTACTCCTGCCTCAGTTTTCAACTCACCAACAATCCCGGCAACTTCTTCAGTAAATGTTGAAAATAATCGCTCATACACATCCTACATGAAAAATGAAGTATGTGATTTCAAGCTGGAGGTTTGCACTTCACAATAGTGTTATTAAACATAAATGCAGGATATGAATAAGCGATTATTTTCAAAATTTACTGAAGAGAATGTCGGTTTTATGGGTAAGTTGAAAATGGGTAAAACAGGAGTAAAACAAAGTTTTTTTTTGGCATGTATAAGTGGGACCTGTCAAACTACAAAAGTATTGCATATAGTCCGAAGACGGTATGGGTTGCTGCTTCAGTATAATAATTCCAGATTTACTAAATTATTCATGATTTTCGGAGCATCCGCCAACATCTCCGTGAAGTGCGACAAAGCACATTTCAGGTAAACAAATATTCGCATATTATGTTTGCATGGCAAGGTAGGAGTCTTCAGAAACAATATGAACTTTTCTCTTGCCTTCTCCGATCATTTCAAGCAGAGTTATGACCAATCAAATATTCTTTCAGACGCGGGTAAGGTTGAACCTGAAATATGATGTCGGCGTACAATCACGTTTTCTAAGAAAAGCATTTTCATAAGAAATTACTAGGAGTCATTTTTGTGGAGAATTGAATTGTCTTTCAGCTTGTCTCAAAACCCAATCGTACTGGATTATTCATGAAGGTCAAAAATGTCAATAATCCAGTTTTGTCGTTGCTGTCATTGAAACCATTCCTATTAATTTCAGCTCCTCACTAAAGCCTGCGAGCCACCAATAAATGGCCACTCGGCAATTTCTGAAGCCATGTCCACGCTCAGATTGAGATTCGGGGAACCAGTCCGGTTTCGGTTTCTGATCGGAATGCTGAGTTCCGCAGGGGGTCAGGTGGAATTGCTCGCCGCGGGTTTGAAATTTCTGAATACGTGGCTCAATACAGCAGGATCTCCACAGCAGAGAATTTATTTACAAGCTGAGTTGGAACAGGCTGGATTTGATATAGTAACCATCAAAAAGGTTTGTATCTAATAATACCAATGTCCACAAGGACTATTCACTGGAAATTAATTGAGCGGTGAAAACTGAACATATTCATTAAAGGAACTAACAAGGTGAAAGTTGAATTTATTTCAAGGAAAAGTATACAGTAGTTGACAATACAGTTGTTATATAAAAATTGATTATCAGAACCTTCTTATTTGTTCCTTAAAATTTGCTGCATGTTTGTATTTTTAGTAGTATTCTTTGTGGTACGTTTTGTTCACCAATACCACTACTGGATAGTTCGGATCTGGGAAAAAAACCGGAATTCCCGGAAAAAAAAAACGGAAAAAACCTCTCCGGAAAAAACGAAAAAAACCTCTCCGGAAAAAAACGAAAAAAAACAACGGAAAAAACGAAAAAAAAAACCTGGAAAGAAGGAGTAATTATTTAGTCTGATATAACGATCTACCTTACGTTCCTAGATATTTTAGTGCTTGGAAATTTAATACATACATTTTGCGTGGAAATTTTGTTTTTGTTGGTGGGGTGTTTCCGTTTTTTTTTCTGGGTTCACTATTCTGTTTTCTTTATTTCGTGTTTTTTCCATTTTTTTTTTCGTTTTTTTGTATTCTTTTTTTTTCGTTTACCGACAGTTCAATGGCGTTAAACCTTAACTCAGGGTGATATTGATTTCCACTTTTTTTCATAATCTGTTTGAACAATCTTAGAGGAATGATATGGTGTTTACAACCTGCGATTTGAAATCGGAAAATTTTTTATTTTCCCCCTACGCTGTTTTCAAAAATACTGGAATCCGTCCTTCCGGTCTCTTGTCCACTGTTGTCTGTCTATCTGTCACTCTCTATTTCATAATCGAATACACAATTTAAATAAAGAAATCTGCTTTGTTCACAATGAGCTTATCAAGAGAGAAACAAGATGTCCTGCCCTAGCAGGACAACTCGTTGCAATAATCATATACAATATGAATGATTTTTCCCACAAGACTTGTTCGCAAAGAACGAACATATAATAACAGAAAGGAATCTATTAATCAACAATGAGCTTATCAAGTTAGAAACTAGATGTCCTGCCATACCAGGAGGCTCCCTGCAATTTTTCTATTCAATATAGGAATATATTTGGGTCAATTGCGGAGATAGCCTTGTATGAACTCTGCAGAGAAATTCATTGGATGTAATTCAACGTTCGTCGTGGCATTAGCCAGGAAGTAGTTGTTTTTTGATGAATTTTTGACCCCGTCCCTCAAACTGTACTTCCATTCAAAAAGCCGCCCAAGCAAGCTCTCGTAAGGTTTCTAAGCAACTCAGTTTTCGCGCAGGCGCGATAGAAATATTTTTTTAAAATTCTCCAGATTGTTGGTATGTTATTACTATTTTTTATACGGTCTTGTCTACTCGTCAATCATTAATCGTAAGAAAACATTTAAAATCGACCAATAATATCAAAATTACACTGACAATATATTTCCTTGCTTAACAACCAATCAGTGGAACTACAGTGAAAATATAGCTTGTCGCTGTATTTTCACGGTGATAAACCTGCTTAGTTTTTGTTTTACTATCTGTCCTGCGGACTCGTTGTATTTTCAGCTTTGAGATTGCAATTCATTAATATTCCAAAAAATTATCAGTAATAATCATACCACTTATTATATTACCCCTGATAATTTGTTAGTAGCAAATTACAGCAATAATTTTTTCACAATGTTTGATTGGAAAATATCACGAGCTGAAGAAAGTGTTTTCAAAAAATTTTGTTCCGCTTTGTTTGAAATGAGAATAATTTTATTGATTTATATAATATGAGGGAAATTGCCAGAATAATAGAGACAACAAATACCTTAATGAAATTGAATGAAAAGAGCGGTATCATAATTTATAGTATACCAATTTTTTTCAGAATATTGGCGCCAATCCTATCAACTGCGAACAAATATTTGATGAGATGGATACATGGGAAAAACACTATATTGACATTGAGAGCATGACATTAAGAATGGAGAAGGCTGAAAAACAAAACGATACATTAATGGACAAAGTTTCTTCACTGGAGCAAAGGATTCAAGTGAGTTGGTTTCTATTATCGTAACAAACTACCTTATACTAAAAATGTAAAAGAGTTGCTTGGATGTTTGTTACTCAATCGTTCAGAAACGGTAGACTTTGCCAAAAAAATTGTACGTCAATAACATTAACACAAAAATATATTGGAAGGGTAAGAAGGCAAGCTAAAAATATTCACATCAATAGAGACGATGATGAACCTTGGAATTAACAACCGTGTCTTTACATAAATTGGAGGTAAAAGTTGGCGTCCCAGTTTTGCTGATACGTGATCTTGATGCACTCAGGATAGGCATCACAGAACTGAGAAGGAATATCATAAAGGCAACTATTCTTACCGGAGCAGCTGAAGGAGAATTCATCTGGGCACTCCTTTTGCTTTTCACATAGTCAGTGCACAAAACTGACAAGTACTGGCGGAAAATAATGAATCGTAAAGCATATTGACCAAAAATATGTGCGTAAAAAAACACAATATCAATTTTGTGATTCTACCATATCGATAACGTACTACTGACATTTTTATCCCATATTTTTTTTTACTCATACTTTTCAATTTTTCTCTGGGCCCAATTCTGAAATCCGCACGCAGACGAAGTAGTATTTTACAAACTAGTCAAAATATTTAATTTTTTACATGATTTTTTGGGTTTGTAAATCTGTACAAGTATGTTGATGATGTGTTTGCTGTTTGAAATCAGAGTAGAGATGACTTGGACGTATTCTTAGATTACATTAATAAACAAGAACCAACAATAACATTCACATTAGAAACAGAAAAAGATGATGAATTTCCTTTCTTAGATGTTTTGATAAAAAAAATCAACACAAATGTTTATAGAAAGAAAACACATACCAACCGATATCTCCACTATAACTCCAATCATCACACCAGCGTGAAAGAGAGAATTGTGAAATGTCTTTACAACAGAGCACAAGTGGTTTATAAAGTCCGTTCTCAGGAAAATGCTTATTCAAATCAATTCGTGAAAAAAACCATTAATGAAATTGAAAATAGTAATACAATTGACAATCGAACAAAAACCAATACATTGAGATCAATACTCACACATACGAAACCCAAAAACACTGATGAATGTTCAAAAAGTTGTGTTTACAACATGCCTTGTTCCTGTTGGAAAAGTTATATAGGTTCGTAAATCTTTTGCTTCAGAAAACTTACAAACTAATAGATATAACAATTATTGAATAACACAACATACCTTTTACAGGCATTACAAGAGGAAAAAGGTATTTTGATATCATTGGACCAGTGTTTGAGGACTAAATGCAGTGAGCTGCGAGAAGAAGTTCAATCTCTCAAATCTGTACGATCGCTTGAAATACAGACCCATGTATCCAAAAACGAAGGTAAATAATATGTAATTCTTTTTATCGAACATATGCTGTAAACGTATGTATACATACAGAATTCTTATGAGACGAGGAGGGCTATGCCCAATCAAGAACCGATCGCCCATTTGGTGTCATTCTGTCTTTCAGTCTGAAACTTCTCATATCCACGTTCCGAACTGTATTATTAATTGAAGAGTTGAATTCAAAATAATTTTTTTCTTGTTTGATGAGATATGCTACTCTACTATTTGCTTAGATACGGTGTTAGTATATACTTCAGATTTTTGTTTCAGTCTCCTCAGTTCTTTCCTTAACTAGTATATCAATCAATCAAACTGTACTTTATTGTCGAAGATAGAATCTCATTGACAAAGTGTTGATATCCTAAGAAACTTCAAAATTTTGAGGTACTAGACCATTTGGTGATTTCACAATATGTGAGTGATAAATGAGTAAAATTATATACGAATTTCATTCACAATACACAATATGAATATTGTCATACAACACAAAGATGTAAATGTAAAAACATAAGGCAATAAAGCATATAAGTAAAACTGTACCCACTTCATAAACATTTACATTATACAATTCACGTCAGAATATGTAATTATACAAATCGTCAAAAATTTTAAAATAGTTACACACAGTTCAAATAATTAAAAGTACTAAAATACAGCATAAAAAATAAAAAGAAAAATTTCTTATTTTAGTATAAAATTTCTGTCAGAATAGAATTCTTCTACAGAATAGTAGGCTTTGGCTAACAGAAGCTCTTTTACAGACTTTCTGAATATAGTTGAACGTGTTTTGCCTTTAATCCCAATTGGTAAATGATTAAACATTTTTTTTCCATTATATATAAAAGATCTCTCAATTTTTGATGATATTGGGATCGGTAAACTTATATTGAGCTTATTTCTTGTATTTCGTCGAGGTGAACTGAAAATTTCGCTCTTGTATTTTTTTTGCATCAAACAAACCATTTCTAAGATAAGTATGGAGGGCGAGGTCAAGATTCTATGTCTTATGAATAAAGGTCGACAGGACTCCCTGAACCCAGCTCTACACATATTTCTAACTCCTCTTTTTTGTAGTACAAACACCCTATCAAACAAGAATTGGGAGCACGTTCCCCAGAAACAGATACCGTAACGCAAATGGGAATCAATGAGAGCGAAATACACATTTTTTGCTACAGTAGTGCCCAATTCATTTGCTGCTACTCTGACTGCAAAGCATCCTGAGGAGATTTTTTTACATAGAATGTTTATGTGACATTCAAAATCCAGATGTTTGTCTATTTGTAATCCCAAAAACTTAGCTGACATTTTGTTCTCTATTAATTGAGAGCCCAAGTAAGTATCCATTATGGAGCCTTTGAGGGTGATGATGCTAGTTTTTGAGATATTAAATGATAATCGGTTTGCATCACACCAGTCCTTTATTTTTCTAATATCATTCCTGATCAATTCTTGCAGTTCACTTTCCCTGTTGCTATGCCAAAATAATGTCGTGTCATCTGCGAATTGTGTTATTTTTGCATCAATATCAATACTGGCTAGGTCGTTAATATATATCAAAAAGAGAATAGGCCCTAAAACCGAACCTTGAGGAACTCCACAAGTAATTTTCTGTAATCGGGATGCGTTATCTGGTAGTGTAACTTTTTGAGTACGTTCCGATAAGTAAGATTTGAACCATCTTAACGATACATCCCTAAAGCCATATACTTCTAGTTTTTGTAGAAGAATTTCATGATCCACGCAATCAAAGGCTTTAGAAAGATCGCAAAAAACTGCTGCTGCCATTTCACGATTATTTAAATGAAGATATGCGTTTTCCAATAGATGAAACATCGCATCTTCCGTGTTTTTTGAACTTTGAAACCCAAACTGACAGCCATTTATAATGTTATGCTTATTCAAAAACATCATAATTCTTTTTTTTACCAGCTTTTCTATGATTTTGGCAAGTGTAGGTAGCATCGAAATAGGCCTAAAGTTAGCAGGGTTGTTGTTGTCGCCTCCTTTGTGCAAGGGTATTACCACGGCTGTTTTCAAACATGTTGGGAATATTCCTGTTATGAAACTTGTGTTTATCGCTTCCACCAAAGCGGTAAGGGCGGAGTTTGGCAAGTTGGTGAATATTTTTATGCTCATGTCATCCCAGCCCGCTGAATTTGTCTTTTTAATTTCCTTAAGAATTTCTTTAATTTCTGCAACATCTGTAGGCATAAAGAAAAACGTCTCTGAAAGTGAGTTTTCCTTAAGGAAACTCAGAGGATGAATATTGGAACTTATGTCTTTGGATAAATTATGTGCCACTGTGCAATAATATTTGTTAATATCATCAGATTTTAGGTCTGTTTTCGTAGGAGCGGTGTTGTTTTTGCCCCTGAGGTCATTGATTATTGACCAGCATTCTTTTTGTTTGTTTGCAGACCTTTCCATTTTTTGCTTATAGAAAAGTTGTTTAGCAGTCCTTATAGTTCTTCTATAAATATTTCTGTATCTATTGTATAGGGAGTTGAAAGCATCATTATTACCTAAGTGTTTCCTAATTAAGTGTAGGGATCGTAGATTTACTGCTGATACTTTAATACCTTTCGTGATCCATGGTTTTTTAACTCTAGTTTTTATTTTTCGATGAGGGAATGCAGTATTGAAAGTATTACGCAGAGTTTTATGAAACCTACTCAATGGGTCGTCATTGGGATTATGTAAATCATTCCAGTTAGTATCATTGCAAAGATCTAAAAACGTACCAAAGTTTTTTTTACTGAATATTCTTCCAAAGATCTTCTTTGGATTTGATAATTTATGATCTACTTGGAAGTTAAATAAAACAGACTCATGATCAGAGAGCCCAGCACTGACAACTTTACAGCTGATTTTTTGGGTATTTGAACATACATAGTCCAGAGTAGTACTTGAGTATTTAGAAATACGTGTAGAAGAATCCACATGCATTGTGAGATCGAAAGTGGTCAGCATGTTCACTAATTCCATTGTTGATCTGGAGAGTTTATTTTCAAAATTTATGTTGAAATCACCTGCAACTATAATTGATGCCTTGAGAGGGATTTGTAGTAACAACTGTTCTAGCCTCTCCAGAAAAACATTTTCGCTACATAATGGTGATCTATAAAGGCAAAACATGTATACATCATAAGCTTTACAGTAAATCATTGAAAATTCAAATTCTTTCTCCACTAACATAAAATCATACCTTTCACATTTTATAAAACTAGCTGTTTCACATATTCTTTCGTGTAGGAGGATTAGTGTTCCTCCATGTACAGAGTTAGATCTACAGTATTTTGATACTATAGAGTAATTTGGTATATAAAGAGGCTCTCCCTCCTCTAACCAATGTTCAGTTAGCATAACAATATTTGGAAAATCTTGACTTTCTAAAAAAATATATAGATCATCTGTTTTATTACGTACTGATTGAATGTTCAACAGCATCATAGAGATACCTTGTTCTGAGTGATTATTTCTAAAAAATCACAACTTACATCATTTCCAGGTGTACGTGTGGATGAGTTCTCATCATCCATATTGCTATCATAGACTGAAAGGGTAGACTCGCTCTGGGACGTTTCATTTCTGGTATATAGGGAGAGATCTATATCAACCGTTTTTAGGTTTATGTGATGGTTAAATCTGGAATGCGTTATAAATTCTTTTATCGAATCGCGAATATAGTATTTGCTTGATTTCATTTTTGAATCAACCATAAATTTGATCGACGTATTCCTTATTTTTTTCGTGTATTTGTTTATAGAGCTATTTAATATTTTATTTAACATGAAATCTTGTCTCTGATATGTCTCTGTAATTATAATATAATAATTAAAATATAATCTACTTGATTCAATTTCAGTTGACTCTACCCCAGACGACGAAGGAATATCATCTTCAGAGCGCACTCCAACTCCCGAAGAAGAAATCCAGCACTCTAATTCAATGTTCGAAATTTATGGTACTCGGTGCAACATCAATAATCCGCCTCAAGATCTACGAGGTCAGGACTCTGAGGAAGAAACCACCATCGAAGACGTTATTCAAGAGCTCAGAGATATAATCAGTAATGAGGAATCTGAAGTGAACAATAAAGAAATCCCAAATTCGACCAGGGATTTGGAACGAACTGGGGAAATACAGATGGTAGGCAGAAGGCAGAGACGGGGAGATTTGGACGAGTGTAGTCTTGGTAGCGACTTTGAGATAGTTCCTTTCAATTTACTGCCACAGCCTCCTAGGAAAGCTCGAAGTCTACTGCATCTGTTTATACCAACTGAAGATTATGAATACAATAATAAGGAACTATTTTTTGAAACAGCGTCCTTCACTTCGGACAGTTCGCTTTCTTTAGTAAGCATCTCCAAATTGCGCCAGCCTGAGATGAGAAGTATATCAGTATCCCCATCAAAAATGAAGGATGAAACTCTTGTCTCAAGGAGGCAAACGCCTAGAACCAGTATAAAACTAACGGAATCATTCAGGCATACACCAAACGCTACAAGCGAAAAGGCGAGCAATGAGAGGTTGCACTTTCATACTTCTAGGGTGTCAAGTCAACCAGATGAACGACCACTTCTTATCGATGGTACCATCGACAGAATGAAATGCAAGAGTTTAGACAGAATAGATGTAGGCTTGGAAACCATGGTCGATATCGTCGTCACAAATGAAGCTAAAACATCGCCTTTCCGTTCTAAGAGCGACTCGGGAAATGTGTCTAGCAACTCAATATGTAGAAGTATTTCCACTGTCTTCGTCAATCCCAACGCAACTCTCAGCAGAAAACTGAGCACGCATTCAGAAGAGAAACAGAGAATGTTTCTACCCTCGCAAGATCAGAGTGAAGTGCTGTATTACTTTCCCAGGGTTCAGGAGAAGAGGAAGAACAGCAATGCCACTTTCCTTCTCAATAGGGGATACAGTAATGCAGGGTTGTACTCGGGGCAAGTCATCGATGATCATCGTTCCTACTTCTCGAGAAGTAAAGAAATGATTGGTAGTGATTGCAGGAGTTCCAGTAAACTAACGGATTTTCCGTCAGGTTTATATTGAACCCGACTGGAATGTCTTGATATTGTTTGTATAATTTGTGAGGTTTGCTACAACGAATTACTTTAAATTATATTAGTGTTAATAATGATTTATGAAGATTATTTCAATTTTTTTGGATCAAAAGTCAATAATACGTATTGTTTGTTATTATCGAAAATAAAGTGCGACATAATTGAATACAATAACAAGAAATGAACAATTAGGCACCGATTAACTTGTAAAGTATATTTTCAAACTGAATTAAATATAGCCATGTCAAGCGGACCTATGCTGTTTGGATATTCACTGCAATCAAACATTTTTATATGGTCAATCTTTGTATCACATAGAGTCCCTGTATGCAATTTGACATTCGATCGTATATTAGAGTTGTGACATTCTTTAAGAGAAGATCGAAAATTGAAATTCTTAGGTATCGTAAAGCAAAGCCCTCCGGAATATTAAAAAAACCTCTTTGATAAAAACGCTGCAACCACTTTAGCTATCAGCAGAGTTAAATGTGAAGATTACAAAAGAAATATAGAAATTGGGAAAAAGTTTTACTGGAAACCAATTCAGATGAGGGGTAATTGAAGAATTATACATTTTTTAATTATATCTCCGTTTTTCCAGGCAACCAGTACCCAATGGCGAGCCCAATGCTCTTCAGGTACGAAACCTTGGGGTAGGATGAATAAATACTATCAGCGGTCGCTGGAAAATCTCTTTCATTAGTATTATGAAATATAATACTTTGGTTTTCGAAACCAATTTGAATTGACCATTAAAAGAACTGCGAATGTTGAACGATTGAAATTACCTAAAGTCGAAATCGAGTTTAGATACAAATGGCTTTGTTAAAAAAACTCCCTTGTGCAGATATTTTGCTTGATTATATTTCTCTCACCCTTTTTCCGAAACGCCACTGTCGACAGAGATGGAAATATATTTTGAACCATATCAATACTATTGTTCGACCGTTGTCACATCAACGGTATTGATATAATGTCTGTTCTTATTTGACTGTTGGAAGTTTTGAAACATAACCATAAAACGCATTTTTCCGATGTTCAGTCAAAGAGTGTCCAGACTCTCATACAGTATCGGAAACTTTTCATTTGGAACAACAAGGAACGTAATGATATGAGAATACCACATAAATAAGAGAGACCACCCGACAGATTGACAGCTCACGTCGATATCATCCCTTCCTCGAGCGAGTAGAGGAGAAATTGTGAAGCTCTCTCAATATATAGCAATCTGATGAAAACTTTCCGATACTGTATACGATCTCATGTCAGATTACATACAGGGACCCACAGTTACTCTCTCTGTTTATTGTTTGCGCAACTCAGAGGCCGAGTTATCCTGATTTGAATGTATCTACTGCGTCTAGTTTCCTAATATTATAGAGATATTCTGAAATTGAAGAGCGTTAATTACAAACTACCAAATACTATATACAATTGCATTGAAAAATATATCTGCTGAGCAACTATTTCAAAGAAATACCTACTTGCTTTATCCACAGTTTCCATGCAATAACTGACAATTACTCAAAACACGTCGAGAATCTTTTGACCGTTCCATTCAGTTCGAATGAACGGACTATACTAGATCTTTTCAATACCTACAATTTCCTAATTTAACTTTTTTCGATCGGAGCTGTAGTTTTTTAGTTATCAACAAAAAACCGCTTTTCGCAACTTTGCGAATTTTTTAGGTTTTGTTCGGTAATCACAATCGAGTCGCATGAAATAGAAACTCATTCTGAATTTCGATTTCCTATACGCTCATATTTTTTGTTTTCTACGAAAGCGCAGGAGGGCCACAAGAGGTTTTTATATCATCACTTTGACTTTAAAGTGAAATTTCGACTTTTTTTTCGAAATTTCGACTTTTTTCTTGAAATTTCGAGTTTAATGAAAAAGTTTAAGTTTGATGAAAAACAGAGACAGTGCTATCTGCCATGTCACATAGTGCTGTCACCTGATCTTCGGCATTTTTCTTTCAACCTGGAGTGTTATGCTCACCTGTTACTCGTTGAATTGTTTATGTTTATTTGGTTGAAGAAAATAAAGACCTTTATTATTATTATTATTATTATTATTATAAATTCAATCACTTCGAATTTAAATTCGAAATGTCGAGAAAAAAGTCGAAAGTTCGACATTAATGTCGAAATTTCAACATTAACAATTCAACGAGTAACAGGTGAGCATAACACTCCAGGTTGAAAGAAAAATGCCGAAGATCAGGTGACAGCACTATGTGACATGGCAGATAGCACTGTCTCTGTTTTTCATCAAACTTAAACTTTTTCATTAAACTCGAAATTTCAAGAAAAAAGTCGAAATTTCGAAAAAAAAGTCGAAATTTCACTTTAAAGTCAAAGTGATGATATAAAAACCTCTTGTGGCCCTCCTGCGCTTTCGTAGAAAACAAAAAATATGAGCGTATAGGAAATCGAAATTCAGAATGAGTTTCTATTTCATGCGACTCGATTGTGATTACCGAACAAAACCTAAAAATTCGCAAAGTTGCGAAAAGCGGTTTTTTGTTGATAACTAAAAAATTACAGCTCCGATCGAAAAAAGTTAAATTAGGAAATTGTAGGTATTGAAAAGATCTAGTCTAGCCCGTTCATTCGAACTGAATGGAACGGTCAAAAGTTTCTCGACGTGTTTTGAGTAATTGTCAGTTATTGCATGGAAACTGTGGATAAAGCAAGTAGGTATTTCTTTGAAATAGTTGCTCAGCAGATATATTTTTTAATGCAAACGACTTTTAGACTTTTTTCTTGAAATTTCCAGTTTAATCTCGAAATTTCGACATTTTTCTTGAAATTTCGAGTTTAATGTCGAAATTTCATCACTTCGACTTTAAATTAGAAATTTCGAGAAATAAGTCGAAATTTCGAGTTTAATGCTGAAATTTCGACATAAATTTAAATTTCGACTTTTTTTTCGAAATTTCAACTTTTTTCTTGAAATTTCGAGTTTAATGTCGAAATATGTCGAAATTTAATCACTTCAATTTAAACTCGAAATTTCGAGAAAAAAGACTTTTTTCTCGACTTTTAGACTTTTTTCATGAAATTTCCACTTTAATCTCGAAATTTCGAGTTTAATGTCAAAATTTCATCACTTCGACCTTAAATTCGAAATTTCGAAATAAGTCGAAATTTCGAGTTTAATGCTGAAATTTCGATATAAATTTAAATTTCGAGTTTTTTTTTTCCAAATTTCGATTTTTTTCTTGAAATTTCGAGTTTAAGTCGAAATTTCGACTTTTATGTCGAAATTTAATCACTTCAACTTTAAATTCGAAATTTCGAGAAAAAAGTCGAAATTTTGATGAAAAAAAAACCCCTGTGGCCCTCCTGCGCTTTCGTAGTTTTCGGATATTAATTTCTGCACGCACTTTTCCCTATTGCTTGGACAACAACGCATATAAAGCCAGACTGGTGCAATATTATATAGATGAATTATTGTGATTTTTCAAAGTAATATTAGATACATATATATACATGTTTTGATTATAGTTTCGCAATATTATATATTTTCAGATAAGAGGTTCATGGGTTCATTCCATTCTGTAATTTTTAGAAAAAATGTATATAGTGAAAATATGTCTTTATACTTTGATTGAAATTGTAATGTATGATCTCTGTAGTGTAATGCTTGCTATGTATTTTATTGTGAAAACATTCTAATGTATTTTATGTTATACCCATTATTCGCTTAGAGATTGTTTTCTACTTAAAAAAGGAATATTTTATATTAAATGAAATCCACAAATAGTGTATTGGTTTTATTTTTCCGCAATATCTACATGATGGAGCTATAATTTCAAGGAAGAATTCAACAATTTCAAGTTAGCATGATGTATAAGTATGAAATATACAATGACGAAATGATGAAACGATGAAACTATAAAAAATAGTGTTATCCAGTTCTTTACAATTGTTTCGAGGCTTCATTGGATATAGTACCTAAGAGCGTGAGACTGGAATAGAGGAATTATGTTAATTAAATCTCATTTGCATTCTATCAGTGAGGAATCACACTGATCGACCAGGACCGACCATCCGCGACCGTCCACCTACGACCAAAAGTAGAAGTAGATCAATTAAAACTTTCAAAGTGTGATCGACCATCCACGAACGACCATCCACGACCGACCACTAGAATAATTTTGTGAATCTGACATTAATTTGACATTCGAAAGGTTATGTGAATTGTCTGTTCATTTATTGAAAATAAGTTAAATTCATAATATCAATAGTTTTACAATTCCTAACGGACATTTTATTTTTCCGGTAGGAAATATACCTATTTACATGAGTTTTGTTGAAGTCAAAAGTTCATCATAAATGTGTGTCAAAATGACATTACGTCAGGATAGTGTGACACCGACCAAAATGTCCAGCAGACTACAATTTCGAACATGGTCTTTGAAAAACGGTCGAGGACGGTCAATGACGATTATACAGTGTGAGTTGTGCGATAAGAATATACGTGTTGGAAATTTTGGTCGTAGGTGGACGGTCGCGGACGGTCGGTCCTAGTCGATCAGTGTGATTCCTGGCTCAATGACCGTTAGGTATATCAACAACTGTGCTAAATACCTCAATAAACATTTGGTTTATTTATCAGACGAAACGACATACATAAACTGCAAAAAAGCTTGAGTCTTGACATTGAGAAAACTCTGATGATTGAGCTGTTCCCAATATATTGTTCTCCTCAATTCCACAGTAGCCTCGTTCACAATTTTTTTAATTTTTTTTTACTGAATTTCAAACTCACCGTTCTCCGTAACTCCCATCATTCTTTCCTGATCTTTCATCTTTTGAATTATTATATTTTATAAACTAATGGATATACGAATAAAAAACTGGAGACTTATTTCTCCATTGATGAAATAACAAATCTGGCTTGAAAGTGAAATTATTTACAAATCATTTATTCAATTCATTGCAATGTTTATGTAAATTTAAAAAAAAACTTAAAAGCAACTCATGGCTGCTTTTGTTTCTATAAGTGGGGTAAGAAAAAAATGAGGATTTTTTTTTTTAACCAAATGTGAATTGATTAAAAAATTAAATAAAACGATTCTTTTGTAATATCGAAGACCAAGATAAATTATGATTTAAAAAAAAATTATTCCATAATATTAATTATAAGTGGTGAAAAAATTGTTATTTATAAAATATGTATTTGAGCAATATTTTTTTTGTGAGAGTGTTTTTTTTAAATCATCTGAGATTTTAACTACGTAAATTGTTGATGAAGAACTGAAAAATAGTTTTTTTCGGCACCTGTCGACGATTTTTCTTTGAGAAAGTATCACTTCCCGGACTAGTCCGGGAAGTACGTTCTTTCCGGACTAGTCCGGGAAATGCCCGAATTTCAATATAAATATTTATATAAATGAGAATTAGAATGTTTCTGTTAGTACCTATCTTCTGTTCGCATTTCGATATTCAGTTCAAATGAGAATTAAAATGTTCGAAATTTTCTTCTACAAAGAAAAGTGTGTACGCAACACGTCCGAAAACAGTGTTTTCCGGACTTGTTACGTAAATTACTATTAATGTTGATTAACTATTGCATAACAACTGCCGCCGAATTATTATTTATTCATCTATATCCAGTGAGTGCCTGACTTTTTAAATTTTTTTAATTTTCATATCTAATTTGTTCAAATGAATTTTATTTTAAACGTGCTTGAAGTGGTCTTGGATTGCGCAAGCGGGAGTTGCCGTTTTTGGCCGTATTTTCAACCCATTGGGAAAATTATAAATATTGGTCCTACAATTATTCTCTTCTCTCTGTAAATCTCTTCACAGATATCAAAAATCTAAATTAGTTTTTGTGATATATGCAGAAAACCAAATCACTTAATTTTTTTTCTACTAAATTGTGTATAACTTTTACAATTTTTTCGAACAAAACTTAATTTTTTTCATAAATCATCTAGAGGCTATTTTGAATGGAATAACACCTCATTCATAATTTTAAAAATAAAAAATCGAAAACTGAATTGAGTTACTTAAGAATGCACTAAGTATATCAAAATATATTTCTTGTGAAAATGATTGGAAAACGCTCAATCTGTTGATATTGAGCACAGCTCTGGTATCACATATTGACCCACTCGGTATGAGTATTCCAATCTGAGCTGGATTAGAACAGAGACTTTTGAATAAGCTCAATTTTATATTCTATATACATATATTGAGAAGTTACAGCTTAGTTTTTCGAAGGTTTCATGAAACAATAATTTCAAACATATAATCTTCTTTCAAGGCGCAATTGTAGAAAATAAAGTCGATTTTTATTTCGGAACGATAGAGAAGATATATGCAAAAATCTAATGTATCATCCCAGATAGCACTGGACGTCACGAGGATGTCAATTTTATGTCCCAATTAGGTCCGAACGTCCCAGAACCTAATATGGACATCCTGGGGACGTACTTACTCGGAACGTTTTTGGGACATTCGATGCGAATATCCCCAGGACGTCCAAACTCAGGCCAAATTCATATTACCGACTTACAACATTATTTTTGTGTCTTGTGCATTTTTCAAAAATTTAAAACGTGTTTTGGTTTAATTTTCCGTCATAAATTTCATACATTTTCTACTGAGCTTATTTAGCTCAGTGAGTTTCTCTAGTTGTCACCAGTATCAGATAAATAGTCGTTATATCGTTATCAATTTTGCATGGTTATTCTGTTCGCGCTAGGTTAGTCAGGTCAGGTTAGGTTTGTTAGTAATTCACGCATTTTCAACTCAATTTGCCTCATTCTTGTCTTTTCGTTTAAACTTCCCGCCATTGCAGTGACCAATCGCAGAGCGCTTATCGCGTTCCTTTTATTGTCGTCCATATTTCAGCGAGTTCACAGTCTCGAGTCATTGAGATAGGGACTTAAATCACACTCTTGATATATGATATATGATTTCTCTAACAATCTCCAATTATTTTTTCCAAAAATAGACTTTTATTTCAAACCTGGAACTGAGTGCATCTTGAAGTCTGTGATTTGTGCCATTTGCGGTCATGTGCTGTGTCTTATCTCTTGCCTTCTGGTTTCCTAACCTAACTTATAAACATAATTTCTGGTTGTAGCGGAATTTGAAGTTATTTTTACAATCAAAAGAATATGATGATCTGAGAAAATATAATATAACGTATTTATTGCTGTTGTGAGCCGTGACTTATATACTGTTCTATAGGTATTATGTTTTGTAATTGATGTAAATGTTTATGTCAAAATTTCAAAGAATTTATAAATATTTTTTCGAAAATCATTTTCCATCATTATCCTTTTCACTTTTTCTAGTTGGTATGTCACTTTCCATTGACTAGCATCATGGGTTATAGAAAACCTTGAAAATTGATATCCTACAAACATCCTTAGGATGTCCAAGGGACCTCCATAGAAGACCTTACAGGGACATAATAATGGACGTCCCCAGAACGTTCCAATTTATAACATCGGATGTCCATAGGACATCCTAAGGACGTCTTATGTCCAGTAATGGACGTCTTCGGGACGTCTTGAATGTCTTAGATTTATATCCTGTGGACGTACTGAGGACGTCTTTGTGTTATCTGGGATGACATAACAAATAATCATTAACGTGGAATTTGAAAGATTCCTTCAACAAAGTGATAATATTTCAACGTACTTTATAATATTCATATACATAACTAATTATTATCAATATAAAACAGAAGTGGGAATTCAAATTAGAAGACCTTAGACTGTACATCGCAACAGATTTGGGTTCGTATGAACCGTTTTTTTTTTTCACTGCTACCATATTTAAGTTTCTTGTAGGCAATGATTTCAAACAGCAGCGAATATTTGTTAATAACCATTCATCCTAGTATGATAACGTTAAACATTCACATATCCGGATATCGACATTTTCGTCAATAGGCAAACAAATCAAATAAAGAAAAAATCCATGGATAAATTTTTATACCCCAGTTTGAAATTACAATGCCCTCCGTTTTTGAGAAAAATATTCCAAATTTACTTGTTATTTTTCAATAATTATAAAAATATATAACAACATCAACCTGCTATATAGCAGTGAAAAAACATAACAGTATACACAAGATATGCCCATAAAAGCTCTAAATGAAATAGCTACTCCCTCGTTTTGACAATTTTTCACTATCCTCAGTCGAAATGCACAAGTATCCTATTTTGGGTCCCTCTTTATACATATCAATACATATCAATTCTGTAATGTTACTGTTGAGAATACTAGTAACACAGCAATATTTTTATTCGTAGAATTTTCAAAAACAGAAAGGCCATGTCTTAAGGTATGAACTAGATATTATGATACAATTTTAATGCTATGTATAGTAGGTACGACTCAAACTTGAAGGATATATCACAATATTAGTTGAAGAATTTCTTGGTCCGAATATGTACAAAATTTCCATATCAAGATATGTTTTCAATTGAGTTAAAATATCTCACATCGAAACTTCTATGGACAAACTTTCTTGTCATCGGAATTAAAGAGTTTTCGTACTGATGATGGATAGTTGGATAGCTACTTCAATATTTATGAAAGAAAATCAACCAGAAATCAGATTTTTTGCAAAGCTGCTTTTGAAACATATACATTCTTCGAGATTGATTTGGAAAACATCATCTGAGAAAGAATGGTAAATGTGAATGTGAGTCCAAAAAAAAATAATATAAAATTGCAATTGTCGGGTTATATATCAGTCGCCGGACCATTTCCAGAATAGAAGAAAAGAACTGGTCTCATAGTAAACCTAATCAGAGATGTGCCAGAATTAGGCAGGATCAGCGCCCATTACTTGTTTTTTGCCTTTTCCCGGACATCTACACAACAACGTGTCCCATGCACTCTGAGCATCAAGTTATCTACATAGAAAGTAGCGTTTAATCCACGCCCTCTGTTAATCCGTTAAATTCCGTTAATCTTGCGCCCTCTGGCGGAGGCCCTTGGTATTATCATGACACTGTGCTCGACGTCAGGGCTGGCAATGGCCGGATATTTAAATAGCTTATACATTCGGGATATTACTCAGAAGTAACGATCGTTTTTTTTTGTCTAAGTGCAAGAGCTACGTCTTTAGAAAAATCGTATGTGTATCTCGAGAATACAGTGTCATTGCTGTCGGGCGGCAATCTTCCACTTTGTGTTCTAAATACACTTACTTAGCGCAACTTACAATTGAAAATATTCCAGAGGATATCGGTGATCGGTTTTTTGCTGTCAGGTTGGCTATACATTCTGTTTTTAAATTTTGCAGCACTGTATATTGTGAAACTGACATGTGTCAACACTGTCAACTGTCAAATTCAAATTTGTTCAATTGAATTTATTGAAAAAATAGAAATATATGCAAAAAATGTAATAGGCTAAAAATCAAGCGTGTTTGGAAATGTGTTCCATCTTGTGGGAATGTATACGGTTATACAAAAAAAATTACATTTCACAGATTCCCGAAATATACAGAACTTGCTCAAAAATGGTTGTTCAGTTTCTTCTCCAGGGCCTGTTTAGTCAACTTTGTCTTCGTCCCAGTCTCAGTCTTAGTCTCAGTATTCGGTTTTCGTCTTAAGGAATAATGTCATCACCATTTATACAACTAGTTAACATTAGTACTTCGCCAAATGAAGTGACAAAAATATAACCAAACTTTTTTGTTTCATTATTCATTTATTGTTTTGAAATTATTCATAGTAAAAATATGAATTACTATATATAATAATCAAACACTAATCACATCCGGTTTGTACTGTATATGAGAATAAAGAAAGTTATCGAATGTGAACAAATCATCCAGGAACTGACCATGCGCATTAACATCGTTGTCTTCGTCTTAAGCATGAAAGTTGAAAATTGAAAACTCTCAAGGTCACGTTCTTAGAACTGAGACTTGAGACTATGATAAAAATCATTGTATGAATACTTTTATGTGAATGTGTAGAATCAACTTGGTTTAGAGATTAGAATTAGAACAAAGACTGAGACTGAGACGAAGACGAAGACAAAGTTGACTAAATAGGCCCTCACTGACGCGACGATCTAGAACATAACTTGTGATCGTTTCTAAGAAGAAGCGGAAGACACCGTTTATGTCTTAACGCTGTGATGTTGATGAGTTCATTCTCATCTCGTAGTCGAAGTCAATAAAATTCGAAATTTGAGATAACACTTTCATTATTGAAAAGGGGAACATTCTCCACAACAGATTTTATGAATATGCCATTAATTTTTTCGAAATAAAATCAAAACTTAGTTAGTTGATAAATGCTGTACTCGCTATAACATAACAAAGACATTTATCCATATTCTTATGCTATTGCGACTTTATCCCGGACTTGAAGGGAATTATGCAGAAGTTTTGTAATATTACCATGGAGTACAAAACAATAAACAATCCGATCCGTTGTTATCGACTGATGACATAATTATAATTGAGATAAGGCAGTGTTTCCAACATTCAAAAACAAAATGTATTACCAACCTGACAGCAAAAACACGATCACCGATAGCCCATGGAATATTGTCAATTATTGCAGCAGAATAATAATTAATGTTTCTTGCTATAAATTAATTTGTCTTGATGACAAGAAAGTTAATGACATCCATAAACGTTTCAATATTTAGTGTTGAGAACTGTTTTTTTTTCGGCGACATTAACACAACTTTTTGAAGAGTAACAGAATGATATCTTGGTCCAAGTTATAATTCAATGAGAATATTTTGATGCTGTCAACATGTGATGAAGACAACAACTGAAAATAATATCGATATACATTCTTAGTCTACAATTTTGTGCTGAAATGGCTATACTTATTGCTACTTATATATTTATTATCACTTCTTACGTCATTCTTTCGAATGACTTCAAACTTTTATACACATTTCTGACAACGATGACACGATATGTGGGAGAATCGTAATAATTTGTGTTCGTGCTCCTTTGAATCTGGAGGCTATCGATCATCTCATAGTTTATAATCATAAAAGTAATTGAAGTGAAAAAAACTCCTTCGGAATATACCACAAGGAATTAAAAAATAGGTTGCGTCCAAAAAATAACAAATACTGTTTCAGAACACTCTTGAAAAAAAAGGTATTCATTTAATATTTAGTAATTTGTGAAGTGTCCAGATTCAAAAAAGGCCATACCAGCATAATGAGATGTTTTTGTGTTGATTTCATATGGAATGTTAATTTTAAAACACACTGTACCACATGGTATAGTTTCACTTACTTTCATTCAGTATCCTCCATTTGAACTTTATTAATTAAAGGTTATATTATGCAATAAGTAAACAAATTAATCGAAGTATTTCGGTCTTGCAGAAGAGAACAATAGTAATTTCGAAATTTCGACTTTCGACAATAATGTCGAAATTTCGACTTTTTTCTCGAAATTTCGAGTTTTTTCGTGAAATTTCGAGTTTAATGTCGAAATTTCTACTTTGAAGTCGAAATTCGACTTTAATGTTGAACTTCCGGCATTAATATCATTAATGACTTTAATGTTGAAATTTTGACAGTAATGTGGAAATTTCGACTTTTTTCTCGAAATTTCAACTTTTTTCTCGAAATTTCGACTTTTTTCTCAAAATTTCGACTTTTTTCTTGAAATTTCGAATTTAATGTCGAAATTTCTACTTTTATGTAAATTCAATCACTTCAACTGTAAAGTCGAAATATCGAGAAAAAATTCGAAAATTCGACTTTAATGTTGAACTTTCGACATTAATGTCATCAATGACTTTAAAGTCGAAATTTCGACTTTTTCCTTGAAATTTCTGGTTTAATGTCGAAATTTCGAATTTTTTCTCGAAATTTCGACCTTAAAGTCGAAGTGATGAAAAAAAAACCCCTTGTGGCTCTCCTGCGCTTTCGTAGTATGGCATTTTGAAACTTGGATCGGTATATGTGAATAAAATGCATTATTGACCCCAAGGTAATTATTTATTTTCGAGCAAATATTTGTAAATGAGTTTCTATTGAACTCACTCTTTCATGAGAAGAGTTCAAATTATATTTCGCACAGATCATTTTCGAATGTAATTTTTTATTGTTGAAATGGAAGCTACTGAATGAGAGGAAGAACATATGAATAGTTACTGTACAATAACGCAAAAGGATGATGGTTAATTTCAAATCGTTATTCATCATTTTGTACAACTGTGCACCATGGTGAACTTTCATTTCTTAGCGTTTAGTTTGTTGGTTTCAACGTCGTATAACACTGTCCTGAACTTTGAGCCAGATTCACTTGGGTCGGTTGTGTATTTTGGGAACTCTCAAATTTTGGTCTGCCCATCAAGAATGCTGGATTTGATTCGAGTCCAACTCCGTTTGGATTTAGAGATGATGTCACCCCTAACAATCCTGAAACATATGCATAATAATTAGCATCACATAATCCAGTAAGACTGGGTTTTGAGACGAGGATCGTTGTAGCACCACCAAACTTGGTATGCCATGATAAACACGAAAAACAAAAAATGTTTACCGAAATTCCAGGGGTGGAACATATTTTTTTTTGTTCAAAAATAAATAAATAGATTTTTGCTCAAATCTTGGAAAGTATATGATTTATCGAAAAAACAACACAACAAGGTGAAAGACAATTAAATTTTCCACAAAAACGATTCCCAGTAATTTTTTTATGAAATGCGCTCGTTTTCTCAGAAAACGTGATTGAAAGCTGACATCAAATTTCAGGTTTACGCTTAACGCCCCGATTATCCGAAAATCACGAGTAATTTAGTAAATATGGAATGATCATACTAAAGCAGCAAACCATAACCTCTTTGGACTATATGCAACAATTTTAGAGTAGCGTGATAAGTCCCACTTATACATGCCAAAAAATAACTTTATTTTACTCCTCCCTCATTTTCAACTTACCCATAAAGCCGGCATTCTCTTAAGTAAATTTTTAAAATAATCGCTTATTCATATCCTGCATACAATGCCCGTTTAAAGTCCGTTCCCCCTCTACTAATTTTTGAACCACCTGGTATATCGCAACGAAATTTGGAAGGCAGATAAAAACCTACTTTTTCGCATTTTATGAGAAATTACTAGAGACATTTCTTGTGGACAATTGACTCATCTTTCGTCTTGTTGAAATTGTTTCTTGAAAAATATCATTCTTTCCGAAACAACAGCAGAAAAAAATTATAATTTTAATAAATAAATTTTTTTTTGAGTTCCACCCCTGATTTTCTGGTAAATATTTTTTTTCTAACAATTCATGATGTCAAGAAGTCATGTGCCGATCTTCAAAGTTCTACGATTCATTCTTCACTTGTGGCTTACATTTGTCTGTGGTTACTGTACTAAAACTATTTTGATATCTTTCACGAAACTAGCTCACTATAAAAATGTCTTCCATCTCTCGGACTATATTGACTGTATATCTACCAAAAGCCGATGGACATATTGGTCGACTACATCTTATTACTATCTTGAGAACAGTTAAACCCTACTGACTGGCCATATGCATATGTCAAACAACTCTATGTCAAAATAACATTTATCTATCCACACCATCTATCAAACATCTACCTAATCACATACAACATCGACTAATAAAGGTGAGTTAGATGAAAGAATTCATAAGGATTCAACGAGAAAAAGATCAAGAGTGGTTGCGGAAAAAGAGAATCTCAATTTTATATCTTGCATATGTTTTTCTATAATTTCTTGATGATGATTTTTGTTCGAAAATATGAATAGGATATTCGTAAAATCTGTTGTGGAAATATCTGCGGCTGAAAGTCAAACTTTATTCGCTATTCTCCATCGTTCAAGATAACCTCTTGGAAAGTATTCAATGTGATTTATTTGTAATATCATGTTGTTTTCTGTTAGATATTACATATAAATCACATTTTTCATTTTTCAATTTTCATGGAGAATATTCCCCTTTTCTTGGAGATGTTCTACCAAGTATTTTGATTCTTTGCTAACACATACTTTTCTAAATTTCGCAAAATGCGTTATTTCGCTTCGAGAAGATAAACAAACAGCCGTAACAGGGTTCTATGCAACTTGTCACACTGTGTTGATAATTTCAAAAATACAAGTGTTAAGAAAAATGTTGCATAATGAAAAATTATGGTAATCCTGACAAAATAGACTTTTCTCTTCATAGTTCAGAAGTAGTATAACAGTATCTCATAATTATTACGATGAAACTGTTCAGGGTGAAAAAGAACAACAATTAAGAGCCAGAGTTTTAGATTTGATAGAATATAGTATTCACGTACCATGCATGCTATCATGTAAAGAACTCTTCTAGAAGAATGGGGTGGAAGTCATGCCAACTAACAGAGTTGTATTTTGATTTTGGAAATAGATCACAAGAAATCGTTAACATAATATAACGATTGGACCAAATTGGAATCTCTTGAATTGTAGGTTACATCAAGGCTTTTGATTAATAGATATCATACGTAACTGGGATCTATTTCCAAAAACAAGTGACACACACATATCAAAATATTTCATAATTGTTTTTCGCTATACCCCTCGTACTATTCAACCGGTTCTGTACTTTTGGTACCATTCGATCTCAAATTGGAGAGACGTCTTTCCTGACCTGAAAAAATAGTACATTGGAAATAAGGCGAGTTCCTTCATCAATTTGGATATTGCGACGTGATCGACTTTATGAAATTTCCACTACAGAGAAATAATTGTGACGTAACATTTTTGTAAAAGAGCGCTGACATTTGTTCAATCTGGTTAAGGAAACAAGCTGTACCAGTACAACCAGATCGAGAATTCAATGCTATTTTATCATTTTTAAAATTCTTTTCCGTTATTCCATCGTTTCGTTCTTTGAATTGCATAAGGGAATTTGAATTGAATCTTATTCAGGTTTGTGTGTTTGTGCGAGCAAAAAACTAATTCACGCAGTTTCAACTCAGTTTGCCTTCTTGTTTTGTCATCTAAACACACCACCATTGAAAGTTGTGCGCATGCGGACCTGCGGGATCAAAAGTAGAATTGGTACGGCTAGGCGCTTGTTCCTAATACGAATCCATACCGACTGAGATACTAGTAGAGTCTTTTCCAGTATGCACGCGTAAATGACTTCATCGTCATCATATTAACCACATAACAAAAAAAAAACTTAGTGAGCTGCGGTTTTCGAATTGAAAACTGGTGTAGCATGGTGTTTAGTGCACCTGATTGGAGATTATTTTTTTATGTAAATAATTCATGTTGTTTAAAAAAAAACTGAAATGGACAATATAGACGCTATTATTATTATTATTATTATTAGGAGGCCCGGGTTCCATCACCTGCTGGTCCTCATTTCTATTTCAGTTTTTCAATTCGTATCTGTATTACCGCTTAAACACATTTCTTCACAAATAGTAATGTTATATACAGAGTGACCCATTTGAGAGCGGGCCACCTCTCTAAAATTGTTATTTATTATCCGATTCAGAAGATTTTTTCTCAATAGATAGAGTATCAATAGTTCTAGTATTGCCATGAACTCGAAATAAAAATGAAAATTTCAAGGCCTATTCGAATTTTTTTCGAGGTCAAATATCCAAAAAACATACTAGCGATTTTTTTGAATATAATTTAACGACGCCACTGGATTCACGAAATTTTGAAATGGTTAATGTAAAAATTACGTAGGAATGCGTCCATCATTATAAAAGTTATTTGGGAATGAAATTTGAAAATTAGATCAATAAATCAACCCACCACTTCAATTTCTGAAATTCTATCAAAATTCTGACATCACAAGATTCAGAATATTTCCAAATATGTTTGGTCAGAATTTCATCGAAATCTGTTCATAAATTAAAAAATTATGAACTAATAAAATAATTTCTTTCTGAAATTCCACTAAACAACATTCTTTTCAAATTTTATTATTTAATAATTTTTTTATTTATGGACAGATTTCGATGAAATGATGGACGCATTTCCATGTTATTTCCACGTAGAGCATTTGAAAATGTCGTGAATCCATCAGATTCTATTTAAAAAAATCGCTAATATGTTATTTGGATTTTTGACCTTGAAAAAAATTCGAAGTAGGCCTTGTAATTTTCATTTTTATTTCGAGTTTATGGCAATCAACTAGAACTATTGATGCTCTATCTATGTAGAAAAAATCTTCTGAATCGGATAATAAATAACAATTTTAGAGAGGTGGCCCGCTTTCAAATGGGTCACTCTGTATACAGTGTCACACATATAATGAAAATTTTACTCCGCAGTTAGTTTGTGCTTGAAAAATGGGTAAAAAACAGCCTCTTTTGTTTTGTCACGTGCTACTCTAAACCTGTCAAATTTGACATGTTTTTCAAAAATCCTCTAAAAATCAAGTTTTTTTTAGAAATTTCGAAAAACACTAAATAAAAAAGTTGCTCAGTTTCCAATTTTACACCTTTATTCCAAATATAGACTTTCTACTATTAGTTGCTAACTGACATATTAACGTCCATATAGTGAAAATCCAAAACAGTTTAACATGGAAATGAAAAAAACTAGATGAACTTTGCAACTACAAAGACGAGTTTGGGTATTTTCTGAGCAAGATAAAACTCATAGTCATCAAAATTATGAAATTTGAATCATGTTTCGTTCGAATTGATAAAGCGAAAACAAAATCTTTACTATTTTTGCATTGAGTATAAATTCAAATATCTCGAAAATTGTTGGCATTTACGAGGGATTTGGTCATAAAAATTTCCCGATATTTAAAACTTACATAGCCACTAACAAAATAATCACTAATGAGTATCCGTATCACATACGCATCCACTTATTCAACTTCAAATATCTCGAAAACCGTTGATATTTGCGAAATGGAACGTATTCCCTTTTTGAATAGGAAATATTGGGGATTAAGAAAAAGAATACAAAATCCATATTAATTCAGTGGCGTGAAAATTGGGAGGGGCAAATAGGGGTACCCACCTGCCGTACGCCTCTGTTCAGAGTCACTAACACATGATTTGCCTTGAAATATGAAACTGAATGCTAAGTGAAATACCAAATTTCATCAAGAAAAGTTAAGCCGTTATGGAGTTATTCTGGAGAATATATTTTTTTGGGTCACTTTCAACACCCTGTAGCTCGGTTAATATCATTTTAGGGTATATGTTTATTGGAACTTTCAGCCTTAAAATGAAGTGAGGATTCTACCCTCGAAGTTTGTCTCCTTTATTCTGGGACACCGTGTATAGTTCATTTGATTTCTCTTAATTTCGTTTTAATCGGGTGTACATTCCTCTAGACAAAAATTACGAAATATAGGGATTACGTTTCACTAACCAAATTACTATTATAAAAGAAAATCCATTAAACAAGGCAATTTCCTATGATTCAAGGGATTCAATCGCGTGGAAATATTTAGTTCATTGCAAATATGTTATTGATCGAATAACGTGAGGCATCTCAACAGGTACCTCTTGATAAGCTTTATAGAAAAATATGTTTTTAGTTATATTGGGTGTAAGAAAAATAAATTTGTAAGTATACACCCCATGGCTAAAGTGAGGCACTTAACGCCTAGTAACAAGTCCTAATCAAATCAATCTGTAATGTAAGTTACCAGAATGCCCCAATATATAAATCCATCACGTTCTCAATTTGGTAAAACAAAGTTACTCCTCGGTAGGTATCGATAAAAATGTGCTAACAATGTACGGTTTCTGCAGTAACACTAATGGAACTAGAAAGTTCTGCAACGAAATTGTATTTTATGTTGCCGAGTAGTGCTTAAACTTATTTTCTGCTCGTTCTTAGCCGCATCTAAAACGCATTAGAGTCGAATGAAATTACTCTTGTGATCCAGATCGCGTCCTATCTTGCGAAAAGTGAAAAATATGACCAAAGGGGTGTTGATAACTTCAGGGGCGGTATCCCACTGAAATTTGTTATAACGGAACAGACGGCTAGAAGCATTTTTTGGATGTACGCGTTCCATCGATTTCTCAGTTTTTCCATATTGAAAAAGTATTATAGAACGTGTGCTGTGTCGTGGGTATAGTCCGGTGGCAGGGGGGGTTTTCGTAGCCGATGAAGCGCGACGGGATCACCCAACTTATTTTGAGGGTGATAAGCCGTGAAAGCATCCGGAAAATTTTTATGGACGATTTTCCGAGCGAAATCGAAAAATCCATTTTTATCAAAAACACTTGATGTTATAATATTTTGCTTAAAATTCTCTACAAAAAAGGTATCTACAAGTTTTTCTTGAAAATGCACCGTTTTCCCGTAAAACGTGCTCGAAATTCGAAAAAATGCGATTTTCTCAATTTTTAGTGCTCTCTCATTCAGTCACATAATGATATTTTCAGGATCACCTTTTCCCAAATTATTCATATAAGCTCGACTATGAATAACAGAAGAGACATTCTTGTAAAAGTCATTCTTGTGGATTTTCCGGCACTGAATTTCCCGATACTTTTACCTTGCATGGAAGCGGCATTTTTTTATACGCGAAGCTCACTTAGTGGACAAATTTCTTATAGTGTCAATGAAATCGGGTTCAGTACATATTTTTTCATGATCACAAAGCATTTCAGTAGCGGAAAAGCGAAAAATTTTGCTTAAAAGTAAAAGAATTTTCCGAGGAAAATAAAAAAATCCATATTTTTCAAAAACAAATATCGCTTCAATATACTACATAAAATTCTCTTCAGAAAAGGTTTCCACAATTTTTTCTTTTAAATGCACCGTTTTCGAGTTAAATGTGCTCGAAATTCAAAAAAATGCGCTTTTCTTAATTTTCTGTGCCCTCTCATTCAGTCACATAATGATATTTTCATGATCACCTTGTCCCAAATTATTTATATATGTCTCGACTATGAATAACAAAAGATACATTCTTGAAAAATCATTCGTGTGGATTCGTGTGAAAATATCATTATGTGACTGAATTTCGAGCACATTTTACTCTAAAATGGTACATTTTAAAGAAAAATTTATTGGGACCTTTTTTGTAGAGAATTTCATGAAGTATATTGAAGATTTATTTGTTTTTGGAAAAAATGGATTTTTCGAATTTCCTCGGAAAATTCTTTTACTTTTAGTTAAAATTTTCCTTTTTTCCGCTACTAATATGTTTTGTGATCATGAAAAAATATGTGCTGAACCTGTTTATTATATAATATATTTTCGTCTTATCTTTAGAAACAATAAATTAATTGAATTGAATTGAATTATGAGTGCATACACTCATGACCTGTTATACATTTTTTTATATGTAATATAGTTGAATGGGTTCTATTTATTTATCAAAGAATATAGTAATTTCATCGGAAAATCTATTAGACAGAACTTTGATGTGTGGGATACCAAAACTAAAGTACATTAGATCCTAGTACAGTTTACTTACCCATTTTGGGAAGGGGAGCACCCAGCATATCCTTAGGGTTATTTGTCTTGATGGCGTTCATGCCACGATCTGCAGAAGGTGCTGATGGAGCGGTGGGGCAAGTTTGTCCCGGTATGCGTGGTCCTCTAGTTGGTTCTACTGGAAGGACTTTCCTACGCTTCTTGGGTAGTTTAGCACGAGCCTATATAAAATTGGGTCGTGAGTTTTTATCAATCATTTATATAAAATATCTATCACTGTTCATAGTTAACAATTTTATTGTCCAGTTGAAAACATGTATGAAAAAAATTCTTTATTGCTGATTATAAAGATTTTCGGAAGGTCCAATTTCTTTTCCGATGGGACAATTTTCGAATCCCACCCAAGATATATAGGGTTATCCGCATTTAAGAAAAAATTACTTTGGTGATATTTTTGAATGGGATACCCAGTATAATTTTCCATATTTGGTTAGGAACGTCATTCCAAATCCAGTGATACCAGGTTTTCATGGGATTATGTCAAACGGCTGCGGAGATGTGGGCAAAAAACTTCTCCATATGTCCCATGAGTGCGACAGAGACTTTAAACCTCCTGAATCGTGTGGAGTCTCAGTCATACTCATTGGACGTTCGAGGATGTTTTTTGCGCATATCTCCGCAGGCGTTTGACATAATCCCATCAAACCTGGTATCACTGGATTTTTAATAACGATCCCTAACGAAATATGAAAAAATAAACGAGGTGTCCTATTAAAAATATCATCAAAGTCATCTTTATTCAAATGCGGATAACCCTATATATTTTGGATGGGGTTCAAAAATTGGTCCATCGGAAAAAAAATCGTTTTCCAAAATATCTTCATATTCAGAAATAATGAATATAATTTTGCGCCGCACTGTATATGTATAGACTAGGATAATATGCTTCAGGAAATGACAATCCTCAGGTTTTTAGAGTCAGTATTTCACTTTGAGAAACTTATAACTACCGAGGATTCCAATTACTCAGCACATGTACCGGACTATAAAAAAATGTACTACTACTACTGTACTACTACACGAAACAAACATATTTATACAAATATTACTTGATAATTGCGGTACGTATATTATCATGTGGAACATTGGAAATATCTAAACTGTTTAATTTTATTCAGTTTTAATTGAACGGATCCACTAACGACTTGTCAATTAATTAAACTTTGAATTCATGTTAACTGGTTTTCGATTTGGAGTGATGTCGTTGATGAAAGCGAACAATTATTTTCAGCAGTTTTCATTTAGTTGAAATGAAAATTATAGCACAATGCAGGTGAGGAATAATTCTGGTGAGTTTTTGGCAAAAACTTGATGCATATATATATATATATATATATATATATATATATATATATAATATACATATAAATACAAATGTTTCAATGTCGTGAAGCTATTCATAAGAAAATAATTTGATATTTTCACATATATAGAGGAAAATATTAAAAAAATAGAAATTTTCGTGATATGTGTCAAAATCGATTTTTAGGTTATCGAACATTTCGCCAGAATTTTTTTCCAATACTCTAATGATGAACTTTTTTCCCATATGGTACATGATTTTTGACATTAAAAAATGGAATCGCCCTGAATCAGTAATAAATTGGACGATCTGATAAAAATATTAAAATTACAATATATTTTTCATACGTATTATTTTTTATTGAAATTACATATATTATGATCGATTAATTCAATTAATTCAATGTAACGCCCTATGTCTTTGAGAAAGTTACATAATTGTCTTAGTAATAAATTGGACGTAATTGTCTCAGTAATAAATTGGACGATCTGATAAAAATGTTAAAATTACAATATATTTTTCATACGTATTATTTTTTATTGAAATTACATTAATTCAATTAATTCAATGTAACGCCCTATGTCTTTGAGAAAGTTACATAATTGTCTTAAATATATATTTTTATGTTCTAAAATATTTTTCGTAGACAATAATAGGCCACTTGCAAACGCTCAACCCTGCTTATAAATACGGCCTTGAGTTATACAATAATTATGTGTCAGTAAAAACGTTAAACAAAGTTTTGATCCTATAAGAAACCCTACTGAATTTTATGATTTTATAGAGTTTTGAATGGCACTATAAAACAATTTTTCAAAAACATACCTAACAAGATTTTGTTTATTTCAGAGGTTGCATATATTGTTTTTTTCAGTCTGCTGTAGGTGTGTTAATGTAAAAGGTACTAAAAGATTGTAAATGCCTTTTTATATGAGCTAAAATTACTGATTATTAAATTTGGAATGTTAAAAATTTTATAATGCGCAAATTTGTAACAATTTAGTTCTTTGAGGTTTTTATAAGAATGCAAACTTAGGCACTTAAACGGTTATTATGAAAGTGTTTTATATATTATTCATTACCCGCACACTGTAATTGTTCCGAATACTACTATTTTGTCCTCTAAACTGTTTATAAACGAGTAAGCGACGTCTTTAAAGACTGTGAAACCATTCTCTTTTAATTTTCCAAAGCAATTGTCTTTGTCCTAAGAACTATTTTATCCATCACCTTATAAAACTTCCATACAGCTTGTATATAGCTGTTATAAAACAGTTTTTCAACGTAGTGAAAGTGGTACCTTTCTACCTGAATTTTACCCCACCCCAATAGCTTGTTCCTTTTAAAGGTTAAAGGGGAAGAGGACTTTTTACGTCCTCACTGTAAAGATGACTTACAGTAAAATAAACTGCATGCAGATAAAAATATACCTCTCGAGGGGTAGATTTCGAATTTCCTCATTTCCAATGTTGGCAGTTGAGCAATCAATAATTTTATTTACCCAGTTTATATTGGCTATATCGACCACAATTCAATCACACAGGAAACAAGAATGAAATTTCAGAAGGCACATAATTGTTTTGCGTGATTTGTTTGGCAAGTCAAACCTGTCGGTATTGTAATTGATGAAGAATTTTGATCGATTATACCATTAATTTGAATATCAATGGTCTATTCAAAAATTCCATATATTTATATTTCATTTCAATAACATATCCTTGTACGATGTTAATAAAACTTATAAGGAAATTTCATCGATGAACAAACACATACCGGGAGAAAACTATTTCATTGATAATAATGTGAATCACTATTTCAATTTCTCATTGCCTTTCTGCCAACTGGTCGCTTTCCAAAATTATTTCTATTCGTAGAGTGTGCATCAATAGATCGTGAAATCCAGATACGAGTTAAAGTAATAGAGCACTTTCAGTGACGTAATATGACAGTTGCGAAACAATGTCATAGGGGGAAGCAATGAATAAGGCACTAATGAATAAGGGAGTGGACAGAACCATATCCAGATGGATATGCCAAATGCTGGCTGCAAGAACTGCTGAAACGAAAGTGGGCGAGAGCAGCTTTCGGATCAGAACAAACAGGGGGTGCCCACAAGGAGGGGTACTATCACCTCTGATGTGGAGTCTCGTAGTAGACGAACTACTCGGAACACTGACCGGGAACGGAACGACATAGTCATTATGGCCAAAGGCAAATTCGAAAGAACCCTCTACGATCCCATAGAAAGAGAGCTAGAGACAGCTAGAGACAGCCAGAAGGTGGTGCCTCTCGGTGGAGTTGAGAATTAACTCATCAAAAACCACAGTGCTACCATTCACTAGAAGAACAAAGTTTCAGCACTCAAGGACTGTTCGCCTCGACGGAACAGACCTAGAATGGCAGCAAGAGGTGAAGTATCTAGGGCTTACCCTAGACCCAAAACTACTCTGGAACAGACACGTAGAAAAGATCGCTAATAAGGCAAAATCATCACTGATAGTGTGCAGGAACATTGCAAGAAAAAGATGGGGCTGTAACCCATCAGTACTGCGATGGATGTTCACCATGATAGTGAGACTTATGATCACCTACGTAGCAGTAGTGTGGCACGGCAAAACCGAGCTCGCCACAACAAGGTCGACTCCAAAAGTAGCAATAGAGGTCATTCTGGACCTCACTACTTTCCATACCATGGTGAGGAGAACTGCATGGGAAGCAAACTTCAGGTTGGCTGGAGTCGGACTCAAAGGGACAGCACACATTGTGAGGAGTTCAACCTCCAACGTCTGTGCACACCTTGCCGATCTCCCAACTCCAAACGAAATTACCAGGAAATTCAGTTTCAAAAATGTTCGACCGTAACTGAACACCAAGCGAGAATGGAATATAGAATCCATTTGAGCACTGGGAAAGAATACCATAACATGGTACACGGACAGGTCTAAAACTCCCGTGAGAAATAGAGTAGGAGTCTTTGGGCCTCGCACCAAATACTCGGAACCCATGGGCCAGTTCCCCAGCATTTTTCAAGCGGAAATTCACGCCATAGAAATGTGCATTCAGCTCAACCTCAACAGGAAATACCAGAACAAGGAAATTGTGATCCTATCCGATAGTCAAGCAGCCATCAAAGCGTTGAGCTCTTCCAACATTAACTCGAAGATGGTTTGGGAATGCCTATACAAACTTAATGATCTAGGCAGGAATAACAAGGTGACCCTCCTCTGGGTGCTGGAGCACGTCGGAGTGGAGGGCAATGAACAAGCAGACACCCTGGCACGAAAAGGTGCACCAACGCCATTGATCGGGCTGAACCATTCTGCGGACTTGGAAAATCTTACTTCCGAGAAGAACTCAAAAAAGCTGAAGAAGCACTGAGAGCAACATACTGGCTAAGACTTCCAGGGCTGAGGAAGGCCAAAGATCTCCACGGCAATGTCAACCGAGCAAAATCGAAGACACTGATTAACCTCAGCAAAACTAGTTTAAATACAATCACGGGATTTCTAACGGGGCATTGCAGACTCAAAGGACACCTAAGGAAGCTAGGCTTAGAGGAGGACAGCACCTCTGTGGGGAACATCCAAGAACACCCCCCACCCGATATTGATGGAGTGTTCGCTGTACATCATAAAATATTGAATATTCTGGGATCATATCAGCTGACTGTGGGAGAAAAACTACGAGTAGTCCTTCTCAAAATCCTAAAATTTTTGAAGGAATTGAGGCTTGAAGGGCTATTGTAAACAAGAACACCTTGTGATTGCAGAAGAAGATGGGGCACAATAGATTTATTCAGGTCGCAGCGCATCAGTCACCATCCATACCTACCAATGTCATAGGGGGACAAACAAACCAAACTGAACAAAAACAAACCCATTGTCCATAAGGCTACTTGAATCATTCAATATCTGTAAAGTTTATAAAAATCACAATTATCCACTAACACCCACAGAAAACGAATTTTCATTTCATCAAATGTCAAATGCTTTGTTTGCCCCCCATGACCACCATGTTGTGACGTCAGCTGGCAGTGCCTTATTCCGATTCTATATATTGGCTGAGCTTCAAAATTTGAAATCTACTGATTGGTTGTCAAGCAAGATATATCGTCAGTGTTATCTCTTTGATAATCGTATAAAAATACTCACTTGTGTATGGCTATAATACATAGCAAAATTGGAAACGATTACGGGCACTGGCAACGCTATCGTCAGCACACCAGCTAGGGCGCATAGTGCACCGACGAACATCCCAATATACGTCTTGGGCACCATATCTCCATACCCCACAGTGGTCATCGTCACCAGCGCCCACCACAGTCCGAGCGGAATACTCTTGAAATCATTGTCCGGATTCGTTTGGATCCTCTCGGCATAGTATACTAAACTCGCAAAAATCACTATACCTAGAACTAGAAAAAACACAAGAAGAGTCAACTCTTTGGCCGACGCTCGGAAAGTTTGTATCAGGATCTTCAAGCCGGAAGAGTGCCTCGTGAGTTTGAACAGCCTCATGATGCGGATGATGGAGAAAAACTCCATGATATCGGCGTTGTCCACGTGGGAAGCGAACCTCCTCAACATCAGGTCGATGTAGAAGCTGGCTGTGGCGATGTAGTCGATGATGTTGACGGACGAGTTGATGAACTCGCACTTGCTGGGGCTCGAGATGAATCTTATCAAGATTTCGAAGGTGAACCAAGCGTTGCAGATGCACTCGATGTAGAAAAAGACTATGTGAGCATCGGTGTCGATTTTGTCGACGAAGTAGTCAGTGCCGTTTATGGAAGTTCGCACTTCTGTCAGTCTCAATGAGGGGACCTTCATGTCGGGGTGGGTCTTGAGACAAAAGGAGAGTATGGAGACGCAGATGAAGAATACTGATAGCACTCCTATCACCTGAAAATTATAGAAAATGTATTTATTGGGTAACCAAAATTACAAAGTAGGTACTTAGGTATACAAAATTCCGAAATGAGGACAGGGATGTAAAAAATCGTGATAACATCCTAAATACTAAATCTATACGCTTGTGTTCAGAGAGAACCTAAGTGACTATTGTGAATGATTGAAAAAATACAGTTGTGTACAGAAGGTAAGAGACCAAAGTAGTGGTATGAAAAGTTCTCATCTAACTGCTAATTTTCTGATATTCTGATGAATTTAAAGTTTTTTCCGAATTAGTTATTTATGTACCAAGGACGAGAAACTGTCTATTATAGTTGAGCTTGCAAATTAATAGCTGAGGCGCAGCCGAGGCTAGGAAACACGCGAGACAAGTAAGAGACAGTGTTTCGCCGAGGTGCATATTACATTTTTTCGTCGACGAATTACCTACTTATTTCCGATTTTCGAATAAATAATCGAAAAATCGACAAGTTTTGAAGGCAAATATTTTTCGTCCGCAGACACTTTTCGTCTGCTGTGGTTCATTCATTACAAGTAAGATAAATCTCAACTAACCAAATTGATAGGTACATTTGTCAACTTTCTCCATCATACTATATTATGTACCCGTATCACTAATGTATTTCCACACTATTTCAATAAGCTTTCAGCCGGACTTCCACACTTTTCTTTATGATTCTCGCATGTGAAACTTCTATGAAAAGATTTTCCTACTAATGTTTATATTGAGAGGAATAGCTTGAAGTGCACTTCAACTCCAAGTCAATGAACACGATTTGTAAGTTGGTTTTGAAAATGAATGAACATAGTTAGTTTCGAATTAAAAATACATTACGTGTAAATGAATGAAATGAAGATATTAACTGAAAATGGACATAAAAAATCCACACAAATAAGCAGTACAGGAATTATAAAGCAATATGAATTTAATGAGCAGCAAGCAGCTTCAAAACTTCACTTCTCTAAAGATAAATCAACGAATAACAAGAATTAAAACACGATTCTATTTTAAACGAAATAATTTTGCCAATCAGTCATCATAAGAAAAACTGAAAAAAAAACGAGATCGTTGATCAAGCAATTTTGTGTACTATCAGTTTTTTTTATAAATCACTGAGAGAAAAATCATGAGTTGAAAGAAAAGACGTCGAACACGAAAAAATGTTCCTGATAAAGTGATCTACCGTGAGAAAAATGATGTTGAATATAGTTATTTACCTCAGATAACTTATTCAAAATTGGATGTTTTGTAAATGTGCGAAATTGACACAGTTTTAATGGATGTATAGTTGAATTGCATCTATGCCGTATATTCCAAAATATGCATGAGAGATAATCGTAAATAATGTAATACCAGCCATCAACGTTCATTCAATATATTTAGAGGTAATCACACGAGTGATTCATCTTCGCTGTACCGTGAAATTGCATGTACATAGTGTGCATGAAAAGTCGTTCAAGATTTGTATGGTATCCATCTGAGGCATAGCACTAACTGCACTAGAAAAATTTTAGTAGCGCGTTATTGACAAAAATTGTTTGAATTTTAACACTACTTGTCAAAGTCGATAAGAAGTTTAAATAATATTGACAAGCCTGACTCACAATAGCCTAAAACTGCTGTACGACTTTTTTATACACACAACTGTACATTCTACTAATACAGAAAGTTATCGAACAAATATTATTAACACATTGAATTAGAATAATTAAACCTATATTTATTGAGGTCGAACATCCCTGTTATCCAAATAAAAGAAAAATAGGAAAAAGAAGAAAATAAGACTAATCATCAATTATTGATTAGCGATAAACCCATGGCTGCTAAAAAAATGTGCTAGGATGTTCCTGTATCTCATGCCTATCGTTATTCACAAGGAAGGGATTATAGAATAATTTACTGTCCTCATTTATTGTCTTCTGTATCGTTCATCGTGAGTTTTTCGGTATTCATGAAAAATCTTGATACGTTCAGAAGGGGAATGGTGATCAAGGTACCAAATTGCATTTTCTTCTATAATTTTCTATATCAAAACATAACATTCATTAAAGATGTGTGACTTACTTTTGCTGCTGTTGAAGAATATGGTTCATCAAATAATGACCAAATTTTGGGTTTCATTAGTTGCCACCATGACAATGTCCCTTTGAAGTAATCTTCTTCAAATCCAAATTTTCTAGCTATTTCTTCATCACTTGGTTTATCAGTATCTAAGTCTAATCTATCTAAAACGGCCAAAGTTTCTTGTGTGTCTCGATGCTGAAAACGAAGAAAGCATCAATACACTACAAACACTTGAGAGGGTCACAGTTGATGTTAACATTTCTGAAAATACCGGGTAACACAGAAGACATGTAACAGATGCTACAGTTTTTTTATTATTATCTATCAATTTATGTACACAACTTTTATATACAGAGTGACCCATTTGAAAGCGGGCCACCTCTCTAACACTGTTGTTTATTTTCCTTTTCGGAAGTTTCTTTTTTCAATACAAAGAGCGTTGATAGTTCTATTTGAGTGCAATAAATTCAAAATAAAAATAAAAATTTCAAGGCCTACTTCGACTATTTTTTCAAGGTCAAAAATCCAAAAATCATACTAGCGATTTTTTTTAAAACAGTTTGACGACACGACTGAGTTCACGACATTTTCAAATGGTTAATGTGAAAATCAGGTAGGAATGCGTCCATCAATAAAAAAGTTATATGGGATTCAAATTTGAAAATTATGTCAATAATTCAACCCAAAACTTCAAATTCAGAACTTTCATCAAAATTCTGACTACACCACTAGATTACGAATATTTTGAAATATATTTTGTCAGAATTTCATCGAAATCTATTCATAAATAAAAAAGTTATAAAATAATAAAATTTGAAAAGAACGTTATAAAAAATCATTCAAATCCGTTGACAAATATGATTTTTATATGGGTGCTTCCATCTTAAATGGGTCACACTGACATACCATATTATGTGCATAATGTACCACAGTGGCGAATGAAAATTATTATTATTATATAAATTATTATGGAATTACTACCCAAACTAGTTTAAATTTTTACTGATATTCATTTTAGAAAAACTATAGTTAGTCCACGGGAAAGTAGTAATAGATAATATTCATACTCGTCTTACCTGTGTATATGTTATCCAACAACACGGCTCTACTTGATTTGCGTCTAGACCCCAAAACTCAAGCTCTTCTTCGAAGAGTGGTCCACATACATCAGAAGGATAATGTAGCTTACCAGTCCTACGAAAAAAGTATTATAAAAAAGAGTCAACTTTTGCAATGCTGTAGAATTAAAATGGTATAGTGTTTTTAAAATTCAAGTCGAGTCAAGTAGTTACACATCAAGTACTTGTAAATCAAGCTATCTACTTGATTGTTCTTGAAAAACCAGTACTTTTTTTGTATTAATCTGATTAACTGCCAAAACGCAATAACAATAAAAGTATATGGATGCAAAATTAACAAAACTGCAGTTAGTAAAATACAGTACAATAATATTCACGTTATAATATCCCACTCTTAAATGGCAAAGTAGGTTATATTTTTGAAATGCCCGGCATAAAATGTATATCTTCTGCCACAATTTTTACTAGATTGCTTGAATCCTATGGATTTCCATAGATATTCAAAATTTTATGAAAATACAGCCACAAACAAAACATTATAAAAGAATATAAGATGTGGACCTTTTTTGACCCACCGTGTAGATTATTCAATTGTGTCACAAATTACTACATAGTAATAGCTAAAATCTAGTTATTGTTCAACCTTCTCAAGCCAACTCGAAACTGAAATTGTGCTACGCCTATTCGAACCTGTAGAGGTATTTGCCCCGGAATTAGGGGGGCTGGATCTACCAAATTTTATTTCGTATACTCTAGTATGTTTAGCTTGCAAATGTCGCCTTAGTGAAGATGTTCCTCAGTTATTGATTTTCAAAACCGCCGTACATAGGGTTTGTCAGTATTTTTATTACTATCAGAATATTGCTCGACTATGAAATAATCCGTAATTTTTTTCGTTTTATTAGATACACTTTTGTTAACTTCTGTTCTGTTTCGATGTCATCAAATTCTGATACTTTTTCATCTACCATAGATTCCAAGCCGCTGCTATGAAAAGATTCCGATTCCATTACGGACAAATCACTTAAATCAGACATAAACAAATATTCTCTTTCCACCACTTTTTATCCTTGATCAACGCTGCTCTACTATTTAACAATATGTCGTCATCGTGCAATCGGGGGCCTGCTTACTACTTAACATATAAATAAAATCAATCTATTGACTACTCAATAGAAGTTTGCCTTGCGAGAATGATCGATGAAATTTTCCAATTCGGAGAAACTTTATTTCAATTTTATGTCATGTCTAGTATTGATTTTATTTACATGTTAAGCGTTATACTTTATGTTGACGAAGGAAAACCAAAACGCTTCACAGTCCTGAGGATGTCAAAATATATTCCCGAAACGTTGGCCTGTTGAAAAATACTGGATTTTCTATAAGGCGACCTAACCCCAACAACCTAGATGCAATAATAACATAGACGCTCGAAACTTCATCAATATTTAAGAAAAAATTCAAGCTACTTGGCTTGATGAATCCCTGATTATGAACGCATGTGTGCGAATAAAATTCAAAATCATTGCAAACCACGTAAACACCCAAATTAAAATATGTTCAACTGACGTGCATTCACAATAAAGTTATGATCAGGAACGGCAAAATAATTAGGTACTTTTTGGGTTCAGAGTAACCTTGTTTATATACAGTGTGTACATAAAGTAACCTCATCCCCCCTTTTAACCTTTGAACGGAGGATTTTTATTAATTTTTTGGTGAATTGGTATGTTATAAGCTAATTTTTGACAGTGATAAAAAATGTCTACCGTTCAAAATTGAAAAAAAATTTTAAATGGCATGGGGGGTCGAGTGATACCTCATTCGAATTGTCTTTTGATTTTCAATACGACTGCAAAACTTCAGACAAAAATATTCATCCAAAACAAAATGGCGGCATATTATGTTACAACTTTCATACGCGATTTCTTTGAATAAATGGCCTCAAACTAGCTCAATTGGAATGGAAACATATTTGCTGATATCTACAAATGTTCTCTGTCCCTCAGAATCACATATGGGACATGATTTCTGAGATTCAATAAAACGAGGTATTACACTACTTATCTACTTATTCAATTTTTTATAATATGGCAACCATCTGCCATTTTGAGTGACAAGAAGCTCTTGTCACTCAGAAACGAAAAAATATTTTTGTCATTGCCCTAAAGCTCTTTAATAGCCATTTATTCGAAAGGAGAGTTCTAAAATAATGTACCGCCATTTTGTTTTGGACTAATATTTTTGTTTGAAATTTTGCTACAGAATAGAGAAATGAAAGACGAATCGAATGAAGTATCACTCGACCCCCATGCTATTTAAAAAATGTTTCAAAATGGCGCTCCGTTCAAAAGTTAACAGGGAGGGGGGGTTACTTTATGGACAGACAAAATAATTCTTACAGTGAGATAATGGCTTTATTCCTCGAGACAAATACCAAAAAAAAATTACCCAAACGAGCAATCATACTATTTGCGAAAAAGTTCTTGTTAGCAGGGCGTTTCTTCAGGGCCCAGTGAACTTTTGGAATAACTAGAATGACTACAATTTTTTCTGGTCTGTGAAGATCAAAATTGCCGTTGGTACTCATCCAATACCCCTGCTAAGTCTCCGATTGCAAACCCACCCAGCCTATCAGAGTTTCTTGCTGGGGTATTTCGATTTCTAACTGGGGTTAATGAAATTTACCCTCAGTGAAATTACGCTTTTTGAACTACATGTAACACTTCCTTATTAACAATTCACTAATATAATTTTCAAGTTACACATTCTGAAATACAATTCACTAATCAAGTTACAGTTTCTTATTTCTATTCTGAATTATAAATTATAGTTCCTTAAATACATCTTTTACTTTCTGTAATACAATTAAAAAACGTGTAGAAAATACTTGAAACAATGCGTATACCAGATATCCAATATTGTTCCTCTACTTTCTAAACTTTGGGCGGAACCACCAAAGTTTGTCAACGTACAACTGTTTGCCACTAATTGAAAGTTATAAACCGCCTCCTCATTGAACAGGCAAAACATCGTTTACCACCATAATTATCTCAGTCGACTTAAGGGCAATCAAGGTAGACCTTCCGAGACTAATTATGCCTAGCATAGTTTGAAATCTGTAGGAAATTGGTGGGTCAATTCTGACCATATTCCGATAGGGAGTCTCAGTAATTGCCATCATTCAAAATATAATAAATACACGTTTCAGTTCATAAAATAAATTCAGTAACGTATATTCAACATATTTGTAATTGAACTGAAACTGTCAATAACTTTATCTTACGTTTCTGTAAGATGACTAACCCTATGAATTTACTTCTCTGCATTGTTCTGCATCCTGCGTGGATCTTTCGAATGTTTTTGTCTGTTTATCTATTACAATAGCTTATGAGTTATTGTCCTCTCCTCGTTCTTTGCAATTATTGTTCTCACATCTATTTCCACCGGTTCTTCTCAATAACAAACTCAGCTAGGTGGAGGATTAGCTCGAGGTGCACCTTAAGGTAGAGGGTTTGTACCGTTATATCCTTAAGCTTCGTACAGACCTGAACATCATGCCGAACGACAAACAGAACAACCAGCCGAGCGGCGAACAGAACACTAATTTGGACGGGGCTACAAACGCGTTTGCAAACAAATTCGCAAATCCTGGCCGTTCGGCGTTCCCATCACTTGTCGGTTTTCTCTCCGACATCAAAGAAAATGTAATGTACTGGATTATATGTAAATTCCGGAAAAAATTCATATCAACCAAATAGGGAATGACAGACCAAAAGTAGGGTTAAGTGGATTAAGTTGTAGGTACCTATAAGCTTCGAAAATCTGAGACTTATTTTATCTAAGGCAAATTGGATTGCGAGGTCCATTGAAGAGCAAACATACCCTTGATGAAACGGGGATCGGTTTTGAGCATTCAGTTTTAGTTTTTTGCTCGTTTTTTTGCGAAAATTGTATCGGTACAAATGTCAATTCGTTAGTGAGAAGTCTGGAATTTAACTGTTTTTGGTTTTGATGAACAAAAAAAGATATGGTTTGACAAATGAAAAAACAGGTCTATTCCCGAATTTATAAGGGATTCATAAAACCAAAAGAATTTTTTTTTTATAAGATCATTAGTTTTTACGCTGGAAAAATAATCTGGCCTCTTATACACTTGTATGGGCACACCATAAAAATACAAATTTACCAATCAATGAATGTATTTATCAATATATTTCAACTTATAATACAGTTCAGACTGCAAAACTGATAACCAGATAACCACAAAAATGTCATACCAGAAGTGGGGTTAGGTTAGTAAGGTTATACCTCAGCTTCAATAATCTGAGGCTTATATGTTGTAGTATTCCATAACCTTTTCAAAAGTGCCCATGGCCCAACACGATCATACGAGTTTTCGATCTATGAGAGTTGAAAGTGGCCATTTTATTATTTTCTACGCAATTGGAAGATTACATTTTTTTTTCATACTGGCGGTCCTGATTCGTATTTTTTGAATTCTTTTATCATTAAATACACATCAACAAATGAATTATTACTAACATTAATATTAAACGTGCCATTTTTAGCATTCTATAAATAATTGCAGAGGCAAAACTTTTTCTTCAATGAAGTCGAGGTCAATGCTAAGACCTATAGTGCGGAAAAAGCGTTTTCTGCACTAGTGCGGAAAAGTGACTCTTTCAAAACTAAATTGTGTGCGGAAAATGGACTTTTCCGCATGCTAGTAGAAAAAAATTGTTTACCTTTACTTTGAAGTGTAAACATCGAAACATCTGTTTTTTTATAATTTTTGTAATCAATTTTCACGAAGTATCAGCTGTCTCAATACAATCATAACGAATTATTTCGCAGGCCCTCTGGCGTTACTCCGAAAAGCAAAATAAGTGGGTTTACATCCAGTAGTGAATAATTTGCTTTGATCTTCCATCAGTCGCTTTGAAATTAGTCTCAGTACCAAATACAGAACAATGAACAATCACCAGAGCTCTCGAACAACTGTGGCAAACTTCATAACAAGTTCAAAATAAATACAATGCTGTGAGTGACAATTATTCAGACGTAGACGTGAAGTTCGTACGAAGCAGACTAATCATGAAGTTGATTGTCATATACGAAGTCTTCCACCTTATCGTGTCATGATGATCGTAAACCTGTGAGTTTTGCGTTGGCATTCTATGTTTCGCTATTTGCCAATAGAACTTACGTGAGTGCTTAGAGTCAAGACTTACATTCAAGAATTCTAAAATATGAGAGATCAGATCAATATCTATTTGTATTACAAGGGAGAAAAGTTCCACTTTTCCTCCCGAGAAATGTGAACTAGTGCGTAACTAGTAAGATAATGGGGCGTTTCCACACTTCATGAACGCACTGTTTATTTTTTTTTACAACTGTCAAAAAAAGTCCACTTTTTTTGTGTGGTTTGTGTGAGTAAAGTATTACAATATTTCACTATCAATATACGATTTCATTATTAAACGGAAAAGCGTTAAAAAAGTGCACTTTTTTTAACGGCTGTTGCTAGGCAACCGACAGTTTCATGCAAAAACAGTGACAGACCGGAATAATAACGAAATCCTGTCCTGTCCTGTAAAGCCAGTTCTCATTTTCTTTGGCAACTAATAACCTATAAATATCTGATATACAAATGTTTCACAAATAATATTCTTAGCATTCTTACTATTAAATAAGTATTATCAAAATTTCAAACTATCGCGGCGAATATATTCAGAGGTAATATAATAAGTGGTATTATTATTATTACCGATAATTTTTTGGAATATTGATGAATCACAATCCCAAAGCTTTTCTTGCATTGAGATTGCCAATGAATTGATATTCCAAAAAATTATAGGTTTTTAATCATACCACGAATTATATTTAGGACGACATTATATCGATTTGAAATAAAGAAAAATCGTGTCACCTCGTAATTGATACTTTACTTCTAGCTGTATTCAACGGAATACTCCACGGCCTCATCTATGATACCAATGGACATTTGTCCCCAACGATCGCTCATATTGATAAATGAAGATAACTAGTCAAAAACATAAATTTGACTTTTATAATTTAAATCATTATCTTCACTTGACAGATAGTAAAACAAAAACTAAGCAGGTTTATCACCGTGAAAATACAGCGACAAGCTATATTTTCACTGTAATTTTCACTGTAGTTCCGATTCTATTGGCTGAATTTCAAAATTTGAAATACACTGATGGGTTGTTAAGCAAGGAAATATATTGTCAAAATAATAGCATATACTTCTAAGGAACTATTGGACCTAATCTACACTAGGTAATCCAAGGTAGGTATGGCTGTTTGGCCGTCAGAAACTAGTTGACAACAATAAGTAATGAAATTTGTGAAATTGGGCATCTATCCAGATAACGAATTCTTGATAACTATAAATTTAATTTAAGTAGAAATAAAAAGTGATGAAGATTGAACGGAGAAAATCGTGGATAGTGCAAATATGAGATTTCCTTGACATAATTCGAAAAAAGAAAAAGGTATTCGTTGCTTCACGAGGATTGTTTATTTATTTTGAATACAAATCTAAGAAAATGAAAAGTTAGTTCGATGGACTAGTTATTCGAAAGTCAAGTTAACATTATTAATAATAATATTGACCTCAATGAATATGTTATTTTAATATTCGCTTCAAATTTTCCATTTTGCGGGATAGTGTGAAGAGAAAGAGATTTCGACTCTGTCGAAATTATTCGTTTCGGTATACTCTTCGAAAATATGCCAAATTCATGTCATATTTGCAAAAAAATATGAATTGGATATTTTTTTTTGACAGTTGTAGAACAATTACTATATAAAACTCGTGAGTAAAGTGTTTTTTTCACTCGTAGAAATACATTTCCTACTCGTAAAAAAAAGTATCACTTTACTCACTTGATACATAAATTATTATTTCCCATCCCCATTTTCAACAATACAAAAAATCGTGCAGAAAAGTAACTTTTGCGCACTATTTTTTGTTTTGAAAATTGTACTTTTCCGCACGATTTTTGTATTGTTGAAAATGGGGATATTTAGGACTAACTAAGTGATCTATGTAACTATTCTGTCTTATGTGTCATTTTGTAGCATTATTATAAAATCTTGTTTATTAAAAACTTTTTTTAATGAATAAGATTGACAAAAACACTCATAGAAAAAACATTGTACCTAACTCTTGCGGAAAATGTATTTTCCACCCTTGACGGTTTGTGCGAACTCCGTCCCGCGTCGTTCGTGCAACTGCCGTCGCGTGCGGAAAAGTACTACTTTCCGCACTTATTAGGTAAATAACTATCGTAAACATTATATGATTACTCACCTATAATAATTTAAAACTTGTGCAAAAACTCCCGGATGCCTATCGAAGAAGTATTCGTTCAATATTGGATCGTAGTTAGCTAGTGCTTCGGTAAGTCTGGATAGTCTGGTGGCAGGTATTTTTTTCAGCGTCGCTTTGTAGGTTTCATGTCTGATGCCTCCGACGTTGAGGACGACGCGGTTTTCCGCGTCCATGTTGCCGACGTTCATTTCTGAAATTAACAGGAAGTGGGTGTTAGATTTAGAAACGTTTATTGAACTATGACAAGGTGCAACCTTGAGATTTATTATATTGGTCATTTCTGTTTTATTCACGACTAAAGAAAAAAAGTCTGTTACTTTCAAATTTGAACGAGAAGAAAGTGTATATTTTTTTAACATTTTCGAGGGTAATTATTTTCTCAGGATTTGTATGGCACCTGTCTTGAAATTAAGCAATTCAAGTCGAAGAATTATATCAATAATATAAATGTTGAACAACATGATTAGTAAATATAATACAAGTGATTCTGAATAAAAATTAGCAGTATACAAATTTGAAATTCTTTCCGAGCAAGATTCGAACCCACGACCACTAGATTGCCGGTCAGTGCTCTACCAACTGTACTACCTAAAAATATGCATTCCAACTGCACATCAGGATACTTGAGTTTTTTCAAGTATCTTTAAATAAAAAAAGGCGATAGCAACAAAATTAGGCGAGTTAAGATGAAAATAAAATTAAAAAAACCCTAATTACCACCCTAATTAAAATTGATCGCCGCCATTGAAGTTTGACCAATTTAAAATGCCTGATATTGGAAAAATTTAAATTTTAAATAAAAAACGGTTTTCTGCAATTTTGTAAAAATGCCCTTTTTTAAAACGACTCCAAAAATACCGGAGATACGAAAAAAATACTAGTGTATCGAATCGTATCTTTCACAAAAATTTTACTCCGAATGGATTTTTTGTACGATAGGTATTTAGTACCGGGTTCAAAAAGATTCGATTCATATAACCATGCGAAAAGATTTTTGGATGAACTTTCCATCATTAAAAATGGAGGAGCTATGTTTAAAAAATCACACTCACATTTATTCCACAATACAGGTGAAGAAACATCCGATGATGTGTCTACGTGTCTGAGTGTATATTTCGTTGATTTCTCGCCAGTATATTCTCAAGTTCGAAAGAAATAGCATGTGCGCTAAGAATTTTCAAAAAATCATTCAGTTGTGTTTGTTATAGTTATAAAAATAAATCGGTCAGTGCATAAAATAGTATATTAAAGTATTAGTGGATAAAAAGGTTTTTCAGACACGCGCGATTTTCCACAATCTTTAAAATTTAAAATGGCCATTGTGACGCCATTTCTTCGAATACATAAACACATACCAAGATGTACAAGGTGAGTCCATGGGTTGCAATTTCTTTAGTGATTTGTAAAAAATTGAGCTGTGGAATCCTATTCATTTCCAGATATTTTGAAGGATACTGAGATCAAATTCAATTGATGATGTTATCATCTCCTGAATCTGACTACCATAATACAAGATGTTTCATTTCTCATGAAGCCGCACCCGTCCTGCATGTTCAAATGACTAGAATTCCTGATAACTTGGTGATAAACTCGATCATTCATGATGGAAGTTTACTCTGCAGATGCACAAAATATACAAGTTCAAATCAAAATAATGGCTTTTGCATAAATAAAATTAATATCAAAGTGCCAACTACTTCAAAGAAATCATCAGCAACGGCCTTTATTTTTGATAGACCCTGTATATTTTGTGCATCTGCAGAGTGAACTACTCATAAACAATCGAGTTTATCAAGTTATTCGGAATATCAGGCATTTGAATATATCAACAAGCAGGACGGGTGCGACTTCATGAGAAATAAAACATCTTATATAAAATATGGCAATCTGATTCAGGACATGCTAACATCATTAACTGTATTTGATCTCAGTATCCTGAAAATACATGGAATTTCACCACTCAATTTTTTACAAATAACGAAAACAATTGATAGCCTTGGACTCCTCCCGTATATTTTGGGTATCTGCAGAAAATGTGCATGGTTTATTTGGTTTATATATTCGGAGAAATGTCTTCACAATGGTCATTTGAAATTTTGGAAAAGTCAACTTTAACACCCTGAATGATCTAAACCGTTGAATTTAGAGCATTTTTGCAATGGAAACATTTGATTAGCATCAAGAGTTCTACAATATATAGAAATTTCGAGCAAATTTACCGAAAGCCAATTTCCCATTGAAACGGTGCGGAGTCCTTTGCGAAGTTTTGCCATTTTTTCAGCTGTATTTTTATTGCAGGACTGTTTCCTTGATCTAATATTAATTTTTCTTAATGCAGAAAATATATTACGAAGCAAGACCCACCGGTTTTCGAAAAACTTGAAGAATTTATGTTGAAATCAAATTAAAATATGCATGTAGTTTGGCATGACACTTTCACGAGTACGCGCTGAGAGCGCGCGACTGGAATCGGAAAAATCTGTACGTGAAACCGGCCCTTTAGGAAACATTGGATTGTGGCAAGCTTTTAAAACTTTTCGTATGATGGCAATTGTATTCATTTGGTAACAGAAATGTGAGCAGAATATTCAAATTGATAGCTAATACAGAAGCTGATTGTTATGAATCGATGGAACTCTAATTATTCCAGAGACAATTTATTAACTCATCAGGTTCAGCTTCAATTCAGTGTTGATAGCATTTAATAGACGTTAATGTAGACGAAAATCGTTGCTTTCTTTCCCTTGGCAATTTGCTGGAATTTATTCTCCTTCTATAACAGATCCATAAAAGCACTTGACTGACGTGTTAATTCATCTATTGAAATTGGATATTTCCAACACTAGACTTTGGTTCTTTCATAGATCCCATGGGCCTTCTAAAAGACAATAAATTAGTGAGTTGAAATTTTACTGCCGTTTTATGCGTTCAGCAGGGAGAATTACGTCGATATTGAATTATTTGGGGATGAATTATATAGTCTTCCAAATTTAGTGCCACATTTATCTCTTTGATACACCGTTTATAGTGTATTGCTTAGAATGATATTATGTACTTCAACGAATAAAAGCGTTTCCAACTATACTGTGATACAACAGTTGTATTCACTAATTTTGAAACAAGTACTTCAATTATTTCAAAAAATGCTTTTTGTACAACTGACATTAAAAATGACGTTTTTAATTCATTGACACATGAACTAAAAACTGACGTTTTCACAAAATCACTTTTAACACTAGTGTTAAAAGTACTTTTAACACTAGTGTTAAAAGTAAAATGACAGATGAGATGATGGATACTCAGTAATATAGATCTCTTTAATAGAAACACTTCAATCAGATATTATAATCAGAACACCTACTCAAGAGGAATCGTTTATAAAAGTTCACACATGTATTTGGTCGTTTGCGCAATTGATAATACTAATTCCTTTTGAAGTTACAAACGAAGTAGTATTTAGTCCAACTGTAGAATGTCCTTCATCACTGACAAATAATGACATTCATAAATAAAGTGCGTTGGGGTTTATTATATTTGAAGTATCTGTCAGTCAGCCTTGTAATCCAAAGATCGTGTGTTCGAATCCTTATGGATCTTATTTTTTTTTTGTTTTTTTCTTACTAGCAGTAACTGTTGAACAAAAAATTTTGTATGATACATTTGTTAAAAGTGATTTTATTTTGCTCGTGGGGTTGCTCCACTCGCTAACGCTCGTTTCGCAATATTTCCCACTCACAAAATAAAATGCCACTTTTAACACTTGTATCATAAATAACTATTTTCTACAGAGGTCAAACAATGACAAGGTTCGGGCATTGACAACATATGCGAAGTGACATTTTTTTCATTTTCCTTTCTAACCATAACTCCGTGCGAAATATCTATTTCGCACACTGCATGTAAACTATATGGTCATCAATTAGGCAAAAATCCAAGAAATCATTCATTCCTGAATATTCAACAATGATTTAGTGAGGCTTTTTAACACTTCTCAAATTGTGACAAAATTTTATACTACCTATTTTTTTACGTTTGTAGTAAAAATTTTGTTTGCATCTTGCATTTTTTGTAGAAAAATAACTATTTTAAACAGGGATATATTGAACAATGATCACAAAAAGTAAGAGGAAACATTTTATACACGAAAATTAAACTTTGATTCTAATGACTGATTTCCATATATGTTTTGTATAGTAATATTGAAATAGTATATTGTACAATGCATGAAATGGCATACATTTCCCACGAGTAGGTATATGAAATTTTGTAGTACGAGCGTAGCGTACAAGAGTTCATGTACCTACGAGTGGGAAATGGGCCATTTCATGCAAATTGTACTTTTCTACCACCATCTGAATCATAAAAACAAATATGTAACATTTTTAATAACCCCTCATACATACAACCTAAAGAAGGAATTGAAGATAAAAAAATTGAAAACTATAATAAAATTCGAACACTAATCGATTTCATAAATGAAAAAAAATGTGATTTATTTGGGATTTGAACCTGCACCCGCACTATTCAAATCCCGATTGTTCCCTCACTCTTCAGTCGCTGCTACTAGCTCACATAATAATATGATGAAATCCAAATTTTGTAAATACTGACATGAAATGTCAAATTATTAGAATGTTAACAAACTTGATTCAATCTTATATTATTTTTGATAATAAAATGACAGTCTAGTAGTTCATGAAAGTCGTGGGGAATGGAATATCCTGTACTAAAATGATCATTACAGTACAGTTCGCGATGTAGAAATGAAAAAGTGTTTAGAATCGATCTACTCCCTTGATCGATAAAGCGCATAATGGTTATTTCCATGTGGTCGTAGAAAAAATAATATTCAACACTGCCAGACACCGCCAGCCATAACTTCCGCTAGACGCTTTAAAGCTCCCAAAAAACTATTTTTCCCGCTGCCCACACTATTAATAGTCCTTACAAGCTTAGCACCAAAACAAATAAATGGCGTATGTCACTCGTTTACTAATTCATCTTGACAACGGAATGTAAATAGTGTCATTGACATGCCTAGGGTAATAATGACTTTGATATCAATTTTAAGGTTATGAGACTTTTTGAACATTATTGTTGTCTGTTTTTTTCGATAACTTAGTTACGCGCACAGGCAACTTAAAATGAAATGGTCTTTACATTCCTTGTTACTTAAGTAACTATCATCTTTACTTATATTCTTACACTTGTTTTTTTTTATTATGTAAACATTTATTATAGAAACGAAAGTAATACAAATTATAAAATAAAAACAAAAATTATTTGGCGCTCCGGGGCGACTTGATTGATTCCAGTGGCGCATTTGCTTTTTTAGCTGCAGGAAAACCCGGAAAAACCTGCAGCACCACATCTCTCTCATAAAATAAAATGTAAAGTGTCTCCAGAGACTCCAATAAATTCAATATATCATCAGAATATTCAGTCACACAACTATCGTCAAACTTAAACCAGCCCGTTTTGTCTTTGGCCAATGTCCAGATAAAACGCAAGAACCACAGTAGACAATGTTTGCATTAAGATTATAATAGTGGTCTGGTAGATTGAGGTGTTCATCTATTTCGAATTTTCGTAAGAGTTTGGTGCTTCCACCAGAGTTTGACGTGAGTTCTTGACATGATTTTTTGGAAGTAACAAGATCTTTCCTTAGAGACAAATGAAATCTGACTCTGTCAAGGAAATATTTTGTTACTTCCAAACCGCAATTCAAATGCAGTTTTCAGCGTCTTTTCAGCGAAACGAAACTTTGCTAAAATCTAACAGATATAATTCAACGGTCGTAAGGGGAAGTAGTTGTTTTTTGCTGGAGACTTGCCGACGAATATAGCTATTGTATGGGTGGAAGCGAGATACTGGATGGATCAATCCATTTTCTATTATTAATTCAATGGTCACATTCTGTTCAATAGATTCGCTGATCTTTTTTTCTTCATAGACCCATTAAGCGTAATTAAATTATAATTTTCAATATGCCCGATAATCCTACTTTTGTTAATCATAATCTCAAAACGAGAGATCTACAGATTTAATAATAATAAAGCATGGAATTTGAATTACTTTAACAACAGTTAGTCATTTCCGGGTACCTACAGTGGACACAGGATAATTCCTCTCCCTCTTTCCATTGTAATTTAGGAAATTCGTAAGAGGAATTTCCACTGAAATATTATATTTCAACACGCTCCATAAAATTTAATGATATAAAAGGTTACATCATTGTGAAATGGAAACATTTAGCGCAACAAAAGGCGAACCTGCTATGAAAAATTAATATCACAACTATAAAAGATCGGCAAAATGCCAGTCGAAGTGGAATTTAATCAACAATATTGTACTGGCTTCACCCGACTTAAACTGGAATGGATATTTCATATCATCCCTCTTTCATTGTTTGAAATTGTGCTCTCTGCTATAGTTTCAATTTCGAATGGAAAATTCTTCGAGCAAGGAATTTCTGAATATTAAGAAAAGTAGGTGTGGTTTAATTGTTGAGTACAGCTCAATGACAAGAAGAAAGGAGATTGAAAACACTACATCGGACATTGGACCGGCTGAAAGAGAATTTGAGGAGAAATTATTCTACTGAAAACAGTTTTAATCGTGAATTATTATTGCTTAGCTTGGTGGTGATTTATCTCCAGCTTTCGAAGTGTTTTTCTGTTTCAAAATATATTCTTAGGAAATATAAAGCCGAAAAACTTATTTAAATTTATTTCCAGAGAAAAACTCTTCAAGAACTCCTCTAACCTTAGATTTATTAATGTCTGTCTGCAAAATCATAATTTTATCAATGGTCATTCACCTTGTATTTTCATTTTCATTTTCAAATTTGCTGTAGACCCTAGAAAGTTACTGTTCATATTTCGATCACTATCTAGAAGGCTTTGACTGCTCTTTTGTTGGTAGGTATTGTCAATAAATGCTCAGAAATTAAATACTCATCTTGGTTGGTTTCTATTCAGTTCTCGAAAAATACCTGATTTTACTACAGTTCTGGTTCTACACCAGGTATAGATATGATGAAGATTTCTTTAAAGGACAGTAGTATTAATAATATAATGATATACAGGGTGTTAATTAATGGCGTTGACAAACTTCAGAACGTGATTCTTTGAAAGCTTTCAGGACGAAAAGTTCACATAAACATATATCCCAAACGGCTTGGTTTTCGAGATACAGGGTGATAAATATACTTTTTTTTTCAAAATTTTTTGGAGCTATCTTCGAGTACAATCCATTCAATACTTATAACGCACGATACAAAATAATTCATTTCTCAAATAATTCACAGGGTCCTCCTTTTTTCAGAGTCAAGCCTTGTTCCAACCTTCAGAAATTTTTTTTTGCCGTCACTGACATATCATGAGAAAGGAATGATCAATGTTGTTTCATTCAACTTCTTTTTGTTCTCCTGAAGTTTTTCATTTACTTGTACGGTTCAGGAGCTATAATGAAAATATTTGTGATTAGGGTCAGATTCGATTCAAAATTGGTATGTGAGGTTTTTTTAGGTCGTATATTTCGAATTTTCTGTCAAAATTCATCAATTAAAGATGGCGGCTCCAAGATGTCATTATGGTCTAATTCGATTCAAAATTACTGTGTGAGGGTTTTCGGGGTCAGAGATTATGAATTTTTCGTAAAAATTTGGGAATTCAAGATGGCGGCTCAATATGATCGACGAGTATTGTGAGTATTGTGATTTACATTTTTTAGTAAAAAAAAATAATAGTTTAAAAAAACTAAAGAACACGCTTTACTTCCCATGGACTAAAAAGTAAAAAATTCAAATGTAAAAAAGCGTGTTGTGCTTGATAAAGTTCTCTTGAGCTCTTCAACGCTCTGTATCGTTAAATTAAACTAAACAATATGAGAATATAGATCGAAAGCACCCACGCTTTTTTACATTTGAGAAATTTAATTGTCAATTATTTTTTACTTTTTGTTCCTTAGTTTTTTTAAACTAATAATTTTTTCAATGAAAGTATTTCAAAGGAATTTACTCTAATTCAACTGCAATATATTTCATGTTATGAATCTTTAACTAGGGGTGAAATTAATATAAATATCACGTGCTAATTCCTATGGATTTTCATATTTTTTGTTGCTTTCCCTTCTTTTTCGTCAACTGATTTCCTTCCTTTTTCGTCAACTGATTTCCTGAAATATTCGGGTCCTTTCAGTGAAAGCCCTTCAATATTCACACTGAGAGTTTGAATATTTCATTTATTAACTAACAGCTTTTAGTACGTGAATAGGAAGAGAGCGAAATTGTCAGTGTTATATATTGGATTGGGTTGTTTCAGGCAAATGGAAAACAATGTTCAGTCAGGTCCACTCACCCCTATAATTATAACCTTGATCCAGTAACGACAGACAAACTCGAGCAAAAAGTGAAGAATGAATTTGTAGCACTCTGAAACTCGGCACATAACATCTTGACATCATGTTTTAATAGAAAAATAATTGTTTACCAAAAAATCAAGGGTAGAAAAAAAAAAATCTTTAAAAAAAAATATATATTTTTTTGTTGTTATTTCAGAAAATATAAGATTTATCAAAAAACGTTTACGATAGGTTGAGAGATAATTCAATTCTCCACAAGAATGATTTTGAGTAATACCTTATGAAATATGCTCGTTTTCTCAGAAAACGTGGTTTAACGCCGACGTCACATCTCATGCTCGCGCTAACAGCAGAATAAGGCAGGGCCGAAAATTTGATTTGTCATAACTTTGCTAAAAATTATAGTAGAAAGAAAAGAAAAAGGGCATATCGTTTCTGAAGACTTCTACTTCCTCATGCAAATATAACATGTGAGTATCTGAGTACCTTGAATGTGTTTTGTCCCACTTCACATAACCCTTCTACGATATTTACGGAGGATCCGAAAGTCATGGATATTTCAGTTGATATGAAATAATTATACTGAAGCAGGAATCAATACCCTTTTTGGACCATATGCAACGATTTAAGACTAGTCTCACTAATACATTCCAAAGAAAAAACTGGGTTTTCATACACATCCTACATAAAAAATGAGGTTTCAAGCTTGCGGTTTGCACTTCACAATAGCGTTATTAAATTTATATATGCAGGATATGAATAAGCGCTTATTTTCAACATTTATTGAAGAGAATGCCGATTTAATAGGTAAGTTGAAAATGAGGCAGGAGTAAAACGAAGTTCAATTACGTTTTCTGAGAAAACGAGCGTATTTCATAAGAAATTACTGGGAATAATTTTTGTGGAAAATTTAATTGTTTTTCACCCTGTTGAGTTGTTTTTCCGATAAATCATATACTTTCCAAGATTACAGCAAAAATATCTTTATACATTTTTAAACGAAAAAAATATATATACAGTGACCGCCAAAAAGTATGTACCATATGGGAAAAAAGTTTATTATAAGAGTATTGAAAAAAAAAATCTTGGGAAAAGTTTGTGCATGTCTGATAACCTAAAAATCGATTTTGACACATGTCACGTGATCGCTGGTATGGCGGCAAATTGAAAAAAATTACCATGAATAGTAAAAAAGTCGGATAAAATGGCAAGATATCGAAAAAAGTTATTTGAAAAAGTTGCTTAGAATTCAATTTTATATACATATACATGGGAAAATTATGTGGGAATATTGAAAACTGCAATTTTTTTTAAATAGTTTTCTAGCTGTAGAAAAATATCAAATTATTTTCTTATGAATTGCTTGACCATACTGAAATATTTGTATTCTGAAGATAATAATAAAACTTTCTCATTTTCTCCACACCAGAGAGCACTAAATTGAAAAAATTTAATTTTGTCAGAACCCTTGCTGTTTGTTACATTGGTTCGTATCTAATAGATATATCACAATTCTACTATTATTGCGATGATAGGGAAATCCAAAAATATCGTGTTTTTCAGATTATAGTCAATTTTTGATGATAATCGTGCATGAACGTTTCACTTCGCACATAATCTTAAAAATAGTGCGTCAAATTAAAGAGGCTCGAGTTTTCAACATTGCATGCGAAGTGAAACGCTCTGGCACGATTATCATCGAAACTTGATTATAATCTGGAAAACATCATGTCTCTGGAGTGTCATGTAATCACAATGGTCGTGGAATTCTGATATAACTGTTAGATACGAACCAATGTAACAGCCAGGGTTTTAACAAAATCCATTTTTTTTAATTTAGTGCTTACTGGTGTAGAGAAAATGAGAAATTTTTGTCATTATCATTAAAATACAAATGTTTTAGTATGGTCAAGCTATTCATATGATAATAGTTTGATATTTTTATTCAGCTAGGAAAATATTTTTAAAAAAATTCTATTTTCAATTTTCTTTCATTATCTTTTCAAACTTCGTATATGTGTATAAAATTTAATTCTAAGCAACTTTTTCAAATCACTTTTTTTGATATCTTGCCATTTTACTCCACTTTTTGCGTTCTCATAGTAATTTTTTTCAATTTGCCGCCATACCAGCGATCACGTGACATGTGTCAAAATCGATTTTTAGGTTATTGGACATGCACAAACTTTTCTCAAGAATCATTTTTCTAATACTCTAATAATAAACTTTTTTCCCACATGGTACATACTTTTTGGTGGTCACTGCATATGTTCCACCCCTGGAATTTTGGTAAACAATTTTTTTCCGTGTTCCAAGTTTGGTAGTGCTACAATCGATTCTTGTCTCAAAACCCAATCGCACTGGATTACCTCTCATTTCAGAAATGATTGAAGAAATTTGAAATAGACGAGGGCGTCATTCTCACAAATTATCTTCACCCATTATCTTCTGAATGGAACAATTTCCATCAACTACCAGCTTGATTGTAATGTAATTGCATACTCATTTTCAGGTGGCAACGCCATGCGACGTACAAATGGCAATGAGTGAATTGATCATACAATTGGCTGATTCCTTTGTGCCGGTATTTATGTAAAAAATAGCATCGAGTAGGGAATATGAGGACAAAATTCCCTTTGGAATTATTGTTCAGATATCGGGACTTTTAATACTGCTGCATATCAATTCTTTTTCCTTTTCTAAGAATGTATTGGTTGTTGATGAGAATCATGGATCTAATATAATCTCTTGTAGGTGGCCGGTAGCTTAGCATTACTTCATTTGTATTAATGGTTAAATTAATCACTCAAGTTTTGGGTATTGCTTTGGTTGAGGGGCTGGAGTTCAGATGGCGCCAGTGGTTTAGTGAACGCTAGGCTGCGGGCGGTGTCTCAGCTTCTGTCTTGACGTGGAGATTTTGTTGAAACATTTGTTGCAGACATAAGTTATTGTATTCTGATGAGGGCAAGAACATAGAAATCGTTCTATAATAGGTGGTCCAAATGTTTCAATCAACATTGGAACTAGGAAAGTAGTTGTTTTCTGGATGGATTTTTGACCCAATTCTTCCTATTGTATAGGATTATGGCAAAGAGCGTCGTCCTGGTAGCACAGGACAACTTTCATATTAGTTTTTTCCACTATTAAAAAGTTGTAAAATATTTATTTTTTGAGCTAAAAATTCGAATAAAAAAAGAAATTGTAGTGGTTTTTGTTAAGTTTTATGCTGTTGAGACTACAATTTCTTAAACTGTCAAATGTCAATATTATTAACATAACTTCGTTTTTTTAAATGGTACACTCTGTATATTAATATATGACCGATTAGAGATGATCATGAAGAATCCAACGATACTAGGTTTGATGGTGTTATCCCCAATGACTACGGAGATATCGATATTTATTTTATCCATAAGCTTAATGAGTGGAAGAGAGAGTTGGAAGGACCCGCCAGAAAAAGTTTCTCTCTCCCACTCATTGCGCTTAAGGATAAAATAAATGGCGATATCTCCGTAGTCGTTGGAGATAACACCATCAAACCTGGTATCGTTGGATTCCTCATGATCATCCCTAACCAATCCTGTAATAACAAACAGAGTGCACCATTTGAAAAAAAGAAGTTATGTCATAATGTTGGCATTCGACAGTTCATAACATTTTTGACTCAATAGCAAAAAACTTAACAAAAACCAATTTCTTTTTTATTCGACCCTTAAGCTGAAAAAATTCATATATTACAGCCTTTTTAAAAGTGGGACAAATTAAAATGAAAGCACTGTATATTTGAAGTATTGTTCAAATGACGTCACCTTTTGAAATAAGGATCATTCCTCCCAATTTGTTCAAATTTCGCCTGAAATAGTTTTATTTCATAAACACTGTTTATTGAAAACGAAAATCATAAATCCCAGCTTCCCATGTAAACTGTGCAATCCTATATGCGGTTAAATCTATTGATTAGTTAAGGAACATAAATATGTGAAATTATTTTTCAACGCTTAGTTCAATTAAACCAAGTAAAACATTCGTTGATCAAAATATTGTATTAGCCTCCTCTTCAATCGAATGTAATTTTGCTTTCCATTCTCTGAATCAATATTGAACCACCAGTCAAAACATCATTTAATTGAATTTTAATGGGAACACTGTAGATATTAGAATATGATTTGAATATAACCAATAATACTCCGACATCGCTCCTTCAGTTGTTTTGCTTGGTGTGCAGTGTGTTATTTCAAAATATTACATTGAACGAAATTGAAATGGTAGTACAGGACATTCTCTACACGTTTTTATCTGTAATTCTGTATAATCCATTACGATTGGGTTTTGAAACAAGAATCGATAAACACGAAAAAAAATTGTTTACCAAAATTCCAGAAGTGGAACATATTTTTTTGTTTCTTTCAAAAATAAATGAATACATCTTAGAAAGTATATGATTTATCGGAAAAACAATTCAACAGGGTGAAAAACAATTAAATTTTCCACAAAAATTATCCCCAGTAATTTTTTATGAAATGCGCTCGTTTTCTCAGAAAACGTGATTGAACGCCGACATCAAATTTCAGGTTCACCCTTACCCGCGTCTAAAAGTTCCTACGGAGCCGAATATTTTATTGGTCATAACTCTGCTAAAAATGATCGGAGAAGAAAAAGGAAAAGTTCGTATCGTTTCTGAAAACTCCTACCTTCTCATGCAAATATAATATGCGGGTATTTGAGTACTTCGTACTTCACGGAGATGTTTGCGGATGATCCGAAAATCATGAATAATTTAGTAAATATAGAATTATTATACTGAAGCAGTAACCCATACCTTTTTGGACTATATGCAACAATTTTAAAGTAGTGTGACAGGTCCCACTTATACATGCCAAAAAAAAGCTTTGTTTTACTCCAGCCTCATATATTCAACTTACCCATAACACCGCCGGCATTCTCTTCAGTATATGTTAAAAACAATCGCTTATTCATGTCCTGCGTATATGTTTAATAACACTGTTGTGAAGAGCAAACCTCAAGCTTGAAATCAAATACTCCATTTTTTATGTAGGATGTGTATGAGGGATTATTTTCAACATTTACTGAAGGAACTGCCGGGATTAGGCATGAGTAAAACCCAGTTTTTTCTTTGGCATGTATGTATAAGTGAGACTTGTCTTTTTAGTCTAAAATCGTTGCATTTGTTGAAATTTGAGGAATTGGATGACACAAACAGACAGACTGAAAATTCATCAACTACTTGATCTGATTCAAAGTTAACTTTCTGAAAAGAAATTGGCAATTTTCTTAATTTTCTGAATACAGTGATATAATTATGGAGATATTAAGTATATGTGTCTGTATTTCATTATTTTATTATTATGTGTATATCTATGTGTATATACATTTTTGGTGATTATCTGTTAAGTGATATATTTTCTGTAATATTATTGCTATTATCATAATTATTTTCAAAATAAGTAGTGCTATGTTATTTTTTTTTAAATATTATTTCTGTACTATTACACAATCACATTTATTATCATAATTCAACCATGTACCCATCCCTATACCCATCATCATACCCATGCTCGAGGGCAACCTTTTATGGGTTAACTATATCTCCTTTTCACCCATTTATATCATCATTACCGAAGTGAAATGAATATTATTATTATTATTATTATTATTATTATTATTATTTTCCCTAAAAGGATATTCCAGTCAGGCCCTGTCTCCAAAGATAACCACACCCCACGTCCGTGGGGTTAGCGGTTCCTGGGTCCGAGAATCATGTGCCCTGAGCAGACGCAGTGAACCAAGGATGACGGCCTTCTGCATTTGTCTAAGATTTCTGCCATATTACGGCAAGCCGGTATGATTTTTAAGTTTGAGAGCAGTGTGTCCATCATTCCACCAAGGACCCCTATAATCAGAACCACCATTTTAACAGAATGGTTTGGGTATAGCCTGCGGAGTTCAAAGACTAAGTCTCGATATTTAGTCCGTTTCTCCTCCTCTTTTCGGACGATGTTCGTTTCACTAGGAGCCGAAAACTCCATGACGAAAATCGTCTTACTCTGATGGTCGAGGAGGACTACATCAGGCTTATTGGCTTGTATTTGCCTGAGGGTGGGAAATGAGTAGTTCCAATATATTCGGCACTTCTCATTCTCCACAACGGACTCAATATCCCCCGGAGCATAAGGCAACACCCGTGTCTCGTCTATATCGTACGAGTGTCGTAGATGGTAGTACAACACTCGTAGAGCCGCGTTATGCCTGTGGATATAGGCTGAGACCGCATATGCTGGACATGCTGAAAGCAAATGCATAAGGGTCTCAGGCACCCCACGACACGCTCTGCATCTAGTGTCGGGGAACTCTATACCCATCACGCGACTACGGTAGACCAGGGTGTTGAAGACACCATCCTGACAAGCCATTATGAATCCCTCGGTCTCCGACTTCAGCTCACTTGACCTGAGGAAAGCAAAGGTCAAGTTTTTGGATAAGCCAAGGTCTTCAATGTTCTTGAAGAAGACCCCATGCATTGGCTTATCCTTGTGCAGCTTCAGGAGGACCTCAGTCTCCACAGCTTTGATGTGAGCTTTTTGCTGAACGGATTCCAACTCAGTGACAGAGTTTGGGTTTGCTCGTTTTAGTGTCGAATACGAGACCAAGTTCATCAGCTACCCGGATTGCTGCCTTGAAAAGAAATGCTCCAATCCCTGCTTTTTCATGGTCGTGGACCATGCAGAGAATGATCTGAACTCCTGATGACTTTACAGGCTCCATCCTTTATTATTATTATTATTATTATTATATTCCAGGTAAATTTCTGAGGTGTACGAAACGCGAATGTACGAAACAAGAACAAACCTACAAAAATAGAAAACATCTTCATCAGAACGGCCAGGACAGAGATAGACGGTCGCAGCCACCAGTTTTTTGTGTGTGATGTCAGTTCGCTTAAAGGAATTACAACGTGTTACAGAGAGTCGAAGATAACTTTTTTCTTCTTAGTGCTACGTTGAAACCATAAATCAATGGAACCTGTTGCTTTTTTGTGACTCTTTTTTATACTTTCTGAACTGGGTCATCATTCCCTGAAAGCTGAAACTCTATTCATGTCTGTGCTTCTCTGAGCAGATGAGATTCGTATTCTTTCGAGCTTTAACGTATGGATCTCTTTTCACTTCGTGAATATGGAGAGATTATGTACGGTATACTCAGTATGAATAGGCTTTTATCCATTCGTTACTAGGAAATATTTCAGTAGAGTTCCGAAATGAATATGTCACGTGTTTGAACTTTGTTGAAGTTTTTCGATGTGTGAATAACCGGCATTTCCTAGTTCTTTCAATATTATCTGATGGACATCCAACATGAGTGATGATTTGAATCTTTCAGTTATTTTCAGGACTCCGTATCAATAGTAATTATATTCAACATCGTCTCATAAATAAATGATATGTATCCTATTTCATCATCCATTAACCAATCTGTTTTTTAAATTTCATTTCCTTATAACTTTTTTATTGATTGATGCATTTTAACGTAATTTACATATGAACCATTTGAAAATATTGCGAATCCAGTGGTGGAATCAGATTTTTTCTAAGAAAATCACTAGTAATTTTTTTATATTTTTGACCTTGAAAAATAAGATTAGTTTGCCCCAGGAAATTTGGTGTCCTAGTAGACTTTTTGAATGTCTACCTAACGAAAAAAAAAATCATCTCAATCGGTTGAAAAACGTAAGTTTTATAAGGGTGCTTCCATCTTAAATGGGTCACACTCTATATATACAGGGTGGGGCACCGAAAACGAAACAGATCGAGTATCTTCAAAACGCATGTGTTCTGAAAAAAATGCAAAAACACGTCGATTTTTAATACAAGGGGGACATCTTCCTATCGTAACCTCAACTGTCATACCTCTCCCCCTTCCACTTGGTCACTATCACCCAAACAATTTGTATAGGGGAAGTAGTGAGTGTGACACATCATTAAAAAGGTAATTTCATAAGGAATTCAGCCATGTCAATTTTCGCTACCTAACTTCCTATTTTAGCGCCCTCTTGCGGGAAAAACAACTGTTCCGTATTCCACATTATGATACTTCATTTGCACGCTAATTCAACATAAATTCGGTGACAATGAATTATGGAATTTTTCTGAGGTAAAAAACAAAATGGCGGCTTCAGAATGGCAGGCAAGATTTGAAATTATGGTCCGACTTCCGACTTCGCATAATTTATCAAAATTCTGAATTTCCGATGAGTACAGGGACAACAAAAATTAGGGATTTTCATTAAGAGTAATCTACCCTTATTTTTGATATTATCGAAGAAGTTTATTTAGAGAAGTTGTTTAGAATCGAAAATAATATTGAGATTCGGATCACAGCCACCTACGTAACAATTTTTTACGCGTGCCGAGCGTAATTCTTACTTAATCACACCGACGCAATTTCCTGGGAACTTTTTTTATCGTCTCTTGAATCCTTCCATTGTTATTGTATTTAGAGTCACTTTAAACTTTAAGGCAGTCAGAGGAGGGGGGTGATTACCCCATTCCCCTCCCTCAGGCACGCGCCTGTGTTGGATCCGCTATTTTAAAACAAGAGCAGGAAATTCAAACCCCGTACAATTACAGCAAAACCCATCAGAAGGGCGGAAAAGTTCACATTAACGGATATACCTTATCCAATCTTCCTTCAACTCACTCTTGAGGGATTTCTTGTCAAGTGAAAAGGTTTTTTTTTTTCTATTACCGCTTCCAACTTGATATGTGAATGAAACCGATTCAGTCCGATACGAGAAAACCGTTCGACCTCAAAAACTCTTGAAGGAAGTAGGTGTACGTAGACATGCTGGACAGCTCAGAAGTGATTAATTGAATTTTTCGAATACTACACAAGAAATGCATCAGGATGTTCAGCCTAGATCGGTTCAGTAACTTGGAATTTGCGAGATATTGCCACTCCTTTGGAACTGTTTGTTAAGGTAGGTATTTTCATTCCATTTATAATTTTGTCGATATCAGGATTTTTCCAGGAACTCCAACTCTACTTTTCTCTAGAGAGGGAAAGTCTTATTTTGGAAAAAAAGTTGCGTTTGGATTGTCTATTGATTCCTCCAATGAGTTTGAGCGAGAATCATGAAGTTCTCCTAACCCAATTACAGAAAATATTGGGGGACTCTCTTTTCAGTTGTTTGATTCTCATCTTGAATCCCAACAGGTGAAATGTATTAGCTTTATCTCCTATTCGATTCCAGTTCGTGTGAAGTATCACTGAGTTGCTTATTTATATCAACAGATGGGGTATGACTATATACTGTTTATTACCACCAAAATAGTAATCTTTACCAAAATGTGACAGTATTACGGTTCACGAAGAAAGGAATTAAATTATCATAACTGATTTATGGTGATTATTACAAAATTAGTACTGTTATGCTTATATAGACGTAAGTATGTTGATATTTGCAAAATACCACAATAATACTAGGCTGATCAACAAGAATATATTGCATATCATTATAAACTATAGATAAATGAATGTTTAATAAAAATAAATAATGACAATTAATAATAAAAATTAAATCAAATAAGTGTCCTCCTGTCCATAGAAGAGTACATATACCTTTCCGCTCACCATGGATCCTGATGGAATCGGGGAAACATGATAATCGTTGTAATCGTGCCACATGCCTGTAATTGGATGCTTACACAGTAAGCAGTATGGTCCGGTATAGGAAGTCCCACTGTGATTCAACAAAGCATATAAATTATAGTGACAAAGGACTTCATTTTCTGCTGTGTGGTTGCTCATATCTAATCCTTCTAGAGGAAAATCGATAGTGACATTCAATTTTCTTCGAAATCAATCTTTTTCAGAGAACTCTAAGTGGATTACCAAAATATTTGGGAATTTATGAATCAATACAGATTTTGTGCATTTCCTCCTTTATTTGCATATCGAACATGTCGGTTTCTCACATTCTCAAGTATCTCGACCATGACTCTCTGAAAAAATGTATGTCAATTAAACTGGAACATTTTTTGATCTCCAATTTTTCAGCAGAATCTGCAGCACCACCAGCAAATCTTGGAGTTGAAAAAGTATGGGAGAGAGCAACTGTGTCTGCACCAGAGGTTTTCCATGACTCCAAGGGATGAGAGACATCCCGTCTGGGCGTTTATCGTTATCACGAAAAACTCCTATCGGTTTCAAAACAAAAGGAATATCAGCAGTTGATAAACCACCTTTGATTAGGTCGTTAATAGAGAAGTGTCCTGATAAACGTCCAAAACTAAATTTACAACACAAACCATGAACACCTTCCTCGTTTACGATAGATTCACATCTGCAAGTATGGCTTACACAAATAGAACATCCTAAACGAAGACCTACTGAAATCCCAAAGGAACCATTATCCAGTAAAGTGTCAAAGGAAGCAACACGAAGGGCGTTAATCCAAGCACCAGATTCCTTTGTGGAAACTGCCTTGAGGCGAGCCATATCAAATTGAGATTTAGCAGGTGACTCAAGTAGTTTAGTAGATGACGATTCGATAAGGAAGAAGAAGAAGAAGAGGAAGAGGAATATCCCAAGATTTCTGTAAGAATTTACAGCTAAGAGCATCGGATCCTGATTTCGAGAGCCATATAGGTGGGTAGGATGAATTTGGTACGGTAGAGTAATTAGGTAAAATGTGGTCAATAAAATTTTGGATGCTGTTGAAAGAGGGAAGGAAAGCTGGTAAAGCGAGTGAAGATGCTGAAAGAATGCCTAGACCACCCTTGTTCACGGAAGCCATGCTAGATCGTTGAAGTTGTTATTGGTTATCTGCTCCAAAATCGTACGATGCGTTTAATCAAATTGATTAGGTTCCTTTTCAGCAACTGTATTCGCGATGTTTTGGAAGAAGATAAAAATACCACCAAAGTTTGAGAGAGGTTGGGTAACTTCTGTTTATCACCTCATAAGAAAATGTTCGATAGTTATATAATGTAAAACTTGAGCGGACTGTAGTGATTTGTTTCATAACTTCAAATGGAATAATCTAATTGAAATTTAGTGTAAATCATTGTGAAAATTCTCTTTAAATTTTTTCATTGATTCGGTCAACATCTCTATGACAGCAATATCAATCGCACTATAAATAATCGGACATATTTGTTCGACTTTTTTTATGCTCAAAGCAAAATGGCTTCTCTGTTGTCTAAACTGCCTACTCAAAATAACCTTTCCATAAATCTCTTCACATAATTTCACATAATTTTTTTATATTCCTGATGACTGATACAATAAAGATATTCGATATCTGGGTTTTCTTATTGCCCTCAAAAGGCTTCTTAATTGCCACTTTCAAGAATTAGGCCATTTATCACGCCTTTCTTGGTAAGGGTGAAAATGAACTTAGCAAATTAGGAAACGATAACTGTTACGCGAATTGCAGGTGAATCATTTCTATAATGGATATATTAGATTATTTGAGTATTATTACATTCATTCATCCATGAAATTCTTATTATACAATGAATTAATCGGGAATAGTCTATCACTCTCTGAAAAACGTAGGGTGCAAGTACCAGTTATGACCTCAAGTAATGGTGTGACTTTTGACACGTCTGAATTTTGAATAATTGTAGTTAAAAAACTCATTTTTTTGTTGAAATAAAAGTTGGCAAGTAGATTTGGCTCTGTATTCATAACCAAAATATCAAATATTCATCAATACTCTACAAAAATTACCATACTTGCCCGATAGAATTTGGAACTTAACCGGTGTTCCTACCAATTATCACCACGCTTATATTTTTAAGACTTCTCACATTTTTTTTCTATTCATGTTAACTGGAAAGACAAAATTAGCTAGCAAAAATATCTAAAATTATAATTGCAATTTTCAGTATATCTAGGAAGATAACGACTCTTTTTTTTCTTGGTGTGTTGGCATCAACTGCTATGGTCATTAGTGTTCTGGATACGCCTTGTTACTAACTCCATACGCCACCTTAGGAGCAACACTGTTAATTATTAACGCAACAGTGAATCGTTAAGGATTATCCCCAGCCAGCAACAAGATTAAATCACTCAGATTCACATCTGAAACTAAAAAAATCCTGCGCTGCCTTGGGATCGAGCCAGCGACCTTTCGATCACGAAGCCCCGGTGCTACCACTGCGCCAATCCCCGCCCCTATACCGACTCTTTATTGTCCAGTTGAATATATTGAATAACGGAGGGGTTATTCCTATTGTATAGGATTATGGCAATAAGCGTGGTCCTGGTATTTCAGGACATCTTGTTTCTCTCTTGACAAGCTTATTGTTCTGGGTATTGCTTTGATTGAGGGGCTGAAGTTCAGATGGCGCCCGTGGTTTAGTGAACGCTAGGCTGCGGGCGGTGTCTCAGCTTTTGCCTTTACATGGAGATTTTGTTGAATCATTTGTTGCAGACATTAGTTATTGTCTACAGAGACCTACCTTATACTGATGAGGGCCAGAACTCAGAAATCGATCTATAGGTGGTCCAAATGTTTCAATGAACATTTCCATGCAACTGGCAATTGCGGAGACATCCTTGTAGGAGAATTTGTAAAATATAATATCTCAACAGGATATAATACAATTACTTGGGTTTAATACTCATAATATCAATAGCGATCAAATATAAATCTCAATTCCCACACATTTTTGATCTTCCAGAAGGAAATCGTGAAAGAGGTTCATTCAACAGGTCTGTGATTACAAAATTATATTAATCCCTGGAAAACAAATACATTCTAAAACAGAATTGTATCAGTAGTGATTTGGAAAGAAAAAAACTACTGAGAAATGGCAATTTATTTTATTTATGAGGGTTTCAAAGTTGAAAATTGCTCATTCTAATCTGTCATTTCCAGAACCGAAATAGATTTATCACTCTGACCAAATTACATTACTGAGAAAATTGGCAGCAGGAAAGAAAGTTGTATTATAATAATGTTCTGTATAGTCATATGCAATGTACATATTTTTCAAAATTTGAGAAAAATAAATTCCTTCTCATTTCAATAATTGATATCAGATTAACCAAATGTTCACTTTTATAATAATCCAGTACGATTGGGTTTTGAGACGAGGATAGACTCTAGCACCACCAAACTTGGTATGCTAGTTGCTGAACCATGATAAATACGAAAACAAATTATATTATACCGAAATTCCAGGGGTGGAACATATTTTTTTTCTTTCCGTTTAAAAATAAATAAATAGATTTTTGCTGTAATCTTATATGTATATGATGTATATGATTTATCGAAAAAACAACTCAACAAGGTAAAAGAAAATTCAATTCTCCACTGCCGGTATTATGAGTGAGTTGAAAACTGAAACAGGAGTAAAACCCAGTTTTTTCTTCGGCATGTATAAGTGAGACGTGTCTCACTAGTCTAAAATCGTTCCATATGGTCCAAAGAAGGTACTGATTCCTGCTTAAGTATGATTATTTCATATTAACTAAAATATCCATGACTTTCGGATCCTCCGTAAATATCGTAAAAGGGTTATGTGAAGTGGGATAAAACACATTTTGGGTACTCAGATACTCACATATTATATTTGTAGGAGGAAGTAGGAGTCTTCAGGAACGATATACAGTTTTTCATATCCTTCTACTAGAATTTTCAGCAAAGCTATAACAAAACCAATTTTCTGCCCTACCGGAAATGGCAGTGGCGGGTTAAATCGAGCCTGAAATTTGATATCGGAATCCAATCAGGTTTTTTAAGAGAACGAGCGCACTTTGTGAGAAACTACTAAGTATATTTCTTCCGGAAATAAATCTTATACTTTCCGAAACAACAGCAAAAACAATATAATTTTTTTAAATAAAAATTTTTCTTGGTTCCAACACTGATTTTTTGGTAAACATTTTTTTTCTGTACATGATGCCAAAAAGTTATGTTTCAAAGTGCTACGATTCATTCTTCACTTTGTCTGTGGTTCCTGTACTATAAGGACATTCTGGAGTTAGACGGAATGGTAAGCATTTCAGTCAGTGAAATGTATTCGAACGGAAAATTTCAACGGAATCTTCTGATTAAACCGTGAACAGTCCAGTCCAGATAACGTGCCCCAACAGAATTTCAATAGAATATTGCGAATATACATATTAAGTTTATTGGAGAGAGATAAAGTGTGTCACGCGAGAGATTGTGTGTCACGATTAACATTTCTCATGAAACTATTTCCTTTCAGAATTCCAAACTCGTTCCTAAACGATGTCAGATTCCAGAAAACCCAGTAATGACTTGCAAGGGAGAGCGAAAAGGACTATCACATTGGAAGGGCAGGACCCCGAAAGACATTATAATTCGTGACTTATTTCAGTTCAGTCATTGGTTCAAGTTGAATCAGTTACAACTAACTGTGAAAACTCGCTGGTGAATTAAAAACAGTTTCGACATGATTTTTTGGGTTTGTAACCTTTCACAATCTGAAAATGAAAAACAAAAGTTGATTCAAAGAAATCTGTACAAGTGTAGAAGGCAAATTAATTAATTTGCCCGATAAGTTACTGCGTTCACAAGACTGCTGTCTTGAAAGAAATTAATTTTATCATACACATCCTACATACAAAATAAAGTGTGTGATTTCAAGCTTGAGGTTTGCGCTTCACAAGAGTGTTATTAAACATACACAGAGTGGTCCAACGAAAAGTATGCACCTAGCTTTTCTCCTTTATTTGGAATTCATAGCAAATATACTCGAACACGTGAAGTGTGCCTTTGAGGGGGACACATTTTAGATATATTTTGCAACTTGTGTCTTCAACCCCCTAGCGAGGGGGTGTTACAAGCCTAAAATTTTAAATGGAACGTGGGGTCGAGTGATATATCATTTGAACGGGCATAAAATTATCTATCCAATGATATCCTATTTGTTGAAATTTACCGAAACAGTTAATTCGAAAACGGCTTTAAGAACATTAACCCGATAATTTTGGTATTAATGAAAATACAAATCAGTTTTGGTTACTAGGAATCAGGATAACGACAATCATTTCTAAATTACTTTATTTTGCCGAAAGCAACATTTCAATGATAATTTTTTGTTATCACAACTAAATTCCCCATTTATCGTTTGCGTGATTTTGTCGAAAACGACTGCAGATAAGTGTAACAAAAAAACTACAGATATGTGTAACATTTGTTTTACAGATGAGTGTACATTTTATTTGAATGGAGCTTTGAATAGGCATAATTGCCGTTACTGGGATGACAGTAACCCATATTTATTCCGTGAGGATCATTCCCAGGCCCCTAAAAAAATAAAAAATAAACGTCTGGTGTGGCATATTAGGACCACTTTTCATTTCTGGAAATTTAAATGGTGAATCTACCTAAACATGCTTGAAGACGCAATTGATCCTTTCATCACACAAATAATAGAAGATGACCAAAATCATAATGCTGATCGGCTTCATTTCCAGCAAGATGGAGCACCTCCGCACTATTTTGTTCCTGTACGAGAAATTTTAGATAACCGGTTCCCCGGACAGTGGATTGGCAGGAGAGGCCCAATGGAATGGCCTGCCAGGTCACCTGATTTATCGCCTTTGGACACCATATCCTTTTGTGTTTGTATTTCAATGACATTGTTTTTGCAAATTCCTCGAAGTTTTTGGAATGTTTGTAATACTGAATGCTCAACATTAGTTACTACTCGCTATTCAATATGTATTAATAGTTATAAGTTATAAAGTTATAAAAATATAGCTTCAAAGTTCATTTTGCTTTCTAGAAAAACCTGTTTGAATGAAACGAAATTCAATCTTAAAAAATGGCTTGAAAAACAAAACGACTGTTTACCATAGTTTATTGATGCCTGATGTTAATTTGTTGCTTTTGACATAGTCAAAAAAAAAATATGTATGGTGATATATTCGACTTTTTTGTCCGTTGATCATTTTCGTCCAAATTCTCAGTTTATACAATTCTACTATTCTGAATTGATTGGCGTTCGGAGAATTCGTCTATCTCTAACTGTTCTCGAGTTGGACAGCTTTAAATCCATTTTGAATGTTTTTTTCCCGTTAAAAATATTTTTGATGGGATTTCGATATTTTCGTTCAAAGATTCGGAATCAGCACGTCAAAATACGTTGGATGACAATAATTTGAAATTCTAAAATTGAAAAATAAAAAGTTCAAAAAATTATGTATGGTGATATATTCGACTTTTTTGTCCGTTGATCTTTTTCGTTCAAATCCTCAGTGTATAATAATTCGACTATTCTGAATCGATTGGCGTTCGCAGAATTCGTCTATCTCTAACCGTTCCCGAGATGGACAGCTTTAAATCCATTTTGAATATTTTTTTCCCGTTAAAAATATTGCTGATGGAATTTCGATATTTTCGTTCAAAGATTCGGAATGAGCATGACATTTTACGTACACAGGGCAAATTTCGTGTCGATGTGACGACTTGTTGTTTATCATGATTTTTAGGGGTAAACCCCTTACAACTTTTTTCGAGTAATTTTCAATTTCTTTTGATAGACTCGAAATTCTTCATATATCTAATTCGACCATTCTGAATCCATTGGAGTTCGCAGAATTCGTCTATCTCCAACCGTTCCCGAGTTGGACAGCTTTAAATCCATTTTGGATGTTTCTCTTCCTGCCAAAAATATTTCTGATGGGTTTTCGACATTTTTGTTCAAAGATTCGGAATCAGGGGCCCGATTCTCAAATGTCTACTACCCTATGTCACATGCGACAAAATATCTTCATCTCTTTTTAATGCTTGGTCCAGAAAAGTGATGGAAATATTTTGTCGCATGCGACATAGGGTAGTCGACATTTGAGAGTAGGGCCCCAGCACGCCAAAATACAATGGAGGACAAAACTGAAATTCAAAAAATTAAAAATAAAAAAGTTCAAAAAATTATGACTTTTCAACGTAATTTACATATGAACCATTTGAAAATGTCGCGAATCCTGTGGTGTAGTCAGATTTTTCTAAAAAATATTTTTTTAGATTGACCTTGTGAAATAAGATTAGTTGGCCCTGGAATTGGAGAATTTTTCATGAGATTTGTTGTCCTAGTACACTTTTTGAATGTCAATCAATCTACTCGGTTGAAAAATTTAAGTTTCACCAGGGTGGTTCCATCTTAAATGGGTCACACTGTATGAACCTTGAATTCCAATATGTGAGTATATTGTAGAATGAGCATGAAATGGCATACATCTCCCACGAGTAGGTACTACAAAATTTGATATACCTACGAGTGGGAAATGGGTCATTTCTTCAAATTGTACACTACACTTTCATATGGACACTTGAAAAATAAATGTTTTGCTACGAAGCCCGAGTCCATAGAAGATATTCGCCAACGGATTATAGCAGAGTGCCGAAGCATAACACCTGATATGCTACAAAATGTTAGACATAGATTTGAACAAAGTCTGTATTATTCTATGGAAGCAAATGGGTCACAATTTGTTGAAGTAACATTTCAATAAATCAATTTAACAGCTTATTTTTTTTACAAAGTACTATTACAAGTAACAAATATTGAAACGTACTAAGTACTACTTGTACATGTTTTAATTCCTAGTAACCAAAACTTATTTGTATTTTTCATTGATACCAACATTATCGGGTTCATGTTCTTAAAGCCGTTTTCGCATTAACTGCTTCAGTAAATTTCAACAAATAGGGTATCATTGGGAAGACAATTTTGTGCCCGTTCAAATGATATATCAGTCGACCCCACGTTCCATTTAAAATTTTAGGGTTGTGACACCCCGTCGCTGAGGGGTTGAAGGCACAAGTTGCAAAATATATCTGAAATGTGTCCCCCTCAAAAATAAACTCCACGTGTCCGAGCATTTTTGCTTGCAATTCCACAAAAAGGATAAAAGTTAGGTGCATACTTTTCGTTGGACCACTCTGTATGCAGGATATGAATGAGCGATTATTTTCAACATTTACTGAAGATATAGCCGGTTTTATGGGTAAGTTGAAAATGAGGCAGGAGTAAAACAAAGTTTTTTTTTTGTATATAAAAGTGGGACCTGTTACACTACTGTAAAATTGTTGCATATAGTCCCAAAAAGGTATGGGTTGCTGCTTTAGTATAATAATTCAATATTCCATGATTTTCGGATCATCTGTAAATATCTCCGTGAAGTGCGACGAAACACATTTTAGGTACTAAAATATCCGCATATTATATTTGCATGAGAAGGTACGAGTCTTCAGAAACGATATGAACTTTTCCTTTTTCTTCTCCGATCATTTTTATCAGAAATATGACCAATCAAATATTTGGCTCTGCCAGAACTTGCAGCGGCGGGTAAGCGTGAACCTGAAATTTGATGTCGGCGTTCAATCACGTTTTCTGAGAAAACGAGCGCATTTCATAAAAAATTACTAAGAATAATTTTTGTGGAGAACTGAATTGTCTTTCACCTTGATGAGTTTTTCCGATAAATCATATACTTTCCAAGATTAAAGCAAAAAACTAATTATTTATTTTTAAACGACCCCTGGAATTTCGGTATTTCGTATTTATCATGGTTGCAATAACTAGCATACCAAGTTTGATGGTGCTACAATCGATCCCCGTCGCAAAACCCAATCGTATTGGATTATTTCAATAACTTTTTATTTTCGAATAGAAAATCACATAAGTAAACTTTGTGTTCGGTACTATTGGTGATGCATTCAGCATTGTAGCACTGAACGCGTGGTAATTTTTTTTAAATAATCTATAATTAAGGCGAATACAGTTGAGATATATATACATTACCACATTACCAAATATTTATAGATGGTGTACCCTCTGCGCAAAATGGAAATTGGAAATCATTGTTGAAATTGTATCAAAAATGATACTTCAACCAACCACACTTTGTCTGGATTATTCTAACGACAAGCTAATCAGAAAATCCAATTTCAGTAAAGTAAATCAAGAACAGTTTAGAGTGATTTTGTATTTTAAAAAAGCCATATATTCCACAATGATTCGACTAACTTTCTAGTTGATCAATCTACCGGTGTGGCGCATGGTGGTTCCATTCTCTGTTTGACTGTTTCCAGGCAATTGGCTACATTCATAGATATGTCAACAGGTTTGCCAGTTTGTCTGTGCATGCATCCTCCCAATAGTCTGTTCATTGTTCATCTACTCACTCACGTGTCCACATCAGATTATCATTCAAGCGTTATCCCTGTAAATGATTCAATTACCGTATATTTAACATGGTGAAGAACAAGCAGTAGAAATTGAAAACTCCCAAAGTTTGGAGTTCTTCGTCTCAATGCAAACTTTAATAGCTGTCTGGAGAACTTCGAACTTGTACACGATTTATTAACAAGCTTTTCCGTTCAACCACTATCACGTATCGCCTCGAGGGAAAATGAATTTCCCACAGATAATGTAAAAGGGAAACTTTTTCATTTCATTTAGAGCACGGCTGGATAACAGGCAATTCGTTTTTCCTTCATGAAGCTCGTATTTCACATTCCTGGACCGTGATGCTGTAATAACATTTTCGATAGCGGACAATAAGTTTTTGAGATATAAATAAAATATGAGAGAAAGTAGGGTCCGTGTTTCATTATTGGACAAGTCAGTTTCTGAGGGCGGAATTGTCGACATTTTCTTGTTCATGAAATAGCTTTCGGCTCGGAACAAGAAGACTGAGAGCCAGCAACGTATTTTTTTCATGTTGTATTTTATAAGTCGTGATAATTTAGTTGCTGAATCACATATTATGCCTTTTAAGTCCAGTCTGGCAGTCCCTAGCGGCCGGGTTTCCACGGGCCACATTCTAAAAAATATCGGTGGTTGTCACAACAATATTGTTAAGTCATAACTCTCATCATAATAACGGGATTTCACTGCTATAACCTACTTCTTATAGTTTGAATAGTTACTATCACAAATATAATATTGTCACAAGTAGACCTTCGCTATGACTTTACTATTCATTGATTTTATGAGCTACGAGCGTTATCTTGACTACTCTAAAACGTTATTGGCAATTTTGTGATGATTACTCTTCAGCATTGTCAAGTTAACTTCATGTTTTAGCGCTGATCTCTAGGCAGCCAATAAACTTCCCTACAAGAGGCACGTGGCCGTCTACTCAAATCCACTACGATTCACGATGCCGCCGGCGTAATCAGATCCGCGCTATAGCCGCCACTGTCGCCATATTCGCGTGAGTTTTCGCTTTGCCATTCTAGAATTGGTAGATGTAATTAAAAATTAAAAAAGTATCCATAGTTTTGTGACAATTATGTACATTGTGTGTGAATGTACTTGCTTCTACTTCGTAGTCTTGATGTTTTTTGATCTAACGCGCGTAACAGGTGGTGTTGTTGTCTACTCGTAACCTGAAATTATGGAATCGAAACTTGATCCTCATATTGGAAGGTAACAATATTTTTTGTTTCTTCTTCACTACTCAGAATTTCTACCAAATTCATTCAATTTTTCTGTACAAAAAAATTATTTTTGTACAACTATCACCGTGAAAAAAGGACTAATTATCAAATTATCTACACTGTAATGGGAAAAATTAGCATGTCTCATCGGTAGCTCAGTTGTTAGAGCACTGTACCGGCAATCCAGTGGACGTGGGCTCAAATCCTGCTCAAGGAGAATCTTTTTACTAGATTTTTAACATCTGTCTGAATGCCGCGAATTTTTCCCATTATATTCATATCAGAGACGCTAACTCACTTCTTGATCTTTTTTTTACATTTACTACTTCAATAACGCTCCAAGTGTACCCACTGGAATTGTGGCTCTCGCAATCACTGAAAAAAATGTGGTATGTTATATCAATAAATGCCGTTTTTTAGCTCTCCGTTCATTGGCAAAATATATTTTTCATCGTGGCAATGAATAAATATTCACTGACTTTTGTAGGTATTTATTGATACAACGAATTCAAGTTTATTGAGATCAAAGATGATCGTTTCTTACATTTATGAACAGTTTTCGTTGCTCCTGCGGAAAAGTTTATTGAGGTGAGGAATGGGGTACACTGAGATCAATGATGATCTAATTTCAGACCTATGAACATATTTCGTTACGGCTTTGAAAAAGATTATTGAAATGAAGAAAAAAGTACATTGGAACAATGTATATTATTTCATGAAAAAACTGTGGTACATAATATCAATGAATACCGTTTATTACCTTTCCGTTCATTGGCACAATTAACTTTTCATCGTGATAAAGACTAAACATTCACTGATGTACGAAGCTATTTATTGATACAATGAATTCAAGTTCATTGAGATCAAAGATGATTTTTTTTTACATTTATGAACAGGTTTCGTTGCTGCTATGGAAAAGTTCATTGAGGTAATGAATGGGGTATACTGAATCCATTTGAAATTGTTCATCATATCAATGAACGTAATTAATGGTCCCAGAGATGATTTTATTGTTACAATGAATCCAAGTTTATCGAAATCAATGATAATCTATTTTCAGATCTACACACAGGTTTTATTGGGGCTATGGAAAGATTATAGAACGTGTAGCGAAGTTACTAAGTCCCAGTTTTGTTAGGCAGATAGAAGCAACATTTTCCTCCCATTCTATAACTCCGTAATTAATATGTTCATGATTAGCCTTATGTCGAACCAAGCCATCTCGTGTTTAAATATACTCATAAATTTTGCCGGCATCTGTTCAACCGAATCCTCGCATAGAAATCTCCGTTGCTGGCAAGTTAGCTTTAGCTGGTAGTACACAGCGCCTCCACTAGAGGGACCACTCCGCACGACTTCGTTGTTTGCACAGAGCCGGTTAACTTAAGCAGACAGAAGCGATCGTTGAATCATCTTCTCAGGTAGCACAGACTACAGAGACATCCGAAGAGCTCCGAAATAAAAGATAACTTGGAGATACGCCTTCCAATCAAGATTGCGATGTTCTGATGAATGCATATTAATTATTTTGCATATCTTTCGGAAACTCACTGTATGCTCAATATCAGTGGGAGGCCATCATTGCATTTACGAATGATATGCAATGATTGAATAAATACCACTTATTCAAATGATAAACAAAATAATTAGTTCAATGTGTGAAAGCATCACGAGAATAAACTGAAACATAGATTTAATGTATATCAATTATTGAATCAAGGAATAACCGATACTTAATAATCACCGTTCATTGGATTGATGAAAAATATCCATCGTCGAACTAATCTGAATTATTATATCAATCATACAACATTTATTCGAAGAACGAACAATAATAATTAATCTGATGAATACAGTTTCAATAGTTAAACGAATACAATTCATTGCTTGGGTGATCACTCTTTATTCGTTTGATGAATGGAATTCATTACCATAACGAACCTATTTAATGTACTTGATCATGATATCAATGAAATTATTCATTGATATTATTAAGATCCGTATTCATAGTATGGATAACCAGTGGTACATTGACATAACGATTGCGTTCATTGGACCAAAATTGATAAAAATATTCATTGAGTCTATGAGCTTTTTCATTGTATTCAGGTACCAATTTTTTTCTGTGATGAAGGTCAGAGAATATTTATACTAAGAAGAAGGCTAGATTTCAATAAAAATCTGTAAAAATGGGTTGAATTGTGAGATTTCAATTTTATATCGTCACAAATGAATTACTCTTGCACCAAAGTCATATTTTTGATACTGCTTGCATGCGACTGACAAAATTTAAGATTTAAGACTCTACATGTAACGTAATCTTTAAAATAAGGAAATTTTCCACATTTCTTCCATATTTCTTTCATATTTCTTCAGCTAATATATAAAATTAATGGCATAACTGATAACTCAGAAATATCCAGGGTGCTCTATGTGAAATAAGCAGGCAACATATAATTTTCTGACGAACCGAAATAAAATCACTGATTCCCAGAATTGAAGAGTTCCACGAATCCTCCTAATCTCCATGAAATTTCAGATATCCACTCATCAATATTTCATTTATTCTGGAGATGAAATATGTGACAAAAAATTAATCTACTCCAAAACAAATTTTAAAAAATCTACAGGTACAATTGATTTTTGTCATTTATTTATTAGTCTTTGGATTATTGGCCATGTTCGGCAAATCCAACAAACCCAAGTAGAGCTACACTTCAAACTCAACCCTTTGATTCTAAAATTAGGACTGCGCTTTCAAGTTTAATCAACTCGATGAAGCTTTTATTTGATCTGTTACCGCCAAATTCATTCCGAACGCCCACCATCAGCAGTGAAAATTGCTAGGTATCTTTGTGATTTATGAAGCTAATTTGGAATTGAATCGATACATAGAGTTTTAATACGAACGACTAATAATCTAGGCAATTTGATGATACAAAGTTTATTGGAGTTTTACTCACAATAATCGGTGTTCCGGCAAAAAATAAATACATATTTGTTAACAGTGCACGAAAAAAAACGATAGTTGACTAATATTAGGAAAATAGTAAAAAAAACGTGACTCAATGCAGATCCGGACTTCTTTCCTGCGTGACTCCTTCACTGTACTGTTGTTCTCCTTATAAATACAGATTTGAACAAAAATTATTCACAGTTCCTTGTATTCCTTGGGATTCACGGCGTTCTTCAAAAGAAAAAGTAATAGTTTAAAAAACTAAAGAACACGCTTTACTTCCAACATGGACTAAAAAGTAAAAAATAATTGATAATTCAATTACTCAAATGTGAAATTTTGGGAGACCAAGACTCTTGGGAGAGAGTCTTGATTGGTGCAATGCCATGTTGTAAGCTACTTTGTGACAGTTATAAAAAATGTCTACCCTTCAAAAATTTGTTTCTTTCAAAATGGCGGCCTTTTTTCGTGTTTGAAAAAATACAGTACTGTGTAAATATCGAAAATGAACATCTGGGCTAGTTGTCGAACATGTCAAACATTTCTCCGTGTTTATAGACATTGAAATGAAAATCTCAAATGTGTATACACATTTGACTGGAGTTCAGATGGTGCCCATAGTTTAGTGAACGCTAGGCTGCGGGCGGTGTCTCAGCTTCTGCCTTTACATGGAGATTTTGTTGAATCGTTTGTTGCAGACATAGTTATTGTCTGCAGAGACCTACCCTATACTGATGAGGGCAAGAACCCAGAAATCGATCTATAGGTGGTCCAAATGTTTCAATGAACATTTCCATGCAACTAGCAATTGCGGAGACATCCTTGTAGGACTCTGCACGGAAATTCATTAGATGTAATTCAACGTTCGTCGTGGTATTAGCCAGGAAAGTAGTTGTTTTCTGGTGGATTTTCGACTCAATTATTTCTATTGTATAGGATTATGGCAATAAGCGTCGTCCTGGTATTGCAGGACATTTGTTTCTCTCTTGACAAGCTTATTGTGAACAATGCATGCAGATTTCTTTAACTTCTCCTTTGGCTTCCTGGGCTTATCCTTCGACTTCCTATACTATTTCAGTGATTTGATTCTGCAAGAACTATTGACAATGAGTGATTGTCTAAAGAAATTTCTATACTCACTGTTCTTCTTCTTTCTCGTGATCTCATTTTCCTACTTTTTCAAATTGTTGAAAAGTCTTTTCTTATTCCTGTTTTCTAGTGAGTCCTCGTTTATCCTGTTCTTGTTCTTTTTGTCATTTGGTGTTATTGGAGGTTCTCTTCCCGATTTCGTTTTCTCACAGTTTCTTATTCCTCTTGTTCTTGCTCTCCACCCATTTCAATACTTTAAAAAAAGCTCTCCTTGTTACATACATAACCCAAGAAGATTGTCCATCAAATGTCGAAGGCTTCAAGGTGTTTACTCGTACTTGGTGATATCAGTAAAAATGGATCTTCATCCATAGGCTTATGTGAAGGTATAGTCTTTCTAATATCAATTGCAGAACATAACAACTCGTCACGAACCCATAGCGGCAAAAATGTTCGATCTGCCATACCTCTTTATACCTCATTGTCAGGATACTATTATCAGGGATACCTCAGGTATCTCGCCTGTGGTAGGTCAAACCAATTTGCCTCTATGGGTTAGGAACGATTTCTGTTCTGTTCTGCAATTGATATTGGAAGACTATATATACATTAATTCCAGCTTCTCCTTGATCCAATTATGTTTTTCGTTGGTGGCTATCGCCTTGCTCGATAATATTCACGGCTACTACCTTAATGATCGTCATTATGATCCTTATAACAAAAATATCTATCATATTCGTTTAAAGGCTTGAATAATTCAGCTGGAGACTAGAAAAAATTACTAATTATCAAATTTATTATCAAACTACAACTTCATAATAACCAATTATCCACAAATTCGACGACGTATCTGACGCCTCCCATCACTCTAATAATATCTAGTTGGTTAATGAAGATCCCATTGACTTTCGTAATGGTATCAAGCGAACCCGGAATGTTATAGATTCGTGAATATTTCACCCTTTCGTGAAATTTCTCGAAGTAGTTTAGAGAATTAACGCTGCCGAAGTTTCTTCACGTCGCTCATAGGCGGGTAGGTAGCGATGATAATTTATCATTAGAATTGTTCACAAATGGGCAATGTTGTAGAACTAGTTACTGTTTTCCTTGGAAATAAATGATTAATTATCTTTTTGCGTTACGTAAACAGAAATTTGGTATCAAATAGCTTAACACATCAGCTTATGATTATATTATGTACTTGTCCGAGAGAATCGAAAACAAAATTCAAAAACAAACTCTTTGAATTGACAGCATCAAGTTCACTTCCTATATCGTTCCCATAGAAACGATGTTTACTGTTAGTATTTTTTCACAGAACTTCACGAAGGATCACTGGTCACTAGAAGCTCTGTAACTTCTGACCAAAGCAGGGGGCAACATTACATCCATAATACGTCACGGTGGCTGGTATAGAAGAGAGAACTATTGAATATCTAACGTTTCTGATCAGCAGCAACATGGAAAATCTTCGGGAATTTATGTTGGAAGTAATTGTTCAAACTCTACTATCAATTATTATTCCAATAAATGAAATTGTTTTATAATGAATAATCAATTAATAATTGACTCTGTTAAAAATAAATCATTCAAAAAGTAATATTTCATGTTTATTTTGTGAATTATTTTGGCAGTGAAAAAAGGACCGCTAGGGCGACTATAGGTGGAAAAAATCTATTCTTCTATTAGTTTTCAGAGGGCTTCAGTCATCACAACGTACGTGACTGATGACCTCATCTTGTTTACGAGTTGACCGAGCTCCGCTTGATTCAATTGGTTTGTCGGTTACGAATTCCAGAGTCGGCTCGGATTCGCCACAAATTCATTCATAACTAAGCTGCATGAATTGATGGAATAAGAGATCCCATTGGAGTGCCAAAAGTTTGTTTACAGTACGAAAATCGAAATTCTAATGAAAAAACACCGTAACTCTCTCAGTTCATAGATAGACCTCATCATGAAAGTGAAGGCGTGAGTCTGATGATGAGAAGAAATGTAAGAAGTCTATCAGGGCGAATTGCTCCAGTCACAAGAAAATGGCCAGTTCAAACGATCGTTTCCGACAGAAAGAAAAATGTTATTACGAATGAAAAAAATAAATTGTCACTCGTAAAACAGTGCGTTGTTTTCAGTTCAACATAATCATTTTCACAATGAATTCAGTATATTTAATTCCTAAAACGATGACTGAACATCAAGGAAACTCAAATGACATTTCCACCTCGAGATAGAGCGTCGAACGTACCGTGCCAACCCATCCATTATGAGAAAATTTCTACGTGCCAGGTCGTTTCGAGAACGCACAGAAACGGCTGCAAGCAGAACCCTTATGATGACAATTCACACGGCATTTTATTTCCACATTATGATGAAGATATGGAACGGATGACATAGAAAACGTTCCGTCTTCTCGCTTTGCAATGCCAGCAACACACGATGGTTCATACACGAGTTGTATTTCGGATCACAGGCGTGCCGAGAATTATTATATAAAATTTTATATTTATTTTCGTTAGTCAAGGTTTCATAAATTTAAAAGTATTTTTAACACTAGTGTTAAAAGTGATTTTGTGAAAACGTCAGTTTTTAGTTTATGTGTTAATGAATTAAAAACGTAATTTTTAACGACAGTTGTACAAAAAATTATTGATTTCATCAGAAATGTAACATCACCTGAAGCTATCCATAGTTGAAAGGCAAAAAAATTATCGGAAACTCAGTTGAAAAGCTCTGATGGTCCAGATCACGAACCAAATGAGTTACGCAGAGGGACAAAGTCCAATCAATACAGTTTTGTAAAAAACAACGAAAGACTTCTAGATAATCCTAGGCAAGAATAGTCCAACCAATATAGCAAAAATAAAGGCTGTTTTGCAAACTAATTCTAAAATAGTAAGCGACTTGCGCTATGACTTCGGGGATACTTTATAAATAACTAAAATCCAAATTGCAACTAAAAATTTTTTTTGTGCAATTGTTTAAACAATGATTTTTAAACAAAAAGGTCCTTTTTTTTTTGTAAATATCTCAAAAGGTACTGAACGAATGGCTTCACTCATGAAAGACCGTTTGTAGAGAATGAAAAAACATACAAAATGGTTTTTGGAAAAACCCGATACGACCATTTTTCGTCGAGAAAAGCCGGAAAAACGCTTAAAAAAAGGCCTTTTGTCAAAAATTCGTATCTCCCTCAATTTTCAATATTAAGGAATAATTTTTCGGAAAATGGTAGCTAATATCATGTACGTTGAGCTCCCGAAAGGTGGAAATTGTCGCTTCAATATTTTTTCTACAATCGGGTTTTAAAAAAATTACAGCCATATTTTGCATGAAGCGTCATATTACGAGAAATGGTCCGATTTGAATTTTTAAAGCGGCATTTTGAAGTTGAGGTTAAAAACTACAATTTGTCTATCTCACATTTTCACATAAGTTTGGAGAAAATTGTTAAAAATGCTTCTGAACACAGCGCTTCGAGTGAAAATTCGTCGCCGAGTCGTGCTAAGGTAGTAGTGGAGGGGGCGCCGAGAATTCAGGAGCAGATGTGCCCGTTTGGCCTTGAACGCCGCTCTCAAAGGCGGTCTATGTTAGTTGCCACGCAGCTTTTACATTGTACAGATCTACGGTTTTTGGAGAAGAATTAAAAATTTTCTTATTATTAAATTTCAAAGTTTATTTAACAATGGCAGTTTTGTACCAGTGAACATCTTAAAAAATTAATATATTCAACGAGTATTAGTTGATTATTATTAACTTTACTATTGTTTATTTGAACTGCAGGGTGATTAAGTGCAATATTTGGGTAATAAACTGCATAAAAGTAATGCAATTACAAGCGACGTCTTTGCTGTATACCAAAAAGCGCCGTGTGCGCGCAACCGGTCTCTCACTTCTCCTCCGCTTCTCGGCGCCCCCTCCACTACTACCTTAGCACGACTCGGCGACGATTTTCCCTCGAAGCGCTGTGTTCAGAAGCATTTTTAACAATGTTCTCTAGACTTATGGGAAAATGTGAGATAGACAAATTGTAGTTTTTAACCTCAACTTCAAAATGCCGCTTTAAAAATTCAAATCGGACCATTTCCCGTAATATGACGCTTCATGCAAAATATGGCTGTAATTTTTTTAAAACCCGATTGTAGAAAAAATATTGAAGCGACAATTTCCACCTTTTGGGATCTCAACGTACATGATATTAGCTACCATTTCCCAAAAAATTATTCCTTAATATTGAAAATTGAGGGAGATACGAATTTTTGACAAAAGGTCTTTTTTTAAGCGTTTTTTCGGCTTTTCTCGGCGAAAAATGGTCGTATCGGGATTTTCCAAAAACCATTTTGTAGGTTTTTTCATTCTCTACAAACGGTCTTTCATGAGTAAAGCCATTCGTCCAGTACCTTTTGAGATATTTACAAAAAACCAAAAAAGGACCCTTTTGTTTAATAATCATTGTTTAAACAATTGCACAAAAAAAATTTTGAGTTGCAATTTGGATTTTAGTTATTTATAAAGTATCCCCGGAGTCATGGCGCAAGTCGCTTACTATTAGAATCAATTTCCACAAAAAATCTATATTGGTTGGATTAGAATGCAAACAGTGTAAGTTATCAGCATCAATATTCTCTTCAACAATGTCCTGCAAGGAAAACTGCTGGTAAATTTACTACGTAGAAAGCAAGTAAACGTAGAATCTCAAGAAGAGCGAGAATCAGATGAACTAATAATAACTCTAGGCGATCGAAATGGAAAGGAAATAACTGTTGAGATGACATTTCAAATAAATGATTCGTTCAAAGAACTCTTTTAATAATAAGATACTGTTAGCTACCTGCAATATTATTCTTTGACGAAGTGCAGTAATACATATCTAAACTTCTCAGATGTAAAGTTAGGATGTTTTGGAGTTCAAATTATACATCCTTTGATGAAGTGTCAATTCGGACTACAGCGGGGACTTCAGAAATAAAGGAATATTAGAGATATTCGAGGTAGTAGATAAAATAGAGGAAAAAATATACTAGAATTCCAGTTTTGATAAGACAAAAACTGAAAATGCTGAATAAGTGATCATCAAAATAAACGAATACACAGACTGATCAAGCAATATGGTTCTAGTGTGAAAGAGCAACAACAAACTTTGATTAGGCATTGATCCTCTGAAAAGCTCTTAATAATTTAAAATATCGAATCCCCCTTCCAGAAGAATAAATTCCAGAATCAGCAAAGGCAAGATTTTTTTCTATCTTAGATGTGGAAAATTATATCTGGCATTTTGAACTAGACAGAAATACGGGTGGTTGTGATTACCATTTTGATTGGGCCCATCTATAGAGATTTTTCAACCGAAACTTCATGATTTTGTACAAGGAATTGAAGGATTGATATGTCTTGCAGATGATTTACCTCTTCTTGGTGGTGGAGAGACTGACGAAGAAGCCCTATCGGAACATAATGAAAATTTCAAAAATATTCTGGATGTACTGAAACAAAAGAATGTCAGACTCAATGAAGATACAATGAAAGATGTCAAACCCGATGAAGGAAAAGTTGAGGCAATAAGGAATATGATAATCTCAATTTATTACTTGATGATGTTTTGATGATTGCCTCTTTATTATGAATACAAATCTGATAATTGAAAAACTCGAAAAACGCTACATGTGAATGAATATATTGGAAAATATATCGAAAAAAAAATATATCGAATGGACTAGTTTGTCTTATGAAAATAGAAGACAGAGGATTCAACCATTAATATTAGAATCAACTTCATGTATTAATATCTTCGGTATCTTAGAAATTCAATCAAACGGAAATCTATCACCAGTTTCATTGGTCGTTTATTATTTGTGGATATGACTAGTGAAATCAAACAGAACAGAAAGAACGTCACCAGAAAAAAAGCTGTTACAACAACAAATAACTTTTTCCGTCGTTTCATCGCTTCGCTGTTTTGTGCAAAGAAAAACTGTATGCCCTTCAGCTTTAAATCATCAATATGTCGAAGCTTAGTCCCAGTATTTTTCCTTATTGATTTCCCAGGCATTTGCAGTGGACGATTTTGCGTTGTGCCTGTTGGGAATTTAATTAAATACCGAAACCATTTTCACGATGTGAAAATGAAAGATTTGATAGGTAATCAAATCCATTATTCAATCCATAATTTATGGTTCAGTCCCTAGGAAGGGCGATTCAAACAAATAATTTCGAGGAACGAGGTTTGCAGGAGCCTGAAATTCACTGAATAAGTACTCTACTAGAAGGCTATTATTTAGTGGGATGTTTCTAAAATGTATGCTTGATTTTGAGTAACCGAAAAATTACTTGTCTTTGCAGATGACTTCATAATTGTAACAATTGTAATGTAATTGTTATTCAATGATCGTTTTTTTTAAAATAGTAATTTTTAATTTTGGATAGTGTCTGTCAAATTACAACATTTCTCTGCATGCAATTGTTAAATTCAAAAATTAAATATCTTGACTACTGATTATTAAATATACTGGAGTTTTATACCAACACCAAACTGCTATTTTAACACCCCGACACGTGTTTCAATCACCAAGACCCAAGTAGCACACTCATATTGGGACAATATTGATACAATATTGTGAAAATATTGGCAAAATATTCAAAGAACACTTGCCACATCTGAAAAACGAAAGAATGTTCTGAAACAAACCATCCCATAGACTTCAGATCATTGAGATTAGTTAGACAAGTTATCAATAACAGGAATCTTGATGCCTATGATAGCTCGGAAATAAGTAAACATAATAAGATTATGGATAATCATGGTGGACCATTACAAACTAGTTCACTGTATATCTGGGAACCTTTTCTCCCGACAATAATTTTAATTCCACAAAACACGCATCTATAGGTATCTATAGGTAAATAGACGGGATCAAACTATTATACCTCTGATGCAGTATCCTTCAAAACAATAACCCAATCAGATGGGGAAGAAGTTAAGAATCATCATCTCATATCTTTGTATTGGTATTGGTAAATACTATTCGTGGTATTTCTACAACAGTCAGCTGGTATGATCCAAGTATAATCAATCTTTTGTGATGTACATCGTAACATTCCATCAATATATGGTGAGGTGTTTCTGGATGTTCCCCACAAAGTCTGGTGTTCTCCCCCAAGCCTAGCTTTCTTAGCTGTTCTTTGACTCTGCAGTGCCCCGTTAAAAATCCAGTGATTATCTTTAGACTAATTTTGCTGAGGTTAATCAGTGTCATTGATTTTGCTCGGTTGAAATTGCCGATGAGATCTTGGGCCTACCCTCAGCCCTGGAAGTCTAAGCCAGTATGTTGCTCTCATTGTTTCTTCAGCTTTAGTGAGTTCTTCTTGAAAGTAAGATAGTCCAAGTCCGCATAATGATTCTGGCCCGATCAGTGGCGTAGATGCTCCTTGTTCATTGCCCTCCTCTCCGACGTGCCCCGGCACCCAGAGAAGGGTCACCTTGTTGTTCCTGTCTAGATCATTAAGTCTGTCTGGGCATTCCTAAACCATCTTCGAAATGTTAGAGGAGCTCAACGCCTTGATGGCTACTTGACTCTCGGAGAGGATCACGATTTCCTTGTTCCGGAATTTCCTGTTGAGGTTGAACTGAATGCACCTTCCTATGGCGTAAATTTCCGCTTGAAAAATGCTGGGGAACTAGCCCATGGGTTCGAAGTATTTGGTGCGAGGACCAAAGACTCCTGCTCCAGTTCCCTCGGGAGTTTTGGACCCGTCCGTGTACCATGTTATGGTATTCTTTCCTAGAGTTCGAATGGATTCTATGTTCCATTCTCGCTTGGTATTTAGTTCCGTTCGAAAAAATTTCTCGAAACTATATTTCCTGGTAATTTCGTCAGTTGGGAGATCGGCAAGGTGTGCACATTCGGTGGGGGTTGAGCCTCTTACACCGTGTGGTCACTTTGAGTCCGACTTAAGCCAACCTGAGGTTTGCTCCCCAAGCAGTTCTCCTCACCATGACATGAAGAGGAGTGAGGTCCAGAATGACCTCTATTGCTACTGTTGGAGTCGACCTCATTGCTCCTGGTATATAAAGACAAGATTTCTTTTGTTGTGTCGAGCTCGGTTCTGCCGTGCCACACTTCTGCTCCGTATGAGATCGTAGGTCTCACTATCATGGTATACATGCGTCGCGGTACTGATGGGTAACAGCTACATGTTTTTCCTGCAATGTTTCTGCACACTATCAGTGATGATTTTGCCATATTAGCGATCTTTTCTGCGTGTCTGTTCCAGAGTAGTTTCAAATCTAGGGTAAGCCATAGATACTTCACCTCTTGCTGACATTTTAAGTCTGCTCCATCGAGGCGAACAGTTCTTAGGTGCTGAAATTTTGTTCTTCTAGTGAATGGTACTACTGTGGTTTTTTATGAGTTAATTCTCAACCCCACCGAGAGGCACCAGAAGGTTGTCTCTAACTCTCTTTCTATGAGATCGCAGAGGGTTCCTTCGAATTTGCCTTTGGCCATAATGACTATGTCGTCCGCATATCCAAGGCAAGTGACTCCGTTCCCGGTCAGTGAGACTCCACATCAGAGGTGATAGTACCCCTCCTTGCGGGCATCCATTGTTTGTGATGATCCGAAAGCTGCTCTCGCCCACTTTCGTTTCTGCAGTTCTTGTAGCCAGCATTTGGCACATCCATCTATCTGTATGTGGTTCTGTTCACTTCTTTAAACATTAGGGCCCTTACAAAAGGCCCCTCACCTCGTATCTTAAGTACATTAAATTTTAAGGAGGGAATTTTCGGTAACGATTAGGATTTACGTGGAGAATCGCATTCAACAAAGTTTCAAACGTGAGTTACCTCAAAGAACACTGGCGGAAACTGTAATCTGAATTCTGATTGTTCAGGGGTTTTGTAGAAAATGACTGAACCCATCACCGGATGCTATTCAGAGAGTTAAAGAGTTTCTCGTCGAGCCATTCATTGCCATTGACCGAGGATTTAAGCGAAAGGAAGCAAACTGAAAGCTATTTGTTCCGCCTGCCGACTGGCTATGTACATTGATGGATAATGAAAATTCACATCTCCAGATACGAAATAGCGTCGGAGTTTTTTAATTTTTCAACAAATGAAATGATGCGAATAACTCAAATCCAGTATATATTACATACAATATACATAGAGTATAATATGTCAATAAATAAAAGCAAAGAACTCACACACTCAATTAATTTTGAGTTAACAAAAACAAATAAATAGATTGCTATTACTAATGTAAAATTTCCTCCTTTCTCGTTTAATCATATTCTTCCACGAGTAGCACACACGAATTTTTCAAAACTATCCAGTGACACACTTCTTTTCATTTCACAAGGCAAATTGTTGAACGAGACTAGACCTTTTGTAAATAAAGTATCACAAGAAACATTTTCAGAAATCATATAAAAATCATTTGATGCTTGCATTCTAGTATTGTGACAATGTACATCTTGAATATAATTCAGCTCACTTGATAAATAGGAAGGTAACAATATGTAATTCTTCAATTTATATTAATCCAGTAACGGCAGACAAACTCGAGCAAAAAGTGAAGAATGAATTGTAGCACCCTGAAACTCGGCACATGACATCTCGACATCATGTATTATTAGAAAAAAAAAATGGTTTTCTAAAAAATCAGAGGTGGAATCAGAGGTGTGCATTATTTTTTTTTTATATATATAGGTTGGGTTTTATATAGGTTGAGAGATAATTCAATTCTCCACAAGAATGATTTTCAGTAATACCTCATAAAATACGCTCGTTTTCTCAGAAAACGTGGTTTAACGCCGACGTCACATTTCATGCTAGCGCTAACGCGCCACTGCAAGTTCAGACAGGGCCGAAAATTATATTTGTCATAACTTTGCTAAAAATTTAGTAGAAGGAAAAGAAAAAGTGCATATCGTTCCTGAAGACTTCTACTTCCTCATCCAAATATAATATGTGAGTATCTGACTATCTAAAATGTGTTTTGTCCCACTTCACATAACCCTTCTACGATATTTACGGAGGATCCGAAAGTCATGAATATTTTAGTTGATATGAAATAATTATACTGAAGCAGGAATCAGTATCCTCTTTGGACCACATGCAACGATTTGAGGCTAGTGAGACAAGCCTCACTTATACATGCCAAAAAAAAACAGGGTTTTACTCCTGCCCCAGTCTTCAACTCACCCATAATCCCGGCAATTTCTTCAGTAAATGTTGAAAATAATCGCTCATATACATCCTACATAAAAAATGAAGTATATGATTTCAAGCTTGAGGTTTGCACAATTATGTTATTAATATATATATATATATATATATATATATATATATATATATATATATATATGCAGGACATATATGCAAGATATGAACGAGCGATTATTTTCAACATTTATTGAAGAGAATGCCGATTTTATGGGTAAGTTGAAAATGAGGCAGGAGTAAAATATAGTTTTTTTGGCATGTATAAGTGGGACCCGTCACACTACTTTAAAATTGTTGCATATAGTCCAAATAGGGTATGGGTTGCTGCTTCAGTATAATAATTCCATATTTACTAAATTATTCATGATTATCGGATCATCCGCAAACATCTCCGTGAAGTGCGACAAAACACATTTGGAAATTTAAAAAATTGAATAACTTAGAAATTTTGCAATCTAGACATGTATCATTATAATCTCTGATGCAATCTCATCACGTAAAAGATATACTTGGTGACTACGTTTTCCATCACACAAAAAAAGAACAAAGCTTGGGTAAAATGAAAGCGTAATGACCTCGTAATTTTTCATTGAATTATCTAACGCCGACGCCCAAATGGGATTTTATACCTAATATCCCCTTCTTTCTATTCTGTTGCTTTTCATTTAGTGAGGGTTATTGAGCCCTATTCTTTTCATCCTATTTCCGACAATCTTGACAATCTCATGAGTAACAAAAGGTTCTTGACAAAGAAATTAGTATGTTTATATATAGAGTGTCTATCAAAACAAGTTGGAATTACTATATTTGAAACTTTTTGCAAAAGTTGCGCCAACAAAAATGCAATCATTAGCTTATAACACTGTTAGTGTTTTATTGAACAAACTTTCATATTATCTGCCCCTATAGGTTATAGCAAGAATGAGCAAAGTAAACAACAGCAGCACATTCTCCCTAGCTAACCGGAGAAAGATTGTAGTCTTTCGTTGGGACTTCCCACAATACATCGAGGAAACGCCATGCATTCCTACAGCAAATAATAATAATAATAGTTCTTCTATACCAGCATATGTTATATTTCATGTGACACCATCGAAATCTTCGATATCCCCCTCGTGGAGGTGACGTTTACATTTTAAAATATATAAGTTTCGTTGAAAAAATAATATAATTTATTTTGAGAACGCGACTGTCAATTTTTTTTTTAGTTTTCGAGATGGCTATAAAAAATCTACTAGTTTGTCAATTTAACCTAATTCGTATATAGCGTAAATAATATCGGAGATGGCAATGGTTCCACCAGGTATTCATCAAGCCAAGTAGCTTGAATTTTTTCTCAAATACTTGACTTGAGTTCAAAACTCAAGCTTTTGAAAATTTGATATTTGACTTGACTCGATTTACGGTGTGGGCTACTTGACTTGATATCAAGTAAAATCAAACTACTAAGAATAATTATTTATGTCTGATTCAAGTGATTTGTCCGTGATGGGATCGGAACCTTTTCAAAGCAGCGACTCATGATAAATCGTAGATGAAAAAGTGTCAGAATTTGATGACGACTTGAATGTCAAAAATGAATACTTGACTTAAGCTTGTCATGATTTCAAGTCAAGTATAGTTAGAAAATGAAGTCAAATAGTGAATCTGTTGGTACCACCAAATTCCTATCGTCAGTAGTATCCGAGTTGGACTTGATTTGAAACAGGATCTTCATTCATTATGCATAATGTTCTGTCTTAGAAATTGTTAAGCAAAGGTTTCCTGTTTCTAATTCAAACCGTTGAGTCGATTTGAGTCAAATGATGTGTACCGATATCTGCCTGAAATCTCTATAATTAGATAACTTTTCATTGATCAACGACTTGCAGGTAATGAAAGCTCATTGATAGAGAATTACTCTTACATTTATATCATTAGCATTATCATTGCTTGGATGACATCAAATAGGCATGCTTTCAGAAATTACATAAGCGACACGAAGCTTCATATCTAGTAATTTCAACATATCTAACTCCACTTCAAATTAATTTCATCCACATCGGATTTTGTACTAGTTTGCCCTCAGAGTTGCTAACTCCCATTTGCAACTGAGTATCAATTTGAATTCATAGGCGGATATTTCGAAAGTGTCTGAGAGCAGGGAGATGCAAACCGAGTTGGCTAATTATATCGAATGCATTAGTCGAAATACAGGGTGTACTAAGTTCATGCGAAAAAAATTTTAGGTTAACCTCTTAAGGCCGTTTCAGATACATGGGTTTTTGACCCCCGCATAATAAATTCTTTCAGTATTAATAAAATTAATAGTTCTGAACCAAAGAAAATATGACTTTGTGAACTATCTTGCAGTTTATAGGCACAAGGGTCAAAAATATTTGTTTACTATTTGCGTACTATTTGTAAAACCCGTTTTTCAATCGTGTGCAATCTACAAGCAAACATTTTTGACCCTTGTGCCTATAAAATTGTTGTTAGAAATGTTAAAAATTGTGTTTTCCGTCAACCTGCTGTCGTCCCCCTATGAACGGCAGCCCTCAGAAGTCGAAACTTGTGAGAGGATCAACGAGGTCTTATCTTTTAACGTGCGATTCCTAGCACTACCCGAGAAAATAGATCTCGAAAGGAGGTCGTTCGTAAGTCACCATCCAAACCATAACTTCGCATCACGTTCCTTGGCTTTGATATGGATGACCCAGGCGCTCTACCGTTCGAGCTATCCTCTCGGATATAAACTGCAAGACAGTTCACATACCTTCCTTTTACTTGCGTTTCTATGACAAAGTCATATTTTCTTTGGTTCAGAAGTATTAATTTTGTTAATGCTGGAGGAATGTATAATGCGGAAACAAAAACCCTGGGTGGGCACCCATGTATCTGAATCGGCATTCAAGAGATATTCCCCTGAAAAAGAACAAAATGAATTTTAGAAATACCATATAGGTACTCGTAAAGATGTCGACTTGGGGATTTTCTTCAGTAGTACCATTAGGTATGTTATAATTCAAATATATATATAAATATATATATACATATATATATATGTATATTTCAATTTTTTTGTTTTATTCAAAGAGAAAACCGCATCAACCACGAAGGTTATTAGCGGTGAGGTACAGTGTGGCTTATATTAGTTTCATAATATTAATCGATTCCAAAAACTGTAATAACAACTCGATGTTATCAGGGTTCAAAGCATCACTTAGATTCTCGGGCAGTCCTGAAGTTAGCCTCTCCTCACTATAGTCGGGACACTGCGTGACTATGTGTTTAACGTTCAGTTCTTCGTAACAGGGGACACATCTTTTGGGGTTTTCTTTCTTCAGTAAAAACTGGTGCTTGTATCTAGTGTGGGCAATCCTAAGGCGGGAGGCTCAAGCTGGGATTAATTGTTTTGAGCTTGTTATTCTCAAGAGCTTGCCATCTTTCCCTCCATGTATTCATTGTGAGTTTCCGGATGGTATGAGTGTAATCTTCATGTGGCACTCTGTGTATCGGTTGAACTTGTTTCTCTGGCCAGAGAATCAGCAGTGTCGATACCAACTATTCCTACATGTGATGGAACCCAAACAATTTCAACGCTTTTTCCCTTTTCAGAAAGTTTTGCCAGTTCTGATTTAATGATGAGGAGAAGGGCATTTCTGGGATAAAGCTGTTGAATGCCTTGCACAGCGCTCATTGAGTCAGTAAAGATGACGTTATCTTCTCCGTATTCAGTGCAGTGCGTAAGAGCTTTGGCTGTGGCATACAGTTCTCCGGTGTAAATACTTGCTTCTAATGGAAATCGATAACTATAGTTTGCCCTGACTGAGATTACGGCAGCCGCTACACATTCACTGGTTTTTTATGCATCTATGTATATGTGGTAGAAGTTTTCGTATTTGGTGGTTACTTCAGTAAAAGCTCTTCTTATGTGTACTGCTGGGGTATCATTCTTGCGATGTTAACACTATTATTACTTCTGGGTTAATCTTCAATAAATACCAAGAAAATTTGCTGCAGTCTTTTCTTGAGGCAGTATGGCGATGTTAGGTGTCACCTTGAACCATGATTGAACAAAACCTTGTCTTAAAAAGGGGACATTCTCCATTAAAACTGAAAATAGCGACTAAAGTTTGTCTTTCAGTCGCAGATGATTCCACGACAAATTTCATGAATATTTTATCCATATTTTCGAACAAAAATCAAAATGCAATGTCCATGACAGGTTTATGTATAAAAATAACTTTCAAAGTGTTACCGCAGAAGAAATATTTCCATCATTTGCATCCTTGATGTGTATAATTGCTTCTGAAGAGCCTGCTCTCCAATTCTTCCAATCTTCCTGATGAGCTCGGCAAAGCGAAATAGATGTTTGTTGACAAATATATATTGGAGATTAAATGCGAGAAAAGCAAACCTTGCTTCAATGAAATGAACGATATCTGAGAGTGATATTTTCAAATAACATTCTACCTATGTAATTTATTCAATGAATTCTCAATTAAAACTAGACATAATTTGAAAAATCAATTATCTGAATGAAAATGCGAATTTTCACTTTCAGATTTTTTCTTTTCAGTTATAGTCTTTTCACAAAATCTGTCAGATGTACCTAGTTTAATGTCCAGCGTGGCATTAGCGAGGAAAGTAGTTTTCCGTTAGATATTACAAAAAAATCACATTTTTCTATTTTCATGGAGAATGTCCCCGTTTTCAATATTAATACCTCCCAAGAGGTTATCTTGACGATAGAAAATAGCGACTAAAGTTTGTCTTTCAGTCCCAGATGATTCCACAACAGATTTTATGTATATTCTATTCATACTTTCGAATGAAATTCAAATCTTTGTCTATTTTTGAAATCTTCACTTCAGTTTATTGGTTGGTTAGCCTTCAACAGGAGGTGATACCATCAGGTCTAGGGGATTACTGAAAGGGACTTACCGTCCAGAGAAGAGTTTTTCAGATGACGTGTATACTCTAGGGTCTCTAAAGCGCATCAGAGAGCCCACAGCTCACGTAATGGTTGCAGATGAAAGAGGTATAAAATTCACTGCAATCATTCTTAAAAAAATACAATTAATAATTCTCTAGTATTATTCCTACTGAACGGAAACTGACCCTGTTCGTAGATTCAACCACGTACTTTGCACAGAAATTTCAAATAAAATTTTGTCAAATGACGTACCTACTTCTAACTCACGTAACTCAGACTATGCTTATTAGAACTTTTCGTTAAAATGGAGTAAAGATTCTACCAACGAAATTTGTCCAATTTTTTCTCGGACACTCTGTACATTTATCAGCTCATTTCTACGAAACAGTATTACTTTCCATATATTCACACATACTCTTCTATCAAGTCAATTCACTACGTACAAGATTTCCTTATTCCGTATCACTCCAGTTCCAGGTCATGCTCAAAATCAGTATATCGATTTATAGCTTCTTTACTGCGGTATATTCACTGAATAAATATTCGAAAAGGGCCAGGAAAAGGCTCAGGTTAGGTACTTACATGAATGGCCCTAACTGAAAACACACTTCAATAACGATGATATAATATACGATTCGGGATAGCAATTTTACTGGTGAATGAAATAAAAAATCCATCAATGCCACTAGACGGTCCAACAAAACTGCATTTTCAGGGGTAATATAATAAGTGGTATGATTATTACCGATAATTTTTTGGAATATTAATGAATTGCAATCCCAAAGCTGAAAATACAACGAGTCCGCGGGACGAGTTGTATTTTCTTGCATTGGGATTGCCAATGAATTGATATTCCAAAAAATTATAGGTTTTTAATCATACCACGAATTATATTTAGGACGACAATATATCGATTTGAAATAAAGAAAAATCGTGTCACCTGGTAATTGATGCTTTACTTCTAGCCGTATTCGACGAAATACTCTTTTCCACGGCCTCATCTATGATACCAATGAACATTTGTCCCCAACGATCGCTCTTATTAATAAATAAAGATAACTAGTCAAAACACATAAATTTGACGTTTATAATTTAAATCAGTATTTTCACTTGACAGATAGTAAAACAAAAACTAAGCAGGTTTATCAGCGTGAAAATATAGCGACAAGCTATATTTCACTGTAGTTCCGATTCTATTGGCTAAATTTCAAAATTTGAAATCCACTGATTGGTTGTTAAGCAAGGAAATATATTGTCAATGATACATCATTCATGAAAGTATGATAACGACTATGTCATTCACACATGGCTGCTCCTATGAAATCACATGACTGAAGTCACAATATGATATACAATATAAGCGGATATTCAGTAGTAATACCACGAGAGCATCGAAAATTATCAATAAATTATACTTCCGAGTCACGAGACGTACTCTACAAAACGCCACGAGAGCATCAGCTCGAGTGGTGTTTCGAATAAACTTAATGATATATATAGGTAAATAGAGAAAAGGGTAGAGTTTGACATAACTCAAAATTGAAATGACTCGTTTTCGGTTACCTTCTAGTACAGAAATTGATAAACCTTTACAGTGACCGCCAAAAAGTATATACCATATGGGAAAAAAGTGTATTATTAGAGTATTGGAAAAAAGATTCTTGGAGAAAGTTTGTGCATGTCCGATAACATAAAAATCGATTTTGACACATGTCACGTGATCGCTGGTATAGCGGCAAATTGAAAAAAATTACTATGAAAAGGCAAAAAGTGAGGTAAAACGGCAAGTTATCAAAAAAAGTTATTTGAAAAAGCTGCTTAGAATTCAATTTTATACACATATACAAAGTTTGAAAAAATAATGTGAGAAAACTGAAAATAGCAATTTTTAAAAATATTTTCCTAGCTGTATGAAAATATTAAATTTTTATCTTAATGGAAAATAATAATAGCAAAACTTTCTCATTTTCTCCACACCACTGAGTACTAAATTAAAAAAATTGGATTTTGTCAAAACCCTGGCTGTTACATTGGTTCGTATCTAACAGTTATACCCGAATTCCACGACCATTGTGATGACATGACACTCCAGAAACATGGTGTTTTCCGGATTATAATCAAGTTTTGATGATCATCGTGCCAAGAGCGTTACATTTCGCACGCAATGTTGAAAACTCTAACCTCTTTGATATGACGCACTATTTTTAAGATTATGTGCGAAGTGAAACGTTCGTGCACGATTATCATCAAAAATTGATTATAATAATCGGAAAAACACGATATATCCGAATTTCCCTATCATCGCAAGAATCGTCGAATTCTGATGTAACTGTTAGATACGAACCAATGTAACAGCAAGGATTCTGAGAAAATTCAATTTTTTTAATTTAGTGCTACCTGGTGTAGAGAAAATGAGAACGTTTTGTTATTATCATCAAAATACAAATATTTCAGTACGGTCAAGCTATTCATAAGAAAATAGTTTGATATTTTTATACAGCTAGGAAAATATTTTTAAAAAAATGCTATTTTCAATTTTCTCACATTAATATTTAAAACTCTGCATATGTGTATAAAATTGAATTCTAAGCAACTTTTTCAAATAACTTTTTTTGATATCTTACCATTTTACCTGACTTTCTGTCTATTCATAGTAATTTTTTTCAATTTGCCGCCATACCAGCGATCACGTGACATGTGTCAAAATCTATTTTTAGGTTATCGAACAAGCACAAACTTTTCCCAAGATTTTTTTTTCAATACTCTAATAATAATCTTTTTCCCCATATGGTACATACTTTATGGCAGTCACTGTATAATCCAATCCATATTGGAAAACACAAAAAAGGTGTAAAGGGACTGAACATTTTTCTTTTTTGAAGCGTATATCACCGTGTAAATGAACGATTTCATGCTGTTCATGAAATAGTCTTCCAAAATATAACTCGACCATTCATATTGTCGATTTTACTATTTCATTTATTTGATACGCTCCGGCAAAAATTCTCGAGCTCTGTTCACTTCCTGGTGTCTTTGCTACCGAGGATTGCTTATTGGTTTCCCCGCGGGTGACGCTGCGACTGACTTTTACTGTGAGTCGCTGCTTCATTTGTGAGAAAATTTTAGTTATACAGTGGATTATAATTCATTGGGCTGGGGCAGGACGACTTTGATGTTGTCCGGCCTACCCTGTCACTGACGAAATGCATCTGCAGGTGGTCTTCTCCAGCAAAATAAAGGATAATTTGCTGTATAATTACAATAAGCATTTGTAACTGGGTTTTCATGGAAGAACGTTGCACAAATATATGTCAGATGTAATTCAATGTGAGTCGTGGTATCAACCAGGGAAGTTGTTGTTTTCTATCAGATGTTTGCCTCATATTTTCCACTTGGTTGATATATTTGGACAGGGTACTTCGACAATGTCGATTCTACTCGACCATGACAAATTGAGACTATTATTTTCTTCTTTTCATCTCGAGTAACTTATATTTTGAAACAATTCAATTCGACCATATGTACATTAATACTCATAGATAACTCACTCTAGGTAAAGCTCTCGGGAGTTATTCTAATTAATAATGTTCATATTGTCGCATCAAATTATCAAAATACAAAGTACTCTCGATAGAATTATGAAGAAAATAATAGTCAGCTATTTGTTATGGTTTTGTGATGTTACTTACGATAATGAACTTCATCATACGTCTGGAGCTATATTTTCTGAATCACAACTTATGAAGAAATTATATGAAAAAATTGAATGATTCATGCAGTAGGAAGAATGGTTGTGGGAGAGAGTTATTCTCAGAATTCTTCTGAAAATGGTGAGGTAGAGAAAGATGTTCTGATGTGTTTTGGATTTCATATTACTGGTTTTTCTCCATATAACTATATCGCAGCAAGAATTTTTCTTTGTCTGAATCTGACATTTGTAGAAGCTTCTACACGTTCTAATTCACGAGCTATATTCCTAACTTTTTTCGAACCAACATTTATTCTCTTTGTGTTCGGGACAAAAACTGACATTTGCCATATCGCTGCGATTCAATCGGACTCCGTTTGCGAACAAGTTATTCAACGTGTCTGTCTACACTCTGAATGTTGGTTGAAGTGGCAGTGGCAGTTGTACTCGAAGTTGCGGTAGTAGTGCCGTTACGGTTGCAGTTGCCGTTGCCGTTGCGGTTGCGGTTGCGGTTGCGGTTGCGGCTGCGGCTGCGGTTGCGGTTGCGGTTGCGGTTGCGGTTGCGGTTGCGGTTGCGGTTGCGGTTGCGGTTGCGGTTGCGGTTGCGGTTGCGGTTGCGGTTGCGGTTGCGGTTGCGGTTGCGGTTGCGGTTGCGGTTGCGGTTGCGGTTGCGGTTGCGGTTGCGGTTGCGGTTGCGGTTGCGGTTGCGGTTGCGGTTGCGGTTGCGGTTGCGGTTGCGGTTGCGGTTGCGGTTGCGGTTGCGGTTGCGGTTGCGGTTGCGGTTGCGGTTGCGGTTGCGGTTGCGGTTGCGGTTGCGGTTGCGGTTGCGGTTGCGGTTGCGGTTGCGGTTGCGGTTGCGGTTGCGGTTGCGGTTGCGGTTGCGGTTGCGGTTGCGGTTGCGGTTGCGGTTGCGGTTGCGGTTGCGGTTGCGGTTGCGGTTGCGGTTGCGGTTGCGGTTGCGGTTGCGGTTGCGGTTGCGGTTGCGGTTGCGGTTGCGGTTGCGGTTGCGGTTGCGATTGCGGTTGCGGTTGCAATCAGTGGATTTCAAATTTTTAAATTCAGCCAATAGAATTGGAGCTATGAAAATATAGCTTGTTGCTGTATTTTCAGTAGTAATATCCCGACAAAATGCTGAATTTTCACCTTGCTGTCACGAAAACTGTGTTTTGTACAGCAACCCAGTTTGAGCGACTGGCAAAGTGAAAGTATTTTGAAAATTATGCATTTTGAAGGGATATTCGATCAGACAATTTCACGAATACATTAAATTATTATGGACTAAATGCGTATTGCAGGAACGGTTCATCATGTGTCATTAATGTCAGTTGAAGAGTTGAACTAAAGTTGAACCGTCAAACTGACGTTTCTATATTTTGAAGAGATATTCGATCAGACAATTTCAAGCATAAATAATGAATAATTTTAATTAGAGTAATGATAATTAAAAGTACAATTATTATTATAATATGTTGGAGTTGGAATTGCCATTGAAACTGATGTAGTACTTTGCTGGCAGCTCTCTTCATTTCTCAATTTGCTGATGATTTCAGTATGATGTTCTTTATTCAATTGGAGATATGGTTTGATGGAGTTGGTACTTGAATGTCCTGTTATTTTGATAATTTCATTTTCGGTTGCTCAATTTTGAGACAGTAGGCTAACAGCTGTACTTCTATTTGAATGGTTCGTTATTTTCTTCCCAACTACGTCAAGACCGACATGTTTTTGTCCACTTGCTAATTTCGTTCCGATCTACTGGAACATTCTTGTATCAAGCACTGTTTTCTGTTTTATTCCAAGCAGGATTCGGAGTCAGAAAGAACCTGTCCGTTTTGATGGATGTGGTACGTTTCGAAATAATCTTTCTATACAATCTCACAGGGCACAAATACAAATTTTTCGTATTTGGCGTGAGCCATCGGCTGTCAGAAGTACCATGATAACCACCTTGGGCTGTTTTAGAAAAAATTTGATCATATTCAATTCTTCCAGTAGGCATTCCAACATTCAGTTCTTCTTGAAAATGATGGATCACCACCACGCCACGCTAATTTTACTGCTGCAACATGATAAAATTTTCGCTGAAGGCCGATGGGAGTATTTTCATTTCAAAATTTTACCACATTTTTCAGCTCTTCCGGTGTTAATGCCACTGAACTCACTTTGCTTCACTGGAATTGCTTCTGAAGCCTTTCATTTTGGGTTTCTTGCACTTCTAGCTGATTGAAAACACACATCTTTGAATGGATCAATAGATCGTTGGTATTCAATGAAGTATTTCTCTGGTAATAATTTTGCCGTTAGGTTCCAAATGTTCTTCAATACGGATGGATTCCTTATATTCAGTCCCGTCAATTTTTCGCATATTAAATGCCCAAGATTTAAGTATTGTAGCTAATTCTTCATTCGATGTGTTTGCACCAAAGTGTAAATTTTGGTATTCGCAAAAGTCCATGAACTGTTTCCAGACATACTTTCTGGACTTCCGAGTATTCTATGGCACATTATGGATAATTCCTGTCTCTATTTCAACTGAATCTGCGATGCGAAAACGGTTCATTTTGTTCAATTAATGTCGTTGAGACTAGTTGAGACGCCAAACTAAATTTACAGTGATAGTTGTAACTATGGAAAAGTATAAATAAGAAAGAGGCGATTTGACAATTTCACTCACTATGTGAAAGTCGCGTCTCCTGCGATATGAGGACCAATCAGAATGGGATTTCGCGAAAGTACACGCTTCCTTTCGCTTCCTTTCTTTCCGATCCGGAAAGACCACGTCGTCAGGTCAACCACAAATATAAACAGCAATGATACATCTTGTAATCTAATATGACATAAACGTCAGGTTGACAGACTTCATGTTTATTATTCATTAGTTACAACTATTGAAGAATTCACTTTGTTTACGCGATCAAATTTCAAATAATAACTTGGTTGGTTCGTGAAATGATCTCAATAAATACGACTCGTGCTCACAATACAATCGATAATTCTGTCAGAAATCAACGAGATCAAATTGCTTCTCCCTACGGGACTCGTGGTGTTACCAAGCAATTTGATCTCGTTGATTTCTGACAGAATTATCGATAGTATTGCGACCACTCGTGGTATTACCCCCGACAATTTCACTCACTATATGAAAGTCGCGTCTCCTGCGATATGAGGACCAATCAGAATGGGATTTCGCGAAAATACACGCTTCCTTTCGCTTCCTTTCTTTCCGATCCGGAAAGACCACGTCGTCAAGTCAACCACAAATATAAACAGCAATGATACATCTTGTAATCTAATATGACATAAACGTCAGGTTGACAGACTTCATGTTTATTATTCATTAGTTGCAACTATTGAAGAATTCACTTTGTTTACGCGATCAAATTTCAAATAATAACTTGGTTGGTTAGTGAAATGATCTCAATAAATACGACTCGTGCTCACGATACAATCGATAATTCTGACAGAATTATCGATAGTATTGCGACCACTCGTGGTATTACCCCTGAAAATACCACGGGCTGGAGACAGTGTTTTCGAAAAGTCCTTTTCTCATTGGTTTCAATTCAAAAAATGATGGCATTTAGTTGGTTTATATAATATGAGGGAAATTGTCACGGTGATAAACCTGCTTAGTTTTTGTTTTACATCTGTCAAGTGAAAATAATGAATTAAATTATAAACGTCAAATGTGTTTTGACTAATTATCTTTATTTATCAATATAAGCGATCGTTGCGGACAAATTTCCATTGGTATCATAGATGAGGCCGTGGAAAAGAGTATTCCGTTGAATACGGCTAGAAGTAATGCATCAATTAGCAGGTGACACAATTTTTCTTTATTTCAAATCGATATATTGTCGTCCTAAATATAATTCGTGGTATGATTAAAAACCTATAATTTTTTGGAATATCAATTCATTGGCAATCCCAATGCAAGAAAATACAACTGGTCCTGTGGACTCGTTGTATTTTCAGCTTTGGGATTGCAATTCATTAATACTCCAAAAAATTATCGGTAATAATCATACATACCACTTATTATATTACCCCTGAGAATCGTTCGAAGAAATCTACGACGCTCCAACGTTTTTCTGAAACGTTTAATTTTTCTTAACAAACCTGTACATCCAAAAAACATTCATTATACCCATGTGCAACTACGTCCCTTTAGCTTAGTGAGCAAGCAATTAGCAATTCGGGGCTCGCTCTGGTGAATACAATTCGGTTAATCCTCAAATTTCCGGGCTTAAAAGCCTTCCATTCCGGTTGCGCACCTACTCAAAATTAATTTATATGATGACTCAAGAGGTATGGGCCTTTTTGTTTGTTTACTTTTTGTCTGATTGAAATGTCTTGCATTTGTCTTGGGAAGGATTTTGTTCCGACAAATTGTTGAATTTAATTAAGGAATTTTTTTTCGAATTTTTAGCTTCGTACAGACCTGAACATTACGCCAAACAACAAACAGAACAACGAATGGACGTATTAATCCAATCAATAAAGGCTCCAAAAGGGGGTTCATCTTACATCAAATGCGGGATCTTTTTTTATTTTTTGATATTGTTAAGGACCATTAGGTAGTTATTAATCCAAGTTTCCCTCATCCCCCCCCCCTTGCTTCGTCCACCATCTTGAAGAAATTGTCAGAAATCGGCACCTTTTTCAGTTTTTGGCCTCTAGCTCATTCCCAGTAAATTTTTTTGAAAATATGTTTGACTAAATGTGGACTATTAAATTTCCAACAAATTTGATACACACTTTTTTTTCTAGAACCAAGCGTATTTGAGCTACGAGAAGGCGAAAAAGAGCAAAAATTGTCGATTTCGCAAATTTTTCACTTTCGCTCCACTTTCCATCGCAAAAAAGGGGAAACACTTGATCTCAGCAAAAACTTCATCACATGAAAGTTGTAGAAAATTTAATTTCCTTTGAATTTTATATATCAAAAAAATAAATAAAGGGCAATGGGTAGGAGTGGTGTTAAATTTGAGAAAACTAAAAGAAATGCCCTGCACTACCAGGACGACGCTTATTACCATAATCCAATACAATAGAAATAATTGGGTCGAAAATACAACAGAAAACAACTACTTTCCTGGCTAATACCACGACGAACGTTGAATTACATCTAATGAATTTCCATGCAGAGTCCTACAAGGATGTCTCCGCAATTGCTAGTTGCATGGAAATGTTCATTGAAACATTCTGCCTTTACTGGCTAATACCACGACGAACGTTGAATTACATACAATGAATTTCCATGCAGAGTCCTACAAGGATGTCTCCGCAATTGCTAGTTGCATGAAAATGTTCATTGAAACATTCTGCCTTTACTGGCTAATACCACGACGAACGTTGAATTACATACAATGAATTTCCATGCAGAGTCCTACAAGGATGTCTCCGCAATTGCTAGTTGCATGGAAATGTTCATTGAAACATTCTGCCTTTACTGGCTAATACCACGACGAACGTTGAATTACATACAATGAATTTCCATGCAGAGTCCTACAAGGATGTCTCCGCAATTGCTAGTTGCATGGAAATGGTCATTGAAACATTCTGCCTTCACATGGAGATTTTGTTGAATCGTGTGTTACATTAGTTATTGTCTGCAGAGACCTACCCTATACTGATGAGGGCAAGAACCCAGAAATCGATCTATAGGTGGTCCAAATGTTTCAATGAACATTTCCATGCAACTAGCGGAGACATCCTTGTAGGACTCTGCACGGAAATTCATTAGATGTAATTCAACGTTCGTCGTGGTATTAGCCAGGAAAGTAGTTGTTTTCTGATGGATTTTCGACCCAATTATTCCTATTGCATAGGATTATGGCAATAAGCGTCGTCCTGGTAGTGCAGGACATCTTGTTTCTCTCTTGACAAGCTTATTGTGAACAATGCATGCAGATTTCTTTAATTTAAAAGAAATGCGTTTTTTGTGAAGCGCCGTGTTGGTGAAAGTATAAGTATTTAAATAGAAGATAAAATGTGTTTTGTGTGCAAACGGAACCATAAACATGTACGCCTCTCATTCGGGCCCGTTATGCACCCACCACTACTGGGAACTGGTTCAATTTTGAAGGTAGCTTATTTCGCGAGCGAAAGAAGCAAGCCTTCTAACCGATACTCTTCCCACACTCTCCGGTTTCAGAACGATGTAGAGGTGCGCTTTGCGCACTGCTGGGCATTCCGTGAGTATATGGGTGGCTGACTCCTCATCCTCCAAGCACCACCTGCATTCAGCATCATCCGTGATACCTATAATGTTGAGGTGCTTGTTAAGATGGCAGTGACCCGTCAGGAGCCCTACCACTATTCTGATTTCCTTTCTGTTAATTTTTTGAACATAGCAATGCATCTAAATAATATCTGAGCCATTTTTGGTCACTGCCATCTTAACAAGCACATTATAGATGTATTGTGTCCACACAATTGCGTGGACACAACAAACACTAAAAAATTACAGGAGACAAACTAAAAGATTCACTGGACCAGTAATTGTCTGTTCGCCGTTTTGTTTTGACCCGTCCAAACCTGTGAACGCATTCGCGAGCATTTTCTTTGATGTCAGAGAAAAAACCGACAAGTGATGGGAACGCCGCGAACCGTTCGCCGAACGGCCAGGATTTTCGGAAGTGGTTGCAAACGCGTTCGTAGCCCCGTCCAAATTAGCCGTTCGGTTGGTTGTTCAGTTTGTCGTTCGGTTCGTTGTTGAGTTTGTCGTTCGGCAAGCTGTTCAGGTCTGTACGAAGCATTATTGCTAATTTGGAAACCGATTATCATCATTGTGCTGATAACATAATGCAGTTGTAGTAGAAAAACAGGAGTAATGCGCGGTATCATCTGGTGACAATATTATGTGTTAGTGTGACACACTAACACAGAAATTGAATATCCCTAGCAATAAACTCTTATTAATACCATAGGGGACAAGCGAGTTATCACTGGTGGTTATATATATGGTCGCCTTTGCGGATAACAACTCACTTGGGATCACACTGAGATTTTTTTTTATTGTCAAAGCTAATTTTTTGCTGCTATAGCCAATGCATGCAGAAGAGGGCACTTTACTGCCAACATCTATCTGTGGTAGAAGAGTTACTTTAATTAAAAAAGAATTGACTTTTCATAATAACCACTTACTAATACAGGGTAGCCCACGAGGTTTTGGCCAGTGATTATCTTGGAACTCGAGAGTACTAGGGAATTTTAATTTTGGGATTGTAAATTAAAGCAACTGGTGCAGCTTTTTCTGATATTACATTATCCAATGAAGTTTTTGTTCTTGGTTACGTGACATCAGATTCAAAATTATTGACAGGACAACCTGTATATTTCAATAAATTATCACACTTGTGGTCTAAAATAGTACTACAGGTACTTCAACATACTTTGTTCCATACGTCGCGCGACGCCTGAAACAAAAAATTTTCAAATTATTTAGTTTCAGGGTCATCCTGTATACTGCATAATCTTATATTTTTTTTTTGATGATCAGAAGAAGGCAAAATTGTAATAATCATTTATATTTTATTAAAAAACGTCGCGAGACAGACGATATTGAAGTACCTGTAGTTTTTAAACTAATGGTTTTATACTACAATGTGATAGTTAGTTGGAATCGTTTCATCGGGAGGAAGATAGAAATGCCAAAATATACAGGTTGTCCTATTAACAATTTTGAATCTGATGTCACGTGACCGAAAACAAAAAGCTCATTGGGTACCTTGACATCAGAAAAATCTGCACTAATTGCTTCAATTCATGTTGAAAAGGAGAACATTCTCTATGAAAATTGAAAAATGAAAAATGTGACTTATTTGTAATATCTAACAGAAAACAACTACTTCCCCGGCACAAGCCACGCTGGACATTGAACTACATCTGATAGATATTGTGAAAAGACTCTAACTGAAAAGGAAAGAAAAAATCTGAAAGTGAAAATTTGCATTTTCATTCAGATAGCTGACTTTTTTAATTCTTTCTAGTTTTCCTTGAACAAATCATTAAATAAATTAGATAAGGAGAATGTTATTAAAAACACCAAAAATTACACTATATACTACTCTCGAGCTCCTAGATAATCCCTTGCCAAAACCTTGTGGACAACCCTGTATATAGAAAGCATATTTTTGGGACAACGAAGTTTTTGCCCAGGAAAGGTAATTATTTTACGATAGGAAATATATTTGCTGAAAATATTTTATAATAATTATTATCATAGCTAATATGAACACACATATTCAAATTAATGACAATATTTGAAAATTCAAGGATCGATTAGTTTGTTTATCCTCATTTTGCCGGACGTGCCCTAGTTCCACTTTCGAATAGTATTCCTGCAAATATTTTGCTAACATATATTTTTTAGAAATTAGGTAAGGACTTTTGACTCAAAATAACAGAATGCAAGTTGTAATAGAATACTTTATTCCTAAATATATTTCTTTGTTATGTTAGTAAGGGCCCATTCTCAAATAACATTTCAATATTGTTCCCATTACAGAACAAACAAAAAACTTAAATCAAATAAATAAAAGAATTTAAAAAGATTACTTTTAAATCATACAACAAAAAATAGATGTTAACGGAAAACAAAACAAAAAAACAGTCTAAATGTGTATCATTGTCCACCCGGTATGTACCACATTATTTCAAGCCCACACAATAATTATTAATGTATCATAATACGTAATATAGGCTTTCATAAACCGCAGCGTGTAAGTAATAACCCGAGCGATAGCGAATGCTATTAACACAAGTAGGTCCATAAAAGCAAATAACGCCTGAAATACATACAAAATTTTATGCACGACCGGTATATTTGATGTCATATAGATAGATACCTCCTTATATCTAGAACATGATAAAAATACATCAAAGCTACCGTGAGGATGTATATTCATATCATATCGGAAAATTTTATATATACTATTCTTTTAACGTTTGTAGAAAAAATTTTGTTTGCATCTCGTGCGCGAATTACTTCGGCGATCTCGACTTTTTTCAGTTCAGTTCTCGATCACCAAAGTAGCATTTTGCGCACTAGATACAGAAATAACTATTCTATGTCCGGTCATAATTGCTACAAAATAAACTAGACCTGCTCCAGCCGATTTCAATTATAAGTGTTACATCCTACTAAATATCTCAGGAGATTGAACTATCGAACTATGAAATCGATCCTGATTATAAACACGTCCTATTAATTGGAATTTATACTTCATTAAAAAGTAATTTTCTTCTGAGCAGAGGCATGATAGTAAAACGTTTAATTTAGGCCAAAGTCAATAGAAATATCATCAAATCGAATTTGTAACTTTAATGAAGGGTTAGCTGGTGTTTGTGTTATTCGAAAAATCACGAATTCGACATAGTTATTGCGGCGAATATTGATTTGAGAATGAAATTACAATCATTATAATTCTATTTAATTTATACCTACCAGTGATTGAAGTTAACATCAGTTCTTCATTTTCAAAAGAGAAACAAGATGTCCTGCAATACCAGGACCACGCTCATTGCCATAATCCTATACAATAGGAATAATTGGGTCAGAAACCCATCTATATAGGTGGTCCAAAAGTTTCAATGAACATTTCCATGCAACTAGCAATTGCGGAGACATCCTTGTAGGACTCTGCATGGAAATTCATTAGATGTAATTCAACGTTCGTCGTGGTATTAGCCAGGAAAGTAGTTGTTTTCTGATGGATTTCCGACCCAAATATTCCTATTGTATAGGATTATGGCAATAAGCGTGGTCCAGGTATTGCAGGACATCTTGTTTCTCTTTTGACAAGCTTATTGTGAACAATGCAATACAGATTTCTTTAATCTTCATTTTCAGCCTATTCTTCCAATCAGGAATACCTACCTAGGACCGGGCACCTCACCAATGAGATATTGACTCAATGCCACAGTTTGGAAAATATGGAATACTGAAGTTATCTTTTTCAAAATTTCAAATCTTCATATGGGGATTTATTTATTTTTTAATATATGAACCGAATTCACTATGCACCGATTATTCATATGGTCGATACAAATCCGCCATATAGTCTGATAGTACTTGCACCCATCTTCGATATACAAGGTGAGTCCAAAGATAGCGAATTATTCAGTGATATCCGAAAAAAATAATATAACTAATAATGTATAAGAATGGGGAGTCGTAGAATTTTTCTGTATGTGTTATTGAGTGTGAACAGCAACATTTGGTAAAAACGTCGTATATTTGGGTGGAATTGAAAAAAAAAAATGTTTTTTGTCAGCCGAAATAAGACAACTCAAGGATGGAAACGTATAAGTAGATCGAAACTTATGAACATTCCCAATTATAACCTTACTTGATGTTCTGGGGTTGTTTTCCCGATTAATCCAGCGTAGAATTTGCAGCAAACATGTTTGGCTTTCTCCTGAGCGTTCATTGCTAGTGTTCGATCTTCTTTGGTCAGGAGAGCTTTGATCGTATCTTGGCGTTGTGAGCCTCTTTCGAAGATTCGATTGGCTCCTCGCAGATGTTTCTTGCTTCAACTCATTTTGATCTAGTCTCAGTGCCCTGATTTTTCAATCATCTACGGTATGCTGCCTGCTTGAGGGCGACAGCTCTGGAGCAGTTTCTGCTAAACCAGGGTTCATCAGATAATGCTCCTCTTGACGTGTTAGGTATACATGTTTGCATCCCCAGCATTATGATCTCAGAAATTGCCTCGGCGTATTGTGTTGGATCTCTGAGAGAGAAACAGACTCTTTCAATGGAAATGTTGAGAAAAACGATGCGAAGACCATCCCAGTCGGCTGAATTGTGATGCCATATGGGACGGGACAGGCTCGAGCTGCTCGATGGTTCAGAAAAAAAGCAAAGTGGACATGAATGAGGTTTTGGTCGGAGTTTCCTCGTGGCGCAAAAAACTTCTATACTATATGGATCAGGACTGGTGATGAGAAAAAGATCAAGTGTATTGGCATACTGGTTGTTGACATCAGGAATGCGTGTGGGTAGCTCGCCCAGTTGCTCCAGATACGTGATAGCGAAGGCCTCAGCTTGACGAACTGCCTCGTCTGTTTTGTTGAAAAATTTGAGCCACGTATACAGTGAAATCTCACAATATGATGACATAAGCTGTTGGATGGTTTTGCTGGATAAAGTGTAATTTGAGAGACGGAAACTCAAATAGGTCATTGAAGGATGGTTCATTGGGAGATAAGTGAAGGCAGCAGAGGAATTTGGTCTGTTTGGTATCAGCCAGTTTGAACAAGATCACATCAAAAACTTTCGGCTCCAAACTCTCTTCGCGTTGGCATGATAGGTTAGTCTTAGAGTGAAGTTAAACACCAAGTTTGAATCTGAACCGAGAATGGAGTTCGTAACCAGGACAGAGAATGTTGACTTTGTTGGTGGAGGAGTTGACTTTGTTGGTGGAGGAGTTGACTTTGTTGGTGGAGGAGTTCACTTACGTTTCTGTTAAAGCCAGAAAATCAGGTTTTTTCTCCTGTAGGTGATAGTGGACATAAATGATGATATTTCACCAGCGATAGTGGAGACCATCTACCATCTATGGTTATCCTTTTTGTCGCCTCTTACGACTGGCGGGATTAACCATGGGACTATTCTTAGTCCGACCCCACACAGATTAATCAATTTTTATCATAATTCAAAGCTGATAATTTATTTGTGTGGTTAATATTTAAAAATATGATATAAATCACTGATATGAATGAAATTTTAATCTCCTGGTAATTTTTCTCTTAACAACCTAATGTTGTCACTTTTGAGTAGATTATTCCCCATCAGTATTCATCATGAAAATTCCATATATCAATCCAGTACGATTGGGTTTTGAGATGAGGATCGATTGTAACACTATCAAACTTGGTATGCTAGTAGTTGGAACCATGATAAACACGAAAAAAAATTGTTTACCAAAATTCCAGTGGTGAAATATTTATAAATGTATTTTTTTCATTTAAAAATAAATTAATAACTTTTTGTTGTAATCTTGGAAAGTGTATGATTTATCGAAAAAAACAACGCAACAAGGTGAAAAACTATTCCATTTTCCATAAAAACGGTTCCCAGTAATTTCTTATGAAATGCGCTCGTTTTCTCAGAAAACATGATTGAACGTCGACATCAAATTTCGGGTTCACGCTTACCCGCCGCTAAGAGTTCTGGCGGAGCCAAATATTTGATTGGTCATAAATCTGCTGAAAATGAGCGGAGAAGAAAAAAGAAAAGTTCGTATCGTTTCTGATAAAGACTCATACCTTCTCATGCGAATATAATATGCGAGTATTTGAATACCTAAAATGTGTTTTGTCGCGGAGATGTTTGCGGATGATCCGAAAATCCTACTTCATATTCAGCTTACGCATAAAACCGGCATTCTCTTCAGTAAATGTTGAAAATAATCGCTTATTCATATCCTGCATATATGATATATGTTTAATAGCACTATGGTGAAGTGCAAACCTCAAGCTTGAAATCACATACTTTATTTTATGAAGGATGTGTATGAACGATTATTCTCAACATTTACTGAAGAAACTACCGGGATTATGAGTGAGTTGAAAACTGAGGCAGGAGTAAAACTCAGTTTTTTCTTTGGCATGTATAAGTGAGACGTATCTCACTAGTCTAAAATCGTTGGATATGGTCCATATAGGATACTGATTCCTGCTTCAGTATAACTATTTTATATCAACTTAAATATCTATGACTTTCGGATTCTCCGTAAATATCGTAGAAGTGGGACAAAACACATTTTGGGTACTCAGATACTCATATGTTATATTTGCATGAGGAAGTAGAAGTCTTCAGGAACAATATACACTTTTTCTTTTTCTTCTACTATACTATTTTTAGCAGAGTTATGACAAATCTAATTTTCGGCCCTGCCGGAAATTCCAGGGGCGGGGTAACGCGAGCCTGAAATTTAATATCGGAATTCAATCAGGTTTTCTGAGAAAACGAGTGCATTTTGTGAGAAATCACTGAGTATATTTTTTGTGGAGAATTGAATTATCTTTCGCCTTGTTGAAATTGTTTCGTTATAAATCTTAGACTTTCTGAAACAACATCTCCAAACCAAATCAGTGCCCAGTGGAAGGAAAAAGTACAAACAAAAAGCTAATGAATATCCTCTCGAATATTTTCGCCACACTGGCTTTATTCGCGGAATAGTCTACTTATGTAAATTTGGCCTCATTCGCACACATTATCACATTTCAGCAGACACTCAAACGATTAATGTATTTCAGACCTGTTGAATTTTGGGTGAATTGGATTGTGAAACTTGTTAATCTCTCGGGGTTGATTCCCACATGTTTTTACCCTTCTGCTCAGTTGACACAAATCTCCGTGACTTAAAGGAATCAGTATATGTCGTTCACTTGAGATTTTGTAGCGAATTCAAATCCACAGTAAATAATGGAGTAGGATCAAGTGACTATAGAATGAACTGTTGTGATATTCAGACCCACTATTTTTAATCATTTGAATGAATATTCAAAGAGCTAGTTAACGTTCATTCACTAAATTACAATAGCATGGTTTACAATAAGGGGGCGACCATAAATTACGTGAGGTGTTTTTTTAAATTTTCTGTACCTCCCTCCCCCCCTGGTGAGATGTCGTAAGATTTTATTCAACCCCCTCCCCCATCCCCCAATCTTACGTGAGATTTTTCAAAATGTGGGTTTCTTACGTAAACGCTTTGGATTGTTTTATTGTAAAAAGAAAAAAAAAATTGACGTATGCGTTATAAAAATCTTGATAACTCATTTAAAATTAGTTAGAGCATGCACTGAGTCGAGTAAAACATTTACAAGAATAAACAAAGCAGGTTGGAACCTGTCCGTGTGTCGCTGCCACTCAGCTTGTACGCTCTCGTTCATCGAGTCGCGCGTTCGGCTGACAGTGGCGCGAAAACAAAGGACGGGCTACACTGTACCGTAAATTCAGATTAAATTGAGCTATTTGGTATAAAACAAATATGGTGGATTGACAGTCAGTATATGTATAACGTCGAAGTATGAATGAAATTATTTTCTTTCGAACGAATTAGTGAATGATCTTATTCGTATTACGATTACGCTTAAGATTAAATCTTAAGCATGTACAATCTGGATTAAATGCACCAAAATAGTATAATTTTTTTTGTTTCAATCAGAAAAAAAATTGCGTGATATTTGCCGAGACCCTCCCTCTCTCCAACGTTAGATTAGATGAGATTTGACTCGACCCCCTCCCCCCTTAAACATCTCACGTATTTTATGGACGCCCCCTAACTGGTAATTGTCAATAGTCAATTTAATTTTAATTGGAACTGTCGATTGACTTGATTAATATTTAATCAATTTTTCGCACAATTTACAACATACAATATATCATTGTTTTGTAGTAATAACTTTCTTAAATTCTGTATCGATTGAGATAAAGTCTCGAGTCTATATAGGCCAAGAGCTGGTGAACCCTTCGAGTAACGGTATGTCTGTAAGCGTAGAAATTCTTATAGCCCGCCTCAGCCCTGCACGTCATCAACCCCTATATTTTTGAAAGTATAGATAAAATAAAAAAAAAAAAAATTGTTGCTGTAAGCTTGAAATTTGTATACGATTTTGTTCATTTATTAAAAAATTGACCGGCGGTTTTGATGAGCACGAGTACCTGACAGATGAACCGAAAGTTGTGTAATATAGAGGGTGTTTCCTAACTACTGTTCCTAACTGCATGGGGTGATGTATTAGGTCATTTTAAGAAGAAAATTTCCCATGAACATATTTCCGGAGTTGCTTTGTTTCTGAGATACAGGGCGTTGAAAAAAATAACGTTGAGTAATTATAAAATATCATGAATATCCTAGAACGACTTGGTTAAAAATCGGTACATTCATTCGAACTAATGAGGCGCTCATTTAGCCCTAACCTAGATTGAAATTATTAGGGTCAGTGACGTATCAGTGGGCATCACAGCCAACAATATCGTAAAAAAAGTATGCCACTGACTTGTTTTCACGTAGATTTTTATTGATTTAGATTGGCTAACTGAAAATACAACCTTATGGACTCTTGTATTTTTTCATATCTTCCTTCGTTTTCGAGAAAAAACAAAAAAATTCACTAAAAAACTACGAAAGCGCAGCCTCTTTTTTTTCATTATTTTGACTTCGAAGTCTAAATTCCGAAAAATTTCGACTATTCTCTCGAAATTTTGACTTTGATTTTTAAATCTCAACTTTTTCTCAAAATTTTGACTTCAAAGTCGAAATGATGAAATAAAAACTCTTGTGGCTCTCCTGCGCTTTCGTAGGTTTTAGAATGAGTTGAAGGTTTTTTTTTGTTTTTTCGCGAAAACGGAGCTAGATATGAAGAAAATACAGGAGACCAAAAAGTTGTATTTTCTACGAAGGCGTGGAGCGGACATGTAATATATTTTTTTTTAATTTCGAGTTTTAACTCCGCGGAAAATTTGAGGTTATGTAAAGAATGTTTGATACAAAAGTTGTAGATCTTTTTATTGCCAACAACTATTTTTCTCAACTTTTTTTTGTTTGAGTTTTTTGCTGCGTATCGTGAGAAACCCTTTTTACCTCGAAAGTTCACCTCATTTCGCCCTTCTCTCATAATGAAATCCTTACTTATGTCCTTGTTTATTTTTTGTACCTGTCAAGATAACATGAAATTGAAAAGTGGAACATTCTCCATGAAAACTGAAAAATGAAAAATGTGATTTATTTGTAATATCTAACAGAAAACAACTACTTCCATGGCATCTGATAGATATTGTGAAAAGACTCTAACTGAAAAGAAAAGAAAAAATCTGTAAGTGAAAATTTGCATTTTCATTTACTTGATGAAGTCAAGTAGTTCACACTGTAAATCGAGTCAAGTCCAGTATCAAATTTTCAAAAGCTTGAGTTTTGAAGTATTTAGAGAAAAAATTAAGCTACTTGGCTTGTATAATTCCTTTATTCTACCAACATGGAATCAAGAATATTCCACCCTCAATCCCCAAAATTTTTTAAAGGAATTTGATGCTGATAGAAGGATGCGAATTGAAATAAAAACGAAAACGTGAACATAATTGAGGACCTGAATCCGATTGAGCGGATTTTTTCCCCAACAAATCGGGCAAATCTTGCACAGTCCGACTACCAATAATCCTCTTAGTGATGAACGATTCCGATACGAAAAAATGTTCTTTCAAAGAAAGAGTATATTTTTATTATGAGCTACTACCGATACGGAATTTTTTTATTTCTGGTAGAATGGAGTTTATTACAGAAAGGCGTTTCTCTGGAATGATAATATGCAAAAAGCCGAAGGATTGTGGGGGCGAAATACGAGATATATCCCCTCAAAGGTAGTCCTGGAAAGAATTCATGAAGCCTTATCATCCAATGCCTATATGAGTTTTTTTAAATCCTTAAGTATAGTATTCTTAAAACAAAAATTGTTGCTAAAAACAATATACGGTGTTCTGATATAAATTTTTCATAAATTATTCTGAAATGTACGAAGGCGTAGAAGGGCCACGGTTTTTTTTTCAATCCCGACTTCTAACTCGGGATCTAGAAATCCCGATTCAGACGTCTGACTTATAGTCCGGTTCACAAGTGAAAATTATGATTTTGGTCTCATTCGATTCGAAATGGCATCTAGAAAAAAATGTTGAACTGGAACAATTGAGTAACCAAAATAAAATGGTTGGGACTTTTGCAAATATATCATAAACTATTTGAGATATCCAAAATTTGAAAAAATATCCTCAAAAAGCAGGATTTTCCTCTCTGTACTGTACCGACAATATTCATAATTTTAATATGAAATATACAGTGTGTCCCACTTTGAGCAGCCACACCCTCGTATTTTCTTGACAGTAAAGTGATTTCAAAATTGGTTTTTTATTACTTATAGTACCCAGAAATATCTACCTTCAGGTTGATGAAATATTCGCATATCCATTTTCAACGGCTACCTACGACCAATTGAAAAGTGAAAATTGGGAAAAACATACTAGGCATTTATTTATCGCAAAAATAACACCAGGATCTGTTTCAGAACACCCTAAAACCCCCAAATCTCAGTGATAATTCATTAAAATATACAGGGTGTCATCTGTAACTAACAACATTTTTTATTTGTTATTCATTCGCAATGTTTGTTTGTTGGTTTGTTTTTTCTTGGTCACGAAGTATCTGAAAATGTTCAAATAATGCTGTAGGGAATGTTCCAATATTACTTTTTCATGGCTACCTACTACCAAATTGAAAAGTGAAAAATTGGGAAAAATATACCAGGAATTTTTTTATCACAAAAATAACACTAAGTTCTATCTCAGAACACTCTGAAACCCCCAAATAGCAGTACTTAATTATTTAAAATATACAGGGTGTCATTTGTAACGGACATAGTATTGATTTTTATTCATCCGTAATGTTTAGTTGTTTTCGATTTTATTCCATATTACTTTTTCATGGCTAGCAATGAAAAGTGAAAAAGTGTGGAACACACATCAAGGACTTTTGTAGCACAAACGTAACAGCGGATTCTGGTTCAGGAGACCCTAAAATTCCAAGACCCCAATTCTTGAATCATAAAATATTTTGGGTGCTTTTTGATTGGAAAAGAAATATTCAGAAACAATTCAACATTACGGATAAATAAAAGTTATCAAATTTGCTAGCTACAGATGATACCCTGTATATATTTAGATTTGAGTATTGAGGTGGGGATATCAGGGTGCTATGATCCAGAAATGTTTGTATCCTCAATGTATTTTCGTCTCTCAACTCGTCATAGGAAGCTATGAAAAAGTAATATTTGGTTATTTTCTATAGCAGTAATTGAATATTTTGTCACTTTGTCACTATAGAAAAAAAAAATTAAAAACAACCAAAATTACGGATGAAAACAAATTGAAAATGTTGCTAGTCTGTAAGACACCCTGTATATTTTAATGATATCTGGGGGTTTAAGCATGTTCTGAACCAGAATCTGATTTTAGTTTCGAAGTAAAAAATCTTTTAGTATATTTTTCCCAGTTTTTCACTTTTCAACTGGTCATAGCAAGCCATGAAAAAGTAAAATTTGGGTATTTCTTATACTCAGCATCAATTGAACACGTTCAGGCTCTTTGTGACAAAAAAATCGAAAGCAACCGATCATTTCGGATGAATAAAAATTAATAATGTTGCTACTAACAGATGCCACCCTGTATATTTTAATGAATAAAACACTTAGATCTAGGGGTTTTAGGGTGTTCCGAAACAGAATCTGGTGTTATTTTTGCGATAAAAAAATGCCTAGTATGTTTTTCCCAATTTTTCACTTTTCAGTTGGTCGTAGGTAGCCGTGGAAAATGGATATACGAATATTTTATCAACCTCAAGTTGATACTGTCACTGTATAAAATATATATTTAATTCAATCAACTATGCCTTTGTTGCTTGGTTAATTTTTACTTGTTGTTGTTACCATAAAAACCCTGAATATTTAGAAAAACTGAAAACCTAGATTTTTTTTACTTCTTCGAGCTATTCGCGAAAGGATTTAAACTCCTTTGGAAAAATTAAGACATTTCGATTTATCATACTTTTATATTTTAAGGTATTGAAAAATCAAAATCGCAAATAATTAAGCAATCAGATTTTTTTTTAATCATCCACATTATTCTGTTCCCTTATTGTGGAAAGCTACATAACAATAATTTTGAAAAAAATGTAACTTCCTTTGTTTAAATAATAGTTATAAACGAGAGCATTGTTGATAGAAATTTTGAAAATATTTCTTTAAGAATTTAATCCTTGATGAAAGTAATGATTCATAAGAAAAAAATCGTTTCGGAAAGAAAATTATTGTTAAAAAACGCAACGAACCTACTAATTAAAAATTCATATTTTTTCATTATCCGAAAGAGCAATTACACGACAAACTCAGTTTTCAACTGTATCGCACTTCGAAGCTTCCTCTGGTAACTTCTGATGTCGTGAATATTAGATCGTCTTTATATAGAAAAAAAAGTGTCACAAATTATAAGTGGTCAATAATTTCGAGTAAGGACGTCTGATATAAGGTAAACCGAAGAATATGATTGTATTGGCAGTTTCTGGTTAACACTCATAGTTTCGCGATCGTCTTCAGTAAGTTTTCAAATATAAATGAAATAATTTATTATTCCTTCCGGTTAACCTGATACGGATAAGCAAAATCCAGTATTTCCATTTCGAGACACACTTGTTATATTGGTCATCATCTGAGAGTGTGACATCTGCCCGGTGGAAATTCCACTATATGGGATATAAAAGTTACCCTAATAAAAGTGTCATCTGCTATATTAGTTTCTTACCTTTGACAGGTGAAACGTATTGGAACAAAAGCGGGTTATAAATAAATCGGAATGCGCTAGAGCTTCTATCTATAATTCAAGCACTGCGGGATGTGATTCGAGGGATATCGACAAAATATTGGAGATGAAAATAAATGTGAGAGCTAGTCCATGCGGATGAAAAAGACGGTAAACAAGTGTAAGACATTTATTCAATTTAAAGGTAAATATGTCAGTAGAGATAGATAACCAATTAACAATAATTCCAAAAGTTTTCATACTTTAACGCAAGGTCAGGAAAAGTTTAAAAACGAACTATAAAATTTTGCTAGCTGTTCCGATGCCCGCAACATTGTCAAAATTGCATTTAACTTGAATTTTGCTGTTGAAAAAATTTAGAATATTTTGCACTTGGAGTAGTGTTGAATATATTATTTCATATCACGAATCAAGTTTGCAACCAATTTAAGTTTATGTAATATTTTTTTTATAAAAAAATAAAGTTTTTCTTTGATATACCACAAGAAAAATTTCTAAATGTTCTGCAAACTTGACAGATACTCCGAACAGTTATACAAATTTGCGACCTTTTACTTTGACCGGAACATATATATTTTTAAATCGTCATTTTTTTATCAAGGTGGTCTCGAAATAATTACAAAAGTTTTGAAACTTTGTTGCAAAATTCGGAAACATTTATTTTGATGCATTCATAAATTTTCAACCTTGTACACGATCCAGAATCTCAAGCAATTTGGAAAAATCCAATTTTAAGATAATTAGAATTTTCAAATTTTTCCGATGTGTCTGTCAAATTTGCAGAACTTTTGGATTTCTTTCTTGTGGTATATCAAAGAAAAACATTAGTATTCAATAAAAAAATGTTCCGTACACTTAAATTGGTTGCACACTTGATTCATGATATGAAATTTTTAATTCAAGTTTATTGACAATGTTGCGGACTCCGGAACAGGTCGCAAACTGAGATTTAGTACTTTCTCGATGTGTCATTCACTTAAACAAAGTTTGAAAACTTTTGAAATTACTGTTGAATTTTCGATTTTTAATGTCTTTCTCTACTAGCCTAAAACTCCCATATGCCTTGCCTTCAGTACTGGTTATTTAAATTATTTGCATCAGTCCGGCCTAGTAATACTTTTTTGTAATTTCGTTTCAGTTTGACTACTCTTTGTTTACATTTTGAATGTCAAAATGACGGTCATATTCTGAATATGAGAGTTCATATTGATACTAGTGTGAATATGTAAATCGTTGGTTCAGATTCATTCGGTAGTATATTCGAAATAACCTTCCCTGCGGAAGCTTTAACATAATAAGGAACATTTTTGGTATCTATCAGAATTACTATTTTTTTTCTGCAGATTTTGAATAAATAAATAACCAAAAACTACTAAATTTGGTCGAAAGACAGTCTGACGGATAATTTGATAGTGACATTTGTCAACTGAAGGTTAAATCCTGGCAGAGTCTCCGCTACCGACTACCCGGCAACATAATCACTACCATCACCCGAGAATTGTGCTATGCAATTCAAAGCAAATGTAGTTATTGCCCTATGCCCGTATTCAGCATAATCCATTATATTATATAACTCAAGACTTCAACGAAATTACAAAAAGACAATACATTACAAAATAGAGGTTTTTGCACAGAAAGTGTCACTACGTTCGTGTTCTAATATCCAAGTTGGGTTCAAAAAATACACTCATTTTGCAACTTGTTATATAAATAGCTATTTTCGGCTATCATATATGTTAAATTAGTTATCAACTTAAAGATATGATCGAAAGTAATATTTGTTGTCGCTTGGGCTGCTAATGTCATAATAAAACGATTTTGTAGTCTTTAACTATCCAGACACCTTTGACTGTCACTTGCATACTTTGACGTTTCACATACATTTTCAGTTAACGTCAGGTTAAATTAAAGTCTGGAATCCAGAGAACAAAATTGTAAAGCAATAATATGTTCTGATTCTGAATAATTCGGAAAGTAATGAAGATTTTGTTACTTTATTTGAAAATAAGCTATGAAACATTTCATCTATAGGTTTTCTTAATAATAAGATCTAAGAAAAGTAGTTAATGTCCAAAAAAATCAAGAAACGCATATCTAGAAATGGTAATTTATGAGCTTGAATTACCAGAAAGCCCCTAGAATAACGGAGAAAAATAGGCTCTTAATTGAAAAAATACAGTATATTGTACAATCAGCATGAAATGACAAACATTTTCTACGAGCAAGAATATGGAATTTTTATATAGCTACTAGTGGAAATTATGTTATTTCAAGCTCATTGTGCATTATAGTTTTTCTACGACTATTAGAATCATATAATACGCAATCTGTTTTGTTTTAATAACAGTTCTTATCTTAAACTTTCATGTTCGACTATGCCTCATTCAACAAACTTCCCCCTATACTGATGAGAGAAAGAACCCAGAAATAGAAAATAACATTTTCCATGCAACTAGCAATTGCGGAGATAGCCTTGTAGGAACTCTGCACGGAAATTCATTGGATTTAATTCACCGTTCGTCGTGGTATTAGCCAGGAAAGTAGTTGTTTCCTGATGGATTTTTGCATCCTGGTATGGCAGGACATCTGGTTTCTAATTTCTTATTTTGACAGAATCTTCTCCGAATCTTGGAACCATGTTTTCCACCAATGATTTTAATACTGTGGATGTTTCTTGGATTGAAATGACTATTGGTAGAACCTTAACCAATAACTGAAAGAGTCTTTTGAAACAAATACATGTTTTTCGACCTCAGTCATCACATATATTCAATATTATCTTATGTGCATAACTGCACATTTTTAGTTTTCTCAAATCATCCAAAACGTTTATTATAGTGTCCATTTACTATAGCTATTGTACTAAAACGTACCTAACTTGCCTGGAGGAATATCTGGTTTAAAAACCACACCGTTGTGAGAACGTATACACTCCTCGTGAATATTTATTCACCCCAATTAATGTGCACAAGCTTTATATGAGTTATTTATTGTGAAAAATTATTCACAACTTCAACACGCGAATATCTCATTTAAAAAGGGGTATGAAATGTGGTGTTCGCGTATAATATAACCGCGTTATTCGAAATAATTCATCAACATATGGAAATACCCCAACCTAAGGTCCTTTCCCACTCAATTTTTAATCATATTCTAAATACGTGAACAAGCTGGTAGGTATATCCTTTCGAGAATATTCACACTAATTTATGAAGTTGTTTGGAAATGACAATTCAAATATTTATGTAACCACCAAAAATATTTTTAAAAAATATTCACACTCAACTGGTTGTGTCCAAAGTGACCCAGGGTTAAACCGCCAAACGTTCAATAGCGGTTTTTTAGGTGAAAATGAGAGTTTTTCTTCATATAAGCATGTGTCCCAATTTGCTTCGTTTTCAAGATACACGGTGTCAAAATTTTTACAAAATATATATTTTTTTTTATTCGAAGTGCATCCAAATAAGCCTTTTATTACCGCAAATGAGCATGCCAAATTTTATCAAAATCAGCCAACAAGTTTTTGAGTAATGAATAAAAAACTGATTTCTTCTAAAAACTTTGACACCCTGTAGCTCGAAAACGAAGCAAGTTGGGACACATGCTCATATGAAGAAAAAGTCTTATTTCCACCTGAAAACCCGAAACTGATCGTTTGGTGGTTTAACCCTGGGTCACCCTGTATATGATAATGAAAATATTTTTTCTACGTTCATGCAAAAAACAAAACTTTATTGAAATATATTTGGTGGAAAAACTGGTACTTTATTGCACTGAGTGCAATAAAGACTTTATTGCACTCATCTGTCATTCTACTATAGCGTTCTGTCATCATGACAGACATAAACTTTCAAATTGACACCAAATTTAGCCAATTTTCAGTGAGATTGTATTACGTTTTAAATAGTTGCATGTTTCATCATATTCATTACATAATGGACTATGAAATTACTAGAAAATCCAATTTGATAAAAATAAAATTATTTCCTTCGAATATCAACTGAATTACACAAAATGTTTTTGAATTACTTTTAGCAGATAGATTTAAACAATGTCTTCCTTACAGTTTAGTGCCACCTAAATGAAATATTTTCTGGTTTTTGCATGAACGTAGAAAAAATATTGTATGAAACTCGTGCAAAAAGAGTTTATTGCACTCGACGTGTTGTCCAACTCGGCCTGATGGCCTCGTCGTACAATTTCACGTCGAGTGCAATAAACACCTACTTTTTCCACTTGTTGCATAAATAACCATTACATTTCCAAAAGCTATATGAGTATCGAATAATTTCCGTTCGAGAGCGTCATTTAAATTTACCGATGACAATGACAAAATGTTCCCATCTTCACCACACCAGATGGAACCTAATGGAAAATATTCGGTGTTGCCAGGACCCTCACTGTTATACTATTACCATATCGTGCATGAGCGTTTCAGTTCACAAATTTAATGAACTTGAAATAATTCCTTCGTGGAGGATATAAAGACAAATATATCTCATATGGAAGTAACTTTGGGGAAGAGATCAAGAAACTATGGTCAAGAAACTATGGTCAGACGATTTGCCAGATCGAGTTGATGACACTGTCTCATTGAAGATTTAAATTTAAATATTCGCAACTAGTTTTACCAGTTCCGCAAATAATAGGCCAAATGAGTCTGTCACAATGTTAACATTGTTGATTTTTGTTAGAAAATATGAACAGGATGTTCATAACATCATTTTTCATTGTTCAATTTTCATGGAGAATGTTCGTCTTTTCCACATGTTACCATTGTTATTCCTTTGGGATTGGCTATGAACGACTATGCAACAGAAAATGCAGCCCTTTGTCACTACAATTTGGTTTTCTCAATCACAGTGGGACTACATATATGGGGCATACGCACCCTTTCGCAGACACGTGGCACGAGTACAATGATTCTCAGGTGTCACCAATTATACAATGAAAACTTTTGGTCGAAGAGGCATAAGTTGAAAAGGGGAACATTCTCTATTGAATTTGAAAGATGTGATTTTTTTTTTGTTATATCTAACAGAAAAGAACTACTTCCTCGGCTGAAGCCACGTTGGACATAGAACTACATCTGACAGAAATTGTGAAAACACTCTAGAATTTAAAAATAAATCACATTTCTCAATTTCAATAGAGAATTTTCCACTTTTCGACGTGAATACCTCACAAGAGGTTATCTTGAACGATGGAAAATAGCGACTAAATTTGTAATTCAGCCGCAGATGATTCCACAACTGATTTTATGAACATCCATATTTTCAAAAAAAAAATCAAAGGCATAATAAGTTCTTGTCATAGAATCTCTGATTTTTACATTTGCATATTTTTGTTGAATGTTCTATTATTTATTTTTTATTGTACTATGTCATAATATTTTAATAAAATATATTAGGTACTTGAAAATAGTGCGCCAAACATTGAAGAGGATTATAATTTTCCATTTTACATTTATTTTTGAAACTCTGTACATGAGATATCTTACTTTCTGCCATTTCATATTAATTTTTGATAGCCCATTATCAGTACTTTATAGATAGGCATACATTTTTTATCACAGTACGTTTTTTTGGGAAATTATTAGACAAAAGTTTTAGATTTGTTGAGTACTTACTTCTTGAGACACAAGTATTACAGTTGTTTTTTTAAATCAAAATTGAAACTCTAAGGTGATACCTCCGTTCGAGTCTTTCAACATTTTCATGTTATAACATTCTCCATACCATCTATTAAAATCGTATGTTTATTCAACCCCCAAGTGCAGTTCCTCCGCAGTACTCTAGAACTTTCAAAGCTGTGTCTCGTATGGTCCAAAATGAATATAAAAAAGTCCATTATAATTTTAAATGCACTCGCGTCACCAATTCTTGTCTTTTGTTTGTTGAACTTCGTCAGAATCTCATATCCTGCATTTACATTTTTCCAACTTTCTCTGCTGACAGAAACTCTCGAACCTCTTTGAAAAAAATGCAATGAAGTAATCTTTTCTTACCTTGGTACATTAGTGATCTTTACGGTATCGAGATGATATACTTCAAATGTAATTCAATATCGAATACAATCTCATAGCATCAATGACTAAACTTAAAATTATATATTGGAACTGGAATAAACTTTGTAGATTCATTGGAGTAAAGTATTTTTTTTGTTGAATATATTTCGTTATACCCGAGGCTGCAACTTTCTACAATCTGAAGGAAAAATAAAAGTTAATGAAATTCACAGGTAATTTTAATTTGGAATGGAATTGATGTTTTTCTTTGAAATTGGATCTGCAGCTGTATAACCAGATGTCCCAATTGCTGTGGAATGTCATTGGAGTTTGGTAAACTTTTTTGTCTCTTCGAAGATGAATATTTTTGAACAGCTTGAAGGATGCGGTAATATAAATTTGGGATTCATCAAGTAGGTGAAACTTTTGACGATTTGGAGGTGGAAATTATCATATATAACTTCATATCCGATATAATTATTTGTTTAATATCACATAAATAAAGGTTTGAGGTCTCTAAGTGATGTATTCTCAGAGCTTCCCATAGAAAAAAATCAATCAATGAAAAAACTGTCCAGCAACTTAAAATTCTTCAATCACAAAAGAGTCTTTCATAATTTCATCTTACTAGTAAAAAATAAATACGCTTTAGAATGAAGGTGAGAATATAAACATAAAAAACTCAGGATTTGAAAGTGATTACTCAATGTTTTAGAAGTTTATTTGAAAGATCTTATCAAAACTGTTGAATAACAATTTAGTTATATCGAAAAGGGGAACATTCTCCATGAAAATTGAAAAATTAAAAATGTGATTTATTTGTAATATTTAACAGAAAACAGCTACTTCCCCGGCTAAAGCCACGCTGGACATTGAACTACATCTGATAGATATTGTAAAAAGACTCTAACCGAAAAGGAAAAATCTGGAAGTGAAAATTCGCATTTTCATTCAGATAGTTGTTTTTTTTTTAATTTCTCCATTTTTGCTCACTAAATAAAATAGGCAGAATGTTTTAAAAAAAAGATCACTCACAGAAATCGTTCATTTCATTGAAGCAAGGTTTGCTTCTCTCGCATTTAATCCCCGATACATTTTGGTCGACGAAAATCTATTTCGCTTTGCCAAGCTCAGCAGGTTATCTTGAACGATAGAAAATATCGACTAAAGTTTGTCTTTCAGTCGCATATGATTCCACAACAGATTTCATGAATATCTTATAATTTCAAAAAAAAATTCGAAATAAAGACCTTCGTCATCACAATAATAATTAAATATGCGAACTGGCTCAGTTGAGTTTTCTTAATTCACGAATAAAAGAACTGAGTATTATGAAGGAATATGTGGGGTGTCGAGTCAATACCAGCTTCTGAATGAATTTTATATTTTGTTAAAATTTCAAGTTTGTTAGGAAAGTTCTTCCACAAGCTCATAACCTACAGAGGAAAAATATTTATTTTAACCTATTTATCTTTATAAACACGAGTTTTCATGACGTTCCTTTTCATGTAAACCATGCAAATCACCGGCACATATTATACCTAATAACTCATTAGTTATCACAATACACAATCCTTTATTGGAGGAATAATCTGGTAGGGAGTATTTTTTACCAGTGTCTCGCACTGCTATACAGAAAAACTGAAACGAATAAAAGTCTAACCCAGTAGGCATAACACAACGGTAAAAAAGAAATTAGGATAATTGGTTTATTTTATTTGTTTGGAACAAAGAATATTCTCGTTTGAAACGAAAAAGCTGATATCGTTTCAGGATAATAGATATCAAAGAAAGTGAGTTCAGAGTGCTGTTGATATAAAGAGAAAAAACTGGTATGAAGGTTAGGAAAATTAAGTTTGCTTTTGATCTCGTATTTGGAAAAGCTCTCTCTACTGAAGAAACATTTTAAGTAACAGGGTACTGAATTATGGTGTACTTAGAGAAACCGTTGAAGAAATATATGACCCCAACGGACAAGTATGTGGAAATCTGTAACTGGAAATAGCAATAATATTCCAAAGCTTTGCGGCAAAACTCGAATCGACCAGTCAACACAAATTATCTCAGAGATGGTAGTGATAAAAAACGAGTCCCATTTTTCTATTTTTTCAACATTTAGTAAAAAATAATCGGCCAGAAAAAAATAATTTGGTAATTTAATTTTTTTTTTTTTCAAAGGAATAATTTTATTTTTTACAATTTGTGCAGCAAATACCATTCACCTATGACAAAACACATTTAAAAATTTTATTCGACAAAATTTCGACATGGTATCTCGTAAACTATAGCTTATACAGAAAAAGGAGTGGATTTTTTTTAGGAAAATCAAGCTTTTTTTCTTAAAATAAATACTTTTTTGATAGTTTTGAATGTCGAGGGAAGGATAATCTGTTGTATAAAAACAATAAGAATTTGCAACTGGGTCTTTTTGGAAGAACGTTGCACAAATATCTGTCAGATGGAATTTAAAATTGTTTCAATTTTTTTCCGTTATTCAGCTGTCGTCCTCTTACAAATGGCAGCCCTCAAAAGTCGAAACTTGTGCGAGCCAAGGATTAACGAGGTATTACCTTTTAACGTGCGATTCCTAGCATTTTCTCAGGACATCAGATAAAAATCTGTAGTCGCTGAAAATTCGATTCGATTCGATAGTCTCAACTACTGAGCTACATGAATTCACTGTCCGTCGTGGTATTAGCCAGGGAAGTAGTTGTTTTCTGTCAGATGTTTGCCATATTTTACACATTGTGGAAATATTTGGAGAGAATGGTACTCCGACATTATCGATTTTACTATTTCATTTATTTGACACTCTCCGGCAAAAATTCTCGAACTCTGTCCACTTCCTGGTGTCTTTGCTACCGAGGATTGCTTATTGGTTTTCCAACGGGTGGCGCTACGACTGGCTCGTACTGTAAGTCGCTGCTTCGTTTGTGAGGAAATATTTGTTATACAGTGGATTATAATTCATCGGGCTGGGACAGGACGACTCTAATGTTTGAAGTTCGTTCGCCGTTTGAAACAAACACCCAATTAACAAAGCTACGTTGATTTCACTCGACAAGCGTTTTTTCGAAATAAATGATATGATAGGAACTGTAATATATTTGCCACTGTTATACTACGAAGGTGTAGAAGATAAATGTTTTTTTTTGTTTGATTCTCCATAATTTCGACCTTTTACGTCAAAATTTCGACTTTTAAATCGAAATTTTTACTTCTATCTCGACATTTCGACTTTTGTAAATGTTAAAATAATATTGAACCAATATGGGTGCATATTGGAAAAACAATATTTTATTATTAATATTGGTGGAATATTGGCTCAACTTATTCTGAATATATATTGATCAATAACATAATGGGTCAATATTGGTTGAATAATTCTCACCAATATCGATAGAGCGATATTGTCTACATATTGTTTCCAGCATCTAGCTCCAATATTGAGATTTCAATATTCCTCTCATATCGATTTTAGTGATAAAAAACAATATTGTATATCCAAGTTTGATAGCATATTGGTGGAATATTATCTCATCCATATTCGAAAAATTATATTGACCCTATATTGATTGAGATTGTTACGAAAACCTCACGCCAATAATTGGAAGACAATATGGATACAATATTACAAAATAAATTTATCACCATCATTGAAATTTGATTATTGGCCGAATATTCAATAATCAATATTGAAATGTATTATGATCAAGAAACTGCTAGGTGGCACCACATATGGAACGACAGCTGAATCATAGTAACATATATTAAATTAGGCTTCTCACAATGCGTTTACAAGTCAATCTACTCAGTGGTTAATTGAAGTAGAAATGAAATTGTAGAATTTTCAAATTATTCACTTTGATTATTTTACCAATATATACAAAATACGATATTGTACCAATATCGCTAAATATTTTGAGGCCAATATTGCTTCCACTGATATTATTTGTATAATGTTCAAGTAATATTGTACCAATCTCCCGAAATAATCATAATTTCATCTCGCCAATATTTCGTTTGGATATTTTGCAAATATTTTTATAATATTTTACCGATATTATTCCAATGCAAGTGATATTGTACCAATATCGCTTAACATGAGGCCAATATTGCTTCAAAAATATTATTTTCAAAATATTGGACCAATATCGCCGAATGTTCATATTTTTTTTCTCATCAATATTGTTATTTGAATAATTTGCCAATATTTTCATAATATTGTACCAAAATTTCGACTTTTATCTCGAAATTTTGACTTTAATCTTGAAATTTCCATTTTTTGAAACGAGATAAAATTCAAAATTTCGAGATAAAAGTCGAAATTTCGAGTTAAGTCCAAATTTCGAGATTAAAGGTCGAAATTTCGAGATAAAAGTTGAAATTTCGTAGAATGGAATAAACAAAAAAACCGTGGCCCTTTTACGTCTTCGTATTATACTAACTAGATCCTAACAAAATGGGATTTCATTAGATGCAGAAAGATAAAATATGGGTCTAATGAATAAACCTTGAGCAAATGCTTTTACTCAGATTTCTTGAAACAGACCTATCCATTTTATTAATTAATGAGAAAGACACACCTATAGTAAAAGCTTTTGCTAGCTTTTATTTATAACACCCAATGATGGGTGAGTTATTTACGATGAATAAAATTACTTCCACATTTTTTATGTTCCAACGGATTTATATTTATCAAATTGAACTCTTGACTGATTCAGTATATCTCAATTTCCTCATTTAATAATGAACTGAGACACCGCTTTTCAATTCCTTTTGCAAGTATATAGTCGAACTGATAACTCTATGAAACCGATTGATTTGATTTGAATGTTTATTCGTGAAAATGGAATGGGATTTATCGGATCTGAGTTCACCTCAGAGATTCTGAAATAAATATTGTGTTCTCCAATCCGAACAATTTATTCGATCGGATATGCTCTTTGGTTTTCAATTTATTTGTTCGTGGCAGGTTCCTCTGTATTTCTCTTCCGTAGAATTCTTTGGGGGCATATTTTATAACATATTCGCAGAACATTTTTTCGGAAGATGATGTAATATTATGGAAACTTCAATACGCTTCTGTCTTTTATACATTTGGAGCAATAGATCAATTCGGAAACAAAGTGTAAATGCTGGAGAGGGTGTCATGATGAAATGTATACCAGATCCAGTTAAATAAAAAAATAAAAATTTATTCTTTCTCTTCAGTTAATAAGATTTTGTGAACATTAATTAATATTAAAAAATAACAAACTTGTCCGTTCTTACTTTACTGTGACCCTAATATTCTGATATGCCTTTGAATTGAAGTTTAAACCATTAATCCGGCACGATTGGGTTTTGAGACAAGAATCGATTGTAGCACCACCTAACTTGGTATGCTAGTAGTAGGAACCATGATAAACACGAAAAAAAATGTTTGCTCTAATCTTGGAAAGTATATGATTTATCGAAAAAACAACTCGACAAGGTGGAAGACAATTCAATTCTCCATAAAAACTATTACTAGTAATATCTTATGAAATGCGCTTGTTTTCTCAGAAAACGTGATTAAACGCCGACATCAACTTTCAGGTTCACGCCGACCCGCCACTGAAAATTCTGGCGGAGCCGAATATTTGATTGGTCATAACTATGCGAGTATTTGTGTACCTAAAATGTGTTTTGTCGCACTACACGGAAATGTTTGCGGATGATTCAAAAATCATGAATAATTTAGTAAATATGGAATTATTGTACTGAAGCAGCAACCCATACCCTCTTCGAACTATATTCAACAATTATTTTAAAGTAGTGTGACAGGTCCTACTTATACAAGCCAAAATAAAAAATTTATTTTACTCCTGCCTCATTTTCAACTTACTAAACATGATAAAAGGAATAAAAGCTCAATAAAAAGAATGAATGCTCGATAAAAGGAATAAAAGCTCAATAAAAGGAACAAACGCTCGATAGAAAAAAACGAACGCAATCAAGTGAGTAAAGTGATACTTTTTTTACGAGTGGGAAATGTTGACGCACGACGCCGTATGCGGAGTGCGGCATTCCTACGAGTAAAAAAAAAATTTACTCACGAGTTTCATACAGTATTTTTTCTACAACTTTAAAAAAAAATAACCAATTCATATTATTTTGCAAATATGAAATGAATTTGGCATATTTTTATTGATTCATTATTCGAACAAAGTTCGAAGAGTATGCCGGAGAGTTGAGTTTCAAACAAATGTAACGAATAATTTTGACAGAGTCGAAATCCCTTTCTCTTCACAGTAACCCGCAAAATGGAAAATTTGAAGCGAATATTAAAATAACATATTCATCGAGGTCAATATAATTATTATTAATGTTGACTTTACTTTCGAATAACTAGTCCATCGAAGTAATTTTTCATTTTCTTAGATTTGTATTCAAAATAAATAAACAATCCTTGTGAAGCAACTAATACCTTTTTTTTTCTTTGAACCATGTCAAGGAAATCTCATATTTGCACTATCCACGATTTTGTCCGTTTAATCTTCATCACTTTTCATTTCTACTCAAATTAAGTTTATAGTTATCAAAAATTCGTTATCTGCATAGATGCCCAATTTCACAAATTTCATTAGTTATTGTTGTCAACTAGTTTCTGACGACCAAACAGCCATAGCTACCTCAGATTACCTATTGTAGATTAGGTCCAATAGTTTCTTAGAGGTGTGTGCTATTATTTTGAAAATATTCGCCGCGATAGTTTGGAATTTTGATAATACTTATTCAATAGTAAGAATGCTAAGAAGATGATTGGTGAAACATTTGTATATCAGATATTTATAGGTTATTAGTTGCCAAAGAAAATGAGAACTGGCTTTATGACAGGATTTCGTTATTATTCGGATCTGTCACTGTTGTTGCATGAAACTATCTGTTGCCTGGCAACAGCCGTTAAAAAAGTGCACTTTATTTTTACGCTTTTCCGTTTAATATTGAAATCGTATGTTAATAGAAATATTGCAATACTGTACGCACACAAACCACACAAAAAAAGTGGACTTTTTTTGACAGTTGTAGAAAAAACTAATTTACTTGTTTTCAACTCGCAAGCTAAGTTAGCTTGCTCAGGTTAGATTTGTGTGTCGAGTGCGAGAGAAATACTAATTCACGCATTCTCGACTCCCAAGTTGGATAAGCTTGCTTAGGTTAGGTTCGTGCGTCTAGTGCGAGCGAAAATAGTATATTTTCAAGAGATGAAAATACTTTTTTTTTTCGTGAGGTATCGAGTATTGCTATTTTGCGTTTGCATTATTTCATATAACATTTTCAATTTTCCAATGTGCAAAGATGCATTGAATATCAAACGATTTATTCCTGCCCATTCGAATGCAATTCAGAAGTTCCCAGCTAAATATTTTTTGTGTTTCTGCGATTGAATATTTTTTCTTCGGCTGAATCCTATTATAGCGGGTGATTCTCCAAGGTGGCTCACCCCTATAACTTTTTTATTATTGAAGATAGAAAAACGAAATTTGGGTGTTGTGTATTATAGTTCAATTTACATTTTTTTACATATTAACCTGCTTCATCGTACTTCCGGTTCGACCGGAAATGACCATACCCAATAACAAATAATACGTATTCGGTATACTTATGCACTAAGTCCTGTTATTCTAGTTATTCGTGACAAACAATTGAAGCTGTTGCTAGGACTACCTAAACAAATAGGCCAATTAATATGCTGTCACTTTCAAAAATTCTTTTGTTGCGTAGTTCATAATTTGATATGGAAAATTATACTAGAAACGAGAAAATTGACATGTTGCTAATTTACTGAGAAGCAAAAAAGCATGCAACTGATGCAGCTCGAATTTATGCTAAGAGATTCCCTAATCGTCGCCATCCCACTCGGCATTATTTTCCAAAACTGGAAAGGAAAATGCGAAATGAACCAGAAGGAAATGCCAATAACTTCATCGTCAGTGAAGATAAAGAAACTAGTAGACGTGTTAGCCTATGTTGAAGTGAATTGTACGGCGTCAATTCGCCAAATTGTTTCCGAGTGTGATATAAGTTATTCGTCCGTTTGGAGAATTCTTCACAAATATAATTATCGATCATTCAAGTACTAACTACACCAACATCTTTACGATAACGATCACAAAAGCCTCAAAGTCAAGAATGAGGCGATTCACACGATCCATGGCATTCTAGATCGAAAAATAAAAATTGAAATAAAAATTACTTCATTTGTCAAATATTGACATGTGAGGTGTTGTTGAATTTAGAATGTCATTCTCGATCGAAATAAGTAAAAATATATGGGATATCCCATTTAAAAATCGAAAGTTATGATCAAGTTATAGGGGTGAGCCACCTTGGAGAATCACCCGGTATAGGTATTGCTATTTCTCAATCAATTCAGTGAAATTGTCCAGAATTCCTCAGGGCAGTCTGTCTCCCTGACATTTTTCTTTATCGTCTTATATTTATTCTGTGATTGTTTATTCTACTTCGGTTGAATCCGTATGCATTGGGGCTGCACCCCCCCTCCCCAACCGCTAAATTACTACTGTTAGGCATAACTCGGATGACGAAAAAAAAAGCTCTGGTAACTGATGAATTGTATGTTCAGCACCCCCCCAAAGAAATCCTGACTACTCCACTGTCCGTATGTATTGTTATTTCGTTATTCATTAAAATTTTATTGTATTGTAATTTTACTTGTATCCCTATTCTGCAGTTGGGTGTAACCTGTAGAACAATGTATAAAAAAACAAAAAAATAAATAATTGAGATTAATTTTCCTTTCAGGTAAGTCGATCAATATAAGTAAGTACCTAAATCTTCAGTTCAAATAACATCCAAAATTGTCTGAGGGTATTAGTTTACACTGCACCCCTTGCACGCTTGGACATTTCCGTCAAGATATGCGATAGTAGTTAGGAGAAAACACATCCTCCTCTACGTTGTACAGAATTACATGCATATTCATGAGTACGAAGGTGTTTGTGTATGGAAATCCACTTCAAAGACTTTGTATGGCAGATTCAATTTTAGAGCAGAAAGGAGTTGAAATCAATGCCTACATTATCGAGGGCGGTCGCTTTGAAAGTACCTAATTCCCCGGTAAAGATTACATTTACTTTCTGTATGTGACGGTGAGGAAATGAGGGATAATTCCAAAAACGAATAATTTTGAATCGAATATCGAATAATCACAAATATCGTCCTCAATATTGGAGCTGCCATCTTGAATTTATGAATTTTGATAATAAATTCATAATCTCTGACCCCGAAAACCCTTACATATTAATTTTGAATCGATTCGGACAGTTATCATAAATCTCGCCCACCATCTTGAAGCCGCCATTTTGTTTTGTCTATAACAAAAATGTTATATTGCATTGTACCAGTACCTATGAACACCTGCCATATTTCAAATCATTCTGACGTCTGGAAGTGGGTGAAAATCGCGTTCAAAGATTCCGTTACATACATACAGTGCCCGTCTAAAGTCCGCTCCCACCCCTACTAATTTTTGAACCACGTGGTATAGCGAAAAAAAATTTGAATAAATTGAATAGGAGATAAAAACATACATTTTCATAAAAAAATCACAGCTAACAGTTTCGGAATGGCAACTGAGCGCCATCTTCAATATTTTTTTTAAATAGAACACCCGGTATATCATTGCATGATAGGTTAGGAAGAAAGAAAGGAAGGAATCCAGCAATACCAAGTTTGATGTTGTCATCTCCAAAGACTACAGATATCGGCTATTATTTTATTCATAAGCTCAATAAGTGGGAGAAAGAATGTATTGACCCGCCAGAAAAAGTTTCTCTCTCCCACTCATTCGGCTTATGGAGAAAATAATAGGCGATATGTCCGTAGTCTTTGGAGATAATAGCATCAAACTTGGTGTTGTTGGATATACCTTGTTCTATTAGGAAAAATTATTGAAGATGGCGGTCAAAAGGACAAGATTGATGGCAACAGAAAATATCACCTTCGTATATCATACAGATTTTCTATAAAGTAGAGGAAAAATTAATTACATCTCAACATGTAGATATTTTGGAGAAAATACTCGTATAGGTCGATTTCTTTTTCCGAGGGGTCAGCTTTTGAACCACCCACAAAATATACAGGCAGAACTATAACCAATTACCTAATATGAAATGGGAACTGGTTTATCATGGGAAAACCCACCAGTAAAATAGAACAATCTGTGACGATTTTTATACATTTTGCTCGCCAAACTACAAAGTTGTGCCACTGAATTCAACATCTATGTTTTGTCCACACTCCGTCGATGTTCAGTAATGTCTATAATTGTTGTGGATCCAGTCAGTTGTCCCAAACACATTCTAACTGTGCCCGCGGTTTGTTTATCACATTATAGAAAAATTTGTCTTTGTATTTTTGTCTTTCGTTCAAAAGGCATTAAATACTTATGTGCCCAAAAAAATATCGATTGTGTTCGGGTATACGAGCAGTTAATTGAAAACCCCAACATTTTTCAATGTTCATTGTGTTACGTTATGTCTCAGAATAATCAATTTTGCAGTTACTTATTAGGAGTCGTATTTAAACCTCAGTGTTTCAGTCCCACGTTTGATGAAAGAGAAGGAATACACTGATTCTGGCTGTGCACATTTTCAAATCCAGCGACGGCGCTTTCCTACTTAAACAAGAATCAATTGAATTTTCACTCTTTTCAGTGAGGAAAGCACACTGTATAATTTTCGGTAAGTGGTCGTAGTTCACCCTGTATATAGTCAATACGAATCCAGTTATAGATTTAAGGTTCCATGGGGAAAAATTCCATGTTTGGCTGAAGAGTGTAAAAGTTGAAACTAGTCTTAACAAATAAACCAAGACTGTCAAAATTTGACAAGAGTTGTAGTTTTCATATTTCTTGAATTCAGCTTTTGGAGTTGTCCTGCAAAATAAAATACAGGGTGGACCACGAGGTTTTGTCCAGGGATTATCTCTGAACTCGAGAGTAGTAGAGAATTGTAATTCTGAAGTTGTGAATTGAAGCAATGAGCTTTTTGTTTTTGGTCACGTAATATCAGATTGAAAATTATTAATGGGACAAATTGTATATTTTGGCCTTTCTATGTTCCTTCAGATAAAACGATTACAACAAACTTGCACACTTGTGGTCTAAAACGATCAGTTTAGGAACTACAGGTACTTGTCCCACGATGTCTGAAACGAACAAATGCCAAATTATTTAGGTTTAGGGTCACCCTGTATATTTTGGCAGTCCTATATTTTTTGTGATGATGAAAACAGTGCAAAATTATAATAACTATCCATATTTTATTTAAATGAATGAATAATGCAGTTACTGTCAATATCTTTTCCTGAGCAAATAGGTATCTGCACGAATCACGAGGATCAAACTTATACAGAAGTTACTCTCACTGCATAACATCCAGAATAATAATAACAATAATACTCCCTCATAAACACTCGTAGAGTGTACCCAAAGGCATAGCCTGTGCGGGTAGAGGACCGCTATTATTATTATTTGCCGTGGCGCTCCGGGTGACTTACTAATTTTTGGTGGCGTATTCACTTTTCAGCTGCAGGAAAACCCGGAAAACCTACAGCACCACCTCGGGTGGCCGGCATGCACTCCAAGCTAGCACTAGACGAGATTGGCATCTAGACGACACACAATACACTTGCTTTCAACAAGGACTGTGGTCGTCTATCGTTTCCGATATTGCGTACTTGAGAAAAAATCCCTCGTACATACATCGGGCTCGAACCGACTACTGCTGTACTGAAGTTCTGAACGGCCTGCGCCTTACACCGCCAGACCACCCACCACCAAGAGATCCTAATTTTAAAATGCTTGATATGTCCGTCAAATTTCAGTTTATTATCAATACCTAGAAATTTACTGAATAAGACGTCATCAAGAGAACATCTGAATGATATGATGTTTTTTTGGTAAGTTATGTAAGTTATGTGAATTTCTGCTGTTCCACAATATCGTGGTATCATCCGCAAAGAGGGTGAATTTTCAATTTTGCTAGTTCATTAACGTACAATAAAAATATCAGGGGACCTAGGACCGAACCTTGAGGCACACCAGACAAAATTTCTTTCTTTGAAGATAGTTCCGTTGTTCCCAATATTTGTTTCCTTTCTGATGAGTATGATTCAAACAATTTGTACGTTATTTTTCTGCAACCATACTGGTGGAGCTTTCTAAGTAATATTGTATGATCAACACAATCAAAAGCCTTTGATAGATGGCAAAAGACTGCAGCAGCTACATTACCAGAATTCAATTTGGAATAAATAAATGAAGGAGTGAAAAGATAACATCATGCGTGTTATTGTTTTGAAAAACAAAATGATTTTTACTCAGCACATTCGTGGACAGACCTGCCATAGCCGTCATGAGCGCTTCGACACTGTGATGGGAGATTCAGTAGGTATTGAGGCGACGTGAATATGTATAAATTAACATGTAACAATTTTTTTTTGTTCTTGAGTTTTTTATTCCATAATCAGAATGCTACAAATAACCATTATATTCTTCCGCTTCTAAGGAAAATGTTTTGGAAAAATGTCTTTTCTAGTTTGAAAGTTGATATATTAATTTTTTTCTTCAATTAGCATTACTATATTTTTTGCTTTCTGTTGTGGGATTGTTCTTTCAGTTGAAAATTAAGTTTCCTTCTGTGTTTCGTTTTTTTTGTGATTATTGTAGCAGGTCCGTCACACAATACTCTTTTTTTAGTAGTGGGACAGAACTGTCATCTGTTCTTTGTCAAAAAGTACGAAACAAAAATTTTCATTTCATACAATTTGTCACGTTTGGACGAAAATAAACACGATTCTGTAAAAAAAATTGGTGATGATTTTTTGACGTCTTTCGAACTTCTACTGTTCACGAAATATTATGGCATTTTAGGAATTTGGTTGGACGTATTTTCACTAGTTTTTCAATTAGTTTGGCCATAGTTGGAATGAGGGATATCGGACGAATGTATTTTCCGGTAAGGGTTAATTCTGGAATCAGGATTCTTCATTATATATGAGCTTGCAAACTTCTGACTATCATATATCTTAATGATTTATATTATGCTTGGCAATTATGTGTACACCGTACTCAATGTAATCTGATCCTGATTGTGTGAAAATTCCCCTTACTGGGTTGGTAACTATAATGAGCTCCACATTTTCGAAGAGCTATTTACATTCTCCTTTGAAATGAGAGCAGAAAAGCAGAAAAGGCAATTTTGCTCTAGCGAAAGGACAATGTGCTTTCTGAATGCCGGTAAAAGGAATTCCACATTTTTATGTGAGCCTCGTAATACATTTTAGTTGTAACATATTTTCTTTCAGCCATTATCAAGTAGTTTGATTTTACTTGATATCAAGTCAAGTAGTTCCCACCGTAAATCGGGTCAAGTCAAATATCAAATTTTCAAAAGCTTGAGTTTTGACGTCAAGTATTTAAGAAAAAAATCAATCTACTTGGCTTGATAGGAGTAAAGTGTCTTTTCCTCTCTTGGATGTTTACTACATCCTGAGGGAGGAAAAGTGGCACTTTCCTAGCTTGTAATATAAATAGCTATTATTTGTGATAAGTAGGACCTCTTCGCAAACAAGTTGGATATTGGCATTATGACAACTTACCCCTGTGACAACTACCCCTGGTCTCTCCTACCCACGAGATGCAAAGTTTTACCCCACTCTGTTCGTACTCCCACACCACTAAAAATTGTGGAGGGATGATAGAAACATCGTTGAAAAGGATAGCTGGATATACGTATAGCTATTTTTCATCCACTTATAGAAATCTTGGTACCACTTCATAAACTTATCACTTTCCAAACCTAAACTGCGAACTTCCGACCCACTATACTCTACGACAAATTTACCAATTCCAAAATGAATAAACAAAAAATATTAAAATAAACTAGCAGCAAGGTAGATTTAATTTGTTGGATTAAATTTAAAATGTTTTCCCATAAGTCTCTCAGCGACTACCATTTGGTTTACGAAAAGATCACTTTGTTATTACTGAAGAATTATATAATGTTGAATCGATGATCGATTAATACTCGCTAAGGTAAATAAATCAATCATTGCGGGAAATTATTTACGTATTAGGATGCAAGAACATGATTTCCCATGTCATTTTATGGGGATTGATGGAGGTAATTTTAAGGTTGCCCAACTGGGTCTTCTTTCAAAATCGACCCCTTCAATAATTCATACGACTGTAATTTTTGTTCGCACGAACTGAGACACAATCGTTTTCGATTCTGTATTTTGAATCTACTGACACCAAAAAGTACTTATTGCAATTAAATATTCACGGTGAAGAATCGATTTGTCTTCAGCAGTAAAACTTCAAATAATCATGATGGTTATAAACGACTGGCTGGATATTTTGAACTGACTCACGATATCTATCAACATCCTAAGGTCAACACTTTTCTATTTTCCAATCCAAAGACAAATTGAAATTGAAAATTATTGACCCATATCTGAGTAATTAATGCACCAGCAAATTTGTTGAAACAAATTGTCCAGACTTAATCTAAAAAAAATATTTAAAAAACTGTGTTGAAGCTTTTATACATGGTTTCTAAAAAGAAAAAAATTATTACCGAATTTTTTTTGGAATATTGATGAATTGCAATCCTAAAGCTGAAAATACGAGTCCGCAAAGTAGGTTATATTTTTGAAGTGCCCCCTATGAAAATATATAGCATGTGCCACAATTTTTACTAGATTTGCTGGAATCCTATAGATTTTTGTAGCCAGCCACAAATAAAAATTTATAGAAGAAAATAAGATGTGGAAATTTTTTTGACCCACCGTGTAGATTATTCAATTGTGTCAAAAACTGCTACATAGAAATATTTTTTCAAATGGCGTGGAGGGATACCTCATTCGAATCGTCCTTCAATTCTCTATACGACAGCAAATTTTCAAACAAAAATATTAGTCCAAGACAAAATGGCGGTACATTAGTTTAGAACTCTAACAAGAGGAGCCTTTGGAATAAATGGCTATTAAAGAGCTTTAGTGCATTGATGAAATATTTTTCCGTTTCTGCAAGAGCTTCTTGTCACTCAAAATGGTAGATATGTACCATATTAGAAAAAAATTCAAATAAGTTGATAAGTAGTGTAATACCTCGTTTTATTGAACCAAAACCAAAAATCATGTCCCATAAGCAATTATGAGGAACAGATAACATTTGTAGATATCAAATAATATTTTTTTTTCATTTCAATTGAGCTCGTTTAATGCCATTTATTCAAAGAAATCGCGTATAAAAGTTCTAACATAATGTGCCGCCATTTCGTTTTGGATGAATATTTTTGCAGTCATATAGAAAATCAAAAGACAATTCGAATGAGGTATCACTCGACCCCCCATGCCATTTAAAAAAAATATTTCAAAATGACGTCTGGTCGCCATTTTGAATGGTAGACATTTTTCATCACTGTCAAATAGTAGCTCATGAACTATCATGTAATATCAAGTAGTTTGATTTTACTTGATATTAAGTCAAGTAGTTCACACTGTAAATCGATTCAAGTTAAATACCAAATTTTCAAAAGCTTGAGTTTTGACGTCAAGTATATGAAAAAAAATCAATCTACTTGGCTTGATGAGTCCCTGAACTAGAGCATGCTCTGAAACCGAGGATTTTTCGGTTCCTCTTGTGTTCCTCTTGTGTTTCTCTTGTGTTCCTCTTGTGTTCCTCTTGTGTTCCTCTTGTGTTCGATTTGGCAGGTGGTTATGTTCCTTTTTGTCATACCGATATTCAAGACAGCACAGCTACAAGCACGTGGTGAACTCCTGGATTGGTGAGGTGAGGCCTTCCAGTTCTCAGTAATTTTTTATAATATTTTATTTGTTTCTTTTAATATTTTTTTTCATTTTGGTAACCTCATTTTGTCTTAATAATTGTTTTGTATCTTTATATTCGTATTCTCGTTGTTTGCAACCCCCAATTGATGATGGCACCTGTTATTGAGTGGAATACCTGTTGAGAATAAACGCTCGTTTTTCCACCACAGATTTTCCTTCTCGAGAAAAAGGCGACTTCATTGCCTCTCACTTGTCTGTTGAGATCCAAATCGAATTGCTCCCCTAAATATGCATTTCGCACAATAGCTCCATCAATATCTGCCACCACCTTATTATTTTTCACTCGAAAACCGGCTTAAAATCCGAAGCCAGTTCTGCAGCCTGGAAATCAATAGACTTCCTGCGAGTTCGTTGCGCGTGGTGTCGTTGATTGTCACAACTATATTACGAACACGGGTAAGAGACGAAAACGACTTTCACCACCTCGGCTATATTGAAAAAAGACTGGCCTCTTTTTGCCTGGCTGACAATTCGATGAAATATCAAGAGGAATAGAGGAGATCTTGACGTTTATTCTGCTTGAGTATGTTTTATTTTACCAGCAATGAAATCTCGAAAATATAATGCTCTGAGGACCGGCTGTGAAAGAGTAATATGCTGAGAGCTGGCAGCCACTTTCACTAATGTGTCAGATGCAAGGCTAACATTTTGTGTGTACTCAACCCTCCATATAATAATATAGTGTATCTAGTAGTGAAACCATTACATTCCCACACGACAATATAAATTGTTGGCTGAGGGGTTAGGCCAACAACCATACTACTTTTTATGTCATACTAGTTCATTATTGTGTTTTATTGCTTAGTTACCAACTATCTAATGTCGTACTTTATGCCCGTGCGGGCATAAAGAGAAATAATTTTTTGTTTAACGTATTTTTCGTATTCCATTTCGTAAACTTCTTTAGACTTTTTTGGCAACAGATTTTCAGTAGCTTTCTTTGCTTTTTCAATAATTTCGTCAGGAATTCCAAAAACTTCGTTCATTTTGACTTCTAACTTTGACACATATAAAAATTATTATGATTTAATGACATTTACGTTTGTCAACATTCACCTAGCAGCCATAGTGTCTACTATGATAAAATGTCAAAATATTAATTCAAACCGGATTTTTCAAAACACTGATTTGTATTGAAATTGGATTGCAATAACGAACTAGTATGACATAAAAGTTTGTATGTACCGCGGGCATAAACAGATGTGTATACCCTTGGTACATAAATAACTATTCTGAAATCGCAATCAACCTTATTTATAAATCAAGAAATTTTTATGACTGTATAACAAATTTTGATTGATGTCATTATTGTTGAGACGCCAGCAAAAATTTTCCCGGACCGTTTTCGATACGGGAATAGTATATTTTGCAACAAGTGGGGAAAGTTCAACATTTCTCACGAGTGTGGAGGTTTGCAAACACACGAGTGAGAAAAGTAACTTTCCGCACATGTTGAACACTATACTCTTTCTACAACTGCACAAATTTATAGAATACCAGTAATGTAACTCAATATGTATTTTTATGGTCATCAAAACTAAAATAAAAATGAAGTATCATACCTCTCAACAATTGAATACTTTATTTAAAATTGACTTAATAAACATATCAAGATGTAAATTGAAATAAAAAAAAAATAGTCCAAACTCGGGTATTGAACCCGGACTGTCTGTGTCGCATACGGATTCACAATCCATTACTCCACAGAGGCCTTGTTACTAAAGCTTTGTTCAAAAGTACATACACATATATAGCAGAATTTTAAATTGAATTTTTAAACTGACTACGAAAAGCTATGTTAATTCGAGGAAAAAAGCGAAAAAAATTCTGAAAATAGTTTACTTCTTTATTCAAAACACGAATGAAAACTACCTTGAGAATTTAAAAAACTTCTATAGGTAACCTGACAGTTGTTGACAGTTGTGACAACTATTTTGAGCTGAACAGCAGCCAACTAGTTTTTGTCGATATTTGTTGATTCTCCATATAAATGTATGTGGTGTGGGCAAACTGCCGTGAAAAATAATATTTCTCACAGTATGAGCAAAACATGTTTTTGAAAGGAAGTAAGCTATGAGAAATGCCCTACTTTTCATATCAGTTGTAGAAAAAGTTCGTTGTTACTGTTTTTATTGTTGAGACGCCGGCAAAAATTTTATCGGGCCGTTTTCGATATGGGAAAGTTCGTTGCTTTGCAACGGACTAAAAGTAGGAGATTTGAGCCGGTTCTGGGCCTCCCCCCACCACTATGACGTCATCGGTGACCTTGATCTTTAACTTTGACCTTGGCCGTTGACCTTGACCTTTGATCTTGATATTTGACCTCGACCTTTGACTTTGATATTGACCTTGACCTTTGACCTTGGCATTCGACCTTGACCTTGAACTTTGACCTTTGACCTTGGTCTTGATCTTGACTATTGTTGGGAGGTGTTTGACATTGTGATGACTTGGATTTTTTTTCATACACGGACAAGTACTTTTTCCAAGTACATATATTTTTTCTTACCTCAATGTCCTTCATGTATACTTACTCTGCCATTGTGTGTGATCCTAATGTGTGGAGTACGCATACAAATCTAAACCGAAGTATAGAGAGGGTACACGTCTGCACGCCACGGATATCCAGTCAGACATGTGATTCCCCTCCGATGATGTATACCTTGCGATGGTGGTGGGGGGAGAGGTCGCGTGACGTCAACGCTATGCGCATCCGACGACGATCCAGTGATGTGTGTCAGACTCTCGCTCTCGACATGGTTGGCTTTCTCCCACCCTTTCTCCCCACCATCACTCCCACCCCGTCTCCTCACCCTTTCTTCTCCCACCCTTTCTCCCCACCTTAACCCAAAGGCTGCGGTCATGCAGCGACTACGTGGCTTTAACGTTGAGATATACTTGGAGGTACTTTGAAAATTTTGGTATGACCTTAATGAATGCTATACATGTATTCAGTGTTTGTGTTTGACCTTGAGATGTCATTGTGATGACTTGGATATCATTTTTCATACACGGACAAGTACTTTTTCCGGGTACATATTTACCTCCATGTCTTTCACCGTCCTTCATGTGTACCTACTTTACTATTGTGTATGATCCTTATGTGTGGAGTACATATAAAAATCTATACCGAAGTATAGAGAAGGTACACATCTGCACACCACGGAGATCCAGTCGGATATGTGAACTCTGAGAGATACCTTGCTATGGTGGTGTCGTGACGTCAACGCTATGCGCATCCGACGACGATCCAGTGATCGTGTCAGGATTTTGCTCTCGACACGGTGGGGTGGGTCCGCGCTGACGTCACAACACCCATACGCAGAGGTACTTTGAAAATGTTGTATGACCTTCATGAATGCTATACATGTACTTAAGGTTTGTGTTTGACCTTGAGATGACATTGGTGATAGATGGGAGAGATTACATACACGGTAATGAAGTTCTTGGTTATTGTGTCCTGTTTCAATTGTATTCATGATTGATAGTGTATGTTATGTGTACGTACTCATAAAGTTTAAACAGTACATACAAAAAACCATTGACATTGGGTTTTTTTCTTCATATATACGGTAATGATGACCAAGCACTTTTCTACTCTGCGTTTGATCTGCGTATGACATGTGTACGGTAATGAGTATACGATCGAGTATTTGAGTACTTAAATAACTCCATGTCTCGAACTATGTATGATCATGTGTACTCCAGACTTGCTACTGTGACCTTCATGGTGTACATACAAGTATAAGTAGCAAGAAGCAAGTCCGAAAATTCAATAAATCTAACCACACACGCACCGTCTGTTAGCCATTAAACGCCGGCGATGAATGTACCGTTCCCTCAGGCATGACCTCCGCATGACATCCCCTTCCTAATTTTGTGAATGGTCTGTGTGTGACACATCACACCAGGAGCTCGCTAAACCAGTCATATTAGTTTCTCATCAAACTGGTGGTCCACCAGTGAAAAATTAGATACGGTTGCTTCGACCACTATGTACACATGTGATAACAATCATGTGCTAACAATTCCGACAACATAACTGATGATCAACGTATATAAAACGTATATAAAACGTATACAAAACGTATATAAAACGTATATAAAACGTATGTAAAACGTGTTTGACATTCACTTGTCCTCACTTGATATTTTTTTTTTATTTTGTATTTGTATAAAACTTACATCTAATTCAACATTTCTACAATACTTAAACATAACTTAACCTATCTATATACAACCTAAATACTATACCTATGGCAGGCTGCCGCCATCCTATCCATGGCGGTGCGGACTTCTGCTCTCACAGTGTCCCTCCTGGTATGCATTTCAGCTTCCAGGAGGGCTGCATGTTGATCTCTCTCCATGAGAGCTGCCTGTTAGCGGGTAATTTCTGCCCGCTCTCTAGCGATCTCCAGGCAGCCGCGCTCAACCTCATCCAGTCGCTCCAACACCTGGTCAATAAAAGTCCCCGGCCTTGCTTCGAGGACGTTTCTGGTTGGCTCGCTTGCCGTGGTGGAGGTGGTGGTGGAACAACTGTAATGACGGGAGAAAGGGGTATGTCTGCAATTGTTGGTTCCAACTGTACAACTACAGGAGCAGGCATTACTTCAACTGGTGCCACTATAGTTGCAACAGGTGGTGCTACAACAGTTGAGGATGCCTTCTTTGACGGCCATCCTCCAGAGTACGGGCTATTTCTACTACAGTTCCTACGGTACTCAACAATAGGACCAGCCTTACTTGTACTACTGTGACTAGTAGATTGCTTCTTCGATGATGACTTCTTTGGTGGCTGTACCATGAAATCATCATCGCTGTCCGCAATATTTATTATAGGCATATCTTCCGTCGACAATTTTGCTCCAGCGTTACGGGATCCTTTGGGAGCAACTCCATCAACGAACCCACCTCGTCGTTTGCGTTGGTCCATCTGCGCACCTGCTGGGGAAGGCGTCATCGGCGTTCATGAATACAAGATTGTTAACTTACCTTCAAATTATTCTACTTAGTCCTGTAATACTGAATGCTGCTGGCGACTGGATGCCGCAAGTGGCTGGCGACTGAAGATTATTCTGGGGGAGTTCTTGTTTTATTCACTCAGGCCTCCACCCCACTCCTACTCTTCTTCTTCTCCGACCTACTTCAATCCCCACTATGTCTTAAGCCACGTCCCTTTCTTAAGCCACACCCGCTTTCTTAAGCCACACCCGCTTTCTTAAGCCACGCCCCCTCATACCAGGCTTTGCAACCCTAACCCATCTCCACCCCTATTTCAACTCTGCTATTTGTTACAATGCATACATCCCCCTACGGGGCAAAGCTGATATAGAGATGAGTGACATGAATAACAATTAAGTATGGGAACATTCGCATATTCCACTGTATCATGTGAATAACCATGCTGATACCACCCACCATTATTATTCATGCCGCAATACCTTAAAAAACAAATGTCACATAAGAAACGCTTTCTATTGTCACAAGTATGAATTGTGACAAAGTAACAGCTGCAAAAGTACAAATTACTGGCAAAGTTTTCTAATGCTTCAGTCATTTTTATTTGATGGGCCTTGCTCACGATGGTTTCGGGCACATCCTCACAGTCTGGTACAATTCCATCATCGGCTGGTGCTTCTTCACCGTCATCTTCGAGAAACTGTTCTCCGTCTAAGTCTTCCCCAGCTGGATTGTCCTGGCGGCCATCTTCAACATCTCTGTGGTCATTGAATTCACCATTGTCACCATCAGCCACTACAACTCCATCCTCCTGTTCGTCACCATCCTCATCCACTACAACTCCATCTTCCTGTTCCCAAACAAAATCGTCGCCTGCCAAAACTTCAACCTGATTGTTGACATCTAATCGAGAGAGGGCTTCCAATGCAAAATCAACTTGATCAACCATAATTAGTGACGCACATGAATGTATTAATGAAATTCCCACGGTCCCTACCCACTATCTACCGAAACTGCAAGAAAAAAAAGTGGATTTTACCTCTGAAATATGACAAAAAAATTGAAAGAATTTTTTTCCAGTAGCATTTATCATTTTGAATCTTTTATCTCAATTTTGATATTTTCCGATTAAATCCATTATAACGTGAATACAAAAACATTTAGTATATTTTTGACGAATGTACAAATACATGAGAAAAAAAAGATGCAATGCCTATGTTTCCTGGCTTTTTTTTCCAGTAGCATTTAACATTTTGAATCTTTTATCAAGTATGGTATTTTCCGATTAAATCCATTATAACGTGAATACAAAAACATTTAGTATATTTTTTGACAAATGTACAAAAACATGACAAAAAAAAATGCAACGCCTATGTTGCCTGGCTGAGTTAGCAAGCCGACTCGTTCGCTCTAAAAAAAAAGGGCGAGACACTATCTACCGAAACTGCAAGAAAAAAAAGTGGATTTTACCTCTGAAAAATTACAAAAAAATTTAAAGATTTTTTTTCCAGTAGCATTTATCATTTTGAATCTTTTACCTCAAGTTTGGTATTTTCCGATTAAATCCATTATAACGTGAATACAAAAGCATTTAGTATATTTTTGACCAATGTACAAAAACATGAGAAAAAAAAGATGCAATGCCTATGTTTCCTGGCTTTTTTTTCCAGTAGCATTTAACATTTTGAATCTTTTATCAAGTATGGTATTTTCCGAATCCATCCATTATAACGTGAATACAAAACCAGACAGTTCAAAATATATTTCCATCTCTGTCAACAGTGGCGTTTCGTAAAAAAGGGCGAGACACTATCTACCGAAACTGCAAGAAAAAAAAGTGGATTTTACCTCTGAAACATGACAAAAAAATTTCAAGATTTTTTTTTAGTAGCATTGAACATTTTGAATCTTTTGTCAAGTATGGTATTTTCCGATTAAATCCATTATAACGTGAATACAAAAACATTTAGTATATTTTTGACCAATGTACAAAAACATGAGAAAAAAAGATGCAATGCCTATGTTACCTGGCTTTTTTTTCCAGTAGCATTGAACATTTTGAATCTTTTATCAAGTATGGTATTTTCCGATTAAATCCATTATAACGTGAATACAAAAACATTTAGTATATTTTTTGACAAATGTACAAAAACATGACAAAACAAAAAAAAAATGCAACGCCTATGTTACCTGGCTGAGTTAGCAAGCCGACTCGTTCGCTCTATACCTGAATTCAAAGATAGGAGCAGCTAGAGTCCCTGTATGCAATTTGACATTTGATCGTATATTAGAGTCAGGACACTCTTTGACATAACATCGAAAAACGCGTTTTAGGTTATGTCTAACAACTACAGACCATATATCTATACCGTTGATGTAACAACGGTCGAACGATAGTATTGACAGTTCAAAATATATTTCCATCTCTGTCAACAGTGGCGATTCGTAAAAAGGGCGAGAGAAATGTTATCAAAACTTGCTAGCAAAATATCTGCAGAGCGGAGTTTTTTAACGAAGCCATTAGTATATGAACTTTGCCGAATTCGACTTCAGGTGATTTCGACCATAGAACATTCGCACTACTTTCAATGATCAATTCAAATGGATTTCGAAGAACCAATAATTTTTCATATTTGAAACTAGTAATGTAAGAGATTTTCCAGTGATCTATGATCGTATTCACCCCACGGTTTTGGGAAGATTATTTTTATATTCGTATAATAAGCGTTATTTGTTCATTGCGCATAAAGTTATTGAGAGCTTGTTGAGAATAAATAAGATACATCTGCATTGATCGAATTCACAAACAACTCTTATATCAAAATAAATAACTAAAAAACTTTCTTCTTTCGGATATAACAAGGTGATTTTTTTTTCTTATTTTTTTTCAGCATTGATACTATTGAAAAATGTCAATTTTATCAGTGACAATTTAATTCATGTATAAAAATCGCATATGCCACAGTGCAATTGTCAATTTGACAGCGGCAAAAGTTAGCTTTAACTTTTACAGCGACAAATACACTAGTGGTTTTTTCACTTATTCATTTGTTTATCAATTATCGCGGTGTTGGTTGCCAAAATGAATAGTTTGACATTGATATGTTTCTGAATTTCTCATTCATTAAATTGTTGAGGTTTGTATTGATATCGGATAAATTTGTGTTGTTCAAATTCCAAACTGTTTCCTTTAGCAATTTGACTCGAATAACTATCAACCTAAAAACACTCGGTGTCGTGTTTTTAATAGTTGACAGTTATTCTCGTCGAACTGCTAGGAAACAGTTTCTCATTAAACAACCCAAATTTACCCGATAAAATACAAACCACTTGTACAATTATATGTGAAAAGTTTTATGTGGAATATTCTGCATTTTAAATTCCTATATATCCTCTAAATATTTCTCGAAAAATAATAGAGACAATTTTTTGAAATCTTTCCTGTGAATTTACTAGTTTTGTTTCATTCATCTAGTAACAAATTATTTTATTGAAAGAGACCATTATTTGATTGATTCTCCTGTAGTGAATCGTTAAGCCCGAGTGAGTTCTGATCATAAATAGTTGTGTAACTATTTCCCTCCAAATCTATTTGTATGTACTATATCACACATACATGTTTCAAAAGATTTCGTACCTGAAGAGGATTGGGTACTGATTGCCTCAACCTCAATACATTTTCTGATCTGTTTTGGAAATGTCGAGATGTAAGTAAAAATTACAATCCTAGAAATACAGGAATTTTAATATTTCTTAACAGTAACGATACGTCATGTAAAAATTCAATAAAATGTTTGATTTCTTCACATTCAACTCTGCTGATAGCTGAAGTTTCATTTCATTTGCTGTTTCAATAAAACGAGCAATGAATGGTTGCAGCATTTTTATCAAACAGGTTTTCCTGATATTTCGGAAGGCTTTGCTCTTCAATACTCGAAAATTTTAATTTGTTGTTGACGTATGAATTTGAGGTTCCAATATTCTTGATTATCAGCCAAATCTTTAATGTTATCATAGTTGACAATGAGTAAATCAATTTTTTTGATGAAATAAAAAGAACATTTTTTTTTGTAATTTTTGGTGTAATTGTTAAAATTGTGTTTTCCGTTAACCAGCTGTTGTCCCCTTACGAACGGCGAGTCAAGGATAAACGAGAAGCTTAGAAGCTTACCCATTTCAATAAATATTACTTTTGAACTATCTATCATTTTAATTCACCCGACAAATTTGTGCTTTTGATGTGATATTCCATACGGATCTTTCGAGTGCCGAATATCTTTAGCTGAACTGGATCCTCGAGAACATCGTATGAATCATTGGAATCATTGGAATATTCACTTGACATATATTTGATTTTTAAAGTTTCTGGCACAGCTACTCTCGGGTCTCGGGTTACGTGAACTACAAATTATATTTTCACATATTTCCTCCCTGACGTTACGCCCTTGTGATCATTTGGCCTCGCAAGGCAGACATAACCTGAAACGCATATTTTCGATCTCCTGTCAAACAGTGTCCCGACTCTAATATACGATCAAATGTCAAATTGCATACAAGGACTCTAGGAGCAGCTATCAGCGCTCGGCCTGGCGTAGTTCAAGTATACTTTACGATTTCATAATGTATGTATCAACGCCAATCTTCACCAACAAATAAGAAACTGTGAGAAGCTTCTAAGGCGTGGTGGCATTTAAAATACTGCACCCTTTCGTCACAATGTTTGATGAACAAAATATTTTGAAGCGACACATTTTACGCTTCCATAAAATAGGTATGTGATGTTTGTTACGTACTAACATTGCTACTTATAATCAGAAGACGAACAAATGAGCAAAAAAAATAACTATTTTGAAGAATATTACATTGATCGATAAAAGTGGACACAGGGAACTATTCCCCTACTCGGGTTTTATTGGTTGTTCATTCAAATAAAAATTGAAAAAGTGAAAAGAAACACTTTGTTGTATCTGAAATTCACTATTATAGAGAAGTAATGAATTTTCGATATTCAGTTTCGAATCTTATCAGCCACCATCAATGCAATCAGAAGTACAGAGATACTACTCGTATACAGTGAGTTTTAAAAAGTCTGCACCATATGGAAAACTTGTTCATTATCGATTTGTCAGAAAATTTTATTCTTCTTAAATATTGGTGCATTGCAGAAAACATAAAAGTTGTCAGTATTTTAAATTTCTGAACGGTATACAGGGGAAACAAAAAAATATGAAATTCGATCATTTTTGACATTATCAAAAAAAGTTTATTTAGAAAAACCAATCAAAACCAACATTCCAATTCAAAATTATAGCCACCTACGCAGGAAAAATTTTAAAAAATCACATTTTTATGATTAAAGTGATCATAACGCGCGATTTTCCGAGCACGACGGCGCAGCGAACGATCAGTTATCCACGAATACTTTACATTATTTTTTTCAATTGGTGCAATTTGAATTCATAAATATTAGTTTCATTATTACAAATAATGGAAATAAGAACTTATAATGTAAACTGGTTGAATTCGTGATGTGACATCAGTTTACCTTTCTTTAATGTTTGAATAAAAGTTTTGCATTTGTTTGTAATATTTTATTTGACGTTACAAGGTACTCCTGTCAGATCAAAAATCATAAAATTGTCATTTCTACTTCACTGTTCTCCTCCGAAACATGTCAAAAAAATCTTTCAATTTTTTTTTCCAGTAGCTTTCAATATTTTAAATCTTTTATAAAGTATGTTATTTTCTTTTATTGTCTTCTGACAAAATATCTCGAATCAAGGTAAGTAGAAAAAATCTCTCGAGCAAGCTCTCGCGATTTTTCGCTCCCGTGATTCTCGATTTTTTGTCATAACAATAACATTTTCATGCAATTAAAAATGTTTAATTGACAATTTAACTCATGCACTAAAAATGCCATAAGTCGCGGTGTTTTCATTATTACAGCAAAAAAAGTTTGCCCTAACTTTTCCAGCGACAAAACGGAACCTAACTTTTGGAAGCATGACAACCAGCATTATGAACATCTTTTTGATGACCTTATGTCACATATTCATTAAATTGTCTTACCGAATTACACTCTAGTTTTTTCTTGTCAAAGAAAACTTGACATTTATAATTCGAATTTTGTTGCCATTAGGACAATTCAACTCAAAAAACTGCCAGAAAAAATTACTCGTCCTGCGGACTCATAATTTTTTCAGGGGTAGTTTTTTTCGTTGAATTGTCAGGCAATAAAATTCTCATTACTGCCAGTGTCAAGTTTACTTCGATAAAAAAAAAGCTCTCGTGTAATCATAAGTGATAAAAATACGATCTCTCATGTATTTACCTCCAATTAATACACGCCTAATCTGACAGTCAATGAAATTACTTCAATTTCTTAGAATCGACCAATCAATGGTCGTTGCAATTCCACTCTAGAGGTTATTTTCGAGTTTTCAACATAACATGAAATGGTAAGATTTGGTCGAGAATCGTTGGAATGTTTTGAAAAAAGTGTTTCTCCGAGAAATGCTCAATAAATAACTAGAAGTCTTTATGGAAACAGTTTGAAATATTTCTGAAAGAGAAGCATTGTGAACTTGGGGAACTACTTCAAATGCAGAGCTTGGACTATAGTCATGAAAGATTGGGCTTTCAATATGAATATATTTATTGTCTGTTTGTCATATAGTTGTGTATTAATCTCTCTAAAATACATTCGAGATTATATTTTTTATATATCTACGAAGGTGTAGAAGGGCCACAGTAATTATTTTTTATAATTCCGACTTAGCATCTCGGAACTCCGACTTACTAAGTCAGAATTACCTAATTCCGACTTAGTATCTCGGAATTCTGACTTACTACCTCGGAATTAGATAATTCAGACGTTATTATTTTTTATAATTCTGACTTACTAAGTCCCAGTCCGGAGTTATAAAAAATAATTACATCGGAATTAACTAATTCCGACTTGGTAAGTCGGAATTCTAAAAAATAATTACTATGGCCTTTCTACGCCTTCTTAAAATACATTTCAAATTGCAATCAAATTTTATTGTCTTCTGACAAAACATCTCGAATCAAGGGAAGTAGAAAAAATCGCTCTAGCGCAAACTCTCGCGATTTTTTCACTCCCTTGATTCTCGATTTTTTAGTCATGACAATAAAATTTTCCATGCAATTAAAAATTCATTTATCGATAAAAAATATGACCTCTTATTTATTTATCCCCGAATATTTCAAAAATGTACAGGGAGTGTGTAGAAAAAACACATCAAAACATTATTCCAGAAATATATTTTATAATAGAAAAACAGAAAAATCACTATTCATCGCTCTCAAAAGCCTCATCAAGTTCTTCTCGCCATTGTTGTTCTACAATTCTGATTGTTTCGTATTCACTTATGGATTGTTGAAGCTCCATTTGAGCTTGTTGAAGGCAGTCGGTAGGAATATGGTTCAGTTGAATCTCCTTTTGCAAATTCTCGGACTCCTTTTGCAAATTCTCAGACTCCTTTTGCAACTTGGAGATTTCCAACTCTAAAGAAACTATTTTATTTTCAATTTTATGCGTTTCATCGATTTTTCCACGAATATAAATATCCATTTTTTCGTAACGATGAACTGCTAGTTTGGCATCAATGATCCTTTGTTTGCTAACTTTCTTCTTCGCTATATATTCCTGAACTGGTTGGAATGATAATATTGTTGTTTTGGACTTCACTTCATATGTCCCAGAAGCCGAGGGCCTTGAAATAATTAATGGTTCAATGAGTTTTTTTTTCTTCATTGGTACCTGGCTAATTTCATTGGATAGTCGTTTCACACTTTTCTTCTCTTCTTTATTGATCTTGATTGATGTTGCAGGCATAAGGTCATCATCTGTCATAGTAAGATCAATGTAGCAATCTTGAATAGGCTTTGCAGCTGTAGGCGTAGTCATCTTTAGAAACTCGTCATAATTTATGGTGCACAAATCATTGGAGTATTCACAATTATTAACAGTCTGTTGGTCTTGATTCACTAGTGCCACAAAAGATTCCTTGGATTGAACAGTTTCACTACGTAACAGAATATTTTCCAAAATAACGATTGGACCCATTTTTTTTTATAATTCCAATAATTTTCAAAGTCAAATTAAATTGATCTAAAGTTAAAGAACTATGAACTATTTAACACAAGTTCATTCATTTTATAACCATTTGAACCATTATGTAGAAACGCCCACCAAAAAAGTAGGAAGAATCCAACCCCAAAACAATAAAAAATAGAATATCAACCAATAGATGTATTGCATGTATGAGCTATATCTAAAATTATTTCACCAATAGAGGGGCTTCTTAGACAGCATTATAATTTTTCTTCAACATTTGAAATTAATTTTGAAATATCGATAGCATCCCTAAGGGACATTGTACTTTTTAGCGTAGAATATTTTACGCAAAGACAATCAAATAAATTTTAACGTATCATTGCATATTATAAAATAAGTCAACAATATATTTTTGTCGATTTTTCACAATATTTGGTAATAGTAATAATAATAATCGCTTTTATTGCTAGGAAGAAATAAATAATTAACAAATTAATGTAAATTTACAGCATCACAATTTGACTGTCTCATATTCACTATGTTTTCTATTCTCCAAACATTGAATGTTCAGGAGATTATTATTTCGATTTCAAAATTGCACCTAGTATTTTAATTTTGAAGATTTGAATAAGGCTGTCTTTCTTCTTGCAAGCTATAAATTAGATGGTCCTACACATGTAGCATAAAAAAAAGGGTTCTGAGAGGTAGGTATTCAAACCGTGAATTTATAATCTGTTGAAGTGATCTTTGAACATGTTTTTGTAAATAATACACCATCACCTCATTTAGAAGGCAATAAATGTCAACCGTAACATGGCCGAAAAAGCTTTTCAATACTTAAAATTCCAACCCACTGTCTATATAATGAATCGTTAAAACTCGTAAAGGACTTTACGAACGATGATATCTGATCCACCCTTGTAAAGTGCGACATTTTCAATCTATGGAAATAATTGCGGTCCGTGTTTGATTCAAATTTTTGAAGAATAAGCATACCAACTCCATTTTGATATCAATGAGCAAAAAATTTTTTTCAGATCTGTCCACGAGAATAGGAAATGCTCAGAGGGCATTGCAAAGGTGTTTAGAATTAGGTTTCACAGTTATATACGAAGTTAAAATTGAAAATTGCATTTTTTAAATATTTTCCGATCTCAACAAAAAATATTATTATTAAAGTTAATAATTAAAGTTAATATTAAAGTTGTCACTTTAGTCCCGTATAAAATGTATCTTTCAGTCCCTAGGGAGATAAAGTAAAAAACAAAAATTACCACAGCTACACTATTAATAACTAGGACAAAAATTAGGAAATATTCCATTATACATCTTTATTGATTGAATTAAGATTGTATGTGACATTAATATTATAACAATTGATGAAACTAAACGGGCGATTATTTGTATTTGATAAGTAAATATTAGAGGAAAGTGAAGAGATGTCATGTTCTTGATGTATCGGTTAATGTCAACATTAACTGAAATGACACTGAATTGAAAAAGTTTGTTGACACCGTTACTATGACGTTCCCTACTTAAGTAATCTAAGTACCATGTTTATATAACTCATCAAAATAATTAGTTGTATTATTATTGAAATTTATAATACTGGGAAGTGCAAAAAATAGCGTATGTGCCACAGGACTAAAGTAATATTTTATCCCTTACGAGATTATTGGCACTCGAGCTCTACTAGCCCTCAGGGGCCTCAGGCAATAAACATCACGTGCAGGATCAAAACATTCACTAGTCCCTTGCCATATAATATACTATTGTTAACAATGAAAACATTGTTTCTCGGAAGAATGTCATTTGTTTTCAAAAATAGTGCAATGTGATGTAATATCGATAAAAGTGCCTCTCAGAACTTGATATTCTGTTGCATACCAACAGCTGCTTCAGTTTCCGTCAGCTGTATATGATTCATAAGAAGCATAAAACGAGTGAAATCACTTGAAAATTACTACCAGAATAGTCAAAATCCCCTTCTCTCCACACCATCTCACAAAGTGGAAAGTTTGTGGCGAATATCTGTCAGAAAACAACTACTTCCCCCTACGAACATTGAATTACATCTAAAATTTGTACAATTTCCCTCCAAAAGATACTAGAAATTTAAGCTTATTCTCGAATTGATAAATCAAGAAAACTGAAATTTGCATTTTTCAAAAGAATTAAAATAGAATGGAAATAGATATTCTCGTATAGGTTTTTGATGACTATCATTATATTAGAGGAACTCCCATAATAAATTATGAGTAATAGAATAATGGTATTGTTCTCTCTTGGGGTGACAGCATCCCTAAGGAATATTGTAATTTTTTAGCGTAGAATATTCTACCCAAAGACAATCAAATAAATTTTAACGTATCATTGCATATTAGGGGCCAGGTAGCTCAGTGGTTGAGACTGTCGCTTTCAAAACCATTGACTGCTGGTCGGGCTAGGTTCGAATCCTTAGCGACTACAGATTTTTATCTGATGGCCCGAGAAAGTGCTAGGAATCGCACGTTAAAAGGTAAGACCTCGTTAATCCTTGGCTCGCACAAGTTTCGACTTTCGAGGGCTGCCGTTCGTGAGGGGACGACAGCTGGTTAACGGGTTTTTTTTTTCAACAATTTTAATTCAAAGAGTCCCTATACAATCAAGCCAACAATGCTTTCAGTCAACTGAGCGGAGAAATGAAGAATGTAAGGACTCAATACAACATTATTCGATAACAGTTCAATTCGTCGAACAATTTCACGTCGAGTGCATTAAACAATTTTTGCACGAGTTGCATACAACATTTTTTTACGTTCATGCAAAAAAGCAAAAAAATGAATTATAAAGGTGCGGCACTAGGTGTAGGAAAATGAAAATCGCAACTTAAATAATTAATTATTACTATCGATTTGCATTGAAACAAATCACTATCATCTATTTTCCATTATTATTACTCATTTTAAAACTTTCAATTCCGTAATTGTCAGAATTAATTTTTGACTGACGTTTCTGTAACTACAGATGCATTATAAAAATCAAAATCACAGTAGCCGTGAGCGCGTATGTTATCACGACACGAGATGTGGTCATAGTACTGACAGTATGCTCTATGCATGTAGGCGGTTTAGAGCAAAGCGGATCAGTTTCGATTATGGAGTTATTTTCGGGTAGACATTATTTTTTCAAGTCTGGCTGCTAAAATTAGTACAAAATAATATAAAATATGTAACTGTTTAAAACTTATTGCCAATCTCACAGAATATCTACTCAATATGTAGTAGGTTTGAACGTTTATGTTTGTCATGATGACAGCACGTTGAAGTAGAATGACAGATGAGTGTAATAAAAACTTTATTGCACTAGTGCAATGAAGAACTTCTTTTTCCACTAAATATAGGTCAATAAAGTTTTTCTTTTTGCATGAATGTAGACATTTTTTTTTTAAGTTCTGTCCACGAGAATAGGAAATGTTCAGAGGGCATTGCAAAGGTGTTTAGAATTAGGTTTCACAGTTATATACGAAGTAAAAATTGAAAATTGCATTTTTAAAATATTTTCCGATCTCAACAAAAAATATCATTTTGTTAACAAGTCTCGTATATAACCTTTCAACTTTTAAAACAATGAAAACATCGTTTCTCGGAAGAATGTCATTTGTTTTCCCAAAATAGTGCAGTGTGATGTAATATCGATAAAAGTGCCTCTCAAAACTTGATATTCTGTTGCATACCAACAGCTGCTTCAGTTTCCGTCAGCTGTATATGATTCATAAGAAGCATAAAACGAGTGAAATCACTTGAATATTACTACCAGAATAGTCAAAATCCCCTTCTCTCAACACCATTTCACAAAGTAGAAAGTTTGTTGCGAATATCTGGCAGAAAACAACTACTCCCCCCTACGAACACTGAATTACATCTAAAATTTGTACAATTTCCCTCCAAGAGGATACTAGAAATTTAAGCTTTTTCTCGAATTAATAAATCAAGAAACCTGAAATTTGCATTTTTCAAAAGAATAAAAATAGAATGGGAATAGACATTCTCGATAGGTTTTTTGATGACCATCATTATATTAGAGGCAAACCCAGGAAAAATATTAAATAATAAAAATCTGCATCTTTACGATCACTTTAATCATAAAAATGTGATTTTTTTTATTTTTTCTGCGTAGGTGGCTATGATTTTGAATTGAAATGTTGGTTTTGATCCAAAACAACTTTTCTAAATTAAATTTTTTTTCGATAATGTCAAAAATAAGCGTAGTTTACACCTGATCGAATTTCATATTTTTTTGTTTCCCCTGTATACCGTTCAGAAATTTAAAATACTGACAACTTTTATGTTTTCTGCAATGCACCAATATTTAAGAAGAATAAAATTTTCTGAAAAATCGATAATGAACAAGTTTTCCATATGGTGCAAACTTTTTAAAACTCACTGTATACGAGTTGTATCTCTGTACTTCTGATTGCATTGATGGTGGCTGATAAGATTCAAAACTGAATATCGAAAATTCATTACTTCTCTATAATAGTGAATTTCAGATACAACAAAGTGTTTCTTTTCACTTTTTCAATTTTTATTTGCATGAACAACCAATAGGTTAGGGGTATAGTTCCCTGTGTCCACTTTTATCGATCAATGTAATATTCTTCAAAATAGTTAATTTTTTTTGCTCATTTGTTCGTATTCTGATTATAAGTAGCAATGTTAGTACGTAACAAACATCACATACCTATTTTATGGAAGCGTAAAATGTGTCGCTTCAAAATATTTTGTTCATCAAACATTGTGACGAAAGGGTGCAGTATTTTAAATGCCACCACGCCTTAGAAGCTTCTCACAGTTTCTTATTTGTTGGTGAAGATTGGCGTTGATACATACATTATGAAATCGTAAAGTGTATTCGAACTACGCCAGGCCGAGCGCTGATAGCTGCTCCTATCTTTGAATTCAGGTATAGAGCGATCGAGTCGGCTTGCTAACTCAGCCAGGTAACATAGGCGTTGCATTTTTTTTTTTGTCATGTTTTTGTACATTTGTCAAAAAATATACTAAATGTTTTTGTATTCACGTTATAATGGATTTAATCGGAAAATACCATACTTGATAAAAGATTCAAAATGTTAAATGCTACTGGAAAAAAAAGCCAGGAAACATAGGCATTGCATCTTTTTTTTCTCATGTTTTTGTACATTGGTCAAAAATATACTAAATGCTTTTGTATTCACGTTATAATGGATTTAATCGGAAAATACCAAACTTGAGGTAAAAGATTCAAAATGATAAATGCTACTGGAAAAAAAATCTTTAAATTTTTTTGTAATTTTTCAGAGGTAAAATCCACTTTTTTTCTTGCAGTTTCGGTAGATAGTGTCTCGCCCTTTTTTTTTAGAGCGAACGAGTCGGCTTGCTAACTCAGCCAGGCAACATAGGCGTTGCATTTTTTTTTGTCATGTTTTTGTACATTTGTCAAAAAATATACTAAATGTTTTTGTATTCACGTTATAATGGATTTAATCGGAAAATACCATACTTGATAAAAGATTCAAAATGTTAAATGCTACTGGAAAAAAAAGCCAGGAAACATAGGCATTGCATCTTTTTTTTCTCATGTATTTGTACATTCGTCAAAAATATACTAAATGTTTTTGTATTCACGTTATAATGGATTTAATCGGAAAATATCAAAATTGAGATAAAAGATTCAAAATGATAAATGCTACTGGAAAAAAATTCTTTCAATTTTTTTGTCATATTTCAGAGGTAAAATCCACTTTTTTTTCTTGCAGTTTCGGTAGATAGTGGGTAGGGACCGTGGGAATTTCATTAATACATTCATGTGCGTCACTAATTATGGTTGATCAAGTTGATTTTGCATTGGAAGCCCTCTCTCGATTAGATGTCAACAATCAGGTTGAAGTTTTGGCAGGCGACGATTTTGTTTGGGAACAGGAAGATGGAGTTGTAGTGGATGAGGATGGTGACGAACAGGAGGATGGAGTTGTAGTGGCTGATGGTGACAATGGTGAATTCAATGACCACAGAGATGTTGAAGATGGCCGCCAGGACAATCCAGCTGGGGAAGACTTAGACGGAGAACAGTTTCTCGAAGATGACGGTGAAGAAGCACCAGCCGATGATGGAATTGTACCAGACTGTGAGGATGTGCCCGAAACCATCGTGAGCAAGGCCCATCAAATAAAAATGACTGAAGCATTAGAAAACTTTGCCAGTAATTTGTACTTTTGCAGCTGTTACTTTGTCACAATTCATACTTGTGACAATAGAAAGCGTTTCTTATGTGACATTTGTTTTTTAAGGTATTGCGGCATGAATAATAATGGTGGGTGGTATCAGCATGGTTATTCACATGATACAGTGGAATATGCGAATGTTCCCATACTTAATTGTTATTCATGTCACTCATCTCTATATCAGCTTTGCCCCGTAGGGGGATGTATGCATTGTAACAAATAGCAGAGTTGAAATAGGGGTGGAGATGGGTTAGGGTTGCAAAGCCTGGTATGAGGGGGCGTGGCTTAAGAAAGCGGGTGTGGCTTAAGAAAGCGGGTGTGGCTTAAGAAAGGGACGTGGCTTAAGACATAGTGGGGATTGAAGTAGGTCGGAGAAGAAGAAGAGTAGGAGTGGGGTGGAGGCCTGAGTGAATAAAACAAGAACTCCCCCAGAATAATCTTCAGTCGCCAGCCACTTGCGGCATCCAGTCGCCAGCAGCATTCAGTATTACAGGACTAAGTAGAATAATTTGAAGGTAAGTTAACAATCTTGTATTCATGAACGCCGATGACGCCTTCCCCAGCAGGTGCGCAGATGGACCAACGCAAACGACGAGGTGGGTTCGTTGATGGAGTTGCTCCCAAAGGATCCCGTAACGCTGGAGCAAAATTGTCGACGGAAGATATGCCTATAATAAATATTGCGGACAGCGATGATGATTTCATGGTACAGCCACCAAAGAAGTCATCATCGAAGAAGCAATCTACTAGTCACAGTAGTACAAGTAAGGCTGGTCCTATTGTTGAGTACCGTAGGAACTGTAGTAGAAATAGCCCGTACTCTGGAGGATGGCCGTCAAAGAAGGCATCCTCAACTGTTGTAGCACCACCTGTTGCAACTATAGTGGCACCAGTTGAAGTAATGCCTGCTCCTGTAGTTGTACAGTTGGAACCAACAATTGCAGACATACCCCTTTCTCCCGTCATTACAGTTGTTCCACCACCACCTCCACCACGGCAAGCGAGCCAACCAGAAACGTCCTCGAAGCAAGGCCGGGGACTTTTATTGACCAGGTGTTGGAGCGACTGGATGAGGTTGAGCGCGGCTGCCTGGAGATCGCTAGAGAGCGGGCAGAAATTACCCGCTAACAGGCAGCTCTCATGGAGAGAGATCAACATGCAGCCCTCCTGGAAGCTGAAATGCATACCAGGAGGGACACTGTGAGAGCAGAAGTCCGCACCGCCATGGATAGGATGGCGGCAGCCTGCCATAGGTATAGTATTTAGGTTGTATATAGATAGGTTAAGTTATGTTTAAGTATTGTAGAAATGTTGAATTAGATGTAAGTTTTATACAAATACAAAATAAAAAAAAAATATCAAGTGAGGACAAGTGATGTGTCACACACAGACCATTCACAAAATTAGGAAGGGGATGTCATGCGGAGGTCATGCCTGAGGGAACGGTACATTCATCGCCGGCGTTTAATGGCTAACAGACGGTGCGTGTGTGGTTAGATTTCTTGAATTTTCGGACTTGCTTCTTGCTACTTATACTTGTATGTACACCATGAAGGTCACAGTAGCAAGTCTGGAGTACACATGATCATACATAGTTCGAGACATGGAGTTATTTAAGTACTCAAATACTCGATCGTATACTCATTACCGTACACAGGTCATACGCAGATCAAACGCAGAGTAGAAAAGTGCTTGGTCATCATTACCGTATATATGAAGAAAAAAACCCAATGTCAATGGTTTTTTGTATGTACTGTTTAAACTTTATGAGTACGTACACATAACATACACTATCAATCATGAATACAATTGAAACAGGACACAATAACCAAGAACTTCATTACCGTGTATATAATCTCTCCCATCTATCACCAATGTCATCTCAAGGTCAAACACAAACCTTAAATACATGTATAGCATTCATGAAGGTCATACAACATTTTCAAAGTACCTCTGCGTATGGGTGTTGTGACGTCAGCGGACCCACCCCACCGTGTCGAGAGCAAGATCCCGACACAATCACTGGATCGTCGTCGGATGCGCATAGCGTTGAAGTCACCACACCACCATCGCAAGGTATCTTTCAGAGTTCACATATCCGACTGGATCTCCATGGTGTGCAGATGTGTACCTTCTCTATACTTCGGTATAGATTCTTATATGTACTCCACACATAAGGATCATACACAATAGTAAAGTAGGTACACATGAAGGACGGTGAAAGACATGGAGGTAAATATGTACCCGGAAAAAGTACTTGTCCGTGTATGAAAAATGATATCCAAGTCATCACAATGACATCTCAAGGTCAAACACAAACACTGAATACATGTATAGTATTAATTAAGGTCATATCAAAATTTTCAAAGTACCTCCAAGTATATCTCAAGGTTAAAGCCACGTAGTCGCTGCATGACCGCAGCCTTTGGGTTGAGGTGGGGAGAAAGGATGGGAGAAGAAAGGGTGGGGAGACGGGGTGGTAGTAAGGGTGGGGAGAAAGGGTGGGAGAACGCCAACCATGTCGAGAGCGAGAGTCTGACACACATCACTGGATCGTCGTCGGATGCGCATAGCGTTGACGTCACGCGACCTCTCCCCCCACCACCATCGCAAGGTATACATCATCGGAGGGGAATCACATGTCTGACTGGATATCCGTGGCGTGCAGACGTGTACCCTCTCTATACTTCGGTTTAGATTTGTATGCGTACTCCACACATTAGGATCACACACAATGGCAGAGTAAGTATACATGAAGGACATTGAGGTAAGAAAAAATATATGTACTTGGAAAAAGTACTTGTCCGTGTATGAAAAAAAATCCAAGTCATCACAATGTCAAACACCTCCCAACAATAGTCAAGATCAAGACCAAGGTCAAAGGTCAAAGTTCAAGGTCAAGGTCGAATGCCAAGGTCAAAGGTCAAGGTCAATATCAAAGTCAAAGGTCGAGGTCAAATATCAAGATCAAAGGTCAAGGTCAACGGCCAAGGTCAAAGTTAAAGATCAAGGTCACCGATGACGTCATAGTGGTGGGGGGAGGCCCAGAACCGGCTCAAATCTCCTACTACTAAAATACTACAATATCGTATTTTGAAGTCTGAAGTTGCTCCAAGAAAGTACGCATTTTTGAGCGATTCCAGAAAAAATACCATTTCTATTACAATTCAATTTGCTGCTATTTACCATATGTTCGTCGATCTTATGTAAGATATTGAATTTGCGACATAAAAGAGCTCAAAGCATTTTTTGGTGTACTATAATAATAATGGGTTTCTATAATTCACCATCGTTGAGGTTGTAATTCAGCCTTAGAATTTTTCATGATTTCATAGATAAAATACAGAACATTATTGTTCCAGATAATGAAATATCAATACCATTTAAAGTTCAGAATCTATTCCCGGCAAGACACCATTCTCTTCTTGGTCGAAGGTTAACTAGATAAAAATCACCCAGTTATTAAACAAGATATATAAGACCTTTCGTCGATATGTTTTGAACAAAATTACTTCTAACTTGACAGCAAATTATATTCTTTAACGGAAGGTTTCATCATGGCGAATTCATCGAGTCCTCTACTTGAAGAAATTTTCATGGACATCCTCAAAACAACAACTCACAATCATCTACTCTCGTGAGAGTTTTTGTATTGGTACAGATATGTGGATGATATTAACGTATGTTTCAAAGTTACCAACAACTGGACACCTTTCATACATATATTATCACTATTCATCCATACATTGAATTCACAATAGAAACAGAAACAGAAAGTTAAATTGAAATTTCCGATTCAACAATAGGTGAAGCCAAAAAGTGACCCAAAAAAATATATTTTCCAGAATTACTCCATAACGGCGTGAAAATTGGGGAGATGCGAATAGGGGTACCCACCTGCCGTACGCCCCTGTTTAGAGTTACAAACACATGATTTGCATTGAAATATAAAACTGAATGCTGTTAAGTGATATACCAAATATCATATATTTTTTTGTGTCACTTTCAACACCCTGTAACTCGGTTAATACTCATTTTAGGGTGTACGTTTATTGAAACTTTCAGCCTTAAAATGAAGTGAGAATTCTACCCTCGGAGTTTGTCCCCTTAATTCTGGGACATATATATATATATATATATATATATATATATATATATATATATATATATATATATATATATATTTCCTATTCAGATGAATTTTGACGAAAATCATCACATTTTGCTGCAGACCACAACTCAATATCCGGCTAATTATCCATCATCTCATTCATATGGAAATTATTTCACGTAAAATCATAATCCGGTGCCAGTGTGCTACTAAAAATTCACGAAACAACTCTGCCGCATGAACTCGTTTTTCTTTGCATGCGATGGAAAAATCTAGGTTCCAAGTATAATTTGTTTGTGAACGAATGAAATATTTCCTTTTGCGTACATGGTCGTTTACATGGCTTTGATTTATTATCATTTTAATTTAGTTGTCAGGTCTATTCACTACTGGAGTATGGAGTTTTTATGTTGATATATCACTTGTGTCATTAAAATTGTGAGATTAAAATACATTTGAAACTTTTCATTTATTCCAACGTTTTACCTTTTTTTTTTCTTCCAGCCTAATGAACGATCTCAGCCGAATGTCATATTTTATCTTCTTTCTGTGCCATTAGTCCAGATATTAATAAATAACAATTTAAAAAATGTATTTGAATTATTGCGAACTAGAGAAGTGTGTAAGGTCGTTCCAGCTTCCTGGTACTGAGGAAATAGGGAAGAGAATGTAAGAAAGAAAGTATCATTTAAGTTAATGTTCAACATATTGTAACGAATGACAGGTGTGAAAAATTAAAAAAAAAATATTGTGGAAAGTTTAAATTGTGTTGGAAAATTCGTCGAAATTGTGGGAAAAACTGTCCGCCGAACGTCAGATGACCGGAGCAGAGCCACAATAATACTGGAGCTGCCGGATGGAAGAAACTTTGTAATTTCGAACAGCGGTTTCCAAGATTTCCAACAAAATTTAAAATTTCCACATTTTTTTTTTTTCGAATTTTTCACACCTGCCATTCGTTATAAAATACACCCGTTCTTCACGGGAGTGCAAGAGGTTAGATTACACCCTGTAGAATATATTGCTTAAAAACACAATCGTTAATAATTTTCATGGAGGAATATATTAATATTAATGAACCGTTTTTTATTCAAAAATCATATTTCATATCGCTCTTCAATATTCTGTGGTTTTTAATATTATTTATTTTTTATTTAATACACAAATTGTTTTATACAAAAATAAATTCTGGAACAGAAGGAAAACAAAAACAACCATAAATCGATTTTAGGGAAACACCTTTTTTTCCAAGGTTTTTTAATGTATTTCTGTTTTCAACCTTACCGTAAAATGATTGTTTTTGTTTCATTTTGTAAGATTGAAAAAATTTTATACTGCCCAAATTTATTCATTAGCAAGTTGATTATTGAATAAACAAATTGAAAATAAAGTTTTTTTTTTCCTTCAGAAACAGCAATATACACTATGATTTTTGAAGAACAGGCGGTTTCTTAATATTATTATCAACTAACAAATGCGTTCTCAAACAATTCATTTTTTTTAGGAAAAGCATAACTCATATATAGAAGAATTCTTGTTTTTTAAAATATACACAGTAAAAAATAATTGACTGTGATTTCAATCACTGCGTTTTACAATAGAAAACAGCACCAAAATATCATGGACTCGTCAATTTTATGAGGCACTTGATAAAATGTTGTGAATTTTGCTGAAATAAGTGAACATTGATGTAATTTCAGTGTTTTTTGGAATTTGTGAAATAGCAATCAAGAAAAACCTCAGAAATTTACAATGAAAAAGGTTTTACAGTGCTTTTAAACACCGTCATGAAAAATTGAAACCATACTAATGGATACTTGATAAAATGGTGGAAAATTTGCTATAAAAAGAGAATGTGTATCTAATTTTGGTGTTATTTACAATTTCTGAATAGTTTATTCAGAAATGACACCAGAAATTCACAATTTAAAAGGTTTCACGGTGCCTTTATACAACGCGATGCAAAACCTACACCGATAACATGGAATCGACACAATTTTACAGGTAAACTATAATATGGTGTTAATTTTGAACAAATTATTAGACATGACTGTAGTCGAAATATTACTTAGACTTTATGAGATGTGTATTCAAGAAAAACACTAAGATGTTGTAAAGAAACAAATTTCACGGTGCCATTGTGCACTTCCTTTTAGATGAAATAACAATAACATAAATATTAAATAACACTCGGGTCGTGATGAATAATACCTAAATGAAATATTAATGAAGACAATGATGTTGCAATCTAGTAAATTTCACCAAGTTCACTATCATGTCGTCATGTGGCCTGCATCCGCATCCAGTCGAAATTATCAGTAGAATGTTCCGTTGCCAGCAGTTCACCATTACCCGATAGTACCTAGCGCCTTCACTAGAGGGCCCACTCTACAGGACATCATTGTTTGCACAGAGCATATGAGTTTAAGATGCGACCGTTGTAGCATACAGCACATAAAAATCTGAATTGCTCAGAAATGAGGAAGCCGAAATAAAGGAAAATACCGACACAGCAGAACCAGACCCGCCGACTAGTACAGGTTGAGCAGCTCTTGGACCATATGCCAGAGGCTTTTGGTGTCGTTAATTCACACCGGATTGTTTCAAGGTAAACAGTGATTGGTGTTATTTGATAATAAATAAACCAGAAGAGGCTCTCAGACTAGTGTTTTATTACACTAAAATAACAAAAAAAAAACAACGAATTGTATTACCGGTATGAAAATACAGTGTTTGTCGTGTTCAAATATATTCATGAAACTGGTGTTGAATGTCACCTGTTTCTTATGTTTGTATAGACCAGAAGATTTCTATTTACACCATATTAATGTTCAGGAACACTCACTACTATTGTGGATTGATTAAACTTTTATTATTTCCACATGAAGAGGTGCTATACTACACAGTAGAAGCAGTTTCTTCTAAACCATTTAAATAGACAATTAACACCACGATGGTGTTTTCTAAGACTGTTTTTAGGTGTGACATCTGATCATTCCGAATTCAGTCAACACCATGTACAGTATTTTATGTTACACCATAGAACGGTGTGAAATATGTCGGTATTACTTTTCGCTATAATTATCAGGACCTATATGGACAGAATGGTGTTATCTCGTGTTGTCTGTTATTTTTTTTACAGTGTATATAAAATAGAAATTGTGGTACAACCAAACATTATGCGTTAGTCTTTAGTCACCACACAATTAACTGACTATAGAATAACGCGAATTTCAAAAGCTTCCGCAGTTCTTGCCGGCACTTGAGAAAACAGCCTGAATATATGGAGAATGTAATGAATGTTTAATTTCCTCATAATAATTTCACAAAATGAATTTTCGAGCCTCTCTCCCTCCTAGAAGAACACCACGAAATTGTCGGAAAACGAAGTAGTGGGAACTTGACCTAATCAAACTTAAATTAACTCATTCCCAGACCGCAGACAATTATGCAGGTTGAAATAGTGACGTGCTCTCCTGGAGAAATACTGGAGAGGAGTCTGCTTCATTTCGGTTTTCTGTTAAAGCCCTCTTTCTCACTGGTGCATGAAACAGAACCCATAAATTCCCAGCGAATATGCAATAGTAAAACTTTCTCTGTTATAACGTAAAGAACTGACGTGAATAATATGAACGTCAAAACTTCATTCGAAAAACGTCTTGAGAGCACGTGAAAAGGCGAGAACAGACTCATTTAACGAATGCTTTCTGCAAAGAAATATCCCTTTCAAATGGCGGCAAAGAAAATGAAAAAGTCTTGATGGATCGTAGAAAATAATTGCGTTACATTCAAGATATTTTTATATTCTTTCTGGGAAATCACTGAATCGAAAATCATACTGGCGCATCTGTTTTATTTGGGAAAGAGCCAGTTCCGTTATCAGTGGGATATTTTTGTGGAGGTACTGTTTTGTGCACACATATATAGAACAGTAACCTTAGACAAATGTAAGCCACATACACGTATACTTGGTTATTTCTCACAAAATGCGTTCGTTCTCTTAGAAAACTTGATTGAATTCCGAAATCAAATTTCAAGCTCGCTTTAACCCGCCACTGTCCTACCTTTGCTAAAAATTATAGTAGAAGGAAAAGAAAAAGTGTATGTCGTTCCTGAGGACTTCTACTTCCTCATGCAAAAACAGTATCGGAAAGTTTTCATCGGGGTATGCTGGTTTCATACGAGCGTAAAGAATAGTTTGCTATTATGTTGAGAGAGCATTACAATTCCTCCTCGACTCGCTGGAGGAAGGGGTATCGACGTGGCTGTTGATTTGTCGGACGAGGTACTAGGGGAGGCGTACAGTAGTGCGTCTCTCTTATTTTGTGGTATTATCATATCATTGCGTTCCTTGTTGCTCGCATAGATTTGTCTATACCCCCAATGAAAACTTTCCGATACTGTATAACATGTGAGTATCTGAGTAACTGAAATGTGTTTTGTCCCACTTCACATAACCCTTCTACGATATTTACGGAGGATCCGAAAGTCATGGATATCTTAGTTGATATGAAATAGTTATACTGAAGCAGGAATCAGTACCTTCCTTGGACCATATGCAACAATTTTAGACCAGTGAGACAAGTCTCACTTATACATGCCAAAGAAAAACTGGGTTTTACTCCTGCCTCAGTTTTCAACTCACCCATAATCCCTGCAGTTTCTTCAGTAAATATTGAAAATAATCGCTCATACACATCCTACATTAAAAATGATTTGATTTCAAGCTTGAGGTTTGCACTCCACAACAGTGTTATTGAACATACATGCAGGATATGAATAACCGATTATTTTCAACATTTACAGAAGAGAATTCCGGTTTTATGAGTAAGTTGAATATGAGACAGGAGTAAAACGAAGTTTTTTTTTGACATGTATAAGTGGGACCTGTCACACTACTCTAAAATTTTTGCATATAGTCCAAAGAGGGCATGGGTTGCTGCTTCAGTATAATAATTCCATATTTACTAAATTATTCATGGTTTTCGGATCATCCGCAAACATCTCCGTGAAGTGCGACAAAACACATTTTAGGTACTCAAATACTCGCATATTATATTTGCATGAGAACACTCTGTAACTCGGTTATTATTCATCTTAGGGAATATGTTTATTGGAACTTATAGCCTTAAAATTAAGTGAGGATTCTACCATAGGAGTTTGCCCCCTTTATTCTGGATATGAAGAAGGGCGACGGGGTACGGATCCAATAAACCACTTCTTCTCCGAAAATCCAACTCAATTTTCATGTCCTTTGAAGGGCATACCTTCGTACGTAATCGATAGTAATTGATAGTAAAGTTGAAGGTACGAGTTCAGTTTCGTTCGCTTTCGTATTCACAGTTTCATTACTCCATATTGAGATGATACCATTTTCGAACGATACTACAATGAAGTAATCTGATGAACAAGCCAAGCTACAGCGTTCATGCAATATCATTTGATGAACAAGTCAATAGGAATCAATGCCTTTACAAAGCATAATAGGTGCCAGGCCACAACGGAACACAAGGGAATTACCAGAGATTATCAACCCGTCACACGACGATTAGTCACTATATTGTGACGGTAAATTAATGAAAATTCCTGTCAGTAATATCGTTGAAGTAATAATTAATTAATTAATTAATATGAAAATCAAAGGCAACGCTAAGATATTTCACTTCTAATGGCAGAAGTGAACCAGATTATATCCTATTTCTAGATATGTCATTATGAGGTGTTTGAGTCCAACAATTATTATTTGGCGAATTCAATATCGATTATACAGGGTGTTCCTAAATATCGCATACATATATACCTGCTTTTGTGAATTTCACGGATAAAAATTCATATAAATATAGGTCAGATATACAGGGTATTATTGCAATTATAAGATCGTTTCCAGTTTTTTCTCCATTACTCCTGCAATTCTTGGGATATTCAGCTCAAATTTAGAACACGGGTTACGCTGTAGTCGCATCATTGGAAACGAAAGGGTTGTGAGAATTTACAGCGAGATATCGTTTCAAATGTCATGTTCCGTTTTTTCTCTTGTATTTTTTTGTCACTTCCCCAGAATGAAGGGGACACGCTCCGATGGTAGAATCCTCACTTAATTTCTTTTGGCCCTGTTGCTCAGTTATTGAGACTTTCGTGTTCGAAACCATTGACTGCTGGTCGGCTAGGTTCGAATCCTTAGCGACTACAGATTTTTTTGATGGCCCGAGAAAGTGCTAGGAGTCGCATGTTAAAAGGTATACAATTGATTTTTGGTGATTGCAATTTAGGTTTGGGATAAAGCAGAGGTTTTTACCAACGATTTTTTTTTTTGAGAAATCATTAATAAAAATTCTACTCTACTGAATTATTGAATTCTCTGTTTCAAGTATTTTTCTGCCTTGGTATAACTTATTACAAAGAGCTTAAAAGAAAATCAACTATGTCAGGAACAGATTGATATGCAAATGAAGGTATTCTTGAAAGCATTTCACAAACGACTTGGGAAATGAAATTTGTATACCTTGTTCGTCTTTATGCGTATTGAAAACCATTCTTAGTCGAATACGTAACAGCAATTCAGAGAATATTTATTCTGAAAATCCAATTCGTATAAATTTCGTTCAATACACAAAGGACTTCCATAATTTTTGAAATGTGTTGACAAAAGCAATGCGCCGAATGGAAAACAATTCAGGGGAATAGCAATTCATTGGTAATCCAGTACGATTGGGTTTTGAGACAAAAATCGATTGTAGCACCACCAAATTTATGCTAGTAGTTGGAACCATGATAAAACGAACAAAAATAGTTTATCAAAATTCCTGGGGTGGAACATATAGATTTTTTTTTGTTTCGTTTGAAAATATGTAAATAAAATTTTGCAACTTAACAGGGTGAAAAACAATTCAATTTTCCACAAAAATTATTTGATTGGTCATAACTCTGCTAAAAATGATCGGAGAAGGAAAAGGACAAGTTCATATCGTTTCTGAAGACCTCTACCTTCTCATGCAAATATAATATGCGAGTATTTGACTACCTAAAATTAGTTTTGTCGCACTTCACGGAGATGTTTGCGGATAATCCGAAAATCATGAATAATTTAGTAAATATGGAATAATTATACTGAAGCAGCAACCAATACACTTTTTGGACCATATGCAACCATTTTCAAAGTAGTGTGACAGGTCCTACTTATACATGCAAACAAAAACTTTGTTTTACTCCTGCCTCATCAACTTACCCATAAAATCGGCATTCTCTTCACTAAATGTTGAAAATAATCGCTTATTCATATCCTGCATATATATTTAATAACACTATTGTGAAGTGCAAACCTCAACCTTGAAATCACATACTTCACTTTTTATGTAGGATGTGTATGAGCGATTATTTTCAACATTTACTGAAGAAATTGCCGGGATTATGGGTGAGTTGAAAACTGAGGCAGGAGTAAAACCAAGTTTTTTCTTTGGCATGTATAAGTGAGACGTGTCTTACTAGTCTAAAATCGTTGCATATGGTCCAAAGAGGGTACTGATTCCTGCTTCAGTGTGACTCTTTAATATCAACTAAAATATCCATGACTTTCGGATTCTCCGTAAATATCGTCGAAAGGTTATGTGAAGTGGGACAAAACACATTTTGGGTACTCAGATACTCATATGTTATATTTGCATGAGGGAGTAGAAGTCTTCAGGAACGATATGCACATTTTCTTTTCCTTCTACTATAATTTTTAGCAAAGTTATGAGAAATCTAATTTTCGGCCCTGCCGGATATTGCAGTGGCGGATTAACGAGCAGGTTAACAAGCCTGAAATTTGATATCGGAATTCAATCAGGTAATTGCAGAATTGAATTAATTTTCGCCTTGTTGAAATTGTTTGTTGATAAATCTTATACTTTCCGAAACAACAGCAAAAAAAATTTTGTTAAATAAAAATATTTTTGGGTTCCACCCCTGATGTTTTGGTAAACAATTTTTTTTCTAACATTACATGATGTCAAGAAGTCATGTGCCGAGTTTCAAAGTGCTACGATTGATTTTCCACTTGTGGCTTACATTTTGTCTGTGGTTACTTGTACTATAAATATTGACGAATATCCTTGCTCATGTTAGTTCATCTTCATGTCATTCCATGATATTCCATGACGTACCGTATCTTCAAATTCCGTCCTTTTACTGATCATTGCACATTCTTATGGAATTGCAGTAGAATTAATTGCAATATTTCTTCCTTCCCTAGTTTATTCAATTATCTTCGATAATACGTCTGATATCAAGTGGCAATTTCTAATTTCAACCTCATTAGCTTTTCCCATTTCCTTTTCTCCGCGAGGAAGTTTCGAAGTGAGGAAATTACTCTTCGCTGATTAAGTATTCTTGATAGCTAGTTTTACTTATTTTTTCAGTTTTTTTTTTGAGTTTGGAACATGTGTGTATGGGTGTGTGTGTGTGTGTGAATGAATAATGTTGGACGTTTTGGGTGGGATCATATTTGTTATTTGTTTTTATTTATTTATGTTTATATCCAAACAGGCCTTGTTACTAACTCCATACGCCACCTAAGGAGCAGAACTGTCAATTTTTACGCAACAGTGAATCGTGGAGGATTATTCCCAGCTGGCAACAAGATCTAATCCTTCAGACTTTTGAAAAAAAACTTGCTCCGCCTGGGAATCGAGCCCGCGACCTTTCGATCACGAGCCCCGGTGCTAACCACTGCGCCAATTTCTGCTTTTGTAAACAGTTGTTATTACGAATCTCCCAGTTTTCGTAGAAAACCCCTCATTAGCAGAAATTGTCCAAGCAAGGGAGACCCGGGACTCACAGCTCAAAAAGTGGATTCCGAACCACTTTAGCTCCGTGAGAACAAAAGCTCTTAAAATCTCGACCAGTTCGCTACATATGGTTAAAATGAAAAAAAAAATGTTTCGAGGGTGTCACCAATACTACTTTTTAAAATAAAAAAATGGTGATTGCCCGACAGGTGGGAGAGGGGACATATTAACTCAAAATGTTTGAATGGCACATCGTCGAAAAGGAAATTCCATTCTCTTTACAACCATCTTATTTTTTTTTGAATTTCGTTAATTTTTTTTGCAATTCAAATTTGAAATATCAAATATAAATGCGGATCTGAATACTAGTCATACCTCGATAAATTTGAACGGTTTGATGTGGAACAATGAAACCAAAAATGTTTCGAAGGGTTTTACCGATACTAGTTTTTGAAAGAAGAAACGTTTCAATTACTCGACAGATGTCGGTGGGGGTACATTAACTTAAAAATTTCGAAAGGCATAAAAATCGAACTTGGGAAAAAACTATGAACAAAATTCAAAAATATTCAAAGGGTTGTAAAGATGATTGAATCCTCTTTTTAACGATGTGCTACTCGAACCCCCATGCCATTTAAAAATGTTGAGTTGATGGTCCCCCCCGCGCCCCCTATTGAGCAATCACCATGTTTTTTATTTTAAATAGTAATATTGGTAAAACCCTCAAAACCTTTTTTTTTTCATTGTTCTACGTCGAAACGTTTAAAACAAGGGGAGGACTATTAAAAGTCGCACTGTATAAGACTTGAGAGCAACATTTTTCGTTATTACATCGTATAAAATAATAAAATATCTACATGAAGAATTGAGCGTACTTGACAAAGAGCCATAATTTCATAATATGAAAATAGATCATGAAAAATCCACCCTGTTCCAATAGTTATTTACCTAACAAGAGCGGAGTTCGGGCAAGCCGTTAAGGGCGGAAAAGACATTTTCCGTAAGAGTTAGGTACAATATTTTTCCTACGAGTGTTTTTGTCCATCTTATTTATGAAAAAACAAGGTTTTTAATAAACTAGTTTTCATAATAATGCTACAAAATGACTGATAAGACAGAATAGTTACATAGATCATTTAGTTAGTCCTAAATATCCTCATTTTCAACAATACAAAAATCGTGCGAAAAAGTAAAAATCGTGCGGGAAAGTAACTTTCCGGCACGATTTTAATTCGTACGGAAAAGTTCAACTTTCAAAATGAAAAATCGTGCGGAAAAGTTACTTTTCCGCACGCTCGTAGGAAAAGAGATGTACGTACAAAAACATTCTAAAAAACAGTGTCACAGAGGCGTACAAAAATACTCGTCAATGGAATAAAGACAGTGATTGAGAATGTGTCGTTTCAGTTTCGATTTAAAGGCTAGTTCATACAAATGCGAAATTCGCAAAAAAATATATGTTTTTTCCATTTCATTTCATGGAATTGAAATGAAAAAGAGATGTTATTTCTGCGAATTTCATGACATCCAATGACATCCAGTGAATTCATTTGAGTTTTATGGAGTCTGAAATGAGGAGTTCTCAAATGGGTTGCACTGCGAGTTTGCTAATCATGAAAATCGGCGTTGGCTGAAAATATGTTTTTGTTTTTAAGTATCTCTAATACCGTTTTATAAATAAATAATGATGGAACAGGCATAATAGATAGATCTTTAAAAATTTGTTGACAGTAGTCCCTGTAACGAGCATCAGCAATAATCCTAACTGCTTTCTTCTGCATTTTGAAAACTCTAACAGCGTGACAAAAACTCCCCTATAAGATAATGATATAATTTATGTGAGTATGGAAAAATGAAAAATAACATGTTTGAGCTATGTTAAGACTAGTTGTATCTTCATATTGCGTAACAAATATAGTGAACTCGATAATCTATTACATAATTTATCTATATGGGCTGACCAAGTCAGTTTGTCATCTATAACAACCCCAAGAAGTTTGACACTCTTACCATCACCCGCGTTCTTGGTGGAAAGAACAAGATTTTGGGTTTCATCATGGTTTAACTTCAGATTGTTGGCACTGAACCAGTTTTGAGCAGTTTCGAGAGAATACGTCATATGTAACGATAGACTGTCTCCGTCAGAAGCAGTATTTAGTAGATTTGTGTCATCAGCATAGGCCACACATTTATTGGGTAACATAGAATAAAATAATTCATTCATGTACATGATGAATATAGAAGGGCCCAAAACAGATCCCTGTGGCATCCTATATAAAATATATATATAACGCCCAATTTAACTGATCAATGATGACCAGTTGAGCAATACGCCCGATTTAAATTGTCGATTATCTCTTAAAGTGAGATTAAATCTTGGTGAAAACCGGCTCTTTAAAAAAAGATGAACTTGGTGTGGACAATCCTTTCAAGTAATCCTCCTGGTTATTTGAATCATTAAGAATGTTCCCAATCTTTTGGAAAAGTAATCATTGAACTCTTTGGCTGTTATGGTGGGATCAATTGCATTTTTTTTTAATGATTCCTTTCAAAATGTACGAGGCTCCAGCTATCTCGAACTTTGTTATTGGATTCTACGATGAATTTATCATATGCTGCTTTTTTATATTGTAAACTAATTATCATTGCCAAAACTTCTTATTATTATTATAAGAGATCATGGAAAGAATAAAAGAAACGCTCTTGATTGAATACCAAAAGGGAACATTGAAGTGAAAGTCAACATCATTCTTGGTTGAAGATGGTATTCTGTCTCTGACTTGGGCTAATGTCGTCCAATATTCCGCGAAATAATTGCCGAAAAAGTGATTTTACGCCAACAATGAACATTTGAAATATCGCCCCAATTTGTATACTTCCGAAACGAATAAAACAGAATTGCCTGAATGAATGACTGAAACAATGAAGCCATTCTTTTCAGGATGTCACATTATTGAAAATCCACGGCAAAACGTATTATGAAAAAGATACCAATTCGTACCATGTTGGAAAAGGAACGGGCTTCAATTGAAAGCGTTGTGAAATGTCGTGAGTTCATACTTTTTGAATACAGGGTTCTGCAACAGTGCGTCAGGCTTTCATAGCACTCATCCCATACAAGTTAACGATTTTGTTCGAGTGTAAACTCAAACTGTTGACCAAGGCGTATTGCAAGAAAAAAAAAATATATCTGTATATACAGAGTGACCCATTTGAAAGCGGGCCACCTCTCTAAAACTGTTATTTATTATCCGATTCAGAAGTTTTTTTTTCAATAAAGCTTTCATAGTTCTAATTGAGTGCCATAAATTCAAGATAAAAATAAAAATTTCAAGGACTTCGAATTTTTTTCAAGGTCAAAAATCCAAAACACATACTAATAATGGCCTTGAAATTTTTATGTTTATTTCGAATTTATGTCACTCAACTAGAACTATTGATGCTCTATCTATTGAAACAAGAAACTTCTGAATTGGATAATAAATAAAAGTTTTAGAGAGGTGGCCCGCTTTCAAATGGGTCACTCTGTATATAATAATACCCTGTATTTTTTTCCATATTCAGAAACAATATTATCACCAGTCTTTGGCAGGTTCGGACATAAATTGATTTTTTTCAAAAAAAATGTATTTGACACCTTCCAATTAAAAAATTCATGAGTTGTGTGAATTAATCTTTTCTCTGTAAATTAACTGATAATTCCATTTGGGATGGTTATAGGATGCTAATGTATCATTTTTGAAGGTCGGCATCATAGAGGGTTTTCAGAATAAATGTTTGAATTTCCAGAATTTGGAATCGAATTTTCTCAGATTTTGCAAATGGAACACTCTGTATATTTTTCGATGAATCGACGTAGAATTGAAATACAATTTTTTTTATGATATATTGCTCAATTATCAAGTGTTTTATGCACCTGAGTGTATTTATTTGTTCCACAACTCAATAAACCATGAAGAATATTTTTCTATTTCAAATGCACCTCAGAATTCCATTTCAAAAGTTGGATATTCCGATTCTCCGACACTCATAGTCTGAAACCTTAATACATAAGAATGTTTGTATTTTTCTATACTAGAACGAATGAAACTCCTGAAAAAATCCTTCCGTGTGCGTATGGACTCGGATTAAACTCTCATTCATGATAAATATCGGAAGAGTACTTGACCTACTTCAGTTGCTGAGAAGTACGTTACTTATCGGCTCCTCCAACTGTGGTATGTTCAATGAAGTTTTGATAAGGACACTTGTTGAAATGATTTACTTTTTCAGGCATCGAGGCTAAAATGAAGGGAAAAAGCTTTCAACCCAATTTTTGAGTCAGGAATCACAATGTTCCTATTGCAATTCACACGGTTGATTGAGGAGGGGATTGAGATATTCCAACTTTGAATAGGTCTCATATTTTCGTAAAGGTATTTGAATAACATTTTAGTCTCAGCTTTAACTTTTTTTTCAACAAAATAATTTTGTCCTTTCAATAATTTTACGAAATAAAACTCGCATGAAAGAGTTCCAAGATGTTGGTCGAGCAATTTTGTCTCATGTCAGTTTTTCGAGTAAAATTACTGATGGAAGAATTTGGAGTTGAACGAAATTCAATAAATCTAATAAATTCCACAAGAGTTCAAGTGTTTTTTTGGCAAGACAAATAAATAAACGACAATATATTATAATAATAACATAAATCATAGCAACAACAGAAATCATGACCACAACACTCTCATTCACTCCTTCTATCTTTCTCTTTTTCTCATCTTCTCTTTTTATCTTTTTCTCTTCTCTTTTTTTCTTTTTCTCTTTTTCTCTTTTTCTCTTTTTCTCTTTTTCTCTTTTTCTCTTTTTCTCTTTTTCTCTTTTTCTCTTTTTCTCTTTTTCTCTTTTTCTCTTTTTCTCTTTTTCTCTTTTTCTCTTTTTCTCTTTTTCTCTTTTTCTCTTTTTCTCTTTTTCTCTTTTTCTCTTTCTCTCTTTTTCTCTTTTTCTCTTTTTCTCTTTTTCTCTTTTTCTCTTTCTCTCTTTCTCTCTTTCTCTCTTTTTCTCTTTTTCTCTTTTTCTCTTTTTCTCTTTTTCTCTTTTTCTCTTTTTCTCTTTTTCTCTTTTTCTCTTTTTCTCTTTTTCTCTTTTTCTCTTTTTCTCTTTTTCTCTTTTTCTCTTTTTCTCTTTTTCTCTTTTTCTCTTTTTCTCTTTTTCTCTTTTTCTCTTTTTCTCTTTTTCTCTTTTTCCCTTTTTCTCTTTTTCTCTTTCTCTCTTTTTCTCTTTTTCTCTTTTTCTCTTTCTCTCTTTTTCTCTTTTTCTCTTTTTCTCTTTTTCTCTTTTTCTCTTTTTCTCTTTTTCTCTTTTTCTCTTTCTCTCTTTTTCTCTTTTAAAACTCGCATGAAAGAGTTCCAAGATGTTGGTCGAGCAATTTTGTCTCATGTCAGTTTTTCGAGTAAAATTACTGATGGAAGAATTTGGAGTTGAACGAAATTCAATAAATCCAATAAATTCCACAAGAGTTCAAGTGTTTTTTTGGCAAGACAAATAAATAAACGACAATATATTATAATAATAACATAAATCATAGCAACAACATAAATCATGACCACAACACTCTCATTCACTCCTTCTATCTTTCTCTTTTTCTCATCTTCTCTTTTTATCTTTTTCTCTTCTCCTCTTTTTTTTTCTTTCTCTTTTTCTCTTTTTCTCTTTTTCTCTTTTTCTCTTTTCTCTTCTCTTTTTCTCTTTTTCTCTTTCTCTCTTTTTCTCTTTTTCTCTTTTTCTCTTTTTCACTTTTTCTCTTTCTCTCTTTTTCTCTTTTCCATCACGTAGAAAGATCGGTCTGAGAGGAAGCTAGATTGCAAGGAGCACAACTAAGAAGGCAAACCATAAGATGAAAGTTTGGCAAGGAGTTCCTGGTGTCAAACACGACGTAACGCCTTGGAGATATTGGTATTATGCTACGACCACGAGCTTGATTTTGATGGCTTTTTCCATCAACATCAAGATGACATATATCAGTGTTATAGTTCTGCAGTTGCTGAGAATATTTATTTTTCCCTCTTTCTGGGGACTGGTTGTACTCTTGTTATTTTTCAGTTGAATGGAAATACCCTCGAATCATAAGAAAGGTTGAATAACTTGTTAAGAACTGGTGTTAGTCCGGTAAAATATTCCTTGAGAATTCCGTGAGATCCACTAGATTGTTGATGTCAATACCCAGAAAAATGCAGCGGATGGTTTGTTGGCGGAAGGTAATCTTCGGCATATGACTGCTAATGTGAATGATGTTCTGGGTTTTTTCCCAATGGATCCCTGCGGAGAATTTGCAGCAGATATGTTTCCAAAGATATTGGATTTTTCCTTAGTGTTGGTTGCTAGTCATCCATATCCATATAAGGTAGGAAATGAGCTAGAGGTGAAATTTCTTTCCATTGTTCCAAAATTACCAAAAAGAGCGAGACTGGTAAGGACACCCAACGAGCTTTGATCGTATCTTGGCGTTCTGAGCGTCTTTCAAGGATTCGATTGTTTCCCTGCATAATACTTTCATAATGCTTGATACCGAAATTATATTATTAAAAAAATGATAATATAATTTTCTATGCAAGTTGCTACATTCGTTTATTAGTATGTATGTAATTCTATTATTATATTTTCATTATGAATCATAGACATGCCACAAACGAAATCACGTTCCACTAATCGTGATTGTGAAATATTCCATCTTCGACCAAAATAATTCGTTGCCGTTTCCATAGCAACAACTCCCAAACAAATATTTCCAGTGGTATAACGAGATTGCCTTGAAATATAGCATGATACATAACTCACCTTTCGTTTTTTCGTGTTATTCTTTTTACGTTTCCTCGCACATTCCACCGATGTCATTCCTGAATCGAATGCATTTCATCTGTTTGACACACAGCACACATACACACACTATATAGGTTGACTTTAATTGTATCGATAAGGGTTTGATTCAAATTCGTATGTATCGATTCAAGAACGATTGTATGGTTATAACTCCCTAGATTTCACACACTAGATTTATGATAAGCCTGAATCCGCCTTTTTTCTAAGTTTTCCAGTTTTACAGTAACTTCTCGAGGAACGGTTTCGTTCGAGCTAACACTCTGTATACGAAGTGCTGGGACCGCCACTAACAGGTTACAACTGTCAATTATCGATGTGATCGGGATGTTTTTCCGAAAGTTCCTTTTCGATTTTAAAATGAGCGTCGGCTGGCTTCGGAGGGCTGGGGAATACTGAAACACTGAAACTATACTGGAATAAGGGAAGTTGACGCAGTCGGCTACACCCCTTTTCAGGTTGCGTGAAAATCGTGAAATGAACACCGTTCACTCGCCGTCTTCAAATTTTCTTCACTGTTCTGAAGTTGAGCGGTGCATATGCTGTTTTGATCGATAGTAGTCCAACTTTTCATTTATTACCTTGGTCAAAATTGCGATCAAACTTTAATTTGATTGATATCTGTTTTTAGGTTTGTAGCCGAATTTAAAATGTTTTCATTTTTGGCATTTATCACCACAGCCCAGACGTCACTAAATTAATATAATAATAATAATAATAATAGTAATAATGTTTATTCACCAATTTAGAATTACCATGCAGTTCAGATCAACGGGTCAATGTACAATAAACAAAGGAGATACTCAAAAAAGTTCCGAAGAACTTGTCTATAAGGAAATTTGTTTTGTTTATTCTTTACAAAATATAAACAGATATCAGATGGAATTGAAATATTGAAGAGAGCAAAGCACAAACTATTGATTATTTTTTAGTGTTTTTCATAGGGTTTCTGGGTTAACTATGGCGTGGATTGTTTGTCTTTCAACAGAGAGTAGCCATTTTTTCAGATACTTCTTGAAGGAAGGAGAAAACAAACGGTCTTTCAGCGGTTCCGAAATTTTGTTCATTAGCCGTGGTCCAATATATGCAAAATATCTTTGCCCGATTGCTTTTCTTGCTTGCGGTAAGTATATTTTGCATTCTCCTCATGCTGTAAGTGTGGTGTACCGTTTGTATATTTATTTTTCATTGACTAATTAGCATTAAAGTGTTTTTTGCATACAGCTGTCTGATGTTCAAAATGTCCGCGTATTTGAATAGTTCCCAGATAGCACAAGTAGGTCCCATGGACGTCCTCAGGACGTCCGCTTCGGACATTACAGATGTCCAAGGGACGTCCATTTTCCGGCGGACGTCCCATGGACATCCTATGGACATACGATGTTACAAAACCAGATGTCCATAGGACGTCCGATTTAAGTCCATTTTGGGTCTGAACAGGACCATTTAAAGACCTTTATCGTATGTTGTCTCAAAAATATATTTTTCATTCATATTTTTAATTCTATCATAAATGAATTTGTGACCAGACACTGATAATGATAAGCACATCACTGATAGATCAATAAATTGATCAATAAAAGATCTCGGAAATTGCCAGTAAGTACAAATAAAATGAAAATCACGATTAAAACGTTCTATATATTAATCTGAAAAATTACAGGTTTTGTTCTATATTATCTGAGGAATAATAGGTTTATGAAAAGTAAGTACTCATAATACATAAAATAAATGAAATTGTCACAAAAATTAAAAGTATATACTTCTCGGTATATCACTTCAAGCGGTCCATTAATTCTATTTATTTTTTTTCTGGTCAGCACTCATCCAATCAGTTGCTCTCTTCAGCCACAATTGAATTGATTTTTCAGTTGCAGTATAATTCTGCGACAATTCTGCTTTATCTGCAGCACCTTAAACAACAGGAAAGTTAGTAAATTATATTGTGTTTTTGGAGATTCTGTTTCATCATGTTCTTCTCTGAAGTAGGTATACCTATTATCTATTTTCTAATACAATCTCACCCATAAATATATCGTGATTGCCTGATATCTACAAATAAAAAACACATTCATCATTTACACTATTTTGCACTTTAAACTTTATGCACCGAAAAATCCAAAGCCAGCGTCTGTTTTCTTGACAGGATATTTGACAAGATTTTAGATTTTATTGAAACAACACAACTGTTAACTGTTTAGTTACTACAATATAATTATCGTACCTAGAACTATATAATAATATCAAACGTGCAGAACGCAGAACACAACAAACAAACCAGTAGAAACGCTAGATTTAAGATTAGCTAGATGCTGCTTATATGAAAGCTGAATCGAGAATGTTGGAGTCGGATCCATTCGTTGCGACTCGGGACAGTCGAAACTCCCATTATCGGTAAACATCAATCTTATATAATAAATACTCCATATACATACAAATATTTTCCGACTTATTGTGGAAAAATAAAGAACGTCGGACCTCTAATAGACGTACTAGAGACGTACATGTTTGGACATCCAGAAGATGTCCGTTTCTGGACGTCCTGAAAACGCCCTTTCAATAGCTCGGGACATTCGGACCAAAAATGGACATAAACCGGACGTCCCGAAAACGTCCTGTGCTATGGGTTGGTCAGATGAGTATGTTAGTGGTACTCTCATTATTAATTTCAGGATTCTTTTTTGAAGGACTTCTAAAGTATGAAGGCGGTATTGTCGAACTCCCCCCCAACCTATGATTCCATATTGAAGTGGGGATTCAACGAAAGCATAATCTATTATTTCAAGTTTTGGGACGGGGAGAAAAGATCTTAACTAGTAGAATTTATAAATGAGGTCTCGAATTTTCTTCGAAAGTTCAGTAATGTGAATGTTCCATTTTAAGAAGCAATCGATGTGAATTCCAAGGTACTTGATACTGTTAGCAAGAGTAATAGTTTCTTGGCTTATTGTTATGGAGAAGTTCGGCAAATTTGACTCGTACGATGTGAAAGGTAAGATCTTTGTTTTATTAAGGTTAACTGTGAGCAAATTCATTTTCTACTTTTTCTTTTACTTCTTCCCATGAGTCTGCCTCAGCAAAAGACAGAACTGTACCGCTAGATTGTATTTTTAGTAAATTATTAATATATATAAGAAACAACGTTGGTCCTAGTACGGTGCCCTGAGGTACTCCATATAGTACAGTTCTCTCTTCGCTACGGGTCTTGTTTATTTCAACTATTTGTTTTCTGTTTTCCAGGTAACTTTCAAGGAGGCTCAAAGTAACTCCGCGGATGCCAAGACGTTCAAGTTTGTGTAGCAAAAGCTGATGACTTACCGTATCAAAAGTCTTGGCAAGATCTACGAAAACTCCCACACACGGAGTACTGTTGTCTAGTGCCTGATATATTTTTGAAATCAATAGAGCGATAGCATCCTGGGTCGAAGTATTCTCTCTGAAGCCAAATTGTAGAGATGATATGATTTTGTTTTTTTCAAGGTAAGCTAGGTATAATTCCTGATTTAAGGATTTTTTCGTAAACCTTGGCTATAACTGATATTAAAGATATTGGTCTGTAATTATCAACATTGAGTTTGTCGCCATTTTTATGTATAGGTTCACTATCGCACATTTCAAGTGAGTTGGAACCTTTCCTGATTTGAAAGTGAGGTTGAAAATAAAAGTCAGGGGTTTCACTATGAATTCACAGCTCAATTTCATTATTTCATTCGTGATCCGGTCTGGTCCTGGTGCTTTATGGTCTTTTAATATTAGATTATGTTGTAAGAAGAGTTACTGTCGGCAATTTCGTTTTGAATTTCAAGGTCAACGTTATTGGTCTCGATTTGAGCCGCTACGTTTTGTTCAACTTCTGAGAAGTATTTGTTGAAAGTGCTTACAATTTGTTTCGGGTCACTAATAACTAGAGTCCCCAGAGTCCAATTTTGTCTTCTTTATATCGTTAGGTTTGTTTCAATTTTTTTTACCTGAGAATTCGTTGACGACGCTCCAGAGATGTTTTGTAGTATTCTGTTTAAGAAATATTGGAGTTTGGATTTTTTCAAAACTTTGGTCAAATGGTTTCGGTAACTGTAGGTACGTTTGGCGATTTCAGATGGCTGTTTGAGAGGGTCCTGGTAAAGTTTATCCCTGTGTTTGATTGAATTAATTATTCCGGATGTTATCCACGGCTTTTTTTACCGATTTGTTTTATTTTATAGGTGTCGGTTGAATTTTTTATATGGTTTTTCAGGGTACCTTGAAAATTAGACATTGCATTGAAATGTTAATTGTAATAAAGTTTGCGAATAATACTTTAAGTAAGGCCCACTCAACTTTTGCAGATTTTTTTAACCTTTATACTTCATAAAAAAAATCCGAAAGTTGTTGTGGTGGTTATTTTCATATTTGCCGATATGCTAACAATAATTTCGGTGACCAAAATAGGGCAAATAATAAAAACTTGCTGTGGGGCCTTATTACATGCATGTTAGGGTAATACTTGCTGTGAGGCCTTATTACCTGTATGTTAGGGTAATACTTCCTGTGGGGCCTTATTACCTGCATCTTAGGGTAATAAACCCCTTAATAACTTATGCAGAATTCTGTTAATTGATTGTACAGTAAAACTTCTATTTTCGATAGCTCTATACAGCGGACACCTCTTGTAACGGACAACAAACACATATCCGGAATGCTGCAATGACCATTTATGTTTAAACGACCTTATCAATAGCGGACCCTCTATACCGGGTGACCACGAGGTGAGGTACGCCCCCCAATGTGTCGTTATAGTACTTGAATACGCATATTTTAGCCCCTTTAACCGGAAGTGACCCCAAACTTTTTTTTATGACACCCTGTACATATTTTTTCATTATCCGAAAGAGCACGCAATTTGTGATAATACTGTTTTTCGAAATTGGAAATCGGTTGAAAAATGTCGGAGTTACAATTGATTGTTCAGTCAAACAAAGTTGGCCATGAATCGATGAGCATTGCATCCTTATTTAACTAATGGAAAATGACAATGACAGCACCAATGCGCATTATCCATCGATGAATTTAAAAACTCGCCCTTTGGATTCGTAGAAATAATATGGGCTTTTGTGTATTGCTTTCTTAAGTATGTTCTAAGCCGCTGAAGAACATTTTAGGAATTTTAGGAACACTCATCATGAACCTTGATTATATCTTCGTTTCCTTTACGAATTCTCCAAAACTTTTCACGCGAGTTAACTGATAATTTATAACTTTTCATCATGACAAATTGAAAAGTACATGTTGCCGTTTAAGAAATGGCAGTTGTGAGCATTTTTTTATGGATACCATTCCGTTTTTAGGAATTTTTTGATAATTGTTGGAATATATGGAAGCTGCAATTACATGAGAACCTCAGGTTTCAACTATATCGCACTTCAAAGCTTCCTTTGGTAACTTCTGATGTCGTTTGTCAATTGTGATGATTTAAGTTCGAGTTTCATGACCAACTTTGTTCGATTAAACAATCAACTGTATCTCCGCCATTTTTCAACCGATTTTCAATTTTGAAGAACAGTGTTACCCTAAATTACGTGCTCTTTGTGATAATAAAAAAATTTATACAAGGTGTCATTTGAAAAAAAAAACCACTTCCGGTTAATCCGGTGAATTTTCAGTAGAGAGGTCAAAATATGCGTATTCAAGTACTATAGCGCCACACCTAATTTGAAATCTGTCTCTTCAAAACTATAGAAAAATTGGGGGGCGTACCTCACCTCGTGGTCACATGGTATAACGGATTTTAAGGACATTATTCCTTTAAAAATTACCTCTATGTACGGACACCTTTTCCAATTTTCAACGAAAGTTAAAAAAATTTAAACTACCTCATTTTATGAACACCTGCACAAGGTCCTTCTTCCGCCATCCTTTTTTAGCACAGGGTCCTCGAGGTCCAAAACTGGACAACATCCTGAAGTTTCATTAACTTCCGACTTTTCCTATCTGACACTACCTGTCGACTGAACTTATATTGATCATTGCTACGAAAAAAAATTATTTTGGAGTCTACAGGTTGGCTCAAAAAAGTGTGGCATAAAAAAGTATTGTTTATATAATCGAACAACCTGTATTTCGTCACCCTTTTGAAAATAAATATGATTTTATATAAGGTACTAATATACCCTCTAACCGTTCCAAAATTATTGATTTTTTTATGAACATGCTGGGTTCGATTGGAAACTGAATAATAACGAAATCTAAAAAATTATTCCTTCGAAATCTGACCAGGCATAAAAGATATCATGCGCTATTAATTTCGAGACGAACCGTTTCTCAACATTAAATCAAAAATCATTGTTGCTTTTTCACAATTTCGTACTATGAAAAAAATGTAACAAAAAAAAAACTTAATGTCAATAAACTTATCCAGACCTCTTAGACAAAACTCGAGTCGTCGATGGTCTATTCATATAATTCTTGCATCACATGGAATTAGAATTTTTTTGATTTTTGTTCGAAATTATGAAAAGGATATTCATAAAATTTGTTGTGGAATCATATGCGGCTGAAAGACAATCTTTAATCGCTATTTTCCATCGTTCAATATAACCTCTTGGGAGGTATTCATGTTGAAAAGGGGAACATTCTCCATAAAAAATGAAAAATGTTATTTATTTGTTATATCTAACAGAAAACAACTACTTTCCCGGCTAAAACCATGCTGGACATTAAACTACATCTGATAGATATTGTGAAAATACTCTAACTGAAAAGAAAAAATCTGAAAGTGAAAATTCGCATTTTCATACAGATAGTTGATATTTTTATAACTTTCTCTAGTTTTTAATGAAAATTCATCAAATAAATTAAATAGGAAGAATGTTATTAAAAAAATATCACTCACGGAAATCTTTCAATTCATTGAAGCAAAGTTCGATTCTCTCGCATATAATCCCCAATACATTTTGGTCGACGAAAATATATTTTGCTTTGCCAAGCTCATCAGGGAGATTGATAGAATTGAAAAGCAGGCTCTTCAGAAGTAATCATACACATCAAGGATAGAAATTGATGGATATATCTCTTCAGTTAGAGTCTTTTCACAATATCTATCAGATGTAGTTCAATGTCCAGCGTAGCTTTAGCCGGGAAAGTAGCTGTATTCTGTTAGATATTACAAATAAATTACATTTTTCATTTTTCATTTTACAATATCTATCAGATGTAGTTCAATGTCCAACGTGGCTTTAGCCGGGGAAGTAGTTGAATTCTATCAGATATTACAAATAAATCACAATTCTCATTTTTTTATTTTCATGGGAATGTTCCCCTTTTCAATATAGAATTTTTTCATTACCCTACAAATGCTCTGTTCGCTTATCCCTGTATCTTTCTCGATCTTACGTTGACTCGTATGAGGCTGGTCTATAATAGATCCTATCATAAGAAATGCATTCTTTTCATTTCCAATGGTCTGTTTGCCTTTCCACAAGCTACACTTTCAGTCCTACAAATTATTCATGTAGCAATCGTTTGAATGCCAACTTGATTGGATGATTCCGGTCTGGATATTTTTGGGCATACACCCTCGACGCTAAAAAGCAATTCTCTTTACTCTCCAATCGCTAAAACCATATCTATCCTCTCTTGAATACGATAAGTTTTCATTTTCTGAATAACCTTAAATACGATAACTGTCAATAAGAAGTTGAATGAAAGTCGTGTCAAAGCTATCTTGATTTGAAGAATGCATTGGTATATAGGGAACCCCAATATGAAATGAAAGATGATTGCATTTTCTATTTCTAAGACCAAAAAAGGGGGTTCTATTCAAAATGACGAAGTAATCTCCGTTCAAAATTAAAAAAAAAATAAAAAATTTGAACAATCTGTTCAATATACAATACAATAAATTTTTACAATGTTTAGAAAAGGGTTGTATCAAAATCAATAGCCCAAAACCCCTTTTATGCATGGTCAGATTTCGAAGGGATCATTTCGATATTCAGTTTTCAATTCAACTTAGCATGAAAAATCAAGAACGGTTAGCGTTGGGAACATACATAGTACTTTATATTATTTTTTGTCTACAATTTCAAAAGTGTAACGAAATGCAGTGTAATCCATTTGAAAAAACACAACTTTGATACATCACACTTTTTTGAGCCACCACATAGACTTCAAGATAATTTTATTTTGTATGGTTCTACCAACACAGCTGAATATGAGAAACTCTCATATTGCGCGAACGCTCTTGAGTGCCTCAGCACTGGATACATTACAGACTATAGTCCATTGTACGACGAATGCGCATTATGGACGTGCATTTTTTCACGGTTTCAGCTTTGTTAGTACAATTGGAGCCTCAATCAGTATAAACATAAAATACGGAGAAATTCCCGAAATGGTTTGACTTACCGGGACCGTATCGTATGGGGTGCCCTACCCTCTATGTAAAAATACACAATCTGCAAAAATACAATGTGCAAAATGCCCCTAGTAATAACTCCACCATATGTAAACTGAGTTGTACTCAATTTCATTGAGAGCCTTGAGTATCACCTGTTCCACTCGGTGAGTTCCAAAAATTTTTTCTTTTACTACTTTTCGGCGTAAAAATTATTGTTTCGTAGCACATGGATTTGAAGGCCTTCCAATATTCTACCAACACTGCTTTATTTGTGGAAATCAGCCAAGCCATTTAAAACTGACGAGCGTTTGAAATTTCCTTAAAATAATCGACAAATAGATTATTTTAACTAGTAATTGCAGCAGAATCTTAACCCCGTTACTGACCTTGTCGAAAAGCTAATTTTTTGTGGTAAAAAAACTATTGTCAGTTTGAAACGGCTTGGCCGATTTTCACAAACCTGGTGCCACAAAACCCTTCTTTACATTAAATAAAAAGAGTTGATAGTGCCACGTGACCACATTCATTTGTATGACAAACAGTATTGAAAGTGGTAACTTTTTAACTAAATTTTATCCGACGCCGATATCTTGTTCCGTTCAAAAGTTAAAGGGTGGGAAGAACTTTTTACATCCTCACTATATACTCGAGAGAGCAGAAACCAAAGACACATGCAGAAACACACACGAATCCACAACTCACAGACCTACATGAGAACAGACTTGAGCAAGACGATAGAGGCATTTACAAATCCAGAAAACTTGTAAACCAAACAATGACGCGAGCAGATACTTCAACAGGGCATGTTTATCGACTAATCATACCTTATACGTTTTAGCACACAAGGATTTATACACTAAGAATACCAGTCAGACAAGCAGGGGCCTACAGTTCCAGCAACAGGGGCACCATGCACAGTAAAGCCATTGTTGGTAAAATTCAACTCATATTACAAGTAAATCAAATCAAATTTCATGCAGAATGTTCCCCTTTTCAACTTTAATTGAAACATTTGGACCACCTATAGATCAATTTCTGGCTCTCATCAGTATAGGGTAGGTCTCTGCAGACAATAACTAATGTCTGCAACAAATGGTCCAATTATCAATCCATGTCAAGGCAAAAGCCGAGACACCACCCGTAGATCGGTGTTAACCAAACTACGAGCGCCATCTCAACCTCAGCCCAACTAAACAATACCCACTTGTTCGCAAAGAACGAACATATCATGACAGAAAGGAATCTAATATTTAGCAATGAGCTTATCAAGTTAGAAACTAGATGTCCTGCCATACCAGGATGCTCACTGCAATTTTCCTATACAATATAGAAATATATTTGGGTCAAAGATCTATCAGAAAACAACTACTTTCCTGGATAACACCACGACGAACGTTAAATTAGATCCAACGCTATCTCCGCAATTGCTAGTTGCAATGCAATTCATTGGATGTAATTCAACGTTCGTCGTGGTATTAGCCAGGAAAGTAGTTGTTTCCTGATGGATTTTTGACCTATTTGTTGCATACATTATTTATTGTTTGCAGAGACGTACCCTATACTGAGTAGATAGCCTTGTAGGAACACTGCACGGAAATTCATTGGATGTGATTCAACGTTTATAATATATTCCTATATTGTATAGGAAAATTGCAATGTGCATCCTAGTATGGCAGGACATCTAGTTTCTAACTTGATAAGCTCATTGTTGAATAATAGATTCCTTTCTGTTACTACAGATATGATGATGAAGACGTCTCGAGTAAAATACTCCGGAAACAAAATACCTATCCATTCGGATTTCTGGGAGAGGGGTATTCGGGGTGATACACCATCGAAAAATTTAAAGATTCAGTTTTGTAATATCCGTGGACTCAACAAGAAAAAACTTGATAGGTTTCTAACAGAAACACAATTGAACTCCTCCACCAACAAAGTACACATGCTTTGTCCAGGTTACGAACTCCATTTTCTGTTCAGATACAAAGGTGGAGTTTGTCTTTACTCTAAGAATAACCTATCATGCCAACGTGAAGCGAGTTTGGAGCCGAAAGACTTTGACGTGATGTGGTTCAAGTTGGCTGACACCAAACAGACCAAATTCCTTTGCTGCCTTTACTTATCTCCCAATGAACCAGTCTGCAAAACCATCCAAGAGCTGAAATGATCAAAATGGGAGGTTTCAATGAACACAACTCTACAAGGCTCAAATTTTTCAGCAAAACAGACAGGTCGCCAAGCTGAGGCCTTCGCTATGACGTATGGTCTGGAGCAACTGGTCGAGCTACCCACCCGCATTACTGATGTCAACAACTAGTATGCAATGCACTTGATCTCTTTCTCACCACCAATCCTGATCCATACCGTATAGAAGTTTGTGCTCCACTTGGGAACTCCGACCACAGCCTCATCTCCACTCTTTTCCTACACCATGGAACAGCTGAAGGCTGTCTAATCTCATATGGCACTACAGTTCGAGCGACTGGAATGGTCTTTGCATGTTTTTTGCAGCATTTTCATGGAAAAGAGTGTGCTCTCTTAGAGGTCCAACACAATGCGCCGAGACAATTTCTGAGATCATAATGCTGGGGATGCAAACATATATACCTAACACGTTAAGAGGAACTTTATCTGATAAACCGTGGTTTAGCAGAAACTGCTCCAGAGCTGTCGCCCTCAAGCAGGCAGATAGTTGAAAAATCAGGGCACTCAGACTAGATCAGAATATGTTGAAGCAAGAAACATCTGCAAGTAGACAATCGAATCTTCGAAAGATGCTCACAACGCCAAAATATGATTAAAGCTTGTTGAGTGTCCTAGCAGGTCCCACTCTTTTTGGTAATTTGCCAAAGCTGTTAGAAAAAATTTTACTTCCAGCTCATTTCCTCTCCTTGCCGAAGAAGATGGGACACCAGCAACGAACGCTCATGAGAAATTCAGTATCGGTGCAAACATGTTTGCTGCAAATTCTACACTGGATTCATTGAGAAAACAACCCCAAGAACATTATCCATATTGACCATCATATGCCTGAAATAACCATCAGACGTATCTTGCTGGGTCTTGACACCGACAAAGCTAGTGAATATGACGGAATTCAGCCGGTCGTTCCCAAAAATTGTGCCCCCGAACTAATATCAGTTCTTTGCGAGTTATTCAACCTTTATAATTTGGGGGTATTTCCGTCCAACTGGAAAATTGCAAATTTACAACCAGTCCCCAAAAAAGGGAGACCCTACCCAGCAACTGTAAACCTATCACAGTACTATCTGTTATCCCGAAGGTCATGTAGAGTAAAGCTATCACCATCGAACTCATGAAATATCTAAACGCTTACGAATTATCAATCATCGACAATATGGTTTCCGGCATCAGAGATCAACTTGTGACCTGCTCGATTATATCTCACATATTTGACAGCAATCTATCAAAAAATATGGTGAAACTCTGGCCGTTGCACTAGAACGCACTTCGCGTTTGGCATCAAAGACTCTTTACCAAACTTCCATCTTATGGCTCGCCTCCCCAGCTGTGTTCCTTGCTATCTAGCTTTCTCTCATACCGATCTCTCAACGTGGTGGTTGATGGAGTATCACCCGATACTCTACTCTACCAATAAATGCAGGAATCCATTTTAGCACCAACACTGTTCCTTCTTCACATCAATGATTTGTTGGGAGCTACCTCATATCCAGTGAACAGCTTTGAGGATTATAGCAGTAGCCTTTCATGGGAGAAACATGTGAGGTCCATTGCCACTTGGTTTTCTGTTTCGCACCAAGAAATATTTCACTTCCCGTCAACTGATTGTGATTTATAAGACACAAATTTGATCTGTTCTGGAATACTGTTCCCATACATGGAGTAACATCGCAGAAAGAATGGCGATCTGTCTCTGTTTCATAGATATTTTGATGGACGATGCTCTTCCGAAATATCACCAATCGTCCCACCGATTGAACTGTTCCCTTGGGCATATAGCCTTCAGGGATTTAAGAATAACACTAATTCCTACCTACTTTTCCTCGGCTCCCACCCTATTCTCTGAACAATACAGGATTTACATTTTCGTGAAAAGCAGAACTTCATTCAAAAAGTCAGTTATTGAAACAGAAGATAACTGCACTGTTAACATAAATATCTTCAGATAGATAATTTCATCGTTGAACTGATTAAGTCAGGATAATTTGGAGCTAATTAGCAACTGAGGTTGTAATTGGATATTGAACTACCTCAATACCGGTTAATGTTTTCATTTTGGGAAGAAACTTTGAAAAAAAATACACGTAAGAAGTTTTCAAAGGTTTTATTTTATTTGACAATACTCTCCTCACTCTGATATTCAAATTCGTCTGTGTTACCAAAAATCAGTCTATACTACAATACCAAAGTTGAATAAAGAATTTGATAACATCACTATGTTGGTTCTGGGGTATCAAAATAATTTACCCTGTTTATAATAATTATGATTGGAAAAAGGTGCTCTCCATTGAATTAGGTGTCCTTAGCACTAACATTTACAAAAATATAATAAGATATATAATAATTTTTCAAAATCACTATCTGCACCCACAGAAAATGCTGCGCATTCATTATCAAACTCCAGAATTTCTTGACACTACAATACAGGGTGTTTCATAATGAATGCGCAGAACTTCAGGATGTGATAGCTCTTTCAAGAATATGAAAAAAAGTTCCTATTAACTTACCCTCTAAAATGCACCATTTTCGAAATACAAGGGTGATTTTTCTTGAAAACGGTCAACTTTAGAGCTTATGAACAGGAGTACCTTTTTTGTGTAGAAAACATTGGCGGTTTTAATAGGTGGCCCAAAACTGTACTTTTTCCAGTGGCGTAGAAGTTAGGGGAAAAATCTTCACCAATTATGAATTTAAAAAAATAAAAAATCATCACAAAACATAGCTTATTATTAGTAGAAAATGCCTACAAAATCTGTTTTCTGTGCGTTAACGGTTCCAGAGATATTCGCAAAAATTTATTTTTTTTTTAATTCAACACCCTCTATGTCGAAAAATTGTGCATTTTAGAGGGTAAGTTAATAGGAACTTTTTTTCATATTCTTGAAAGAGCTACCATATCCTGAAGTCCAAGTGCCATTTATTATGAAACGCCCTGTATATTCCTTGCCATCATATTCTGTGATTGCTTTTGGGCAATGCAGCAAATGAAGTTGTACCAGCAGTCCAATAAAAATGTTTGTAATGATTAATGAAACGAGCAATAATTTTCATTTGCTGCAGAAACACATACAGTGTGACCACATATTCATCAGCCAATCGATTTCAAAGAAATCAGTTTTATTTTTGTATTTGCAGTTGAATGTCTGCAAATCGGTAGTATGTAAAATCCTGTTCAACACAACAAAACTGGCGTTAGTCGAAATCCCAATCAAACCTCTCTTAATGAAGGCAAAAATATTTGCCTCTACGACCATCATTGAATTCTTCAGTTCTGAATTGAAAGGACATGGCACTGGATACATGTATTCCTGGGGCTCGATCGATTTTTTGATTTTTGGATATATCATTCTACAGGTCGAAATTTCGAGATAAAAGTCGAAATTTCGAGGTAAAAGTCGAAATTTCGAGATAAAAGTCGAAATTTCGAGGTAAAAGTCGAAATTTCCAGATAAAAGTCGAAATTTCGAGATAAAATTAGAAATTATGGAAAATAAAAAAACGTGGCACTACTACGCCTTCGTAAGTAACGGCGGAATATATTACATCGTAAGATTGATAATAATTTCAAACTGATGTCCTCAAAGGCGATGTTCAAGGAATGAATATTATGGTCATTCGGTATATATTACGAAAAAAAGTCACACTGTATAAGACTCGACATCTCTCATCTCGAAATCATCAAAATTGTTCGAAGTACCATTGAGCTCAAAACTAACGAAGGAATTATCTACGGGAGTAGACTGCATGGTGGAGGTGGTGAATTCGGTACTGGGCGACTTGACGTTCTCGAAATCAGGAGAGTCCTTCTCCTCTCTGTCCGCAGCACCTCTAGAATTGACCATCAGTACAGAATTTTTCCTCAAATTGACTTGTTTCTCCACTATGCTGGCCAACACTTCAGTCGAACTTCCGATAGCCATTGCCGGTACGCTAGCCAGACTAATTCCAGTTTCTGTAACATTAATGGGATTTTTTTCGAAATATGCCGATGGAAAGTATGATTTGCAGACGACGAGGTTCTCGTCGCTCTTCGGAAGTTCGCGTGGTTCCGAACGGTACTCTCTACCGAAATTGGGCAGGTACTTCGGTTGAAGAGGAAGGGAGTCAACGCTGTAAGTTGTTGCAGGTCGTGGTTGCAGAGGGGTCACTGCCAGACTGGATGTAGCAGAAAGTACTGAAATTAATTGAAATGTTATTTCATTTATCCATCACATAACACTTATGACAAGTAAACTATCAAATAACACACTTGTGAGTTATGGATTATAACTCACATTTTATGCCACTAGTGTGTTATGTTTCCTAAGTCACTTGAGAATTTATACCTCTCGGCCTGACTATTCCATACATGAAATCGAAATCATTTTTATTTATTCATTATTAATGTTGATATTGAATGTTCACTTAGTGCTGTCGTATAAGTAGGTATTTTAATATTATTCATATTTCCTTTCTTGTTTACAGCCTACTAATCAATTCAACAAACATTAATCCCGCATTTGGGTTCTAAAACTATGCAACCAACAAAACATAAATATCTATTCAGTTTGCACCAGTCTTGCTATTTCAAACTTCCCGCTATTTCAGTGACCAATCACAGAGTGCGTCTTTCGTCGCATGTTTACTAACTGTCTTCTAGCTGTAGGTTTAACGTGTATGCAAAATTTGTCGAAAATTGTGAAGTTCATTACTTCTACCCACCGCCCATGAACAGAGGTGTCAGGAAGGAAATTTGTCTGAGTATGCTCGAATATTCCATAGATTACTAAATTGTAAACAAGTGTGCAGCCTTGGTGGCATCATCAATGAGCACCAAACTTTCTTCAAAGTTACAACATAATAATTTGAGAACTAGCGATAAATGTGGGACAGTTGTCAATCTGCGTTTTCGAAGCCTCTTTTTTTTATAACCAGCATAGGCAACAGTCTAATCGATACAAAACTAGAAAAATAACTACTTCTGAAGCTCGATATACTTTCATAACGAACTGATGTCATGTTTTGATTTTATTAAGTTTACAACAGGCGCATGCCTGAGGGGGGAAGGTGATGGGGTAATTACCCACCCCCCATGACTGCCTAAGAGTGACCGAAATAATTTTACTAATTAGAATGTAAACACTATGGAATATGCACGAAGAGGCTGTCACCTCCCCTATGCCTAGCAAGGACCCTAGACACAGTTACAATGGAAGAATAACCGAGACGATAAAAAAAGGTCTCAGGAAATTGTGCCACTGTGATTGAGGTTCCCTCCTCCCCCCTATGAAATGACCATCGACCCTAGGCACGCGCCTGATTTACGATCAACTTTGATTTTGTTGAATTTTAATCTAGTGTTTCGTACCAGTATTATTTTATAAAGTATCGGAAACAATGTATCTGGGGTATGGACAGAAATCTACGCGAGCAACAAGGAACGCAATGATATGATGATACCAAACTATCTCAATAATTTCTGCCTTGGCTAAAGTCTTTGAGGGAATAATTAAAACAAGAGTATTGGGATATCTCAATAAGTACAAGATATTATCTGGTAGACAGTTTGGGTTTCGAGAAGCCAGGTCAACTCAGGATGAATTGCATACCTCACAACTAAAATTTATAGAGCCATAGATGAAGCTAACCCTGCAATATGCATTTTTGTTGACCTAGCAAAGGCTTTCGATACCGTCAGACATGAAAAATTACTTATCGCTTTGAATAACATTGGTTTCAGAGGCAATAGCTTAAGTCTAGTGCAAAGTTATCTAGAAAATAGATACCAATGCGTTAAGAATGGTGAAACATACAGTAATTTCAAAAAAGTCAATTATGGAGTGCCTCAAGGTACTATTTTGGGACCTATTCTGTTTACTATATATATCAATGACTTATTCCTCCTACCTATCAAGGGAGATATCATTAGTTTTGCTGATGATACAGCTGTATTTTACGAAGACACAAATTGGGATAATCTAAGAAAGAAAATTGAAGGAGATTGTTTACTATATATATCAATGACTTATTCCTTCTACCTATCAAGGGAGATATCATTTGTTTTGCTGATGATACAACTGTATTTTACGAAGACACAAATTGGGATAATCTAAGAAAGAAAATTGAAGGAGATTTTGGAATGGTTACTGATTTCTTTAGTCATAAGCTGTTGACGGTAAATGAAGACAAAACTTTTTTCGTTCCCTTCTGTAGCAACTCAAACGGACCCCCATCATACAATCAATTAGAAATTTCTTCTGTGAACTCCACCAAATAATATTGAAGTAACTCAGAAGTGGATTCTCAAAATTATATTTGATAAACCTTATCGATATTCAACCGAATCATTATATAATTTGAGTGACATGCATGACTTGAGGCAAATATATTACAAAACTCTAATAACACATCAGTATCGAAATAAGAGCCAAACAATAGAACATGTATATGATACAAGATACAAATACTTGTCAATAACGGTACCTGTAGTAAATAAAACATTAATCCAAAGAAGCTTCATTTACATGGGTCCAAAACTTTATAATATGTTGCCAACTGATATCAAGTCGATAAATTCCCAAAAGGTGTTCAACTCAAAAATGAAAAAGTATATGTTTCAAAAGTCCAGAACAGACATTCATCGACTTCTAGAAATTATTTATTAACTCTTCCTTGTTTATATTATTTACATTGTTATATATGTTCACACCTATATTCTGAGATAACATCTACATCTATATATGTAAGTAAATAAATATGTCTGTGTGTGTGAATGTGTGATAATGTAAATAGATATCTACATGTACGCGAGCGGATGCTATATCCATGCGGTTTCAATCATTTATTTATTATTGTTTGTAAATGTAAATTTTATGCTGATTTATACTGATACTGATAAATAAATATTACTATTACTATTACTATTACTATTACTATTACTATTACTATTACTATTACTATTACTATTACTATTACTATTACTATTACTATTACTATTACTATTACTATTACTATTACTATTACTATTACTATTACTATTACTATTATTTACCTCTCATGAAACCACCATACCCAAGATAAAAACTTTCCGATACTGTATGTATTTCGACAACAGATCGAATCAAATAAATCTTACTAAGTGTAGATTGTGTGCTAAGCATCATCTAGATCATATTTTTTCATCGAAGTTGGAAGTTACAATATACGAAAATTTGTTCTATTGAATCACATTCATGCAGACATACTATAATCCAGTCATCACAATGGTGGAATCCCATGGATGGCATCGTGGGATTCCACATGTCAAATTAAAGCTGTTGAGTATCTCACACCAAAGTTATTAGTAGGTACAACTTGAATGTTCAACCGTATAATTGACTTCGTGTCAATAGAATGAGTAATTGACAGATATTGCTTGGTTGAATATACAAAATAGATAAACCCAGCATGCTACAATCCATCTTTAGAAAACTGATTGTTACAGGATATTCACGATAAGAAGAGAATTACGTCATATTTGCTAATATTTTATTTTCGACATAACAACGTTGAAATTCCCAATTAAATGCATTACATAGCGATGAAACTAGTCAAATTTCATTTCATCGCTATTGAACTCATTTCATTTCGAATTTTAACGTTGTCGGATATACAAAGTTACCATACATGACGTCATTCTCTTCTAAACCTGAGTATCCTATAGCAAGTCTCCCGTCTCCATTTTTTTGTGTATAGGAAAATTCGGGAAAAGTACAGAACTGATGTTTAATATGTAAAATAATGTAAATTCAGTTCGTATAGATTTCCTTGAATTCACATTACATTGTTTCTATTTTCAGACTGTGGAAGGTGAAACACCCAGAAAACCGTGTCAAGAAACGAATTTTCTCAAAAAAATCAAACTTTCAGTCAATACTCAATTCACATACTTCTCAATATCACAATATCATAATATTTTTCAAATAAACTGAAAAGTGTGCAAAATATCAACATTAAATCATGATGTGATTCAAAGGTTTGCAACAACAAGGCCAATTTTGGGCCAACCTCAAAAACTGTATAATCATACTGAGGAAATGCCACGTTTTCCAACAGTAACATTACATTTCAAGTAAATTGATGATGAAGTATATCCAATGTTAAAACCTACCTTGAGATGAATATAAATTATATGGTCCATTGTGATTCAGGACTGCTATGGTGGGTACTGATGGACCCTGTATTGCCAATCCTACCATATTCAATCCATTGACGTTTCCTGTGAAATAATAAGCCTTAAATAATACATGAAAAAAAACATATTTTATATATAATATATATATATATATATATATATATATATATAATTATTTTAAAAATATTTGGGTAGCAGTCAGTTGACCAGTTTAATTATATATTCTTCGTTTTTTTAAATCGAGCTTTCGAAAATCTTTATTTTCTTTGTCAAGATTTTAACTACAATATAAAATGGATGAATAAATGGTGTTTTAACAGTTGATTAATACTTACTAACGTGAAATTAAAAGAAATTTACATCATTAACAAACATGAAGAATTAGTGACACTTGAAAAATACAGACAGGTAGGAACGCACTGACAGAAAGATGAGTGATAAATATACATATATAGGATGATAAAAACATAAAAATTGTGAAGATGAATAAAATCTAAAAAATACAAAATAAATTCAAGGTGGGCGACTATTGGAGAAAATCTGTTTACTTCTGTGTAAAATGTACGTGTATATAGAACTCAAATCTTTTATGTCATTGAGTTCTATATACACGTACATTTTACACAGAAGTAAACAGATTTTCTCCAATAGTCGCCCACCTTGAATTTATTTTGTATTTTTTAGATTTTATTCATCTTCACAATTTTTATGTTTTTATCTATGTATATTTATCACTCATCTTTCTGTCAGTGCGTTCCTACCTGTCTGTATTTTTCAAGTGTCACTAATTCTTCATGTTTGTTAATGATGTAAATTTCTTTTAATTTCACGTTAGTAAGTATTAATCAACTGTTAAAACACCATTTATTCATCCATTTTATATTGTAGTTAAAATCTTGACAAAGAAAATAAAGATTTTCGAAAGCTCGATTTAAAAAAACGAAGAATATATAATTAAACTGGTCAACTGACTGCTACCCAAATATTTTTAAAATAACATTGTCACAGTCACGAAATTATTCAATCATCATATATATATATATATATAATGAGTTTTTAATATTTGGGATATGGAGCAGGCCAATGAGAGTACCTATTATACAGATTCCAAGCTTTCAACAATTTTTTATTGTCATCTTCAGGGAAGCTACAATGTAGAAAGACATTTATGAAATATTGATAAAGAAAAACCAGGAATAAACTCACAGTGTTTGTGAGGTATATGTGGCGTTTAAGTTGAAAATAATCAAAATATATGGACAGAACTGGGAAAAAAACTTCATTAGTAACACGAAGAGTTAACGTAGATTTGACCACATTACTGATAATAAATTTTAAAATGGATTTGAAAATTGTCAATACTAAAAGCACGTGATGTACTTTGAGGAGGAGAACAACCGAGCATGAGAATATTTTCAAAGAGAATGACACAACAGGTGACGCATGACATGACCCACATGGAATCGTTGCCACGAGGAGAGGGGGTGATTATTTTTAAGAAGGGAATGACAGATGACACTATATCCTAATGATACATTTCTATGGATAGGTGCACTTTGAAACCATGAATACTGGTTTCATTATCACATATAATGGAAATCATAATATAAAATGGTTGAAATCGTGATGTGACAACAGTACACCATTCCTTAATGTTTGAATAACAATTTTTCATTTGTTTGTAATATTTCTTTCGATGTTACAAGGTACTCTTGTCAGACCAATAATCATAAAATTGTCTTTTGATTTTTGTTCGAAAATATGAATAGAATATTTATAAAATCTGTTGTTGTAGTTGTTTTATGTTAGATATATTATTACATTTTTCTTGGAGAATGTTCCCCTTTTCAAGATAAAATTGTAATTTGGATTTCACGGTTCTCGAGTTGTTGATGTAGCCATGGTAACTTAAAAAAACGCGCGTTTTTGAAAGTTCGATTTGCACACGCTGAGGCGTGCTTGAGATAGGTAAACAGGGCACCAATTTACAAAAATATATTTCCCAACAATCACACACTTTTTGACATAATCGTGAGGGATTTCTACATATTATATGTATAACACATTTTTAGTGATCCTTTACTTTCTGTTTTGTATTAGAAGGTTGGTAACTTCAAATGTTTCATGTGAATTATAATAAAACTCAAAAAATCATTTACATCTTGCTTGGAGGAAAATACACATTTCAAAACGAGAAATATTTTTATTTTGGTATTATATTGTAAATGCTTCGATTTGATAGAAATAAAACAGCATTCAGAAAACAAACAATCGAAATTTGAATTAAATACATTATTTCATTATGAATGGAGTCGAGTAATTACCGTAATCACAAACTCTCTGGGAGTATAATTTGTGTTTAGAGAACTCAGCTTCTTTGTTTTTGTTTGTCGAGTTTGTAATTATACTCTTTGAAGAGTTGTTAATTGTTCTTTGACTGGTGTGTAAGCTTAACAATATTTGTAGCATAAAGGTCAAACGTGATCCTTTCTATCTCAAAGCTGTTAATCGAGATTTTTTGTAGATGGGAAAAATAAGAAATGTAAGATGTGTGAACTCTAATTACATATTTCCACTAGAAAAACCTACAAGTCAGGAGACTAATTGCCATCTGATTGAAATACATCTAATAGATATTGTGAGAAGACTCAATTTCCAGCGTGGCTTTAGCCGGGGAAGTAGTTGTTTTCTAATAGATATTACAAATAAATCACATTTTTCATTTTTCTATTTTCATTGAGAATGTTCCCCTTTTCAACATGAATACCTCCCAATAGGTTATCTTGAACGATGGAAAATAGAGACTAAAGTTTGTCTTTCAGCCGCAGATAATTCCACAACAGATTATATGAATATCTTATTAATGTTTTCGAACAAAAATCCAAAAACATAACATCTGACGTGTAAAAAAATGATCATTTTTAAATGTTTGTCCATATTCCCATATGACCTAATTGAGCCATGACATAAGAGAATTCTAACTTGAAAAATGTATCCAAAGAAATAAGTTTCATTTCATAAGTCGCACTGTAAATGCATCAACCATATGACTTGGTCAGCTTGATGAACACTTTATTATATATGTATGAGACAATAGTTAAACTGAAGTCAAAGTGCTCGTTTAAAATTCTGATGCAATCATCTCCCTGTTTCACTGGAAGGAAGAATTATTTGAAACGTGATTGCCATTCTCGAACTCTATTTGAGAATATTCTAATTCCATCATGCCGTTATAAGGGCCAAAGTTCAGGAATTCTTTGTAGCTTATTGTTAATGGATCTTTTCCAGAAAAATCGAGTCGTTTATATTCAAGAAACAGATCGAAAACCTTTCAATAAACTTAATGAGAATACTTATTTGCATTATAATTTTAAACGTACTTTCATCAGGATTTCGGATACCCACTGTTTTGTTGGGTGCTATCTATATCCTACCAAATATAATGAAGTAGAATTATCTTTGAAGATCTCCAGTAATTTTTTAGGATGAATAGATAAGGTAGAAAAAAATACCGAAATGTGTGCAAGGCGAGCTTTCATATCAGCAACAGTAACTAATGAAGTTCAATTCAGAATTATTGTAAATAGTCACACAGTATCGATATGAAATGCACGAAGATCCTTTGTTAAATACATTGGGGCGAAGTAAATCCATTAAATAATTATGCAAAGGTTTTAATTTTTTTTTTTTTTGAAAATTATGTTTTTATAGAATTATTAAGTATTCAAAAGCACCACAAACTACAGTAGAATAATAATATTGATAAACTTTGTTTTTCGAAAAAATATGAAAACTATGAAAGACCAAAACACGAAACACAACCTGTTTTTTATATTATAATAATCACGGGAAAAATTTTTCGTAAAGAAAGCGCTGCAATTATTTTGTAAACAAAAATACTTGCATGTTTCGAACACGAGAGAATCTATGCAAATTTGTTTTCGTGATCCATATAACAACAAAAATAGGCCCGTGAAAAAAAAAATCGTTCTTGAATACCTTCTTTTTTATACTTGTTCAGTTTATAACGACAGAAGTGTGTGCAATTTATTTTTCGTGATTTATTAGTTCAAAATGTTGGACGACCACTTCCATATATTCAAAAATCTTGCTTTGTGTCGTGCTTTCAAAATACGAAAAATTGCCTACCCAGATGGGGTCATGTGACTTTTGCTATCTGTCAAAAGTATTTTTTTTTGCAAATAATTGCTGAAAATAGACTTTTCAAGAAATATTAAATGGAAAAGTTGTTACTATTTCGATTTTACACATTTTAGCCAAAAGTTTTCGGTATATTAAAACACATTCGCGGACAGACCTGCTATAGCCGTCATGAGCACAGTACAAGTAAACTAAAATTATTTTCCCAAAAAAAAATCCAATTTATTGGATTTATTTTCAATATATTGGATTTTTTTCAATATATTGGATTTTTTTCTCTATATTGGATTTTTTTCTCTATATATTGAATTTATTTTCAATATATTGGATTTTTTTTTCAATATATTGGATTTATTTCCAACTTCGTCGAAACCATTCGTTACATCAAGGAAATAATTTTTATTATAGGTATTCAGTATATGGGGTATCAAAATTCTTCATTGTGATATTTTCAAGCTAACAAGACAGCTATCAATTTTGCCACGAAACATTTTTTTTTTTCAAAATAACTAGATAAGTATGGATGGAATATACTCTTACACTGTTGAAAAAACTTGGGTAATTCATAACATCCAACATATTGAAAAGAAATCCAATATATTGAAAAAAAATCCGATATATTGAAAAAAATCCAATATATTGAAAAAAATCCAATATATTGAAAAAAATCCAATATATTGAAAAAAAAACAATATATTGAAAATAAATCCAATATATTGAAAAAAATCCAATATATTGAAAAAAATCCAATATATCGAAAAAAATCCAATATATTGAAAAGAAATCCAATATATTAGAAATAAATCCAATATATTGAAAAGAAATCCAATATATTGGATTTTTTTTTTTGGAAAATTATTTTATTTTATTTGTGTGACCCCTAGACGCTTTCGTAGAATACATAATTTTTCTAAAAAAAAATAAACAAAAAATTAATCTCAACTTTTAAAACAAACTCCACACAGAAAGTATCTAGGAATATGGATTGATGAAAAATTGAACTTGGAAAAACATTGAAGTGCTTATGAAAAAAATGTCTCCCTTATTTGGAGCCTTGAGAAGATGTCCCAAACTCAATCCAAAAATTGCAGATATAATTGTACATTCTCATACAATAAGTAGAAGTACCTCTCATAAACATTTGGGGAACATGTTTTAAAAATAATTTCAACAAAATTTATATAAAAAATCCTTGAAAGTCTTGTATCGTCTTCCATATGATACACCAACAATTCAACTCTATATAATTACAGATAAATTTTCGTTAGAAGAACTCTATACAATAGAAACTTTCAAAATGTCTTTTAATATTGTATTAACTAGAAATTCTGAAATTCATAGTTATCATACTATGTTGCATAGTATGATAACTTGTTCCATATTGATCCTGCTAACTCAATTTTTGGACAAAAAAGATCACATATTCAGCTCTGTCAAATTTTAATAGGTTACCAATTGAGATAAAAAATTCTAAAAACATCTTACAATTTAAAAATCGATTAAAAAAGTACATGCTTGCACAAAGCAATAAACCAAATTATATCCATTTTTAGTATGTGTTATAATCAAGGCCTCCTCTATTTTGAAATTACCAACTACTGTTTTTTGTGTATCTGTATTTATTTAGTTATTATTATTATTTTTTATTGATTAACTGTTATTTGAATTTTTGTACCTCAAATTATCTCACTAAAATTTACAGAAATTGTTTGAAATGTTCATGAACATAATTTTTTATAATCCTTGTATTTTCATGTATTATGTATTGATAAACCTGTATTATTAAAACACGATTTTATTAGTAAAAAAAATCTTTTAGGACCTTTTATACAATAAATTCCAAGCGAAAACATTTCTTCTGACTTTCAAATTCGTAACCTGTTTTTATCGATAGTTTGAACCTATACCGTCGGGGCGTGGTGCAGTGGTAAGGAGTTCGACTCTAGGACTGAAGGTCCCAGGTTCGAGCCATAGTCGGAGCTGGAATTTTTTAATTTAATTTGACCATTGAAATGTCAAAAAATCTCTAGGCTAGACGAGGGTGAGTCCTGCACGATTTACTGTTGAGTTCAAATTAACAGTGCTGCTCCTAAGGTGGCGTATGGAGTTAGTAACAAGGCCTATCCAGAACACATAGTTGCTAACTATCGCAGCAATCGATGCAACTATAATCACAAAAAATTCAAGAAGAGTAAACTATATCTGACAAGGAGATCTCAATCCCCATAAAGCAATGGTGGCACAGATGGAAAGAGATGAAAATACATCTTGTGACGTCATGTGACGTAATAGGACATGTCATGGCCGACTTCCATATCCACCAGTGGCGGTGTCTGGAACTAGTTTTCATTGGGATTTGTTGAATTTGTTTTGTGATTTGTGCACAGGCTTATCTGTGCCTGTGAATTATGTTATTTCTGATCATTCTACATTCTATCGCCATCACGTGTCACGTTTTGACTAGTTTTGAGAGTTTGACTAGTTTGAGAGTCATTTTGGATTCCTTCTTGCTTGATTTGCTGACTTTGTGTATTAGAGTATTAATTACTCTGAGGAGTATTCGTTTTTCATGTGTTTTCATCGTGTTATTTGTTATTTGGACTTATTTATTTATTCTAGGATTTTAGTGTGGTGTAGAACAATAGTTGAATTATTTGATAGACATTTGAATTAGACTTCGCAACGTTTTGGTATAAACCTAGTGAGTATGCACTTTTGATTATACTAGACTTTGCAAAAATCGATGTAGAGACGATAAGGATAAGGAATCATTTTATAAGTAATTTTCTGTTATATCAAATATCATTTTACTTGAGTGTTCTACTCAAAATCTACTGACGAGCTCCACTTCACCTTAGATTTTTTTTATTATTATTATTGTATATTTGAATAAAAGCTTGTTTTTGGAATGTTGTTTTATTATATATAATCTCTAATTGTGACAAATCTAAAAATCTGTTCTTTTTTTCCTCGCCACATCTCATGTCGATTAGATGAGTAGAATGGGTCCAACTTCAATTACAAACATAGGCACAAGTTATTCAAATAGAGTGATACTAAGAGCTTGTAGTAAAATAGATGACTAAACTTTCATACATGATCAATTTTTTGTGTTAGAATTGGTTCTGACGGTAAGTACCACAACATCCCCCCCTTAACGACTACTTTGGTGTATTTGGGCCACTGTATACGTAGTTTTGTTTTGGTCACCAGGTCGCATGTCCTCTTACGTCACTATGACGCGTTGGAGATGAATTATTCTGATTGGCTAGAGCTGTTTAAGGACTCCTTGTCAGATAGTTTACTCTTCTTGCAAAAAATTAACCTATCTTGCAGCTATTTTAGCCTGTGGGCGATATTGAACATTTATCAGATCGTAGGTTCAACATTTGGGAGCTGAGGGCTATATAACCTCCGATAACTCCTAATCCATAAGAGGAAGATAATTATACATACCCAGTTTACTGTCTTCGAATGCACTTTTTAAAATGATAGGATTGTGCTTGATTGCATTCATTCTTCTGTTGGTTCCTTGTTCAATTTTTTTCCTTCGTGGCTGTTCAACAGGTAAAACACTCCTCCTTTGTTTTGGCAGTTTTGCTCGAGCCTAAAATATATTGTGAGTGAACCTTCTGCAGATTTTCTACTTCAGGCGAATTAGTTACACTGCGCAATATTTATATAGGTTGAATGTATTTCAAAAATAAAAATATTCAATTTTTGGAAAAAGTTTTGGTTTATACAGGGTGTCCCGAATCTCCTCAACGTCATTCTTTGGAGGGCTGATAGTAGCGTTCATGACTGACCAATATATCACAATATGACCAGAGTAAAATATTGATAGTTTTAGAGATATTGGCACTATTGCAAATTTCGTGAAAATCAAAACCTTTGATCAGTATTTTGAGAGCCACAGCTACAAAAATTCATAATTTAAGATTCTAATTTTTGTTATGCAACATTTAATAAGCCTTCTATTGACTACAATGCAAAATAAAAATCTTGGTGCAATATCTTTGAGGAAAAAAACATATTTTCCCGATTCACGAGTTAGTTTACTGTATTATCTTACTTCATACTGTAAACAAAATCACCACGCCAACCTGGCAAGTTATTTTAAAATTTTAAAAAATTGCTCATTTGTTGTAGTTTTTGAGATGATACATCATTCACTATCTTCCACCTGAGGAAAAAATATATTCCTAATTTACTACAATAGGAGCTCATTGTGAATTTTATTATTTCAATAATTGATAATTCGAATGAAAATACTTGGTAAATGGAAGTGACAGGTATTTATTGACAACTAAACCAAAGACAAAAAAACTGAAGAATATGTTCAAACAAATTGCTTGCCACCAAGTCGAATGCAAGCGTGACATCGTTTTAAAAACGATCTATTTATTCCTTGTGTACTTTCTTCGGCACTTTGGAAAGCAATAAAGCAAGAAAGCAAACAAAAAGCAATAAATACCTTTCACTTCAATTTACCACGTGTTTTCATTCGAATTCCTAATTATTGATATAATTTCTGTGCTGAAGCATGGCTGAATTTACACAACTCCCATAATTCAGTGGCACTTCTATGGAGGTTGTAGTACAAAAAAGTTGTTTAAATCATCATGGATAGCTCTCAAGTTCTACAGGTGCTTTCGCACATGATATACCAGTACCCCATTGTACTTATGTGAAATATGTTCCAAACATCAATCTCAATTCAGGACTTACCTGTGTGTGGGAGTAAAACATTGAGAAGTTCGATACAATAACTGGTACCGGCAAAGCTATCGTCAGAACACCTGCAAGTGCACATAATGCTCCAACAAACATACCAGCATATGTTTTTGGTGCCATATCACCATAGCCAACTGTGGTCATGGTCACTATTGCCCACCATAATCCTTCTGGTATACTTTTGAAGCTATTATCCTTGTTGTCCTTGGAAAAAAAATGTTTTTTCAAAAAGTTGAGCTCTTCGTGGGGGTGCACAATTTCTGGCAAATTTATTAGGAGTTTGAGAGACATATTCTATTTCGTGAATATTTTTGCCACTCCGTCATGGATTAAAACAATTTTTAGCATAGTGGTTCCGATCTCATGAGACATCACATGAGTGAATCCGCTTCAGAGTTCAATGTTCTAAAGTTATCGCCTAACCAATAATTTTTCTTTTTATAGCGCAACTCACTGAATCATCCACTTCAATGAATTTCCTCAACATTTATTTTAAATTTTTTTTTAATATCACGTTTTTTTTTTTCGTTTGAAATTACTTTGCTTTTCATGCAAGTCACAAACATAAAATTTCTCGTCAAACCAAAAGGTCATTCCTACGTCATTCCAACAAAAGGTTGATCGATAATGAGCTCTTATGTTCTATATACTAGTACGGTCGGTGCAGAAATTTCCCACACAATTATTCGGCATGAAAATATTTCTTTCAGAAACTGTCAGTAGAGGTCCTATACACGGTGTAACCTAAGAAGAAAAATTTCAACAATCTGTATCTCGAAAACGAGTCATTTTCCGATAAACATTTTATAGGAAAAAATTTGTTTATTTTGACGAGATCTACCACATACTTAGTTTTTGGAATGCTCTCAGCAACTTCACTTAGCGCCCTAGGAGCTAAGTAACATGCATCAATATAGAAAATTACAAATATCTCGAAAACGATCACCTCCAGCATTGTTGAGAAAGTGTACCTTTTTTACTTGTAAAAGGTGTGGGAATGAGGTTTTTTCATGAAAAGTACCAAAAGTTTACTGTCAAAAATGTTAGGGCAATTTGAAATGAATAATGACAGCGTTCGCACCGCCCTCTGGATGTTACATGAAAATTGATGCGAAATTATGATTTCCCACGTCAAAAAAACCCCGGATACCAAATTTCGTGCAAATAACTTATTTCTTACAAAAGTTATTTTCAAAAAGCAAAAAAAGAAATTCAATTTCAACACCCTGTATGTCCCAAACGAAGTTTCCGGACACACATTTATATAGACTTTTTTTCTTAAAATTGTCTCAGGAATACGTCACTTGAATATTTTAACGTACTTATGTTACACCCTGTATATCATGAAACCAGAATAATCCGTTCTGAAGAGCCATTGCTTTCACCACTAAACAACCACTCATTGGTAAAAAAAAATATGGATTCACCTATAACACGGTTACCGTTGAAACTACCAAAAAAGTATATACAGGGTGTTCCTAAACATCATATACATATGAAAGAGGGATATTCCTTGTCTTATTTCACGACTAAAAGTTCATAGAAACATTGGTCCGCAAACGCTTCGTTGCCGATATACAGGGTGTCGAAATTTCAAGATTTTTTTTTGTTTTTTATTTATAGATCCTGCAGTTTTTGAGATATTTGGCTCAAATTGTAAATACATGTTACGTTTTAGGGCTTACATCAATGGACGTGTCAAATGTGTAAGAATCTACAGGGTGATATTTTTTATTGGTCATGCTCCCTTTTCTTCCCCTGAACTTTTTGTGGTGCGCCGCTGGTAAATTCTAAAATACAAGATACATTTTTTTGGTTCGTTTACAAACTTTTTTGTGTTTTGTAGTTTTTACGTATCTACGACGGTTATCGAGAAAAAAAAATTGAAAATGATTTTTTTTCTTCACTAAAATTCAGTTTATTCGCCGCTGTCTTCTAAACATTATAACTGAAGGCTTTTGCAACAACGATTTATTAAACAGAACATCTGAATGGAGCCATAACAAGGAAACTACGTTATAACAATTGTTGAAAGTGACCTCTCCATTCCTTATACACGCGACAGCTCTCCTCATTGATGTCCGTACTCTGTCAACCACCACAAGAGTCTTTCTTACGGTTTTAAATGCATTTAATATTCAATTTCGTAGGTCATCAATGGTATTCATTTACACCATACAATTAACAAGTTGAACACATTCTCGACACCATAAGTCTTGACCTCCTCTGCAAAAAACTACATTTCTTTGGATTTAATAGAGATGCAGTTGAATTAATTGCAAATTACTTGTCCGACAGAACATAATATGTTATTTTGAATGAAAAAGTGTCGAATGTCTTGCCTGTTCATTATGGAGTTCCTCAAGGTTCTATTTTAGGCCCGCTTCTCTTTTCTTCCTATATTTCGGACTTCAAAGAATTCCAATGTGAAATGTTCAACTATGCTGTTGACACCCAATTAGTCCTTCAATTCAATTCCAATGAACTGAATGAAACTACTCTCTGATAAACGGCATTCAGTTGAACAAACAATAGACATACGAATAAACAGTACATCAGCACCCATCGTACAAGAATGTAAAAATCTCGGACTTCGGTTTGACTCTGAATTGAGGTTTGGCAAACACATACAAACCCTCTGCAAATCATCTAATGACACCAAGAGACAACTATACCCAAAAAGACACATCATACCACAACATAAAAACAAACTGTGTGAAACTTTGATTTTCTCCAAAATCTCCTATTGTGATTCCGTTTACGGCACTGCCCTGACCCAACAAAGTGAACGCAAATTAAAAACTATTCGAAATTCATGTGCTCGATTATGTACAGTATAATGGTCAAAGGACGGCAAGTAGTTATTTTTTATGACTTTCAAAAAACAATTGGATTTTTTATTCGAGCTTGCGTAGTTTTCGAGCAGTTAGTTTGTATCGATAGGCCGCGAGCGAAGAAATTTAAATGAACTAATTCGCATGCAAATCCACATTGGAAATTTTTTACAGAATTTCGATCTATAATCTCGTAAACTATATAGCTTACACAGAAAAATTTGTGAAAAACTTTCGTTCAGGAAATTCATCAAACTTCCTTTTTTGATATTCAAAAGGTTGACAAGTTATAGGCGAAAACTGGCTTGTTGACCAACAGGGTATTTTTTTCAAGGGTGAAGCCATATCCTTCCAAGACGGAATATTGTGCTTTTATAATAATTTTATATGGGATCTCTACTAACAGTTTATGAAGGAAAATTTCCATGCCTGTTTATTGGGTAGGTATAATGTATACAGGGTATTTCCTTACTACGGTTCCTAACTGCAGGGGATGGTTTGGTTGGTCATTTTAAGAAGAAAAGTTCATATGAACATATGTCCGGAGTTGCTTCGGTTCTGAGATACAGGGCGTTGAAATTAAAGAAAAAAAAACGGTAATTATAAAATATCATGAATATCCTAGAACCGATTTGGTTGAAATTTGCTACTTTTATATGAACTAATAAGGCGCTTATTTAGCCCTATTTAGATTGAAATAATTGGGGCCAGTGGCGTCTCAGTGGGCACCACAGCCAACAATATTGTAAAAAAAAGTACGCCACTGACTTTTTTTTTCATTTCGTTAGATTGAACAACTCAAAATACAACTTTTTGATCTCTTGTATTTTCATCATATCTAGCTTCGTTTTCGAGAAAAAACAAAAACATAAAATAAAGACCAAAAATAAAAATAAATATTAACAATTGCGATATTACAGTAAATGAGCAAAATGTCCACCTTCTGATAAAATACAGGACCCCATTCGATTTGCCATTGATTGTCTGACACGTTCAAAAATTCCTGGCGTAGTCCTTATTACATTGCAATTATCAATTATTCGGTTCCTCAAGTCATTCACATCTAGTACTAGAGTTTTATAAACAAGAGCCTTCAGATAACCCCATAAATAGAAATCTAGAGTATTCATATCAGGACTGCGAGCTGGCCAATGTTGAGGTCCTGCACGTCCAATCCAGCGATTAGGATAGGTGATGTCGAGATGCTGACGAGCAAGAACACTGAAATGAGCTGGAGCCCCGTCGTGCATAAACCACATGTTACATGTTGCCTCTTACAAGTATAGGTACTTCTTCTAACAAAATGGGTAAATGATCTCGCAATAAGTCCGTGTAGAGTTCACCTGGTAATCTTTCTGTTACAAAAAATGGGCCAATTAGGTTATTGTGAAAGTTCATAATAGCATTTCGTGAAAAATTTGCCTCGTCCGTAAATAAAATATTTGGTAAGAAATTATTATTGTGTTCATCATATGAATTAACCACCTGCAAAACATTAATCTTGGATGAAAATCCCGAGGCAGTAGAGCTTGGACCCCGCTGTATGTGGTATGAGCATAGGAGGTTTCTTTTTAGAACTTTCCAAACGGTTTTTGGGCTGAGTTCGAGCTGCAGTGCAATCTTCCTGGTACTGTTTGAAGGATCTTCTTCTATCACATCAAGTATAGCTATAGTTTCACATAATCTTGTATGTAGCGTTCTAAATGTTTTAGCACAAGGAATTACTTTGTTAGGATATCTGTCCTGGTAAATTATTCGTGCTTCTCCCGAATTTCCATTTGCTAATCCATAAATTAGGTGCATGTCAGCCATTTCAGTGTTACTATAATTAATCATGATGGAATCGCTGCTAATTGACAACTCTGAATTTTACTGCTATAACAATAATGTTGTCAAAGCGACCTTACCTGCATTTAAGGGTCATTATTCATTATCGTATACAGGTACGCCTATCGCTATTAAATTATTACGGATGGTGAACAAATAACAACCCATAATCCAAAACAAAAATTAACTTTTTCAATTTGAAATGAAATATGTGTAGGAAAAACCCTACTATCAATGTCAGCTGGTCTCCAATGCAGGTGTTCATGATATGCAATAGAGTGACTTTAATTTTTTTTCTCGAAAACGAAGCTGGATATGAGGAAAATACAAGAAATCAAAAAGTTGTATTTTCAGTTGCCTAATCTAAAAATAATAAAAATTTACCAAAAAAAGTTAGTGGCGTACTTTTTTTTACAATATTGTTGGCTGTGGTGCCCACTGAGACGCCACTGGGCCCAATTATTTCAATCTAAATAGGGCTAAATAAGCGCCTTATTAGTTCAAATGAAAGGTATCAAATTTCAACCAAATCGGTTCAGGATATTCATGATATTTTTTAATTACCGTTTTTTTTTTTAATTTCAACGCCCTGTATCTCAGAAACGAAGCAACTCCGGACATATGTTAATAGGAACTTTTGTTCCTAAAATGATCTAACAAATCACCACCTGCAGTTAGGAACCGTAGTTAGGAAACACCCTGTATTTCACTTCAGCGACTGTACTATACTAAAAACGGAATAATTCAAATTCGTAGCTTCCCACGTCCATTACCGCATACCCCCAGGTAATATTCAGCAGTATCCAGTTGAAGGAAAACATACAAAATTGAGGTTTAGCGTTTCATGAAAATACAAACAACCAAGGTAGAATATTCAATTTAGAAGCTTTCAGTTCAGATGCTCTATTCATTCGATACAGAATGATTCTCGACGAGGGTCAATTAGGCGTATTTCGAAAAATAATCCGAACTGAAATCTGAAAATTTGGAACAGGGGCTTTCGAGGGTTGCTACTCAAGTTTCGAGATATGACAACACTGATGTGAATATGTCAAATCTCACATTGTTATCGTCTCAGAGTAATAAAAGACCATAGAGAGGCCTTCTCCATCCTTGTCTTGAAGTCAACATAACTTTGTTTACAAGCGAGGGCCTTATACATGTTAAGTCCGTATTCATTCGGGTAGTTTCGTGTATGCCCGCTCATTTCATTCCGATCAAGTTGTCCTTCTTCGTTTGTATTATGGTCCTTCGTACTCCAAATGTAAACAAACTGTCTATAACATTTCACCACCCGTCACCCACAAATTGTATAGAGAAGGATAGTTCATGTTCAGTTCAAAACACGTATTTGTGTAGGTATAGGCAGGGCATCTCTATGTCTTTTATTTCTCTGAGGTTATCGTACAATTTGACATTTTTAATGGTGAAGCACTAGGTGATATGTTACTTTTCCATGAAAAAGTAAGTTTGGAATGGACGAATTGCAAAGCACTTCAATTTCAGGAAAGGACAGGGGTGCCTTCCAGCGAGAAAACTTCTTGGGGTGAAATGTATTATCAAAATTATCGGCACTTGGCCCAGAGACATTCTTGGTGGCAGAATGTTTTTCAATTTGTCAATAAAATTATTTTTAGTACCGTAGCACTTTGAAACTCGGCACATGACTTCTTGACATCCTGTATTTTTATAAAATAAATTATTTACGAAAAAATCTGGGGGTGACCCAAAAAAAATTTCATTCAAAAATATTATATTTTTTTTTGCTGTTGTTTCGGAAAGTGTAAAATTTATCAAGAAACAATTCCAACAAGGTGAAAGATAATTCAATTGTCCACAAGAAATATAGGTACTCAATAATTTCTCACAAAATGCGCTCGTTTCTCAGAAGGCCTGATGGAATTCCGAAATCAAATTTCAGGCTAGCGATAATCAGCCACTGACAGGGTAGGGCAGGGCCGAAAATTAGATTTGTCATAACTTTGCTAAAAATTATAGTAGAAGGAAAAGAAAAAGTGTGTACCGTTCCTGAAGACTTCTACTTCCTCATGCAAATATAATATGTGAAAATCTGAGTCCCCAAAATGTGTTTCATCCAACTTCACATAACTCTTCTGCGATATTTACGGAGGATCCGAAGTCATGGATATTTTAGTTGATATGAAATAATTAAACTGAAGCAGGAATCAGTACCCTCTTTGGACCATATGCAACGATTTTAGACTAGTGAGACAAGTCTCACTTATACATGCCAAAGAAAAAACTAGGTTTTACTTTTGCCTCAGTTTTAAACTCACCCATAATCCCGGCAATTTCTCTAGTAAATGATGAAAATAATCGCTCATACAGTCCCTACATAAAAAATGAAGTATGTGATTTCAAGCTTGAGGTTTGCGCTTCACAATGGTGTTATTGAACATATTTCCAGGATATGAATAAGCGATTATTTTCAACATTAGCTGAAGAGAATGCCAGTTTTATGGGTAAGTTGAATATGAGGCAGGAGTAAAACAAAGTTTTTTTTTTGGCATGTATAAGTGGGACCTGTCACACCACTCTAAAATTGTTGCATATAGTCCAAAAAAAAAACCTACCTTTTTTTGATTAACATAGAGGAATATGGCACTATGTCCTCAAGTTACAGCCATCTAAAAAATGGGCACCAAGACCATTTTTACCTAGAGGAACCATGTGCACTTTATACTTTAAAAAAATGAGGAGAATGGACATAGTGCCCTCTACCTCCGAGATATGGAAACTACGTTCATTATTAGAGTATTGGAAAATAATTTTTGGGAGATCGATTGTGCACAAATGACCTGAAATTAATTCTAACGCATATCACAAGTATGACGGCAAATTGAAAATAATAAAAATTACAAAGTAGAAGCGGAATGCGAGTCAAGACGGCAAGATATCAAAAGAAGTATAATGAAAAAGTTGCTGAGAATTTACTTTTATACTCATATCAATCGGTTATTCAATAAAATTATTATTTTTTTCTCAATACAAATACACCTTATTATTATTCGTATTTCATTGATAATGACAGCACTTACTCATTTTTAACACACCAGATATCACAAATTCCTTTTCCCCATATGTTTCATACTTTATGGCGAACACTGGATAAAAACATTTTGGAGAACACTTTAGATGTAGCGGGCGTTTTGGAAAAAAGTAGGTATTGAGATTTTATAAAATTCTGAGAAGCACGTAAAATAAAATATAAAACTTTGACTACAAAAATCAAAACAGTTTGAATTATATAATCACTCACGTATTGAATATTCGGAGTCCTCTTTTATTTTGATATTGAGAACGAATTTAACGTTTCCAATCAAAGAGTTATGTTGTATACCTACTTTCTGATATTCGGGTAGCAGAGCAGTATTTTGCAAGTGAAATGATTCTGGGACAAAATGATCATTTAATACCATTTAGCTCTTAGTACTAGATAGCTAGTTTGGTTAATTTGGACTGTACAATCTGTGTACATTCCATTAAAATGAACATCATTTTTGAACTCACCTGTAGCTTCTCTGCATAGTAAACTAAACTAGCAAAAACGACTATTCCCAGAACGAGAAAAAATACCAAGAGTCCCAACTCCTTGGCGGAAGCTTTGAATGTGTGGATGAGAATTTTCAGACCAGGCGAATGCCTTGTCAATTTGAATAGCCTGAAAATCCGAATAATACTGAAAAAGTCCAGCAGTTGGGATTTTTTCTCTGACATGAGGATTAAGTCAATATAGAAGCTGAGGGTTGCTGAGAAGTCTATAATATTCACAGGAGACTTTACAAAATCAACCAAACTAGGTGAAACCTGGAAAAAAAATTCTATATCAGAAAATGTCGGTTCTGATAATATTTATGTTTATTTTTTCTACCATTACCAATCGAAAATGGGATATTGGACGCCTGTGGTGTCACTTAATGAGAACAAAAAGTATTTTAACCCTTCACCACACAAGTAATTTAATTCCTATTAGGAATTTAATTACTATAAAATACTTTTTGTTCTCACCATTACCAATGATTATTTTGACAATTTCAATACACATTATTCGAACAACACCAAGGTTTACAATATTACAAACTTTAAAAAAGATGAATGATAGAATGAAAAAAAAGTATATGTTTATATAAAACAAACTAGTATGAATGAGTCTAACTTTTGCTTATTGACCAAACTTATAGAATATAATTTCAACAACCTCTACATTTCAATTGAATAAAAGTTCCACGAGAAAAACAATCATCATCTCTATTATTATGAAGGGGAGAGGGTGGGAATGGCGCTCAGTGGGAATGGCGCTTAGTGGGGAATGGCGCTCAGTGGGGAATGGCGCTCAGTGGGGAATGGCGCTCAGTGGGGAATGGCTCTCAGTGGGGAATGGCGCTCAGTGGGGAATGGCGCAAGTCAGGAATATAACTAGTACTTTTTCATCTAGTTTTTTTATAGGATTTACAACTAACGTTCGATACAGATTATTACTCGACAAAACTGTCACTCACATCTCTCTTTCTTGAAATAGAGGTAAATTACCAAAAAAAAAAAAAATTCGAAAGGTTCAAACAAAATCTTGTAAGTATGTAGGCTTTTTAGGAATCCTTGAACTTTTTCGTGCAGGTCCTTCTGGGATATTTTCAGGATTGTGACCAGATGCCAGATTATCTTTTTTTGGATGAAGCAATAACTTTAGATTTTACCTCAACCTCCCTTATTTAGTTTCAGCTACGTACGATCTAGGCTGTGGGGTCTTTTTCACGGCAACTCCTTCTTCCTTCTTGTCTGTAATCCAAACCACGTCTCCTTCATCCAACTCTTCTAGATATTTTGCCCTTTTGCCCTGTGTTGTTAATTGAAGTATTTTCCTGATTTATGTTCTTCAAATGTCAATTTTTCCTTTATTTTCTAATGATCCAAAACTTCTGGTTCTATCATGTATATATGGAAAGTATATCTCGTAGTTTCTTCGGCATCAGAAGTTGTTCTAGGCTAACGCCACAGGAATGTGGAGTGTTCCGGTGTGCTAGTAAACCTTCATAAGGATTATCACATTTCCTAATAAAGTTCTTCATTAATTGTACCATGCTCTCCGACTGACCGTTCGATTCAGCATATAAAGAGCTACTGCTTTTCCACTCGAAATTATATTCTTTAGCAAAATTTCTGAATTCCTAACTGTCGAACTGTGCTCCATTACTCGTTCTCAGAAGTTTCGGTATACCAAAACGTTTCTTTCAATTTCTCTATGATAGACTTACTTCTTGTTGATTTTGTGACTTTATACACTATGGAAAAGCGGTTGTAGTAATTTTGAAATACAAGATATTTTTCTGCTTTGTATTCACAAAGGTCTGCTGCTTTTGTTGGTCTCAATGAAAAATCGTTTACAATCTCGTTGTAGTCTAATATCGTTTCATCTGCGCCAGTATCGATTTTTAAAGGTATATATATCTACCTTCAATTCTTAAATTCACTATCCAACTGGAGATTTCTTGTTGACTTCACTTATATTTATGATTTCATCATTCTTCAGTTAAGAAGCTTCCTTCGGAAACTGTTTGGTCGCTATCAACGATCGGCTCGATCCTAGTTTTACAATATTTACTGAAATGATCCTTAATTCTGCATTCCTTGCATTTTATATTTCGCGCTGGACAAACTTTGATTGAGTGATTTTCATTTCCACATCTACTACAGAACCGACTTCTCATTGTCTTTGCTTCGGATTTTGAATAAGTTATTCGAATTTTTATTTTCATTCAAATCTTTTATTTATTCTGTCTGTTCCACATTTTCTTTTTCAACCTCTTCTGCCTGTACTATTTTTTGAATTTCTTTTTCAAGTGTCCATCTGTAATGTTTGTGAAAGAGATACATCAGTTATGCCTAATACCAGTCTGTCTCTTATAGTAACGTTACCCCCTCTCTATTGGGTAATTCCGCTCAAGGTCAATATATCAAATTTTTGGTCATAAACCAAAAAATCATTAAATTTTTCGAATGTTGGTAGATTAAATAAAATTAAAAAAATATATATCAAAACACACCTACTGTCTTCTGCGCAGATAACTTTGCAGGTACCTGTAAGTGAAGTAAGCAACAAAAAAAATATTTTGTTTAGGTGAGCGCAATTCCCCCCAGCTACACTATACGTTTCGTTTCTAGTTTTAGCGAAACTAAAAAAAAAAACTTCGACCACCGCTGTACAAAATCATGGTTATATTCCAATTGAAGCTCTGCGTAGTAAAGAAGCGAAGAAATATGCAAAACAAAACCTCAATTCATATTACGGAGTTTGCTGAATTGTAATGACCTGTCAGCTGTGCAAAATTGAAAATTCAATTTCTTACTTGTATTACCTACTCGTAAGTTACTGTGTTTAAAGGAGTGGAACGTATCATTAAAATTTGTATTTCAATATACTTATTGCTTCTCGAGAATTCAAATACACCGTGGAATAATTTTCTATTTTACTAATTACATTTTATTCATGAAGTTCTTTTGAGAATTGAAGTGTTACCTTTGCAAATTTCAGGGTTCCTTTTATGGATTATTGGGGCGTAATACCACGATTGCTCGCAATACTGTCAATAGTTATTCTGTCAGAAAGTTGGCAATATGGACATATGTCTCTGTATGTTAGGAGAAACCTGTGTTAAGAGTCTCGCAACCCTTATACAGGGTAATTCAAACTCGTGTCCCGCCATTGGTTTATCGAAAACTATAGGAGATACGAAGGAGGCTACTATTGCTTCTAGTATGGATCAAGAAAAAGTGGATGTCTAAGTAAACAAAGTAGCGATAATGGGAGACTCCTTTTTTCTAGCCAGAGAGTGAAAAATGCACAAGAGAGATGCGATAAAATAGAAAGTTTATTAGCACTTTTCCGAGTATGTCATAACGATACCTACAAGGACGGTATCATATTTGATCGACAAACTTTCAGGCACAGACCTGGAAGGTGGTGTTAAATAAAACAAAAGGCATGTAGGAAAAGTTTTTGAAATGAGGAGGATTAGAAAACGATGGATATGTAGAGAGCAGGAGATGGAAAAAAACACCCAAAGGTGCCTTCTACTATCTGTCTTAATTTCAGCAATAATACCTTTGACAACCTCTATATGAGAGATGATTTTGAGATATGATTTCAATACATGCTCAGTAGAGTTAAAGTAGACCATTGTTTGTAGAATCTGCCACTTTGTAGATGAGTTTAAAAGAGCTCAGACAAAGAAAGACTTATTCACAGAATTAAAGATATATAACTGTTCCATACTTTGGGGGGACATGTTTCAATGGCCTTTCCACCAAAGAATCTTCCTTATTTTGTCACCCCTTTGGGGAGATTACTACCCCCATGCTCAAATCGACGTTTTTTCTCTTCCCCGTGAAACGATATATAGTTATCGATTCAATATGAATATTATATTTAATCAAGCACATGCAAATATATACATTGTTCAGAGATACTGGGCGTCCACACATAAATCCATCAGAATGAAAAATTTGCATAGAGCATAAAGCCCGGACTACGTGTTATCCACATAAAATTAATGAATATGCGAGTTTTAAAACTTTATTTACGATCCACCTGGACAAGCGAAATCACCGCAGTTTCCGCAGAGTTACACGAATAGTTTTGAGATTCTTTCTCATTATCTTCAACTACGATTTTACAATCTGCGGTCGCTGAGGATATTAATATAAGTAACATATATTTAACAAGTGTTATCTCTTGGGCTGGTACAAAGCGATCAATAGCTTTATAGCCCATAGAGCCAGAGTTTTGTGAAATATTGCGTTAATAAAAAGTTACAAGTAAAAGTTTTCTGCAGGAGTTATATATGATGTACCTCAAGGATATTTTAGTTCTCTTGTCACAAGAGGATCATTATATTGATTGAAAGTTTGATTTTGTGGAGGAAATTTGATTCTTGGCATGATTTTTTGGGTTTATGACCTTCCACAATCTGAAAATGAAAAAATGTTAATCCAAAGAAATCTGTAGAAGGGCAAATTACGATAAGTTACTGCGTTCACAAGACTGCTGTCTTGAAAGAAATCAATTTTTGTCAGTAACGTACCCTACACTGAATTGGCCTATCTGAAAAAAATTAGATCGAATTAACAAAGAATGCTTTTCTTTTTTTGAAAATTGTTGACGTTTCGGAGGCTCTATCTACTTTCGTTATCAAAACTTCTTGGAAATGGAAATCGAAATGGACCGCACCTGGTTACCTCTCCTCAGAGATGAAATAAGAACTAATAGAATAGCGATTGATTGATACCAAACACCCTATGTATCAAGATACCAAATGTCAATCAAAATAATGTATGACAGATTTCATTTGACTCTGTCAAAGAAAGATCTTATTTCCAAAACCGCAATTCAAATTCAGTTTCTTCAGCGTATTTCCAAGAAGTTTTGATAACGGAGGCAGATACAGCCTCCGAAACGTCAACAATTTTCAAAAAAAGACTATTTCAACTTTCGTGTTGTGTTGTTCTCCATGCACCAGAATCATTTATTTTTGCCAATTCCTAGTAGGATTCATGCTACAACTTCATTTCAAATCATCAGCTTCAGTCCCACGTTTGATTCAGTAGGAGAAACACTGACTCTCGCTATTCATGTATGTACATGTAGAAGCGCCTACCTGCATACACAAAAGGTTAGTTTTAGATCCAACTTTCACTCAGTTTTTCACTCTTTGGTACGGAGAACAAACTGTGTTAATATCCTGGTCGTAGTTCACTCTGTATGAAGAATACGGTCGTGATAGTTAACATAATCATGAGTATTTCAAGGGTGTTGTCTAGTTGAGTAGATTTTGTAAGATGCATTAAATAATCGGATTCAGTTTTTTTGTTGTTACTTCATAGATTATTTGAAAAGCATTCTTAATAACTGTTCTGTTTTTTCGAGTTGGCAAATTGACAACCACGCATTTTCGCACAACGAAAATCGGGTTTTGTTTTGCTCTTCATCATAGCAACGGTTATCACGGCGTCAACATTTTCTCAACTGATTAAAGATGAACTTAAGCAGACAACTTGGCAACCACGCATTTTCGCACCTTGTTCTTGGTTCTCGCGTTACTATAGCAACTGTTACTATGGCAACAGTTTTCCCATTGCTGATCTTTGCTAAATGACACTGGACCTGAAGGTGGTTCATTTGGACCATGGTTACATTAAATTTGAAAATGTTCATTATTACGGGTTTTACTTCTTTACTTTCTTTTTCAAAGTTATTTTTTATTTTTCAAGACATGTCCACAATGGAACGACAGCATTGATTTTCAGAAGATAATTCATTTATTACAGCAAATAACAACTCCTTGGTTGCCATGCTAGTGGATGTTTGAATGCAATGCTCAGACCCATGGTGCGTAAAAAACTTTTTTCTACGACCACATGGAAATATGTGCATTTTATGCGCTTTATCCATCAAGGAAGTAGGCCGATTGTAAAACACTTTTTCATTTCAACATCGCGAGCTGTACTGTAATGATCATTTCAGTACAGGACTTTCATGAACTACTAAGTGTCATTTTTATGATCATAAATAATATAAGAACGAATCAAGTTTGTTAACGTTCTAATAATTTGAAATTTCTCATCAGTATTTAAAAAATTCGTTTGAAAAAAATAGTGAGGATAATTTGACATTGACACCGCCAATTTCAATATAAAGATTGATGACAATCGAATTTTATAGTTTCGAATAGTTGGCACGAAGATTCTATAGCAGTTAATTTCATCATGTTATGTGAGTTCGTAGCAGCGAGTGAAGAGTGTGGGAACGTTTAGGTTTTGGATAGTGAGGGTGAGAGTTCGAATCCCACATAAACCACGTTTTTTTTCTTTTTTGAAATCGATTAGTGTTCGAGTTAGTAGAAAAAATACTATAACCCGAATAATATATACCATGAAGGAGTACGTGATATTTTGAAAATTATTCACTTATATGTATAAAATCGAGTATTTGACTTACTATTAATCTTACGGAGAGTTCAAACGTAAACCAGGCGTTACACAAATGTTCCACCACTAGGAAATAGGGTAACGGCTCTGTACATTCGATATCTGAACTATCAATATGTTGGCATTTCACCCTCATTCCAGGGTGCGTTTTCAGACAAAACGAAAAGACCGATACGCAAATGAAGAAAACCGATGCTCCTGCAACTATCTGAAACAAAGATAAGAGTTGAAATATGTTCGAGGGAAATATACCAACTCATTAGTTAGTTTTGAGAAATACACCAAAGACATATTAAAAACTGAAAGCATTATAAGTTAGGAAGCTGATTATTTTTACTTTGGCGTTGGACAGTTCATATGATTTTTCTCTAACTTATTCTCTGAAAATAAAAAATAACTAGTGGTGAGGGATGTGCCCCTCATCAAGTATAACAAACACATGCTTAAATTGTTTTAAAAACTATTCAATTGACCATATTCACCGTCGCTATATTGTCATGCGAAAATACCAACTTAAGGTGGGAGTTCCAACACCCTTGACTACCTAAAAACTACAGATGGCAGTGTCAGCACCCGATTCACTGCGCCACGAAAATAAAATAGTTATACAACTAACCGTACAAGTGTCTACCTCCCTCTTCATTGATAAAGTCAGCGTTGTAGGAATTCCGGTAATACCTCGTTTTCGGTGGTAGACTGCCAATGCAACGTTGTCAGTTCAATCGTTTTCGGAGTTCAGAGCCGTTAGAAAGCTGTGAGCCGTGATTTACTGATTTATCCATTCGTGTTTTGTTTGTACGGTGCCAGTATTGTTTTATTGTGTTTGATTTCTTGATAAGTGTGTGTATTTACGAGAAGAAAGATAGCTGCTTTCCCCAAAATGTCAACTTCAACTGATAGAGATGCTCCTATTTTTCTGGAGTCCATTTGAATTTTTTTTGTTATGTATAATTATCCCAACCAAATTCGAATGACTATTTTACCGATGGTGCCATCTTGATTTTAGGAGAAATTGTAAAAAAAAAATTATAATCTTCGATTCCGAAAGCCCCCACATACCAATTTTGAATTGAATCGGGTCAAAATCACAAAACTATTCCGCCATCTTGAATTCATGAATTTTGACAAAAAAATTATATTCTCCGACCCCAATAACCTCCAAATACCTAATTTCAATGAATTCGGGCGATAATCACAATAACTTCTCCGCCATCTTGATTTTAGGAATACTTTAAAAAAATATATAATCTCCGATTCCGAAAGCCCCCACATACCAATTTTTAATTGAATTGGTTCAAAATCACAAAACTATTCCACCATCTTGAATTCATGAATTTTGACGAAAAACCATATTCTCCGACCCCAAAAACCTCCAAATACCAAATGTCAATAGAATCAGGCCGTAATTACCATAACTACTCCGCCATCGTGTAGCCGCCATCTTGATTTTAGGAATAATTGTTAAAAAAATTGAATCTCCGATTCTAAAAGCCCCCACAACCAATTTTGAATAGAATCTGATCATAATCACAAAAGAGATCAGAGATAGGTATGCAAAACGAAACCTACAAAACAAGGTATCCATATAGTGCGACCGATCACCCAGGGTGGTACTGAAAGTTTTTCCTAGTTTTCCTACAGCTGAAAAGTGAAGACGCCAACAAAAATCGCCCCAAGCGCGCCACGGCAAATATTAATAATAATATCCGTCCTCTACCCGCACTCTCTGTGTGTTTATAAGTAAGTATTATTATCATTATTATCATTTAATAAGTTTTACTCTATACATGTACTCCTTATTGCATAATAAATGATCTGACAAAATGTCCAAAATTAAACTTCAAATGAATTATGAGACTCTGATTTGAAGAAATCTCATTGAGTCCAATGAGCAATAATAACTGAAAGGTTTGTCGAAGTATGGCAACGCCGCGTGCGCCCCTTTTTTGAAGACGTTGTAATATTGTTACCAGGCATGGAATTTTCATTCATATTTTCTATTGCAGTAAAATCTCCCTCTACCGGTCGGTAGCTGAACTGAGCCACTCATATATTTGCCACAGCTCGCCATATCACGTATCTATACACACGATCAGTTTTTCCTAAAAAACTCAAAAACAAGACACTTTTTCTCGACTTTCTTTGTTAGGATGCATTCTCAATAATCTAAGTGAGGGCAATATCTAGCTCACAACTCGAAAATAAATTTAAACTGAATTTTGTTTTCGTTATTGATAACCTCAAACTTGATCAGTTTTGAGAATTTTTTTCTGGCTACTCATTCAGTTTGCAGAGTTGCCATGGGTCAAAAGAAATGTATTGAACCTTCAGTCACCTCTATAGCAAATTTCAATTGAAATACTCCAACGGTTCATTAATTGTTTACGAAAACCTAAGTCACTGAAAATAGCTGAAAATTGCCCATTGCGACTCCCACCTTAAGCAGGGTGCTCAACTAAGAATAACCAAATTTACTAGTTCCATACGTCAGTGAAATTTTAAAATGACATTTTTGTACAACTGCCATTAAAAATTACGTTTTTAATTCATTGACATATGAACTAAAAACTAACGTTTTCACAAATTCACTTTTTTAACACTACTGTTAAAAATAAAATGACAGATGAGATGATGCATGGATACTCAGTAATATAGATCTCTCTAATAGAAACACTTCAATCAGATATTATAAACAGAAAACCTACCCAATAGGAATCATTTAAAAATGTTCACACATGTATTTCGCAGTTCTATCTGAGAGCGGTCCGAATAACAGAGTTCTCACTGCGTGTAGATAGAACTTTATATTATTATGAGGTTAGATAATGGACGTAAATACACCTTTTCATTGATGTCAACTTTCATGACCATAACTTGATAACTTAGACGTCAGACAATAATAAGAGATGACCAAATTGAATCATAAAATATTGATTGATGATGTCTACAAAATCATTAAAATCATATACATCATAGGAATAAAAGAATGGAGTCTCGAACATAGGAAATTATAAAAATCTGTCAGATAGAACCTTGTCTCTTTTGATATCACTCAAAATAAAACCAACAAGGTTCTATCTGCGTAAATTGGTTAAAGATATTGACGTAATGTAGGCAATTACCAACTTTGTTCATGCACTCAACTTTATTTGATAAGTGTTAGTACTATAAACACCTATCAGAAACTTCAAGCCTCTGTTTCTCAAAACCATGGACTGTGTGATTTGCTGATATATTGAAGTTACAGAAATCTTTGAAAATTATATTTACATGATACAAAATTAAACGGTTTTGAAAATTTATAATATTCGTCGAATTGGATTACATACCATTCAATCATAACAGTTCATTCATAAACTCATTTGATGTATTTCTATTTGATGGAATAAAGCAATTACTCATGAAGAATTGTTGTAATACATTTCCTGAACATAAATATTGATTGTTTTTATTATCAGGATGGCTATATTTATGACATAAAACATCAGTATAGCTATCAGGTTTATTTAAAAAAAAACAATCATAGTTCAGAACAACTATAAATAAATATGGTTGGATTTGTATCTGATACATACGCAGGTATTTGAATTAAAGTAATATCATATACAACAAATAACAACAAACAAATAAATCCACTATTTGAGACCGGCGTCATTTTTTCGAAAAACTCAAGAAAAAACAAGTTGAGACTCGTATCAAACTGACATCTTTTTTATTTGTATGGCTGTAAGGGTGATAGAAAAATATGAAAATATTTTCTCGGACAAGGAAATATTGACAACGGGTCACGTTGCAAACAAAACAAAAATGCCGGAAGGAAGAATAAGTCAAAGAACTCATCAAAACGTTATTTTACTTTGGATGGCCATTAGGGTGATAGAATAAATGTCAGGGACTATAAAATATTGATAAAGAAGATGAATATAACGAGTTGAGAACAAGTAGGGAAACGACATCACTTCCCTTTGGATGGCCTTCAGGGTAATAGAAAATAATTGAAATATTTTTTCGCACTACGGAATATTGATATACAGTCGCGTGCTGAAAGGCGAAAATAAGACCAGATGAGCAATATGAGAAACCCATAAAAAACGGAGTCATTTTTCTTTGGATGGTCGTCAAGGTGATAAACTCAAATAGTCTAAGGAATATCGGCAGAGTCACGCTGCAAAAAAACTGAAAATATCAAAAGTAAGAACACATTCAGAAACCTATATAACCACCGACATTTTTGTTTTCATGGCGTCAGGATGATAATTATTTTACAAGTTAAGTAAGGACAAGTTAAGCAATCTATAGAACTGCCATTATTTCTTTTTGGATGGCCGTCAATGTGATAGAAAAAAATTAAAATATTTTTTCGGACAATGGATTATTGATATAGAGTCATGTTTGCACGATACAAAAAATACCGCAAGAGAAAACTAGTTGAGAAACCAATGAAATGCTTCATTTTCTTTGAATTGCCGTTAGGGGATAGAAATACTTTTTGTTGTAATGAGAAGAGCTTCAATAGTCTTATACAGTGAGTTTACAAAAGTTGCACAATAAAGGATCTTTTTTAAATTCATTTATAAAAGTTAGTGCTTCGCGAAAAACTTGCATTTGAGTTATCCACATTCTATATTTCCGAACGGGAGATCAAAAAATAAGAATTTTGTAATTTGAGTAATCTACCATTATTTCTGATATTATCAAAGTTTATTTAAAAAAGTTGTTGAAAATCGCAAAAATTATTAAGATTTGGAATCACAGATGCCAACGCAACAATTTTTTTTTTCAAATTTTTCGTAGTTCTAGCCTCACAAAAAGTACTATAATACTTCAGATGCACCTCAGGCGCCTCCCTCATATTCCTTCAACGACATTTCAATGCGAAATTTGGTAGAATTTGCACTAGAATATTGACGTTTGTTGAAAATTGTTTGAATTTTTACTAGTTTTTTGGTGCAAATTTGATATATCACTCTGTATATAAGTTCGTAATATTTATCACTATGATTTTATGGAAGGAAATTATTGAATAAATGAATTGTTGGTAAACCATTCAATAATACAATTCTGCAACTTTATGATCACTTTAATCATAAATAATTGTATATTTTCATTTTTTATGAATAAAACGATCGGAAAAAGTTACAGAATTGAATTATTTAATCGTTTACCAATAATTAATTCATTTATTCAATAATGAAATCATACGGATAGTTATTATAGACATTCATACAGAGTGATATATTAAATTTGCACAAAAAAAAACTAGTAAAAATTCAAACCATTGTCAACAATCACCGATATTGTAATACAAATATCTTTGTAAGAATATGAGGGAGGCGCCTAAGGTGCATATGAGATACTAGTACTCTTTATGAGGCTAGAACTATACAAAATTATGAAAAAAATATATTGTTGCGTAGGTGGCTGTGATTCGAAATCTCAATATTGTTTTCGATTCTGAACACCTTCTCTAAATAAATTTCTTCGATAATATCGAAAGTAAGGGTAGATTCTGATAATTAACATACAAGTTTTTCGTGAAGCGTCAACTTTTATGGAGAATAAAATTTTCTGACAATAGCTAAATATACAATAAAAAAGTTTTCCGTATGGTTCAAACTTTTTGAAACTCACTGTTTATTTCCAAAACTTCAAAATTGAATCTAATATTTCAAGAGCTACCTACTTTATATTTTCTTCTAGACCAAAAATCCAAAAAATATGGAGGTCCCTCTTGACTCGTAATTTTCTATGGCTTTCCTGTTCTTTCGTGAATACTAATTCAATCCTCATACTGTTTTTGTGCACTTTATAATATATATAAAAAAGATTTGAACCAATGAACAAAACTCTTCTTTGACTAGAAAAAAATTATAAAGTTCAAAAGTGCATCAGAATTGTACCTAACCACCTAACCTAACCTAACCTAACCTAACATAACCTAACCTAACCACCCAGTATTCAAAAAGATTTGAACCAATTAACAAAACCCTTCTTTGACTAGAAAACAATTATAAAGTTCAAAAGTGCATCAGAATTGTACCTAACCACCTAACCTAACCTAACCTAACCTAACATAACCTAACCTAACCACCCAGTATTCAAAAAGATTTGAACCAATTAACAAAACCCTTCTTTGACTAGAAAACAATTATAAAGTTCAAAAGTGCATCAGAATTGTACGGTTCCTTCATCGATTAAATAATCAGAATCGAATTCTGGCATGTTATCGAATCACATACAAAAAAGGACGTCAATTAGTCTTCTAATTTGTGTTGCAGAACACCAATTAATCTGCACTCATTATATTCTTTAACGAACAGCTAACAAAATTAAAACACTTCTCTTTCTCTTGGATGAAAATGAATCGAAATATCGTTAACTTTTCAGGAGACTGACTGAATGTCAAGTTTTCAACTTTCCATTGATTCCATATCACTGCTCTGCAAAAAATACATATTTTTCGAGCACAATGTCTCCTATAACTTTTTTGTTTTCGGAGATAATGGAATGAAATTTGAAGGATCTGTTTGAGGCATGAAACTGCATTTTTTGAGAAGTAATTCAACTTCATGCAAATTCCTGATTTACCGGAAGTGACATAAACTTTCGATTTTCAATTGGGACACCTGGTATATTTTTAGTTTTTTTGTCCTCGTATACAAACATATATCATTTATCACTTTTTGTAGCCAATTAACATTTTTTCAAATTTATTTTTCATTCTAGAGTGCTATGAATACGTTCAAATAACTAATTTCAGTCCTAAAATGTTTATAAAAATACAACTTTACTGTTTTCGGTAAAAACGTTTCAGCTATGTGAAGTTCAATTTCAAAATTTTCATTAGTATTTTTTTTTTTGAAAAAATGGTGGCTCGTAGGTTAGAAAAAAAGAGCATTTCATTACGATTAATTTTATAGTACACCCTATTAGGTTTCAAAGAAACTTCCGATAAACAACTGAAACTATAACGTTCAAACTTTCCTTACATGAAGAATCTTATTGAGATTGAAATAAGGAAGTAAGGGCAGCTTTTCTGAATCGGAATTTCCAAGTTTAAAGTCGGAAAAATGAAACTCCGACTTTAAAGTCAGAAATTCCGCGTTTGAAGTCGGAATAATTAAAAAAAAAACTATGTGGTCCTTAGACGCTTTCGTACGTCTGTGTGGTGTTCCCCATAGTGATTATAAATGAATGATGCATCCCTCAAGCGACTAAACTTCTGTATTGAAGCTTAATAAATATTTCGAATATCCTTTCCGAAGAATAAATATTGTATCTCTAAAATCGACTTAGTATCGAACACAAAATTGAATTGGGTGAAAACAACCGACAACTGCAGATTGTTCCGCAGCTTGAAATGGAAAACAAATTCGATGTAAATTTTATTGAAAATTAAAAAGGACGCAAATCACGTTAACCGTCCAATCATGTTGCTAAATAACTTCATAACGATTTTCACTGACAGTATCTGAAACCATGCAATCTCGCTGTACCTAATTGAAAACAGCTGACACAAATTGGGAATGATGGAATATTATACCGAACTTATGGTTGCAGTATACTCGTTAATAAAATTAATGGGTTGAAGTACTAATAAATGTTAAGCTTTTAAAAATCGTATTAGTCTTACTGAAAGAGCTTGAATACTTAATGTTATTTTTGATATAAGCGAGTATATTGAAGAACAAATTCAAATATCAAACCGTGAAATGAGTGCGTTGGACCATTATTCCGATGATCTTAGCCACATGTTAATTTCTTGTTCAGTCAGGAACATTAATGTTATATGATAGGTGTGGAAAATACGAGATGTATTGTATACCCTGCGAAAAATGTCTCATAGAGACTGATACAAAATATATATAAATATATAATATATATATATATATATATATATATATATATATATATATATATATATATATATATATACAGTAGAAACCAGGCAAGTGCGAACATAGACCTAACGTAGCGGAATTGACTCTTGCCCGCTCTCCTCTAGCTTTGACATTGAAGTGACTTCTGAATGCTGGGAACGTGGCGTGAATCAAACAAATGACGTGGTGAAATGGGCCAATTCTGGGTGCTCCACTTATTTCATTATTGAAAATCATTAAAATATTTGTTCGAACTAAGATGTCTAAAAAAACCCGAACGGTTCGAACCGTATGGTATCAGTAACTTTGTTTTGGGCAAGCGTTGTTTGGAATACGATGCGCAAAGCGACATCATATATTGTAATTTATCTGCCCTACCCTCTTGAAAATTATAAATTAGAGATTTCAGGTGCCCCTAAAGGTTGGGGCTAAATCGGGCGATCGAGCTGGCCATAAGATTGTTCCTCTTCCTGGGATTAGCCGATTTGGAAAAGTGGTATTTAAATATTGTTGAACCACTTGAGAATTATGAACTGAACATCCATCTTGCTGAAACCAAATCCTATGGAAATTTTAATCTGCTATTTTTCTTATTTCTGGCACGATTTGCAATTGCAGAAGATCGAGATATTTGGGTCCATTCAATGTACCTTCTATGACAAATGGGCTAATCATATTTCCACCCAGCATACCACCCCGAATATTCAACTTCTGTGGATACTGAGTTCGTAATTCTTAAAACCGATGTAAATTTTCTCTGGACCAATATCGCACACGAGAAGGATTATGACGTCCTTGTATTCAATGAAATTTTCAGTAGTAATACCACGAGTGATTGAATTTTCGCGATAAAGCAGTACGCGCACTGAATCCGCTCGATAGAACTGCCAAACTTTGTGTTGCCATGGTTACGCCGTTGAAAATACCGAAGCTGACACTCCAATCAGAATTGAAAGACAGCTGGTGTTTTCGCGATAATACAAGTTGTCTTTGTTTTGCGATTGGTTAGATTATGTGAATATTTTAAGTTGAGTGAAATATTGCATCCGATTGAAATAATCATTCGGATAAAAAGTATGAGTTTTCTTAACTTTGTATGATTTGTATCCTTGTTTTTTTAGAATTCGTCTCACTGAAGTTGCACTCAAGTTCACTTCATTCGCAATAGCTTCAGCTGTTTTATCGGGATCCTCGTTGATTGTTGCCAACACTACTATTTCCTTCATTTTCCTTTCATCGCCATCAACTGGAACTTGATGTTTTCTAGGGAAAATGCAACCAAATTTTTGAAAGTTGTTTATTACACGATGAATTGTCGAAATAGTCGGAGTAGGTCTGTTGTTAAACTCATTGATGAATCGGTTTCTTATTTCACGAATTGAGTTACCTCCATAGTACCATTCAACAATCTTAACTTTTTCTGACACATTATAAATATTCATTTCGAGAGCAATGAATGTCTATTTCATAATTAATGACTCAAAAACAACAAAGTAATTGACGTGTGCGTTTGTTTAAATGAGCATGAGTAAATTCGCCCACGTTGGGTCTGTGTTCGCACTTGCCTGGTTTCTACTGTATATGAGAATTTATGAGATCCACTGTCAGCTGGCTTCACAACATGGCAGTGATCAACTGATGGGGGGACAAATAAAGAATTTGAGTTTAAAAATAAAATTTTTCTTTGCGGTGGTTAGTGGTTAATTGTGATTTTTTTGAACTTTACTAAATTTAGTGGTCCTATTGTTTCAAAATATTTTGAAATACTCTTGTTTCAGATGAGAAATCGTATAATTTTACTAATAACTTCGCTGTTAGTTTTGCGATCTTTGACAATAAATATGCACTAGTAATACAAAACTTTCCGTCTTCCCAGCGGTTTTTTTTTGTTCTACGTATTTTGGGTAGGTACATGGTCCGGATGTTCGGAACGATCTGACTGTCTGCCTTGTTTGTATAGAAGGAAATTTGGAAATGTCACGTGCTGGTCTGGATCGGATCGGTTATAACAGCCCATAACAGCACAAGTCTTCATGATTCATGTCTTCAAATCTACAAGAGTCTTTGTATGATATCTGTCATCATAACAACGTATTTGAAATTGGAAAATCCATGTTTAAAACACCTCGACAGACTCAATTCAGACTATACACAATGAGTTAATACTCACTGAAATGTCAAGAACGTGTTTTTGGAATTTTTTTTTTGCAGAAAATCCACAAAAAGGACACGCGTAGTCTTATGGAAAATGGCTTTGTTTGTCCCCCCATCGAAAGTTTGACAACTGTCAAATTACGTCACTGACAGTGCTCTATTGTAAGTCATGGCTTTATTCGTAGATGGAGACTATCGGGCTTTCGGATATTATATGGTTCATTCTGTGGAACAAGACGACTTTAATATCTGACCTATCCCAGCACCGATGGGAGGCATGTTTAAAATGTATCTTATTCGTCAGACAACCAGACATATTTAACAGGAAATATCTTCAATGGATCTGACGGTCATGCTCAAACAGCCCTTGGGACGTGTTTCATTCAACCGTGCAAACTAGCCGATACATCCACCCCAAACTATTGACATGGACTGCCAATGGGATTTCCTGTTCTGTTCACAGAATACATTTCCACATGAGTTTCTCCAATTCCGTACGGTCGAGCATTATATGAACCTCAAATAAGGCCACTTGGACGGCCATTGTGGTTTCACATAATATTTTTCATGCAAGAACTTCGGGATATGAAGGATCTTCAAGAAGTAGACGAAACTTTCACAGTTGAATCGAAAATTTTTTCGGCCCGTCAAAATGAAGACAAGGACTCTAGTTTGAGAACAATGGGAATAACAAAATAAGGAAGTAACAAATTTCGAATTTTTTGGATGTAATATTCATCTTCGATGTTTTATTTTTATTAATTCTGATAAGCCATGATGGAATTGTTGTTTAGTTAAGAAATCATTCAATGGGATTTGAAGGAATCATTGTTAGTGTTAATTAATATATGTTGTATCGTTGTTTGATCAAACAACGGTTGAATAGATTCTAGGAATTAGCTAGTGCTAGCTAGTATGTTCTTGCTACCATGTATGCTTTTGTATTTTGATCATGAGATTCTCCTACGAGTAAAATAACCTATTAATGATTGATGTAGACTTCTTATAAAAACATAAACATAAATAATTTTTTTTTTTAAATCTCTCATTTGTAAACTATTGAACTGAAGAAAAAAAATTATTGCCAGTATATAAAAACAAACTTATAAAAATTAAAATACAGTGTGGACTCTAACTTCTTGCGCTCTCGTGAAGGACGGGTGTATAATGCCGTTTTATAACGAATGGCAGGTGTGCAAAATTCTAAAAAAATTTGTGGAAAGTTCAAATTGCATTGGAAAATTCGTCGAAATTTTGGGAACCGCTGTCCGCGGAAAGACAGCTGACCGGAGCAGAGCCGCATTAATACTGGAACTGCCGGATGGAAGAAACTGTGTAATTTTGAACAACGGTTTCCAAGATTTTCCGAATTTCCCAACAAAATTTAAAACTTTCACAATTTTTTTTATAATTTACACACCTGCCATTCGTTATAAAATGGTATTTTACCGTCCTTCACGGGAGTGCAAGAGGTTAGATTACACCCTGTATATTCTCAGAAACTTGAAGCTTGATTCAAGTGTTATAAGTGTTATAAGGGTTATAAAATTTCGAGAAAATATTTAAACTTTTGAGTTCTTCATTTTCATACACTAAAATTATTATTGATTAAAAACATATTTCAACTTGCTCTTTCAGTTTGTGTGTATGTATGTGTGTTAGATGGGTTCAAATCTTGCAAGCTGAATCAGAACCACTTCGTCTTATTCTACGGAGTTAAAATTTCACATGTCTCGATGAAAATACAATGATTATTTCAAAAGAAGTATTACCCTTGCCCCTCGGAAGTCATATAAAGAACGCGTAGGGTTTCAGAAGTTTCTTTGGCGAATTTGTAATTAAAAAATTACGGCGAAAATGAATTTTGGTCGAGGGAGCTCCCTTTTTCCCGAAAAATGTTCCGCGAAATCAAAATCGGAAAAATCCTCAAAAATAGTAAAAAATATCTGACCGTCCAATTATATGGTTTAAAAAAAATCACCCCCCATTGACCCTCCTCAAAAGCTAGATAGAAAACGCAAGGGCATTCGGAAAATGTTTCAACAGTTTCAGACATGGAATATAATGACGAAAAAAATCGATCGGGCAACTCGCCCCCTTCCTTATCACGAAAAAATAGAGAACGCCTGTGAATTCGAAAAAATTTCCAACGGTTTCATACTGGAAAATTACGACAAAAAATATCTCTGTCGGTGGTTGCTCCCTCCTATTTTTCCAAAATGAACTCGCGAAATCAAAATCAAAAAAATCCGTAAAATTAGTGAAAAATATGTAATCATCGAATTATATAATTTTGGAAAATTAAACCTACCTGCCTAGATTGAGAATGCGTAAAAAATTTAAAACTTTTTGATTGTTTCGGCCAATGAAAATTACGACAGAAGAATGTATTGTTTAGGGTTTATGGCCTCCAGGGGCACACGGGAGTTGTTTAATGTTAAATCATTCGAGGGGCCGATGTTTCTCGCATTTTTTTAACATTTGATAGAATTTAATGATTCGATACGCCCAATTTCATTTTCGCGAGTTTTCGCATTTATTTTTTCATGAAGGGGGGTCCGAACCCAGAGACCGACACTTTTTTAAACTTCCGAAACCGCTGGAAAATTTTCAAAATTATTACGCTTTCTCTATTCAGATTTCGCGGGGGAAGGGGGTAAGAAAGTATATGTTTGTCTCTCCCACTCGTAAACGAGTTGAAGCCGAATGGTCCGAGAATCATGTATTTCATCATGTATGAATTTGTATTTTTTTGCTTGAATATTTTGGATATACTCCACAGGCCGATCAAGCTTAATAGAAATGCTCCATACTAAATTAAGCTTGTAGAGAAAGCTTTCATGAGTGATGTTTTAAGTGAGATAGTCACGGATCACACACATTTCCACTAATATACCGTGATATTCCGGATATAACTCATGAATGTTTTCATCGAACTGCAGAATTCATAAAAAGGGCATGTCTGTCTAACTCGACAGAAGGTGTGCTGTTATCAGATGAAATGTATCGATGTTTGAAATAAGAATTGACGTGGGTTGATGGGAATATATACAAACGCATGAAGAGAGTAGCCAGTATTGAATATGTATACGGACAATATGTGTAAAGAAGGATGGATATATAGCAAAATGCAATTCAAAGAAAAGAGGAATCGGAAACAAATATTTTAAAATCATGAAAAATAGATGAAATAGGTTTTGAAATTCATTCCTGCATGTTGCAGAAAATGTATATTACTTGATAGACAGAAAAGTGATGCGATAAAGTGCACATTGTTAAATATTTTGCGTTGAAACAACTATGAAATTGCAATACCGTGCAGTTTGTGTAATGAAACGTAGTCTTCTTGTACTTTTTGGCCTTATTAGAACTCATCGACTATCCAACCGTCATAGTCTAGTTAGTGTAGGCTATTCACATAGCTTGGAATCGCTGATGGAACTGTTGCTGTTGGCTAGTGGGGAAATAGATCCTCAACTGCAGATGATTCCAGAGCTGTGGCGAGCACTGGTAAAAAGTGCTTCGAGCACTAAGCCCTAAGCACTCTTGAAAAGTGCTCCGAAATCTCGAGCCCTAAGCACTTTTATTTATGAAATGCTCGCGATTACTAAGCACTTTCAAAAAGTATAAGTAGAACCAACAATCTAGTAAGGTTGTAAATCAATATTAGCCGACGACCCTCATTATTATCCATTGTTTGGAATACAAATAAGCAATGAAAGTGTGTGTCCCTTACAATATTCCCAGGTCCGGATTCAAATATCTCATGAAATAGTTTGGCATTTTAATAATAGTAGGCTCTCCATTTTTTTTTTGGCTTCTGTTGACAGTTTTGTATTTGAATATATTTGGTAATAAAAAATTGATTTAGAACCCTTGGTAATGATATGTTTAAATGTGTGTAAGTAATATTTTCGAACTATAATAAAATTCACTTACCTGGCCACCTGACTTTTGGTACTAATGGACTATTAACGAGATTATAGCAATAATGGTCTATTTCAGAAATAAAAGGAAGAAAGTTAAACATTTAGTCATTACCTAATATTCTGTTGTCAGTTGTGTCTATTCGAATTTTGTATCATGAAAAATGTGGCGTCCGTTGGGCTCATCCTGAAGCTAGTACTTCAACTGGTGGTCGTTGTACCACTAGTAGACAAATGTTACACGCTCATGGAAAACAAATTATATTAATTGTTTTTACTTCCCTTCTGGAACGTGGAATGTCCAAGGATCAAGCTGTGCGAAAAAGTGCTTCTTTAACAAAAACACCATATTCCACAGTGTTTGAAAAAATTGTTGAAATTGTTTTTTCCGTTAACCAGCTGTCGTCCCCTTACGAACGGCAGCCCTGAAAAGCTGAAACTTGTGCGAGCCAAGGATTAACGAGGTCTTACCTTTTAACGTGCGATTCCTAGCACTTTCTCGGGCCATCAGATAAAAATCTGAAGTCGCTGAAGATTCGAACCTAGCCGACCATCAGTCAATGGTTTTGAAGGCTTCAGTCTCAACCACTGAGCTATTTTAAAAAGAAAGAAACGAAAAGACTCTGGTGGTTCAAGGAAACTAGATGGCTGTGATGTAGATATAATTCGAAGAACAGTATATGCCTTATATAAAGAGCAAATTGTGCCTACATTAGATATTTTAATGCAACGGCTAAAAAATAATGAAACAGGTATCCAGTGTTGCAAAGAGACTTTGAGGACGTCTCTTTTACGACACGGATTTCAATTTAGAAAACTCAGTAGTGGCAGAAACATCATAATGGAATCTGCGCGCCTCAAGAAATGGAGATTTGAATATTTATTAGCTATAAACGAGTTTAGAGAATGTGGTAGAATGATAGTTTGTTTGAATGAAACTTGGTTCGATACACACGATATTCCAAAAAAAAGTTGGGTAGACTCATCTGGCTTGTGCCAAACTAGTGCGCCGTCTAATAAAGGAAAACGCCTTACGATAATTCACGCAGGAACCGAAAGTGGTTTTATACCAAATGCGTTGTCTTTATCGGCAAAGAATATTAAGGACTCTTTGGTCGATTATCATGATGATACTACAGCCGAATCATTTGAAGATTCTAAATTATAATCAAGCGATTTTTCTTAACCCAATATCATTATACCTATTTATTTACATACAAAACAAAATTGAATGGTAATATCTCAAGTGGTTGGTGAATAATGACCTTCTTATAATTCTGGTTATACTTTAATTCCAGTCAAGGAGCACTAAGCACCAAGCACTTTTCAGACTTTTAGATACTTAAGTTACTGAAACTCATCAAACACGTAATATTTTCACAAATAATATTACATCGCGACATGTTTGGATACTTAAAAACATACAATTTTGTGGTTATAATATGAATTCGTAAAAAAAGTACGGTATATGTAAAGCATTTATGATCTCCTCGAGACAATTGTTTTTTAAACAGTCGTTCCGCAACGCTGCACTTGTGAATAAAATACTCGTTACTGAAAGGACGTTTATAACTCTGCTCTCATATACTATTTTGAAACAGAATTGATGAAATTAACAATTTGATTCCAATAATATAAGAATATTGATTGAATGTTTCGTTTTGTGGTTTTCATGACATTGTTTTTTGAGTTTTTAACCTCGCACAGTCTGAAAACAAATCAAAACATGTAAATCAAAATCAAATCGAAATGGGCCGCATATAGTTACACAGAAAAGAAGTTTGAAACAACAGAATGGTAATTGACATACCGCACATCCCCTGCATCAAGATAGCAAATGTCATCCATACGAAATTTTTGGTAGACTTATTTTGACTTTCGCGAAAGAAATAACAATTTAACTAGATAATAAAAAAAGTTATTGTTTTAAAGGTTTTTATAACGGATACAGATTTGGTACGATATACGTCAACGTAGTTAGTTATTTTGAACTTATTTTTTAGATAGGTAAAGTAACTGACAAAGTTGTACTACTTTTCCAAGACAGTAATCTTCTTAACGCAGTACTTATCGGAGGAAACTGATTTTTTTGTGGTGGGTGCCGCCGGGTGCCATCTGCCGCAACATCATGTTTCGACAAGATTCATTTAAATGGAAAGGCTTAGGCTTATATTCGATTTTATAGTACTTAACTAGAACTTTTGATGCTCTATCTATTGAAAAAAAAACGAATGAAAAATAACTTGTGACATCTACAGTCACCGTATCTTTAAGACAACTTGAGACTATTTCTGGAGTTTCTGAAAGCAGCGTACATCGAATTCTGAAAGAAGCAAAATGCCATGTTTATAAAATGCAGAATGTACAAGAATTAAATGAAGATGATGCTGACAGACGTACAGAGTTTTGTGAAATCATGAGTCAATTATTGATTGGTGATAATAATCACCTCTACAATTTGTGCTTTTCTGACGAATCTTCTTTTCATTTGAATGGACATGTGAACAGGCACAACTGCAGTTACTGGAGTGAAGTAAATCCCCATTGATACAGGGAAACTCATTCACAAACTCCCCAGAAATTGAATGTTTGGGCTGGTATTCTGGGAGACCATATGGTAGGTCCATATTTTATTGATAGTAACCTCAACGAACAAACGTATCTTGAACTTCTTGATACAACTGTGAACTTCAGAATCACTCAGTTACTTAAAGACGATGATAAGCTACTTGAAGGTCAGCTCACCTTCCAACAAGATGGAGCTCCTCCACATTTTTCTGCACCTATACGTCAATTTATAGATGACAATTTCCCAAGGAGATGGATTGGAAGGCGAGGACCAATAGAATGGCCGGCCAGATCTCCTGTTTTATCACCATTAGACTTCTTTTTATGGGGTCATTTGAAATCCAAAGTTGATATTACACAGCCAACTTCTTTTGATGATCTGCGCAGGAGAATTGTTGTGGAGTGTCGTGCAGTGACTCCAGAAATGTTGAGCAAGATATTTCGAAAATCGCTTATACTTCTGTATGGAACCGAATGGTTCACATTTTGAACCTTTCTTACGATGATAACATGTAGGTGATGAAAAAACTTACTTTTCATTAAAACTTCAACAACACTTGATCGATCCTCAATTTCAGTAGGTACACTGATGTATTTGGGATTGAATTCCCTTCAAAATGATATATCACAAGTATATAGTAGTCCCGTTGAAAATTCTGAAGTAGGGGGTGCTGGGGATGAGGCGGTTGACAAAACAATGATGTATTTGGTGAAAGTGTTTCACCTTGAAATAAAAATCGACGAGTCTTAGCGATTTTCAATTTTTTTCACGAGTTCGGAGATTTGGGGGGTGACAAGTTTTAGCTGAGACACAAATATTTTGTTTCAACAAACATTCAATTCTAGTTTGCAATTGCGTTCACGTCAAAAGACGAAAACATGCTTTTAAACAAACACTGATAAAAAGTATTTTTTGCATCAATGCATTGATTCAAGTCGATTGTATTCTTGAATAGGTCCAACCAAATATTAGTTTGATTTTTTGACTGAATCCTCTTGACCACTTGAAAGGAAACTGTTTTGAGACATATGAACACTTTCTTCAAACACAATATTAGAAATGTGAGTCGAAGATTTTCAACCATCTCACAAATAGTACTAGGAAAGTAAACTTCAACAATATTGAATTCATTTCAATTGATTATACCAATCTAATAATCAAAACCTAACTACTAGGAAACAGTGGCGCACCCAGAATTATATTATGGGATCGAAAATTGCACCGCAGACGAATTTTTTACCGGTCAAGGTCATGTGTCTTTCAGAATAACGAAAGAATGCTATAACCATACCAAACTTGGAGTTTCTTGAGAAAGGTTTTTTTTTTCAATAGGTGGAGAATTTTTTTAATCTGCCTCTCACGCCTCTTCCTTCGATCTCATTACAGAGGAGTGTTGCCCTCAACAATGGAAGAAGCATTCTAACGACTGAAAAGGATGGTGAAGGAGATGAAAAGGATGGTGAAGGAGAGATGAGTAAAAATCGAAAATATTTTTGAACTGCGCCTCAGCATTTTCGCGCCCGTATATGACACTGGGGATTGGTACTCAAGTTGGAGGATTTCAGATAAAGGAAGACTGTATCAGAGAAGCTTCTCTACAGAGAACAACGAAATGATGAACTGTGACTGCGCCAGAGCACTCAGCAAAACGAACGCACCTGAATTGGATTCCTTATTTTTCCATTAAGATATTTCCTGCTGAGTGCTGAATGCGCGGGTTTTAACAATTGCACCATACTCATGACAGAATCATGCCTTTAAATCCATCTGGTTGGACGCATCTGTTTCATCCGGTCTCTGCGAGATTCTGGAATAATAAATGCACCTGATGTTGCAGCACTTGTTGCCTTTTAGAAGAGTTGAAGAAAGTTATACACTTTCTCACACTGTGCCCCCGTGCCCCCCCCCCGGGTGCGCCACTGCTAGGAAACGGTCTTCAGGTAGAAATGCACAAATAGATTACGAGAAACAAAAATCTAAATACTGGGGAATACTACTTGTGATCTATCACCTTCTATCTAAGAGCTAGTGCACAAAGGCTTGTCGGACCTTTTGAGTCTACAGCTACAACTACTTTACTACGCCATAGATGAGTAAGTTAGTAAGTTAATAATCACATTTCGGTGTTGCACATTGAACGGTGGTACCTTGGCCTGAGAAGAGGAATAGGGTTCGTCGAATAGGGCCCATATTTTGGGCTTGAGTTTTTGCCACCTGCTAAGTGTTCCAGCGTAGAACGCCTCCTCGAAGCCGAACATGCGGGCCACTTCCTCGTCGGTTGGTCGGGCAGAGTCGATGTCGAGTTTGTCCAGGATGGCCAGTGTTGCCTAAAAAAAAAATTTTAAAATTATTTCTTCTCGAAAAGTTATCGTAAAACATATTCATCGAAATTCAAATTACTTTGAGAAACAAATAATGTAGCTGGCGGGGATTGGCGCAGTGGTATGGCCGGGGCTTCGTGATCGAAAGGTCGCGGGCTCGATCCCCAGGCAGGGCAAGATTTTTTTCAGTTTCAGATATAAATCTGAGTGATTGAATCTTGTTGTTGGCTGTGACAGTGCTCCTCCTAAGGTAGCGTTAGTAACAAGGCCTATCCAGAACACGTGGCTAATAACCATAGCAGTCGATGTCAACACACCAAGAAAAATAAATAACAAATTCATCTTGGAAACCACACGAGTGGGGTAAAACGAGTTTTGTACGATTATTTCACGAATGAACTAATCAAATTATATTACAAGACCTATGGATTCATATGGATTCATCCGATCAAACTCCAAAAATATTTGGAGCATGATTTTGCTTGGAAAATATTTGAATGTACAATAATTTAATAAAAATCCGAGACGGCGAAGCGTACGACGGTTTTTATTTTAAAATTATTTTGCATGAAACTAGTTGCCATGCAAAAAGCAAAATCATGCAGAGTAGTATATTAATGAGCATGAAATGGCATACATTTCTCACGAGTAGGTATATGAAATTTTGTAGTACGGGCGTAGCGAATAGTTTATATACCTACTAGTGGGAAATAGGTCATTTCATGCAAATTGTGCACTATACTTTTTCTACGATCATCTGAATCATAAACAAATCTGTAATATTTATCATAGACTTTCCTGATTAAAAAAAAAAGAAATGTGGTTTATTTGGGATTTGAACCCTCACCCCCACTATCTATAACCTGAACGTTCCCTCACTCTTCACTTGCTGTTCCGAGCTCACATAATAATATGATGAAATTAACTGCTATAGAAACTTCGTGTCAACTATTCGAAAATATATAATTCGATTGTCGTCAATCTTTATATTGAAATTAGTGTTGTCAATGTTAAATTATCTTCACTATTACTACTCATTTTCTTTTGTAAATACTGATGTGAAATGTCAAATTATTAGAACGTTAACAAAATTGATTCGATCTTATACTATTTATGATCATAAAATGACAGTCCAGTAGTTCATGAAAGTCGTGGGAAATGAAATATCCTGTACTGAAATGATCATTACAGTACAGCTCGCGATGTAGAAATGAAAAAGTGTATACAATCGGCCTAAAATGGGCATAAAATGGGCATATTTCCATGTGGTCGTAGAAAAAATATTTTGAGAGTTTGCTCCATTCCAATTTATAGGTCCAGTGGTATACGGATAGATTAATTCCTGAATAAATCAGATTGAAGCCATCAAAAAATAATTCAATTGATAATAAAATTGGACATTTTCTAATTTTTTTTTTACATATCCCAAATTCAATATTATTGGATATCCCAACAATATGCATTGAAATAGCCCTTACAGCAAGTTTGCATGTAAACATTTCAAAATCTGATGTATTTTCATCGCCTTATATCAAAATATTTGCATAATTATCTTATTAAAAATTGATTTTTTCTGATGAAAATAAATATTAGGTCATTCAAAGGAATAAGAACTTACTGTTTTTTGTTGCCAAGAATTGTCAGGATAAGTGAAAAACACAGAACGAAAACCAATTTGGATAACAAGAATTTAACCGCGGTTAAACAGATCTTGTAATTTAACTAGTCACCTAAACAGAATTCATTCAAGAAATTGCGGTATCTGATTGGTCTATTTCATGATGAGGAAAATAATCAGTAGTAATACAAAGAATCCATCAGAAAACAACTCATTTCCTGGCTAATACCACGACAAACGTTGAATTACACCTGATGAATTTCTGTGCCGAACTGACCCCTTTTAATTATTGGTACCTCAACCTTTCCATACCTTGCAATGTGTGAGTGATTGATTGATAAAAAAACGCAGAAAACAGCTGCGAACATATTCCTCAAATCCTTGTGTTATCAGCCACATTCTGTTATTGTTGTGCCCAATTACAGATTTTAGTCGAATTTCCTTCATACCTCCTCCGTCAATCTTAAATCCTTAACGTAAGTATGGAAAAGATTCATAGTCGTTATAATCTAGATGAATGAAATACGAAGAATAAAATTCAGTCATAATAGTAATTGAATTTTATCTTGTTTTCTTGAAAAACACTCGATGAGCAAACTGCCATTCCACTAAAAGTCAATATTTGAAAACATAAATTATTGAACAGTATATCAGACGAAACCAAATTGATATTTTATCTTTCAGTTCCTGTTGAGAAACGATCAACCGTGAGCTTCTTGGTTCATTAAAACATCGGCCCAAAGAGAGAAATAAGGAAATGTGTTGCATTTTCCGGTTTCTATTTCATAACCATATCGATTTAATGAAAGTTCTTTTATGTCACAAAACGAATAGAACGTAAGCTCGTCTGTTGCTGGATTTTTGTAGAGATAAATCGTGGAAGAAAAATTAAAGCTAACTTGAAATTTTGAATTATTTTGTTCATTTCGATGTTTCAGCTTCTTTCTCTTTGAAAGTAGTTCATTTTTCTGAAATCGCTTAAGAATGCGTACTTCCTCGGAGCAACTTCAGACTCCAAAATACGCTAATCTAGTATTTTAGTCCGTTGCCAAGCAACGAACCTTCTCGTATCGAAAACGGTCCGGGAAAATTTTTGCCGGCGTCTCAACAATAAACAGTGACTATCAAAGAAACGATTTCATCGTCAATAAGATGACATCAATCAAAAATTATTATGGAATTATAAAAATTTCTTGATTTAGGCCTGGGTCTGAGTGGCACCGTTTTGAGCCGAACTTAATTTTGGCCATGTACGGCCGAAAGGAATCGGCCTATGATGATGGTCTGTATATAGCCGTTTTCGGTTGGAATCACAAAATAGGTATGATACCTACTACGCGTTTTAGTTTTTCATTCAAAAGTGAATAATCGGTATTAATTTACAAACCTATTTGTTGACAGAAACTAGCCAAGCGCAAACAGTGTTATTGTTAAAAAGAAAAAAGAAACGGCAATATCTCTGTTATGATAATTTTTATTCCGTGTATCCCATAACGTGGTTTTCTCAAAAACTAAACTGATCAAAAGTTCACAATCCACAATTTCTAATATTGAATGCAAGCAAATTTCATCAAAATTGAACCGAAAAAAACAAATAAATTTGAATTCGTCCGATGCTAGAAAAATTCGGTCGAAATCCGAATCGGTTTACTGTGACCATGTCAATGTGTCTGCTCAGGAATGAATCGATCGGAGTAATCTGCCGTACACGGCCGAACTTAAATTCGACCGAAAACGGTGCCACTATGACCGAGGCCTTATGATAAGGTTGATTCCCAATCTTCAATGCTTGTTGGCCTTGGTCTAACGCCTCGGCCAACGATTTACATTGTCGTTCGGGAATGTAATGCTTTTACTACTACTCAAAAAAAATCTGTTTATGAACATGGGTCCTCAACCGCTTTATTCATGAGATACAGATGTTGAAATTTACCTAGAAAAATTAGTTCATTTCCATTATCTCTAAAACCGCTTTAGATTTTTCTTTCAGTTATGGTACATGCAAAGTACGTTTCAGAATACATTTTTCCCATGATGAAAGTTTTCTTAATTTCCATCAGTGGCGTCCCTGTTAACATTCCTCGCCATGTTTTTCATTGAAATAATGATACGCCACTGTTTTTTCCCAAATAAATACAATTTTTTAAATTATATTATATTTTTTCATGAAAATGATCGCCTGTCTCTTTTCGTCCGGTTTTCGACCTAAAAAATAAAATGCGTTCATTTGCTTGTACCTATTCTAGTTTTTGTTAGTCTGAATTTTGTTTTTAATGTTGTTTTGACAATTATAAAAATAATTTCTATTCGGAAAAAACAGTGGTGTATCATTTCGATGAAAAATATGACAAGGAATGTTAACAGAGACGCCACTGATGAAAATTAAGAAAACCTTCATTATGGGAAAAGTATATTTTAAATGGTACTTTGCATGTACCGAAATTGAAAGAAAAACCCAATGCGGTTTTAAAGATATTTGGGAAGAACTGATTTATTTTGTTAAATTTCAACATCCTATATCTCATAAACAAAGCGGTTGCGGACCTAATGTTCATATAAAGAATTTTTCTGAAATCACTCAAGGAGTATTACCCTTTCAGCATTCAATTATGAAAATTATGAAACGTTCTGTATATTCGGACTGACTGGCCAGCTCTATTCTGATACATGATTGACTGTCCTAAATAACTATCATTGATATGCATTATAGAAGTTGCACAACAATTTTCAGCTTCAATAAACTCATTGTGTTACCCCAGTGAATGCTACATATTTGCTGTCGCTCCAGAGTCACCTGTTCTACGATACGCTTGACTGACCAGAGTATTTTTGTGTACACATCCGCGTACAACTAATTAACAAAAAACCAGCTTTAATAAACTCAGAGAAAATGTTTGGCTTCGCCTCTTGGACTAGAAGTTTCATATTTAAATATCACAGAAAGCTAGTACCAGTAATTTTCCATATAGGTAGTGGTCTCGTCATAGTGCGGACTATGGAGAACGAACGCTGCTCACACAATCAACTATACTAGCGTGCCAAGAATCACAACTATGAGCTGGACCTAATTCTCGTCTCTTGAATGTTTACAACTAGAAATATTTCACTATTAGTCCAAGCAATAGGAAAGAGTGCATGCAAAAATTAATATCCGGAAAAAAATATGAACGTATAGGAAATTGAAATTCAGGATAAGTTTCTATTTCATGCGACGCGATCGTGATTACCAAACATAACCTAAAAAATTTGACAAAGTTGCGAAAAGTAGTTTTTTGTTGATAACTAAAAAACTACAGCTCCGATCGAAAAAAGTTAAATCAAGAAATTGTAGGTATTGAAAAGATCTATCAATTGAATGGATTATGATTTTTTTGATATCATTAAGACTTTTCGAGTTATATCGGAAAAACCGTAAAATATCGAGTTTTCTATAACTCGTTTACTGTAAGATATTAAAACATGTTAATTACTATTATGTCTAGCCTATGGCAAGCCAAAGAAGTCTCTTTTTCAAAAATTGATAAATATTGATTCTTTTTCAAAATATATGTTTTCTCAAAAAAGATGCTCTCTTAATTTGGCTATTCTTTCTCGGGGAATGATGCTACAGTAACGATCCAGTTCTAATTTTTTTCTGTAAGAGTTGTACTTTCATATTATCGAATAACTATATTGAATTCTTTTTATTTTAAGGGTCAAAAAATTACTTAAAAAATTGCATAATTTTTTTAAATGTTTTTCCAAATAAATTCTTTTATTTTGTTTTTATAGAAATTACTTTTATGAAAATAGATTCCTAGCATGATTTCCCGCATTAAAAAAAATTGTATTTCTACGATGTGTAAAAAAATCTGGAAGGCGCAATAATAATAATTGCAGAAGAAGATACCGATTCACTTATAAGCAAAACTGCGGATAATATGACTATAGAAAACAACATAATTATAGTTGGAGGAGATGTTGAATTGATTTTAACTCTCACGCAATTGGTTCCCAGTACACATAACATATTTATTTTTTTTAGAAAATCTACGAGAAGTAGATCGCTGGTATTGCAGCAACAGCTTTAAATATCGACATCTATCAAAATATGTAACTTTTCTTCACGCTGTATAAGACTGTGATACAGTATCTTCGATCTACAAACAGGTGAAGAACAAATTACTGAAAAATTTTCCCCGATTTTTCACAGTTTTTTCGCTATAACTCGAAAAGTATAAATGATATCGAAAAATCATAATTCACTCAATTGATAGATCTTTTTAATACCTACAATTTCTTGTTCAAACTTTTTTCGATCGGAACTGTAGTTTTTTAGTTATCAACAAAATACCGCTTTTCGCAACTATGCCAATTTTTTAGGTTATGTTCGGTAATCAGGATGGAGTCGTATGAAATAAAAACTCATCCTCAATTTTAATTTCCTATATGCTCATATTTTTTTTTCGGATATTAATTTTTGCGCGTCCTCGTTTCTTGGACTATTCTGTTCCATTGGGAATCATCCTACTACAAAGGTGAGGTTTGATTTGTTTTTCAATATTAGGAAGGAAAACGCACCGGTGAATTACGAACTGAGTGAAACTGGCGAAAGTATAATACATCATCCAAGAATATATTACTTGTTTCAGAATATAATATTTATTACCACTCTCAAGTTCGAGTGAACCAGCTCTCATCTCCCTTAGGCAACAAAACAAAGGATTCACTTTCGGAGATACCAGTCGAATTGTGAAGTTACTGTACTGAATTATTCAAACTTTGTATATTCGTGAAATAGTATTCGCGCATTCACTAAATCGTCAAATGAACCATTATTTATGAATGAGAAAAATATTCAAATCCATGTACAGTATGAGTAGGGAAGGGTGGGCACAATGGAACACAAAAGTTGCTCTTGCTCATAGCTCCCCACCTGATATTTTGTGTTCAACATCTACATTTTTTTCTGTTACCTATGATCTAAGCTATGAAAAAAAAATGCATGAACCGTTATTATAGAAATCATATGTGACCGTGAGTGACCATTTTCCAATAATGAATTTTGAGTCATTGTGTCCCATGCCTGGTACCACAGGTCATGGATATCTTGAACCAGCTGAAAAAACGCAAAAGCCACGCTGAACATTGAGCTACATCTGATATTGTGAAAAAACCATGAGTGAAAAAAAAAATATGAAAGTAAAAATTTCGAGGAGAAAACCGCTGGGGAATTTTGGTGTAGATGTGTTGGGTATTATAATGACTATTCCACTCATGCTAAAATACGCGTTTTTGATTGGTGGAAATTTTCATATTGATAATTGAAAGGAGTATGTTTTCGATTTTGTAGTTCGGCACTTGATTGGCTATTAGATACCTTTGTAGTTCGCTTTGTCATTGGTTGTTTTATAAAACAAACTTACCCCACCAGCAAGTTGTGTCATTATACCACACAACACCGAACTTTGACCCAAACCATGCATGATGAGCACTATCTATTAATTCATATCAACTTCACAATTTTCGACAAATTTTTGACACAACACCGAACTTTGACCAAAACCATGATACGCTTTACTTTTCATTCATATCAACTTTTCGAAACCGTCACAAGCATGCGTAGTCCCACAGGACTCAAAGAATGCGTACAGTTCTGTGAAACTGCGCATGCATCCGATGGTTTCAGATACTGTTTGTTTTATGAACGCGAACAAACCTAAAGACAACCAACGAAAGACGCGCCCTGTGAATGGTCACTGAAATAGCGGGAGGTTTGAAATACCAAGACAGCTGCTCTGCGCAGTTTACTCCAAATAGTACTTTTGCAGACGGCTTTCTTCATTATGACGGCAGTCCTCAATTTGATATTTATGTTTTGTTAGTTGCATAGTTTTAAAATTTGAATGTGGGATTAGTGTTCCAGGTTGAATTCAGTAGTAGGCTGTCACATACGCAATCTACTAGTACAAAGGGCGAACTCGATATGAATTGCGTCAAAATATTCAACAGCACTAACTGTAATACTTTCAATATTAACATTAATACCGATTATTATCATAAATTCAATCTTTTTTTCGAAACAAATTATGTTGCTTTAGGAAACCACACTCGCGCTTCGCGCTCGTGTGGTTGCCAAGCAACATAATTTGTTTCTCAAAGTCGAAAGAATTTTTATTTCGATAATCACCAATACACTTGTTGTATTACCTACGACAATTACTTGGGTATTAGTCGAGAATTAGAGGCATTACTTGAAAATTATTGGGTAATACAGGTATTACTGGTGTATTACTCGGGACTTAGAGAAATTAGTTGGGAATTATTGGGCATTACACGGGAAAGGAAAGTATTACTCGAGCATTAATGGATATTATTATTATTCGGAAGTGAGAGAACGAATTATCCGAAAAATTAAAGAGTAGCGGCGGGAATCAGAATTATGCAATGAAAAAAAAAAGGGTCTTCAGAATTGTTCTTGACAAAAAACCTAACATTAACACACGATTGATATTTTTATTACTTTTCTGACGGGCCTTACTGGCATTACTTGGGAGGTATTACTCGGGAATTACTTAGGTATTAGAGGCATTACTTACGATTTTTGGGAATTAGTGTACACAATTTCCTCAGCGATTTCAGTCTCGGAAAATTTACATTTTCATACAGAGAGTTGATTTTTTAACTATCAATTATATCTTGTTTTCATCGAAAATTCATGTAAATAAATGAGATAGGGAGAATGTTTTATTGATTCGCACCTCTTATATCAAATCTTCAATACATTTTTGTCGACGAAAATCTATTTAATCAGCGGTACCACTTTGGAAATTGGTTTTGTTGGAATTTCCGACTATGAAGTCGGAAAAATGAAATTCGGACTTGGAAGTCGGAATCCCGAGTTTAAAATCGAAATATCCGACTTCTACGTCGGAAAAATAAAATTCCGACTGTAAAGTCAAAAATGCCGTGTTTGAAGTGGAAAAATTATAAAAAAAACTATGTGGCCCTTAGACCCTTTTGTAAGCAATACCACAATACCGGGTGACCACGAGGTGAGGTACGCCCCCCAATTTTTCTCTAGTTTTGATGATACAGATTTCAAATTTGGTGTGTCGCTATAGTATTTCAATACACATATTTTGAAGCCTCTACTGAAAATTCACCACTTCCGGTTCAACCAGGAGTGACCCAAAACTTTTTATTTTCAAATGTACATATTTTTTCATTATCAGAAAGAGCACGCAATTTGTGATAACACTGTTCTTCAAAATTGAAAATCGGTTGAAAATGGCGGAGATACAGTTGATTGTTTAATCGAACAAAGTTGGCCATGAAACTCGAACTTAAATCATCACAATTGACAAACGACATCAGAAGATATCAGAAGAAGCTTCGAAGCGCGATACAGTTGAAAACTGAGGTTCTTATGTAATTGCAGTTTCCATATATTCCAACATATATCACAAATTGCGTGCTCTTTCGGATAATGAAAAAATATGTACAGGGTGACATTTGATAATTAAAAGTTTTGGGGGGCATACCTCACCTCGTGGTCACCCGGTATATCGGATAGATAAATCGAATGTTTCATGTCATACATATCATTCATGCCTAATGTATGTGTTTCTGAAACTAATAACATCCCATTTGTAATAGTCAAACAAACTGTATGTTTGAATGATCACCGTTGATCATCTCAAGCTGTTTGTTATTGCCGTAAATCTTGATTCAAGTTTATTTGAATGTGAATGTCTACCTAGTGGTTTGTTACAAAATTCTTTTGAAAACATATCACATCTTTCTCCAACTGTTTTTCATAAACATTTTGATTGTGAGTTAACACCATTAATCAGTACTTTACGGTTAACGATCCATTATTATTAAAGTATAATGACAGCAAAATGATAAGTTTGGAAGGTACGAGTTCAATAAAAAAGAAATCGGAATGAAATATTCTCCATAATATTTATACTCATAGTTCTATAAAGACTGCTTCGCCGCCTCTGTGCGAGAATTTTTATGAAGGAAATTCTTGGGAATTTTACCGTTTTTTGTAAACACTTATTTTTCGTATTGTTCTGCGGATCGCGACAGACTGTTTGTTGTTTTACTCCTTTTCGGTTCTGTATCGAGGGAAAACTAGTAGCTCACGCATATTGAATATAAATGGATGTTATTGTGAAAATAACCGAATTTCAAATTTGAAGAATTCTGAGTTATTTATACTAATTCATTCGAAAATTCAGAAGAATCAGTATACAGTCCAGTATATTAAAATACACCTCATTAGTGCAAACAAATGTGCATTCACGTAGGATTCTAAACAGTTTATATTCTTCGATTTTTATTTATTTTATCTTCCTCAGATTTGTATTCTAAGTGTGGATGTATTAATTTTTTATCTTACTGGTTTTCGTTTGATGGTAAGTTTTATGGAACCTCCAACTTGCATTGTTGACATATGAGTTGTATAGAAAAAAAGCTGGGCATTTGTTGGTCGTGGATTGATGTGAATTTTAATTTTCATTACATGAAGCAAAATATCTGATTTAAATTAAATACCATACGCACACTGGTTTCTAAAGAACCCCAATCAGTATAGTGGTCCCCTTCTTTGCCCTCTTCTAAACATATAAACCAGTTTTTCTCAATTTTTCAACTTTATAAATGTTACTACTGATAAATCGGAGAACAACTCTCTGCACCGAGAAAAAAAATAATCATCATTAAAACTTCAGTATTGGCAATCATAAAAAGCACCTGTATTTAGGACTGGGTCTCACTTTAATTGCCACTATCAAAATTAAATTCTTGAAATACTTTTCAAGTAGTGCTTTCTAATATCAAATGAAATATACTTATAGTAAAGACATAAAGTTATTGACCCTCAATAAATATTTCAATTGTTGTTATTGTCGATTTTATTTGGTATCAGGAAAAAGTCATTTGTGTCATGAACTATATGATGGATTTCCTGAAGTTACTGGAAGCTTTGGGATTATCAACATTTTCGATTATTTCAGTGAGTACAAGTTATTGCATCAGAAAAGTTTCAATCAAACTTTATAAGCTTACCATCTTTTATCCATATAGAATATTTCTTATTGTATATACGTTAATAAAATAGTATATAATTTTTTATATGAAATATCTAATTTCAATTATAAAATACTGCTATTACAACTGCAATTGTGAACATACTAGTAGACTTTGAAGTTGGTGTTTACCACATAATAACACAATTATACATAGGACATAGGTTATTACACATGACAATATCGCAAACACCCTTATGTCGTCACACAACTTGAATTTAATTCCTGAAAAATAAAAGATATCAGAAATACTTACGAGAGATTTTGATTCAACGGGGGCGTTTGTTGTTTCATTAACAAGCAGAAACTACCTCGCTCCTGTGAGATAATAAAATTAGTTTCCATTTTATTATCTGACACTCAGTTAACCACAAGATTTCCCCAAATTTTATTGAGCGATTAGTAAATGTGGAAAGTTTGATTAAATTTATGGAAGCATCGTGTTCAATTCGTGTCATGTACTACGGATTTCCAATAAATAACGAAGTCAATTCAAAAAAATTCATTATACTTCATTTCACTAATTGAATATTATTTTCATGTTTCCTTTATGAGATCTATCAGCATTTTGGTTCTTGGAAATATTCATCACAACCGAATAACAGAGCGTTTATTTCCAAATACAACTCGAAAATTAATCAACGCTGGAGCAGTTCGTTATATTGCGATATCTCCGAGTTGCCAATGACTCAAATATTAATCTTGGAGAAACTCCTGACCTGAAACTAAACTCACTGGTAATTTAATGACTTCATTGTTTCATTCAAACTATATCTAGGTTAATTGAAATCAGCAGCCTATTGTCTTTTCACCAGTTGTAATTTGTTACTGTTCCTTTGAAAAATTACTCTTATTTTCTCAAAAGAAATGAAGTGCAAAATTCCTGCTAGCTAAAAATAGAACTAGAACTAGGTAATCAATAAATGTATTCAACGAAATACATAATAATGTACAGGAACTGTATCAGAAAATAATTACAGATAGAGTATACAAAATTATATGTATTTGAGAGGTATCACGGGATATTCGATGGCAAAGCTAGCATTTTCCTTTTTTGGATTGTCGGAACCAAGACTGATTAGTCTTGGTCTTGGTCTCGAAAAATAAATGTAGTCTTGGTCTTGGTATTGGTCTTGATATTCTTGGTCTTGGTCTTGATAGCCTTGGTCTTGGTCTTGGTCTTGGATCAAAATGCGTCTAGAGTCTATGAGTTCCTAGCTTCAATTGATCTGCATTTGGTTTAATTAATATTGATATCGAGATATCATAAAGTATGCCAGATGCCAGAGTCGAATACTTATGAAATATATAACCTAAAATTCAAATCGGTACGCATCAATATACAGGATGATTCATTTAAAATAAAAACTCGTTGCCAAGTTTTGTTCTTGGTTTTGGTCTTGGTCTTGGTCTTGGTCAAGACCAACACAAGACCAACACTGATCTCTTGGGTTCGCGAAGCCCTATGTGGGAGGCTGTTCCTTCTTCCTCATCACAAAAACTGCATCGTGTGAAGTCTTGGTGTATATCCAGCATATGCAGGTGTTTTCTCATTGGGGGGCAGTTCTACCACTTTCCTTAGAGAGCTCGTACTTAATTCGAGAAAATATCTTGATAGCGGGTCGGTTGGCCCCATCATTATCATCTTTCCGTGAGTATTGCCTGAGGCATTCCACCAGAAAATTTGAGGATGGCTCCTACGCCATGTCTTCCAATATAATGTTCCCAATCGGGATTCCTCAGGCTGGTTCCGGTCCGATGAGAGTTATCGCTCTTGCTAGGGCATCTACGCTCTCATGCCGTGGATATCCCTCTAACCTCTGGCACCCAGACAAGTCTCACCTTGTTCTGTGCTCTTGGGTCGCTAAGGTTTTTGTGAGTCTTTCAAACTAGTTCGGAAGGAAACCTTTTAATATTTTAATTGGATTGAAACAACATGCCAAATACAGAAAAAATATATTACTAATGAAAAACATTTTTTTCTTAACAAAATTAAACTATGGTTCTTGATATTCCGAAAAATATTCAAAGTGCTAGCGAGTGTATGGTCGCTACACTACCATCTATTGCAAGCGCCTCACGTTTTTCGTTTCAGATCGTGAAAGTATTTTCAAATCTATTAAAAATTCACAATCACAAATATGGGGATAGGAATCTGTATGGGGTTTTAGCAAAGAAGAAAATACAAATTATTTTTATATGAATTATTTTCTGTAAGGGTCATCCAGAAAAACCGAAATTCCACGGTATGATAGTCAATATATGAATCATCCCTCTGTATATGCTAATTTTACATACTCATCTACTTTGTGTTCTCTTTGCTCTTCCAAGCGCCTATCAGATTATCGACTTCGTACATAACGCCACATTTCATTCTAAATATAGTTTCCACTTTGAAGGAATGATGACACGTTCTGAGTTCCCTGTTGACATCAAACCGGAGAGGTAATTGGTGTGTAAGGAGGTGAAACAAACCGATTAGGGCAAACAGATTAGAGCAAACAGAAAATAACTGTTGACAACAATCAGCTCACTCATGACACTGGTTTAAAAAAGGAAAACTCATTAACGTTGGTGTTTTATGTATGATTGATTGTTTTGAAGAGTTTACTAACAAGATAACGACGATCTGAAGTTAATGTGCAGTATTATATTACAATGCAAATGATTTCAGTTTTAATGGATTAGTGAGACAAAATACTTTCATCTCTCTTTCGATAAGCTATCCTTGTGACTGGGATTGTTTCATCTTTAGATTCCTAGAAAACATTTTGTAATGTTCAAAAATCATTACCGAAATCAACTGACGAGAAGTGGCTATTCATATTTTGGAATGCGTTATTTTGCAATTCGAAGTAGACACCATGGCTATGAAACAAGAATTAGTTCGACGAGAATAACGAAAAATACAACACCAAATATCTCCTTGGATTTGAGTCTATTTACATTCAGTCTATTTGAGGTATTTTTTGATATGGTCTACAGAGTACCAAACTGTAGGTACCTTTCCTCGAACTTTTGTTTCTTCAAAAAATAAATCGTAGACTTCAGTATCTAGTGATTGTGATAATTGTGTGGTTGACCATTTTGATTAGCAAAGGTTGAATGGAGAAAAAACCTTTGAATTTGATGAAGGACTGGTGAAGTTTCATTCTCATGAAAAACAGAGAGAATTCTACCTAACCTAAATAGCGAAATATTTTGAGTATTTATCACAGAGCTGAAATAGTACGATTGGGTTTTCAGATAAGAATCGATTGTAGCACTACCAAATTTGGCATGCCACTAGTTGAAACCATGATAAACACGAAAAAAAACTACATAGAAAGGCTATCCAGGAAGTATACCCCACTGTGAGGAAACTTGACAATAATTATAGAACTTTAACTTATTCAGGACCCGTCATGGAAAAAATAGCTTCATTTATGCATAAACAAAATTTAAGAGTAGCATATAAAACGGATAACACATTGGGAAGGTTTATCAAGAATAATAAAGATAAAACACAAAAATCTGAAAAATCAGGAGTTTATAAATTGAATTGTGGATCTTGCTCCATAGTATATATAGGCCAGGCAGGTAGAGAACTTAAAAACCGCATACGTGAACGCCGTATGAATTATGAAAACAATAAAACACATGTCATCATATGCCAATCATATTTTGGAGGAAGACCATGACTTCGATGAAAACTTCGAAATTCTTCATGTGGAAAATTCATCTTGTTTATTTAATGATCAATTGGACCTGAACAGTTCCCCTACAAAATTTCAATTTGTTTTTCATTGAAGCAAGCAGATTGCTTTATCAGTTTTCATTTTATAAGCAGAGCACGAAAAATCACACTTTTTTGTATTTAAATGATTGAGTGATGACACAGTCGGTTTTCTCCTAGTATTTTTGTCAAAAAATAACTCATTTCATGCTCTATTGACTGGTGAATATCCCATTACTCTGCCGCGTATCGGTGGTATCCATTCGGAACGGGAAAATAAACAGTTTAGATTTGCAACTACTCTCACCTGTGTATCCCTATGGACGCTGTATGTGCTCCAGCAACAGGGCTCTACCTGGTTGGAGTCCAATCCCCAGAACTCCAACTCCTCTTCGAACAACGGGCCGCACACATTCGTCGGATAGTGAAGTTTTCCCGTTCTACAAATAAAAACCAACAATGGAACGGACTCGAACGGTAAACACTTTATTAATTCATTGTTGTGGAAAATAAGCAATTGAGCCTACTGAAACAATTTTCCTTCGTCAAAGGACACTTTAATCTAGTACGATTGGGTTTTGAGACGAGGATCGACTGTAGCACCACCAAACTTGGTATGCTAGTAGTTTACCAAAATTCCAGGGGTGGAACATATTTTTTTCGTTAAAAAATAAATAAATAGTTTTTTGCTGTAATATTGGAAAGTATATGATTTATCGGAAAAAGAGCAAGGTGCAAGACAATTCAATTCTCCACAAATATTATTTCGAGTAATTTTTAATGAAATGCGCTCGTTTTCTCAGAAAATATGATTGAACTCCGACATAAAATTTCAGGTTGACGCTTAGCCGCCGCTGAAAGATCTGGCTGAGCCGAATATTTGATTAAAATGAAAAATTATCGGAGAAGAAAAAGGAAAAGTTTCTGCAGACTCCTACCTTCTCATCCAAATATAATATGCAAATATTTGAGTACCTAAAATGTGTTTTGTCGCACTTTATGGAGATGTTTGCAGATGATCCAAAAATCATGAATAATTTAGTAAATATGGAATTATTATACTGAAGCAGCAACCCATACCCTCTTTCGACTGTATGCAGTAGTTTTATAGTAGTGTGATAGGTCACAAAGTTATGACAAATCTAATTTTCGCTCTTGCTGGAAATGGCAGTGGCAGGTTAACGCGAGCCTAAAATTTGATATCGGAATTCAATCAGGTTTTCTGAGAGAATGAGCGCATTTTGTGAGAAACTACCAAGTATATTTCTTGTGGAGAATTGAATTATCTTTGCCCTGTTGAAATTGTTTCTTGATAAATCCTTAAAAATAAATACATTTTTTAAATAATTTTTTTTTGTTCCACCCCTGATTTTTTGGTAAACATTTTTTTTTCTAACAATACATGATGTCAAGAAGTCATGTGCCGAGTTTCAAAGTGCTACGATTCATTCGTCACTTGTGGCTTACATTCGTATGTGGTTATAAAAGAGCTATGAGGAAACAGTGAAATGCTCAATCGCTTATATTAAAACTTCGTTACTACTGGAAAGTAAATTAGTTATTTGTTTAGTTGGTTGAAGAAGAATATGCTCCCTGGTGCCCTATGACTCGTAAAAATTAGTCTCCTTTTTTTATTGAATTAGGTTTCCAACCAAACATAACCAGAGTATTTTTCGAATCTAGAGAGATCCTTAGTTAGGGCAGGAAGAGTAGTGCGGGAAACAGTTCAATACGGAAGAATTTGGTATCAGTTAGATTTTTTCAGAAATATCGAAACCCTTCTAAAAACAGGGTGTATAAGTACGTTAAAATATTCAAGTGACGTATTCCTGAGACAATTTTAAGAATAAAATTCTATATAAACTTGTGCCCGGAAATGCTTCGTTTCGGACATACAGGGTGTTGAAACTGAATTTTTTTTTTTCGCTTTTTGAAAATAAATTTTGCAAGAAATGAGTTATTTGCACGAAATTTGGTAACCGGGGTTTTTTTGGCGTGGGAAATCATAATTTCGTATCAATTTTCATGTAACATCCAGAGGGCGCTGCGTACGCTGTCATTATTCATTTCAAATTGCCCTAATATTTTTGACAGTAAACTTTTGGTACTTTTCATAAAAAAAACCTCATTCCCACACCTTTTCCAAGTAAAAAAGGTACACTTCCTCAACAACGCTGGATGTGATCGTTTTCGAGATATTTATAATTTTCCATATTGATGCATGTTACTTAGCTCCTAGGGCGCCAAGTGAAGTTGCTGAGAACATTACAAAAACTAAGTATGTTTTAGATCTCGTCAAAATAAACAATTTTTTTTCTATAAAATGTTTATCGAAAAATGATTCGTTTTCGAGATACAGATTGTTGAAATTTTTCTCAGCAACTTCACTTAGCGCGCTAGGAGCTAAGTAACATGCATCGATATAGAAAATTGTAAATATCTCGAAAAAGTTTACCTTCAGCGTTGTTGAGGACGTATAACTTTTTCAATTGGAAAAGGTGTGAGAATAAGTTTTCTTCATGAAAAGTACCAAAAGTTAACTGTCAAAAATGTTAGGGTAATTTTAAATAAATAATGACAGCGTACGCAGCGCCCTCTAGATGTTATATGAAAAATAATACGAAATTATGATTTCCCACGTCAAAAAAACCCTGGGTACCAAATTTCGTGCAAATAACTTATTTTTTGTAAAAGATATTTTTAAAAAGCGTACAAAAAAATTCAATTTCAACAATCTGTATGTCCGAAACGAAGCATTTCCGGACACAAGTCTTTTTTCTTAAAATTGTCTCAGGAATACGTCACTTAGATATTTTAATGTACTTATGTTACACCTTGTATATTCCAGGCACGGCCTGAAAACAAAGGATTGATAGGTAATATGTATGAAGGCGACAGATGACAGAGGATAGATGGCAGGTGATAGGTGACAAAAGAAGTGCTGGCAGATGAGATGTAAGAAATAAAAGGTGAAAAATTACACATGACGCATAACAAGTTAATTGTTATGAGGAGGCAGAAAGTGGGATAAAGTGACAAGATATAGAAAAAAGTTATCTGAAAAAAATGTTTAGAATTCAATTTTATTTTCATAAACGAAGATTGAAGAAATAATACAAGGAAATTGAAATCAGCAATTTTTTTTGAAATTAATATTCTATCTATATTAAAATATCCAGTTTTTTCCCATGAAAAGCTTGACTATACTGAAACATTTATATTCCAATGATAATGACAAAGCTTTCTCATTTTGTCATACCAGAGAGCACAAAATTAAAAAAAATTGGATTTTGTCAGAACCGTAGCTGTTACATTGGTTTTCCAGATTACAATCAAGTTTCTATGATAGTCATCAGTCATTCAAAAGCGTTTCACTTCGCATACAATCTTGAAAACTTTACTTTGACGCACTATTTTCAAGATTATGTGCGAAATGAAACGCTCGTGTTCGATTATTATCGAAAATTGTTTATAATTGAAAGAACACCATATTTTTTCATTGCCCTATCATCGCAATAGTTGAGGGATTCTGATGCAACTGTTAGATACGAGCCAATGTAACAGCCAGGGTTCTGACAAAATCATTTTTTTTTAATTTGGTGCTCTCTTGTGTGGAGAAAATGAAGTTTTGTCATTATCATTGGGGTACAAATTTTTCAGTATAGTCAAGCTATTCATAAGGAAAAAATTGATATTTTTATATAGATAGTAAAATATTCCAAAAAAATTTTCAATTTTCTTGTATCAACCCTTGAAATTGTTTATGAGTATTAAATTGAATTCTAAGCAATTTTTTCAAATAACTTTTTTCAATATCTTGCTATTCTACCCCACTTTTTGCCTTTTCATAGCAATTTTTTTCAATTTGCCGCCATAACAGCGATCACGTGACGTGTGTCAAAATCGATTTTTAGGTTATCCGACATGCACAGCTTTTCCCCAGAATTTTTCTCCAATACTCTAATAATAAACTTTTTCCCATATGGTACATACTTTTTGACGGTCACTGTATTCCGAAAATGAAGGTAACCTGTATATTCTCATAATTTTCAAAAATTCCATCCTCAAAAAATCCGAAAAAAACGGCAGCAAACAAAATTCCGCTGGTTGTATACAGGGATCACTTGCAAAAATGTCCTTTGCAATGAGATATATTGCACAAATAGGTATTTGTACGAAATAATTCAAAATCCGTCGTTGTCGTACCCAGGTAAGTAGCTGTCGGTAGATGGGAGAATTTGGGAAAACCTCTGTCGTTAACGACTATCGTAACTCATCGATCTCCCAGGAGAACTCTAAGCTCTGTACTCAGATGTATGATCATTTAATTTATTTTTTCTCTGAGACTATTAAAAATTCCTTTTTAATGTTTCAGTTTTGGAAGATCTTGAATTTGTCATGAATATTCTTCCATGAAAAACGGGAGTAAAGGTAACTCTGCAGCAGAATTATCAAATTAATTGGCACCCTTTCAAATCTGTCGAATATAAACTGACCTTCTCAGTAACAGAGAACTAATTTGTTCGCAAACCGCCAAACTGCTGAACAGAACAATTTATAATTAGAATACTCGGGAACCGGAACACAAAGTAGGGATAGTTATTTTGTTTATCTAGCATCGGCTCATTCCGGATACCAGATTCCAAGCAGGATAAGCCACGAATTCGCTATTTTTACTTGTATACTTACTAATAAACCTAAAATCTGCCCAATAATAATAAAGGTATTGATGATTTACAATCGCGTGATGGATATAAAGATCCAGGACACTAGATGCAGAGCGTGTCGTGGGGCGCCTGAGACCATAATGAATTTGCCGTCTGCGTGTCAAACTTACGGGGTCTCAGCCTGAACACACAGGCATGGCGCAGCGCTAAGAGTGTTGTACTTCCATCTACGACACTCGTTCGGTATAGACGAGACACTGATGTTACCTAATGCATCGGAGGATATTATGTCCGTTGTGGAGAATGAGAAGTCATCAGAACCATCAGGAAAGAATAAAGTTGCTGGAACAAATACGCTTGCCGTTCCGATTCCACAACTTCAGAGTGGTGATAGACTGGGAAGGAACCGAGACAACTTGATGTAAAATCTCTAAAAATTATGCGACTTTATAGGAGCTTACATCCCAGATCCTCCGATCCACGGTTATCCATCCCTAGACAATTGGGAGACCAAGGACTTTTGAGTTTGGAATGTCTACATAACAGAATATTACCTGATGGAGCCTGTTGAGTCAGCAGGAGCTGAGATCCCCTCTTCTGCTTGGTCTGCGACCATGAGAAAGCAGGGATCGGGGCATTTATTTCTAAGACAGCAGCCCGTGCATCAGATAAACTTGGTCTCGTTTTTGACACTGAACGAGGTGACTCAACATTTGCCTGTAGTTTTTCTTGGCAAATTTGATTTTGATGAATGAATTTAGTTCTGGAATAGGTCGATAAAAATACCCGATATTTTATCATTGACATTTCCTCTGATTGCTGGAAAGGGCTATTTCAGATATGCAGTTACTCTCTTGATTGGAGTGCTAGCGGAACAGATTCAAAAATCATTTTCTCCGATAAGATCTCGTCAGTTTGCGTAAAACTGAAAAATATTTCACGATTATTAGTTACTCAGTTATCTGTTACTTAACGCAAACCAGGAATAAATGTGTTATCTTGATAATTATATGAAGGGCTTTTTAAAAAATTGTCCCGTATTCAAAGAAACTTTAAAAGAGCCAGTCCATGATCAACATTTTAATCGATATAAACAGCCAGCGCCATCTGGTAAAGGGTTGTGGAGTCCATAAGAAACAAATAGAAAAAAGTTTGATGAAGAAACACCATGGGCAAATTACCGCTGACAATATGAAGCTGCAGCGAACGCGAGTGGATGGAATGCAGAAGAAAGAGCTGTAGCATTAACAGAGGCGTTGTGAGGAAAAGCAACGAACATTTTACAAACCTTTCACGGCTCAAGAGCAGGAGGACTACGAGCAGCTGATTGAACATCTAGAATTACGGTATGGACCGACTCATCCAGAACATGGGTACCACTCACAACTGAAAACCCCTGCCAGAAATCAATCGAATCCAAACAGAAATTTGAAGCAGACATTTCACGCTTAGTTTGTCTTGCATATCCAGCCACATCGGAAAAGGTAATGGAGCGACTAGCGGTTCAAGCATTCTTGGATGGACTTCGCGACCAAGAAACCAGACAATCATTGACACTAGCTCGTCCAACACATCTCGTGAATGCAGGAGTTTTTTGGTTGCAAAACAATCTTGCAAGAGCTGAGGTCCGTATGATGGAAGAAGATCTACAGGAGCTTGTTGGATTTCTTATGATCATCCTCAACCCATATTGCAATGAAATACAAGGTGTCCTATTTAAAAATATAACCTTCTGAGTCACTGCGCTTTTTTGAGACAAATGAAACTCAAATGAGACTGCCAGATCAATCATTAACTTGTTTCCTTGTTTTCTTGTTCAACTAACTCATGAAGGATTCAGGAAAGTGAACTAGTATGAACTCCTCTATAAACTCTCTTCCTATTACCATGCAAGTGTCCTGAGGATATCCTTTTTCTCTTCGTCTATTCTTTGTGAGATTGAAATCCTATTTTACCTGCTTTCTCGTGGAAGTGTGTGTAATATGACTTGTTGTGTGAAAGAGCATCGCTTTGGTAGCTTAGTAAGCATAGCTGCTACGAATCGCACGTTGAATGGTTAGACCTCGTTAATCCTTAGCTTGCACAAGTTTCGACTTTTGAGGGATGCCGTTCGTAGGGGAACAACAGCTGGTTAACGGATTTTTTTTTTATAAATAAAATACCTTTTTTGCTATAAATTAGTATTGAGTATTATCTATGAGACGTCTCAATAAGTTGTCCTTAGTATCGGTAATGTAGATGACTCCATATTGCCCAAAATGAAAAAATCATAACCGAATATCAATAAACTGAAACCGTTTCATATTCTCATCATTCTCCATACCATCTTCATTTTGTTAAACGAATCATTCAATCATTTTATAACCCGATAAATATCGAACTGAATCGTCGATCAAAAAATTATGTTAATGGCCTAATTTATACGGAACCATTCATGCAAAAGATTGATTGAATCACTTTTATCTTTTTCATAAACATATTTCCAGATTCTACAATATACTTACTCGTTTCATAACATCATTGCGTTTTAGAGTTTATTAAATTGCAGCTTGAGCTATATAGCGTCGTAATATATTTTATTGATAGTTCCGTTTGCATTGAAGGCTTCCATTTTCCTCAAAATATGGAATTCTGCGGAACCATTATAGTTGAGTATTAAATTATACGTTCCTATTTTTCGAATGCTCTTTTCAGTATTGGTATATTTTAGTATTATTCCAGGGTATTCCAGAATATTGGAGTAATAAAGAGTATTTCCTGAATATGCGAATGTGATTCTCGAAAAATCATAAAATATATCAATAAGAATATGAGAATATTATATATATTCTCTGAAATTTTTCCTGGATAATCCACATCAGATATCCCATAAAAAATTTAAGTGAAGATATTGTAAAGTATGGTTATATATTCTACTATATTCCTTCCGTTGTATGTTATTCAAAAAGTGATCAGTTATCATCTGACAAAGCGGAAGGGAATTTGGTTGGGGCCGGGGCTGGTAACAAAATTTTTAAAATTTTTCTCCCGAAAATGTCTTAGGTCAAAAATTATCCGGTCTCCTATATTCGCACTTTTTAGTTTATTAGTTTCAATTTGGCCCTTAAATAGCTGAAATCGCGGTGGAAGAAATTTTTAGCAGGGCCGAGTCACAAGGGGGATCAAAATCTGAAACTTAAGGTAGCACTTCTTTAAGGACGAAGAAAAGCACCCCCCCAAGGGAAGGAGTTATCGTCCATATGCACTTTAATACAGAGGATTTTTTTTTTCATATCCTACAAAGTCGAGGAAATAGTCATGAAAAGGGCCATGATTGAAAGGGTGGTAGGGGGAGAAAACTGGACGAAAAGTCCTTCCCTTGGAGGGTTGCTTTTCTTGGTCCTTGAAGAAGATTCACCTAAAATTTCTGAGCTTAATCATCATTCCAAGTCCATTTTTCCAATTTTTTAACATAGACGGTCCCGCGAGTTTTTCGAGTGCCCCCTTTTGCCGCCCCTCTGTAACCCGGCCCTGCCAAAAATTCCTTCTACCTCGATTTTAGCTATCTAAGGGCAAAATGAAACTAATGAACTAAAAAGTGGGAATATAGGAAACCGGCTAATTTTTGACCTGAGACATTTTTGGGAGGAAAATTTTCAAAAATTTTCTTCCATTCCCGGCCCCGACCAAATTTCCTTCCGCTTTGTCAGATGATAACTGATCTCTTTCTCCCTTATGTAGCCTCCTCGAAGTTCTTGATCTAACATTACATTACGACTGGACCTATCAGTCTCTCTGTACCCCTGTACCGTCACTTTGGAGCATTTCCAAATGTCTTTTTCCCAAGGATGATTCTTTCAGCGAACAACGAAACTTTCCTGAGGCATGCAACTTTTGAAATTCAAACATACTCCAGTTCCTATCAACTTTCCTTTTTCTCAGTTACAATTATTATGTTTTCATTTCAAAGGAGAGAGTGTCTATTACCCACTTTTATATTCTTGTTGAAAGAATTTGCAGAACTCCAAACGGCGCAGCTTCCTTCACTTAACAGAAAATGATACAGAAGAATCCTCTGCAGATACACGAAACCAAACTCCATAAAACTGTTCAAGAGTAAGACGATAAACACACATTAACAGTAATAGCCCAATCCCATTTTACTACCTTGAACGCTACGTGATCTGAAATATTTTTGTTACTTCCACATTCCGCAACTTTCTTGCAATATTAATATTCATATGCTGAAGTAAAATGATACAAATAAACATGGGGATAACTTTCTATCAGAAGTATTCATTTGATAATGTCCATATAGGACGAAGCTGCGGCAACATTTTCTTTAATCCAGTACGATTGGGTTTTGAGATGAGGATCGATTGTAGCACCACCAAACTTGGTAAGTTAGTTGTTGGAACCATGATAAACACGAAAAAAAATTGTTTACCGAAATTCCAGGGGTTGAACATATTTTTTTTTATTAATAAATAGATTTTTGCTGTAATCTTGGAAAGAATATGATATATCGAAAAAACAACTCAACAAGGTGAAAGACAATTCAATTATCCACAAAAATAATTGCGAGTAATTATTTATGAACTGAAACGTGATTGAACGCCGACATCAAATTTCAGATTTACGTTTACCCTTCGCTGGAAGTTCTGGCTGAGCCGAATATTTGATTGGTCATAACTATGCTAAAAATGATCGGAGAAGAAAATGGAAAAGTTGATATCGTTTCTGCAGACTGACTGAGTACCTAAAATGTGTTTTGTCGCACTTCACGGAGATGTTTGCTGATGATCCGAAAATCATGAATAATTTAGTAAATATGGAATTATTATACTAAAGCAGTAACCCATACCCTCTTTGGACTATATGCAACAATTTTAAAGTAGTGTGACAGGTCTCACTTATACATGCCAAAAAAAACTTACCCATAAAACCGGCATTCTCTTCAGTAAATGTTGAAAATAATCGCTTATTCATATCCTGCATATATGTTCAATGACGCGATATCTGCAATCGCGTGCGGAAAAGAATCACTTTCCGCGCTTGTAAGGTAAACTACTATTTCATTTTTATTATGTATTCATAAAAGCGCAAATATCTTGAAGACGATTGATTTTTTCGGGTTCAAAAAAATCATACATTTTTTACTTAAAATTGAATGAAGAAATCAAAAAATAATAATTTTCCTGATTTTACCAGTGGCGTAAAATATAGGGGAGGAAAGGGACCAATATACCCTTTTCGTACGCCACTGGTGGCAAATAAAAATGTAATTTATCTTTTTAAATAAAGTTCCTATTGAACAAAAACAGTTTTTCGAATTAAACTGTATAATTTCCAAAACTGTGGAAGTTATGAATAAAAAATAGATTTAATTTTTCATATTCAACACCCTGTATCTATGCAACCCACCGCTACTCAAGGGTCTGACAATTGATTTCGTGATGAGTATCACATCATCTACCGACAATAAAAAATTCAGCGTGCATACTATTACTTTTTTTTTCAACTTTTTTTGACAAACTGCACAGCTACTCCACCCACCGCGGTCGCGCGGTCAGAATCTTTAGTTTCAGTTTAGTTTAGTAATATATAATAACAACTAAATTTCATCGTGCATACTATGCCAAAGTGACAGTACCTCCCGGACTATAATATAGTCCATATTATGGTCCTGAATGATAATCTGAGCAATGGCAGAGAACTTAATTTTCAATAATACCTTATTGAGTTGACATCACCTTAGCATTCCGATCTTATTCACAAAGTTTCCTGTTTTACCAATTATTCTTTTTCTGTTCTCTATCCCGATACTCTGGAATCGAGGCAATCATTACAAATACCCGTTTATTCCACCGCAATCCCACGAAAATAGATTACCGTTAGAGATATATTTTTGGGGTAGAAAAACGAATCGGGAGATGGGAGATAAAACGCAAACAGAGGTCTTGTGATGAAATAAAACATAACGATCTCCGCTCTCGGACAATCGTGGTCATTCTCAACCAGAAAAAGGCAAATGAACGGAAAAAGAAAAAATAATTCTCGTCACGGATGTGGTATTTGTGAGCATTGAATAAATATGTCTTTCAAACATCAAGAGGAACACTTGTAACGTAGTAGTCATTCCTTCCGAAATGATAAATCTGCAGTATCTAACTCTTTTTTTAGATTTGTCGGATGTAACGGGGAGGGTAGACGAAAATGATGGATTTTGGTAATTATGGTACTTGTTTGAATTTGAATGATTTTCGCAAGTGCTCGTCCGTAGTGCTTAGACGAAAAATATCCCTATAAAGTGATATTAAAACAGGAAGGAGTTTTCAAACTCTTATAGAAACGTCTATATGGAAAGTGACAAGATATCTGTCAAACTACACATTTATTTATTTTTGTACAACTGTCATTAAAAATGACGTTTTTAATACGTTGACATAAACTAAAAACTCACGTTTTCCCAACAATTTCAACACTAGTGTTAAAAATACCTTTAACACTAATATCAAAAGTAAAATGACAGATGAAATGATGTATACTCAGTGATATAGATATCTGTAATAGAAACACTTCAATCAGATATTATAATCAGAACACCTACTCAAGAGGAATTATTTATTAAAGTTCAGACAAGTATTTGGCCGTTTGTGCAATTGGTAAAACTAATTCCTTTTGAAGTTACAAACGAACTAGTATTCAGTGCAACTGTTGAAGATCCTTCATCAATGACAAGTAATGACATTCATAAATATATCGCGTTGGGGTTAATTATAGTAGGAGCATCTACATGTCTGCCTTGTAATCCAAAGATCGTGTTTTCGAATCATTATTGATCTTATAATTTTTTTTGTTTTTTTCTTACTAGTATTAACTGTTGGAGGTACAAAAAAAATGTTTATGATACATTTGGTAAAAGTGATTTTATTTTGCTCGTGGGGTTCCTCCACTCGCTAAAGCTCGTCTCGCATTATTACCACTCACGAAATAAAATGCCACTTTTAACACTTGTATCATAAATAACAATTTTTTCCATTTCGACTAATAATGTGCTATTTTAATGGATTCAAAATTGTTTAATGAAGTGGCATGTTACCACATACAACTGTCACTTATTCAGTGCATAGTAATGTCACTGACAATGATACACGGTTTGATAGAAAATTGTTCATGTGAAATTGCAACTAATCAAACCGCGTCAGGTTACTGGGTCACGGAAATTCTATACAGGTACGTATGTTGAGTTTGCTTAAATTTATAACTTTGTAATGCTTCTATATCTATGATTATTTGTTTATAATCAAATTTTAATTAATATGCGAAAAAATGGTATAAACAAACCACGTAAAAAAGCAAGAGGGACGCTTTTAAGGGTAAAAGAGTCAATTGATAACTCAAAAACGGTTCGTCTTATCGATTTCAAACAAGGACAGGCTTCTAGATGTAGTTTGATTTTACGAAAGTGCTGTAATAGAAATTGAATTTTCAATCCGCTCTTTCACAAAAAAATCTCAAAAATGTCCCAAAAATGCAATAACTTTTTTTTATTATACCAAATTCATTTCGATCGGAGAAAGATTGCTTCAAATTTTAATGGAAGAGAAATACCACTGCAGCTACTTCGACTATACATGAAAAGAATCTTGAGGTACTGCCGCAGACATAGTTACAAAGAATCAAACGTCCTCTAGAAGCCTATCCTTATTTTAACTCGATACGACGAAACGTTTTTGAGTTATCGACTCTTTCACCCTAAAAAACGGCCAAAATGTGATTGCGCTCATGACCTCTTGACTCGTATAGATTTTAAATACTCGCTCGCTGTTTTCGCTCGTACTCAAAATAGTCCATTGTTAATGACAGAAATTTCCGGATCATTTTCACAGGCTTGATTTTTTTGTATGAGTTATGTGTGTAATATTCAATAGTAATATGAACGTCTGCCGGCGCTCCCCCACGACAGGTGGGTACAGGAGACATCGGCGCAGCCAGGGGGGGTTTTGGGCCTGCGCCCCCCCCAAGCCACTAAGTTACACTGTTATTCAACATTTGGATGACGAAAAAAAAAAGCTCTGGTAACTGACGAATTATATGTTCAGCCCCCCCCCCCCAAACTACTGAAATCCTGGCTAATCCTGGCTGCACCACTGACAGGAGGGTTACAATTACAACAACAAAAAGGACCAGGCAGCGGCCTTATGGAAAAATTGTAACCGGTTAATTTCCCTGAATTTTTGGTATGTTGCAGAATATGACCTACTGAACAAAAGTGTTTTGAAGATACAGGGTATCGAAGTTAGAAAATGGCAATTTCTTTAAAGTAATATAGCTCCCCGGAAAACATCTTTGATGAGAAAGTATTGCGTGACAAATATTACCTGCCTTATAAGGCAATAACTTCAGACTCATATTTGATAAAAAATATTGTTAGATACGGGGTGAGTCCAGCATTATTCAAAAAGGATTTTTTAATCAACCCTATACTATGAAGAGGTGACCAAACCAAGTAACACCTCAGCATGCTCATCGTTCAAATATGTCAAAATAGACAAATTCAACGTTTGTTATAGGACGGGTCAAAAAGTGGCAGTTTTTTCAGTGATATTTTGTATATTACTATTTCATATTTTGAGCTTTAGGGGTACTGGACTACAATACAATCAACTTACTTCTGGTCCACAATTGACATACATACACTGGGTGATGACAAAAATTGCGAAAGAGCGATTTTTTTTTATTCACCCTTTAATTAAAAATTTCGTCGGTTGAACCCTGTATGACATTTAGCTTTGCACCACTTTATAAGATCATGAGAGTCCATTTGTTGTTATAACAGTTTTGGAGTAATAACCCATTGAAATCAAAAGTATACCCACCTGAGGCATGTTTTTATTCCTTAGACATAATGAAGAATTCATTAACAAAAAATTGTACAAAACTTATTTAAACAGTATGTTATAAATTATAACACACTAGTGTGTTATTTGACAGTTTGTTATTGAAGAGTTTACGTGAGTTATAGGTTATAACACACTAGTGTGTTATTTGATTGTTTACTTGTCTAAAATGACATTAATAATGACATTCATAACTGTCATGTGTTGGATAAATTATAAAATGTATATCAGAGCATTTGCTCCCTCACTACTTTTGGGGTAGAATACAGGGCGCATTTTTTTTTTCACTAAATAGGCCCAATCCTTGGTACGTGAGATATCATCCATCAACATCTTTATTAATTGTCCGATGCTGCTGAAAGATTACCACCCAAAAATATTTATTACGATCCAGAAATAATAGATTGATTTTTGACTGACAAGTAGGTACCTTCCCACTGTTGTTCTTGTATTTTTTGACTTCTTCTTCGTACAAAAATTAAAGTGACGATGCAGATGACCTTCGTGATATCTTATTAGTGGCAGACTATCATTTTTGTGTTTGTGTTTCTGTGTCGTAAGTTCATAGCTCTTGAGAATGCTAATTTTGTTGGCGAAACTCGCGTCGAGTGAAAGTGACGTAGTTTTGGTGTTTTGGGTAGCTTCTATTTCTTGAATTGTATTCGCACCAAAGGTTCCAAATATTCGATTTATTTAAAGTAGTTACATTTTTTCTTTTCAATTAAATTCTCTTATCAGTTGCTTTTTCAGCATTGAACTTACTTATAAAAGGTCTTCATTTGCTTGTTCCTATGGGATTTTTTATTAGTCTCAATGAAATGCATTTTGTTTTTTAAATCGAAAACTGTTTCGCCGTAAGAAAAAGATCATGGGATTATTTTTATGAGTATAGAAAGAGGACAATTATAAATATATATTCATTTGAAAAAAACATTTTTGTTAAATTTCAACACCCTTTATCTCAGAAATAAAATGGTTTCGGACACATGTTTATAGGAAAAAAAGTCTTATTGTGACCCCAGGAATATGCTTTCGAAATTTTTGAATCGAATTCAGAAACACCCTGTATTTGAGATTTTTTCCACAGAAGAATGAAAAAAAATTAGATCTCTCAAAATTTTTATGTTTTGACCTTTTACCAAAATTGTTCGACCAAAGCTCAATTTCTGATCTATAATGGTTACAGTACTTTTTATAACAGTGTAGTTTTGACCGGTTCTGAGATAAAAATCCAGTGCTCCCCCACTAAATCCCCACAGAATCCATTCGAGCACTGGGTAAGAATACCATTACATGGTACACGGACGGGTCTAAAACTCCCGACGGAACTGGAGCAGGAGTATTTGTCCTCGTACCAAGTACTCCGAACCCATGGGACACTTCCCCCGCATTTTTCAAGCGGAAATTCACGCCATAGAAAGATGCATTCAGTTCAACCTCGATAGGAACTACCGGAACAAGGAAATTGCAATCCTCTCCGATAGTCAAGCAGCCATCAAAGCGTTGGGCTCATATAACATCAATGGTCTGGGAATGCCTAGAAAAACTCAATGATCTAGGCAGGAACAACAAGGTGATCCTCCTCTGGGTGCCTGGGCACGTCGGAGTAGAGGGAAATGAACAAGCAGACACCCTGGCACGAAAAGGAGCATCAACGCCACTGATCGGGCCAGAACCATTCTGCGGACTTGGAAAATCTTACTTCCAAGAAGAACTCAATAAAACTGAAGAAGCAATGAGAGCAACATACTGGCAAAGACTTCCAGGGCTAAGGCAGGCCAAAGATCTCCTCGGCAATTTCAACCGAGCAAGATCGAAAACACTGATTAACCTCAGCAAAAGTAGTCTAAAGACAATCACAGGATTTCTAACGGGACATTGCAGACTCAAAGAACACCTAAGGAAGTTAGGCTTAGAGGAGGACAACACCTGCAGATTCTGTGGGGAACATCTTGAAACACCTCACCACATATTGATGGAGTGTTATGCTCTACACCACAAAAGATTAAATATACTGGGATCACACCAGCTGACTGTGGAAGAAATACCACAAATGGACCCCCTCAAAATCCTAAAATTCCTGAAGGAACTGAGGCTTGAGGGGATGCTGTAAACGAGAACACCTTGAGATAGCAGAAGAAGATGGGGCACAATAGATCTAACTAGGTCGCAGCGCATCAGTCACCATCCATACCAACGAATACCAATACCCCCACTAAAGATTCAACAGTCTGTCCTTTGTCTTTATCATTTGAGGCAAAAATATATTTCAAATGTAGTTCGATTCCCGTCGTGGTATAAGCAAGAAAAGGGGATGTTATCTATCAGACATTTTTTTTCATATTTACCCGATAATGAAAATATACATTTATTTGTTACTTTCCACCGAATTCTTCACACTTTGTACGAATCCTCGTTAATGAATGCTGCAAACATATTTGCTACGGCTTGAGTAATTTCAATTTCCTCCAATCCTAAGATTCGTTGAGACGAATAAATCGTCGACGATAGAGACCATTCGAACAAAATATTAATTTTCTCTTTATAGATCGATCTGGATAATTTGATTTTCATTCAACGTGCCATATTCCACTTCATCATTACATGAAGTGATGTTGGATGTGCACGTGAAATCCCCAGTTTCCATTCATACGGTTCGTTAAGCAATTACTGTCCTATATAGACAAACTCAATTAAATATACTAGGAATACATGGATCAGGGTTGCATGTTGGTAAATAAGCAGTTAGTGTTGAGGAATATGGCCCGGCGGTTAAAAGGGCCCACCGTCCGTTTCCTTGGAGACTGGTCACTTTTTTCAAATCTGGTAATATGGCTAGTTGCACCATCCGAGTATTGAAGCTATAAAAAAAATCGTTGAGTTCAGTTCTGCCCGTCATTAATAACACTAGGTGTATCTGTAGTTTTAGGCTGCCAGATTATAAGGCTCAAGAAAGTGAGACGTGTTTTTCAATTGGAACTAAACTACTTGCCAGATGAAGTGGGACAGCCAAAAAATTGCCTAATTTTGACTAGCTATAACTTGGACATTTCTTGGCCGATGTTGGATTTTCAACCAATGGTGGAAAACGTCATCATTGGTCTATGCGCCATTGGCGTCAGGTTTCTTTTTTTGCAATTCGTTCTCTTTGTACAGGGTGTGAATTCAAACATTTCAAATTTTTGACCAATAATTTGGGAAATGTGAGAGACCCTAGAATTTTTTTTATATGTTGGGTGAATTGTTGGGCCGATACCTCGAGATATCTTTGGAATATTTTTGATAAATTGCGTTGCTATGGAAATATCGCCATTTTATGAAATTCCGTTTATATTTTAAAATGTGGCCTTTTTTAGTTAAAGAATAACAGCCACCGTCTAAACTGGAACAATGGATATTTCTACTGAAGATAAATAACACCAGTGGCGCGCAAAAAGAGGTTTATGATATTTAGAAACGAAAATTTGTTTTTATTGAAAAAATTCAACAGTTTTATTGGTCGTTACAGTTAAAAAGGTGCCATACGTTTAATTAGCATGATATTGACAGATTCAGAGGCGTGCAAAAGGGGATTCTGTAATGTAGACAAATTAAAATTTCAGTTTCATTATTTTTTTTTACTTTTTCACTTATTTAATGGCATCGGCCAAGAAATGTCCAAGTTATAGCTAGTCAAAATTAGGCAATTTTTTTGCTGTCCCACTTCATCTGGCAAGTAGTTTATTTTACTTAAAAAAATTAATAATGCTCCATCCTTTTCTGTAACATTGGTTCTATCCTTTGTAGTAAGAGAAAAATAAAAAGCGTTGTTCATTTTCCTGGAAAATGCATGTTTAACGAAAAGTGCTCGCCCGGTTAAATATGGAATGGAAAATCGATTGCGAGACACCAAACGAAGTCATAATTTTAAACAATGATAATGTCTCTTTAAATGACTGTCAATATATTGATTATAAAGAACTTTACGATATATTCCTTTCAATGAAAAATAAAGGAAGTAATGATGATCTAATAATTATTCTATCGAGAGTACTTTGTATTTTGACAATTTAATGAGGCCATAGGAACATTAATAATCTGAATAACTCTCGAGATCTTCAGCTCGAAGCGGTTATTATATAATTACTAATGTTCATGTGGTCGAATTAAATTGTCTCAAAAAAAAAACAACAAACTAGACGCTTCAAAAATTACATAAGTTCCCTCCAGACAGATATCTGCTAATGGGTGACCAAACAGATATGAGCAAAGTAAAATGTCGAAATATGTTTTTTTATTCAAATCGCCTCATATTCCAAAGTTTCGTTGCTTACATTTTTTGATTCTTCGTTATTTAATCAAGTGATGAAATTTTAATGCAAGTCCAAAATTCTATATGACTACTAGTAAGCAAGTAAGTATACCATGTTATTGGTTCATGCTATATACGTGAAAAAGGCAATGCCAAAACTCAGCATATTCTGCTGCAAAAAAAAAACAGTAAATGTTCAGATATTACAAGAAAACTGAAGATTTATGAAACTGATTAACAACAAAGGAGACTTTTTCAAGACTGGCCATTTCAAAGCGAATGATAAGTGGCCTTTGACAATAGGAAGGGAATTTCTTTATAAAAGTTGGAATGGCCCAGCCCTTTCAAAAACGTTGCTCGCTTGAATATTACTTGGAAATGTACCCCTCATTGTCTAGTTCAATGGGGATGAATTCTGCTAAATTTTTATAGCACCATTCAGAAGTGACAACCCAATTACTCGTCAATTATCGATTTTCGTGGGACTCTGCAGTATTCTACCATCAACTGGCATTATCCTAATTGCTAGGTTTCCTGAATAAAAAAACTCATGTTGTTGCTTTCTCAGCCTATGAAGTAGTAGCTAGAAGGTCTGAAATGAATGACAATGATAATTTTTCATATCATAATTTTTTTAATAAAGGAATGTAGTTTACAGTGGAAATTAATATATACAAAGTTATGGAGAATTGAATTATCTACAAAAACAGTAGTTGATTACATATTTTTCTATTTATTATAATGATAACCATTTTGTTTTATTGGTGAGTTCATAAATACCCAGTACATGACTCTTATCAAAAAATGGCAGAAATAATGTTTCATCCATGCTCGAGATATGGACAAAACTTGCTCTTTCATAAAACCGTAAATAAAAATTATAGAATAATAATCGGGCGAGATAAGAAAATAATGAGTGAATTATATTTGATTGGTGTATTATATATCGCATAACTTAATAATGAATTTAAAGGTTTCAAGAGAATTTATCCAGTAAAATTTCACCTAGTTTTTTTTTTAATAGCCCTGAAGAAATATGCATATATCTATTCGGTGACCGGTTTTATAGCTAAGGAAGAAAAAATTAAAAAGTGCCTTTGGTTCATTCAATTGTTTCTGAGATAACGGGAGGGGAAAGTTAGATGAAATATTCATTTTGAAGAATAAGTTCGGAAATATGTTGACCACTGAAAAATATTGAACAGTTACTAGCATCAACAAAAACACGAAAAATAATGTTGCTGCTTTCTGAGTCGGAGTAGCAATGATGTTACACTTGAGAAGAGGAATATTCTCCATGAAAATGAAAAAATGAAAAACTACTTCCCCAGCTAAAGCCACACTGGACATTGAACTACATCTGGTAGATATTGTGAAAAGACTCCAACTGAAAAGAAATCAAAGTGAAAATTCGCATTTTCATTCAGATAGTTTATTTTTTTTAATTTTTCATTGAAAATTCATCAAATAAGATAGAAAGAATGTTATTAAAAAATATCACTCACAGAATGCTTCAATGAAATGAACGATTTCTGTGAGTGATATTTGTTAATAACATTCTCCTATTCAATGAATTTTCAATGAAAACTAGAGAAAATTAAAAAAATCAACTATCTGAATGAAAATGCGAATTTTCACTTTCAGGTTTCGTTTCAGTTAGAGTCTTTTCACAGTATCTATCAGATGTAGTTCAATGTCCAGCGTGTCTTTAGCCGGAGAAGTAGTTATTTTCTGTTAAATATCACAAACGAATCCATTTTTCATTTTTCAATTTTCATGCAGAATGTTCTCCTTTTCAACATGAATACCTCCCAAGAGGTTATCTTGAACGATGGAAAATAGCGAATAAATTTTCTTTCAGCCGCAGATGATTCCACAACAGATTTTATGAGTATCCTATTCATATTTTCGAAAAAAAAAATCGAGACCTTACACATATTTCGACTTTGATCGATGGTCAAGAGCTGGTTCAAGCTATTGGAAAACCTGAAGGTGTCAGGACTCCTAGCGATTTCGACGAAGCATTTTACGAGCTGTAATAAATTTCAAAACCAAAACATTAATGCTAAAGTTTTCATGTGTTCTCCAATCGACACGACAAAGTATCTACAGTACGACCCTAAATTATGGAACAAATTCATTATTCCTGAATATAAAGATATTTCGGAAAAATCCTCGGACAGGTCGATTTTCTTTTCCAATGGGCCAATTTTTGAACCCCACCCAAAATATATAGGGTTATCCGCATTTGAGTAAAAATTATTTTGGTGATATTTTTAAATGGGACACCCAGTATTTTTCCATATTTGGTTAGAGATCGTCATTACGAAACCAGTGATACCAGGTTTGATGGGTTTATGTCAAACGGCTGCGGAGATATGGGCAAAAAAATTCTCCATATGCCTAATGAGTGCGACTGCGAGTCTCCACTGGATTCGTAATGACGATCCCTAACCAAACATGGGAAAATATACTAGGTGTCCCATTTAAAAATATCACCACAGTAATTTTTACTCAAATGCGGATAACCCTATATGTTTTGGGTGGGGTTGAAAAATTGGCCCATCGGAAAAGAAAATCGACCTGTCCGAGGATTTTTCCAAAATATCTTTACATTCAGGAATAATTAATTTATTTCATAATTTGGGGTCGCACTGTATTAAATCTGGAACGCAATCGAAAAGGAGTCATGACATATTTCTGTAAGCCAGATTTTCTTCAGTTCATGTCAAATGAATTCTCTTTACAAGTTTTATGAATTTGGTTAATATTTTTTTGCATTTCACATTCGAAATATCATTTGTAAGTGTGGATTTAAATGGTACTCATATCTCGGATAGATTTGAATTGTCTGATGTGGAACAGTGGAACTAAACATGTTTTGAAGGGTAATACTGATAATACTTTTTGCAATCATGACAGATGACGCTGGGGGCACATCAACTTGAGGATTTCAACATAAAGATCGAAATTGTAAAAAAAGTTTTCACGAAATTCGGTAATAGCCCAATATGGGAAGGTTGAATTACCTACCAGGCGCGGATAGGGAACGACCAGGACTCTTAAGGTCCACGCGCACTTAGCCGAAGCGTCGCGAACGGAAGCGGCGCGAAGAAAATTGTGGATTTTTCGCCCGAGAAAATGACATTATGTTATATGGCAGCCGCACTACGGCGGCTCGCAGCGAAGAGGCGCGTCAGTTGACGCGTGAATTCTCTTCGGACCAACTAGGAGTCGTTTCTCTTGACGCTTCACCTCAATACGCGGTGACAGACGGCGAGTATATTCGAATATTTGTTAATTCTTATCTAATATTTCAGTTATTAGCAGTATTTGGTAGGAAGTGGTGATAAAGTTGGTGGCGAATTTTGTTCCTTTACAGTATCTAGCCGTGATACACAGATGTTAATCACAAAAGTAATTCAATTATTATTGATATGATTGTAAAAATTGTTATCCAGATTGAAATACGCCATGGTAGCAATTACACTTAATACAAAGAGGTCCTCTTATGACGAACTGCTCGTTGTACCGCACTAGACAACGTACTGCGTTCATTGAAATGCTGAAGTGAATAAAATTCGCGCCGCGCGGTTCGAGACGTGACAGGACGCTTTGCCCTATTGCGCGGACATTAGCTAAATGACGCTTCTTCTCACGCCGCTTCCGTTCGCGACGCTTCGGCTTAGTGCGCGTGAAGCTTTACAGGCCCCGGCCAGCGATAGCCATAAGTAGGGTGCGGGGGCCTAAAACTCCCTAAATCCTTTGCAAAAGCATCGCCGCGGACCAGCTCACGACTCAAACCGTAAATTGCTTGTGAATCAAGGACCAGTGAATCAGCTATTGTCCGACAGTACGGTACGGGAATCCTGGCCTAGCCGCCCGGATTCGAAAGTATTGTGCGCGCCGAAGATATGAATAGTTGAGGAGTACTCAACCACTAGCGACATCACTCTGGGAATCAGGCGCGCCCAGTCAGCGTTGCCAGAAGTGATACATTGTACCACATGTGGTACATTTTAGGCGTTGAAAGTACAGTGGTACTACATCCTCGAAAATAGTCGAAAAGTGGTACAATTGTATAATTTCAAAGTCATGATACTCAAGTCTATGTCAACTGTCAAATGTCAAAGTCAGATTGGATTGGTTTTGTTCATTTGGATCTGTACAGCTGCTCTAAGCTATAGTGAATAGTCCTTGGCTCTAAGAAGGTTATGTCGATGGTGATCTCTTTATCTCTCTCTAACACTTGTAATTCAATTGTCTTTCTCTTTTGAAAATAGCTGCCCAGCAGATCAGAATCTCTGACCCATATCAACAACAATATCAAGAAAATATAGTTTAGAATTTGAAAATAAAAAAACTCCATTTTAGAAACGTAATACATTTTATGAAACTATGAGGCTTTGGAGCTAGTCAGAGCAAATACATTATTTATGTTTTATTGACCGGTGAGGCGCAATGCGCAATGTTCTATGTTCATGTTCTATGAAATGAGAAAACAAAAGTTGGTGCGCATGCGCAGATTCGCAAAGTACAATGTGGTACATTTTGTTCTCTTAGGTTGGTACATTCGTGAAAATCTTCCTGGCAACACTGCGCCCAGTTTCATTTGGCCTTGCGTACGTGTGGAGGCCCGACGTGCAGCGGCTTCTCTTTACCCATTCGATAGGCCCCTCAAGGGTTACCAGTTGTCCCACATTACTGGAGGGCTCCTTCTTGGGGTCCTCCAATATATTTTTCCCCTCCCACGCAAATGGGCTCCAATACGTAGTCCAGGTTCCACCTCTTCTACCATTCCCCATCCGAGCGGGCTCCTTCTTGGGGTCTGCCACCTCCGTTCCGACGGGTTTCACTTAGAGGAACTCGGAAGAGAAACAAATAATTTCAACAGCAGCGGTGGGTGCATAACGGGCCCGACTGAGAGACCTATATACATGCCCATGGTTTTGTCCGCCCAAAAACCGTCTCCAATCATGATCATCATTATCATCCGAAAATAGTTAGATGGTTGTAAAGAAAATTGAATTTTCTTTTCAACGATTTGACACTTGACTTGCCATGCTATTTGAAATTTTCAAGTTGATGTGCTCCCTGCGACCTCTGTCGATCAATCACTTCGTCGTTGATTTCAAAAAGTAGTATCGGCGGTACCCCCAAGAGGTTTTTTCCCATGTTTGTACTCAAATCGTTTGAAATTTACCAGGGGGAGAGGTACTATGAAAAGCCGCGTATAAATAGTATCTACCCAATTCATGGTTGGTGCCCAAGGGAAGAGCATTGAAGATAATCGGTTAACGTTCACATTCGAATTGGCTACGTGGGTTTCATTTCCAGCACAGTTAACGGTACCGTGCATAGCATCACACGTTGAAAGGTAAGGGCTACGTTTTCCCTAACTCGCACAAGCCTCTCGAGAACTTCTGAGGGTTGCTTGTAAGGGTGCAGCCGGTTGATGGAAATAACAATAACATTTTTTTTTTCAATAGGAAGGTAGCCTTTTTGCGACGATCACGAATAACAAATGAATGAAATATTATCAACTAATAAATCACGTGAAACATTTTTCAACAATGCGGTTTTCGAACAATTCATTTATATTCAATAGATAAGTGAGTAAATACCAGTTAACGATTCGATTGTTTCCATCAAACAAATTGAGTTTTTTAATTTATCCGAAATCAGAATTTCCATTACTGTAATCGGTTGATGACAATTCAATTTTCTGTGTGAGCGTATAACACGATTACGTACCTTGTTTATTCCTATTTTGATCATTGAATATTCATTTGATGTGATAATGAGCAATTCGGGGATAACCAAAACAGCCTCAAAGCAGCAAAATCCTCACGAGAACAACATACCTACCTATCGTGACAACAGCTGAAATAATTGGTTTGTAGCTTCGGAGCTGTGGAATGAAAATAAAGCACTTTGAATCTCTTTCTCTCTCTCTCTGAACAAATGACGCAGGTCCACTAGGCGAGTGTTATTTATTGGAGATTAGTGGCGTTAGCCATGCAGAGAGGCAGTTGTTACTGACATTTTCCAATAGATATTTTAAAATGAGCAGCTTTGAAAGAATAAATCATTTCTTTGTTATTGGAAATTTCGCAGTTCATTCGCACATACCTATGCACGAGGATAAACTGAAAGATAGCGGATTTAAAAAAGTGTATTGAGGATAAGCCTCAACGAATTTACTAGAATACTAATGAATATACAGGGTGTTTCAAAATTCAGTATCAAGAATTAGGGGGCGTATATTTCAGGTCAATATAAGACTTTATTTCCTATAAACATATGTCCGCAACTGCTTAATTTCTAAGATACAGGGTGTTGAAATTTAACAAAAGTGATAATGATACGCTACTGTTTTTTTTCAAATGAATATTATATTTCTATCTATTCATAAAAATGGTCCTTTGATTTTTTTCCCTACGAAGAACAGTTTTCGATTTAAAAAGCAAAATGAAACATACAAAAAATCACATAGGTACAAGCGAATGACGACCTTTTATTTTTTAAATCGAAAACCGTCCGTCGGACGGAAAATAGTCAAGAGACCATGTTTGTGGAAAAATAGAAGACAATTATGAAAATGATACTAATCTGACAAAAAAAAACCAGTAGCGTATTATTATTTTGATCAAAAATGACAGAGCATGTTTACAGAGACGTCACAAATGAAAATTGAAAAACGTTCGCCATGGAAAAAATGTATTTTTATGTGTACTTTGCATGTACTAAAATTAAAAAGAAAAGCCAAAGTGGTTTAGAGATATTGAAAAAGAACTGATTTTTTTGTTAAATTTCAACATCCTGTATCTCAGAAATAAAGCGGTTGCGGACACATGTATATAAGAAAGAAAGTCCATTTTTGAACTAAGAAACACGCCCCTGAAATCTTGATACTGAATTCTGAAACACCATATATAGTAATGAAGTTTCAATGTGGGTATTCTTTACTGAAGACATTCATTTCAATTAAAAGGGTGGTGTTGGTATATATTACAGAAACGATTTTGTCATGAAATAAATTTTTATGAATTTTGTGTAGAAAAATATTACGTAAAAAATGTTTTTAAAAACAAGCTTTTATTTGAGCACTTTTGATCTAAAAAGAGTAAATATTTAGTGTATGAAAACAAAGAACTCTAAATTTTTTCAATATTTTCTCAAAAGCTTGAGGCAACCCTTCTAGTATAATGACATATCACGACTCAAGATTTTTGTTTTTATTCACTGAAAATAATTTTTTACTTTATAGATGAATATTTTATAATCAAACTCATGTTTTCAAAAGATATTTACGTTCATTTCATTTTGTACTCTTTTGCATTGAAATTTGTTTGATTATCTGTCTCAATAGGTTCGCCAGATTCCCAGAGAGTGTTCGTAAGATAGTGTCAGTGTATATATGATATCCTTTGCCATGCAGCTTCTTGGCATGTACCCTACCTTAAAGTACACATACATGCAAAGTTACAAAAATTTTTCGACTGCCTGATGTTTCTCACAGTTTTTACGATTTTTTCCAAATGAAATGTTTCCGAATTCCTACGCGTTCTACATCTAGCCTTCAGGTAGGCTGGGGACAATTTTTTTTTAACCAGAAAGAGAGGGATCCGAGCCCCCCAATCGACACTTTTCTGTCGTAATTTTTCACGTCTGAAACCGTCGGAAATTCTTACGAATTCCTACGCGTTCTGTGTCTGACTTTCAGTGGGAAAGAGGCATTTTTTTCAAATAAAATTTTTCGATAATTCCATACTGCACTATTTTAACAGATTCTTTCGATTTTATTTTCGCTCGTTTTCACATTTTTTTATGAGGAAAGCGTTCGAGCCTTCCGACCAACATTAATCTTTTGCTGTCATTTCCGACATCTCAAACCGGCGGAATTTTTTTTCGAATTCCTACGCATTCTCAATCTTTCAGGGTTATTTCTTTTTCAATAACATCATTCTATTACACTTTTCATTGCCGCGAGTTTTAGCAATGTTTTCTGATAAGGAGATGGATTTTCAATCCAATCATTTCCGATTTTCACATCGCTAGTTTTCGTAATTTTTTTCAGAATGCAGGGGGCATTAAAGTCCAACATTAAATTTTTTTTTATTGTTATTTTCTATTTATGATCCCTTGTTTTTCACTATTAGATATTATCGGTTCTGATTTGAAGGAATATTGATTTTCCGTTCAGTTAGTCCAATTTCCAAATTGTTTACAATAGGAATGATTTCGATGCACTGCTGTCCAAATTTGTAAGGTTTTATGAATTCGAGTTCCTCCTGTGAATTATTTCATCAATATCGTCCTGGTTTACATCGGTTGACATTGTTTCCAGTGCATTGAGGTCATAATTTGGTAGATTCCTAGATGATACATAAAATGCTGATTACTTTTAGTGTTTTTGTACTCGATCGAGTAGTAAAATTGGGCTCCCTGAGGAAAAATAGCGACTGCAATGGTTTGTGGTCTGTGAATATTTTAAACTTTCCCCCAAAGAAGTAGGGCCTAAAGTATTTGCAGTTCCATACGATCGCTAGCAATTCTTTTTCGATCTTGGAGTAGCTGATTTCAGCAGGATTCAATGTCCTGGGTGTGTAACAGATTGGATAGCTATTTTGGAATAAAATCGTCCCCGCAGCATAATTAGACGCATACGTCGTAAGTTTAATATATTTTTTTTTCCTGATAGGCAAGTACTGGTTCTGATGTCAAACTATTTTAACATGTTTTGAAACATTCCTGGAAATGTGTGTTCGACCTTCTGGTTTTTCTTCAAACACACGGCCATGAATTTTGCGATTTTGGCGAAATTTTTATAAATTTCCTGTAATACCCTAGTAGACCCAGGAAATTTCTTTCTGAGTGCATGGTATCGGATTTTTTTATGGTTTCGATTTTTACAGGCTTCGGTTCTATACCATCTGGCGTTACCACGTGCCCTGAAAATTCTATTTTCTTTCTCAACAACTCACTTTTACCCAATTGAATTGTTAGCCTAGCCTGGAGCAATTTCCCAAAAACCTATTCCATATTTTGAATATGTTTCAGTCATGTAACGTATATTATTATATCATCCATATAGACCTACAGATTTTATTTTGTAGGTCCTTCGGGACTTCATCGATAACTTTATGGAATGTTGATTTAGCATTTTTGAGACTAAGAGGCATTCTTAGGTACTCGACGTGACCGTTTTCCACGATGAAAGCAGTTTTTTTAAACGAGCATTCATCCAACTCAATCTGATAGCATCCGCTAGCAGGTTCGAGAGTGGTAAAATATTGGGCTCTACTGAGCTTGCCAATATGTCAGCGATATTAGGTATCGGATAGTTATTATTATTTGATATATATTATAACAATTGATACAATCATAATTCTCATCATCTCCTACATTATCTGTGAAGCCTCAAGTTCTACTGTAGCCGGCAAATTCTAGATCAATGACCATAAAACTAGCATTTATGATAGCAGACTATATTTCACAAAAATGCTCTTATACTCAAAACAAATAATAGCAACTTATATTAAAATGATCAACTATGAGTCTCAATATAACTCACGCAACACTTATTCAACTTCAGATATTTTTTAACATTTTCGATAATGAAACCTGAACCTTTTTTATATAAAATAATATTGAGAGTCACGAAGAAGAAGAAAAAATCTATAGTTTCATTGGCGTGAAGCTGGGGAAGGGCAATTAGGGGTACCCATCTGCCGTAGGACCCTGTTTGAAGTTATAAACAGGTGAATGGAATTGGAATGTTGAACTATATGCTATTGAAGAACACACCAAATGACACTTAGAAATGTTAATCAGTTTTGGAGTTATTCTAGAAAACATAGCTCCGGTGATAGTCATCTCAGATGACTTATTGAAACTCTCAACTTCAAAATGAAGTGAGAATTCGCCTTTATTCTGGTACATCTTATAGATCTTCAGGTGTGTTTAGCCTTACTCAAACACTTGAAATAGGTACAAATACTACTGGTATTCAAGACAACTCTCCACATGATTCAGTCTACTGCAAAATGATTGACACCCTTTGGACCATAGCAGTGATCGATGTTCGAAACGAGAAGCCGAAAATTCATTAATTAATTCAGTGTATCAAACAAGAATACTTCAGGTAATTTTTTAAGGTGTACGATTGTACGAAACGCGAGTGTACGAAACAAGATAATATCTGTAAATGAAGTATATAATTTTTCCTAGACTTCTCAATGTTCTTTTTCAATTGGAAATTATAAATCAATATATAATTAATAAGTCCTAAATGAAGATTCAATATGATTTATGTCATTCATATTTAAAACTCCCAAACAAGTTACACAAGCTAGTACTTTGACGTTATTTCATTTAATTTCAGATTATACAATCTGGCATCAATTTATCGCAAACTCGTGTTGAATAGGAAGGATGGAAATCAACAACCTGATAAAAATTCGTAAATTATATTCCAATGAACGCCCAATTTACGTGCAAATGACAGTTCAAGAAGGAATAGAATATGCCGCTGTAAAACCGATATTAATTTTTATTTCAAAGGTGAAGTGGAAATTTGTACAGAAATGCGATTTGACATCCATTTCATCTTTCTCCCTTCGGTGGCAAAAGATCCTCATTTCAACTGATCCAGCATACAGAATTTCACTTTGCGTTTGAATGAGCAGGTAATAAATTCTGAAGTGGAACGTGGTGCTTTTACGGAAACGATAGCAAATAGAAAATTGCATGTCAATAGTCAAATATTCGGTGTCTGAGAAATATACAGTGTGACCTATTTAAGATGGAAGCACCCATATAAAATGAAGAATCAATGATATACTGGAAAAATATTTTATAAGTCTTAAAAACGGCAGAATGAGAAACATTGAACTGATTTATCAACTGAATAGAAATTCATCAAATGTATACTTATGAAAGACAATAAGGCACCATGCGCGAAGAAGGAAAATCAATATTTCATGGGTCTGAATTCGTTGGGGAAGGAAAGTAGCCAAAATGAGAAAACGAAAATACTAGAAAATCTCAAAAAGGCAATCTTCTCATTGCATAAAACAATCACACCCTAAAAATAAAGATTATATCTAAAAACGTAAAACCATAAAATTGTCCGAATATTAACCTGCAGTATCCTGAAATCCACGGACACGAAATATGAAATATGAAATAATCAGAATTAAAATCTATCAGAAAATGAGAAGGGGATGAGTGAGTAAAAAACCAGCCTTGTATTTTTTAATGTTGCACCAAACTTGATTCAAAATAATTTCGTTTTAATCGTATGAGATCCCAAGATAAATAACTGAACTCACGTGGGAAGTGTTTTAATATTCTAATTTGGACGATTCGGAAAATATCTACTCATCTGATGTAAATATTTCTTGGCATAGTACAAACGGAGCATTTAGTCGAAAGTCAATAGGTGCTTTGCCAATGAATTCTCAGTGAGACATCAATAATTCAAGTAATCCATGAAATATTCAAGGTGCAATATCGTTTAGTAACTATTAGCAAATTAAATTTAGACTTGAACCAATGAAATCAAACTAAATCGCATCTGAATATAAATATATAATAAATAGTGACGTTCAGAAGGAACTCATTTTTTATCAGTGTACACTTTACATATAACATTATCCTGTCAAGTAGAGTGTCCTAACGAGAAGATCTGTCTTTTTGAAAATATTAATTTTTGCCTACCAATATTACTATGTCTCTACGTGCCTCGAATATATTTTTTCGTTTTTTTTTTGTAAACGCCTAGCTAAGTTTAAAACCCAACAAACTGATCTGGCTTTTTGATTTTTCAAGCCCTCAAATTTTCAAATGTGTCAAAATATAAAAATGCTTTAAGAATATTTTTTTCCAAAAATAATAACAACTACTTGAAAAATTTAAGAGTTGATTCAGCCCCACGCTTCAGCCAGGTGTGGGTTTTTGTATTCAAGTATCATAAAAGAAGTATTGAAGAAATTTTTACGGTGCCTCAAATACCTACCCACAGATTATTCAATGAAACGAATATAATGCTTTGAATTCCAAAACAGTAAATTAGTTCAAATACAATGGTATAAACAATGTTAAATCATAGAAATTGATGAAAGAATAGGTAGAATTCCAGGAGACATTTCAATTAAATTCAGTAAATCTGACTGTTGTAGATAATGGTAATGAACATAATGAGAATTATATTATCTTATCACTTTGAATGAGTACAATTATTCCTCATTAATGAATACAGCCACAAGGTAACAGGGGGATTCGAAAACCTCTGATGATCATGTATTTTGTCTATTAAGCTTAATAAAAGTATTGTTGGTAATGTTGATAAATTAACAGTTGTTCAGATCGTAGTATAACAGATCCTTCTGCTCAAATCATAAGAATAAAGTCGCGTGAGCGTGAACATCAGAAAGTTAATAAATAAATACCGAATAGTATTCGACTAAAAATATATCACAGTAGTATCATTCACTTGAAGAAGCTACTGTACAAACCAGTGTAACAGATCATTTTGCTAAAATTATAAGAATAAAATCGTGTGAGCGTGAAAATCAGAAAGTTAATGAATAAATACCCAATAGTATTCGAATAAAAATATATCACAGTAGTATCTTTCACTTGAAGAAGCTATTGTACAACCCAGTGTAACAGATCATTTTGCTAAAATTATAAGAATAAAATCGTGTGAGCGTGAACATCAGAAAGTTAATAAATAAATACTTACCGAATAGTATTCGAATAAAAATATATCACAGTAGTATCATTCACTTGAAGAAGCTACTGTACAAACCAGTGTAACAGATCATTTTGCTAAAATTATAAGAATAAAATCGTGTGAGCGTGAACATCAGAAAGTTAATAAATAAATACCGAATAGTATTCGAATAAAAATATATCACAGTAGTATAATTCACTTGAAGAAGCTACTGTACAAACCAGTGTAACGGATCATTATGCTAAAATTATAAGAATAAAATCGTGTGAGCATGAAAATCAGAAAGTTAATGAATAAATACCCAATAGTATTCGAATAAAAATATATCACAGTAGTATCATTTACTTGAAGAAGCTACTGTACAAACCAGTGTAACAGATCATTTTGCTAAAATTATAAGAATAAAATCGTGTGAGCGTGAACATCAGAAAGTTAATAAATAAATACCGAATAGTATTCGAATAAAAATATATCACAGTAGTATCATTCACTTGAAGAAGCTACTGTACAAACCAGTGTAACGGATCATTCTGCTAAAATTATAAGAATAAAATCGTGTGAGCATGAAAATCAGAAAGTTAATGAATAAATACCCAATAGTATTGGAATAAAAATATATCACAGAAGTATCATTCACTTGAAGAAGCTACTGTGTTAGTGTGTTTAGTGATTTCACATTAAGGTCGAATTGTATTCCGTGTAGTTTGTAACATTCATATGAATGTTCGGTAAAGTCTTTGAAATAATTACGAAAAAAAAACTGGTACCACATGATTGTTCATTCACAGATATCGTACCACCTCATTCTAAACTTATTTTTATTTCTATATGTTTTTACCAAAATGTTTCTAATTACATTGATTTCCCTGGTGGTTTTCCTTCAGTCTTCAACTTTGTTCTTATTTTATATCATTTAATGCTCAATATGGTTTTTCAAGATGGAATTCATTGTTTGATATGGATAATGATCAACAAACTTTCAAAAAAGCACTGAAAAAAGCCCTACATCTATCGCACAAGGAAAATAACATTAACGATATGCAGGAGAGCGGTGGTGCACATTCCTTACGAAAACTAGTCTGAATTCCTGGAAGAGAAGAGGAAATGGAGAAATGATTTTTGTATTATTTCTCAACCACACGCTCATAAACCTCCAACAATGTTAGTAAGATGAACATCACCCAAAGATATTTACATTCACTTCGTTCACTGCTGTTTCTCATATATTGCTGAGTGAACATTCTAAGTGAAATAGGAATTCATTATGTTAGTAAAATACGGCACAATCGGAGAACAGCACAGTTGATGAATTACAACAATTGAATTGGGTGTATATTTTATGCTACAGAAGATTTAAATTCTGGTAAATTTACATTATATTCCATTACATTAAATTCAAAATATTTGATCATGAGAAGAAATTTTCTTAGACAAACTTGAAGCAACAATTCACGAACATCCACCTTCGCAACGGTTATTGTATTGGTACAGATATAAAGATGACGTTATAGTAAGTTTTAATATAAGTTTTAATATATATCAACACGATTCATCCAAGCATTTAATTCACACGTCGAATTAATAGAAACATTTTTTGCTTAAAAACTACGTCAAAAGTCTATCCAAGCAGTGTAACGTACTATTAAGAACTTCGACTCTAATTATGGAACTTCAACTCATCACTGACCGGTAACAGACAAATTAGCTGAATTTTTGCATGAACATCATATAGAACAGATAACACGTTGGGAAATTTTATCAAAAATAATAAAGATAAGGCACAAAAATCTGAAAGATCAGGAGTTTGTGAACTGAATTGTGGATCTTGTAGCAGATTACATATGGGCCAAACAGGTAGACTATTCAAAAACCGCATACGCGAACATTATACGAATTATCTAAAAAAGACAACTAATTCAACGTATGCCAATCACATTTTGGAAGATCATAATTTTGATGATGACTTTGAAATCCATTTCGAAAATAAATCTATTAAGTAAGCTTAATTATTCAGAATTCCCAAAAAAATTTGAAAGTTCAATGGCACTCGAAACAAAACAGTTTCTATGTTTATAAACCATTGAAAAATAACCCATCTAAATATTGCGAACGAGTCTATTATAACATTATGTCGACAATAAATCTATATTATTAAAGAAACCGTTAAGGATATGGAGTGAACATACAAATTCTTCAAATGCAGTAAAGATATACAATAAAACATGATAAAGTCGATGGAAGGTTTACACAAATAAAGGACCCCGCACCAAATACATGGTAAATGTTTTGCGATATTGTAGTCACTAGAAGTTACACATGCAAGTTTAAATCAGTTTCTATGTCCAGTTTCGGAGATATGAATTTTGGAAAATCATAAAAATTGCTTTTAGTTCAAAAATATGAAGAGGACATTCATAAAATCTGTTGTGGAATCATCTGCGACTGAAAGACAAACTTTAGTCGCTATTTTCCATCGTTCAAAAAAACCTCTTGGGAGGTATTGATGTTGAAAAGGGGAAAATTCTCCATGAAAATTGAAATGCGAGAGAAGCGAACCTTGCTTCAATGAAATGAACGATTTCTGTGAGTGATATTTTTTTAATAACATTCTCTTCATCTAATTTATTTAATGATTTTTTTTCAATGAAAACTACAAAGAATTAAAGTTAGCTATCTGAATGAAAATACGAATTTTCACTTTCAGATTTTTTCTTTCCTTTCAGTTAGAGTCTTTTCATAATATCTATCAGATGTAGTTCAATGTCCAGTGTGGCTTGTGCCGGGGAAGTAGTTGTTTTCTGTTAGATATTACAAATAAATCACATTTTTCAATTTTCATGGAGAATGTTCCCCTTTTCAAAATAAAAATTGCTGTTTTACCAAAACATAGCAAGGTTCACTCATCCAAAAGTATTACTTTTTAGATGATTAGTAAGAAAATAGTAGCATTGCTGGTTTGAAGAAAGTCGAATGTCATGTCAGTTAGTCGGTCGTTACGATAGAAGAAACCACCTATTATACAGGGTGGGTCAAAAATAGCGACAATTTAGGATATTTTGCCAATTATCAACGGTCCCTATGGTGAGACCGAGCATTTTTCATTAGGAAAATACCTTTTGGGATTCTTTTCTCACGACAAGAAGTTTTTCTCTAAAAGCTTAGACTTTTTTACAACACAGTAATTTTTTTTGAAATGTTTGTTTTTTACACTACATGTTTTTAACAATAGCCACACAAAATAGCCTTTTTGAGTCAATAAATCCGCTTTGTAACCAAAACTATTTGAGAAAGACTTATAGTAATTGCTCAATATAATCAGCTCCAAAAAGTTACGATCACATTTTATACGGGGGCTGTTAAAAAATATTAGTTGAAATCGGTTTTGTACGTAATAATTTGTACGTAATATATATTTGTTAATTATTTTTGAATGGATCTTCCAAATTTGAATCACATTTTTCAGTTATACTTTCAAGTAAATTATACTTCACTCGGGTGAGTTTCATTCATTTCCTATTTCCGGTTTTTGAACTATAAATTAAAATTGATATTCTATAGAAGATATTATCCAATCTTATTTCTTGATGAAATAAGTTTGATCTTGTAGCGCAAAACAATTGCACCGTTAAAAACCGCAAGACCATAAACTGTGTGACTCTCAACGGCGTGGCTATTGACACGTTGGTATGCGGTTTTCCACCTGCTTCGCGAAAATTCAGTATCAATATCTCTACGCTTCGTAACGATTCCACGAATATGTACAAATAGTAATCATAATGCCTTCGATTTTCTTCAAACCAGCAATGCTACTATTTTGTTATTAATCATCTAAAAAGTAATACTTTTGGATAAATGAACCTTGCTATGTTTTGGTAAAACAGCAATTTTTATGATTTTCAAAAATTTGTATCTCCGAAAATGGACATAGAAACTGATTTAAACTTGCATGTGTAACTTCTAGTCATAGAAATTATAATATATATACTTACTCTGGAATGCCAATCCCCTCTTCGTGGGACACTGAAAAGTGTTGTAAAATTCCAAATGTTTTCATCAATGCGCATGCCCATAACCAGTCTCCTAGCTCTGCAGCGTTGACAAATTTCAGAAAATTTTATCTTTGTAGTCGAGATTCTGCCGAAAAAATTCTAACATTACTGTGAAGCCTACCCAAATCCCCGTTGAATTGTTGGGATCGTGCAACAGTGTTAACAGTTTTCAATTGCCGCAGAGGAAGGCGGGTAGTTTGCCAGAGCCGGTTTGGGTTAGTTTGGTGGTTTAGGCGATTTGTGTTCATTGTGAAATTAACCATTAACGTTATTGTGTTTATTTAGATGTGCTTTTCTTATTACTGTTTTTTACTTCAATTATTCATCGGTAGTGTGTATGTTATTGGTTTTCGGGTTTTTCTGTAGTGAAATTTTAATTTTGACAATGTTGACGTGCTTGGTTCTATGGTGTGGAAATAAAGGAAATATTCCTGGAATCCATTATTTTTAGTAAGTACCTACTTGAATATGAATTGTTGATGGCAAAACTAATAAATAACATAAATAGAGCAGAAATAACTCCAATCTTTGATAAAACTGAGAATATTAATCATTTCTTTACGTTTGGCTTATATAAATCATTTTAAGCTTGACGAGAGCAAGGCATGACATTTGGATGAGAGAATTGGGAAGAGATCCTACCGTGGAGCATCTGACTGAAAAAAATGTCATTTGCAGCAAACATTTTTCTTCAAACGATGTATATATGAAGGGTAGTCTAATGTTACTGAATCGAAATGCAGTTCCAAGTCTTTTTTTACGAAAAAATTATGAAGTTCCCACCCAAGAAACAACTGTAGGAAATTTCAAATCTTTAAAATCTGTTCAATTCATTCATGATGTAAGTTTTATAAAGGATTTAATTTTTTAAGGAATTCTGATTGATAATTCCACATCTGAAATTATGCAAATCAATACTACTAAACAATTTTTTTAAAGAACTCTTCAAGAATTGCTTTACCATACGATGCAAAATATAGATCCCCAACGTATTGAAATGAATGATAACTTGGAAGTACTTTTTGTTGAAAACAAAGAAAATGTTCCTGGTGTTAGTCTTTATGTTTCTTGTACAGCTACTATTGAAATAGCAGTCAGATAAGATATTTATAATATGCATAAAATTTGCTTTTGGTGGCATAGCCTGTGGGGGTAGAGAAAATAATGGATAATATTATTTTGTTTGCTGAACAAGTATGTTTTCATAATTTTTCAAGTGGCCAATCATAAAATAGGTATATTTCAGAAACGTCACCAATAGCTACCTACTCAAGATATATTTTTTCATTGTTATTTTATTCGATGAATTTCTCGGATATAATCAGTTTCACAACATATAGGTATGCCCACCAAAACTTTTCGTGTCTCATAGACTGCCCTGACACCAACGTATTATCAAATCGATTTTACTCAATATCATGAATCATTTATAAATCTCACTGAAACCCACCCTGGTATGAATGAAACTGGTCCTGATCATGCGCACTAAATAATGCATCGAACTTTTTACAACACTTTTCAGTGTCCCACGAAGAGGGGATTAGCATTCTAGAGTAAGTATATATATTATAATTTCTATGCTTCTAGTGACTTGTACTACAATATCCCAAAAAAATCATCAAAATTGGCTGAAAGCCATTATCCCATGTATTTGGTGCGGGGTGCTTTACGATATAATTGTTCAAACGTCATATTATGACCTCAGAGTAATAAAAGACATAGTGATGCCCTGCCTATCCCTACACAAATACCTGTTTTGAAGTGAACATGAACTATCCTTTTCTATACAATTTGTGGGCGAGGCGGGCGACGGGTGGTGAAATGTTATGGACAGTTTGTTTGCAAGTATAGTATGAAGGTCCATAATACAAACTAAGAATGACAACTTGATCAGAATGAAATGAGCGGACATACACGAAACTACCCGAATGAATACGGACTTAACATGTAGGTATAAGGCCCTCGCTTGTAAACAAACAAAGTTATGTTGACTTCAAGACAAGGATGGAGAAGGCATCTCTATGGTCTTTTATTACTCTGAGATTATGACATTCTGATTTTTTCAGTTTTTGTTTATCTTACCTGTAATAATTGAGGATCTGTGCAAACACCCCAGGATGTCTATCGAAAAAGTATTCGTTCAGAATGGGATCGTAATTTGCTAAAGCTTCCGTAAGTCTTGAGAGGCGAGTTGCAGGTATTTTTTTCAGCGTCGCTTTGTAGGTCTCGTAGCGTATCCCTCCAACGTTTAATATGATGCGGTTCTCACCGTCCATAATGCCATTGCACTATCCCAAGGGATTAACGCTTTGTATCCTGAAACCTGAAAACAACAAATCTTTCAGCTGCGTTCCATTCCCACGTGGGGTCGCGAAGGGAGGTCCCAGTGAAATATCGCGGAAACATCATTTTAAAATAACTTGGAAAAGGCGGAGGAAGTTTACTCAGATTTATTCGAAGGCGGTTGGGAGGTTGAAATTTAATTATTTTGAACAATAAGTGATAAATATCCAGCAATGATTCAAACTGTTACTGTTTCGCCCCCACTTTTGCGTTTAAAATTGATTTTTTTTCTTATATGGATACTAATATAAAATAAATGCACCACTAATGATGGTTTGCAGTGGAAATATACGTTTACTTTAACGAAAAAGATATCCAAAATTTAACTTGTTTGTTGTTCAAACTACATTTTTTTTCATATATACAAACACAAACCTATCCTGCTCAACTATGTAGAAAGGCAGTAACTACAAAAGTGGAAATAATGTTTTGGTGGATTTGTATTCTTTGTGCGTAGCGTTACACCTATTTCCGTTGAAAAAAGGTAGCACTTTTTTTGATAATGCAGAGGAAACATCGCTTTCATTTCTTAACAAATATATGAAGCGATAGAATGCGCAATCGATGCAATCGATGCAGGACGAAAACATTGCGAGATTTTGCCATTCTTTGAGCTTCATTTAATATGTTTTGTTTCAAAATGTTTTTCAAAAACAGGAATGAAACGAAACAATTATCGATATTTTCTTCCCGATCTCTGCTGACACACGGAGTTTCTATTATGGGGGACATCCACTGAAATACAACTTTACTGTAGTTTAAAGTGAAAAGTGAGTTTTCTGAGGTGAACTTTTCAGTAACGAATACAAACAAAAAGTTTTTTTTTCTTTGGTGTGTTGGCATCGACTACTATGGTCATTAGCCACGTGTTCTGGATAGGCCTTTTACTAACTCCATACGCCATCTAGGAGCAGCACTATTAATTATTAACGCAACGGTGAATTGAAAAAATCTTGCCCTGCCTGGGGAATCACAGAAGTAAAACATTAACAATGATTACAAAGCAATTTTTGTTCGTTTGTTTTTTTGGTAAAAGTAGGGTATCTGCATCTTATTTTGGTAGTAAGTCGTATTTGGGTGATATGGGGCGGTATAGTTTTTTTATTGTAGAAACTTTAGATCTATGAGGTTATTTAGAATTTTTCTATCTGTAGTGGTCATTGTTTTAGATGGTATTCAAAGGAAATATAACTTTTAATGGATTTTAGATTGTTTGGTAGTGAATTATATATTTTTGGTGCGAGAAATTTTGCTGAGCGTTGGCCGGCGGTTTTTTCGCAAGTTGGATATTTCATATTCTTATTTTTTGTTCGAGTTTCATAGCGGTATTCGATGGGTGTTAACTTATTATTATTATTGTGAATATACATCAGAATTCGTTGGTAAAATATTTGTCTGGTGTCAAGTATATTGGGGTCCGAAAATAACTTGTCACTGGGATATCTTATGTTCTTTTTCATTATTATTCTCAGGATCCATTTTTGTATGATGCCCAACTTATGTATGTTATTTTCTGCGGCACCGCCCCAACCTAGGATCCCATAGGACATTTGAGTCTGTACAAGTACAACAAAGACTCTCGATAAACTAAAGGTCCAGTAACCTAAGTAGCACACCCATATTGGAACAATATCGGTAAAATATTCTGAAAATATTGGCAAAATATTCAAATAATAATATTGGCGAGAAAAAAAATGTGAACATTCGGCGATAATGGTCCAATATTTAAAAAATAATATTGGTCTAATATTCTCGAAGCAATATTGGCCTCAAAATGTTAGGCGATATTAGTACAATAACGCTGTAGCACACTTACATTGGAATAATATAAGTAAAATATTGTCAAAATATTAAAACGTAATATTGGCGAGATAAAATTATAATTATTTCGAAATATTGGCACAATATTACTTGGACATTTATACAAATAATATTAGTGAAATATTGAGGAAGCAATATTGGCCCCAAAATGTTTAGGGATATTGGTACAATAACATTTGCATATATTGGTAAAATATTCAAAGTGAATATGTTGCCTTGGAAACATTGATGAAATATTTCCAGAAAATGTCGAATAATTAAAAAAATTGACAATTTCGTTTCTACTTCAATTTACCACTGAGTAGATTGACTTGTAAACTCATTGTGAAAAGCCTTATTTAATATATGTTACTATGATTCAGCTGTTGTTCCATATGTGGGGCCACCTAGCTGTTTCTTACTCAACTTCATTCAATATTGTTTATTGAATATTCGGCCAATATTCAAATTTCAGTCCTAGTGATAAATGTATTTTATAATATTCTATCAATATTGTCTTTCAAATATTGGCGTAAGGTTTTCGTAACAATCTCAATCAATATAGGGTCAATATATAATTATTAGAATATGAATTGAATAATATTCCACCAATGTGCTATCAAACTTGGATATACAATATTGTTTTTTATCTCTATAGATGCTGGAAACAATATATAGGCAGTATTGCTCTATCGATATTGGTGAAAATTATTGAACCAATATTGACCCAATATTTCATGAAACAATATACATTCAGAACAGGTTTAGCCAATATTCCACCAATATTATTAATGAAATACTATTTTTTCAATATGAACCCATATTGGTTCAATATTATTTTTACATTTACAATATATCCCTATTGGCCCAATATGAAAACAAGATTCAGCCAACATGAGGTGCTACCTGGGAAGGACTCCTGTGAAACACAGAATTCAGAATTATTTCCAGGAAATGAAGAGGCTGACGACATTGCCAAGCCATTCGCTTTAACAAAGTGTAAAGTGAACAAAAGTGATCTGTTTCCGAGTAAAATTCATGAATGTTAGGAATCTGAGATAGGAGCGGTCCTTTTTCTGAATAATCGAATTACCTCAAAATACTTGGAAGTCTGAAAAATACCAAGAAATGAGGAAGAAGACGAGAATGCCAGAAATATTTTGGATCACGACGTTTCAGTTTGCAGACTGGTAAGTGCGTAGCTCGAGTGGAGTTTTAAAGGCGACTTCAAACTTCAAAGTAACTTGAAATTGGTTTGGAATATAAATGATTATATATTTATTGAAGTGGCCAATGGCGACTGCGAACTCTACAATACCAGGTATTAGGAACTGGATATACCCTTGACGACGTGGTATAATCGAGAACTGTCAGCTGACGTCACAACATGGCGGTCATGGGGGGACAAACAAAGCATTTGACATTTGATAAAATGAAAATTCGTTTTTTTGTGGGTGTTAGTGAATAATTGTGATTTTTATAAACTTTACAGACATCAAGTGATTCACGTAGCCTTATGGAAAATGGGTTCAATAGGTTTATTTTTGTTCAGTTTGGTTTGTTTGTCCCCATTTGACATTGTTCCGCAACTGTCATATTACGTCACTGACAGTCCTCTATTGGTATTTCACTGTTAATAAAGTGAATGTTGCCACTAACAACTTAATGTTAGCGTTTATTAATAAACTTCCGCTTCCTCCGAATATGACAGTTCTATCATTGTAAATAGTTATTTATGTATCAAGTGCCTAAAATAGGCTTGTATGGACCGCAGCGTGTAAGTAATATTAACACGTCTAGGTCCATAATAGCAAATTACGCCCGAAATACATACAACATTTTATGCACGACCGGTAAATTTTTGTGACCACAGATAATTTATTACTGATTTTGGAATGAATTCAAGCGACGAAGAAAGTGTGAATTGTACTCCACCAGCTGAGAATGCGAAATTGAGTTTATTGCCAAGTAAATCCAAGAATATACGACAAAGTATATGAAGAATTCGTGAGGTGGTGCAACGGGAAAATGAAAAAAATGAGAACTACACAGAGAGTGTACTTCTTGCCTATTTTCTGGGAAAATCTAAATATTGTAAGCCCTCTACCACGTGGTCATATTATTCCTTTATATGTACATGATAATATAAATATTAGTAGATACGCAAGATTGATACCTTTTGGAAAGGAAAATCTGATGATGGTTATAAACCAAAGAAATCGAAGACTCTCAGCAGAGAAGAAATTGAGTTATTTTTGAGGGAAGCACCAGACGATTTGTATCTTATGATGAGAGTTAGTTCATGTTTCATGTTTTCTCAATGTTCAGTATGTTAATGTCGCTGCGAAGAATTGACAAATATCACAGTGGACTACATTCAAGATTTCGAGACATTCTTACTCATAACTATACGAGAAACCAAAACGAAGATAGATTGAGTATTTACTGTAATCGATGAAGAACAGAAATCGCCAACTTATTTGGATATTTATAGAAAATATTCTTCCTTGCGTGATCAGAATGATCAAAAGCGGTTTTTTTTATATCATAAAAATAGCAAGTGTACAAGAAAAAATACATTCGGTCAAATACCATTCGGCATAGCCACTTACCTAGGTATTTCTAATGCTTTCGAATATACTGGTCACTGCTTCAGACGTTCTTCAGCAACTGCGTTAGCAGATGCAGGCGATGATACAAACAACATTAAAAGAGATGCTGGGTGGAAGTCGACGACTGTTGCGGAAGGTTATATTGAAAATTCAGTTGCAAATAAGCTGAAGATTGTTAAGAAAATTGTAGAAAATGATGAGCCTTCTACTAGTCATTGCAGACAATCTGAAAATATTGCTCACTACTCTGAAACACCAGATGATAACATAGATTCTCTTCAGACTTCTAGTAATAAGGAATCAGTTGAAATCAGTAAGCATCTGCAACAACAGAAAACAACAAATCCAAATATTTCAATAAACATCTGTTCTAATTGTATTGTCAATATTAAGTTATAATTCATTTTTTAAATTGACTTATGTTCATTGTTTTCGTTATATTATTGTTAATAAAGTTTTGGGTTTGATCATATGATACATCGGAATGAAGATTTCTATTGATATGAGATTGAAATTCACTTTAGCGCCTGTTTAACGATTTTATCGTCCGCCTGGCGATAAAGTAGTCCGAAGAATATAGGTTTTAAACTGGTATAATCACTGTGGCATGAACTCCTTCTAAATGTCAACTGAGTCGATTAATTTTCCCTGATTCCATCCCCTATCATAGGCAGTCAATTAAACCTTCAGATACTTTAAATGTCGCATGGAGTCGAATGAGACCTCGTTAAGAAGGAGTCGAGTCGCTGAAATTGAGTTTCCATTCATTCCTCGAGATTATATAGGGCTGATTTCTGTTAACTAGTTATTCAGAGATAAAAATTTATGGGAATCAAGCCAGAATTTCAAGAATTTTGAAATAATAATTTTCACATTTGTTGTCTTACTCAATCCCTGATTGATAATAGTTATTTATGATACAAGTGTTAAAAGAGGCATTTTATTTAGCAAATAAATCGAATTTTCGACTTTTTTCTCGAAATTACGACTTTTTTCTGGAAATTTCGACTTTTTTCTGAAAATTTCGACTTTTTCTGAAAATTTCGACTTTAAAGTCGAAGTGATGAAAAAAAAAACCTCTTATGGCCCTCCTGCGCTTTCGTATATTTCTTACTTGCCAGTTATTTTGGTTTTCATAGATTACCTTTCATTTTTAAATGGTGAACCAGTTGAATTTTTTTTTTTTAAGTTCGGAGAGCCGAGTGAAAGTAGGTAGGAAATGGTGTTCTTCCTGAATTTCTGAAGACTGTTTGCCTCAGGGAACACCTCCTGAGGCAGCGAGGTCCAAAGCTTAGCATCTCGATAAAAAAACCAGCCCTGGAAAACAGATGTCTCCAAAGTGACGGCATATGGATGTGAGGGCTGAGTTCGACGGGTCAGTCTCGATGGGATCGCTAACGGTGGAACGATTGATGATATTTCGGAAGGGCATCGTCCATGAAAATTTATATAAAACAGGCGCAGATCGCCGACCTCTCTGCGATGTTTCAGAGAAGTGAGTGAGCTTGTGAGCGAAGTATCATCGACAAGATGACACTTCATGTATGGGAACAGTATTCCAGAACAGGTTGAATTTGTGCCTTATAAATCATAATCAGTTGACGGGAAGGGAAATACTTCTTGGCGCAAAACGGAAAACCAAGTTTTTCAGAGGCACTCTTGCCAATGGGCATCAATGGTTTCCGAAACTTAGTAAACATACTTGGAAATGTTTGTGGCTCCGAAACATATATATGTACAATTATACAGAGCGTTTCATGAAAAAATTCAAAGTTTGATTCAGTTCAGAGCAGAGGAGCTTTCGAAATGTTTTACTCATTTAGTATATTCATTTACAAAATAATGTATCACTTTCGTTTCGGTCATAAAATTGAAGGCATGAATTCTGTTCCCTTCAATTTTGTATCTACACCCAACTTGATGAGCGAATTACCCCAATTTCCTTATAAATTGTTTTGTTTTTTTCGTTAACCAGCTGTCGTCCCCTTACGAACGGCAGCCCTCAAAAGTGCGAGCCAAGGATTAACGAGGTCTTACCTTTTAACGTGCGATTCCTAGCACTTTCTCGGGCCATCAGATAAAAATCTGTAGTCGCTAGGATTCGAACCTAGCCGACCAGCAGTCTCAACCACTGAGCTACCTGACCCTAGTTCAAGAAATAATTAGTGTATAGGATTGTTAACCATCCGATTTTTGATTCAGAACCATCAGTGGATTCGTCGTGAAAATAAGAATGTCTCTCTAAAAAATAGTGTCATTTGGAACAATAGGCATTTTTGAAAAATAGTGGTACTTACTGAAAATTTCAAACCGCCTATTTACTCAACTAGGCGGAAAAAAGTCTGTATTATTTTTTACTCTTCAGTCATTCATCACATTGATTGAATTTAGTCCAGATGCAAAAATAAAAATTCTTCTGAAAAAAGTGTGACCGTTTTTATCTAGAGGCCAAACGACCAGAGGCGTCTAGTCGAAAAAAAAAATTAGGCGATCATCAGAAATTCAACTAAATTCATTTGTAATGAGTGATGGCGATAAATTGCATTTATGGGTTGAGTCACAAACGTTGTCTCAAAACTACGTGATCGTACTAAAAATTTTTACTAGAATCCAAATCTGGTAAAATATTTTGGATGTTCTATTTAAAATTCCCAGGTTAGGGTCGTTTTCGATGAAACTGGAAGTGATAGGGAAGAATGGAATATTGAAATTTTTTCTTATTTTTCAATTCAGTACCCCTACCAATTTTAAATATGAAATATGAAACTCTGGAAACTATGGCTTGGCTAAGGAATACGTTAACACCCGGTATAGATATATATAGATATATAAAAATGAAGCACTGGAGGAAGTTAATAGTGATACTATCATAAGACAGTGTGCCAATATTAAATCACGAAAAAATAAAGTGTTTATTTTTTTGTTATGTTATTTTTCGGAATGTTCATTTAATTTTCAGTACTTTTATTTTATTTTTTCAGAATGTTTTTTTGATTTTTCATTTTATTATATTTTTCAACTTCCAACATTAAAATTTTGAAATAGGCGGATAACTGATACTGGGATAGTTCGTTATACCAGTTCGAGTATATTTGCCGGAGAGTATCAAATAAATGAAATATTAAAATTGACAATGTCTAAGTACCCTTCTCTCCAAATATTCCACAATGTGGAAAATATGAGGCAAAAATCTGACAGAAAACAACCACTTCCCTGGCTAATACAATTACATCTGACATATATTTGTGCAACGTTCTCCCAAGAAGACTTCGTTGCAATTGCTTATTATAATTATACAGCAAATTAGAGATGGGCCCAAAAAACCAAACTGGTTTTTCGGAACAGTTCTCAGTCAACTGCAATCCCCAATTCCTGGTGTCTTTGCTACGGGGATTGCTAATTGGTTTCACCGCGAGTGGCGCTGCGACTGACTTTTACTGTGAGTCGCTGCTTCATTTGTGGGGATATATCAGTTATCGGAAGATTATAATTCATTGAGCTGGGGCAGAACGACTTTAATGTTGTCCGACCTACCCTGTCACTGACGAGCGGCCAGAACCGGGAAACGCGTCTGCAGGTGATCTTCCCCAGCCAAATGAAGGATAATTTGCTGTATAATTATAATAAGCAATTGCCACTGAGTCTTCTTGGAAGAACGTTGCACAAATACCTTTCAGATATAATTCAATGTCCGTCGTGGTACTAGCCAGGAAAGTAGTTGTTTTCTGTCAGATTTTTGCCTCATATTTTCCACATTGTGGAATATTTGGAGAGAAGGGTACTTCGAGATTGTCGATTTTACTATTTCATTTATTCCTCATACCAATTTGAAAGTACTTCCAGGTTACTTTTCTCTTGTTGTAAAGCACGTCATCGTCGGACACGAATCAATAAAGGATCAGCATTTCTTAGAATTTCTCCGACGAAGAAGCCCCTTCACGGATGAATGATCGTGAATGAACAAGTGGGTTCAAACCAATAAAGAGAGAAGCACTGTTAGGCTGCATTGTTATTATTGTTGCGATAACCTGTAAAAGAAAACAACTGGAAATGTTGCAGTCAGCTGCCAACTGCGTAGTGACGTAATTACTCATGTACCCAATGAATCGTGACAGGTTTTGTCAAACCACATTGTGCTTATCATCATAGTTGTTATCGATCTTGCTATCCAATCATCCATGTAAGGTGGCCTTCCATACCAGCTTTCAGCTTCAACTTTTTTCGGAAGAAGTGCTGCTATTTCTATATGACCATTTCCACAAGGGCAGAAAAACGCCACGCTTTACGTCAACTGTCAAATAACTTTTCTCCATTGTTAATTAATTTAATTGTCAGTTTTTGGCAAAAACACTGAAGAATAGTTTAATAACACTTCCAATTTATTTGGTTTGGGTTTTATGACTTATATCATTTTATTCGTTTCATTTATATGACTTATATGTCTATAAAAAGAGATGACAACATATTCATAAACAAAGATAGTCAACGGCATGACGCTAAAAGTAAAACTTGAACCAACAAACAGCGGCATGACCTTGAAGAAGCGGCGGCTACTTTTGAAGTACTTTTATTGGCTAGAGACAAGAAGCCAGCGGCAAAAAGCTGGTGTGGAAGGCCGGCTTTATACAAGCTGTCAAACAATGCAATTTTTCTTCAATTATTTCTATCCAAATATTTGATTACAGTAATTTAACAATTCGCGTAGTTGTGACGTGAATGAATTCAGCGAATTTTATTCAGAATTCCCGAATTAACTGAAGATAGTACTAAACAAGCAATGGATTTTAATAATTCAGAGACGGGTAGACCGTAAAATTCTGCAGTTTGACAAGCTATTTGCACGTAACAAGCACTTTCGCGAAATAATTAGGGCCTGCTCAAGACTTATATTCAACTGAAAACTAATTTGCTAATGTTCTGATATTATCGTGTTTGAACTATTTCAGCTCTATCCTTTCAATATAACAGTGTTCCTTACGGGGTGAACAAAGAACATATGTGTGACTAACTCGAGTAACTAATACTTTGGCTCATGTCTGGCGTATATTTAATAGGAGTTAAGCTCCATTTTCAACGTTTAAACACCCCTTTACTTCAACTAGTGCACATCTTGTATGTCAGGTTGGCGATAACATACATGGATTCTAGTTTGAAAAATAATAGGATGGATCTAACTCTTGAGTGAATAAATTAATTCGTGAAACAGATAATAAGTTCAAACACAACATTGCCGACTCAGGAGGTCCTCTCATATGTGATATCTTATACACTTATACAGTATCGGAAAGTTTTCATACGAGCGTAAAGAATAGCTTGCTATTATGTTGAGAGAGCATTACAATTTCTCCTCGACTCGCTCGAGGAAGGGATATCGACGTGGCTGTTAATTTGTCGGACGAGGTAGTAGGGGAGGCGTACAGTAGTGCGTCTCTCTTATTTATGTGGTATTATCCTATCATTGCGTTCCTTGTTGCTCGCATAGATTTGTCTATCCCCACGATGAAAACATTCCGATACTGTATGTACCTCAGCTTAAACAAAACCAAACGGCAAGCGCCAAACGTGATGGCGAACCCGCCCCCATGCGCACAAACTCATTTTCAATGTGACGCCCACTACAGCTCTTGCAAGACATATAAATGCTCTGTACAGAGGCGTATCATTACTTGTTCTCCAATTCTGTTAGTTTGGCAAAGTAAAAAATAAAACATCTCTCGCTACAATAAATTTAAAAGGACACAATTTCAACACAAATCTCAATTTTGTTTCAGATATTTCAATAAGAACCATTGAAAGAGTGGTTAAAGAAGGGTAGCAATTAATTTCTGCAAATAACGTGCAAGTAAAACTTTCCACACCAAGAAAAATTAGGAACAAAGTTTGTTGCTTTGAGGGCTGTTATTTCAAATCTGAACATTATTCTTAATTCTGAACAACTTTTCTGAATGAAGTTTGTCAATATTCTCGAAAATGAGAGTAAATTTTACTTACTTTATTTGTGCTCTGCGGAATATTGATTGGGAATTTGGAAACATGATGCTATCAGTGGACGTTTTTTTTGAGAAATGGATAATACAAATGTTTTCCATATGGTTTAGTTTTATTATGTCATTCACTTCACTGATTTCGGTGTAAATATGAGATATTGGATAATCAACGCTTTTATAGGCAGACATTAGGTTTATTATAGTACTTATTATACCTACTTTCATCAAATCCTAACTGGGATAATGAAATTTCAAATTCACCTTTTCAAAGTGCTCTATAAACTTAGTTATAAAGTGGGAAAGTTTGATATTAATTTGCACTTACAGCGGCATTTATAATATATATATATATATATATATATATATATATATATATATATATATATAACTTGAGTTTATTAGAATAGTCAGTCTATTTTGGATTGATCTAATCGAATTTGATATAGAATAATAGTCAAACTGAAAGCAATTTCTCTGTTCATCTGAAATGTACCTCAAATCGAAGCTTCAATTACAAATCCAGATGTAATTCACATTTTCTGGTGCAAAGGCACAATACAACCAAAAAATTTTTTTTTTCTGTAACAGGAAAAAAGTTTGACATTTTATCTCTGTTGACAGGTACTAAAGTATGACTTTTCAAATAACTTAAAAGTAAGTACTTTTTTCCCGGATATATACATAGGTAAAGGTAGATATCTGCTATTACAAAAGCTTATCTCGCAAGCATCCGATGTTCAGCTCGGGGCTCTACCCAACCTTCTACCTTCATCACTCAACCTGCACACTACTTACAGAACTGGCCTTTATTCCTAATAGTCTAAGAGCTGAAGAGACGTCGACCTTCACCGTTCTGTTTAACGGATTGAACATACTTCCCATCATGTTCCATAAAAAGACGAATACACATAAAATGAGTTGCCTATCAAAATGTGATCCAGACTATATACCAGCGAGTTTCAAAAATATGCATCATATGGAACAAAAAAATAAAATTTTTTATCTAGTGTCAAATTTTTTTTTTACATTATCAAAAAGTTCATTCTAGGAGGTTGTTCAGAATTGAAAACAATATTAAAATATGGAGTCACAGCTAGCGTAGTTTACTCTTGATCAAGATTCTATTTTTTTTCCCCCTTGTACACCGTTTGGAAATTTGAAATTTTGACAACTCATATGCAAGTATTCTGATATGCACTAATTTTTATGTGAAATAAAATTTTCTGACAAATCGATAATGAAAAAGTTTACCATATGGACAACACAACCTCGAGCTAAAATCTAATACTTTTTTCCCTTGTACAATAAATAACAATTTTTCTACAACCGAGCAAAAGTAGGTGCCATGTTGAACTTCAAAAAGAAAGCGCAAAGTTGCACTTTTCCGAGCTTTTTTCTTACTTTGCCGCTCACCGAGCGACAATGTAACCAAAACGCTCGCTAATATACGTCACGCGTCAAACTTTTCTCAAACGGCCAAGTATTACGACAAAATTGAGAAAACGTTCGCTTATGTATACGTATTATAAATAACGTGTAACTCAGCTTAGTGACTAGATACCCTTCGCGTCACAAAGAGGCCAGGGGTCCATTTAAACCTTTCCGACCTTGTATTAAAGTTTGAAAACTTGTGTAATTATTATGAATTGATTTTCTACATCTACTGGCCCATATCTCAAAATCTGTCGCTATCTCCCGGTCTATCGGTTGCTCTGCAATTACTTTTGAGTGTATCAACAATCCAAACCGTACCCACCTAAGACAGGGACGCAATGGCCCAACACATAATCTGCAGTGTCTCCCCAACATCGACATGCAATATATCAAAGTAGCAGGTGAAAGGCCATGGCAACCGTCCAACTCCAGAATCTAGGGAATACATTAGGGTCCGAGGCGGAGAACCTATAAAGCATAAGAAACATTTCCCCTAGGCAAATATTTGCGACTCCACGGATAATGTGCGAGTGCTTTGGATTTTGTGAACACAAATACCTACTTCAAGAAAGTCTTTGTAGAAGGGTTGTAAAGAAAAAACCATGATCCTGAAGGTATAAAGGAAAAGGTTAGTCGGTGGGCTAGAGGACATTTGAGGACGTTGAGTCGATCTAAGTATAATTACTGATGGCTGTAATATATCTGTTTCATCATAATGAAGTTCAGAATGAAAATAGTTATAACATAAATTAATGGTTGATGTGAGATATGAAGGTATATCAATCAGAACAAAAAACGTTCGCAGATTTTCAAAGAATTGATACCTTATCAATTGACGGTAATATTGCCGTAGAAGTAAACATTTTTTATATAAAAAAAAATACGATGAAATGATTACTATAATTAAGAAATCCGAATTTCTATAAAGGGGGTCCCTTTGGAACTGCATTGGATCAGTAAGTGGAAAACTATAAGTGGGTCGAATTTGGAAATTGGGTGTTTTACTATTGCTGATATAGGGTATATCCGGATTGAATGTGGAGATCCCCAGTATTTCTTGTTCTCATATGAATTTATAGTGAGAAGTAAGGAGCGTCTGGGCGAGTTTTTTGTTTGATGATCAAAGAACAATGAAATTTTTTGAACAAAAGGAGATGTGAGGGGGTATGACTAAAACCGGGGATTATAAGAATCATTAATAATATGAAATTGTTTATGTTTTATCGATTCTTGGAAAACGGAACATTTTTCTTATTGAACAAAAAATTACCTAGATCAGAAAAATCGGTAGAAAAGCTATCTAGCAGAGCTGCTGGCGGTTAATTTCGACAATTTTCGTACTAACTCAGAGTGAATATAAAAATTCTCTTGAAATTTCATAAATTTCATAGTTTGTGAATGTCTTGAAAAAGATAACTTCATAGACTTTTTGTATTTTTGGAAAATTCTGATAACTTTTAATCAGATTCATTCAAGGGTTTTTCCGAAAACTTTTACAACAGCATATTCATCGTTATCAAGATCTTCATTTGACTCTCATTCATGGTCAGAGACCGAAAGCGTCGACAGTATGGATCTCTCAGTCTTCACTTGAACTTCTACTGATTATTTCACATTTCTTTCAAATTACTTGTCTTTTCATTTTTTCTCTTTCTAATTCCGTTTGCTACTTTAATCGATTATTTTTATCAATTTCTTTTTCCTCTTGCTCTTTCTTATGAAAATATTCTGCTGTGGTGATTATCTCACAGTTCATTTCCTTTTTTTTTTTTTTTTCTATCAACTGACTGGTATTTTTGAATATTTCCAGAAGAAGATCCCAAACGTTGTTTTTTCTTAATGTTGGTCGATTTGGAAGTGGAAGGCTTGTTAGTAGTACATTCTTATGGAGTATTTGAGGATCCCGAAGTTGCAAAACATTTTCCGAAGTACTTGACTTGTCTTTTACGGTTACTGTGGACTTACAATTGGAATTCTTGCTGGGGTGAGGCTGTTGTTAAGTCGATGCTCACTGTAGGGACTGAATAGGAGGCAGACTAGCTTGGTATCTTCGAAAATAATCGGGTTCAAGAGCATTTAGATGAATTTTATCTTCATTTGGACCACGTTTTTTTCTCATCGTAAATTCAGCTTTAGGAATTTTTTTCCTTGGATTTTGTCGTTGCCATTTGCAAAGTTCTTCATCCCATGATGACTCCTAAAAGTTGTGTGATGTGGGTCGGCAATTTTTGAATAACCACTCGATTTTCTATGGCGCGTATACAAGGGGGGGAGATCGAAGAAAATTCAGTGTTTCAATCAAAATTAACTTTGAGATTCACAAAATGAATCTTATTTCATTCAACGCGTAACTATCTAAATATAATCTACTTCTTCATGAAAACTGAAAAATGCCAAATCGTTTGGCCTTTGATGACGCCGACCCTGCACTGTCTACTAGACTCCGTTATAAACATTTCGAGCTGCGGTCATATTTCAAGCACTATTTTTATTGCTGCTTGTTTTGCGGAACATAGTTGCCAGTCAACACAAAAATCTTCAAAGTTGAGTTTCTTTATATGTAAATAAGCAGATAATTGACGCGAAACAAGCAGAAAAAAACAATGTGCTTATAGAATGTGACCCTGTATTTACCGCAGCTAAAAGTTTAAATAATGCAGTCTAGGTCTACTTCTGTTTCTGACACTTATTCATCTAAGATATATTCTGAGCCACTGCTTTGAAAAGGTTCCGATTCCATTACGGACAAATCACTTAAATTAGACATAGACAATTTGCCACCACTGTTTATCCTTGATCAACGCTGCTCTACTATATAACAGCACGTCAAGTAATATCAAGTAGTTTGATTTTACTTGATATCAAGTCAAGTATTTCACACCGTGAATCGGGTCAAGTCAAATATAAAATTTTCAAAAGCTTGAGTTTTGACGTCAAGTCAAGTATTTAAGAAAAAAATTCAAGCTATTTGGCTTGATGAATCCCTGGCAGGATGGGTTGATGCATGAACTAAAAATAGTCCGAATAGTGTCGGAGTGTTTAAAATTAATGAAACGAATATTTTCGACGAAATCGAAATCCCCTTTTCTCCAGACTATACCACGAAGTGAATATCTGTCAGAAAATAACAACAGATCTATCAAGAAAGGTAACAATCGATCAGAATAAAAGCAATACCTAAAATTCAGCACTTCCTCCCGGACCGTAGTGTTTCTCTGTAATTTTAATAACATAGTCGGTAAATAAATAATATTGATGAAATTGCTGCAAGTTTGGTGAGCACACTTGAATGATATTCATTAGCGTTTGATCATTCACTATAAATAAATAATGTTTGCAATTAACAGCGATGTAAATTCCAACATCCATAACCATATAAGTAGAGGGCTATCATACAAATTCCAGTAAATGCTCACTAACTTCACAGAATAACGGTGCTCGTCCAGTAAATGTATGAATATGATGAAAATTCCAAATAAATAATTTACGTTTTCAGAAAGAATCCGACCAGCAAAGATGGGAATATACAGGTTATAAAGCAGGTTTTCAAAGCAGGTCAAACTACATGGAAACGCATGTTGAAAAGGGGAACATTCTCCATGAAAATAGAAAAATAAAAATTTGATTTATTTGTAATATCTAACAGAAAACAACTACTTCCCCGGCACCAGCCACGCTGGACATGGAATTACATCTGATAGATATTGTGAAAAGACTCTTACTCTTAACTTAAAAGAAAAGAAAAAATCTTTCCACATAGTCTTCGAAATTAGATCGTAGAAAGTGGGAAGGTGGCATGCCAGAATACTATATCGGTGGAATAATTGGGACATTTTCAACCACATTGGCGGCATTTCGGATGGGACATATTGTCTCAACACTTTATCTTTCCACGTAGTATCCGAAATCAACGAATAGGCTCACGGCAAGTGGCATGCCAGACCACCATCTCAGTGGACTAACCTTAAACTAAAACATATATTACGACATTTTCAACCCTTTTGAACAACGACATTTTGGAAGGGTATAACTGGAGAAACCTCTACAGGTGCCTCCAACTGAAGCCATACATGTTGGTGCACAATAGGTCCAAACTGAATGGCTTACGCTTAAGGGCTTCCAAACCCGCCCAAGGTATTTTCATTCTGAGCACAATCCATTTTTTTCAAATTATTTATGGACTCCTCAACATCCTCAACTCCTATAACTTGGTGGATGCCCCCTTCAAACCAAAGATCTCCATCAAGTTTCCTTATTCAGTTGAGGAGGCTGAGAGGCAGTTCATCCTGTGAAATCTTTGGGGGTTATAATTACAACGTCAAATCTCTACCTCCTAAAAAAGTGCCTGTGAAGCAGTGAGATGTTTATTTCCTTCGAAATGGAGCCAATGACTTTTTCAAAATGTTTTCCCGTTCAAAGGTTTGCATTCAGTCGTATTATGGAGTTTCTCGAAGGAGCTGGAAGCATCATAAAGAATGGCTCAGAAATAATCCCAGTTGTTTGACTATCTCAGAAATTCGGTTGATCTCATTCTGTTTGAAATCATAGAAGAGATATAATCAAACCATCTAAGGGTGCATCGTCCAATTAGTTGTTTAAATGCCAATAGGGAATTTTCTGTGTCTATTTAAAGGTTCTTGAGACGTTGAGACACTATGTATTATCACTTCTCAACCCTAAAATCGGAGTTGTGCATTTTCCACAATTATTCTCTAACTAATGATACTATAGTAGTTTTTTCTCATCCTGGTCTTTCCTTTATATCCTTTATATCCAGTTCCCCACCTCGTCCATAACTATCAAAGAATCGTTTCCTGAAATATCTGAACGATTTTTTTCCGTCAACTAGCTGTACTACTAGGAACAATCCACAAAGTCTCCAAGAAATACGCCAAACGACTGCACATTTATGAGCAACTCTCTTCTAATGGTTCAAGGGAGTTCGAACGTGAAAACAAAATACATACATTTATAGATGTGATTTATTTCAGGAAGTGTGCTGAATTCACTGTCGTTCGTTGATAGTGAATCAAATCCTATAAAATCTATCGTGTATAAGAGAATACCGAATCCCATGGTTTTATCTGACGGTAACTGCTTACTTATTCGGCAAGATGAAGCATTAAAAAAAGATATTGGAAAAAATTAGTGGCATACAGACAGATGTTAAAATTCTAGAAAAAAGTTTGTCCTCGTGCAGGATTTGAACCCACGACCTCTAGATTGCCGGTACAGTGCTAACTAACTAACTAAAAAGACTTTTATTATAAATTATCAAAATTTTACATTTCATGGTAAATGACAGGTCAATATCATTTGTTCTGAACTTCGTAACCCAGGGGGTTAGGGGAAGGACAGAAGAATGAGCACAAAAAAAGCGTCTTCTCTACTCCCGACCAAAAGAGCAGAAGAGCGCCTTGCCAAGCGAACATAGCCACCCCCGCGAGAGGGCGCTATAGTCCGCCCGCGCTGATGGTAACGCAGGCCGGACTTTTCATTATACCACGGTAGTAGCTCGGCATGATACACGCCTCCTGCAAAGCTTATGCGTGTTGTTCAATGGCATTCAATGCAGATATTGCGTTATGCAGTATGAGGCTGGTTATTTCAATGTTGTATCCCGGAAAAGGCTGTAGCAAAAAACCGGGTCGAGGTACTCTACGTTTCAGTCATACTATCGATTTGGTTCCATATGGAACCGGTTCTTCCCTGCGTTCTGGAAAGATATCAAGCGCTTGATATATGAGCTCGTCGTGTTTGCGGGGCTCATTATCATACACTCTGAGCTTAGTGATGTCTCTGGTGAGAGAGCTCTTGTCGAGCATGTACTTATAAAACTTGTATGACAAGTTATTTATAACTGTCGGGATCGAGTCGACGCCTGCAAGCTCCCTAAGAGCTTCCAATCGAAGGTATCATCTGCTAACGGTGATGACACGGAGTACTTTGTTCTGCATCCTATCCAATCTCGCCAAAGGAGTCGGCTTTAGGCTACAGAACACCGGACAAGCGTACGTCATAGTTGGTCTTATGAGTTGCTTATATATCAACAGTTTGTTCTCAGTTGAGAGTTTAGAGCCTCTGGCTACCAGAGGGTAGGTGCGCTTCAGCGCAGCTCCAGCGCAGCTCCAGCCCTCTGGATAGCCAGGTTGATATGACGACCGAAATTGAGACGCTTGTCCAGGTGTACCCCCAGGTACCTCGCATGGTTCACGTCCTCAACGGCCTCGTCATTTATTCTCAACTTCCGATAAAGCTTTGAGTGGGTATAGTGCTCTAACCAACTGAGCTAACGAGAAGACATGAGTTCCACTGCATATCGGGCGACCGTTTTCTCCTAGAATTTTGATGTTAGATGTTAGTATATAGTGTCACTCACAAACTACGGCGTTCGTGAGGTGTTGGAGTGTTATAGGATGGGTGGGAACTCATTCGCTTTCAGTGATCATTAAGAAACTATTTACCTATCGCCCTAGCATCGTCGACATATGGCGATATTCAGCAGGGGTCGGGTGTGGATCTCCGACCACTGAACAAGGTTAGCCAAACATGAAAATAATGAAGTGAGTTTTGTGTCTGTGATATAAATATATTGGGAAAAATTAGTGGCATAAAGACAGATTTTAAAGTTCTAGAAAAAAGTTTCTCCTCACAAACGCCGTAGTTTGTGAGTGACACTACTAATATCTAACATCAAAATTCTATGTAATTGAACTCATGTCTTCTCGTTAGCTCAGTTGGTTAGAGCACTGTACCGGCAATCCAGAGGTCGTGGGTTCAAATCCTGCACGAGGAGAAACTTTTTTCTAGAATTTTAACATCTGTCTATATGCCACTAATTTTTCCCAATATATTTATATATCACAAACACAAAACTCACTTCATAAAAAAAAAAGTTAATTTTCTCTCATTTGGATCCATTTTGTCATTATTGGATCGAAACACTTGTTGCTCGGTCTCCAACAATATAAATTGACTTGAAGAGGATAACAAACTTGGATGGTTCGAGAGCACGTTTTCAACGCGAAATGTATTTATTAGTGGCTGTCGCGTCAAATTCAATTATTCGTGAAAAAGTCGTTGAGTGGGTGTTGAGTGCCTACCTAACTCAATAGCTATTGTCTTTGTAATGAAGTTCCTTTGAAAGGGTGAAAGGATAAATACTTTTCATCCATAATAATCGATAACAACAAATAGTTTTCTCCCTTTATTATAATCCAGTACAATTGGGTTTTGAGACGAGGATCGATTGTAGCACCACCAAACTTGGTACGCCAGTAGGTGGAACCATGATAAACACGAAAAAAATTGTTTCCCAAAATTCCAGGAGTAGAACTTGCTCTTCCATCCAATCTCAAACATGAATACAAATTAAATAATAATAACATTTTTTTTAATGCCCCTGCAGGAATATGCATATGTATATTAGGTAACCTATTCTGAAGCCAAAAGGTATAAAAAGAGCCGTTTTTGAGTTATTCGAATTTCACATATGTTGCATTTCAAAAACACGTATACCGTACGGTGAATCGATTTCATGACATAAAAAAAATCCTGTGTATCTATGTACCTTTATGAGAAATTAGGTTCAGAATATCACTATCGAAATCTCATTAAGCGCATATATACCCTGTCTCTAGTAGAATATCTTATCACTGTAATCTTTTTGATAGGACACATCAGTGACAAGTCGCATAGCGCTATTCTGACCATCATTGCCCATGTAAATGAATGCATTTTCCTATGTCATGAGAGCGATTCACCATACTGCGAGTCATAGCAACTTTGATATTAAAACAATGTACCTATTTATTGATTGAAAGTATATTACATTAGTCTCCTGAATTAAACTTTCAACCTGTATGGTAATCATATCTGAGATCCTTAAATGATTCAGGTTATCTATACAGTATCGGAAACATTTTATCTGGGAAATCGACAGAAATCTACGCGAGCCTCTCCTGTTACCCCACCTGATGCATTAACGGACCACGTGGCAATGCGACACACCACACAAAGCTCAAGTCGATGTCCCTTTCTCGATCGAGTAGAGGAGAAATTGTAATGCTCTCTCAACATATAGCAAGTTATTCTTTACGCTCTCATAAAACCACCACACCCAAGATGAAAACTTTCCGATACTGTATATCGTGGAGGTATTATTCGGATCGCTGCGCTGTCAGAATTACTCTCAGAGATTGAATTATAGAGATCAGTTGATTATATAGACACACGTAGGAATTCCACAGAGTGGCGATGAAATTGTTCATGTAATATTAACCAGCAATATCCTCACAACTAAGAGCTTTCGCCCTGTGATCATTGAGATTCATCACCGTGATTTAATCACAAAGTTATTGCCCCACGGGGGGAAGCAGACCAAAGATTTGGAGGTTTTGATCTGTCCATATATAACCAAATTTTCAGTTGCTCCAATATGTACGCAACATAAATATGAAAAAATATGTCAGCTCCTTGGTCAAGATGTTTAATCGATACAAAAACGATAACATTGTTCAAAATTGCCATTACAGTACAACGACCAAACAATGATCATATCGGAAATATTGGTCAAACGTTGGCAATATTTAGAATGTCGATATTATAAGTATGATTCCTCGTTGGGAAGTTTGGTGCTAGTGAACATACTGTAAAATTTCAATGGATTATTTCCTGGACTATGATTTTGGAAAACCTGTTTCGAAAATACAGAGTCAGTCCTATTTCTTTGGCAATGCTTTTCTCAGGAGGTGTAACTGTTGAACCTTCATCTACCAAGGCATAAATTAAAATATTTCCATTTGGACCCTCTAGAACTACAGAAACGGTTCGTAACAAAATATCATCAGTTCGAATTTGGTGAATCTGTACCTGGTGAACATTCGCTTTGTCGTCGTGTGGTTCAGTATTGTGGAGCAAATTATGATATTTCAATGAGCATCCGTCGACTAAACATGCTTTTTTAATGAAACATTCACTCATACGATGAAACAGTTTCAAACAGGATAAACACAATCAGTTTGTAGTGATATAATTCCATCGATTGTCTGTGTTCATATTTTAACTGTTGGCAACTAGTTACACAGTGCAACGTATTGGCCTCCACTGTCTGTTTTTCTCCTCTGATATCAGAAGAGTCAGATTTTCTGTATTGGATTTTTCTTGTTTCACAATAGGACTATAAAGAAGACTAGCAGCTTTACCGATGTCTCTCAACCAGATGGAAAAGTCTAGCAGGGCAACTTGTTTCAATTTGATAGACCGTAGCTGTTTCAAGTTCTTCTTCTTCTTCTTCTTCTTCTTCTTCTTCTTCTTCTTCTTCTTCTTCTTCTTCTTCTTCTTCTTCTTCTTCTTCTTCTTCTTCTTCTTCTTCTTCTTCTTCTTCTTCTTCTTCTTCTTCTTCTTCTTCTTCTTGTCATTCATGTTTTCGACTCAATTTCCAAAAATCTCTTTTTCGAATCTTAGGATCAATGTTGCTAACAGCAAGTCTATACCTAATGAGTGTATCTCAAAAGGTTCAATAACTGGTTCAATAAGAAAACTATGAAAATTGGGGACCAAAATTCATGACGTTTTTCATGTCCGATAACCTAAAAATCGATTTTGACATGTCACGTGATCGATGGTATGGTGGCATGAATAGGCAAAAAGTCGAATAAAATGTTATTTGAAAAAGTTGCTTAGAATTGAATTTTGTACACATATTCAAAGTTTGAAAACATAATGTGGGAAAATTGTAATGATAACACCAGAGAGCACTAAACTAAAAAAAAAAAAAATTTTTTCAGAACATTGGTTTCGTATCTCACAGTTATATAAGAATTCCACGATTATTGCGATTATAGTCAATTTTCGTGCATAATCGTAAAAATAGTGCGTCAAATTGAAGAGGCTAGAGTTTTATACATTGCATACGAAGTGATGGCACGATTATCATCGAAACTTGATTATAATCTAATGTTTACAAATGTTTTAGTATGGTCGCGGTATTCATAAGATAATAATTTGATATTTTTATACAGCTAGGAAAATATTTGAAAAAAATAGCTATTTTCAATTTTCTCTCATTATCTTCTCAAAGTTTGTATATGTGTATAAAATTCAATTCTAAGCAACTTTTTCAAATAACATTTTTCGATATCTTCCCATTTTATCACACTTTTTGCCTTTTCATAGTATTTTTTTCAATTTGCTGCCATACCAACGATCACGTGTTTAAATCGATTTTTAGGTTATCAGACATACACAAATTTTTCCCAAGAATCTTTTTTCCAATACTTTCATAATAAACTTTTTCCCATATGGTACATACTCTCTGGCGGTCACTGTATAATACAGGGTTAAATATCGGAAATTATAGAAACATTCAGAAAAGTTGAAAGAAATATTCAACACAATAGGCGTGTTCCATTTAGGAGTGTTAAGCCCCTGGGCTTCTTCTTCTTCATCTTACTACTGGTAGATTTTGACAGATGTCATTTTTCAGCCAATGATTGAACTCGAATAAGAAGCCCTGGTGCATCGAACCCTCAAATGGAAAGCAGATAATGTGTGATGCCATGCACGTGACCGGTGACCGCACTGGAAATCGAACCCACGTTCCTTGAATTAAGACGCCAACGCTTTACCCACGCGCCACCACGGCCCATATTTCGTTTCCGTTTAATTGAGTCCTACCCTTCAAAATATCTTATAATAGTATTAGATCCAATAATATCGGACGGTCGTGTACAAGTATCACTATAAGTATAAGTTAGAAGCGGTGGGAGTCCCATCATTATCAATGTTTGTACAATCGCCTTTAGGCAATTATCCATGCTGGCGGCAATATTCGGTCCGCTTGTATGTATATTTGGCTTCAAATAGATGTTCATTGATTTCTACAGTTTCCGCAGATTACGAAAGCATTGTCCCCAAGATAAGGATCGATCGTAATTGGAGGATTTCAGTGTTCAAGCAAATGAGTGATAATCAACAATTATAAGCGGACTGACAGAGTACAATGGATCTGAGGAATAATCTTCTTAAATGTAAACGCTAGGGATTTCAAATAATCCCATTAGTGTTCAAGGCATAAATTTACTGATATTAATTCAGAACAATGTGAAAACGTGACGGTATGACCTATTCCTTCCTGTAGGACGCGGATCTCAACTTGCATACCTATACTTAAAATCAGAAGTGCGGTTTTAGCTTTTAATAAGAAAATGGCAAAAATGACGTAATATGACAGTTGCGGAAAAATAGGGGGACAAACAAACCAAACACAAACCCATTGAACCCATTTTCCCTAAGGCTACGAGAATCACTTAATCTCTGTAAAGTTTATAAAAATCACAATTATCCACTAACACCCACAAAAAACAAATTTCCATTTCATCAAATGTCAAATGCTTTGTTTGTCCCCCAATGACCGCCATGTTGTGACGTCAGCCATAGGATGAGACGAAGTGGTTCTATTTCCGATTACAAGATTTGAACCCATCTAATAACAAACACACACACAGACCAAAGCTTATACAGGGTCACACATAAAGTTAACAACATAAGGAAGTTTTTTTTATCAACAAATATAATGAAAATTTGACTCTTTTGTTTTGTCACGTGCTAAACCTGTCAAATTTGAATTATTTTTCATAAATCCCCACAAAATCAAGTTTTTATGAAAATTTCGCAAAATGCCAAATAAAAAAGTTGCAGAAATGCCAAATAAAAAAGTTTCTCAGTTTTCAATTTTAAACCTTTGGACTTTCTACTGCCACTTCGGTTTCTTTCCAATTTTTTTAAATTTTTTTGAATCTTTCGCTCTATCGAATCGAACGGAATGTGACACAAATTTTATAATTTTGTCGAATACGAGACTTCAATGTCATATCTTGCCCAGAAAATACCCACATTGGCCTGTCACCAGAAAAAAGGATGAGTGAACCTCCAGAAATTCGTCTTTGTTGATGCAAAGTTCATCTAGTTATTTCATTTCATTATCAAACTGATTCGTATTTTCGTTGTATGGACGTTAATAAATAAATGTATTTTGCTTCATTCTTATTATACTCGTATTCCTTTTTACAGATTTGTATCCCGTTAGCTGCACATGATTTCGAAATATTTTGATGTATGTAGTTTTCGAGCAAATAATAATTTTTCGCAACGTTTTTTGAATTTATTTCATAAATTATATATTCTATATTTTCACCATTAGACGTGTAGTAAACATTGAACCAAAATAACCGTAACAAAATTCACAACAAAACATCGCAACATTCATTGATTCGTCACAAAAATCTTATAAAAAACCCGAATTTATCATTCAATATACCGTCCTTCCTGCTCTATACAAATTATAGTCCTTTCATTCATAGATAGGAAATATGTGAATTATAAATGTACGAAAATCTGTACACAAAAAAAAATTTTCTTCCCGAGATGTTGCATTAGTCTTGTATTGTTTAAAATCACAGAATTTTATATCATGTTTCGTACAAATCGCTAGAACGAAAGTATTTTGAATAGTTATGAAACCGTAAGTCATTTTTGACATGATTTTTGGGGTTTATGACCTTCCACAATATGAAAATTAAAAAATTTTAATGCAAAGAAATCTGTACAAGAATCGGTTTCCTCCACAAAATCAAACTTTCAATCAATATTGTAGGTCATTGTTTAGTTTACAGAAAATTATGATATTTCGGGTTTGTTTTAACTGAATTATTGGTCAGAAAAATAATCAAACTGGATAAAAATCTATTAAAAAAGAAATACGAGTGTAATAAGATTGTAACGCAGTAATTTATCGGGCAAATTGATTCATTTCCCCTTCTACATCTGTACAGATTTCCTTGGACCAACATTTTTTTACTTTCAGATTGTGGAAGGTAAAATACCCAAACAAATCATATCAAGAATCGAAATTCCTCCACAAAATCAAACTTTCAATCAATAATCATAATTTTGAGTTTTGCTTTGAATAGTGAGTGGAAATTTGATTTAATAAACAAAATTATCCATAATCACGGAGTTGTACTTGCTCTAGTATCTATATAGTCAACGACTTTTGAGCCTTCTCACTGTCATTAGCATTTTCAAAACTATTTGTTGAAGTCAGATCTGGCTTTTCCGATGATCTGAACATCCTCGTACAAACTCTCTAGCAATATCCTAAGAACACCTGAGCATCTTGCTATATTAACTATTTGATCTGCTCAATCTTCTAGCCAGAGATTATTAATCGTCTCCGCAAAAGATTTCATAAAAAAATATACCAATTATAAACTTTGGAATGAAATAAGCCAAAATTACTAGCTTTCAACGACTTTATTCTTTTTTACTTGACAACTTGACAACTTCAGTCAAAAACTCAAAAACTTTATATCTAATCTCAGTCGAATGAAATATTGATTATACAGAGGCTTCAACATTCTCCGCCCCGTGAAGGAGTGGGATCTTCACTAGTGGTCGGCAAAATACAGAGTTTGGCGACTGGTCTTGTATAAGTGCCCTTTTTCGTCTTGATTTTGGCAACTCGTGGAATTCCATCCTTGCCAGGGTATACTTCTTCTACTCGACCGAACAACCACTCATTTCTTGGGGCCTTTTCATCTACCATTACGGTTATCTCTCCTACTTTGATTGGGTTCAATTTTGAATGCCATTTTTGGCGCCGTATCAAAGTAGGGCGGTATTCTATTACCCATCGTCTTCAGTAGTTGTTAGCTAATCCTCCAGCTATTCGCCACAGTTTTCTACTCAGGTAAGGTAAGTATCATTATCAGAAGAGCTCTTGATTCCGCCAGGCCTGAGTAAGAGAAAATGATTTGGTGTAATCACTTCTGGTTCATTGGGATCAACGGAAATATGGGTTAAAGGTCTTGAATTGACTATATACTCTGCTTCGGCCAATAAAGTGGCTAGAACCTCTTCTCTGGGGTTTTTACATTGCAAATTCACTTTGAGGGCAGTTTTTATCGAGCGCACCATCCTTTCCCATATACCTCCCATGTGAGGACCTCCAGGGGGATTAAATTTCCAAGAAATTCCTTTTGACGCCATTTCATCCGAAATTGTCGATTGATTCAAAGATTGAGCCCACTCTCTCAGCTCGCGTTCAGCTCCAACAAAGTTAGTACCGTTGTCAGTGATGAATTGTTTTGGTTGACCCCGTCTCGACATGAATCGTCGAATTGCCAGTATAGTCGAGCTAGTATCTAGGGAGGCAGCTATTTCAATATGTACGGCTCTGATGGTGAGACAGGTAAACAAAACTCCGTACCTTTTTTCGACTCGGCCAATGGCGACTGTTATTGGACCAAACAAGTCAATTCCAACATACGAAAAAGGAAAAACAAAAGACTGCAGTCACTGAGGAGGTAATAGTCCCATTTCTGGTGGGATCAGCTTGCATTTTCTGACAGAACATTCTTGACAAGAATTAGAGCATTTCTTCACTGCTGAATAAATATATATATGGCACATGGCCGTCATACGTCCGGATAGTCTGAGTCCGACCAAAATTTCCAGCAGACTGGAATTTCAAACATGGTCTTTGGAAACCGCTTGTGAACGGTCGAAAACGATCGAACAGTGTGAGTTGTGCGATAAGTATACACGTGTTGGAAATTTTGGTTGTAGCTGGACGGTCGTGGACGGTCGGTCCTGGTTGCTCGGTGTGTTTTCTACCTTAAGAATACATAAATTCGTCAGAAAAATATTGCCCTTTTTCAATCTCTCTGAGAATACAGCAAAATCAGAAAGTTTTGGATCGAATATACTCAGAAAACCCAAAAAATGCACTTTTGTTTTACTTTTTATTTAACGAATTGTCGAAATATGAGTTCTGTTATCTGTAATTCTTGTTGGTTAGAATGGGAACCCTAGAAAATCATTTGATGAATAGCCATTCTTAACCTCTAGATAGTCCATCTAAAGGTAACTGGAACCTATAAAACTGACCCTTAGAAAAATAATTGTGATCCATGTGCATGGAGGTATTTTATTTATCCTCGTCAAAAATACATCATGTTACATCATGACACAGTATAACTTGATACTAATCAACTATCATATAGAGGGGAGAAAACAGCATATGCAGTATCGGAAAGTTTTCATCGTGGGGATAGACAAATCTATGCGAGCAACAAGGAACGCAATGATATGATAATACCACATAAATAAGAGAGACGCACTACTGTATGCCTCCCCTACTACCTCGTCCGACGAATTAACAGCCACGTCGATATCCCTTGCTCGAGCGAGTCGAGGAGAAATTGTAATGCTCTCTCAACATAATAGCAAGCTATTCTTTACGCTCGTATGAAACCAGCATACCCCGATGAAAACTCTCCGTTACTGTATTACATTCATAAAATACAAAGATATACCTATACAAAAGCTAGCTCAAATTCTTCAAAATTTTATAGGATGAACATCCTTCTCCCTTCTGGAAGAAAACCTAAATACCCCTTCGTGAAATTTCCCACTTCTATTGCTCAAATCCTAGGATGATCACACAGGAATTCTTTATGTAGGTGTTTCCATTATTTATTCAAGTTCCAAGCAGAAACGCAATGAAGTTAACGATTCCTTCTGTAGCCATGTTTAACGATTTCCTTGTTCAAACAGAATTACCGGCCTTTGCCCAACTAGGTCGGAGTAATTAGAGGATAATAAGTGAACAAAGCCTTTATAACGTTAACCTCCCGAACTTGCCTCAACTGTTAGCGGATGCTGATGCAAAAATCCCTTTGTTTACGTCTGTCAGTCCCAGTCGAAAAAGAGAGAGATCAAAAATTCAGTGATTCATGCTGCACGCTTTGTTTTATGGTAAGATTCATCACTGGGAAGGAAATAAAACTTCAATAAATGTGAGGTAGACTGTGCTGTTCAGTTCGCTGGTGTGGAAATAAAAAAAGTTATTCTTACACAATCCACAAATCAAAATAAATACTTTCGTACTGTTCCTCATATATATTTCAACACAACCTATTTTAATGGAGATATAAAGTTCCAGAGGTAATCAGGAAGAAAATGTTTGTAATGGTCGTTATACAGTGCGGCTTTTAATAGTCCCCCCCTACTAACTTCTGAACGGATCGACGTAGAAACATGAAAAAAAAACCGTTTCGAGGGTTTCACCAATACTACTTTTGAAGGGGAGGCGGTGGGACACATCAACTCAAAATTTTTAAATGGCATGAGGGGTCAAGTGGCACATCGTCGAAAAGGAAATTCCATTCTCTTTACAACCATCTAAATTTTTTTGAAATGCGTTAATATTTTTTTTGCTATTCAAATTCGAAATATAAAATATAACGCTAACGCGTCGTTCGGCCATCTGCAATCGCGTGCGGAAAAGTATCACTTTCCGCACTTGTTAGGTAAACTACTATATCAAGAGAAATGCTCGAAAATTAATTCATTGTAAAATATCAAAAATAATACCAAAACCCGCAGTGTGTTGAAACTTGACATTTGACAAAGAATAAAATGTCAATATGAACAAGCTATTGAAAACAGTGAAAATTCACCTGCATTTTTTATGGGGTAATATAACAAGACCTCGTTTATCAGCGAATAAATTTTTCAATTTCAACGAAAACGATTTTGTTTGAAAATTTATCGAGTTGAATTCGGAGATTTATGTTCAGAATAGAACCCGAGAGCTTTTAATCTCGAGGGGTTTTATTCTTTGAAGGGAGGAAGTGATATCGACGTGAGTTGTTAATTCGTCGGGTGCTGTAACAGGAGAGGCGCACAGTAGTGCGTCTCTCTTGTTTATGTGGTATTATCGTATCATTGTTCCTTGTTGCTCGCGATTTCGGTCTATACCCCAGATGAAAAGTTTCCGATATTGTATTTTGGTAGTTATCAGGCAAATTCAGTGTAGGATACGTTACTGACAAAAAATAATTTCATTCAAGACAGCATTCTTGTGAACGCAGTTACTTTTCTACACTGTACAGATTTCTTTGGATTAACGTTTTTTTCATTTTCAGATTGTGGATTTCCTCCACAAAATCAAACTTTCAGTCAATATGTATATTGTAATCTCTACTTTCAGAATTCATTTTATAAATTTAAATCGAGCCACTTAGGTTGCTTTTGTACAATTCACGAAATTGTGGTATGCAGTTTTTATACTGTAATTCTGCAAAAACTACTTATACAGCAAATTCCATCTTCCTCTTATTTGGAGTATAAAAAACCGACAATAGTTTTCCGTTCGGTTCTGTTAATAATATTGTAAACTACCAAAGAATTTTTCAAAATGATGAATTTTTAAGCGTTTTTCCCACTGTTCTTGATAGAAAATAGTGTCCGATCGGAGTCTTCAAAATAGTTATTTACCTAACAAGTGCGGAAAGTAGTACTTTTCCGCACGCGACGGCAGTTGCCCGAACGACGCGAAGTGAAGTTCGGACAAGCCGTTAAGGGCGGAAAAGACATTTTCCGTAAGAGTTAGGTACAATAGTTTTCCTACGAGTGTTTTTGATGAAAAGACAAGGTTTTTAATAAACATTTTTTTATAATAATGCTACAGAATGACTAATAAGACAGAATAGTTACATAGATCATTTAGTTAGTCCTAAATATCCTCATTTTCAACAATAGAAAAATCGTGCGGAAAAGTAAAAATCGTACGGAAAAGTAAAAATCCTGCGGAAAAGTAATTTTTCCGCACGATTTTAAATCGTACGGAAAAGTACAACTTTCATAACGAAAAATTGTGCGGAAAAGTTACTTTTCGGAGAAACGGAGAAAACTGTATAGTGATATTTACAATAATTTCTGGTACTATATGTGACAGCAATAATTTATACTAACGTTAACCATAAAATATTTCAACTATTTTTTTTTTGTGTGTTGGCATCGACTACTATGGTCATTAGTCATTTATTGGTATTTTACCACTTACTATCCAAGTTATTAGGATTACCAAAAATTATTGTAACTTATATGATAATTTCTTGAATATACCAATTTGTTCTCCAGATTTCTCTCAGTGTAGGTTTTTCCATTTTCAGGTAGCTCATTGGTTGAGACCGTCGCGTTTAAAGCCATTGATGCTGCAGGTGTGGTATTCCGTACACCAAAGAATTCTATTATCGACATTTTCGTCTCTGTCTCTCCTATAAATTCAACGTTGATGCGATCTCACTTATTCTGTCGACAATAGACATCTTCGGTGAACAGAATACCACCCCTGGTCGGGTAGATTGAAATCCTATCGCCTACAGATTTTTATTCTGATGGCCCGACAAAGTGTTAGGAATATCACGTTAAAAGGAAAGACCTCGTTAATCCTTGGCTCGCACAATTTTCGACTTTTGAGGGCTGCCGTTCATGAGGGGACGACAGCTAGTTAAATAAAAAAAAATTTAACAACAATTTGGACGTAACTCGATCCATTCAGTCGTTTTCAGGAAAAACTTGACACGACACGAAGTTTGCTATGAAAATCTGATAACACAGCAAAATAGTCATTTTCTGGGCTAATAATATTACCGGTAAGCGAATGATGAACCCTGTTTTGGTGTTCAAAATATGGCGGATGCGCCGATGTTTATGGAACAACAGTTCATTCTCGGAAACTGTTGGAATTTGAGTCATGGTGTTATACAGAGTGGGCCATTGAAAACGAAACAGCGGCTCTGTAGGTCGGCAGAACCGAGTTATATAAAAACGCTCGGACACGTCAACAACATTTTCGAGGGGGACATCGTTCGCGATGAAATTCACCCGAAATACATTCCATCCCTCGGAGCTGTGACCGCCACCCCTAAATTTTTGAATGGCAACATATGGCAAGTGATACCTCATTTGAAAGGTATTTTCCTTCTTAATATCAAACAACAAAAATAAATTAATTCTATCGATTCGTTTCCGAGATATAGGAACTTGAAGTTGGAAAATCACTTTTTTTTCACTCAATCAATAAAAATAAGATCTAACAATTCAACTGTTTAAAGATAATTATCATTGTCAAGGAATTAAATGATCTAACTGTTTACCAACAAATAACATGCAATTCCGTTTCAAATTCTTATTTCATCTTCAATTACTTGATCGAAAAAATGTTAAAGTTCTTGAGAATCGATAAAAAGACGTTTTCTCGAATTCGACTCCAATGCGCGTACAACAAAAACATGTATGCGATAATTTTTTTCGCCAAATCGCAATTTTGGACGTCTGGCAATGTCAAACTGATCGTTGATTGAACGACATTAGAGTGAATTACAGCTGCTGAATATTTCCTCAATAATGGTGTATACGATCGCGGAAAGAGTTGAAATAATAACAATTTTTTTCAAGAATGATGAGTGCGGTAACCGTACAGCTAATTTGTTCAATGAAACGCATCCAGATAAACTTGTTGCTAGAAAATACGTTCTAGAATTAGTGCAAAAGTTTCGTCAAACTGGATCAGTAGCCAACAAGAAACGAGACCCAGAACGTGAATTTCCTGTGAGAAATGAACCTGTTGAAGTTGCACTTTTAGGACAAGTTCATGCAGACCCAACATTGAGCACAAGGAAATTGGCAAGTGTTACCAATATTAGTAGAACCAGTATCCGCCGAATCCTGAAACATCATAAACTTCACCCCTACAAAATACATTTGGTACACCAATTGAATGAAGATGATTTTGGCGACAGGAATTTTGTGAAATCATGACTACGAAAATAGATGCTGATGAGAATTTTCTTTTCAACATCTGCTTTTCTGATGAGTCTACATTCTTTTTAAATTCGAATGTGAATCGTCATAATTGTCGTTATTGGTCAGATGCCAATCCACATGTTTTCCACGAAGTCCATACTCAAACTCCCGAAAAACTCAATGTCTGGGCCGGTATTTTTGGGGAACGTTTGATTGGACCAGTATTTCTCGACGGTAACCTGACAGGAGAAACTTATTTGGAATTATTGAATGAATTTGTTTATCCACAATTAGTAGACATCATTGAAAATGACAATCGTTACCATGAAGACCACTTGAAATTTCAACAAGACGGGGCACCTCCACATTATGCACAGCCTGTTAGGGCGTTTTTGGATAGAATGTTTCCTGGAAGTTGGATTGGAAGAAGAGGCGCTATAGAGTGGCCAGCCAGATCTCCAGATATAACCCCACTCGACTTTTTCCTGTGGGGTCACTTGAAAAACAAAATCTATGCAACCGAACCAGAATCTCTGGAAAAATTACGACGTAGAATTATTGAAGAATGCTGTCGAATAACGCCGGAAATGCTACGAAATGTGAGGTCTCATTTTGAGCAGAACTTGTACTATTTTATGGAAATGGGTGGTAGACAGTTTGAACATTTCATTGACAATAATAATTATTGCGACAGTTGCTTTATCAGATATTGTTTTTATTGATTGAGTGAATAAAAAGTGATTTCCCAACTTCAAGTTCCTATATCTCGAAAACGAATCGATGGAATTGATTTATTTTTGTTGTTTGATATTAAGAAGGAAAATACCTTTCAAATGAGGTATCACTTGCAATGTATTTCGGGTGAATTTCATCGCGAACGATGTCCCCCTCGAAAATGTGGTTGACGTGTCCGAGCGTTTTTATATAACTCGGTTCTGTCGACCTACAGAGCCGCTGTTTCGTTTTCAATGGCCCACTCTGTATAAGAGTACTGTTTTCCTCGAAATTGCCTACTGAATGTAATAGTAGTTTACCTAACAAGTGCGGAAAAGTCACTTTACGCTCGTGTTAGGTACACTATTTTTTCTACTAGCGTGCAGAAAAACCCAAAAGTTAACATAAAGAAACATTTATTATTAAATACATATCAAAAAATTAATGATTATTAATATTAATATTGAATGTAATAATAATAATAATAATAATACTTTTATTGTTTACCAGCACAAGCATAAATATACAAAATAAAGAAAATGAAAATGTATTTTCTTTTTCATGCTAAACAAATGGCAATTCTGGTTCAGAATGTGAAAGGCAGCCTTTCACTTCTGTTCTTCCACCAGCGCCCAGAATATACTTACATTAAATTCAGATGACGTGCCTAAGGAATAAAATAAAAAGAAAGAAGAAAGAAACAATAGCAAAACAAGAAAGAACGAGAGAGAGAGAGAAACTGGAAGATTCAAGCCTGGATTGGAGCAGATAATTTTGCTGGTTTTATATTTTAGAATTAGAAGATAGATTAGTTTAATCAGATATTACTTATACTTATTGTTTATATTTGGGGTCAATGAAATGAGAGAATGAGTTGTTTTGTTTGATTTTTCAATAAGATTTTTTTTATAATTTGTTTTGAAAGAGCTCATGGATAAAGTCAAAAGAGAACAATCGAGACTATTCAAATTGTTAATTACGATAGCCGCTTTGTAGCTGAAAGATCGTTTATATATTTCTTTTTTATGCTTAGGGACTGTGAGTATTGTAAGACGACGAATATTTAAATTATGAATGTCGGTTCTATAGGAGAGTTTACAATGAAGGTACGGAGGAGTTTTGAATTTCAAGACTTTGTAACATAGACATGCCATGTGTAAATAACGTCTATTATACATGTTTAGCCAGCCTAGTTCTTTGAATTTTAGTAAAATATTTTTCCTTTTTTTATGCCATAGATTAATCTAATACAAGAATTTTGTACTTTCTGGATTCTAGTGGAATCGTTCAACTTCAGACATGGACCATACACTACATCACAGTGGTTAAAATGTGACAGTAAATGTACAGTTCCTGAGCTTCTGCGTGACATGTTCAGTGAAATGTAACTTTGTGCCTACTAACAAACCTAAGTTCTTGTAGTTGGGTTTGAAGGGAATTGTAGAGTTGCCAATTTTTAAGTCTAAAATAGATTGAATATCATTTCTAACATTGTCTGGGCAGAAAATCAATGCACATGATTGGGGTTAACTTTAAGTAAATGTTTGGTTGAAATTGTAAATAGTGCCTCTAAGTCAGTGTTCATGAATTTATTTGCCATAGCAATATTTGAGTGTTCGAAGGCGAAATAAACTTGAGTGTCATCAGCATAAAAGTGATAACCAACATGCATTTCTCTGTGTGTTGCACTTCTAAATATTAGTTCGAGCTTTCTCTTTGCCAATATTCACACAATAGTTATTAAAATTTTTGCTCTGTCTAAATTATTTATTATTGGTTCCCATTTTCAAGTATGATTGTAGTGTTCTCTATTTAATTTTTTTGTGTTTTTGCTCTAATATATCATTTATTATTTTTTTGCATTGATTCTCTGATGGATCCGTATGTGTATCTAACAGTTTTTTTTTTCAGATTGTCTCTTGTTTTGATTAAGTTAATCGGTCCTATAATTAAACATGGTATCAACTTACGATATGTTTATTCTGAATTCATATAGTTTCAATATATTTTTCCAGTTCTCATTTTCCAGCAATGAATTCAGTTTTTTTTTCAATAATTTTCGAAAGAGATTGTTTTTCGATTGTTTTATTATTGTCAGGATATAGTTATATATGCTGGAATAGTGAAATGGTCCGTAATTGCCCTATGAATGGTCTATTTGAATTATTTAATTTATGTCTTTCCCTTCTTATAAAAATATGATTAATGGCTGATGATGTTTCGTTTGTTACTATCGTGGATTCATTAACATATGATATAAAGCCGTTCCCATTCAATATAATGATTTTTTGGTTTACATGGTTCTAATGATTATATTTTTGTTTTTTCGAGCGGTAACAGGCATCGACAGGGTAAATTTTCCACAAAAAATTTCAATTTATTGATAATGCGCGACCTGTCTAGTCCACAATATTTGACACTGAATGAGAATACTTCATATTTCTTTACTCGTTTTACTTTGCAATGAAAAGAGAAATTTTGATTAAAGTAAAATATTTAGACGTCATGAACACAGCAATTGTAAAGTACAGACAAAAGAAACTGTCCTACCTTTCCGTATGCGCAAGAAACTTGTAAGCTTTTGCAAACAAGAAAACAAAACTATTCACTATGTTCCTACGAAAACGTTAACACAACGTCGCGATGGAAGCGTCCCGATGCAGGTAGCTACAAGCGTCGCAAGCGTCACATTCAAACTGAGCAGTGGTCCATTACTCTGGATGCTGGATGAATATTAGCGCATATTTCCAAGAGTTTACCGCTCCAAAATGCTCAAATCCACGTTTAGTATTGTCTTTGTGCAGAGGCGGGCTGTTCTGGTGAGATAAGGAAAAGTATTCGAACGACGTTAAAGTCATCAAAATGATAATTACTGTTAATTATTCATTCATCGATACTCTTCATTTCATTTTGGTGTTTACTGACTTATCAAAACTAGCGAAGATAGAAAAATGTATTTTATCAATTGGAAATTGTATGTCTTATTCAGAAAACATAGCTATCATATACACATACAGAAAAACACGATTAACACACAAGACACCGCTTTATTCCCTTACTTCTACTAAAAGTAACATTATTTCAAAACTCATTTATTTATAATGAGGCGAACATGTTTAACCACCTGTCTCTAACAATAAAAAATAAAACAGCATACGTTCCGCAACATAGACAATATTAAAATCTCTTTCAAAACTAACTTTATTCTGAACAGATAATTGGTCAATACCAAGGATAAAATTACTAAACTTTCAAAAAGTTGTATATACAAGTTAAACTGTGGGGATTGTGATGCAGTTTATATTGGCAGAACTTGTAGACCTATGAAAGTTCGTATAACCGAACATCTAAATTCCAAAAAAATGTCAGCCTTCCGTCAACAACCATAAATTCAGTCCAAATAGAAATTCAAATATTTTACAAGAGTTAGTTCCAGAAATTAGAATTAGATTTTCTTGAAGATTCACACATAAGTAATGAATTACTCAGCAATGATTTTTGTCTTAACTCAAGTTAATTCAAATAGATATTACACCCCTCTTTATGGACGCTTGATTTGAAGTTGCACTCCTTTATGGGGTTTTTCACTTTTAAATTTTGATTTAAACTTCGCGTTTTGTTTTTTCTGCGCTTGGGTTTGCGCATTCACTGATCTAAGTTTCCATTACACTTTCTATCGGATTATCTGCATTTCCTGGTTTTTTGGTTAACACTATTAAAGAGTTATCACATTTAATGATTTTGAAGAAATTTGCTCTTGTAGCGGCACTTCTTTTTGGGTATCTAGTTGTTTTTCTTGGACTGGTAAGGTTCTATCAGACTTACGACCAGCATTTTCAATCTGTAAATAAAGTAACTGAAGGCGATTTCATATAATTTCATAAAATTTCATAAAAATTTCGACAAATTTTTATTGCTTCAGCCTAGAACGAAGTTTGAAGAGTATGCTGGACAGTTGAGTTTCAAACAAATGAAACGAATAATTTCGACAGAGTCGAAATCCCTTTCTCTTCACACTATCCCGCAAAATGGAAAATTTGAAGCGAATATTAAAGTAACATATTCATCGAGGTCAATATTATTATTAATAATGTTGACTTGACTTTCGAATAACTAGTCCATCGAAGTAACTTTTCATTTTATTAGATTTGTATTTAAAGTAAATAAAGAATCCTCGTGAAGCAACGAATACCTTTTTCTTTCTTTGAACTATGTCAAGGAAATCTCATATTTGCACTATCCACGATTTTCTCCGTTCAATCTTCATCACTTTTCATTTCTACTTGAATTAAATTTATAGTTATCAAAAATTCGTTATCTGGATAGATCCCCAATTTCACAAATTTCATTAAATATTGTTGTCAACTAGTTTCTGACGGCCAACCAGCCATAGCTACCTTGGATTACGTACTGTAGATTAGGTCCAATAGTTCCTTAGAGGTATATGCTATTATTTTGAATATATTCGCCGCGATAGTTTGGAATTTTGATAATACTTATTCAATACTAAGAATGCTAAGAATATTATTGGTGAAACATTTGTATATCAGATAATTATAGGTTCTTAGTTGCCAAAGAAAATGAGAACTGGCTTTATGACAGGATTTCGTTATTATTCGGATCTGTCACTGTTGTTGCATGAAACTGTCGGTTGCCTAGCAACAGCGGTTAAAAAAAGTGCACTTTTTTTACGCTTCTCCGTTTAATAATGAAATCGTATGTTGATAGTGAAATATTGTAATACTTTACGCACACAAACCACACAAAAAAGTGGACTTTTTTTGACAGTTGTAGAAAAACATACATATAGGTATTACAAGTAGAACTGTATGATTGAAAACATAAATTTCTCAAATATTTATTCATAACATTTTTATTCACCACATTGTTTGGGGAGCTTTATTGGTCACACTCTCTGTAGGGCAACTCATCTCATCGGTAATAATCCGCTCACAAATTGGCTCGCTTCTCTGAAACAGAGCAAAAAAAATCACTTTCAGGCATTTTTGTGGTCGATAATGAAACCGTTCATACTTCCACGCTTGACATGTTTACTAAGATCCACCCGATCAGTTTGAGCTTTCTTACCATTTTTCATAAACTTTGACATCGACCAAACGTTTCTCCATGGGGATTATTTCCTTCAACAAATAGCAGAATTTACTTTGGGAGATTTTCCAACGCTTGGTTGTTTCGACGATTCCTGAGAGTAGACGATTTTTCTATTTTTGATAACAACTACCGGTCCAGATCTTCGTAGATCGCACAAGTTGTTCGATTGTAATTTTTTTCGTGAAACGTAATAAACAATTCCTTCGACTTTCGTAACTAGCTAATGGGCAAACATTATTCACGGTAATCTTATGTATCTGAGTAATGTTATTATAAGAGAATTAGTAATCCAGAATCAAAAATAGAGGATTGTTTACACAATATAAAAATTCCGTCCTATTTGCGTGTATTTAAATTGAAGTGAATAAATGTGATATTATTAAAGCTGTAGTGTTTATTTTCACAAAATCCTATAACGTATACAAGTATCTTGTAAGTAGGAAGAACTGCATCAATTACATTATATTGATTCGCAAGGTCATTCGAATATAAATAAAGTTCATCAACTTATTTTTTTTTTTTAATTGAAAACTTTTCAATAATACCACTATTAGTAGGTACGTGAATTAATAGGCCACACTCAAAATATACCTTTATAAATGGTTATCTCCTATTAAAATGAATATTAAAAAACGTCCCAAAATTGTAATCTAATTGGAAAATTACGTAACTCCTATCAGTCCTACCTACCTTCAACATCCAAAACCACTCCCATTTTCATATGTATTTAGTTTCATGATTTACTTATATACGATAAAACTGTTTTTTCATAATAACCTTTGAGTAACATGTTGAAGGGCAAAAGCCACTGTTATGTTTTGGTAACGTTATTTACTTAATTGACACTTTCAATAATTTTATTTTTATCATACTTAAAAAAATGTCTCGAGCTTCGTTTACTACAAAACACAATCATTATTTAGTTATACAGTGACCGCCAAAAAGTATGTACCATATGGGAAATAGTAATTTACGTAACAAGTACGGAAAACACTGTTTTTTTGGACGAGTGGACAAGATTCTGCGAGTCCAAAAAACTGTTTTCGGACTTGTTGCGTACACAATTTTTTCGGCAACCGTGTAGAATAACAAATCGAGACACATTTATTGATTATATTTCATGGTAGAAGAAAATTTCGAACATTTTAATTCTTATTTGTATTAAATATCGAAATTCGAACAGAAGATAGGTACTAACAGAAACAGTCTAATTCTTATTTATATAAATATTTATATTGAAATTCCAGCATTTCCCGGACTAGTCCGGAAAGTGATACTTTCTCAAAGAAAAATCGTCCGAGAAGTAGGTACTTCCCAGACGGTTGCCGAAAAAAGGTTTATTATTAGAGTGTTGAAAAAAATGTTTTTGTGCATGTTCGATAACCTGAAAATCGATTTTGACACATGTCACGTGATCTCGAAAAGGCAAAAAGTGGGATAAAATGGCAAGGTATCAAAAAAGTTATTTGAAAAAGTTGCTTAGAATTAAATTTTATACACATATGCGAAGTTTGAAAAGATAATGAGAGAAAATTGAAAATAGCTATTTTTTTTTAATATTTTCCTAGCTGTATAAAAATATCAAATTATTATCCTATGAATAGCTTGATGATACTGAAACATTTGTATTTCAATGATAATGACAAAACTTTCTCATTTTCTCTACACCAGTGAGCACTAAATAAAAAAAATTGGATTTTGTTAAAACCCTGGCTGGAACATTGGTTCGTATCTAACGGTTATATCAGAATTCCACGACCATTGTGATGACATGACACTCCAGGAACATGGTGTTTTCCAGATTATAATCAAGTTTCGATGATAATCGTGCCAGAGCGTTTCACTTCGCATGCAATGTTGAAAACTCTAGCCTCTTTAATTTGACGTACTATTTTTAAGATTATGTTCGAAGTGAAACGTTCGTGCACGATTATCATCAAAAATTGATATTTTTATACAGCTAGAAAAATATTAAAAAAAAATAGCTATTTTCAATATTCTCACATTATTTTCTCAAATTTTGTATATGTGTATAAAATTCAATTCTAAGCAACTTTTTCAATAAATTTTTTTCGATATCTTGCCATTTCACCCCACTTTTTGCGTTTTCATAGTAATTTTTTTCAATTTGCCGCCATACCAGTGATCACGTGACATGTGTCAAAATCGATTTTAGGTTATCGGACATGCACAAACTTTTCCAAGAATCTTTTTTCCAATACTCTCATAATAAACTTTTTTCCCATATGGTACATACTTTTTGGCGGTCACTGTATATCTTAGTTTTTGATCCCATTCACTTTTCGAAATAACATTCATAATGAGTTAACTCCTGATATATGTCACGTTAATTTTCTGAACTGAGTAACTTCTTCTAGGAATGACTTTAGTTAATCTCAACTCAGTACTTTATTCTAAACTTTCACAACTATTAATTATATTGTTTTGTTTCGTGCTACTCTATAATTGGATGGGTAAAACCATCTGTTGAGTGACCTATTAATGTAAATAAATAAATAAATTTCCTTAATAAACAAAAATTAATGGATTTTTGAACGTTTCAGATATCTACTTAAGTTCCGAAATTTAATACCTATATCATTTTGTAAATTTCCAAATAGACACCCAGTATGTGTTAGGGTCAATGCATAGTCCGAATAACAAAATAGAAATCGACATAATACAAATATGTTATATTTTTTCATGTGGTAGGCTTCACGGACACCATAATATTTCATGCTTTTCGCGCAATCATTCATCTGTCGACAGCTTTCTTTGAGTCCATGGTTGAATAACCCTAGTGTCGAACGCGCATTTGTTTTCCGGGTGAGAAGGATTTTTATGTCCGGAACATTTTACAGTAGCCGAAGAAAGTAATATACCATTAGTGTTCAACAATTACGTAGTTACAGTTAGTTTTTGTTGTCTGAAAAACACAGAAAACGGTTGGAAAGTTGAATCACAGCCAGTTATTCATTCAATGATAAATACTTTATCCGCATCCATAATATTTTTACATACCGGGTGACACAGCAGACATGTAACAGTCTGTAGTTTTTTTCATTTGAAGAGATAAAAATTTGAATTTTGCAGTATTTACGTAATCAATAATGTCGCTTTCTTTAAACATAACGAATTTTTTTTTCCACTACCTATTTGACCGGCAGTAACCTCGACTTTTTTATAATTTTTTTTTTAATGGCACCCGTATTATGTAGCCGTGGATTACATGGTCTTCTCATGATGATTGTAGATTGTAGGGGGACAGGCTGTACAGCCTCACGAGCACTTCGACCTTCAAGTTCATTTGTGCGTAGCCCTTGATCTATTCGATGCCTGGGATTCCGAGACTTCTTGTGAAGTTTATCAGTTTCCTGGGAGCTGAGTTCCTGATGTCGGAGGGCGTTAAGAAGGCCCCTTCCTCTTCGCCATTCACAAAACAAATGTTCTGCAGTTCTCGTAGTAGCGGCAACTATCACTCTCAGATTTATCCATCTTTTTGAGGTGGTACCCCAGAGGGCAGTGTCCAGTGAGATGTCCCGTTACCATCTTCAAGCCTTTCTTGTCCAATTCGAGAAGCTGTTTAGGTTTCTTTGGCGATGGGCACACTAGTCTTTTCGCTTGTCTTTGTCCTGGCACTTTATTCCAGTGAGATTTCATCTCATTGATTTTTCCGTGTCGGAACTCTTCTTTTAAGTGGGCTTTGGAGAGTCCACAGGAGAGTTCTGGGCCGGAAAATTGTGTTTGTCTCTTCTTTGGCAAGCGATCTGCTTCTTCGTTGCCTTTGATTCCTCTGTGACCCGGCACCTACATCAGGATGACCCGATCGTTTGCTGCCAGTTGTCTCAGGGATTGTTTACAGTCCCAAGTCAGCTTAGACTCACAGGTGGATAACCTCAGAGCTTTTAGTGCTGCTTGGCTATCTGACAGTATATGGATTTCTGCCCTTCGAGTGCCTCAAGGCATTTCTGGGCGCAATTCTATAGCATGTACTTCTGCTTGGACGATGATTGGGGTTTTGAGAGCCAGAAATTTGGTACTGTAACGCCCACTCCAACCCTTTCGTCCATCTTAGATCCATCTGTGTACCACACTGATGCATCTCTTTCCAGTTGAGGTCCGTTCTCTGTGCAAGTTTAGTGGCTGTTTATGGCCATTTCAAACTGCATTTCGAAGTCGTACCTAACTGGCATGAAATCTGTCGGTTTAGACATGGCTTCTAGGGAAATATGTTCCAAAATCTTTGAGTTTCCGATAAGATTTCCTGCATTTAAGTTTTTTGTCTGGCTCAGTCTGAAGGCACTGTTTGCTGCTTCTTTCATTACACATAGGTGCAATGGCGGAAGGTTTAGAATTACCTCTAAGGCTGCAGTGGGGCACGTAAATATTGCCCCTGTTATTCCCATATAAGATAGCTGCTGCACTTTCTGCAGCTTGACTTTTGTGCCGAAATTTCTCATCTGATGATAAAACTAATGAATAACTTACATATTACAAATATATTCCAACGCAAATACTTCACTACTAACGTTCAAGTGCCGCCCATCGTTTTCCTGACATCTCCTGACTTTCTGAACAATAGCTCTGATTACATTCAGTAGCTGTTCTTGGGTAATTTCATTGATGAAAGTTCTTACTCTCATTTCTAAGTCGTCGCGGTTGCGTACTGGTGTTCTACATACCTTGTCTCTGAGGCGACCTCATATGAAGAAATCCAGTGGCGTAATATCTGGAAATCTGGGTGGCCACCTAATGGGTGGGTCCATTGGTTCCTATCCAGTTTTCTCCAAATCTGTTTAAATAATGCACAACAATATTACTGTTGTATATACAACAAGTCTTATATTGTGGTAATTGTTCAAGTCCTAGTTTGATTTACTCCTGCAAAAATCCCAAATATATCTTACCAGTTAATAGGACTTCAAAAATTATTGGTCCGATTATTCTAATTCCAAACATTTCTTAATCATAGATTGAATCCAAATCAGTCTTGAAAGAGGCCTTCTCTCATAAACCTCTCATTTTCTTGTGCCCAATAACGCGTGTTTTTACGATTGAATAAATCCATGTTGGTGAATCGTGACTCGTCCGAAAAGAGAATTCGGTGGTGGAAACGATTATCCATCTTATAGTTTCGCAAAAACCAATCACAGTAAACCGTCTTCCTGTTATAATCGCCTTCGTACAAATGCTGGTGAATTTGATAATTTCGATTCACGCTACAATTTCTCCTGCACTCTCCGAATATTAACAACATATCGACTTTCTCGTTTCCTGAATACATGTTTGGTCTCTAACTAAACGATGCAATTTTAATCAGTACAAAACTGACGTAGACAATCGAATAATATTTACCTGTGAAACACAAAACATTTTGTGTATACGGCCTACTAGGAACATTTTTATGTTGCAATATCGAGGCTAATAGACTTGTGAATTGGTGTATTATAGTTCATTCATAGAGCGTGGGGGAATATTTTAGTTATATGTTTCCAAATGGAAAGATCATGTTATGGCTACATGGCCAAAAATAAATAAAGACTGATACTTTCTTCACATGTAGCCAAAAAAAAACATGTTGCTATCTCATTTTTTAAATATCGTGAGTTATTTTCAGATATTTTTTATTAATCAAAGAAATTATTGACAACCTACAGGAATAGAGCATTGTCAGCTGACGTCACAACATGGCGGTGATCAGCTGATAGGGGGACAAACAAAGAATTTGAGGTTGAAAAGAAAATTGTTTTTTTGCGGTGGTTAGTGGTTAATTGTAATTTTTTTGAACTGTACTAAATTTAGTGATCCTATTATTTGATAATATTTTGAAATAAGCTTGTTTCAGATGAGAAATCGTATAATTTTACTAATAACTTAGCTGTTAATTTTGCGATCTTTGACAATAAATATCTACTGTAATACGAATCTTTCCGTGTTTCATAACATCCACTAATGATGAATAGTGAGTAGTGACTAGTATGTCTCTCTACTCCAGCAGTTTCTACATGTCTCTGCCATGTTTGTATAGAAGGAAATTTGGAAATTTCACGTGCTAGTCTGGATCGGATCGGTTATAACAACACAAGTCTTCATGATTTATGTTCTCAAATCTAAAAGAGAAAACTGTTTGTATGATACCTATCATCATAACAACGTATTTTTGAATTGGAAAATCCATGTTTATAACACCTCCATAGACTTATGCACTCCATACTAGGAATCGCACGTTAAAAGGTAAGACCTCGTTAATCCTTGGCTCGCACAAGTTTCAACTTTTGAGGGCTGCCGTTCGTAAGGGGACGACAGCTGGTTAACGAAAAAAAAATTTAACAATTTTTTTAAACAATTCAGACTATACACAATGAATTAATACTCACTAAAATCCCAAGAACGTGTTTTTAGAAATTTTTTCGCAGAAAATCCACAAACACGGCACGCGTAGTCTTATGGAAAAGAACAACAGAACTGTCAAATTACGTCACTAACAGTGCTCTATTGGTATCAGGTTTAAAAAAAAACTGAAATTATATCGGTTAGCTAATGCTCTTTAGATTTTCAAGCCTATACCAAGAATCGAAAGATTATCTAATGTGGCGGGTAACATCAAACTTAATGTTTTCCAGTAAAATGCAATTCGACAGAAAATTGAGAAACGAATGCCACTTTAAGAAAGCGCTATCACTGATTATGTAACTTCCGCGAATTTCAAATTTTTATCTCTTTAAATAAAAAACTACAGGCTGCAACATTTCTACTGTGTCACCCGGTATACTTAGAGACAATGAGCCAATGATGCATAACTTTGTCGTATTGTTGGTATTGGTAAACTTGTAGAAAACCGATAGACCGATTAGTGAATATTTTTTTTACAAATCAATTAAAGTTCTAGAGCAAGAAATCAAAACCACGGTGTCGGAGAACTTGCAAGAAATTTAGAAAATGAATGAAATAAGTATTCATTGGTAACGAACCTTTATATAAAAGGATAAGTTTGCACAATACGCCAGTAATACTCTCGACGTTCGTAATTCAAGTGCATCAAAATGTGTTTCAAGGTAAATCCTTTTTGTGATGTTTTAGTCATATGACGGTGTCGGTCAACAAATGTGTATCAAACGAATCTGTGATTTTTTTCTAAATAATTTCTCAGGCGTAAAAGATGTATCCCATAACATAATTTTGTGCTTCACTTCCGGTTTCTGAAGGAAATCGCAGAATTTATTGTACAAAGAAATTCAAGTTATTATCATTTCATTCGTAAATAATGTTTTCCATCTCCTAAAATTTTATGTTAGTTCTTAAATTTGCTCTTTCCCACATTCTGCTGCACCCTTACGAACAACTCTGAGAAGTCTTCAGGAGATATGTTTGTGCTAAAATTTATGAGGGTCTTACCTTTTAACATGCGATCCCAGCACGGCTCAATATGTTTAATGTAGCTGCTCATCATCGGTCATAAGAACCGCATATTTTTTTTTTTTACTATGTCCATTTTTCAAGACCATTCCAAATTCCACGAAATCCCTCAGATAAGTGTGAAACATTGGAATTCCAATTTTTTTCGAAAATATGAACAGAATTGAAAAGGGGAACATTCTCCATGAAAATGGAAAAATGAAAAATGTGACTTATTTGCAATATCTAACAGAAAACAACTACTTCCCCGGCACAAGCCACGCTGGACATTGAACTACATCTGATAGATATTGTGAAAAGACTCTAACTGAAAAGGAAAGAAAAAATCTGAAAGTGAAAATTTGCATTTTCATTCAGATAGCTGACTTTTTTAATTCTTTCTAGTTTTCCTTGAACAAATCATTAAATAAATTAGAGTCTTTTCACAATATCTATCAGATGTAGTTCAATGTCTAGCGTGGCTTGTGCCGGGGAAGTAGTTGTTTTCTGTTAGATATTACAAATAAGTCACATTTTTCATTTTTCAATTTTCATGGAGAATGTTCCCCTTTTCAACATGAATACCTCCCAAGAGGTTATCTTGAACGATGGAAAATAGCGACTAAAGTTTGTCTTTCAGTCGCAGATGATTCCACAAAAGATTTTATAAATTTCCTATTCATATTTTCGAACTAAAATCATGAACAGAATGTTCATAAGATCTGTTGTGGAATCACCTGCGGCTGAAAGACACACTTTAGTCGCTATTTTCCATCGTTCAAGATAACCTCTTGGGAGGTATTCATTCAATGAAGCAAGGTCCGCTTAATTCTCTCGCATTAAATCCCCAATATATTTTTGTCGACGAAAATCTATTTCGCTTTTCCAAGCTCATCAGAGATCAGAAAAATTGGAAAGCAGGCTCTTCTGAAGAGCCGTCATTTTAATGTACAAAATGTAAACAAAAGTTGCCATATTGGAACGAAATTATAAAAATATATTTTTTCTGCAAACGTCAAGAAATGACAAGGTTCACGCATTGACAACAATATGCGAAGTGACTCATTTTCCTTCGTTACCATGACACTTGTATATTAACGAACTCTTCATTTTTGGAATGGGTAAACATATATTGAACGAATTTCTTGTATTACGTCGAGATATACTAGATATGCATGCAATTTCCAAAATAAGAATGCAAGGCAAGGTCAAGATTTTGTGTTTTGTGAATAAGGACCTACAGGAGTCCCTGAATCCGGCTTTACACAATACATATATTTCAATATCTCCTCTTTTTTGCAGTACAGAACCCTATTAGATAAATATTGGCAAGATGTTCCCAAAAACAGATACCATATCGCAGATGGGAATCAATGAGAGCAAAGTACAAATTTTTGGCCGCAATTCTGCACAATTCATTTGCTGGCAGCAGCTGCCTGAGAAACTCTTTTGCAGAGATTATTTATATAATTTGCAAAATCCAAATAAGTCAAATTTTTTTAAATATATTGACATTCTGCTATGAAATAATATATCGCTGAACTTTGTCATCTCGTAAAATAAGTTTCAGTTTCCACCAGAGATTCACTACTTGACTTAACTTGAAATCAAGACAAGCTCAAGTCAAGTATTTATTTTTGAAATTGAAGGTCAAGTAGTTACACATCAAGTACTTGTAAATCAAGCAACCTATAGTAAATTCAAGTTAAACTCAAGCCAGTATATAAACAATAGTGGTAAAGACGTGATCAACGCGTGCTTTGCTCGTGATCGAGGAAAGGCTATTGGTCTATGTTTCTCAGGCAGGTTTGAGTGGGAAACACGCCCTGCCTATTTCACCAATCCGACATCGATGATCACGAAGTAACAGCGTTCATTTGTTTTGATGCGGCTTGACCTGGAGTTGTATAGACTATAGACTATACTTGATTTTTCTTAAAAAACTAGTACCTTTTTGTATTAATCTGATCAACTGGCAAAACGCAATAACAATAAAAATATATGGGTGCAAAATAAAAAGAACGAGTTAGTAAAATACAGTACAATAATATTCACGTAATAATGTCCCACTCTTACATGGCAAAATAGGTTGTATTTTTAAATTCTCTGTATAAAAATGTATAGCATGTGCCACAATTTTTGCTAGATTGCTTGAATCCTATAGATTTTTGTAGATATTCAAAATTGAAAAAAAAACAGCCACAAATCAAAAATTATTAAAGAAAATAAGATATGGACGTGTAGATTATTCAATTGTGTCACAAACTACTACATAGCTATAGCTAGAATTTAATAATTGTTTTACCTTCTCAAGTCAACTCAAAACTGAAATTGTGCTACGCCTATATTAGAGGTTTTTGCACCGGATCTATTAATTTTTTTTTCGTAGACTTTAGTATGTTTAGCTAGCAAATGTCGCCTTAGTGAAGATGTTCCGCAGTTTTTCATTTCCAAAACCGCCGTACATAGGGTACATTTGCCTTGTTTCTGGGTATTTTTATTACTCTTAAGATCTTGCTCGACTATGAAATAATTCATAATTTTTTTTTATTAGATACACTTTTATCAACTTCAACTCGTTCGGCCTTTGATGGTGCCGACCCTTCACTGTCTACTTCTGTCTATTAGATATTCTGAGCCGCTGCTTTGAAAAGGTTCCGATTCCATCACGGACAAATCACTTAAATCAAATATAAACAATTATTCTCTAGCCGCCACTCTTTATCCTTGATCAACGCTGCTCTACTATAGGTTTATTCGTTTGCATCAAGGTGTAGTGTAGTGTAATTTATACCACATTTTGAATCGAGTGTACCTGAGTACAGTTAAACCAAAGGAATATGTCAAATGAATCAAATCGAGTGTAAATCACACCAGGTGTAGAAAAGTGCTACACCTCGACCCCATTTGTAGTACAATAGGTAATCTCTCAAAGGCAATGAAAGCATAATTTATTCACGGAACAAATATATGTGGTTAATGCAACTGACACAACGAGTAATTTTGACCAGTGTAAATGATATCAGAACTTTAAACATTCAGATGTGAGATGTGTGCACTGTAATCCGTATCCGCAATAATTAAGAATGAATCAGAATACACTAGGATGGTCATATGGCGCAATAGAAGTTTGAAATGATGACAAACGATATGAACAATCAAAAATACGTGTCATAGTTCTACAGAAATCCTATTCTTAGAATGAAACAATCTGAAAGACATTGGTCCTTAAACAGGATGTTTCAATTTTCATTTTTGTTCGAGAATATGAATAGTATGTTCATAAAATCTGTTGTGGAATCATCTGCGGCTAAAAGACAAACTTTAGTCGCTATTTTCCATCGTTCAAGATAACCTCTTGATGAATATTCTCCATGAAAATTGAAAAAGGAAAAATGTGATTTATTTGTAAAATCTAACAGAAAACAACTACTTCCCCGGCTAAAGCCACGCTGGACATTGAACTACATCTGATAAATATTGTGAAAAGACTGAAAAGAAAAAAATCTAAAACTGAAAATTTGCATTTTCATTCAGATAGTTGATTTTTTCAATTATCTCTAGTTTCCATTAGTAGATAGATAGGGAGAATGTTATTAAAAAATTTCACTCACAGAAATCGTTCATTTCATTGAAGCAAAGTTCGCTTTTCTCGCAGTTAATCCCCAATACATTTTCGTGAATCGTGGGCAAAACTTCAAACTTTTGTTCATGAAAATAAACCCTTACAAGAAAACCGACGGTGGCGGTGCACTCAAGTGTCGCGGGATATTCGAAAAACAGCCCGCGGATTCATTTGTTTTCTCGTAATCAAGTTGGCGAATGTCTCTCGTTTAATCCCACAGATTTGCAGGTATAAATCGGTACACCAGGGTTTTTAGGCATCTTAAAGCGCACAGTAGTGCGTCTCTCTTTATGTGGTATTATCATATCATTGCGTTCCTTGTTGCTCGCGTAGATTTCTGTCTATACCCCAGATAAATTGTTTCCGATACTATAGGAATAAATAGGTCCCTATTATTAGTATTATTGTATGAAAAAAACTAAAGATTGAATAGTTGTGTTCTGTCATACTTTGGACAAACAAGGCAAATCTGAAAATTTTGTGCTATTCTTACAAAATCGTTCTTTCATAGGTCACGTTACTGACGCTGGTATGTCTGGGTGTAGGTTTGGCAGCACAAAAGCTACAGGAGAAGAGACAAGTGAGCAGTATTACTTCGAAAGAAGATCACGTGCCTGCAGAAACCGGTTTCGGAAGCCCAGCTGCTGCTGTGCAAACTGGAAACAAGTTTTTTCAGTGAGTTTCTTCAACTTTGGATGTTATTACCTATTCAGAACCTCTGCGAGTTTGTTTAAAAATATCTCATGTGGACAAACTTATGCAACAATTGATACCTTCTTTGAATGTCAATGAAAGTATAGAAGTATTCAAACTTGGCCAGTTTCGCGCTTTTACGCTAGTCGACACACTTTGGTCGGCAAAGTTCCCGCTAATTTTAGTTCTGTATACAATTGGTTTGTACTTCCGTTTCATACCATTTAATGTTAGGTTTTAAATGGTCGGAATAATATTCACCTGTTTATTCATTAGAGATATGGCATTGAATCTTAAGAGGCCATGAGCGCAATCACATTTGGGACGCTTTATAGGGTGAAAGAATCAATTGATAACTCAAAAACGGTTCGACTTATCGATTTCAAACAAGGACAGGCTTCTAGAGGACGTTTGATTCTACGTAAGTGCTGTAATAGAAATTGAATTTTTAATCCACTTTTTCACAAAGAAAATCTTTAACATGTTCCCAAAAATGCAGTTACATTGAAGCAATTTTTTGGGTAGATGAAAAAATTATTTCGAAAAAACAATACAGCACGTACATAGATAGACCTTTCTTTTTATACCAAATTCATTTCGATCGGATAAAGATTGCTTCAAATTTTAATGGAAGAGAAATACCACTGCAGTTACTTCGACTATCCATGAAAAGAATCTTGAGGTGCTGCCGCAGACATAGTTACATGGAATCGAACGTCCTCTAGAAGCCTGTCTTTGTTTAAAATCGATACGACGAACCGTTTTTGAGTTATCGACTCTTATATCCTAAAAAACGCCCCAAATGTGATCGCGCTCATGGCCTCTTAACCATACAACCTCAATTTCTCAAAATTTAAAGATATTATAACTAAATAAACTTATTAAATAATTACTTGTGTACGACATTTAATCTTAACTCGTATTATTATATAAAATAAAACCAACTCATTTCGAAAAATTGTCTATTCGGAGAGTTATACATTCGAAAAGTTGTCCTTTCAAATAAATATCCTTTGAAGAACTGTCGTTCGAATAACTGTCATTCGAGTTTGTTACAAAACTTTTCCGTCAACCGTAACTTTCAAAAATAGATACATCTTACTTTCAATGTTTATTTATTCAACGATACGATAAAAAACAATCACTATTTCTTTTTTATATCAACTCAAAGATAGTTTAATTTTCCTTAGTGGTAGTTTTATTTCATTTTTCAAATAAAAAAAAAACGCCCTCATGTGGGTTTGAACTGTCGACCTCAGTATCACCTCTCTCGGCTGTCAGGCCAACGTTACCATTACGCCACGTGACTTTCAATGATTTCAAGTGACAACTGGTGTATTGAAAATTTTCTGAAATGTCATTTCAGAATTGACAAATAAATAATGTCAAATAGTACTTACAAATAGAAAATGTTTTAGAGTAATGTATGTTGCGTTGCATATAATAAAATCGTTAATTAATTGAAAATCATTCATTAACAGGGGTCATTAATCATCGATTTTTGAGTGCGTTAAAATACATCATACATTAACGGTCGACGGAAATAGTTATTGTATTACAGTGGCGGATCCAGGGTACTGGTATGGGGTGGGGGTAATGAATATAAATATTCTCATATAAGAAAAGTAAAAAATTAATAGACATGAAATAATAAAACCAAGCAATAAAGTAGTTCGGATTGTAAAAAATTGCTGTTAGAAGTATTTGAAACACTCAAATTACGATATTTTGAAACATACTGCGTTTATCCTCAGACCTTAGGACGGCAGTATAAGTATTTTGGAATAGGTTTGGGGGGTAATTAACTCCTTACCCCCTGAATCCGCCACTGGTGTATTAATAAGGGCGATTAATAATTGAGATAATTTAAAGCGCTAGCGACCGAGCACGTTAATGTTCGAGATTGTTAAGCGCCATTTTAATTCACGAGTTTATTACAGAACTTTTCCATCGACCGTACTTTTCAAATATAAAGATATTATTATCTTACATTCAATTTTTATTTATGCAACGATAAACAACAATCACTATTTCGTATTTATATTAACTCTTCAATTTTCCTTAGTGGTAGTTTTATTATTATAAATATTAGTTAATATTCGGTCATTCATTAATAGGGGTCATTAATAGGAGTCATTAATCAACGATTTTGAGTGCGTTTAAATACATCATAAATAAACGGTCGACGGACAAAAACTATCAAAATAAGTATGCCTACGATGTGATTTGATCTTATCGCTAAATGAAGGCAATTTCTTAAGAGGAAGTTGTACTATAAAGCAATGTACGCAAGGGTTTGGAAGTCTCTTACTTTTTTGGTTCATTTTTTCCTTTAAGTGAATTAATGGTTATTTAACAAACAAGTGTATTAATAAGGGCGATTAACAATCGAGATAATTTAACGCGTGAGCGGAGCGAGCGCGTTAATGTTTGAGATTGTTAATCGCTATTTTAATTCACGAGTTTGTTACAAAACTTTTCCGTCGACAGTAGTTTTCGAAAATAGAGATATCTCACTTTCAATGTTTATTTATTTAACGTTACGATAAAAAACAATCACTATTTCCTATTTATATTAACTCTACTCAAAGTTAGTTTAATTTTTCTCAGTGGTAGTTTTATTTTATTTTTTATTATTTATTTTCAAATTGAAATAAAAAAAAAAAAAATTACCCTCGGTGGGTTTTGAACTCTCGACCTCAGTGTTGCATGTCAGGTGAACTTTACCATTACGCCACGGGACCATATATGGTTTTGAGTGACAACTGGTGTAATGAACATTTTCTGAAATTTTATTTGAAAATTGACAAATAAATAATGACAGATAGTACTAACCAATATAAAATGTATAAGAGCAATGTATGTTGGGTTGCATATAAGCAAATCGTTGATTAATATAAAATCATTCATTAACAGGGGTCATTAATCAACGATTTTTAGTGCGTTAAAATACATCATAAATGAATGGTCGACGGAAATAGTTATTTATGGTACTAGTGTGTTATGTTGAAAATAAGTCACGCGAGAAAGATTTATACCATGAGGCCGTCAGGCCAAGTGGTATAAATTCTAAAGTGACTTAGAAAACATAACACATGAGTGGCATACAATGTTTTATCCAACACATGATAGTTATGACTGCCATTATTAATGTCATTTTAGACAAAGTAAACTATCAAATAACACACTAGTGAGTTATAGTCCATAACTCACTAGTGACTTATGGATTATAACTCACTAGTGTGTTATTTGATAGTTTACTTCTCTACAATTACATTAATAATGACAGTCATAACTGTCATGTGTTGGATAAAAAAATAATTGCATATTGGTAATATTATTTAATTTTTTTTTAAGCAATGTTTTTTGATAATTTTTTTAGAACCAAATCAAAGGGAAACAAGGGAATATAGATTAGATCTTTACCAACATGTTTTCATCCACTAATAATGAAGAATAAACCTTGAAAGTTAGGGACAACGAAACCCTTGCATAGCAACATTTTGTATCACTTCCCCTTAAAAAGATTGTTCTGAAAGGAAATCTTGATGAACGTCAAAAATAATTAAAAGAAAGAAATGTCTTATAAGATTTGGTGCAGATCCCTTTTCAACATTCATTAATCATTTTTATGACTAGGGATATTTACGTGGCAATGGAAAAGCCGAACGAACTAGAATTTGGTCACGTACGTGAGACACCGCACGACTGGGAGCAACGATTCGAAAAGATCAATTTGAAAAACTTGAAACGACAAGGAAAGGTGCCCGCATTTATATTTCATACAATAACCCCTGGGTAAAGGTGAGTTTATCGGGCTTTACCTTGAAATTAAAAAAAAAGTGGTGTCACTTACTTGGTTTGATCTCACGAACACAAATCTGAAAAATCGTGGCTCTCTCAAGTACTTTTCGAGTTATCTGAATTCAGAAGGGCATAACTCAAAAAGTACTTGAGAGCGGCTCGAAATGTTTTCAGATTCATGTTCAGGAGATCAAACTACCCAAATAACAACACTTTCATTTCAATTTCAAGATGCAGCCGATAAACTAACCTCTGTTGTGGTAATTCTTTCGCGCTTTGATCCGCTGAAAACCCTATACAAATTCTAGCTTCTTTAACGCTTTTTTCATTGCCACCACCCTTCATGTGCTTACTGCGATTAATGCTTTTTTTTCTATGTACTAACAGATATATTCATAATCCTTCTGAAGACCACGTGGACCATGGACACAAAAGAGGCAACGACCATCATTTCATAGAACGTCATGAGAAGGAACGCCCTCACGCTGGAGAATTCAAAACTAAAGTAATGATTATCTTTATTTAATTACTAGTTAAACCAGCTTATATTGCTTTATAGGGTCGGTCTTTTCTCATTAGATGAAAAACTTTACCTATAATCCAATCCCTATAAGAAGTGGAAATCTGTTATCAAAAGGCCGGCCTATAATGCAGTAGAATTTGAAGTATGTTTTCTGTTGGAGAGTGTCATCAACGTCTTCATATATTCATCGTGAGAACTAAGAACGAGAATTAAAATGTTTTCCTTCAGTCTTCAGGTCAACACGAAGAACCAAACCCTGTAGTGTTTGATTCGAATTATTTTAAATATTTGTTTCAATGTGCTTTTATATAGTATCTCAGCAAAATGTGGTGTGCCCAAAAACAACTATAATCAAATTACCCTTTTGTCTTGTTCTCATTCCCATGAAAAAGGATATCCGGTTAATGTTAAGAAAACATCTTAAGAACCAAGTGAAATTAGGTAGGAATTGGTGTTTTCCTTGGCTTCTGTAAGCCTACGAGAACATTCCCCAAGTATTGAGTTCCAAAGCTTTGTTGTTCAATGCCCTGAGAAAGAGATCTTTTGACAAATCTCCAAAATGACGACAAAAGGGTGTGAAGTTGTCGGGTTAATTTCAATGAAAAGTGTTAAGGGTGGCACATATGATATTTTAAGAAAACATCAACAATGGATATATCTATAGTGAAAAAGGAGACAGATCGCCAACTTTGTTGCTGTGTTATAGAAAAGTGGGCGAGTTTGTGAGTAAGGCCTGACTGACGAAATGAATCAAGGGCCGATCGGATGTGTTCCTTATATCCAGCTGGCGCAAAATGGAATAAATGAATTCTATCAAGTTAATGGATCCTCATTCCAGAATTTTGGCCAAGTCCATATTATTGGTATCGTTTACATTTCTTTCCCGTTAAATACAAATATCAGTTTTAATTTTTCGGAAAAGTTGACATTTTTTTACTTTTAATTATGCTTTTGAGAATGACTTCGAAACACGGATTGTAAAAGGTTTCATTTAATATTTTTTTCTATCCCTTCTATAAACATGTAATGTTTCTTGGGGTAATATAAAGTTGTTTGATTGATAAGTTAGACAATGGTAGGGCAACAAAATCATTCAGTTTCAACCATTTAGCTGGAATAATTTCCACAAGATTGTTCATTCCAAAAACTACCTCACTTACATATTTTCCATGTGACCTTAATTTCCTAGAAAAGATGACTCTTATATTTCAATAAAAAGACATGTCTTTCACTTTCTTCAAATTTATTTTCAGCGTGACACGCATCATTCACACTGGTATAGAAGAAACTCCCATCATCACAGCCAAATTCATAATGTACCTGTACTAAAATTACGAATTCACGGTTCAAACGGAAATAGGCATTTCAGAATTTACCAATAGAATATCTCAATATTTCTCTAAGGATGGAATTCACAATTCCAATAAATGTCAATTTTACAATCATAGACTTGTTTTCTTTAACAAAGTTTTGCTTCACGTACGAGGTTAGGTCTTGAACTCAATATCAAATTAGCTACGCATTTTATCAATATTACTTTTATTCTCAATTTAACATTGCCTTCGCCATAGCACAGTAATTAAAATTGTCGGCGGTTGGATTCTCTGATTCCATTTGATAAAAACAATCGTCTCATTTGTAGTACTATGCTACTGAAATCGCCTTTCTCATAGAACACAAAAAATTGATGATCTGTCTCTTTTATATGTATTCTCACGGTGGACGCTCTTCTCAAATTCCAGCACCAGTTGTTTCATTAGGTGGAGATTTGGATGTTACAAAAATATCTTGGTCATATTCAGTTACTTCAAGTATCTGCAAAGCTCATTAAACTAAAATTGATCCAGCCATTCGCAAATTTCCCATATTATAGGAGTTTTCTCGGCAACATCCAAAAAAAATAATCCAACAGCCCCATACGACTACCGAGTCGCCTATGCCCAACACCTGGCAAAGTTTGTCCAAAAGAATAAACTTTGTAATGCTTCCTGTAACAACTAGTGAATTTTAATCGAAACAGGTGACTTTATCAGTGCATACGATAGCCGGCGATCCGTTGGTACGAAAATGTTATCTGATTGGTTAATTGTAGTTCTGATCGGTTAAATTGTTGTTCTGATCGATTGAATTGTCACTCCTACCAATTCAACCAATCAGAACAACAATTCAACCAATCAGAACAGCAATTTCTATTCGCTTTGGTCAATAATGGTCCAACGATAACTCCAGTACCTACTAAGAAACATCCTACCTAGAGAAATACTCCGACTAGGACCCTAACTTCATATAAAGCCAAAGAATATTTCATCATGTAAAATAATTAAATATTTCACGTGTAATATAAAAATACAGACCATCTTTCAGTTCTCAGGACCAGTTTCTCATGATGTTCTATGAACGAAGTAGGATTTTCTGTGCCAACCTAAAACATACATATACTTCTCGTAGAATATGATATCTTGAAAAAATAAAATATTGTCGAATTTCAATGGATTCTTCTGCTGTTTCTTCCAAAAAACAAATTCAATAAACTTCAAATCCGAAGTATCGGTGATTTTCGGGTTTGGTGGTAGTGGTCTCGCACCGCCTTTGAGAATGTTTACCGCAGATGTAGACGAAACGATAGGAAGCATAGCCTCGAGACCACGTAAAACAAACCTGAAAATTACCGAAAGTTCAGAGATTACCGGTCGTGAGTATACCTTCTCAGTTGCAACTTCTACTCCATTATTAGTAGCATACTTTTTTTGTCCTTAGGTAAGATGGGGTGACAAGCATGGAGGATATGGTGAACACTACTGGGACTACAATCATGCCGGACATGACCATGATGGAGATGGCGGTGAAAGCCAAGTTAACGAAGAATATGCTGCATATGAAGATGAATCCAAAAATGTTCCAGTTTTAACTCATCCAAGAAGTGCCCAGAGAGAGAAAAGAGAACCCGAGCTATTGAAAGACGTTGAGTTTATTAGTGACAGAGCCAAGTCTTCAATATTGGATGGTAATGTTCAAAAGCATGGAGGAAACTACAAGAGAGCCAACGACTATAGAGGAAAAAGAGAGCAACAAAAAAATTTTGGGAAAGCCTTGGTATTCGATTCAGATTTGGGAGTTATAGTTGATGAGGATTCTGGTATTCAGTACAATTTGAATCCAATTCCTAAGTGACTTTAGGTTAAAATTCAACAATTTTCTCCAAAGATTCTTTAAATTATAGGAAAATAAATTATATTTATACTGAATGAAAGACTTGTTTGGTTCTTATTCTAGTAATAAGTTATGTGGTGTCAATAAAGTATTTTTGTTAACTAGTTTTATCAAATATTGTTTATATTAATAAAGTTTTTATACCGATATCTCATGTTTTTGTTATGATCGTGTTTATAGTTTGTTGGTGTTTTTTTCTTGGTTTCCTGTTCTCCTTGTTCCTTCTGTTCTTGTTTCATTACGCTCAAGAACTCAAGAATATCAAAAAAATTAATTAGAAATAAGAGGAAGTTTTTTGCCCATATCTCCGCAGCCGTTCAACATAATCCCATCAAACCTGGTATCACTGGATTCGTAATGACGATCCCTAACCAAATATGGAAAAATATACTAAGTGTCCAATTTAAAAATATCACCAAAGTGATTTTTACTCAAATGCGGATAACCCTATATATTTTGAGTGGGGTTCAAAAATCAAAAATCAGAAAAGAATATCAACCTGTTTGAGGTTTTTTCCAAAATATCTTTATATTCAGAAATAATGAATTCATTTCATAATTTAGCGCCGCACTGTATAATAGTATAATAAAACCACATTTCTAATATTGTTCTTCTTTACTTTTCATGTGTAATAAATCAGATATTCATAAACTACAGATTCTGCAAAATAGGTGTATGAGATTTTTACTAAATACAAACAGATATGAAAACAAACAGAATGCAAATAATGTTAATGACCTGGGATAATTGGTTGGTATTTCATCAATTCCTGCTGAGTATTGTTTTTAAGTGTTAGTATTATGTGTTTTACGTCGATTTCATCAACTGGCATAAAAAACATTGACTTTGCGCATCTCATTTCAATTTTAGTACACTCGTCTTCGGTAAACTTAAGACCATTTCACTAACGAAAAAAAAGTCCCTGAAATAGTTTGCCATAATATGCTATCATTAGTTCAGCTACAAAATGTAGGTTAAGGTTATAAGATAATCATTGTTATAGATTGTTGACAGATGGACTCATTAAGTTAATATTTATGTAGACGTCAAAATGTACTTTCAGCAAAATTCAGAATGTGGGATTGTTGGCAAATCAGCATCCATGAAAAGGGAGAACTGTAAATGAAGTCTATGTGAACTTCCATTATTCTTCTGGCTCCTTTAGCACTTCACTTTGTTATGTTTTTCACGAACCAAAGACTTGTAATAACTGTTTGATCAGCCATTACGAGTTTCTCAATAAGCACCAAGTTTTACCAAGAACACTTTTTTTTGAAAAAACTTGCTTACTTTTTGGAACATGCTGTATACAGTGTATTTCCTCTCATCGAAACACCGCGCAACTTCCGTAATTTTTAACGTAGAATTGTGGAATTCATCAAATAAAAACAAAATCACTGGGAAGAAGGTACTTTCAAGTGATATACCTCCGCCATTTCTTAAAATGTATAGTAAAATGTAAAATAGATTGAAAATGGCTTTGGACTCCACCATTTTACAGCTAATTTCCTTTGTCCCTGAAACAAATTCTAAAAAAAGACACATTTGTCCCACTTCTCGTAATTTCCGTAATGTTAGACGTAGAATTTAGCCTACTACTATAATTTTTCAGATATTTAGTTGATTTTTCGTTTATTTCGCTGCTAGCGTGCCGTGTATATCACTTGTAATGGCCTTTTTAAGTTTTTTACCTATCTATCAATTCTTCAAATTTCACAATTATCAGTAAAAATTTACAGAAGTTACAAAACTATTTCCATGAGAAGTAAGACATATCACTATCGAACATTATTTCATCTTAGCACTCACATATTTTCAATGAACTCAACACATCTAATACCTTTTAATTATTCTATGGCGAACGTTCCCTGAAAAAAGTTACAAGGGGCGGACAGTTTCTGATGTTTAGTAAATCTAAATCTGACACCGTTGGCAGAAATTTGATGATTTCATCCACAATTACCATACTCTTTGCAAATATCAGGGATAAATCAGATCTGAAGACAGATAATGACATAGAAACTCAGGTTAGATGGATATCTAAAATCGGAAATTTTACTCAGAATACATCTCACGCCTCAGTATTCACTTTATTCAGTTAAATAATTTTCTCATAATATAAAATAAAAATCAACAAATTTAAAACATTTATGTATACAGTACATAATTACTATGTACATCGTTTCAGAAAACAAAAAATATTAAATATAATAAATTGTTATATTCCAAAATTTACAGAAACAATATTCAACCTTTCTAAAATTTTTTACTCTTTGAGAAACAACATTATTACAAGTTCCTAATAAAAAACACAGTTTCGACTTGTTATTAAATATATATATCGTATATATACAGGGTAGCCACCTAGCTACCCTCAGAGTTAGCACCTGTATTAATAAACAAAAAAGATAATTAATCACATGCTGAATGATATCCAATATCAAAAAAGTTAAACTGTAAAAATTGTGACATTTTTAAAAACTGCTCTGCTGCAATGTTACTCGCCTTCTAATGAGTATTCATGGGAAAACATTGGTCCCAAAAGAAGTCAATATCATTTTTCCATCTTTCAGAGTAATCAAAAACTGAATATAATATCATTGTGCAGACGTGAATTAATTCTACAAAGTGCGAAAAATAATATTTTTCTGAACACGGTTTTAGGTGTTGCATGCTTTTATTGAGAGAGGAATAATAAATCCGACATCGCCAAACATTGTATTTTTTATTGATAAAAGCCGATTTTTCATTATTATTATCAATTCGAAAACAGTCGAACTTGATACAAAGAACCTTTTATATTAAACTCAACTGATCAATTTTCAACCAGTTCAATACCTACAAAAAATATCATTCGAAGAAGTTTTAAGTTTGACACTGATAGTGTCCCTAAACAAACAAGATCACAAAAAAAATATTATAAGTGGTAATAATTAACTTATATAAATTTTATAACTACCACTTATAAGTGGTATAACATTATAGAAATGTCTAGTACAACTACAAAACAGAAAAAAGAACCAAGGCCTTCAACATCTAGAAAACCAACCCAGACATAGAACTAAAATTCCAGTTCAACAAGTTTATTCTCAAATAATGCATATTTAATTTAAACAAAAACTAGATGAATTCATAAAAATAATGTTCTTAACTACGATAAATAGTGATAAAAGGAAATATACAGGGTGAGGCAATAGTGTCAGGGTCTGATTGCTCTAGTTCTATGATGGCTAGGAAGATTATTCAAAAACAAAAGAAACTAGACATGATGAGAGTCTATATAGTCTAAATGAATTATTGCCGAGTAACAGGGTGAACAGAGAAAAATATACAGAATTGAGTGCTATTTAAATGGAATTCCAAGTGAATTACTGCTGTGGTGTCATAATAATAATCTGGATCAATTAAAACCAATTCAATCAGGATTATACAATTTTTTGGATCATGAAATGTAGGCTTCTAAAATCAGAAATAAATTCAAGTTTCATCATATTCTTTTATATACATTATTCTCATCAGTCTTATTTCAAATTTATTTCACTCGTTTTGAATTTTTTCTTCCACAGACTGAAAAAAGTAGAGTCTGATGAATCATATGTTACTTTTTATGTTGCTCCTGTTTGTGGAAACGTGAGCAACATAATTGAATTTGGACTATAGAATTAAGTAAAATCCGGATTACAGAGTACCTCAAGAGAGCGCAAAGGTAATCCGGATTATACAGGGTGAACTACGACCAATTAACGAAAATTAAATGGTGCATTAGGCTGTGGAAACACACCAGTAAAATTTTAGACCAATTCAAGATGATTTATAATAACAGCTTATATCGATGTGATTTGTGCTTAAAAGAACATTGTGTTCACTTATACGAAGAGTTTGTTGGACACCAATATTACCCAATTAAATTTTTTTCATGTGTTGTGTTCTTCAAAAATCATTCATTCTGGAACTTCCTGTTGGTTATCATGGTAATAAAACTTCATTTCAATAACCAGCTTCAGTTTGATCAAGGACAACACTGATTCTGCATTTCCCCGTGTGTTCATTCATGGTCGGCTCTTCCACACACTTACAAAAGGTATTTTTTTGTCCAGATTTCTAAATTTCATTTTGTTTTCTATTTCTTCTGGTGGGGAGAGTACACTGTACAATTTTCGGCAGGTGGTCATAGTTCACCCTGTATAAATCCACAACAATAACAATCACCTTCATTGAAACGATTATATGAAGGAGGACCTATTAAAAACACGATGTTTTTTGTGATTTGTTCAGATGAAACTTTCCCAAAACGACTCATGCTGAGTTAACAATACTGAACAATCATAGCTGAGAAGCCAAAAATTAACGTGAAGGCAGCTTACTTAGATAAAGTCTTTTTTGAGGAAAAGGCAGTTTTATCTCAGTAAAAAAACGAAGCACTTTTTCATCGCTGTCAAACTGACTCGGACGTCATCTTTAAATGGGTTTCTTTCTATAGGAGTTAACTCATCACAGTTACCATTTATGTCAATTCATATATCCGGGAAATTCTAGGAATCTTTAAAATAAAAAATTGTATCAATTTCGAACTTGAATCATACTAGAAAATGCCTAGAAAAATTGGTTAGGGGTACTGGAATCGTCCATTCATTAATCTTTTTAATGATGATACCCTAACAGCCTGTAGTTAATGGTTATTCAAACATAAATTTTAAAAAACCAATAGTCTTGATAGATGTTACCAAATATTTGAGGATAACTAAACTAAACTCTAATTGATATTTCTCAAACCAAATTGATGATAAACATGTCTAAATATAAATAAGGTGAACTGAATACCAATTATATGAATTTACATGTAAATAATGATCGACTAGTGTTTGTTCCAACATCAAAGTATCTACGCATAATACACTCTCTTTCTAAAGTCATTTCAAAACTGTCAACTCAAAAATTTATAATTTTTTTTTACCATACCTGCTACATAATCCTATCAGATGCACTAAAAAGAGTACGAAATCTTCAAAATTATGAAACTTCATGCTTTAAAGATTGTTGCTAGGTAACAACAACAAATTCTTTGTTTTATCATATGAAATATCAAATTAGCCTCGCTGACAAAAATATGTGACATTAGAAGATGTCCATTAACTACTTGATTATATGTAATGAAATATTAGGGACATTAATCCTAATCTAAAATTAATTTCCATCATTGTTCCTGAAGTCACGATGCAGGCATAATAAAAAATTTAGAATGATACAGGCTCTCGCAAAGTTACAGGTTCACTGCTACACTTGTATCATAGTATATAATTTTTTTCATTATACCTGCATCATAAGCGTGCAAAATCTTCAAGATTATAACAAGTGGTATCATGAAGGTTGTTGCTAGGTAACAACGCCAAGTTCTTAGTTTTATCATAGAAAATGTTGAACGAGCCTCCATGTCAACAATACGTGACATACCGCTTCGCGTCGTGCCGTTAAGCGCTTTGTTCGTGCTTTAAAAACTTACTTGTACACTTCATAATATCTCGAGAAAAGCGCAATCTCTCTATCGAATATAAAATCACTGTTTGTGACACCATAATTCAGCAACACTTTGATAAATGTTCATATCATTAATGTTAGATCTCAACAAGGAAAATCGGACACAAAAACACAATTATTTTAAAAACAAATCGATACCCTTCAGTCATTTTCACACATACAATTCACAGTGGTTTCAGAAATGTTTTACTATTTTGCGATAGTGATTATATTTAAAATTTTGGATAAGTTTGCTCAGTCATATTTCCAAAAGGACATAAGGTTTATTCGTTTGCATCGAGGTGTAGCAATTTCCTACACCTGGTGTAATTTACACTCGATTTTAGCATTCGTTTGCAAATTAATTTGACATTTCTTTGTTTGAACTGCACTTAGCTACACTCGATTCAAAATGTGGTGAAAATTAAACTACACTACACTACACCTTGATGCAAATGAATAAACCTTTAGTTAATCAGCATTGTGTTCATACGTGTGAAACTTCAGAGGAACATTACACATGTCTATGGTGATATTAGCCAGGGAAGTGATTTTTTTCTGTCAGATATTTGCCTTGCAAATTCCACTTTGTACAAAATTTGGAGAGAAGGGGTATTATGATATAGATTATTTTCATAAATGATAGATGCTCTACTGAAAATGTCTATGTATTCTCCTTTGACTTTTAGCTATAGCTATAGGAAACGGAAATTATATTTGAACATTTAATTTACTTACAAAAAAAGTATGCTTTCACCAAGATAGAGCTCCTCCACATTTTGGAAGTGAGGTGCGAGAATATCTAGATGATATTCACTGGTGAATGAATTATATGCCGGGGTACAATTTAACGTCCAACTAGGTATACTGCTATAGCACCGCTTGACTATTCTCTATGGGGTCATGTGAATTTAGTTTACAAAAATAAACTACAAAATATTGAAGTTGCAAAGAAAAAGAAGATGAAACTTCCAGTACTCCTCCCAATGCCCTTTTAGATTCACTGAGAAAAATTGTTGAACAAATGCATTACTGTTGGGAGGTCAATAGTGGACAATTTTAGTACCAAATGAAATAGGATTCGAAAGAAAATATTGTTTATCAAAAAAAAATGTTCTCGCTTATTAACTAAGAAATGGATGAGTTTAGGTGTGTTGTACTGTTGTTTATTATTTTAAATTCTGAAACTGAAACATCATGCATTAATTTCTGAATGATTTTGTTAATTTGATTTTGACAGATTTAAAAAACAAAAAAAAAATTTTTGTATAACTCTCTAAACCTTTTGGTAGCTGTGTCGCTTAAAGAAGTAATTGACTATTTCCATACATATCAACAACCTTGTAAGAGTAAATTTTGATAATCTGAGTCAAGAATTGTGAGAGAATATGTATCGAATCATTATGACCAGTTCATGAGTTTAGCAATGACATATTCCCGTGAGCGAGATATAAAAGAAGATTTGTCTGAAATCAAACTCTATATTATGAACAAAACAAAATAGGCTCAGAACTATGTTTCCGAAGAACAAAATATTTTAGCTACATAATTGTGTGAATGGATTAAGTAACCATTATTCGATTATAAAATAACATTTAAATGAACAGACTATTAGCCGCTAAAAATATATAACCTAAAAACTCATTTGGAGGCGCTATTTGAGAAAATTAAAGAATAAAGTAAAAAATCGCTGAATAAAAAAGCTGTACATGATTTGAATTAAATGTTTAGTCATAATAGTATGTAAATCTCTACATATTTTTCATATATACATATACTAAATATGTTGGCCTAATGATCTACTCTACAACTGTATTTGTAATTTTGAAACATTGGAAACTATACAAACACCAAAACTGTGTCAGTTTCAGTCGGCGCGCGTTTTATTAACAAAGTTTACATTATCAGGAGTTTTCTTTCATATACAGGGTGGGGCAATAATGAGTCAGAGTCTGATTGCTCAAGTTCTATGATAGCTATAAAGATGATTCAAAAACCATAGTAAACTGGAAAACAAAGTCTGTAATTATAAACTATTGCCGAATATACATGGCGAACTAAAAAAAATCTACTGGCTCTTGTGCTTTTTTAAATGAAATGCCATGTAGGTATATTAGCACATTTTTTCAAAATGGTTACAAGAGGATGTAAAATTGTGACTAAAGTTTGTCCTTTAGCCACAGATCATTTCACAACATACTGAACACATTTTCAAATTTAAAAAACGAGTGACTTCATTTAAATTTTTCTTGTTTATTTAGTTTTCAGGTAAATACATACAATTTTCAATATTTCTTTTAATTTAATTGATATGTATGGTATGAGAGAATGAATCATCATTCCTAAAAAAGTATACAATCCATTTTGATCCTTCATCATTAAACACTGACAAGCTCTTAGTACCTGGTTTATCAGTAAACCAATTAATGATCAATCTGGTGCTAATACCAATTTAACATGAATAATAGATTACAACTTACAATGTATTGAATAAATCTGTAAAATTGTATTGGAATAATAGAACTCATGTGTTGTTATGTTGAAAAGTGAAAATAAGCAACTATAGTTATTCAAAATTCAATAAACCTGAAACCGCTAACAATAGCCATAGGTATGTACATACCAAAATATTCATGTCCTAATACATGTCCTGTACTTTGTGCTTGTCTAAGCACTGTACATTTTTTTGTATTTGTGAGCACTGTGCTTAAGAGCACTTCTTCAAACCGGTGCTTATTTCTTTAAGCACTTTAAAAGAGGGTTCAGTGCTTTTAAAAAGTGCTCGAATGCACGCGAGCACTCAAAAAGACTCTCCAGCACCCAATCTCTGATTCTAAAAACTCCTCTATACCAATTTTAAATAGAAACGGACCATAAATGACAAAACTCGCCGACCATATTGGAACCATCATCTTGTTTTATTAACCACAGAAAAAATCCTCACATACTGTCACCAGAATGATGAACACCTGCCAAATTTCAAGTCGATTGGATCATTAGATGATTGAATAACAATTTTAACGATGGAAATAACAACATAAAACTTGTAAAAATGAAAACATTCATAATCTCTGCAACCACAAAACTCCCAGACACCACTTATTATTTTTCCATTTCGCAGAATAAAACCTGTCAAATCCACAAGCCACATTCGGTCATGTGGCTCTTGCAATCCAGTGAATGATGGGTGTATAATGACATTTTATAACGAATTACAATGGTTGAAAATTGGAAAAAAATAAATGAAAAAATTAATTTTAAAAAATCACTCGACCCTGTTAGATTGTTCTCGGTTGGACTTGTATATTCGGCAATAATTCCTTGTTTTAGACTCTGTAGTCTAGTTTACTTTGGTTTTTTAATCATCATTCTATGACAGAACTCTAGTAGTCGAATTCTAACTCACTATTGCCCCACCCTATATATGCATTTGTGTATTTATGTACGACATAAGGTGAACAAATATTCCAATTCACTAGAAGGACCATCAAAACTGTTTTCAAAAATGTCAAAGTGTATAAAAACTTCCAATTTTCATACCACATTCATGAAACATTTTGTATAGAAACAATTTTTTCAAGGTGCTACTCTCTGCGGGGAGACAAGTGGTACTTACCTGTAAATAAATTACTTTGGGATCATGAAAGAAATACTTCCTAAATAGAGAAAATACTATTAATCTTAAATATGTGTTACACATTATTTAAGAAAAAGTCTACTTCAAAAATCAATTTTTGGGTCTCTTTTATTTATCTCCAGGATTTTCATAACCAACCGTTATGAAAATTGGCGAAACATGATTTTTCAGATTTTTATTCCGTTTCAAATTTGATCTGATCCTGTCTTAATCTTTTCAAATCTGGTTCCTGCTGATTTTCTAAATTTTCGCCAGTACTTGAAGGACTACCCATGCTTTGTTCGTCTACGTGCCTTTTTAGATCTAATCCTATGTTAGCATAATTTCCACTGCTGTAAATAAAAAATCAAAATTAAGAAAATTAATGTCTTCTTTTCAAATGAAAGTACAAAAATAATCGTTTCTACGGTAATCATCTAAGAGACAGAAAAATGTTAATAAGACTGTTTTTTTCAGAATTTTATAGTCCTTCATCAGAAACTGATAGGTTCCACCAAACCATACTCAATTCTTATTAAAAAATTAATCAGAATCGTTCTCGCTTTTACAATTTTCACGTTTCAGTTGCCTTCTGATGGAAAAGAGAACTATTCACTAAAAAGGAATAAGTTGTCGTTAGTGAATGTCGATGTACATTTGTGTTGTGAAAAAGGAAAAAATAATAACTAAAATGCTGTTTCGCTTTGGTTTGGCTCCAAGGTGATGTAGTTCAATTGTACAATGAAGTAAATGACGTACATCTTAGTTTTTCCAACATATTGCTGCAGCATATCAGCATAATGATTGTTTTCAAATACGCAGTTAATCCATACTCAATCGTTTACAACCAAAGTATATGAAGTTCACTAAACGGATAATGTAATTGGTCTAGATATCAACACAGAAACTTCAATTCCTATACAAATTTGACTTAGTGTGAAAAGTCGTATGCTGCCTTCATGTATACTATTATTTGTCCGGCTGACTGGTAAATATCAATATTTTTATTTTATAACCCCTCACTTCAATTAATAATCATATTAATTATAGTACAAAATTAGTTATTGTAATTTAAAAATTATTATTGCAATAATATAATAATTATTCGTACTATGACAGTATGTTTGAGAAGTTCCTTTGGAAATCCCTAAAGTATTATAGCAAACAAATCCAATCAAGAAGGGATATATATATATTTTTTTAATTGTTTTTTTCGCTAACCTGCTGTCGTCCCCATACAAACAACTGCCCTCAAAAGTCGAAACTTCTGCGAGCTAAGGATTAACGAGGTCTTACCTTTTAACGTGAGATTCCTAGCACGATTGGAGAACAGATCTCTAAAGGAGGTCGTCCGTAAATCACTATCCAAACCACAACTTCGCCCTGAGTTGCTTGGCTTTAGATATCGATAACCCGCTCGCTCTACCATTCGAGCTATTCTCTCAGATATGTATAACTCAATGATCAATTTAAGAGCAGTTATGTAAGATATTGAGATTTTCATTGTTGTTATTGTTATATTTCAACTTCCATGAATATTTACCGTATGATACAAATGCAAAAAGCTTTATATTTTTCTCAAAATATCAATTCTAAGCAGATCACTAAAACAAATAACCACGGCCGGTAAGGGTACATAATGAGAATGAAAAACATTAGATGAAAAATAATATTCATTCATAGACTGAAAAATAAGAGGACGTGCTATATTAAGGATGAGAGTAATAGAGAATGAAATGAGACAGAGAGAGGGAGAGAGAGTAAGGGCCATTGAGGAGAATCAATAGATAGACAAAGAACAGTGGAAACAGATTAGTGTGGAAAATATGGAAAATATTTGTTGGAGAGTTTTTTCGGATACTCAATCAAAATGGATTTAGTGTGATAGTTTGTTCACGGTCTTGAAAAAAAAACTTTTTTTCCTGTTTTGAGAGCTATTACATGGTTGATATTCCTTACCTGTAAGGTGAATAATTTGCCGTTTGAACAATAACAGGTTGTGGAGAAAATGCACCGGGTGATAAGGATCTTTCTTCCATATTAGGACCCATATATTTCTCTGAAAATCGTTAAAATATGAGAACAAGCAAAATATTTTTTTGCCTACCAGGTAATAAATGAATATTTCTGTTTATAATGAATACAAAGGCGAATCTCCACCAAAGCGACTTTTGTCAAAAATTTACAATGTCGCAACTTTTATTGATATTTCCGAAGTTATTTTACGAGAAACCTTCAATTATTTAACTGGCTCTAAATGAAAAGAACAATATTCATCAAAATAATTTTCAAAAAGCTTCAATAATATTGAATAGTCAATAACAATTTCCAGAATAATGATAATATAATCTTTATTTGAAATAAGTAGTCCTAATGTACATCAACTAATTTTGGCAGCAAACATTTTTGGAAGACTTGCAATTCAATTAAAATTATAGTTTAGTCCTTTGGTGAATGTCTACCAAACGAAAATATCTTCATTTTGGACAACTGTGGCATTGACTTGAAAAATTGTAACTTTTAATGCATTCTTAAAATTTTTTAGAAATGTGGTGGAACTCCTCATTATTTTGGACCAAATATGATGTCTGGTCATCATATTTGCTTACTTTCTATGTTGCTTCAACCAATTTTCGACTAACATTTTCTATGCCTTTTCCAGTATGATTCAAGTATAAAGTGAATACAATTTTTTATTTTAAAGATTCCTTAAAGTTTACGGATTAATGAATCAAGGTATTATTGATTATATGAACAAAAATGAAAAACCTTGGGTATTCTAATTCGGCACGATGTTTAAGAGTTCATTAGCGTGGCCATATTTGGGACACTTTTTAGGGCAAGAGATTCAATTGATAACTCAAAAACGGTTCGTCGTATTGATTTCAAACAAGGACAGGCTTCTAGAGGACCTTTGATTCTATGTACGTGTGCGGAGGCAGCACACAGTGCTTTTTATAGATAATTGAGTTAGCTGCAGAGGTATTTCTCTTATATTAAAATTTGAAGCAATCTTTATCCAATCGAAATAAATTTGGTATCAAAAGAAAGATAAAACGTGGATCTATGTATTTCCAATTTCCATTAAAGCACTTACATAGAATCAAACGTCCTCTAGAAGCCTCTCTTTTACCCAAAGAAGCGTCCCAAATACGGTTGCTCTCATGGACAATTTGAAAAGTTTTTAACAACCTACCAAAGTAAAATTTCCTGAAATATTTTATTTTTCTCCATATTCCATTAATATATCCGGGAACCTCTAGAAATTTTTAAAATAAATTTTTTTATCCATTTCGTACTTCAATAACTCAATCATACTCAAAAAGGCTAGAAAATGTCAGTCGAGTTAACCAAAAAATTGGTTATGGCAACACTGGTTAGGGGTACTGGAATCGTCCATTGAAATGTTGTCATCATGACACTGTGACAAATTGATTTTTGTATTAATAAATATCAGCAAAATAATTTTTACTGAAATGCAGATAATCCAAAATATTTTGGGAAGGGTTAAAAAAATTACACCTCGACCTGAGGATTTTTCAGAAATAATGAATTTATTATATAATTTAGGGTCGCACTGTATAATTGGTTATTCACAAAATTCTATCCTTTAATTTAATTTTTTTTTATTGTTCGACCAGAAATAAAGTGCTTCTGGTGAAAGATGAAGATATCCGAGCATAGATATATACATAATTTCAATTTTTCACAATTTAAAAAAAAGTAATATTAGTAAAAAACCGACAAGACCCGTCACAATATTACACAATTCAAAGCAAAAACAACTATGGAATAGTAGTTTACCTAACAAGTGCGGAAAGTGGTACTTTTCCGCACGCGATTGCAGAAAGAAATCGTGTGCGGAAAAAGCACTTTACGCTCGTGTTAGGTACACTATTTTTACTACTAGCGGAAAAAACACCCAAAAGTTAACATAAAGAACATTTATTATTAAATATATATTAAAGTATACAACCATACTTGGTAAGCTTTCTATATTAACCTTCTGCGACGCAATATTTAAATGTCAGTATAATCCGCTAAAACTAAACAAATCTACTTTTCCGCACTAAAATGTTTTTTCCGCACTAAAAAGAGTGCGGAAAAAACTTTTCCGCACTAGTGCGGAAAAGTGACTCTTTCAAAACTAAAATGAGTGCGGAAATGTGGATTTTTCCGTACGCTAGTAGAATTTTTTTTTTATTACACTGCATCGTGACACAAACTTATGCTGAAAAACACACAATACTAATTCACTCACCTTCTCTATATTCTTGCCCATTAGAATTGGAAATTTGTTCAATATTATCCATAGGATGGGGCAGAAGAAGCCTAGCCTTTGTGGCTCCTACTAAAGCAGACATTTGTTGATGGCCAATCATTCCACCTGAACCAGGATATGCCGAAGATGGATTTCCTGGACTTCCCGGAGCCGACTGGCTGATATCTACCAAGTGCTCCATAATTGGAGATCCTTCTCTAGAAAGACTCTCGGGCGTCATTATATCATTCATGCTGACATGTGAAGGAGATGCAGGTGCACTTCTGAAACGAATACATTTTTTAAAAAACCTGCCACACAATAGCAACTCGCATTTCCTTTCAGGATGAATTGAAAATGGGAGATTGGTCGCCTGTGGTGTCACTCAATAAGAACAAGAAATAGTGTAGTAGTAGTGTAGTGTAGTGTAGAAATAGTTACTGCGCAAGTAATCAAATTCCTAGACGAGCATTTCGATAACAAAGTTATCCTCATCAGTAGGCGTTACTGAACTATTTAGTAGTGTAAGTTTAGTAAATATAATGATAAGGATAACTTGGTTATCGAAATGGGCATCTAGGAATTTAATTATTTGTGTGGTAAAGGGGAAAATACTCATTGTTCTCGAGAGAATTCAAAACATTTCAAATATAATATTATATTAGCTGTAAAACTGTTACTAATTCAAAGTGAATTAATTTTGTGAACCTTGATATTTTCATGATTTGTATAGTAATAATATTGTGAAATATATTTATTTGTTGAATATGGAATAATTTTTCATATTTTTCATTGAAAATTTTGTTCGTCATCCCAAACATGTCAGAAATTGAAATTAAACTAAGTGATTTCAAAATGGCGCACATTTTAGGCATTATTGGTCATAAGCTAAATGTTGGATTGATTGATATAGATGTCATTAAGCAATTCTTTTTACTATAAACTCCTTTTGCTTCAACCTATCCTCAACCTGTTTTCATTACTGTTATCGTAATTTTTCAATATTTGATATGATCTACCGTTAAAAATAGTCAGAAGCACAAATAACTTATTCAAGCTAGTGCAGCATCATGAAACTGTGTTTATCTATGCATTTTAAGCAATTTATTGGAATACAGTTATTTTAAAAATATTTTTTTCATACTCATTATTAAATATAAACATACAAACCTGGAACTTAAACCGAAGGGAGCCCTAAAACAGGAAACTCCTCTCTGCCTTCTACGCCTGAAAGCCTGTTCAATTAACTTTGCCTCAGATTGTGGATCAATTCTCCAGAATGAACCCTTACCAGGTTCTTCTTGACTTCTTGGAACCTGAAAAAATAAATCAAACCATAATTCCATATTTCAAAAGTTAAATATTATTATGTTATATCCAATTATGACATTTAATGAATTCCGAAATTAATTCAGCTGATCAATATTGTTTCAATAATAAACAAAATTTACTCAATTTCCTGACATAAGTGAATGTTTTAAAGTTTTGAGGTGAAAATTTCACACCTCACTTTTTCAGCCAATCAAAAAATTGGTTTTTATTTAGTTGCCATGGCAACCCAAAAAATTTCCGGAAATTTTTATCCTCCTGGGTACCCTGGGCGAAATTAATAAGTGGAAATTTTTCTGTCAAATATTTGACATGTGATAGTTAACATTTTGCTTTTATGTACAAATGGAATGTTATTTTTCATATGAAAGGAGATAATATTTCATAATTATATATTCACTAAATATTTCGAATGTGTCTGAAAATATTTTGAGAACTTGCATTTCAACGATGAATAGGTCCATCGGTAAAAAATGTATATCAATCAAATCTACCTATGCTTGACTACATGAACTTAATATTTGAAACAATTTTATTCAACTTATCTTTTCGTGAATACTCGGCTGAAATTTGCAAGAATTCCTTTCCACATCACTTCCCTATAGACAATCCGCATGGACCAGTCAAAACTAGTTTAGTTCTGCGTTATGTGCAATGTAATTTTAGGTTGAAAATGTCGCAAAATGAATTTTCCTTTCTCACATACAAACACCGCCACTAATACCAATGCCTAACTGTCATTATATCAACAAAAACCATTCATGGCCCACTGATGTTATAACTTGTTTTCTCTCAGAATAATCTACAAGTCAGTTGAATTAACCATTAATTTAATATATATTGGTGTGAAATTTTCTTACCGAATCCCCCTCGTGCTTGAATTAATTGCTGGAAATTTATCGCGCGACTCGGGTAATTTTCAAAAAATTCATGTACTCGAAAAATTTCTGGCAATAATTCAAGCACTAGGGAGATTATAAGTGATAATTACTATTTCCAGTTTTAATTTAAAAAGGAAACTTTTTAGATCAAACATATTTTTTTTATGTTGTGTTTTATGATGACATGAAGCAAATGTTACCATTTACCTTGATAAAATATCTATTTAAACTAAGATTGTGTCTGATAGAGTTTTGCCAACCCTTGTCCGCAGTACGATAATATGGATAGTGTTTTGTAATATAACTATATATTCCAGACAGTGTCAGCTGCTTGTCAGGTGAACTTCTCGCAATTGCTTGTACTATGAGCTGCGCATAAGAAAACGGTGGCTTAGAATCATCTTTATTGCTACTGCTAGCTACGTAAGCACCACCATCATTTATTAGCACTGGTGGTATCTGTAAAAAATAAGATAAATGTATTTATTACATTACGATAAAAACGATTACATGAGTAAAAAATATTGATATTCAATTAAAGAAGTGCGGAAAGTAGTACTTTTAGGCACGCGACGTCAGTTGCACGAACGACGCGGAGCGGAGTTTGGGCAAGCCGATAAGAGCGGAAAGGACATTTTCCGTAAGAGTTAGGTATTAATGAAAAAAAAAGGTTTTTAATAAACAAGTTTTTATAATAATGCTACAAAATGACTAATAAGACAGAATAGTTACATAGATCATTTAGTTAGTCCTAAATATCATCATTTTCAAAAATACAAAAATCGTGCGGAAAAGTAAAAATCGTGCGGAAAAGTAAAAATCGTACGGAAAAGTAAATAAGTCGTACAACTTTCAAAACAAAAAATCGTGCGAAAAAGTTACTTTCCCGCACGCTCGTAGGAAAAAGTATTTATCGGAAATTTGATGAGTATTTTAAGGTAACACAGCAAATATGTAATTTACTATATCTTTTCCACTTGAAGTAGCTGTTGTAGAGCGAAACGATTGTCGTTGTTTTGTAAACCTCTTCTTTGTGAACTAATTTAAACTATAGTTTTATTATAGATAGGTATCTACTGTAGGTACCTCATGTTTTCAATTACTTAAAAACTCTCACAAAAATGATTAACACGTGGGATCGATGAAATTATCCAACAAATACTTACCTTTTTGAATAATCTGTCAACCTCAACGACCAATTTTAAGTGTGTTAACGTATTTCCCAGTGAAAAAAAAAGGTGACTCAAATACTAAGGATAACTATAATGCAATTAGTATAGGTACTCCATTGTATTTTATAACTCCATGAAATTAACAAAAATTGCCACTCACTGAGTTTCCATTTGACGTAGGTTGTTTGTAATCTGGACTATGACTTTGAGGGACTGGATGACTGTCGTCCCTATATGCTACTTCGGCAGCATACCTCGCTGCCATTGTCAGATCAGCTTGAACGTTCCTCTTTCCATGGCTACCAGTATGGCCACTATGCCCACCTGGAACCACAAATGATGAATAAATAAACAATTTCACTAGATAGTCATTTGTTTAAAATTGATTCATTCAAAATATTATTGAAGACAGTGGCAACACAGGGAGTAAATTCCAGAAGCCAAGCCAATCTCCTTTGCTAAGAAATTTTCAATATCGTTTTGTTGAGCTATTGTCCTCACTTGTGGTGCTGTTTGTTTAAAAAGTTTCGCGTATTAATTGATGATAAATATATACATCAGGGTGTAATCTAACCTCTTGCACTCCCGTGAAGGACGGCTGTATAATGCCATTCTGTAACGAAAGGCAGGAGTAAAAAATTCGAAAAAAAATTGTGGAAATTTTGAATTTTGTTGAAAAATTCAGAAAATCTTGGAAACCGCTGTAATCAAGTTCCATTCAAAGCTTTATCCTATCATTGACAACGATGATGTAAAATAAAATCAACAACTTTGGTTATGTCACGTTATTGTCATTTTAGCGTGCCATTTGGTATCTATGATATTATAAAGTACCTAATAATGTATTATGTGTTGTTATGATGTTATGATATTAATAATTTGTGACGAAGATTTAACTTAAAGGAAGCTTAATATTCAATGATACAATAAAGACATTTTAGTGTTCTGAATTGAAATTTTAGTAACAGTAAATAAAACTGAGAATATACTGACATTAATCAATATTTTGAATCCATAAGCAATACTAACTGAAGCAAATTCCACAAAGACAATAATTGTTAACTGAATATTAATATACAGATAATCTGTAAACTGTGAGTTTTTCGCTCCTCGCAGGAAGGAAATGGAGAATATTCATTTGGAATGTGTAGTGGAAGGATATCATTAGGAAGTCTACCTACCTGTTCGGCTTCTTAAGCATAACTGCAAATCAGTCAGAATGGTATATGCTGAAGTATCATGTGACAGAACGTTGCTTGGATGCCTGTTAGATGTAATTCAATGTCCGTCGCGATAATACCCAGGGAAGTATTTTTTCAGGTATTTTTTTTCTAAAAAACTCTGTTAAAACCATAAAACTTAGATCACCAGAAGAGGGCAGGTGAAATGTGGCCGAAACGTCGTGTGAATTATATCGGACTCTGTGAGCCAAAAATTCACTTTATGCAACATTGAATCCGAATATGATTTCTAATACATATAATTTTTAAGTTTTCACGGTTACGGAACCTATGTCCAATCATATAATTACATATTTTCTCCAGATAATCGTCTGTATCATAGATATTGAATATTTATTTAAGTGTAACATGTAATTGGAATTCATCATTGGCCGAGAAGCTGACTGCCATGAAAAGCAATTAATAATAATAGAGTGAACATAAATAAGTTTGTTTATTATTCAGACAAAAATATATTTAGGAATAATTGTTGAAAGAACATTTCAGATAAAACGACATGTATGATTAAATTTCATAATAAACTTCAGTAACCTTGATAAATTATTTATCTCTAAATCAAATTAATTGAAGAATAAGTGTAAATTATTTATGAACGAAATTCAAACACAAGATAAAATAAAAAACTCGAGAAAATCTAGAATTCAGGTTTAGAAACAACTTTAGCTTATAAAAAAGTCTGTCTTTTTTTCATATGATTAAATATGACTTTTATTTTTTAATAAAACAGTCGGTCTAAAAATTCCTACACAATAATTATCCGGCATGGAAATGTTCTCTCATAAACTGTTAGTAGAGATCTCATATAGTGGGGCTTTTTGTAGTCCTCCCCTCTTGTTAACTTTTGAACGCTTCTATATACAAATGTTGCAGTTATGCTTAAGAAAAAAACAATTCGCTTTTTTTAATCAAAGACATGGTTATTGCTCTACAGAGGAAGCAGGAATGCACAACAACTTAAATATTTCAAATGGCATGGGAATAAGTGGCATATCGTTGAAAAGATAATTCAATTCTCTTTCCAACCTTCTGATTTTTTTTTTATTTCTTTAATATTTTTTTGCAATTCGCAATATCAAGTTTAGTGCGGATCTGAAGGTAACCATACCTCGGTAAATTTGAACGGTTTGATTCAGAAAATGGAACCGAAAATATTTTGAAGGGTATTACCGATACTAACAGAGGGCGCTGGGGGCACATCAAATTTCGAAAGGCATAAATAAACAACCAAATTGTGAAAAATGCTATTCACGTAATTTGAAAATATTCGGATGGTTGGAAAGATAATTGAATTATCTTTTCAATGATGTGACACTTGACCCCCCATTCCATTTGAAAAAGTTCATGTCGATCCGTTTTGAAGAGATATGGCTTTACCCATAAAAAAACACCTTAGAGCTAATAGCTCTTGAGAATACTAACTTTTGTTGGCGAAACGCGCGTCGAGTGAAAGTGACGTAGTTTTGGTGTTTTGGGTGACTTTTAATTTTTGAATCATACTTATTACGTTTTATTATATACTTATACATACCCATGACCATTACAAATGGCAAAGGCTGCAAGTATTTTTCATCACCTTCAAAACCCAATTCGATTTGTTTAGCTTGTGTAGTTTTCGGGCAATTACATTTCTTCGATAGGCCGCGCGCGAAGAAATTGAAATGAATACATTCGCGCCCAAATCCATATTGGGAATCTATACTTATACAGTATCGGAAACTTTTCATCTGGGGTATACACCGAAATATATGCGAGCAACAAGGAACGCAATGATATGATAATACCACATAAATAAGAGAGACGCACTACTGTGCGCCTATCCTGTTACCCCACCCGACGAATGAACAGCTCACGTCGATATCCCTTCCTCGAGCGAGTAGATGAGGAATTGTAATGCTCTCTCAACATATAGCAAGCTATTCTTTACGCTCTCATAAAACCACCACACCCAAGATGAAAACTTTCCGATACTGTATAGAAAAATTATCAAATAACTTTCTTCCAGGAAATTTATCATGCTTTCTTTTATTTAATAAATATTTTAATATTTTGAATGGTGGATGAGTTATAGGGGTGAAGCCAAGTCCTCCCGAAACGAATTAATGTGGTTTCATAATATGGGAACTCTACTAACAGTTTTCAAAGAAAAATATTCAAGCCGATTTATTCGGTAAATATAATATATATTTTACCCCAGCATCTGTACTATAACCACCTCAAAGTAATAAAAGATATAGAGATGCCCTGCCCATACAAATACCTGTTTTGAAGTGAACATGAACTATCCTTTTCTATATAATTTGTACGCGAGGGGGGTGACGGGTGGTGAAATTTTATGGACAATTTGTTTACATTTAGAGTATGAAGGGCCATAATACAAACGAAGAACGACAACTTGATCCGAATGAAATGAGCGGGCATACACGAACCTACCCGAATGAATACGGACTTAACATGTATAAGGCTCTCGCTTGTAAACAAACAAAGTTATGTTGACTTCAAGACAAGGATGTGGAGAAGGCATCTCTATTGTCTTTTATTACTCTGAGATAACCACAGAAAAGCTCAACCATATCATTTTCATCAAAAGAGAGTATGGTCGTAAATATTGATAATCAGGAGCTTCAATACATCCTGACCCACAATAACTTTTATAAATTTTTTTTATTTCCCCATTATCAATTTTTTTTTTTTGATAAGTTTGAAGGATGAATAAACTTGTTATTTCATTTATTTTTTTATATTAGAAATTTTAATGTCGGGTTTTTCTTACCTCTTGGACTAGCAGGACAGCTATTGGCAGCACTAATGGTGCCAGTGGGTGATGGAAAAGGACTACCATATTCACCATCGGGAATATTAATTCTCAAAGGGTGCAGGGTGGAAGAAGCTCCACCACCTGATCGATCTCTCATCCTCACTGGAGAAACTTCATTAATGGGAGGTGGCTCTGAATTATCATCAATCAGGGATTGAAAGGACAGTCTAATATTTGTACTCGGAAACCTAAATGTGCACCTGAAATAAGAAGAATATAATTATTAGTAACTAAAAATTAACAGACCGTCCGAATCAGAACAAAATTCTGCTATTTGGTTACAGGAAGCCCTTATAATTGTATCCTCTTTGATGAGGAACATTGCACAAGTATCTGTTTGATATAACTCAATATCCACTTTTTAACCAAAAAAAATCTCAAAAATGCAGTTTGAATTAATTTTTTGGGTAGGTGAACAAAACATAACAGCGCGTACATAGATCAACGTTTTACTATTATTTTGATACCAAAATCATTTCGATTGGATAAAGATTGCTTCAAATTTCAATGCCACTGCAGCTACCTCGATTTTCTATGAAAAGCATCATAAGGTGCTGACACTGCTGACGCAGACGTAGGTACATAGAATCAAACGTCCTCTAGAAGTCCTTGTTTGAAATCAATACGACGAATCGTTTTTTAGTTATCGACTATTTTACCCTTAGAAGCGTCCCAAATATGGTCGCGCTCATTCACTCTTAAGCTTCGTACAGACCTGAACATCATGCCGAACGACAAACTGAACAACGAACCGAGCGGCGAACAGAACACTAATTTGGACGGGGCTACGAACGCGTTTGCAAACAGTTTCGAAAATCCTGGCCGTTCGGCGAACGGTTCGCGGCGTTCCCATCACTTGTCGGTTTTCTCTCCCACATCAAAGAAAATGCTCGCAGGTTTGGACGGGTCAAAACAAAACGGCGAACAGACCATTGCTGGTCTAGTGAATCTTTTAGTTTTCTCCTGTAATTTTGAGTGTTTGTTGTGTCTACACAATTGCGTGGACACAAGAAATATTTCTGGAACTAATTAATGTTTATCAAACATAGGAGTTGTGGAAAACAAAATCATCCACAGCATAATGAGAAAGCAAGGCGCGGAGGAAATTTTCCACACTATAAATATGGATACAGAGGAATGTACGGAAATAGAGTTCTTATTATCATCGTCTTGGTAATTTTTGTGATGTCCACTCACAGCTTGAAACCTCAATTCACTTACTAGATTGAAAGTTTATACAATATTTTCATAAAATGTGTCACCATCTTGTTTCTCGCAATTTTTCCTCCGCAGTCAACGAATAATGAATAAATTGTATATACGCTGCTGCGGCTGCTGCTACTTTTTCCCATTTTAAACGAAGAACTACTAATTCTGGGAACAACGCAAACGTTCCTTATGTTGTTCGGATCGTTGAAATCAAATACGTCCATTCGCCGCTCTGCTTGCCGTTCGGTTCGTTGTTCTGTTTGTTTTTTGGCGTAATGTTCAGGTCTACACGAAGCTTAACTAACAAACTGTTCTTATGAATTCATTCAAAAATGTACTCTAAAGCAAATACCTACTTTCTATAAACTGTGTAAACCAATAATGGATAATATATTTAGATTATATTCAGTTCAAGGATGCTAAACGCACAATATTGAATGAGTGCATTAGTTGATAGATGTCGTGGAAGGTGTCACCTAGGAACTAGGCGAACTAGGCAACCTTTATGTCATGTTACAAACAACTTGTCCAATGTAACTTGCTAATGTGTTTGGCCCTTCAGTTGAATAAGTAATTAAAGATTGAAAAGGTACTCATTTTATAGATGTGGCGTCCCTTAAACATGCTCTGCCATATGATCGCTTTTTATTTTTTTTTTTTTTCGTCGTAAATTCAAACGTCCGAAACCGTCGAAATTGTTTTCAAATTCCTACGCATTCCTATCTAACTTTAATTAGGTAAGAGGAAACCATTGTTTTAAACTGAATTATTGAACGGTCCGATGTTTTTCAATATTTTTACGTTTTTTTTTTTTTTTTTCATTGAATTTTCGCGAGATTTCCCAGCTCAATATTGGATGCCAGTAATCCAGAATTGGATTGCAAGTTTTGTACCGGAAAGACAGACGGAACAGACAGGACGACAGGCAGGACGATAGGCAGGACGATAGGCAGGACGATAGGCAGGACGATAGGCAGGAAGATAGGCAGGACGATAGGCAGGAAGATAGGCAGGACGACAGACAGACATATGAACAGAGTTTATAAGTTAAATAAAAGTTTGTACAAAGAGAAGAAGGCATCATCACAAACAAAAAGAAACCTAGTTCTGGTTAACAGATATTTTGTTTCGAGCTTGCATATTTGCAAAAAGTAAGAATGTTTGTTTCTGCACATGCTTCGAATGATATTTAACTTGCAATTCGTTTCATCTCCTCATAGATTATTTTTTAATGGGTCTAAAAATATTGGATTTTGATTCCAGAATATTTCCCTATTTTAAATCATTTTCAGATACGATAAACCAATGTATTTTTTCGATATTCTGAAGTTTATATTGAGGTGGATCCAAGGACAGAATTGTTTACAACGGAAGTCATATCGTGGCCCCGTCTATTGTACCATTTCCAGACAATAACATTAACTTTATAATTGATTTTGTTATGATTTTAGTATGATTAATGACCTTATAGAACTTTAAAATTGACATTCCATTGAAAATGCAACAATCTGAAAAGTGAATGATGGTTTTCCGTGTTTTAGGCCGACGTTTATTTTGAGATATTCTCGACGTTTCTCCAACACTGAACGCTACCTAATTGTTGTATGATCGGAGCTGTAAACATTTCTTTTGAAAATGTCGACCACTCGTGTTGGTGAAACGTCGAGAATATCTCAAAATAAACGCCGGCCTAAAAACCCGGAAAACCATCATTCATTCAACAATGGCCGAGAAAGCCTTTCACAATTTCTAATCTGAAAAGTATCGATAAGAGACATAAAAATAATTTTAATTAAAAAAAACGTAGACGTAGTATACAATTCCAAATCGTAATCACAAAATTCAAGAATGCACTTGTAAACAAAGTAGTTCGTCATTAAAACATAAGAATGACAATCTGATAATCAAGTCATAAATAGCATGTCTGATAGTAGTGGAACCTAAAGCAATGTAATAAAAACATTGCAACAAAATGTGTTTTTAAAGTTGGTGTTAGATAAGAATCCACTTCTAAGAATTAGACTTTGAACCAAGGTTTACCTAATCTTCAATCGGAGATACATTTATTTTGATTTCAGTATTTCACTTCACCCAGACAAGACAAGAGGCTGTATTGGTCACAAGAACCTTGCTCTGTATAGTCTGGTTCACAAGTGCAATTTTGTCAAAAAGCTGACCTAGACCACCGAAAATTATGAATTTTGGTCTCATTCGATTCGAAATGGAATCTAAAAAAAAAATATTAAATTGAAAAATTGGGAATCGCAAAAATTGCAAAAGTTATAAACAATTAAGTAAAAAAAAGAGTGGTTCAGTTTTTTTCAAATATTACAAAATACAAAAACTATTTGAAATATCCAAAATTTAAAAAAAGATCAGGTAATTAATTTCCTAGAAGAAAAGTCCAGTCTCTCAGTACTGTACCAACAATATTCATAATTTTAATTCAGAGGTAAAAATTCAGATAAAAACAGGAAGAGGACCTTGCTTATTAGTTAAATTTTCCATTAAGAGCAAACAATACCCTTGATGAAACGCGAATCGGTTTTGAGCGTTCAGTTTTATTTTTTTGTGAAAATTTTGTTGGAACAAATCATTCAATTCGTTTGTAAGAATTCAGGAATCTAACTGATTTTTGGTTTTGATTATTTTGAAGAACCACTTTTGTTATGGTTTGACAAATGACAAAAATAGGCAAATTTCAGAATTTCAGATTATAGATTCAGAAGAAGAAAAAAAAATTGTATAAAATCATTAGTTTTGACGCAAAACCAATTCTACGATTAGAAGCTATCTATCTTATTGGCGCTCCCGGCTACGTAGTTTTTTTTTACAGACAAGTGCTTCGTTATCTCCATTATCGCTCTTGAAAAATATATCCCAACACACCCAACATGTGCGGCGCAATGATAAAATTTGACTTTTGTGATGGCACGCTGATGTTGCCTTTTCACATAAAAACCCTGATAATTTTTAAACTAAAAACCTAGAATTGTTTTTTACTTATTGGAGCTATTAGGGAAAAAATTAGAAAAGATCCCCTTGAAAAATTAGGAAATTTAGATTTTTCACTTTTTTTACCCTAAATCTTATTATTTTGTTTCTTTATTGCGAAAAGCTACATAACAAATATTTTTGGAAATTTTCTGAGATAATTAAGAAAAACTGAAGATATGTCTTGAGTAGCAAAATAGATTGCATACGATTGTTTCAACTGACAAACAAACCCAACCTCAAATTCATAATACTCCACTCAGATACAGTTCTACCAACATAGCTGAACGTGTTGAGTGCCTCATCTCTGGATATATGACGGACTACTATAGTCCGTTGTACGGCAAATGCGCACTATGGGCGTGCATGTTTTCACGGTTTCAGCTATGTTAGTACAGCTGTAAGAGTTGAGGTCTGAAATAATTTTAATTTGCTGTATTTTATGTTGGAGTAACAATAATTGTAGAACCTTTTCTGATTGATTTATCAGCATGTTTTTGATAAACAACAACAATGAAAAATGTGGTGTATATTTTATGCTGATTGGATAATATTTTCGTTAAATCAATCGAAAGGTGATACTCTTATCTGAGTGGAGTATTATGAATTTGAGGGTGGGGGTTTGTTTGTCAGTTGATCTGTCAAAACGATCATATGCAAGAAAGTATGGGAACTTTTCAGTGAATCTACGACATCGATTCGATCAAATAATATAATGAATGAAAAAATGTAGTTGTCGGATTCATTCTGACTCACCCTCACCCGTACTATGTTTCCGGTTCTCTCAAAACAAAAAAAGTTCAGGAGTTTGGCAAATATTTCGATATGTTGAATATATTGTAAGAAATTATTATTTTACATTGCGGCGCTGCATTATGGAATAAATTCATTATTTCTGAATCTAAAGATATTTCGGGAAAATCCTCAGGTCGATTTTCTTTTCCGACGGGCCAGTTTTTGAACCCCTTCCAAAATATATATCCGCATTTGAGTAAAAATGACTCCGGTAATATTTTTAAATGGGACACCTAGTATATTTTCCCATATGTGGTTACGGATCGTAATGACGATCCCTAACCTATTTAAAAATATCACCAAAGTAATTTTGGCTCACCGGAAAAGAAAATCGATCTATCAGAGAATTTTTCCGAAATATCTTTTTATTTAGAAATAATGAATTTATTCCATAATTTAGCACCGCACTGTATTTATTATGCGATTATTGCACATATGAAATTACGTTGCTACTCTGAACATATCTTTTTTCTTTTTCTCAATTATCTCAGAAACGTCTACTTTTAGGAAATGTGAAGGAAAATATGGTAAGTACGCCACTGGTTTACGAAAATTAAAAATTATAACTTCAAATCATCCCGTTGATAAACCTTCATTAGTGTACTAAGTTAGACATTTTTCATTCAGGAGTTTTGGAGAAGAAAAATTAAATCTAATTTTTTTTTGTACTTTTGACACCCTGTATCTCAGAGGGGACGCATTTTAGGGTATATCTTGATAGAAACTTTTCACCTCGAAATGAGATGAGAAATCTGTATTTTAGAGTTTGTCGGTCTTATTCTGACTCACCCTGTATCTTAATAGCTTGTATAGGTAAATGTTTGTACATGTCATTATTTCATTTTAGGCGAAGACACGTTGAATCCTAGGTCGGAAATCAGTCGGATACTTTTTTTTTTCACATTATTGATACACTGAAAAAATTGGTGGCTCGGCCCTGTACTATCATGCCTCGAGTGTATGATTAAATAGATGAGTGCGTAGTAGATATTCAACAGGTGTCCTTTATAGGAATCGACCGATACCGATATTTATATCGGCGTATCGGTTATATCGGCCTCATTGGCCGATTATTGTATCGGCCGATATCAAAAGCCGATACATTTTTTTATTGGAAAAAAATAAAATTTGAACAATAAATAAAAAAAACGCACACATAAGTATATTTTATGTTTAAAAGTCTTTGCTACATACCTACAGCTTGGCAAATCTAGCTCTGAATGTGAAATCGCCACGCCTATCGATGCGCGGTAGTAGAAGTAATCAGTACAGTCCGTTAAACATTAAGTAAGTTACATGATTTTTGGATTACTGAATGTACAACTATACTACCCTCTTTATCATTCTAAATTCGCGCATCTCCTTCGTTTTTAGACATTTAGAGCTAGATTGGCTGAACTGTAAATCTGTTGTCCGACGATATCCACTTATGGTGGTTCTTCGACAGATATTATTTCATATTGGACGTGTTGGTCGTTTTTTCTTTGCCACCCAATGAAACATATTTTTGGCAGATTTTGCAAATTGTACTTCCATTTTTCATATCATTTTTCGATAATTTTTCGAAATAAAGGGCTTGTTTTCGGCATTTTGACACAATATAAAATAATAATAATTCCACCGCTTGATTTACTTCAAACACACACTATAATATACTTAAAAAACAGTTAAACAATTTGGGCTCTACTTTATTCTATACTTCAAACACAACTAGGCAAGTTATGACCTGCAGAAACGTGCGACGACGATAGCGCAACACTTGCATTCAGCAATACGGAAATATATTCCTTGCAAGGCCGTCGAACCACGATGGAAATAAATGAAAGGCTGAAAGGCCGATTGGCCGATATTTATAATATCGGTATCGGCCGATTATCGGTATCGGCTAAAATTTCTATATCGGTCGATCCCTGGTCCTGTAATAAAAATTTCAACAATTGCGTCAGTTTGACTATTGAAACTTAATTTACAGTCGACTTCGGTACCTCTTACCACTCAACGCTTATACCAGGGTTGCTCAAGTCAGTACAATTGTACTGGATTCAGTACAATAATTGATATTCTAGTACTGCAGTACTCCTTTCCAATATCTAGTACAATTTGTTGAACGGTTGAATTTTGAAATTTCAACGAGTAGGTGACAGGTAAACCTGTACTACAGAACAGAATATGACTTCGTGGGAGAGATGCTGGTGTGCAATACTCAAACTTAGGTATATCGATGTTTATTAGTCAATTGTAACATTTTTCTGTTCTGTGATGTCATTACCAATGACCACAAACCTATTATTGTCAGATTCTCACTGTCATATGTCATCTAAGCTGTCATAATTATGACCAACTTTGAATTTTCCCTCGTATTTCCTGTTTTCAGTACAATGGTCTCGAATCTAGTACAATTTTACGTCACTTTCTAGTACCCAAACTTTGGTAACTGGAACAACCCTGGCTTATACTGTCAAAACTTGGATAAGTCATAAGTCGAACTAGTCGAAGAACAAGTCTCTACAACCAACTTATCTTGATCAAGGTTGAGTATGTGTTGCACCAAATCTACGAATGCGGTTTCCATCGATAACTAAATGTTAACGTAATCCATAATCCATGTCGGCACACAGTATGAGTGTTTTTTTTATAATTTGTTAATTGCTTGTATACAGCAATTTCGATAACTTCCTGATAGCTGTTGTATGCTTGCCGATGAAATTATTATTGTACAGAATGGTGCGTAAGGTTGGATTTCAATATTTACTTAATGGCATTTCATGAAACATTGCCGAATTAGTTTTACTTCATATCGAAGTGACGATGGTACGAGTGCTTTCGCAGATCACATAGTGTGTAAAATGTTATCGTAGGCAACTCGACGTATGCAATATAGCACTGTCAGTGAAGTAATATGACAGTTGCGGTACAATGTCATAGGGGGACAAACAAACCAAACTAAACAAAAACAAACCCATTGAACCCATTTTCCATAAGGCCACGTGAATCACTTAATGCTTGTAAAGTTTATAATAATCGCAATTATCCAACACCTTGGCTGAGAGTGCTCTATATGCAGAATTATTCCGGACCCAGATATTCGTTACTACTTGTCTTAGCCTAACCTGTTTTGACAATTAAGTAAACACGATCAGATTTCCACAGATTTTATTATATTCGTGACATATTTTGCCACACAGTAGCTTTCTCAAGCGATCAGTACACATTATTGATGGCAATAAACAAGGGCAACTTCAAAACAATGTTGAATGGGCTTTGGGCTTTGGACGAAGTGTAACATGCATCCCAGCACCTGATTAAAGATTAGGGTGCATGCACATGGTACGATAGACGCGGTCCGCATTTTATTGCTAACTAAATATACAAAACCCTTTGGCAAAATATCCGAAATACTTACCACAAACAACCGTAAAGAACAACCATAAATATAACTTTTTCTACATTCATGCAAAAAGCAAAACTTTATTGAACTATATTTAGTGAAAAAAAAAAGTTTTTTATTGCACTAGTGCACTTACTGCACTTACTTTTTGCACTTGTTGCATAAAAAACTATTAATAACTCGATCAGTTTTCCAATAACTGTTCATAGAGTTCGGAAAAGCTCTCGAGGCCAAGGAGCTTCGAACAGAACGTTTGATTTCATTCCGGATACAATGACCTGAATGACAACATGGAAGCCAGGTATGATCATAAGGATCTAAACAAATTAGAATAATTCACGGTGATTCGGCATGGCGATGACGCATATAGATTGTAAATATAAACAGTTCTGTTGTTTACTGTAGTAACTCCCAAACACCGTATGTTAATGTTTTCAATGATTCAATCTATTTATTCGTAGAAGAATTTTTGTTGCTTCCTATATAAAAGATAATCAATTTAAATGAAAATGTTTTCATTAGTTTCTCATTCTCACGGTATTTTTTCAAGCTTTTATTTAACTTGCCCTGTTAGTATGTAGGTATGTACGTTGTATGTGAGTCAAATCTTGCAACTGAATTTTGTCCCACTTGTAGTTGTCCGATTACATTAAAATTTGACAGGTGCTTATAAATATGAAAATTTGCGGCTCCGTCAAAGTTCATAAATTCAATATGGCGGTCAAATTTTGTGATTATGGTCCGAAACGATTCTGAATTGGTATATGGGGGTTTTCGTGGTCAATATGGCGGCTCCAAGATGGCGGCTCCAAGATGGCGGACGAGTTTTGTGATTATGGTCCGATACGATTCTAAATTGGTACTTATGTTTTTATTATTTTTCCATCATTATTCTTAAAACCAACAAATGATATTTTAGTAAAACATCGTATAGTATCAGTCGAATGTAGCCGCCAAAATTGTATTTTGTTTCTTGATAACTCCTTCAGTTTGAAATATAAATTTGGAAAATATGGGATTATACCCCTATACTGATAATATTTGATGGATCGTTTTTGATTACAAGAAAATGAATCAATTGCTACTGTAACACTTTGTTTTTTGTTCTTTCCTTCAACTGGCTGCGCTCTTACAACTTGTCGTTTCGGTTCTTTGTTTTTATTTTAAAGCATCTCAAAATAATTCGAGTTTATCTCTTATTTTTTTATTGATTGCATTTAATTTTTTTTGGTAGGTATCTACTAATCTTAAAATATCTTTCGCTTGTTTTTGTTGTGATATACACCACAGTACCTACACCGAATTTAAATAAACAAAAATTCTCCATTGATCATCCAATTAATAGTCCAACACAACCATTTGTATTCCACCCTTGCAAAATTCTGTAGTCCGCCACAGGTTGCGTACCGAATTCAAGAGAAGCACAGAGTACCTATCATAATTATTATTATTTGCGCGTTCGCCACCATTCGTACAGACCTGAACAACAAACATAACAACGAACCGAACGGCAAACAGGAATGCGAACGGACGTATTTGATTTCGACGAGCCGAGAACAGCAAACGGAACGGAAAAATACTTAGTAAGTGAATTAAAGTTTCAAGCTGTGCCCCGCACGCGGGCGCGACCAAGCAAAGAGCGACCGCAGGCCGCATATAAGTTCACGATCGGCACGCGGCTCGCACTCCAATGGTCAAAACAAACTTTATTTTAGCGGTCTCCTTTGTTAACGGCGTCAGCATATTTTCTTATTATATATTCATATTGTTATATGCTCATTCAATTTTGATTTAACACACAATAATACATGTAACAAAATAATGATAAGTGTAAAGAAATATTAGGAATTAATGTTGTACAGGGTGTTTCTGAGCGTTTTTTGAAGTTTTCATTTTTACCCAGACCTTGGAGAGCGGTACTAGTCATTATTTATTTTATATAATTTGCTCTAACTCTTTTAACAGGAAGTGGAATCAAAAACCCATTATCTCAAACTTTTTCTAAACAAAAAAAAATGTTATACTTCTTTAACAACGCTAGAGGTAAGTAACTGTTTTCGATGAATTTTAAATTTTTGTCTTTATTTTCTATGGTAATATTGTAATGTGTGTACCCATGATATCGTTGGTTGACATTTACATTTTTTTTTGTTGGAAGTTCTGGAATTACAGGATAGGTGAGAGTGACTCAATAGTCACATATCGACATGAATTAGTTCCCCTCGATATCGCCAAAGATATTTCTTTTAGTTCTTAAGATACAGCTGATTGTCATTTCCCAATATTCTGTTGAGAGGAATCCATGGGCCTATACTTAAATACATTTTTCCCGCTGCCGACACTGTAAATAGTAAATACGTGCTTAGCAACAAAACAGGTAAACGGCCCATATCACTCGTTTACTAATTTATCTTGACAACGGAATGTAAATAGTGTTTTTTCTGTGACGGGAAAAAAGTTTGACATTTTATTCCCGTGGACAGGTAATAAAATATACCTTTTTATGAAATAACTTTTTTTCCCGAGAACCGGGAAAAAGTGAGTACTTTTTGCCCACGGGAAAAAAGTGAGCACTTTTTCCCCGGATATATATACATATAGGTTGAGGTAGATATTTGATTAAATCGTCGTTTTTCCCGTCACAGAAAAAAATAGTGTATTATACACAACATCGAGCTTAAATCTAATAATTTTTTCCCTTGTATAATAAATAACTATATTTACATGCCTAAGGTAATAATGACTTTGACAAGTAATACCTTCAGCTTCATTTATATCAATTTTTAGGTTATTAAACTTTTCAATATTATTGTTGTCTGTTTATTCGGTAACTTAGTTACGCGCACAAGCAATTTAGAATGAAATAGCAGAACGAATAATCATGAAGGAAGGGTAAGAAAACAAACTTCAATCCAGGCCAATTTTGAGAAATGTCAACAAGCAGCAGGAAAAACGTAATTAGTAACACGGAATGTATCGACTGTAAACATCCTCGGCAAGCGACAAGTCTCGGCTCGTACTCGCTCACCTCGAATGTTAACACGTCTTTTCATTCCTTGTTACTCAAATAACTATTATACGTACATGGAGAAATCCTACCTGAAAAATTTGAAGCTATCATTCCCTAATAAGATTTTATTTTTTCCGTTAACCAGCTGTCGCCCCCTTAGGAACGTAGCCCTCAAAAGTCGAGATATTGATTATCATTACGAACGTCTACAAATAAATGTGCCTCAAAAATGGAAATCCACCGACTTTATTACTACTGCCTGATTTCGCGCCGCTTAATCTCCTCTAAATTATGCATTCAAAATGCACCAACAATGACCGGAAATGACATTTTCCGACAAATCAAAAATAAAAAATCAAAAATACGCACTTAGGGCGCGCATTTTTTGGTAAACACTGTAACTAAACACCATTGACGACCTTCGATGTTTATTTACTGTTGTGGCGGTACGACCGGCACGTATACACTCTGGATATCTCCGTCTCTACTCAACTCTTTAATTCAACGCGTGAAACGTTGTATTGATCGATATTGTCGCCAAAGTTCAAGGAAACTTTCCACAGACAATCAAACTCATTTACGAACCGAGATTCACCAGTAGTAGTCGAACTACGTCTTCCTTCGTTGTCTGGTTAAATTAAAACACCCTGTATCATTTGTTGGTAGGAATATGATGGAATGGGTGATAGTCTGCGGCACAATTGAGGAGCTTAAATAATCGAATGGTTGTGATCAACCGAAATTGAAATAAGGTATAATCCAAAATCCAGTACGATTGGGTTTTGAGACGAGAATCGAGTAATTTTTAATTTCTTTTGATTGACTCGAAAATAACAATACATACTAATTCGGCCATTTTGAATCGACTGGCGTTCGCAGATTTCGTCTATCTCTAACCGTTCTCGAGTTGGTCAGCTCTGAATTAGTTTTCAAATGGTTTTTTTGGGGCGAAAAATATTTCTGATGAGTTTTCGACATTTTAGTTCAAAGATTCGGAAAGTTCAAAAAATTATTTATCATGATATACTTTTTTGCCCGTCGATTTTTTTCGTTCAAATTCCCAATATATACTAATTCAGCAATTCTGATTCGATTGGCGTTAGCAGAATTCGTCTATCTCTAAACGTTCTCGAGTTGGTGAGCTCTGAATCAGTTTTCAATTCGTTTATTTGGCGCTAAAAATATTTCTAATGAGTTTTCGATATTTTCGTTCGAAGATTCGGAATCAGCACGTCAAAATACGTTCGGGAACAAAAATTTGAAATTCGAAAAGTGAAAAATAAAGTTCAAAAAATTATCTATTGTTACCCGACTTTTTTGTCCGTAGATTTTTCTCGTTCAAATTCTCAGTATATACTAATTCGGCCATTCTGAATCGATTGGAGTTCGCAAAATTCGTTTTATCTCTAACCGGTCTCAAGTTGGTCAGCTCTGAATCAGTTTTCAAATGTTTTTTTTTGCGCAAAAATAATTTCTAGCGAGTTTTGACATTTCGAATAAAGAATTTAACTAAAATTAATATTGAATTAATGAAACTGTTATGATGTACACCTAATGAAAGAGTAGTTTCCCCCTCGGATGTGGGGTAGTAGAACTCGTGACATATCACACTACGCCTCTGGTTTGTTAACGATATCGTAACAAAACCGCCCTTGAAAAGAAATGTTGTTTGAGCGTTCACGTTTCCAAAAGTCCTGCAGTGCTAAATATAAATTAGGTACAGGTAATTATAGACATTGCTATTCTCGGTTTCCAAAAGCAAATTTCTGAGGAATTCTCTCTCCTAGGAGGGAAGAAACATGCAACCAAAATTAACCAAATTATTGACCACCAACTATCAGCGAGTATTACGAAACGAATGCAGTAAAGAACAAGGACTAACACTCTATAAAAGCCCCGTTCCAAAGTCGTTTATCTAATAATAGCTTTTCAAACGTGGAACTTTACTTCTAGCAACTGAATTTTGACAACTGATCCAGTTTGACCGACACTATTATTTTTAAATTGTTATTTCCGTCAACAGGTTGCACCCTTACAAGCAACCCTCACTAGAAACTGGAGAGACTCGTGCGAGCGAGGGAAGACGTAGCCCTTGCTTTTTCACGTGTGATGCCATGCACGGCATACAACACATATCTGTTTTGTTCAGCACTTATTCAAAAAGACATAATTGGTATATCAGAGTAAAACTGGTCTGAAAAATTACAAAAAACCATGTGTTTTGTTACGTTCCAGATTACGTACAAAAGGAAGGGTTTCAGAAATAAGAAAGCAAAGCTATAAATATGCATGGTGGAAATGATAGTGAAAACTACATTTTAAAATCCTAAAGGATATAAAAAGTGACTAAACAGGCAATAATACAGGATGATGGGTAGTTTCAACAAAATATAGTTTGAAATGTGCTAGGAATCGCACGTTGAAAGGTAAGACCTCGTTAATCCTTGGCTCGCACAAGTTTCGACTTGAGGGCTGCCGTTCGTAAGGGGACGACAGCTGTTCAACGGATTTTTTTTTATTTTTACCTTAAACAAACATAGGAGTTTCAAAGAACTAGATCCTTAACCAAACCGATCCCTAAGAAGGAAGACATTTTAATCAGTGTGCAAGGATTATTTATTCATCACCAGTATGCCTACCTATACTCCTGCGTAGTGTACAATATCACCAAGTGATAATCTGGGGTACAGTTTGGCATACATAGCTGCAAGTGTCAAATTTCCAACAACAATAACGTGATTCGTTCGAAAAAATCATGCTTTAAAAAAAATCAAAAATCATCATTTTTATAAAGATGATTAATATGTTTTGGTCTATTTTAAATACCTATGTATCTTTACGTGCATAGGCAAACAACAACAAATAGCACTTTCCTGTTTTGACATATCTTGTATTGGTTTATAATCCAGTACCGTTGGGTTTTGAGACAAGAATCGATTGTAGCACCACCAAACTTGGTATGCTAGTTGTTGGAACCATGATGAACACGAAAAAAATTTTTGTTTCCAGGGGTGGAAGATATTGTTTTTCTTTAGGTTAAAAATATATAAATAGATTTTTGCTGTAATCTTGGAAAGTATATGATTTATCGGAAAAACAACTCAACAGGGTGAAAAACAATTCAATTTGCCACAAAAAATATTTTTAGTAATTTCCTATGCAATGCGCTCGTTTTCCCAGAAAACGTGAGAAGGAAAAGGAAAAGTACATATCGTTTCTGAAGACTTCTACTTTCTCATGCAAATATAATATGCCAGTATGTGTTTTGTCGCACTTCACGGAGATGTTTGCGGATGATCCGAAAATCATAAAAAATTTAGTAAATATGGAATTATATACTCTGAAGCAGCAACCCATACCCTCTTTGGACTATATGCAGCAATTTCAAAGTAGTGTGACAGGTCCCACTTATACATGCCAAAAACGAAACTTTGTTTTACTCCTGCCTCATTTTCAACTTACCCATAAGATTGGCATTCTCTTCACTAAATATTGAAAATAATCGCTTATTCATATCCTGCATATACAGGGTGTCCCAAACTCGATGGCCTATTAGACGTTTCTAGAGAACGGAACGTAGGATCAATTTGAAAATTTGAAATTCACTGATTGGTTGTTAAGCAAGGAAATATATTGTCATCAAAACTTAATATGGTATACTATTTCAGATCAATCGATCAACAGGAAGGAGGTAAAAGTTCAATTGCTAAATTTGACCCAAAAACAACAACCGGGAAAGCTAATAAAACCGTTCAAACGACGAGTTCGATGTTAGGAAAGGTTGCAAAGTTTTTAAATCCTGTTTTATCGATTGCGAGCGTCAAAAGCCGTCAGATACATTTTTCACGCCCAAGCCAAGCGATCGCTTGTGGACAGGTGGAAGGTTGATTTCTGAAGGCAAAATCGTATCTCGGGCTGTGGAAGAGAAATTAGGGATTTTTGAACAAAATCAGGAAATTTTCACTGACAAACCGATGTGCTGCATATAGGTAGAAAGAATAGCCAACGGCCGTTCCGAACTCTTTGCTGGCGATCGTCTCTATCATCAGTCTATCATCATACTGTATATTTAAACGAGTACTTGTTGTATGTATATTTATTTTATATATACAGTGTCCGCCAAAAAGTACGTTAAACATGGGAGAAAAGTTTATTATAAGAGTGAGTTGCTGACCTGCATTTATTTGCTTAGTTATTTGCTCATATTTGTAATTGAATAGTTGGCGGTGCATATTGCAGGAAACTAACTCATCAAAAGAACAAAAATTACCGACATTGTAGGTTATGTTTAGTGTTTTCACGAAGGTCGAATTTTTGTGTAAAACTTTTATTTTTGGTGCTTATATTTGTGAAATATCAGTTGATAAGTGTATGAAAAAAAGGTAGACAAAAAGAAGTAATAACTCAAAAAGTACTTGAGAGCGTCACAAATTTTTTCAGATTCGTGTACCGGAGATAAAACTACTTAAGTAACACCACTTTTTCGTTAATTTCAAGGTCGAGCCCGATAAACTTACCTTTACCGATAATTCATTATGAAATCATAATATTTGAAGGTCCAAGAGATATTTAACTGTTTCACTGGTCTAGGGACACCTATCAAAGATCCCGAGAAAGGTTCTATTGGTGTATGAGCCCCGCGATCCATGGGGCCACTTAGTTTCTGCTGGATCACCCACAGATTACCGATAAATTGATTTTCCGAAAATCAAATCCAAGTTAGTGCCAAAAATTCATATTATTATTATTATTAGTAAAACGACCTTTTTTCAGAAAAGGCGCCTATGTAGATGAACTTAAGTAGCAATAATAAATTTGATCCAAAAAGTTGAAGCCGTTTTCGAGATCCAAAAATTCACATCATTATTATTATTATTATTTGTAAAATCGCCTTTTTCTAAAAAAGACGACTATATAGATGAACTTCAAAACGCAAAACTTATCTAAACACAAAATTTTATCCAAATCATTAGAGCCGTTCCCGAGATCTATAAATTCATATTATTATTATTATTATTATTTTGAGTAAAATCACATGTTTTCATAAAAAGCGCCACTGTAGATGAACTTATGTAGCAATACCTTATTTGAATACAAAATTTGATTGTTGAAGCCGTTTCCGAAATCCCAAAATTATCATTTCATTATTATTATTATTAGTATCAGTAAAATCGTGTTTTACAAGAATGACGCCTACATAGATGAACTTAAAAAGCAAGTCTATCTGCATACAAAATTTCTCCCAAATCGATCGAGCCGTTTCCGAGATATATTCAAACTGTGCATTTTGTTTACGAAAACTGTGCGATTTGTTTACGAAAACTGTGCGATTTGTTTACGAAAACTGTGCGATTTGTTTACCGTGCGTATAACGAGCTATTTACTGAGACTGTGTGTCGTGTTTTTGCCTATTTTCTACAGTGGCCGTAGGCAATAGTATATTACATAACAAGTGTTGTAAAAGGCATATTACGCACGAATGGAAAAATTACGCACGAAGCCGCGTAGATAAACTTAAGTAGCAATACCTCATCTGAATAATAAATTTTTTCCAAGAAGTTGGTTTTTCAAAAATTCACATTATTATCATTATTATTTGTAAAATCGACTTTTTCTAAAAAAGACCCGACTTAAAACGCAAAATTTTATCTATATACAAAATTTGATCCAAATCATTAGAGCCGTTTCAGAGATCCAAAAATTCGTATTATTATTATTATTAATATGAGTGAAATCACATTTTTTCATGAAAGGCGCCTATATAGAAGAACTTAAGTAGCAATATCTTATCTAAATACAAAATTTTATCCAAATCGTTGAAGCCGTTTTCGAGATCCAAAAATTATCATTATTATTATTATTATCGGTGAAATCGTGTTTTTTCAAGAAGGACTCCTATATAGATAAACTTAAAAAGCAAAACTGTATCTACATTAAAAATTTCTCCCAAATCAATTGAGCCGTTTCCGAAATATATCAAACTGTGCATTTTGTTTACTAAAACTGTGCGATTTGTTTACCATGTGTAAGGAGCTATTTACTGAGGCTGCGAGTCGTGTGTTTTTGCCTATTTTCTGCTTTTCTGCAGTGGCCGTAGGTAAAATATAATAATCTATCAATAATCGTATCGGTGTGTGGAGTAGCGCTCTGTCAGTAAAAGGCTTTAATAGAATAATTCTGTCATATCACAGACATAGAGGCCCCATTACACAAAAGTGACTAATATGTTGAAGACGGCCCTGCCTATGTATTGTACATTTAGTCATACAAGAAGCATTAGCAGCTACATTTATGGCTAGTACAGGGTCAGGAAGAGGCCAATGAATTTGAAATAATAGAGAAATCACAACAAGCCTTTTGACTACTCAAAAAATTAAAATTACAGCTGAAATACCCAAATTGAAAGATACGGTGCCGTGGCAGGCTTATTTCCATTTTATATACCTACATACCTATTATAAGATTGAATGAAAGAAATAAAATACATGAAAAGGTGGCAAGTAGGTAAGTATGTCAGCAATTCACTAGAAGTTTCGAGGGTAGGAATGTGTGAAAAAAAATTTATTAGTTCAAATCTTGCCTACGCCGGCGCTCTAAAAACCATGTCACTTTTACGGTCCACTCAGTATATCTATTAGTTGGCATGAAACCATAATATTTTGTATTTACAGTTGTACATGAGTAAAAACCTCATAGTCATCGATGTTTGTATTCATATTTACTTACACTACTTTTTACTTTGATTCAAATCTGACCAAAAAATTGTTTGTTGAGCTCTCATGTAAAGTAGGTATTTACTCTATTTATTGACTTTCAGTTAGGAGGAAATGGGAACATTAAAATAAAAACAGAACGGCCATTGCCGGACAAATAAAATTATTCATTTGATACCTTTTCTTTTATAACAGAGGTAAAATTAATTTTCGGGGCCATAGCATCAGATACCACGTGCTCCGTTATAAATTAAAATGAAAAAGGAAGTTGTCATGCTATCAAAAGTCACGTCAATACTATTTTCATTTTATATTTACCATCAACAATTACTAGGAGACTTATGGTAACCTTATTTAAAGGCTACAGTAGACAAGGAAGCTCGTCTGACGTCACCTACTCAATAAATACTTATTACATTTCCAAAATGACTTGAGTTTATATAAAACCGCAAATGTAGGCCCGGTTGACCTCGAAAAGGGGGTATTGATTTTCAATAAATATAACACTAGCAACCCAAAAAATACACGTGATACCACACCATGTGTAAATTTTAACCTCTCAAGGCCTCCTAGGATAAACATTCAATAATTCTGAGAGCAGCACTTTGTTTACATAACATTAACTTACGTTTTGGGTAACCGGATTGAAGGGGCTCCTTTTCGCTGAAATACACCGTCCACGAAAACGCCGTTCTTGCCATTGCACAACATATAAAAATAAGGATGTTCGAAAAAAACCTCTAAATGCCTTCGCGAAATAAAACTAGAATGTCCCATATTTACATCTACATCACCACGTGAACTGTTTCTTCCTATAATTATCCGACTCTGGCGGACCAGATATTCAATTTCGCGACCTTCTATTCGAGCAATTGGATCACCATTATCATCAGGGCTCCACTGCACCTTTGAGGGGCTAGCGGGAGCAGACTTTAACGCAAGGAGAGCCCATGCATCTCTTTCGGAAGTCATCGAATATGATGTGGACATGGTGATTCACTCACTTCACAGCACTATTTCAATAACACAACTCAAGTCAGTGTCTCACTTCACTGTTTACCTACAAAATGCTGCAAACGTGGGAGTCACCTGTGATATTGCTTTGTGTGTGTTGATTTCATAACATCTCAGTCGATAGAAATGTTGGTAAACACGTGAGATTGGTGTGAAAGCAGTCACACTTGGGACAGACCCGACAGACACATACAGTAATTTGAAACAGAATATTTATGGAGTAGGTCTTGACAGAATGACAGAAGACAGAATATAAAATATGAAAACAAAGTACCTCTTGTTACTCTGCCATGTACTACCATCTATTGGTGGATATACATAATATGAACATATGAAGAATGTCAGCATGCCTTAAGCCAGATTTCCATGCATACGATATCCGAAGATTCGATGGTATGAAACTGTTCTGATTGATTGAATTATTTTCGTGCCTATTTTTATCCGAAACATTCAAACTTTCAACCGACTGTCGTGGTAGTTGAAATATTTTTAACTTTTTCGGAAATCGTACGGTTTTTAACTTCACTTTTAACGTTTTTCTGATTGTTTTCCAAATTAATTCACAATGATTACAATTACAATGGAAATAAATCGATGTCATATATGGAAAAGAAATAATGTTCTAAATACGTGAACAATATAAAATATCCTACATCAAATCGATTGTCAGCTGTCAAATTCTGGTTGATTTGAATCACTCATGAAAATTGTAAAATATGTCTTACGAAATTTAAGGTTATTTCGGATTATCGGATATCGCATGCATGAAAATCCGGTATATATTATTCGCGAAATGCGTTCCCGCTAGGTGGCGCTAAAAATGTAAACGTGAAACACTATAATGGTGATCAGTTGCTAAATTCCATAAGAGGCCATAGTGTTCAATTCCAGTATAATTCAAATTTGAATGAAGTAATCGAGATGTCGAAAGTTGAAATGAGTTTTTCAGGCATTTATCTACGACGACATTGCCACGTCTTGCATAACTCTTCGTTTTTCGATGGAAAATAATGTAGAGAAACTTTGTTGTCGTTACTATTGATGATACATTTAGCATTGCGGCACTGAGCAAATACGCTTAGTAATGGAACTTTTGAACCCACCGCGATTTCAAGTTGACTTATTTTCTGAAACTATGAACATTAACGGATATCACCAAACTCAATTTATTTTTCAAAAATCGATCAGTAATGAGAAAACAATTGAAATAGATACACTGCCGCTTATGGCAAGAAAGACCATCTACTTTTTATTAGTTCAACCAAATAATTATAGATGTCACACCCTTTGCGCAGACTGCGAATAAGGAATGAAGGTTGTCAAATAGCACGGATAGAGACGGTCGTCACATCTGCCATGTTTGTGACGTCAATGAAGTATAATTTCTGTAAATATTCATCTCATATTTTGTTCCTATTGCCTTCAGCAAAAAATAATCAACCCTTTTTTGCTTTACGTTCTGTTATTTCGAGCTGCAGTGGTTTGAGAGTCAAAATAGTGAAAATTACACCCTTATTATTTAAAAAGGCCGAATTCAACAACCCTTGGTTATGGTCTGAAGAGAATTAGAGAGAGAATAATAAGGGAGTATGATAAACTAATGACCACTGTATTGAATAAAAGCCTATCAGTTTCATTTCTTACTTGATTTCAACACCGCATTAGTAGTAGTTCAGTAAAGTATTTGGTTGCGATTATTTAAATTTCCTGCGTAAATATAATTCAATGACGTCACAAGCGACGACCGTGTAGAAGCTTTCTTTTTGGAGCTTCATGCACTGGAGCTGTACCGTTGGTACCGTGTTTGATGTATTCAGTGGCGGATCACAAGTGATGCGCATGAAGTGCGCGCTTCGTATTTTTTTTGTGTAGGGGGGGGGGTGCCAAACAGGGCAAAAGAATAACAGTCAATTTTTCCAAATACCTTGGTTTCGAAGAGATTCGATGTACGAATTCTCATTTAGTATTTTGCATTTGGCACTTTTGGCAGTGATACTACTGGTAATAGGGCGACGGCAAGAATTCCTTTCCACATCACTTCCCAATAGGTCCGCATGGACCAATCAAAACAGTTGCGACTGGCGCCTGCGTGATGTGCAATTGCAATGTAATTTTAATAAGAGAATTGCTTTCTTGAACATCTGACATCTGATTGATATCGCCTCAAATCTGATACTCTCCAAGAAACCAATTTTTTTATTATAGAGATTCATAATGAATGGAAATAAAAAGAAATCAGTTGCTGAAAACCACAGGTTACCAGAGAAAAAAAGACATTATGAATGATAAGTTATGACAATCCATGTCATTAAACTGAGAGAATGATAGAGAAAAATGAGACAGCATTTAACTAAAACAGAGATATTTCCTTGGAAGCGAAAAGTCCCCAATACCTATGTTTTTTACTTTCATCCGTTAATTTTTAAAATCACAGTAAGCTAGTTTTTTACCGAGGCTAAAATTCAATTCGCCATCTTGAAAAGTTCAACTTTTGTTGGAAATTCCCATTTTTTTTTTTGGGACATTGTGCATAGTGTGTCTATTATCAGAGGCTCAGAGATCTATATGAGTTCCAAATGAAATATCTAAGTAAGGATATACGGACAATACTGTCCTCCAAAAGGCATACTGCGTAAAATCTATTAATGACATCAGGATCGGAAATTTCTGGCCCCGAACTTCAGAGCTATAAGCTCACTATTCGCGATCACGCCCATCTACATTTTAAAATTCGAACATAAAACTCCGGGAAAACAAACATTCTGCCATAAGATCTCATGTTAATAAATTGTTGAATATTTCTTTGTTGAACTATATTTGGTTCGATTTTTTTGATATAATGCGGAAAGCATATCTTTGATGGAAGAGTGAATTTAAAAAAAAACCTGTTCAGTGCCGCAGTGAAAGAATTATTCATCTTCAAATGTGTCTATGCACTCCTCTTTAAGAACCTATGTAAAACATGTGAATTTAGATTAAAAATCGGGAAGCCAATTAGTTATACGTATGAGAAAGATAATGTTTATTTATAAATGGTGTAAATATATCCAACTTTTTTCTAGATACAAAAAAAGTGATATTGATGAAAGGTCATTCCATCTCAAAACATTACAGAAATTAGTTCATATCGAAACTTTTTCCACTTAAATACTGAAATATGTCTCTAAATGAATTTTTACAACAGGCATTTCTAAAGAGGAACTCAAAAGTTGGAAGATATTAGTGAAAGTTCAATAATTCAAAAAATTTCAACACACAGATAAATGACATTTTCTTTGTTTTCCCGGAGTTTAGGAGCGCCACCTGGTGCCAATGGTGATCGCGAATTGGCTCACTAGGTCTTAGAATGCTAACTTTAGTAACTTTGTTGTTTAAACACGAGTCGAGTGAAAGAGACATAGATTTGGCCTTTGGGTAGCTTCTACTTCTTGAACTGATCTCACGAGTTGTTCCGTTGTTCATGCAATCACATATCGCATTACTGAAGAAAGAGCTATAAGGTTTCAAGTTTGATGTGTTTCGTCTAGATTGAAGCCTAGAAGCTTCACATTTTCTTCATCTCTGAAACAGTTTTCTCTCCAATTACTTCAGATTTATTCCTCATGAGAATAAATGCTAAATAAATTTCTACGTTATTAGCCATTTGCAAGAAAAAACCTGAAACACGTCGATTTTGTTCATATACATGACAGTAATAGTTGAAAATTGCATGTAAAAAAATTGAGGTGCGCTGAATATACAGGGAATTTAATAGTATGTGATAAAAACTTTATTCAAAAAGATAGACATGGGTGTATGGACAATTGAATCTCTTTCAAAATGAGTACCACTTGACCCCCTATTCTATTTAAAAAAATTATGGGGGTGGCTGCCACTTTGACGGGGAAGGAAGAGGGGCGATTTTTTTAGGTCTCAGTGTCTTTTCAAAAACATAAATCGATGAGTTTCAAGTTTTTTTTTATGTCTAATACCGTAGAAAATAAATTTATCCATTACTTTAGGACCTCACTTTATATTAAAACTTCCATTTCTTACCATTAAATATGATTGTAAATGCCATATATGATTTCACTCCTACTTTAATGATGAGAAGTGGATACTTTTATTCTGATAGATACTATACAAGTCACTTTCACCCTTGGCAACACAGATAAAATAGTGCAACCCAACTTTATTGTATAAATAAGCAAGGAAGAACCAATTTATTTCTAGAATACCTACCTACCTACCTAGCAATAAACGTCGAGAAACAAAAGACACAAATAAATTACAACTATATATTTTGAATTAATCACTTCCTTGGAAAGACAAACACATAGACTTACAAGTTAACTTTGAATTCAAACTCCACTCTAAAATTCTCTTCTGTGATATTTATCTGGATCGAAATATGACGTCACAACCACACGATTGCTGAATTTCCTACCTGTGAGGGTTTGTTGGGCTTTCTGGCAATCCAACACTGAATTGAATTCCACAAAGACCTGTAAAATAAATGAGTTGAAAAATCATATCAAACTGAAGCAAACAGAATTAATCAAGAAGGAGCAACAAGTTTATTTTTGTATTTAAATTCTCTTACAGGGAGTCTCTCTGCTTTGTGCCAATGCAATGTTGCCGAATTGCTAGAATTTTTTTAATTTTTTCATGTTATATTTGATTTTTTTTGTTTTTTGCAGAGAGCTTACGGGTCCTGATGTTGACTTGATCGGAAACATGCGTTGAGTGAAATTGACTTAGTATGCTCATTCGTGATTTTTTATAACAAGTGCCAAAAATTGGATTACTGTAGTTGTTCAGCATCAACGAAAAATAAAACGTCAAGAGCATCTAAATGGTATACAAGCTGATTATACTAATAAAAATTTTAAAACTTATTGCTCCACAGTTATATAAGATCACGATATCACTCTGCACTTCATTTCCATATGCATACATTTCTGTTACTAAGAATTCAGAGTAACAATTTGATTTTTTACTGTAATTTTAAAGTTGTCAGAATATAATATGTTCTCATTTTGCATATTGAATTTTACAGTAAAATTGAGCTTTTGGATACAAAGTGGAGTTTCAGTACAAAACTCACACACTTATAATTCTTGATTTACTCATATAACCATGTGAAAATATTTATTTATTTATTTATAAACAAGCCAATGGACAATATCTCGGATGGGACATTTTTTCCTGGTGGTTTACACTGTCATAGTCATGTGTACAAAAACTATTGACCAGTTATAACAAGTAGAGTTACAGAAAAAGTAAGCCAGCTATGATGCCGATGAAAATTGGCTCTCAAACCGTTATGAAGTGGATTAATCTGTGGTTAAAAATTTTAGCGTTTACCTTTCCACATCCAGGAACCTCAACTGATTCAATTGGCCTGGGAATTTCTATACTACGAACTACTCCGTATTTGTTGCATTCCTCTTTAATATCTTCGAGTATATCTTCATATTCCTCTTCATCTTTGAGTTCATCTGGGGTCACCTAGAATTTCAATTTCATCGACATAAGAAATGCTGAAGGAGAATTTTAATCAAATATTTACCATATTAAGAAGACACAGAACTTCAGTTGGGGGCCCTGATGCTCCAACAAGACTGAGACCTGGTACCTGAATTTGAACAGCTGGCAACACGGTGGTGTTTTTAGCGCCCACGCTGGCCCTTTGAACTATGAGACGCTTGTCACCCAACTGCATGCCATTCAAACCAGCTATAGCCTGAAGGTTAAAAAAAAAAGGTTGAAAGGTTTTCTAAATTGAAAATTCGCGCATTTATCACATAGTTAGTGCATAATTAGTATTGTAATAAGATGTACAAATACAAGATGTTTCTGAAATTGGGGCAATTAAGTATGGGTTGTTGTATGGAACGTAATGTATCAATAAATGGCAAGAATTTTCGTTTTTGAGGCAGTGAAAAATTATAGAAATTTTTTATGAAATTTTATGAAATCGCAACGTCAACAGTTTTGAAAATTGAAAGTTATCTTTTCTCTAAATCTCATAAAAAGATAGTTTTCAACAAGTTTTGATAATGGAGACCGATATAATCTTTGCACTATTTGGAACCTTTGGTGTAGTAATTAATATATTGTAGTTTTATCCCAACACCAAACTGCAATTTTTTATTTTTTTTGACCTGATGACGTCTTATAAATCGATGAACGCCGGCTGCACGCACGAAAAAGTATGACTCATTGTCACGTTCCGCCTGAGCCGAGCGTGCAAGCGAAAGCGCGGAACAAGCGATAGAGAGGCACGATCGGCCTAAGCGTTCGGCTTGTGATGACTCTATACCTGTCTTCCACTCCATCGGCCGATGCGTCCGAGTAGAAGAGAGATAGCGGCAGCACACAATCTACACGTGAACTGTTTTGTCAACTGTTTATAAAATGAAGTGAAAAGTTAATGTGGTTTCCATTGTTTATTACAACAACAATTGCGGCAAAAAAGGTAATTAATTCTTGCATTTTAAGAGAGAGAAATATACTTTAATGTCAAATACATAATTTCTTATTGACAAAGCATGGTGTATAAAATCAGAGTAAAGTATATAATAACATAGTTATATAAATAATTGGCAGGTATAGAATAAATTTATTAAAAATGTGGTAGGACTTAAAAGAACGGTTCATCTTTAACAGTTCAGCTTGAAAAGATTCTATTGTCATAGCATATAACATATTATAGTAATAAAACTAATAGACTTATAATAAGGTCATGTCAGGGTTTCATTAAAGAATTGTTAATATTGTAATATGCTTTTTTTAAGAGAGCCTTTTTCAAAAGTTTTCTAAATATTTACTTAGTTCGGTGGGTATGTAATTATATTTTTTCTTAATTTCATAGAACAGAGAATTTTAACGATATAATCTTTTTTGTATTATACAAATTAATGATAATTCAGTGATAATAAACCAATTCAAAAAAGTATGCAATTTTTCATCAATGTTTTTTTAAGACCTTATCACGTAAAATTATCGTCCGTAAACTCACTTTACAGACAACCAATTTTTTTCAACACCTCAACATGTGTTTCAATCACAAAGTGATCATCTTCAAGAGGAAGATCAAACCAAATTTACATACAGAATTGTCCTTATTAATACCCATTAGATATCTCTGCTAGATACCCAAGTCTCTTTTGTCTTAAAAAAAAATCACTATTTAAAATAAATGTTTTTGTTTGAGCGTCCGATCTGAGTCATCCCCTTTTTCCGAGTTTGGAAATCTCCTCGTTTTGTTTTATTAAACTGTTTATAACTTTTGCAAGCAGAACTTTAATTTTTAAACTTTTTTCTATAAGACATTACGAATTGAATGACACTTCACTCATAACTCTCGATCTCTTTTAAAAAAATAGGAGTAAAAAACACTCCTGAACCTGACTATAAATACTATATCTATGAACATTCACTAAGAAGACGAAAATAATTGTATCAACTCACCTGATCAGTCATCGTTATATCGATATATTCAGCAAATGCATATCCTTTGCTCAGGCCAAAAGCCGTATCTTTCACCAGATTGAATGCTCGCAGTTGTCCAAACGACATGAGTAGTTCCTTTACCTGTATTATCAGTTGAGAAATAAGTCCAAAAACAAAAACACATACGTACCCGAAATCAATACATCAAGTGCTGATGAATTTCACATATTATTAATTTTATATCTTTTTGCTAACATTTCACCCAATAATGTCATTGAGTGTATTCATATTGAATACGTGAAATATTCATCAAAAGAATTCTATTTATTTTTTCCAGAACGTGAAAAACTAAATATTTGACGAAATATGTGACATATGTGGACCAAAAATAGTGATACAACTGTGTTTTGATTTCAGGTACATAGCTAATAGACAATTCAATAACTTACTTATTTTGGCTGTTTCAATGAAAATAATTCAGTTATTTCTGAATTTTATATTTCTATTTAAAAATTGTGAAATTGGTAAATTTGAAATACCTGTATATTTCAATATTAATATTTAATAGGTCATTTAGTTTGTATGAGAAGAATATCACCAAGAATACTGTTTGCCAATAAGCCCCCCATTTAAGTACATTAGGTACATTTCTTTATCCAATTGAAAATTATTAGTTTTACCTATTTCTCAAAATTTTGTACAGCCTCCAAGTCAGTCAGAATCAAGAAATAAAAATCATGGTTCTTTGTGCTGTAGTTACATAATGACTTGCCTTGTTTTTCCACAGGGTGTTCAGGTTTATATGTTTGCAGAAACACTCATACGGATCGAGTTGTTAACCCTAGCTACAGGGCAAAAAAGCAAAATATATGAGAAAATTTCAAAACAGGTCTTATTATATTGTAAAATTTCAATTCAGATTAGAATGTGTCAATTGAAACAATGAAAATAGTGTTTCGTCAACTATAATCAATTACTGCCATTGATGGAGGTGAAAAATTATCAATGTCAGGATTAGAGAAATTTATTTCAATAATTTGAATAATTTTACATTAGCAACGCCCAAATTTCCAACTGGTTTCTTTGTAATGAAAAAAGTTATTTAGCTGGAATGTAGAAACTGTACTGTCCTTATGAGCATGAGTTTGAAAATTGTTTTATTCAAGTCTAACATTATTTCATAGAAATACTCACCATAATTATAAGCAATGATTTTGAGATTTATTGCCTAATATGCTTTAAACCACACACATAGTTATTCATCAACTTATTTTTTATGATGTTTGAATCTATATTGGTATGATCATACTAAAAACTTCAATATATTCTATAAATCTATTTGTTTATAATTTCAACTCTGTATTCAAATTAGTCCAATAGCAATCAATAACAGTGAAATTTGTTCACTTCCATATTATACTTTGATGAAAATTAACACATCTTTTGGTTTCTTGTAGTCGTCAATGAAACAAACATTTCTCTTTCAATCGACATATTCCAAATCTGTAAACCAATATATTCTTGGTGAACTAATTTATTTGCTGATGTATCTGAAACTTTTGCTGAAAAACCTGAAATGAAAGCTGATTTTATCAAAAAACATGACCTTCCAAAAGTAATGTTCATTCAAAAGGATCACATTATCTGATAAAACTGACAGTATCTATTGGCATTTGGGAAACATTCAATGGTATCCAGTGTGAATAATCCATTTTGATTTTCCTGAAAAAGCTGAAATAGAAAACTGAAAGAGAAAACCTGAAATGCTTTCCTCATTTTTTGCCTGTAAAAACCTGCAAACCTGAAAAACATTTTTCGCGCAGAAAAGTAATGTTTCGTGTTCAAAAAAAACTGTTTTGAAATATGTCCAAAATGAAGTAATTTTTTTTACGTGTTTTTTCAAAATTTTGCTTTCCATTCACCTCATTTTCATATTCGGGAAGAGGTAAAATATATTTATACCTCAAAGACAATGCTGAAAATCTAGAAAGAAGCTGAAAAAGCCAATAAATATTTTTCTGCTGAATACTGCTAAACCCTGTAAACCTGTAAAGGCTGTAAAAAAATACAACCCTTGTGAAAATCTCTTTTGAATACTCTGACTGCTGGTTGGTGCCCATATTTTCATATTGTGATCCTAAAGATTAGGAAAAATCATTCATTCTGAACCATCCATCCATTCAACTTTATCAACTTGCTTTATTTACATATTTAGTCATGAAGACTGTTGATGAAAATATATATTTTGAAAATAGTTGGATTTGGAACCCGTTCTATATAACTTTCTTGTTTATTTGAATATGCAATAACTATGGTAACAAAATGTGTATAGTTTTTATTCAAACAATATCGAGGTATACTCCGCTAATAACAATGAAAACAAAATTGCTCCCATTGATTGATTACATGAATAATTTTTTCTCATAATACCTTTTAATTTTATTCAAACTCAATTCAAGAAGTTTCAAAAGAAAAAAATGTCTTTTACACGAAAAGGTACATATTCCAATCGGACAAAATCAAGAAAATAGTGTGGCAAGTCGATAAATTTGATGACCCATTCAGAAAATCAGCATTCACACAACATTCAACCACAATTCTTACCTGGTCTTCGTTTAAATAATTTGGAAGACCCCCAATGAATATTTTGTGGGGTGAATCTGGCACAACAGTACTGATTACACCAGCTGGAACGCTGATAGAACTCTCTGCCATACCAGGCATTGGTTGATAATCATGAGGCCTGCGAATTTTCAAACTCTGTCCTGTTGAAAAAAAATGTTTTGAATGATTCACTCATATAACAGAGAAGCAGTTACCCATTCTCAGTCAATAAGGTTATAAATAGTGACTGCATGTCAGCATACTCAAACCTCTTTACTCAAATCTCAATTACCTTCTTCCCTGTATGAGGTAAAATTTATAATAAATAAATTAGATATGATGTAACTGTTTGTAAAAAAAGTTTTTTTTTTGATTTTTTTTTAATAGTATTCATAAAAGTTGTCATAATCAATTATCAACAAAATATGAAGAAGAGACAAATGCCATTCAATCATGAGAATGTTTCATTTTTATTATTAAAATAAGTAAATTTTAAAATATGTTTATCCTAATACGTATTACTATGGGTATGGTCCGTATATATACTTGGTTACTCTGGTTAATAATTTGGTGGTCTGTATATACCAAATTCCTGGAAATTTGGTGACTATTTCTTGAAACTTCGGCGACTTCCTGGAAAATTGGTGACTATTTCTTGAAAATTCGGTGACTGTTTCCTGAAACTTCGGCGACTTATCTGTCACCAGATCAACCGTACTTTTTCCTCGGTAACCTCGGGAAATGCTTGTCATTTGTCAATTACACTCATTTTATTAAATGTCAGCTTTGAAACTTTGGATCAAAGAGCTAATATTTATTTAAAAAATGGTCTTTGGATCTGAAAGCAATACATTCAATTGTTTTTTAAAGAAAAAAAATTATTTTTAACAAATTTATTTCAAATTGTTGACCAAAGGCAAGTGACATGTTCTTAAAGGGTTGAAATAAGGGTGCCATCTTCTGATAAGGACATAAAAATTGTTTCAAGATAGGAATAACTTTTGCACAAGTTCTGCATTTCACTTTTGCAATTTTTATATATTCTTCTACTACCAGTTTTAGCTTTTCCAGTTTTAGCTTCTCCAGTTTTTTTTTATAAAATAATTCCAAATTGTAACTTTTCTCCTTACACTCAATTTTATATTATATGGAAACCAATCAGGTATGTCAGAAACCATTTTCTCCATAAATAAATAAAGAGATGTGATATAATCCTAGTCATTAGTTTGAATGGGTAACTTTAACCTTTCGATGGAATCTGATCAATAAAAACTAACCTTTGAAATTGATGCCATCGAATGCCATGGCCTGTGTTGTTTCATCTATGGACCTAAACTCTAAGAAAGCAAAATTCTTATCGAGATTTATCTGACACGCTAATACAGGATTGCCTGCCGCTTGAGCTAGACCACTCAAGTGCATTTGTTGATTGAAGTATTCCATCATTTCTTCTTCAGTCACACCAAATGGAATGTTACCCACATATAAACGTCTAGCTTGTCTAGTAATTGTCGATCCTACTACAGGTACAGCTGCTTGTGGTGTATCAGCCACAATATTAGCAGGAATTTGACCTGCTGCCTGCATAGCTTTGTACTGCAGAGGAGTTATGTGTTCAAAGCCTGGTGGAGGAACATCCCAGTAGAGAGATGGCTTTCGACGCCTGGAATAAGCACTTTTATTATTATGTTTCGGTGACAATGAACGGCTTCTTCTTCTCGGACGAGGCTCCCTGCTCCTAGATCTAGATCTATGTCTGCGTTCACGAGAGCGGGAACGCTTTCTTCTGTCCTTATCATTTCGCTCCCTGCTTCGTTCTCTCTCTTTAACATCTGTAAGAAATTATTGCTTCATCTCATTTAACAATCAAATTGATGAGTTTGCCCTGAGTTTTGATATTAACTATTAACAATAATAATAATACTATAGAAATGAAAGTATTCATAGACTTGTAGCAAGTCAGACTGAAAATTATTTATTGTTCTGAACTGAATTGATTGTTTTCATATTCATACTATCACATCACTTTTTTGCATTACGAATCCACAAGGTCGAGTTTCAACAAGTGGATGAATTTCAAACTTTCAGACAAGCTTACCACATATAATTATTTAAAAAATCCTATTAGCAATCTTTAAAAAAAATCAGTTTCGATAGAGTACCTAACTTGTTAATAATAATGAAAACAATACAAAGAAGAAAATAGAAACTGAATAATGATTATTGGTCATAGGACTATACTCCAAAAACTGAATTTTGTCAATATATTCATTTGGTACTACTTTACAGGCTTAAAACCACAGCCCAATAATTTTCTTGTTGAAGAAAAGGACCAGATAATTTTTTTGAAGAATAAAGTCCCTTCAGCTTTCAACTTCACTTATACCCTAAGCTTAAGAATCATTGAATAGAAGCACTTTTGACACAGGGCCCCACTTTTTTTTCTACGGAGTTCCTTCATAATTTTGACTCTGAAGGAAAAGCATTGAATTCTTGTTCTTCCCCTTCAAGGTCATGTACCCTGCTTTAGTTTTTTTTTAAGGTGAGTTTAGTCAACATTAGCATAAGCAGTAGGATGAGATGGTGACCATCGACTTAGAGCCATTGAAATTGGCAGGAGTTTGGTCAATGTTTTGAAGGGAACCAAAAATACTGTTATTGTAATGGTATTAAAATAGATTTGATATCTGTAATGAACAAATACAAAATAGACGTAATTATCTGAACCATTTAGTAAACATTTATTATCTGAAAAAGTTATTCTAAAATAAATCTTTACAAGATTTCATTGATACAAAAAACGCAAATGGCAAGAATATTCAATATAAAATATAACTGGAATATATGGGCCGGTATATCCTTCCGATCAAATCTATACCATAGAAACAATGAAAATTGTACCTTTCTCTTCGCCCATTTTCTAAAACTGCGGTTGAAGTACTGGAATCACTTTAAAAACCTACACGACTGAGGTGACAACTTATTTTTTAAATCTAGCAGAATTTTGATAATACTGACATACGTTGATATGCACTACGTTTATCTGGTTTATTCTATAACAAATTAAATAATTAAATAAAATACAAAATGGCGGTTAAGTTAAGAATTTACAATGTTGCCAATAAATAAACATAAAAATGTCAACTCCAGTCTGGCCAATAGCCAATAATAATAGCTGATTTTTTTTCGTTTCGGTAACAGAATGACAAGTGACAGATCCAGAACCAATCACAGCAGCCGGAAAGGGAATAACAGATTAGCGAAACGCAAGAATTCCTTTCCACATCACTTCCCAATAGGCAATCCGCATGGACCAATCAAAACTATTATTTTAGTTGCGCCTACGTGATGTGCGATGTAATTTTAGGTTGGGAATGTCGCAAATGAATTTTCATTCCTCACATTAATTTTTGCAATGATCTAATAATAATATTAGGATAATCTCTATTTAAATGAATAAGAAATTTGTGTTTCCAATATTATGTTTGTTGTGAAAACAAATAGTGTATGTGAGGAAGGAAAATTCATTCGCGACATTTCCAACCTAAAATTACATTGCACATCACGCAGGCGCAACTAAAATTGTTTTGATTGGTCCATGGGAAGTGATGTGTTAAGGAATTCTTGCCAATGAAACGACTAATGACTTGGGGAGATTTGTTCCAGCAAACAATCCCTGTGTTCGAGGATTAATCCATGACTTCTGTTTTCTGAAGGAATCTAGCACAAACCTTTGTTGGAACGGATTCGTGAATGTTTTGGGCAAGATGGATAGAAACCCTGGTGGATTGACTGATTCGCTTTTGTTTCACCCAAAGTTGTTAATGCTGTAATAAGATGGGATTGGCTTTCCCGTTGTCAGTAGATGGCGCATTATCAAAAAATAGCCGAGTTTACATTCCGAAGTACTGAGTCATATTTTTTTGGAATATTTGAAATTTGACTGTTTGTTACTGTGTTCTAATTTTTGATTAACTGTGATTTACATTTCATCGGGATATTTATCGTTTTTTCTGTTCTTTTACTACTTTTCGTTCAGTTTGCAATGATTTTAGTTATTTGTTTATTGTTGAGTTTTCTGTAATTCTTGTATTTGTAGTGCATAATGTTTTTTCAAGTTTGTACTTGGACATGGCTGCGTTTGTATGAAAGATCTAAGGTTAGTATCATTGTTTAAATATCCCGTACATATCACATATCCAACTAGTTAATTTAAAATTACTGTTCTGATTTTTGATGAAATAAGCACGTTAAACATGTTATGTCGTATTTTTTAACAAAATTGAATAAATACGAAATGTAAACATGTCATGACAATGACAATTGTCCAACGTCATCATGACAAGTATTCATTTATCAATCTGTAATGACTTTACCGCCATCTACGAACGATCGTGAAGCTAATCCGATCTAATAAAATATGAAGAATCACGTAGGCCCTACCTTAACAGTTTTGGTAGGCCGATTTCACAGGTATAAATGAACGCACCAGGGTTTCTATCCATCTTGGTTTTGGGACTATTTGTCATTCAAAATAAAACTCATGAGAAACAAAAATAGATATTTTTTTATTCCTAAAGGCGTTTGTTAACAGTCTGCAAAAAGAATTACTTAACAAATTAGATAGTGCTTTCACTATTTTAACTACAGGAAAAATCCACAGAAATATCAAAGAATCTTGGAGTACCAAACAGCAAAAGGGTAAAGTACAAACACATACATCCATCATCACACCAATGACTCCTTCATCTTTGCCACTCGGGTGTTTGTTTTTGTTGAGTGATACATTCTTTGAACAAAAACATATTCAATAAAATTCATAATTCATTATTTAAATTTTTTTAATTCCACTAAGTATACTTTTGTTAATAGGTTCAATTATTGCACCCATTCTAGTGGTTACTGCTGGCTCAATGAGCTTCCTGAAGGCAGTTTCTGGTACAAAAGTATTTCCTATAGGAGCTCTGATACTAGCCTCATAATCCTTTATTGTTTTGAATGGGAATGGTATTTCTGATACCAACAACGGCCTGATCTTAGATTGTGCCTTTTCATTTATAATAAGTGAACCCTTATTATCATCTTTTCTTGGCATTTTGGGAGGCACCTTGAAAATAAACCGTTTTCTTTTTCGCTTGTTATGATTGATATTACCTCCAGCCCAGCTGCCCCAACCAGGAAGGTTTAAATCAATGTCTTTGGGAGCATCTTTTTCAATTTCTTTTATTTTCTCTTTTTCAAAGTCTATAGCAATATCATCGTCCTCAAATGCTTCCATTATTATATCTCTTTGGTCAGTGGGTTCTTCATTTTCATCCGTAGTCAAAATATCAGGTATTTCAGTATCAAGATTTGTTACCCTTTTCTGCTGGATATATTTGTTTGGATTTATATCAGGTGTTTGTTCATGCTTTTCCTTTGAATCTAAGATATTTTTGAGAGCACTCAAATCGGGATTTTTTTCAACATTAGTTTCATCATTAACATTTCTCGCCTGCTCTGTCATTGATTCATCAATTAAAGGCCTTTTCGCCTTGGCAGGGAAAGTTAAGTCTACCTTGTATTCCTTGGGGTTCTCTGTTTTTTCAGTTTTTTGCTTCTTCCTACTTGCCCTCTGATTTTCTTTTAGTCTTTTAGATTTTTGTTTCAATGAATTTTCTTGCTTTCCCTCCAACAGTTCAAAAATATCTTCAACATCAGAACCCTTTCCTGACCTATTATTCAATAGTGAACTAACTTCCCACTCAGAAGTACTGAAAGAACTATCCATTCCACTTAGGTCCAGAGATGCTGCTGGTTTCAATTTGCCCTTTTCTTTCTTAGTTTTGTTCAATTTTAGGCGTTTATTTTCTGATTTGGTAGATGCACTGCTCTGTTTGCATATTTTATTTTCAACAATAGTTTTTGAAGCTGCAGAGTAATTGGATTCATTTTTATCTTCAAGACAGTCTGAAATATTGTTTGCTGATCCAATACATTGTTTATTCTGTTCATTCCAAAATTTCTTATAGCCACTTACAAAGTCCATTACCTCTGAATCAGGTTTGATACCATTTACCCAAGGATTTTTATCTTCATTTTGACTTTGTATTATGTTCTTTTCTGATTCAGTTCCCTCATCTTCTGATTCACTGCCTACAGATTTAATTTTCTGTGTCAACTCTCTGCTAATAGCCAATTGCTGAGCTAAAACTTGGCGACTCTAAAAAAAAAAAAACAATCAAAAAGGATTAAATGGATACTGATGAAAATGACTTATTATTTTTCTTCCTAGTTGAGAATCTACAAAGCATTACCCTAAGGGCCAATATATAAAAAAATAACACTTAAGATTTAAGAGTCTGTGAAGGTTGATTGGCGCTTTTGAATAATTCAACAGAATTCAACCAATAGGCTCATTTGATTCTTATCCATCTTAAATCTTTTTATAGAAAATGGACCCTTAATCAAATTCGGACAGGTGGGACAAGATGTAGTTTTATTCGTTTTTATCATTATAATACAGTGTGTCACTTCTCATGGTAACAAAACACCTCCGTAATTTTTGGCGAAGAATTCAGATTTTTTTAAAAACGACACATCACCTAAAATATACAAGGAATAATTTCAGGTGATATACACTGCACGGCAGCAGCGATGGAACCACCGATATTTCCGAAAAATCATAGTAGGAGGCAAAATAGATTTGTTATCAGAACAACCGCTTGACTACTAATCCAACTTGTTTCTGAAAAATATTCAATGAATGAGATTAATACTTAAATGTAATGATATAATACACTGTGTTTTTGACCTTGTTAGATTATACAGTATCGGAAACTTTTCATCTGGGGTATAGACAGAAATCTAAACGAGCAACAAGGAATGCAATGTTATTATAATACCGCATAAATAAGAGAGGCGCACTACTGCGCGCCTCTCCTATCACCTCGCCCGACGAATTAACAGCTCAGACAATATCTCTTCCTCGAGCGAGTAGAGGAGAAATTGTAATGCTCTCTCAACATTATAGCAAGCTATTCTTCACGCTCTCATAAAACCACCATACCCCAGATGAAAACTTTCCAATACTGTATTTTATCTGCACAGTTTATTGGAAAATAGGTCACTCTAAGAAAACCACTTTATTTTAATTGGTTGTCGTTTCGAATGTATTTTCAGACATCCTCAGGACTCTGATGATACAAAATACTTAGTGTATAAAAAAAAATTGATAGAAAAGAATTGAAAAAAATTGCAGTCCAGCTTTCATAAAAAAATAATTTGCTAAATCTCGGGAAATTTGGATTATCCATATATGATTTTTTTCAAAAACAAAGTGGATTAGTAGTCAATAGACTACAATCCCGCATAACAATTCAATTTGGGGGGTCATTTGACTCAGCATGAAACATGTACAGAACGATGCTGCTATATGAAAAATAACTTTAGGCATTATTCCGTCAATTCTGGGTGGTGCATTTGACTATAATAATAATAATAATAATAATAATAATAATAATAATAATAATAATAATAATAATAATAATAATAATAATAATTTTTCATCTGAAGATGTGCTTTTCGGACAAAATACTCTTGTACTGCATTCCTCACGTTTGAATTTTCAATAGTTATTTAAAAAAAATTCCTGGCTTCCGGTCCTATTATTTCTGTACGGCAGTAGTTTCTAGATTATTATTTCATAATCTACCCAACGTGAGGAATGCCATACAAGAATATTTTGTCTGAAAAGCACATCTTCAGCCAATTGTTAATTTACATTGGTAATTCATCCAAGAATCTCTTGATTTTATTTTCTCAAATACTGCTATCCAGTCAAATGGCCTTGAAAAAGGAGTAGAGCAACGATACTAGATTCTACTATTACAGCCCAAACGTTTATACCGAATATATCTTGGAAATCTTTTTCATTCATTCAGTGCTTGTTGCTGGTTGCCGATTTTCACCATAGTTTTGAAATATTTGCATTATTGTTATTGTTTTTCAGAAGTTTTTGTATCAAAAAATAAAAAGAGAATAATATAAATAAAGTTGTTCAGAAATTTGTCAAAAAATAAATTACATGAATTTATTTCCAAAATTGGGTCATTCGGCCGGAATAATAAAATATAAATTATATTCAAGGTAAGAATGACTCCCAACATCTGGTCATTCGTCCGGAATAATAATAGTCATTTATGTATCAAGGGCGTAAAGTAGGCATTTTACGCACGTGATACTTGTAAAATTTGGTTGAGACAGTTTCTAGTTTAATCCCTGAAATCGCATTTTTTCAAAATGGGGTTGGTACTCATCCACCCTCTCTGCTTCAAAAAAGAATTAAACTAAACTAGTCATGTTGACGTTTTGATCTCAAATTCATGTTTCCATCATACTGATTCATGAATTGCCATTCCTCATTCAATAGTTTTTTTCATTACAATATATTAATATTTTTCAATATTTTTTTTAATTATATTAGAAATGATTACATATGCGCAGAACCCCAAATAAATTGTCAGTTTGACGCCACTGACCGATCTTCGGAAAATGAGTTGCTATCTTTTGATTGCTGTTTTCACACAGGTTAATGATATCAAGTTCAATCTTACCTCTTTATCATACTTGGCTCTAACTTGCTTGTTTCTTGCCCATTGTCCAGTTCCCTTATGCCTCAAACTGAATCTCTCCTCAGCTCTAGCCTTCTCAATATCGTCCAATTTTTTCAGAGCCTCTTCTGGATTCGTTTTTTGAAGTTGTTCAAAATCCTTTAGCTGCTGTTTAATTTTTTCTCTTCGCAGTATTCTGTGATACTTTTTACTTTTGATTTTATTTTGTCTTCTGGCTTTAGCTTCCTTGAAACTTTGATGAGCTCTCAGTTTTGCTGATTCTTTTCTTCTCTCTTTCAATTCTTCAAGTGTAAGAGGGTACTGATCTTTCTCTTCTGTTTCTATGTGGTATTCCTCAACTTTTGGAGTGAGATTTTCTATTTTCTTTTGTAGGTCAGACTTAATACGCCAAGACGAAGGATATAGCTCTGCCCTTTTTTCTTCAATTTTAACCTTTTCGATACTATCTAGAGGAAATACAAGATTCGTAGCAGCACGATTGGAAGTTACCAATGCCTCCCATTTATCTAATTGTAGACTTATTTTCTCATAATTCAGACTTCGCTTGATAAGGTCTGCTTGGGGTTTTTGTAATGGTGTTGGTAATGTTTTGCTTTTGCTATTTGTTGACTTAACCTTGTTTGATATTTCAACATGCTTCTTCTGGTTCTTCAGAGATCTCGTGAGTTCATTTAGATGGACTAAATTATTTTTTTCCCCACGAGATTCAACGCAATGGAACTCGGAGATCTGTGTTGTAGGTTCAGTACGAGTTGGTTTTTTAACATTCTGATTTTTGTTTAAATTTAAGACATCTTCTACCAGCTTGTCATGCTTGTTGGTATCGATTTCTTCGTCAGATAAATCGAAGTCATCACTATCATCGCCCATGCTTGATTTCACTAATTTTATTTCAACTTTCACTAATGGTAATTTTAATTTTCAGTTAAAAACCCCTGTACAGAAATGAAATTAAAAACTAAGCTACACAAAGTTGAACTAGTTGAAGGTTAAGTTAGGTTAGGTTAGGTTCTTCTTTCTCTACCCTTCAATGGGCTATGCCACTAAGCAATTTATCCAGCATTTCCTATTACGCAATCCCTTCTTACGTAACTATGGAACTTCGTCGGACGAAGGCGTCTTTAAACCTCAGAGTAATAAAAGCATATACATATATGAATAAAAGACTTAGAAATGCCCTGCCTATACCTACACAAATACCTGTTTTGAAGTGAACATGACGGGTAGTCGAATGTTATCGACAGTTTGTTTACATTTAGAATAATAAGGACCCTAATACAAACGAAGAATGACAACTTGATCCGAATGAAATGAGCGGGCATACACGAAACTACCCGAATAAGTACGGACTTAACATGTATAAGGCCCTCGCCTATAAAAAAGTTATGTGGACTTCAAGACAAGGATGGAGAAGGCATCTCTATGGTCTTTTATTACTCTGAGATATTGTCTATAGATATCATTTTAAAATTTCACTGGCGTATGTAATCACCGACATAACCTTTAAAGGTTATGTCGGTGTATGTAATTGATAAATTTGGTTATTCTTGTTGATAACCCTGGATAACCGATAAGTTGGTATTGTCGCATGACGCATGACAATATGGCGACGGTGAATTTGGTCAATATAAGGTATAAATTGCCAGTTCAAACTGGCCATTGGCAATTATATGTATAAATATCAGTTGATTATATGATATATGTCAGTTTATAGTGGGATCAAGAAGAATTTTCCCCTTTATCATACAAGTAATTACATTTAATGTAATTTATTTTAATTTGAGGTAGTAATACCTGCTGATAAGGGTAACTTGTTTATCGAAATGCGCATCCAGGAATTTATTTAGATATGTGGTTAACAAGAAAGTACTTGTTGTTCTCGTTTACACCACAGTCGTCCAATATCCCATATTCAGTGCATAGATGCTGCAGCTATAACATCACATTCACACAGAAAAATGTGGAAAAACGATGCTAAACTATCTAACAAATACGCAGTAGAAGACTCATATCACATAGTAGAGTTGAAAGTTTCTAATCTTACAAGAATTTTAGCGAAACGGACTGGCATCTGTCAAAAATATACCTAGAAATCATACCAAATTCCCTAGAAGGTTGTTATTTTTGCCCATAAAATAGTTATTTGGGACGTTTTAACCAAAATAAAGATGCTACAAGTGTAGTTTTGATTTATGTACAAGAATTTAAAGAAATTTTTACGATTGAAGAGATAGAAGTTTTTAGCAAAAAAAATATATGTGTGTGTGTTGGCGAATATATATGTGTGTGTTGGCGGCTTGGACGAAACTCTCCCAATGACATTTGACAATCGACATGGCTCTCGACTCTCGACTTTAGGACTTTCCTTAATTTGTTATGATTTTTTGATGGTAGAACTGAAAACAGATTGTTGATATTGGAATTTTGGGTTGTGACTTGAATAACTTCACGGACAAAATGAGCTAAAGATTTATTGTATTGTATTGTATCAGATATTTTTAATCATGGATTTTGCTCGCAAACAACTCGAAAAGTACGGCTGGGCTGAAGGTATTTTATTAATAAAAAAGTCCTTGATAACTTTCCCCTCATGGCTACTGAATTGATTGAACTCAGAATTAGATCAAATTTATTTCTCTAATTATCAGCTCTAATTAAACTCTGGTTTTTTACGTATTTGCAGGCAAAGGCTTGGGAAAGACAGAAAATGGCATATCTACTCCTCTTAAACCGAAACTGAAATTTGATAATAATGGACTGGGACATGATGTTGGGGAACAGTTTACTAACAACTGGTGGGAAAAGCTTTTCAATAGTGCTGCTGAAAACCTAACTGTTGAAGTAGATAAGAAAAATGAGGTCAAAATGAAAATCAAATCAGAGGATAATGTAGAAATCTCAACAAAAAGTTACTCGGTCAAAGCACTAAAGAAGAATAAGAGCCTCGAGTATGGTTCTTTTCTCAAAACCGCGAAGTTGACTGGTAATTCTTTGGAACACTATAATCCTAAAATCACTGAGCCAATAAAAGTTTTTCAACCCCTCACTGATGATGAATTATTTGCTGCTTGTGGAGGAAGAACAGCTCACAAAGGTGCTCGACATGGTCTGAAACTTAATGGCAAATTGTCAAGGATAGAAAAACAAGAAAAAATGCTGCTGAAAAAAATGAAAAAAGTTTCCTTATCTGACGGTGAAACATCCGATAAAAGTATTACTGAAAAAAAGTTGAAGAAACTTAAAAAACAAAAAGAAGATAGAAGGGAAAAATATACTCCCATCATGGAAGATAGCATGGAAAGTATTTCTTCTAATGGCTTCAAGAGAAAAAAGAAACGAAAAAGTGTTTCTTTCAATGAGACTGTTACAGTTACAGAAATTTATAGAGATCTCGACACTAGTTTTGAGAGTGAAGTCGGTTCCGTAAAGGATGAGAATAGTAATGAACCTAATTTGGAGTGTATTGCCAGTGGATCAGACGAAGGTGAGTAATAATGTAGATTTTAAATTACAAAAATTTTCACATAAAAACAGACAGAGCAGCACATTCAATTTGCCCATTATTTTGGCTCTCGGGCCCATTACTTATGTTACATAACTGCCATGTGATCTGAGATTTATTGGTGTAATTTGGTACAGCCTATATATCTTTTCATTTATTTATTCACATGGATGAACAGAAGTGATGAAGGTGGTCCAAATTGTCCATAGCTGTATGATAAATGAGTAGCTAATTTAGTTGAATTTGTTCATTAATATTCATTCAATTAAAAAACTTCAGGGTAAAGGTAAATTTATCGGTCTCCACCGGTAAATAAAAAAAAAATCACACAAAATACAAAATTCCTCCTTTTTGTCTACCTTTTATTCAGACATATTTCTTAATTTCAAGCACCAAAAACAAAATTTTTACCACAGACCTCAAAGATCTAGACAGCTAATATAAGCGGCTGGAGTTACCCCAGATCATGAGCAAATATCATCAACAACATTGTCAGTTCACATACTTAAATGAGAATCTAATATTAATGCATGGAGTATAATTTTACAGTCCTATAATAAAAGCCAAAATTCATCAATTAATGGGTGAAAACATGATTAGGTATAATAAGTATTATATAATAAAAAAAAATACAATAATATTGTTACAGACCTGAAATTTGATAAAGACTTCTCGAATTGTTCGAGATCGTTCGATGAATTAGATGGAAAAATCTAGAAGCACTAACTTTTGTTCTGGATCAATCGTCGAACATTCTATTTGTGTTCTATTGATTTCTTAAGTTTTCTAGAACTTTATTTGTATATAAAAGCGATGCATTTGTTAGATAAAGTAAGTTAGTTAGAAAGTTTCCTTGAGTTACCTTTGATATGAGTATTTGACAGTGACTTTCATATTATGGCTATTATTTACTTGGAAAATTTACGGCACTTGCAAATGGTCATATTAGTGTGGTGGGAAAAAAACACAGTTGATGAACATTTTCTTTAAAAAATTGTTTTTCCAGGCATTGAACAAGATATTGAAAACAATAATAATGAACAGCAAGACAATCACAAAAGTTTCGAAGTTGGCCAGTTTAACATAAGTGATCTCTCAAAAGCAGAACGAAAGAAACTTAAAAAGAAAAGGAAACTAGAAGCCAAGAAAAATGCTTCAACTGGAGTATTTCTCCAAAAACTTAATGATGACATTGATGAAATCGATGAAACTATGGTTGATTCTGATGATAAGGACAAGAACTTGAAAAAAAGAAAGTTTTTGGAAGATTGTGAACATAATGATTACAAAAATGGATCCTCCAAGACTGAATCTCCTGGAAGACACAAAAGGAAAAGGAATAAAATCAAGAAGATAAAGCAAAAAAAGTTTGAAGAGAAACAAATCAACTCTATTGTACAATCTCTTGATAGTGTTTGCCGTATATCAGAGAGTGAGTGAATGAGAAACTGATGAAAGTTATTTTGTTTTCCTAGGAACGTAATTTTAATAGGTGGTTTTAGTTGAATTTTTTTTGTGGGGGTTTGGCTGAGAATTGTTTGGTTTATTTAATTGATATCGGTAGTAAACATGGATTAATATTTTTGTATACTAAGCAACATACTACAAATGCTTATTCAGAAACAGAACCATACATTGAGATCAATCCTAGCTATTTTTTTACTATTTAGAGGTGATTTTTTAATGGATTGAAGAGGGGTAATTATTAATTGGGTCGAGTTTTTTTGTGAATAATTTCCCTATTTGCTCTTGCTATTAGCCAGATTGTTGATTGTTTATTTCTATAATAAAAAACTCTTACCTTTTATTGTGATGGTTATTCAAGAATTTGAAAAAGTAATAAGTGGTGTGAGGTGGAACAGAAAATATTTCTTTTCATTAATGCAATTTTTTTGCCCAAATTCTTGATTGAGTGGCAATCATAATGAAACTTCAAAAGACCTGGAATATATTATTTGATGATTTACAAATGATACTTGTACAAACATTCTCATTTATTGAAATTTTTGTTGGTACAAAATTAATGTCATTCTTAGGCTAGTGCAGCACTAGTCACTGCCATGGGCGCCGCTAGTAAAAATTTCAGGGGGGGGTCGTTTTTTTTACTCAAGCTCAGCTGTTATTTGAAACATTTGCAATTCACGTTTATCACGTTTGCACTATAAAGGCTAAAATCCAGGGGGGGGGGGGGGCAGTCGCCCCCCCCTTGTCCTTAAGTAGCGGCGCCCATGGTCACTGCCAATCGCAACAAAAACAATATTATGACTCAGCAAAATAAAAAATAAAATTGATACATTTTTAAACAACATGTTTGTTTGGACCCTCTCTAATACTCCTTGTTTCCTTTCTTGCAGGGTTCACCTATTATTGTAGCGACTAACCTCCAAATAAAGGATAATCTGTTGTATAATTACAATACGTATTTGCAACTAGGTCTTCTTGGAAGAAAGTTGCACAAATATCTGTCGTGTAATTCAATGTCCGTCGTAGTATTAGCCAGGGAAGTAGTTGTTTTCTGTCAGATGTTTGCCTCATATTTTCGACCTGGTGGAAATATTTGGAGAGAAGGATACTTCGACATTCGTCGATTTTACTACTTCATTTATTTAACCCTACGGAAAAAATGTTTGAACTTTCTGGAGTCTTTGCTACTGAGAATTTGGTTTTCCTGCTGGTAGACTTTTTCATTCTCCTTCTGGCTTCTGCAGCACTACGCTTTGATTACAAAGTCAGTTTTGCGAATGTGGATGTAACTTTTGGCGAAGAGTTGTCGACAGGACTACTATATGCAAGTCCAAGATGTTGAAAAAAAAAATGCACTGCCAAAACTGGATGCTTGGAAACGTGAAAGATATTTACTCCTCCCATAATCCTTGTTGCACATGAGGCACGATAAATATTAATTAAACAATCATAACTAAAACAAATGTAAATTATAACAATTAAATTTAAGGTTAATGTTGTCACTTGTCACAGAGCGAAAGGCTCCTCGTGTGCTCTCTCTCCTTCGCGCATATTTCAACACTTTCTACAAGTTGCGCACGAAATATACTTGTTTCTCTCTCACACTGGCTTAGTTCATATTTTTTATCTCTGTTGTACGTAATCTGGAAAGGTCTATTCGGTCGGCTGAACGGGTCGATCTGAGGTGGAGCTAATTCAATTTGTTGAGTGATTTGAGCTGAATCAAGAATAGTTCTTATCCGCCAACATAATAAATTGGAACGATGCAGAAACCGTTCCGTACGTTTCCGCGAGCCTTAAAGGTACCAGCTACATACAAAAAAAAAACACCTTTGAAACAACCGGAAAATAAAGCGAATAAGAGTTCAAAATATTTAATAATAAAAAACATCACCATTACAAATACCCTCATGATCTAGATTCAATAAAAAACAGCACAAGTACAAATACCCTCATGACTTTGATTCAATCTTGTACTCTCATAATAATTGATGAAATAATACAAAATAAATTTATTCAAAAAATAATAAATACATTAGTGTGTCAACAAAGTATGCGGCCAAATTCATTTTTATCAAAGAAAACATTTTCTCTTTATTTTGACTTTACAAGTTTTCACCTAGCTTCAAAAAAGCAATGACGCTTCTTTCCAAAATTGGGAAAAAAAATATTACTTATTTCGTATCAAGTTACAGCTTCATTCATTACTGATTCCAATATTGGAAAAAATTCATAATAAAGATCATAGAAATCAACTGCATTCACCCATTGATGATCTTGAAATCAGCTAAATTAGGATAGATGATTGTTTCACAAAATTATACTAGGCAAAATATAAATCTGAACCATTTAGTTAGTTGATTGTTTTCAAGATAAATTTTGTCCAACTGGTATATGATTTCAATATGAATGTATATGCAGATTTAGCAAATGGAAAGAGCAGATAAATTTAGTTCAGAAAATTAAAATAACAAACCAGGTCAACAGGCATAACATTACAGTAATACTGAAACCTCTAGTTTGTGCAAACTTTTTTTAGAATATCTTCAAAATAAAGAATCAGTTTCATCTTTGAACTAGCTTTACATTTAGAGTGTGACTGAAAAGAACACAACTTGCCACTTTCAATTGAAGAAAAAGTTTGGAAGATGTTATACAGTGCGGCCTTTTATATCCCCCCCACCCCCTCTGTAAACTTTTGATTGGTTCAACATACAAACATGGAAAAAAAAACCGTTTGGAAGGTTTCACAAATACAACTTCTTGAAATCAAAGACAGGGTGATTACTCAACAGATCAAAAGAGGGCGTGGGGGGCACACCAACTCAAAAATTTCAAATGACATGGGGGTCAAGTGTCACATCGTTGAAAAGAGAATTCAATTATCTTCACAACCATCTGAATATTTTCTTATTTCGTGAATATCACTTCACAATTTCGATCTTTGTCTATCGAAATTTTCAAGTTGATGTCAAGCAATCACCAGGTCTCTGATTTCAAAAAGTAGTGTCGGTGATACCACCCAAACGGTAAAGGTTTTTGTGTTTGTACGTCGAACCGTTCAAAAGTTACCGGGTTGGGGAGAGTATAAAAAGCCGCACTGTATAATATCTCAATTATATTTCCAAAGTAGTACTCTCTTAAGGATAAACATTTCTGAAAACTGATTGAAATATTCCTTGTTTTTTCAAAATACTAAAAATTGTAGTCAGTTATTCCAAATAAGAGTTGGATTGTTCCATTATTTTATGCCATGCATTGTCTACTCTTTTTGAAAAGGTGGAACATAACCTCCAAAAGTTCTTTCAAGTTCTTTTGCAACAGCTAAACACAAACGATCCTGATATGGAGCAGCCACTACTTGTATACCAAGTGGTAATCCATCTTTGCTGAGTCCCATTGGTACCTGTGTCACAGGTAGTTTCAGAACATTCCAAATTGAAAACAAATTGAAATTCCATGGTCTTAAATAGGATGCATGGTGATAGCTAGCTGGCCAAGGGGCAGATGGATAAAGCAAAACACCATCATTTCCTAGTTTATCCTAAAATGAAAAGTAAAATAATCAAGCAATATAATAATAAAAATGATACACCATACTTATAAATTAACTTTAACGACAATTTAGCCTTCATTATCATTTAAGCCACATAAAGTGGCATAAAATTTTTATCCATACAGTTTTCTCCATATAGTAGGGAAAAGTATAATGAAACTTGCTGCATTATGCTATTAAAACAAAACGGTATTATTGTATTTACTTACTGCTCTCCATGTGGATAATTAAATATTTTCAAGGATAATATTTGCCATGTAGCAAAAATTGTCAGAGAAATTTAGAACTGTCAATCTAGTGATTGGTGGCGACTTCAATATTGACTTTGTGCCACAGATTCCAAATACAGTTAATTATAAGTTATTCTCCTATATCGGATTATCCAAACAAATTATGGGCACTAGGTTTTATGGTAATTCAAAAACATGCAATGATGTTTACTAATTTTGATTATGAGTCCAACTAAAATCTCTGACTTTGATCAATCTGAACATGATTCCCGAATTATATGTATGCATTAACACAGAACGAGTTGTTCCAGCAAAATATAAATTTATTTTGAATAAAAATGTTGCCAACCAAACTACGATGAATAAGCATCAGAAAATTGGAATGAACTCAAAGAAAAACAATACATAAATGAGATGATCCCATTCTACAATAACATTCTGAAGTACTATATGAAAGTTTTTCTACCATAAAAGTCACAATGAATATGAATCACATCAATCTTTCTCCAAACTAATTGCACTACTTCGTCATTGCCAAAACTGCAGAAAAAATAATGGCATTAAAAGCACATAAATATCTTGACAAACAGACACTTTGGATTTAGGAAAGGAAGCATGTCGAAAAAGAGTTCTCTAATTAGTCGATTTCATAACTGATGGTTTTGAAAACAAAGAATCAACACTTGACATATTCTTGGATCTGAGCAAAGCGTTTGCCTGCGTCTCCACCAATATTTAACTGAAAAAACTAAGGTATTATGGCTTTGTAGGTTTAGCACACAAGCTACTCGCATCATATCTGAATGAGAGAAAACAATATGTATTATATAATGAAGAATTCAGTAGCATTCAAACGATCATGAATGGTGTTCCACAAGGTACTGTTCTAGGGCCACTACCTTTCTTGATATATATCAAAGATTTATAAAAATTCAATGACTACATTCACAATGTTATTCGCAGATGACACTACCTTCGCCATTCAGAAAAACAATGAAGAAGAATCTTCCGCATTAGAAAACCTAGTCATTCAGAAAGCCACAGACTACATCAATGGAGTAAAAGTGAATAAAAGCAAGACCCCATCAGTTATGTTCTCGTTGTTAGATAATCCCGCAGATAATGTGCAGTCTTACATTTTTGTATATGTTTGGCTTTCAATTTCACTAGTTTGATTATGTTGGCATCATGACATTGTGGATAACGGTAACTGAACTAATATCTATATAGTCTGATTTAAAAAATCTCAGTTAGTTTCATATATTTCTCTATAGAGACTTCTTATATTTGCCTTTATAAAATTATACAAATTTTTTTGTTGTTTTATAATTTGTATTACTTTCGTTTCATTTTTTTTTGTATTTTTATAATATTAAAATCATTTGCAAACAGTATCAAATCAAAGAATGTAACTCACCAGAATTTGCTGCTGTAGTTTTTCAGTCTGTTCTATAGCCCAGTCCGATTTTGGAGTGGGAAGTAGGCCATTGATAAAATTGAAAATTGTTGATGTAGTAAAGTCTCCTCCCACAGTAAAGTGTTTGATTGTTTCCACAAATGGGTTAGCCTGATAAATTAACAAATGAAGTGAATTTAGTCAATGAAGGAGTTATTTCTACAAACCTCTCCCTCACGATTCATAATATCTCGGCAGAAATTGGAGCCTGATTCTTGAGTCATCCAGTACTTCCACAATTTTCCAATATATCTGGTACCTTCAAATTCCACTTCTTCAGGATTAACAGCTGATACCTCTCCAAAATGATTCACAGCACTGCAAAAAGAACCTATGATTTTCTTTCAATAAGTTTTATTATAGACGATTTGCAAAGGTGGTCTTTATTAGTGCTGATTTTGTTCTGAAAAAGTAAAACTCGGCGAAAGAGAAATGTTAATATTTCAAACAACTAATTATCATGAAGTTTACTACAAGCAATATCGAATGAATGTAAGCAGACAGTATATACCAAAATGCCACTGAAATAAACCACCAAGAATTGATACAATACCCACTGAAGCATTAGATTAAGAATTCAATATGACGAGATTTGATATATTTTTAGAGTTTTACCAAAGACACCATTTAAAGATTGTTAGAATATATACTGAAGCATTAGAATAAGAATCCAAAATGATACTCGATGAGTCAACCTAATTTTTATCTTCTGGCTTCCATGTAAAGGTAAAACTGGTAATTATCAGAGAACATCATGGAAACTGAGGTAAACTTGATAGTGGAAAAAAAGGTGAATTCATGAAGAACATTCACTAAGATACAGTGCTAGAAAGATACCACTCATTGATTATGTGTGACCCTTGCGTTCATACCGCGCCAAAGTAGTCTTCATTTCATCCCTAATTGGACTAACAAATGGATCTTTCGGAGTTGAAATGTAATAAACTTTGAGTTTTTTCAAATCAACAGGATCATCCAATCGCAGTTTATTAGCATTTTCAGCAACTAACACTTTGAGCAAAGGGATTAGGTCCACAGCATGTTTTGTCAAGGGTCCAGCGTTTACCATGGTTTCCCCTTCATCACCAGTTCTGAAAGATATTCCTAAAAAAAATATATTCAATATGAAAGACAAGAAGAAATTTACACCTGTTCAGGAATAGTAAGTCATGTAACAAATGTTGTAAACACCCTTTTAGTACCGAGTATTTTAGACACGAGGACGGGGTAGTGTGGATCATATGAGAGTGAGGAGTATGCAAATAACCAACAAATACTAAAAAAAATGACTATTATAGCTATTAATGAAATGGGATTATTATTTCCATCTTTGCTAAGTGAAATTATTCATTTATTTATTTTTTCTACTAGCGTGCGGAAAAATCTACTTTTCCGCACTCATTTTAGTTTTGAAATAGTCACTTTTCCGCACTCTTTTTAGTGAGGAAAAAACATTTTTGTGCGGGAAAGTAGATTTGTTTAGTTTTGCGGATTATACTGACATTTAAATATTGCGTCGCAGAAGGTTAATATAAAAAGCTTACCAAGTATGGTTGTATAGTTTAATATATATTTAATAATAAATGTTCTTTATGTTTTGGGTGTTTTTTCCGCTAGTAGAAAAAATAGTGTACCTAACACGAGCGTAAAGTGTCTTTTCCGCACTTGTTAGGTAAACTACTATATTATCAACGGGTTCTCTCCTTTTTACAGATAAAATATAATACAAATGCATGCTTAAACTAAATATACAATAGTATATTGTGTATCTAGTAGTAAAAGCATTACATTCCCGGACAACAATATAAATTGTTGGCCGAGGCGTTAAGCCGAGGCCGAGCATTGAAGTCTGCATCATTTCAAAACTCAATTACGGAATATTGAGCTTTAAAGTTTCAATGTTGTAATGTTTCAATGTTTTAAACTTTAAATTAACCTCTTTAAACTTATGCTTAGTTGTAATTTGTATTTCCGCAACTTGTATTTCATTTTATTTTAATTTTAATTTAAAATTGCAATTTATACTTTGAATGGGCTTGCCCGTAAATAAATAAATAATAAAGTATATATTCATTATCTTTATCGGTCATCAATATTTTAGTGTACCCAAATGTCTGTGAGAGTGAAACAGAGCTAAAAAGTGACATTTGTGGAGTTTTCAATAATTGGGCAATCAGTCATAACATATCATTCATTCAGACAAGTTACAACGAGAGCAAAATAAAGACCTAAAACCTCTGCAAATAATTTAAAGTGGACAATTGCATTTTCATACCGTAAGAATACAGTTTTCATCTCTTCCCTAATTGGACTGACAAAAAAATCTTTTACTTTGGAAACATAAAAAATCTTGACTTTCTTTATGTCAACTGGTTGATCCAAATTCAATTTATTAGCATTCTCGGCAACTAACACTTTAAGTAATGGCATCAAGTCATCAGCATGCCTCGTCATTGGCCCAGGCACTACCAGAGTCTGTTCTTCTTCACCAGTCCTGTAAGTCATTCCTGTAAAGATCTATGTAGTGAAATAATGGCTTTATCGGCCATATGATATTATAAGCCTATGAGGTAGTATGGCCTTTTACAACCGTCTTCACCTACACCTCAACACAAAAAACGGCAAAAACACACAATGGTCAGATATGAAATAATGATGAATCGTCAAAACTATTATTTTGAATAACTATAGGAGCACTGACTTCCAAGATCTGATGAAAAACATACTGACATACCTCCACCGCCTATCCCCAGCAACAGCCATCCAAATATTTAAATGATTCTTAGTGATCTTTCCAACAAGTCATTCTATGCAGTTCATCACATAAAACTTTTGGAAAACTTGGAGTCTATTAGATTACCAATAAATAAGGGTATTCCACAAGGATCTGTTTTGGGACCCATCTTGTATTATTGTATATTCAAAATACAATTTGTTAGTGCTTTTAAATGAAAAAAAAACTCTATCTTTCTAGATAGCTTTCTAGAAAACATTCTTGAGGAAGTCTTGAAAAAGTTTGAAAAATGACTTCATTCTAACCTTTTATCTATAGATACAGATAAAACTATATATATGAACCTCTTTTGAAAAAAAAAGTATCTTTGAAAAAAAAAAAGATTTCCAATCATTCGTGCTTTCAGAAGATTTCGTACACTTTATAGAAAAATTATAATAGATATTTATTATATAAGGATCATAATGACGATCATTATGGTACTAGCTGTGAAGATTATCAGACGAGGCATCAGCATATTTGCGATTTCATCACTAATGCATTCTATTAAAGCCCCCAGAGACACCTGTTTTACAAAAGGCAGTTTTACAGATCGAAGGAACATCCCTTGAGTATCTACCAAGATAATTCAAGCACAGACAATTTGTATCCCAATAAGCTGCTCCAGAGCCACTGATTATTTTTTTTGTTCTCATTATATTTTTTTAGTTTCGTTTTAAAATTAATATTTTTAGATGAATTTCACTACAAATTATTAAAAATAACCCTATTCACCTTTCGTTGAAATCAGATGAGATGTGGGTTTATGTCCAAATACTCCACACATGAAAGCAGGTATTCTGATTGATCCACCTATGTCAGTACCTGAAAAAAAAAATGCTACTGTATTTGTGTTAATTGTAAAATCCTGAAAGAGCTGAAAACGTCTTCACTTAGAAACTCATTGTTTGGGAAGAGAGTGAGTGTCACATCCACAAAACTTCCCTTATATGTACAACAAATTGAAGTTGGACTATTATTATACAGTGTGTCTCACTTCCCATGGAAACACCCTTGTAACTTCAGGAATTTTTGCTGAATCATATATTCGGTACCATCAACAGATGTACCAAAGATGTACAAAATGAATCAAAAGAAATCTTTCCGCCGTACGAAAAAAGTCTAGAGAATATAGAGGACAACTATAAAGATATTTATTTGAAAAAAAAAACACAGTGGCGTAACATTATTATTTTTGTCAATTGCAACATCCTATGTTCGTACAAAGAATATTTCTTGAAATCCTCCAAGGATTATCACCCTTTAGGATCAGCATTCAATTATGAAACACCCTGTAGTATAAAACATTTATAATCTATTTTACAGATTATTTTCAACATCAGATCAGAAGTTCTGCAAAGTGACTACAATCATTGAAATCTTTAATTGTATAAGAATGAAAAAGACTGAATGAGAGTGACTCGATATACAAACAATTTCTCTATATGTCATTTCTGTACAGATGAAATATCCAAAATTTTTACTCACCAAGACTTATAGCTGTGCCCCCTGCAGCTAATATACTAGCTTCCCCTCCTGATGATCCGCCAACATTCCTAGTAGTATTATAGGGATTATTGGTGATACCGTATATGGGGTTGTGTGTTTCTTGCCACAAATTCAACTGAGGAATATTTGTTACACCTACATAAAAAAAATTACACGTTGAATTGAATTGAATGTTCACATTGAAAAATTGGAAATAGTTCAATGCAGGTTTCTCATGTACCGCTCATCTGCTCATTCAAAATCAACATTCCTTTCTCTTATGTATACTAACATGCTGTCAGTAATAAATATGAGTCTACTGATCCACAGAAGGCAGCGGTTAGGCTTCTTGTTTATTTACAAAATTCTCTGAACTGTCTGATAGATGCTACCAAATTAATAAAATTTAAACTATATGTATCTCCAACTGGGTGAACATAGTACATTTGAGTTGGTTGAACATCCATCTTATTATGTTGCGAACATAGGGATGATTCATACTCATACTCTTTTTGTATGTGTTTTATATTTTGTTTCTAATATTCTACTAATAGTTATTTATGATACTAGTGTGTTATGTTGAAAATAAGTCAGGCGAGAATGATTTATTATATATAAATTCTCAAGTGACTTGGGCAACATAACATACGAGTGGCATACAATGTTTTATCCAACTCATGACAGTTATGACTGTCATTAATGTCATTTTGGACAAGTAAACTATCGAATAACACACTAGTGAGTTATAATCCATAACTCACTAGTGACTTATGGATTATATATCACTAGTGACTTATGGATTATATATCACTAGTGACTTATGGATTATAACTCACTAGTGTGTTATTTGATTTATTATTTTATCAAATAACTCACTATTGACTTATGGATTATAACTCACTAGTGTGTTATTTGATAGTTTACTTGTCTAAAATGACATTAATAATGACAGTAATAACTGTCATGTGTTGGATGAATGAATAAATTGATAAATAAACTAAAGTCCATCCACACTGTCATACAACTTGAACTTTGAATGATGTGCAAATAATTTTGCAATTATTTTTATTATTTTCATTGTTCATTATTTCTTGAGATCTGCAATGGTGAAATTCTTACCTAGACATATAGCACCAGCTTCTTTCATAAGTGTAACATAGTCTGCATCAAATGTTGCTTTCTTTCCCTTTCTTCTTATCAATCCCAGAGTGAAGGATAATCCTTTTACTGCAGTTGATTCTTTAGTTGTGAAGGGAACCCCTGAGAATTTATAAAAATATTAACCTTCTTATATTGGTCATCGCCAAAACTTGAATGCTGAAAATATATTTTTTCTACAACGTCATTTTGTAATAGAACACATCAGCGAAAACGTGATTTTCGTCGTGAGTATTACTCACTTTTTTCCCGGTTCTCAGGGAAAAAAGTAATTTCATAAAAAGTTATATTTTATTACCTGTCAACGGGGATAAAATGTCAAACTTTTTTCCAGCCACAGAAAAAAAACAATTTTAATAGTCCCCATGAATTTGTTTTTATTTCCAAAGCCTTCTTATCTTGTGTATGAATTATCACCTATTCATGTTAACTGGCACATCTTTTTTGGAAAAGATGGTAGAAGGAATAATATTTGTTGAACAAAATCAACACATTGAATTCAAAGATAGAAAATATTCTTTGAATGACATTGATGTGCTTGTTCTGGATGGTACAATTAATAGAAATATCTCTGGAATACCACAGAAAGGTATTCCAGCTCATAAGCGAACTATAACCAACGAGATAAATGGCTATTTTTGAAAAGAATCTAAAAGTTTCAATGTGTCTCTAGGTGCTGCATCTATATACGGAAACAGAAAAAAAAATTCTTTGAATCATGGTTTCTTTCAACTCTATAAATTAGGTGAGTTCACAGTAGGATTGTCTAGTCCAAACACAATCCTACAGATTCAACCCAAGAATTGGCAGTTCCAGTTTCAGTAGTACCGATCAAATATACATATTATCATTATGTAACTATCTTTTCAATGATTTAGTAATATGCAATTGTTCAAGGACAGATTGAGAAAATAGGATATGCTACTGTATTATAGAAAAAAAGGTTATTAGTTACTTGCCTAAAAATGGTTTGGTTTGAAAATCAACGTCAAGTATAGTTCCATTTTGAATATCTTCATCAATTTGTTTTGCTTCTTTTAGCGCATCTTCATATCTTGAATCAACAACAGCATTCAAGACTGGATTTACTTCTTTTATTCTGTTGATGAAAGCCTGTACTACTTCTTCCGATTTCAACTCTCTTTTTCTTATTTTTCTAGCCAAGTTTGTGGCACTTTCCAAAATTATGGGGTCACTACAATTCTTGATAGGAATTTTTTTAGAGTCTTTGAAGAATCCAAATATGTAATCTATGAGCAAATCAGTGTAATATCGTATAAACAGAAACACTTTCAGCAATACTGCTTTTAATTTTTCACAATCCATATTATTTTTCTGTTTATTTTCCTTCACAGAATTGGTATCCTGTAAAGAAAATAAATTGAAAGAATTAAATACACAACCCTTTTCTGTATAAATTTGTTCTTTTAATTTTTATTATTATCCACACGGTGATACGTGTTTCTTTAAGAAAATGAAAAAACCATTTCAAATTTCTGTTTGATGCAAATATGATGTATCTTCAAGTATATACGATACAAATTTATTTTGATCGATTTTTCTTGGTACTAAAATGATACCAGCTGATTAACCAAAAAATCATCAAACAACTTCACATATCTAAACAAAGGAAGGTATGCATTTGACAGGAAAATTTGGCTATTCATGAAAAAACATTTTAATTCTCTCAAATGCTTATAAATGAGTAATATGTAGTAGCACATTTAAATTTTTCTATGTTAGTTTTTCTCAAATATTTTCAAAGAATGCAAAGTGGCAGCATTGCTCTTGAATTATTTCAATAGCTAATTCTTAAAGCTGACATTTTCCATTTATTGTACATTGAAATCCAGAATAAACACATATGTTTTGTTGCCAAAATGTCTATTTTATCATATTTTGCCTTATAAACTCTGCTCTAAAAGAACTTATTTGAAGATGTTCCGGAATGGTTTGGGAGTTGACGTTTTCTCAATTGAAGGGGAATAAAATATAATTGTTGTTGAAGATAACTTATTCTGCTGTAATTTGAAAAATCAAATGCATGCTATAGAGGATTCATTTGACGGTATGTACTTCGTTTTTATTCATTTATTTTCAGTATAACATTTTGTTAAAAGTCTAATCATTTGCGTTGAAAGTTGTCCTGTTTAGATTTTTTTTTGTGGACATTGAAAGATGAAATCATTCAAAGTAACTTTCCAAGAGCTTCCAAGTACGTTTTTCTTTCAATAACTATTTTCTAGGGTTTCTGAATTGAAAATCCACACATCTTATTCCACATGATAGTCAAATTCTTACCTTAACATTTTTAATTCTAGACATTTTCCAATTCAATTGAATAAATAAACCTAGAAATATTAATTATATTATATATTGTTTTAGTACTTCACAGTAAAAAATCCACCGACTAAAAATGAACAAAACTGAACAATGAGTAGACAAAATCTCAATAGTTAGTTATTGTAGTCGTAATAAATTAACAATTAACACAAAATGATAAAATAAATTTGAATGTTTGATGACATTGACAAATGACAAATGTGCAATAATTGACATGAGTGACATGGGGTGCTGGCATCTCTATGTCTTTTATTACTCTTAGGTTAAGGCCCTCGCTTTTAAACAACCACAGTTATGTTGCGTTCAAGACAAGGATAGAGAAGACCTCTGTATGTCAATTATTACTCTGTGAAGATGTCACATGACACTTCATGACAACTGACAACATGCCATTTGTTACTTGTAGTTATGTTATGAGGTGTTTAAATTTCTATAAGTATTTTTAATATTGAATTTTCGGCGACTAGAAATTACGCAATATTCTTGAAAAATGGGTAATGTGAGCGAGAAAGTAGAGGCTGCCTCAAATGTCTCTCAAGAGACTGAAGCGCCCAAGAAACTTAAACCCTGCTGCGCTTGTCCGGAGACAAAAAAAGTCAGAGATGCATGGTAAGTTTTTCACTTTAATTTTACTTGTTGATTACCAAGAAAATTTATCCTGTTGTTATCTCAAGAGCTGTTTGTGCAAGATCTTCCTTGGTTTCTGTTTTTACTACCGTAATAACTCAACACTCTACAGTGGACTGGATTAGTATTATTTATGTAAACTCTTAAATCAACTGCTGAGGGTTTGGTACAGAACTTGTTAATTTGGAGACAGTCTATAGGTACATCTTGATCTTTGGTTCATAACAAGGTTGGCTAGGAACTTTTAGCAATTAATGAAATTCAATACAAGTAAAAAGCATGAAGGAACAACAGCATAAATAAGTGACTCAAATGACATTTTAGAAATGATTGCTTTCATCTTCTCGTTAAGAGCCACAACCTATGTTCACAACACACTTTTGATATATTTTTCACCTTTCACCCAGGCTCATACCACTAGTAGTAACATTTAAAGGTTCTTAGAACAGCTTGGTTATGTCTACTAGAAAGCAGCATTAGGCACTTTCGTGGGCACAACTTAAAAACACTTTCTTGAGTTTTATAAACAGCTATTTACAGAAAAATTAATTGCTTGAACATATCCAGCAAAAAATTAAGCAATTTCATTCCCATCAGTATCTGGAACTGAAATTTAACTATTCAGCAATTATACATTTGGTAAACGCAATTATTTTTCGATAGACGGGAAGTTACAAATTAGATATTTCTCACTTTACCTTATTAATGTTAACTTATTCCCAAATTATTTGTGAATGGTTGGGTAAAATACATCCCATATTCAATTGGCAAACATCTAATAATAACCAGTTTATTTCCAGCATAATTGAAAATGGTGAAGAGAACTGCAGACACCTCATTGAAGCACACAAAGAATGTATGAGAAAGGCAGGTTTCAATATCTAGATTCATAATTTATTATTTGTAAATATAGTCTAAAGAAAAGTGTAATTTAGATTTACTTGTTGTAATGTTATGTTAATAAAATCTGTATGTTGTGACTGAAATTCTTGTTTCATACAGGCTACTTCGAAAATCTAAATAAAATAACGATTACCATTTACCATTCTTCCTTAGTTATGGATTGACTAAATAATCCCAGTAGGATGTTGTAGGTGACTGAATTTTGTAGAAATAAAATTGGACCAACGTTTATTTATATTTTTAACAAATTGCTAGTCTGCAAATATATTATATGAAATTATCTTGTATGTACACAGAATAACCCATATAAGTATCTCAACAATAACATGAAGTGCATGGTAAAAAAAAATACGATTTTTGATATCTTTTCAGACATGTATTTTTCCACTGATTAAGCTTTACTTATCATAAAATAGTATAAAGACATTCTGCTACCAACAATCAATTGAAAAAAAACATCAAAAAGAAACTCTTAGATCTAGAACCCTATTGTATTGAAGATTTTTTGAAATAGCATTGTGTGTGACGTCATTTTAATACATTTTGTAATTATTTTTACACATATAGGGTGTGATGTCAAAATACATGTAAACCAAGATGTAAACAAAGGTTATCCAAAAAAAAACATAGTTTCGGTAGGTTTGCAGTAACTCAATAATAAAAAGATAATAATCAACCACTTGAAAAACTCTAGGTAGCTGATCAACGCCAAGTCAATACCATGAAAAATACATTTTGTTTACATGAACTTTGACGTCATACTAAGGCGCGCGTTTTACCAAATTCAAATTTGCTTCACATTTTAAAATCTGGATTGTTCAAAAGTTACAATTAAATGAAACAATGTTTAATGATTTAATAACAAATTAGATGGTGCACACAAAAATTCCAGTGATTTTGTGATGCATGCATGTTGTTTCTACATTATTTATGGCACCAATTCTCGTTTAAAACGCTAGGGACGATTTTTGCTTTTAACCAGAAGTATATCCTTCCTAATAAAATGCTGTCAACAGCAACACCAAGAAATCTAGAAAAAAGCCTTCTAAAGGTAACTGTGAATACTCACCATTCAATAGCCAATTTGCTGTTGCTAAATCCTGTACTTCCACAACCATAATTCAAGCTTAATAAATATGTTACCGGCATATTGTGAAATTGATATTCAAATATGAATATTGAAAAAATCTATTAAAAAAACGATATGAATGTGACTTTTGTTTCCGATTAATAACCGAAAATAAAAAACAACTGTAATAGACTATGTAAGTGTGACGTCAAAGTAGGTGAAACTTGGTAAACCTTTCCCAACATTGAAATTGTTTTTCTCGGCAAAAGGTTTCAACTAACTGAGCCTTTATTGAAAATAATATCAATTATATGCTTATTCTCGAATCTCGACGAAATTATGCAAAATCATAAAATCAATAATTTCTTATGGGCTTTTAACATGTATTACCATTCACCAGTTTGTTTGGAAATGTTTTTTAAACTCCGCCCACTTACGACATCAACTTTGGTAGTCAACTAAGTGTAGTCTATTACCGCAAAATTTTGGTGATAACAACAGCTGATTCGTGACGTCATTAGATGAAAACCAATCTAATAACCAAAAACGTTTTGGTAAATACCGACGAAACATTTTGGTCATCCATTTAAGCCGTTTGGTTCTGGTAGCGGTTGACATAAAAATGACAGTGGTTTACTTTCTGGTACTGTTAATGACGTCATAGTGAATAATGAAACGAATGTGTTGATTGATTACCGCAACCACTAATCAACCGCAGAACTCATAATTACATAATTATATAATTATGAGTTATGTGTAACCAACACATTCGTTTCATCATTCACTAGCCGTTTTCGATTGGCGTTTGGTTCTGGTAGTGGTTGACATAAAAATGACAGATGTTTACTTTCTGGTACTGTTAATGACGTCATAGTGAATAATGAAACGAATGTGTTGATTGATTACCGCAACCAATGACTAAGACTATGACGTCATTAACAGTACCAGAAAGTAAACCGCTATCATTTTTATTTTTATGTCAACTGTCAAACGGCTTTAGTTTGGGATTAAAACATTTCAAACCAGATTCAAAGTATTCAAACAAAATATTTAATACAAACGAGTAATTTCTGTACGTAAAATGCATTCGTGAATATTGAAATACCTATACGGTATACGGACATTTCTATTTTCTTTATAATATGAAGAAGGATGAGGAAAGAAAAGCTAATGCTTTTCTCCGCGAAAGATTCCTTTACCTTATTTCATCTGTTTGTGGTGAGTTTTTGGAGTTGTTTGATTCAAGTATTAAATTTTTGTTTTATTACAGGTAACAGGAAACTGTGTAAAATAAGTATGTATGAAAATACTGAAGTGACGGGTGTCATTAAAGCAGTCGATATAAATTTTACAAATATAGTTGTAGAAAATTTGAAGACACCTTTACCTGAACCTGTAAAGATGGCCACACTGAGAACAAGTGATATCCTAACATTTTCTTTCCAAAAATAAAATATAATCTGTTTTGCTGAATTTGAGTGCCTTTTTTACATAGACATATAATATGGAATGGGTATGTTGAAGAGACCATTGATGCGAGACTTGTAAAAAAGGATAGAAGTTGAGGCAAAACCTGGATAGCAAAATCAGAACATAATTGGTTGAGGTCTACAGTACTTCTCACAGCTCACGGAACATAGGTATAATTAGGGCAGTTGATATTTGTCTGGCGATGAGACCACGGTGACAGAGTTGACTAATTTGTATGCAAAATAAGCTGCTGTTTGGAAAGTGTGCGGATTACAAGTAGAAGAGTTGTAGACCATCAGGTAGTTGAAATAGGCAGTATATTGGATAATGAGATATTCAAAACTCTTTTCAAATTCGAGAATAACTCGTTACCTGCATCATTTTTTAATTTAAAAAAAGTGGACCCAATACTCCTCTGCATTTAAGTCATCTTTCAAGCCATAATATATGCAGCATTATTGAAGAAATGCATGTTTCTCTACGATTATTGTATTCCACATTGATTACATATTGATTATTAGTTGAAGAATGAAGATGATTCCAAGACACCATGGATCCTAACTCATTATTCAACTGCACTCGGGCCGTGGCCAATCATAGATTCAGAATCCACGGTAATTGAGAAGTTTAGACCAATGACAAAACAGCAAATGTACTAAACAAATTTCTCAAGAAGGCTTTGCTTCAGTGGACTTGTCAGGGCTTGGCATCCGCGAATGTCAGATTGACTGTTTTCTTTCTTAATTTTAACTTTTGTTTAGTCATATGTCACCCACAAATTTTGTAAGTACCTGTGTGGTCCAGTGGTACAGCAGAAAAGTTAAAGGTTGTTTTATAAGTGTGGATTCATGCAGCTCCAATTAACAATTATCAATTAACAAGCATACAAAATATAACATTGATGAACCCAAATCAAAAATTATGGTATTTAGTTAATCTTTCTTCAATACATTTTCAGTTTCAGATGGTATTTGGTCATTTTAAATAAAAAAACAGTTTTGTAAATTCAGAATATACTAGTTGCTAATTGTTAATTGGTGCTGCATGAATCCACACTAAGAGCGTGAGTTCGAATCCTACTGGTGGATTTTTTTTTTATGTTTCCCCTCAAGCAATCAGTTATTCATGTATAATCGTTATTCTTCCTATATTGCTTTGTAATTCATGCTACTTTTTTGTAATAAAGGCAATAAGTTCGGTAGATACCTATAAGTACCACAAACTGAGCTATCCTCATAAATTTACATGTACTCCTAGAGAAAGGAATAGTATAGCATTCTAGTCGTGTATAATGAGCATTATTCTTATAATATACCTATATATTCTGTAAAAATTATATAACCTTGTTAACTTGTAACAAAATATGTTAAATGGATAAAAATCATCATAAAGCTTACAGAATTACCACTAATGTTAATGTGAGGAATTCCTCACATATTGGCAACACTGGGTTGGAGTTGACAGATGACGTAATTGTCGTAATTTTGGGACTTACGTATTTTGGGCTCGGTAAAGGTAAGCTTATCGGGCTTCTACTTTTTGTGAAAAAATAATGTTTTTAGTGCTTGTAATTGTGAAATGTGGGTTGGTTAGTGTGTAAAGAAATGGCCTATCAAAATAAGGAAAAACTTTGAGTGATTTTGACTGAAAAATTCGTGTTTGAAAACAGTCAATTTTCAATGTTTGGTCCATATCTCGGAAAGTAGTAGAGAGCGCCACAAAATTTTTTCATATTCGTGTTCAGGAGACAAAACTACGTAAGTACCATCACTTTTTTTTTATTTGCGTAGAAACCCGATAAGCTTACCTCTCCTCTACAAAAAATCCAATTGTAATTTTTGGCGGTCACGACTATTATTTCGAAGATACAGAGGTCCATTTACGAGTTTCTGTTTTTGAAAATATTATAAAATTTGTCCTTCTCTTAACCAAAATACAGCACAGGCACTTGTTTAGTTTTGTGGATGTTTCAACTAGTAAAATTTTTAACCTCTTTAAAATTTGTTTCGAATGCAACATTCGCAGAAAAGTAACCCACCAAACCACACAAGCGTCTAGTGACAGCCCAGATATTTTGCTGGCGAGCATATTGACAGTATCATAACGTCCAAATTGGCAGCTTCCTTGGTCTGATTTCTCAAAAACACATAAAATAGTAACTTTTCATAGTTTTCAACAATTCTGCCTTCCTCAAAACCCGTAAATCGTAATTTTTCACATTTTTTTCAACCATTCAGCCTTCTTTAAAAATGTGACAAATTGTGATTTACGGGTTTTGAGGAAGGCAGAATTGTTGAACACTCCAGGCCTGTGTGCAATGTCCTTGAGTCCAAACCACCTGTCAGTCCTATGACTCCTATGTCACTGTCACTGCTGTCATTGCTGTCAAGCTGTAGCTGTACAAGAAGAAGAATTTACTATTTAGTAAAGTTGACTGAAGTGAGAAGTGAAGTCGTCGGAAGTACAAATCGTTAATTTACATCGTAAAGGGCCTGTAATTGAAAAGCTCCGGCTTGATCTGGATTATATTGAATTATTACTGCTATCCTGAAAATTACAAATTCAGGTGAGAGTCCTACTTGATGATTTTTTTTGCAGATTTTCAATTTTGAGGAATCGGTTACTAGGACGGATATTCACAAATCATTTGACTAGGATGCCGAAGATATATATTTTATTTATATTTTGTTTTCATTTGGTTGCAACTTTTTTCTGTGTATATATATATATATATATATATATTTGATATATTACTATTTCACATAGTCTGCTGGATAATTGGGATGAAATGTAAATGAGGAGAGTCCCTTTGCTAGGTGGCCATTTTGTGTTGTGCTATGTGGCGGTATATTCAAATGATAATTTTCTTTCTAAACTAGTCTTAAAAAAAGGGCTACGGTAAGTTCTGCTAAGAAACAAGTTCCTATGGTAAGTTAACTGACAGTGATTTCATGTCCCATTTGTTTTTTACAGAGCTATACATATCTTGGATCCTTGTTCTTTTTGGAAATCGTGTTGTGTTAAGTGAATAAAATCATGGAGCCGTGTGCCCCTGGTACTGAAGATGATCCGCCGATTATGTACTCTACTCTGAATAAACAGGTATTTACTTTTCTCATCTCTAGATTTTTGTATATTCTGTTAAAACATGCATTCATAAACTTTCAGTATTGATAGGTAAGTAGTATTTGTATTTTCAATTGTCAATTAGCCACTTTGGTAACATTTCACTATATTTCATTATGATTAAAATTTATCTAAATGAATTCAAGGAAACTTCTTTCAATTCATTTTTATTGAAATGATGTTTGATATGTAGGTATATGCATTTTTATGAAACTTTTTGTTTCCTTTATCTCTAATATTTGTTTACCCAACATGTTATTTTTTGTAAAAAATATATGAATCAGGGTGGAAATAAATTGAACATTAGCTAATAGGGAATCTTCTGTAAATAACCACTGGTGATATTCTTAAGCATCTGTAAGGTTTATAAAGATCTGTGTTACATTGAACATTTTTCTGAATTCTAAAAAAAATATAAATATGAACTGGTGCTAATGGAGGCTTCTGACAAGGAACAATTGTTTCTAAGCAATGTTAGTCGCCCATATATTCTATGAGTTCTGGATATTGAACTGATTTGGTCATGTGCTTTTGTTCATCTCATCACAGCTTGAATACTTTTTATTTTTCTGTTTATTCTTATTTGCTAGAAGTGGGATCTATTTTGGATATTAGATAAGATAGGTGAAACTTAAAATTCGCAACTTGCAGAATAGCCGGAGTAGTGTATTCAGCTGTGTTTTTTTCCTCATTAGGTAACGATTAATCTGCTCTTACATAATTTGATCCTGAATTTTGACACAACACCTCTCTGTTAGGGGGTCATCATATTGCACCCTGAACAGTTCGAACTGATGACCAAATCTTGTCTTTTAACTTCTGATATAATCAGGTGTTGAATGAATTTTATTGAAGTGAGTTTGGTTTCATAGCTCAGTTCTTTTTTTATCATACACATTTATTTGATGTATATCCAAATTTAACCTCAGTGCATCTAGTATTAAAATTATTTAACACATAATTTAATTAAAAAAGTTGTTATACTTTTCAAGAACTCCCATGTGTCTGGGAGCTCTGGGTTTTTCTTCTCCCAGCATTGGCAACATTAAGAGGAAACATATTAAAAGAAGATGAAAACACCTAAAAAAACTATTCACACCCACATGAATTAATAATATAAACAAATCATAACAATACAATCAAGAAACACATAGCTTATTAGTGCTCACTAAAAGTCTGAACCTTCATGAGCTAAATAATGAGAACCTTTTTATGCTCATTCTCGAAAATTCAAATGAATAAGTTGCTACAATAATGTGCTCTAAATTGCTGCGCTTTTCTGCAATGCTTATGCATGCAAAGTTCCATAAATTATTTTTTTTGTCAGGGGGTCCGTTTTGGTTTCCTGCGCATATATTGAAAATCTTTAACAAGGTATGCCGAAATGTTATTAGTATTATTATGCCCAGTGATGGTTGGTATTTATATCTCGTATATCACCGGTAAGGAAAAAATATATAAAAGTGTATGATCAGTGAAAATTGTCCTAGTGTTTATATGTCAATTAGCACATGTGGAATATCAGATTTTTAGTGGATACTGAATGTACCAATGTTGATATTTTCGTTTAAAAATGATGTTATGAATCCGCATACGTTTGTTGTTGGTTTGTTTGTTGGTCTTATTATACATTCATACATCTCGATACGTAAAATATATCGCTTGTTACATCTCACCTTTTGGCTATTTTATGGAGAAATTGGAGTTTATATATGTTGTACAAGAGAGAAACATATTCTCCCACGTTGTTTTATAATTTGCATTCGCTGTGGACACAACCAATTTTTCCAGATGATTTGACAATTTAGAAAAAGAAATTTCATATAGATATAGTGAGCATCAGGTAGACATTAAAATGGATTGACCGAGAAAATTAGTAGATCTGATAATTATCCTTGGATTATCATTTGGTATTACTTTTTACAATTTATACCTTAATGAAAAATTTTAAACAAGGAACATTCTCCACTGAATATTGTAAATTTTTTTGTAATATCTAACAGAAAACTACTTCCCTGGCAAAAGCCATGCTGGACATTACTACATCTTATAGATCCCTAACTAAAAGGAAATTCTCATTTTCATTCAGATAGTCGATTTTTAATTATCCAGTTTTCATTGAAAATTCATATAAATAAATGAGATAGAAAGTTTCATAAGTGAATGTTGGAGAAACCCAAATTTAACTTTCAATACTTTCATGTAAGTGCATTCTTTTTGTTTGGGGTACATAGTGAGACTGTAGTCTTGTTGGGATAAAGCAGTTTTGAAATACGAAAGGTTTTTGATGTGCACCTATTTGAAGAAAATGGTTGGACAACTATATGGCCACATCAATATTTTGGATTCGATGCGATGCCTGCTTTCAGCTTAGTAATTGATAGCTCATGACTGATTTTGTCAAATGCATCCCAAGTGAGGCAACCCACTTCACACTAGGTTTCCAACAAGGCATGTTGACGTTTATCGGTACCACATTAATATAATAAACACTAGAATGCTAAAATCAACGTCTGAGATTCAGTTTTATGACTCCACATAGGGGACGATCACAGATTCTTGTAGTCGTGCAGAATGCCTTTTCTGGTCACGTTGAATGTTTTTTTTTAACACGCTTATATTAGCTTGCATGTATGTAACGGAAATTATGAAGGTGATTTTCACTCACCTCCAGACGTCCGAATGATTTGAAATTTGGCATGTGTTCATAATTCCGGTGACAATGAAATATGACATTTTTGTTATAGAAAAAAAAACGAAAATGACGGCTCCAAGATGGCGGACGAGATTTGTGATAATGGTCGGATTCGATTCAAAATTGATATGTAAGGGTTTCGGGGTCAGAGATTATGATTTTTTTATCAAAATTCATGAATTCACAATAGCGGCTCCAAGATGGCGGACGAGATATGTCATTATGGTCTGATTTGATTCGAAATTAGTGTGTGAGGGTTTTCTGGGTCAGAGTTTATGAATTTTTTGTCATAAGATGGTGGACGAGTTTTGTGATTATGGTCAGATTCGATTCAAAATTGGTATGGTTTTCGGGGTCAGAGGTTTCGATTTTTTAGTCACAAAAAAAATAATAGTTTAAAAAACTAAAGAACACGCTTTACTTCCAACGTGGACTAAAAAGTAAAAAATAATTAACAATTTATTTACTCTTGAGAACACTATCATGGCACAAACTTGGAGTGCCACGTTATTCTGAACTGATGGCGTTCTAGTGTTTATTATATTTCTTTGATCGGTGCCGACGCATTTGCGAAAAAATCTTTACCGGGTGTCCAACCTTCAGTGCTAACTGAAATTTAAGCGGCCGACAATTAGACCGCGTGGAAAATTATTTAGGGTGTCCCAAAATAAAGTGCACAAACTCCACTTGTAGAATATCGCCTGCATTTTGGCTAAAATATCCAATAAACATAATATTTATATTAAGATGTTCTTCACAATTTAACATTCATAAAACAATGTGATAATGAAACATTTTTTAACTCGTTTTTATCGCGACTTATATCGAGATATAGTAATATTTTTTCTACGGCAGTGCGTAAATTGATACTTTTTAGCACAGGTGCGTTGAAAAATCAACAGTGCGTAAAGTATTTTTTTATACACTCTTCATACATTTATGTTTTCTTGGAAATACAGTATATTGCATAAATTTTTACTCAGAAACTTAATTTGATAATACGACGACAATTCATAACATTAAAATTAATGATACATCTGCTACAATTTGGCAATATAAATAACTAGAAATATGTTAGATTTTTCTGTTTGTGTTTTCGTTCATCCGTGTTGACCAGAAAATTTGTGAAAATAATTGTGAGGAACAAATGTTTTGGGTTTTTGGTTGCTTCTGTGGAGTCTGCGATAAAGTGCGAAACAATAAATTGCACTGTATGCAAAAATTGGCATTTTTATTTCAATTAGGTAGGTACCTCAACTGATGGAAATTCAGATATGATTAATAATAAACTAGTTTGCTATCAATAATTGTGTTCATTAACATTTTATAATCCTTCATATTTTTGAGACAAGAACAAAACTTTGTATGAGGCAAATTTCCTCTGTACGTGCGCCAAATCGGTTTATTAGCTTTACTAGCTAACAACAGTTTATAGATCATTCTCGTTTGAATGTTCTATTTGGTATTGATGAATGAACAAAATTTAGGTTGTGTACTTTTTTACACAACTTACTGCTCGGTGTGTGAATAATTGTGAATATTAAGTGAAACAAAGTTGCATAAAATATTATTCTGACTATACGTTCGTTGAAAATCAGGATATTGAATTCATAATTTCCATAATATATAAGTACTGGGGATTTTTTTTTAGTATGTTTGTGCTAAAAAAATTCTTTGTGAGTTGGACTATTAAAAAATGTAACCTTTTGTCTCTTCATATCATTGAAGAGAAAAAGAAAAGGTTTACAGTAGACACCTGTCAAATGAACAAGAACAATTTTTGTCTCACGATATTTTTTTTCAATGAAATTTTCGGAAGTTGAGTTTTGTAAGCCAACTATTGGTTATTCATTTGACTTGTGTAGTTCGAAATTTTCATAGCTATTATTCCCAAAATAAGTGCGCGAGTGAACTTGGAACTGAACTATTTAAGGCATCATATTTTAGATCTAAGATCGGGACATGGATTCAAGATGTTCCACCCCCATACTGGCCGCTTCTATTCTCAATTATATGTTACACCATCTTGATAATATATCATAACCGTACATCGTTCATTGATTACCGTGATACTTCCGTACAATCGTTCTACCAGTTATCATATTTTCGATATAATTTGGTGTATAACAATTGAATTTTGACAGAGAACAGATTTCCACTACAGCCACAATAGGCTATTGGCCGCAGTGGAAGGTCCTCTCACGTTCAAACCTAACCTAACATAACCTCCACTACAGAGAAACAATATTAAGTCTCTCGGTTAAAGCTGCTATTTCAATTTGATTTTTAAATTTGCACTCTCCCAAAAGAAAAGACAACCAAAGCTGGTGTCTCATATTTTTTCTTTATTGTCGTCTCTAATAATTTCATATACCCGTTCTATTTATTTGCTTTGATTGCGCGTCTGCACGCTTATTGACAGTTGGTAAAATTCAGTTATTGAACGATAACTAATTGTTTACTCATGTTTCAGTCATATACTACCACCTCCAACCGTGAACATTTTCCTTGACTTCGAAATGCTTGAGTGTACAAACATTTTCTTTTAGATGTCGGAGCTTTTTGTATAGTGAAAAATGACCCTTTTTTTCTTATGAGTCAAATTTCTGACAAAAAATTATTTCTATTTACCGGTTATACCCTTACGAGCAACCCTTAGAAGACTCAACCCTTATCTTTTTACGTGTGATGCCATGCACGGGACCGGTGACCGCGCTGTGATTTGAATGACATTCAACAACCGACATCTGAAGACACTTGCAAGTGCATCCTATATTCAAACAGCTCAATTTTTTTTGTAATAGAACAGGTTAACACCTCTTAACCAGTCCTTGTCCCTCATCAGTGCAATCGATGTTGCATACTCGGTCATAAGCCATTCAATACTCGTCACGCTATTAGCCAAGGGAACTCGTTGTTTTCTGTCATGCATTTGTGTCATATCCTATGTGAGATAATTGGTCGAAATACTTGTTATAAATGAACAGTTTCGCTGTAAAACTTTCTAATTCAAACATCACCTTAATGTAAGGATTGTAAGAGGCCTGCCTTTCAAATGATACCTACCTAACAGTCTCCTGGTTCAGAACGATGCTCCCTAGGTGCACTTCTCATATTGCTGCCACTGCTGGGCATTCCGAAAGGAAATGGGTGGCTGACTCCTCATTCTCCTAGCGCCCATATTATTAGGTGCTTGTTTTGATGACGGTGTCCCGTCACTATTCTTATCTCCTTTCTGCCCAGTGTGATCAGAGTATTGGGTCCTCCTTGTAAAAAGGCCTTCGATGTGGAGTTTCAATTGTCTCATGCCCAGGGCCTCTTTGCTTCATGGTTGAGACGCATGATCTAGATACTCCTGGGATTGGTTCTAGTCCAATCGATGAGCTTTTCATACCTTGTATGACAGGGGACCCAAGCAGACTCTAGCAGCGAACTGACTCTGTTGATATTTTCTCTTACACATGCGAGTATAGCATAAACTACTGCCTGAAATAAAGTGGCAAAATTTCTCGGCGTAAGAGAGTTCCGCTTTCAAAGATTGCCGTATACTCCGGCGCCGGCTTGTTCACCCATCTTGGATCCATCTGTGTACCAGATCTGCTCCCAGTGATGGGGATCAGGCGGTGCCAGATCTGCTCCCAGTTTTGGGAATGACTGCCTGCGGCCTTTTGCTGAATCGTAGATAGGTAAAGAACTGCCGCCCGGTATCTCAAGGAGGAGGATATCATTGGTTGGAGCTTCTCAAGCAAGCAACGTCTTTGCTTTCTTCATGTTCGATGAAGGGGTGCAGAGGAAGCTGTTCTATAAGTGTCTCCAGCGCGTTAGTGGGTGCCGTGCCGTCCTTGTTACACTTGTTGTCGCATGACAGACTAGTCTTTGTCTAATAAGAATGTAAAGGATGCTTCCTTCTCATTATAAACTTTGCCTTGATATTTTCGGATTGTTAATTTGGAGGTTATATATTTAAGCTTCAAATAATCAAATAAGGCAAAGTAAATTTTGCTGAATGAGATAAACTGTAATTCCATTTTCTAATATGTCCTCGCTAGTGAAACTCCAACGCAAAGTGTGAAATGCCAAATGCCACAATATTGATTGAGTTGTTTTGTATATAACATTGTGTTTTTGGATATTTTTTTTATTTATAATGACAATATAAAAAAAATCAGGAATCAAAGCAAAGTACAGCGTGATATGATAATATATTTTTTTTCTGTTCAAAAATACAAGTGTACATAAAGACAATACTACATGTGTGATAAAAAAAATTACCTACTAAATATAGATCTGTTAGGACAGTCCTATACATGCAGTTGTTATAGAATTATGTATAAAATTATCAAGACTATAAAAACAGCAGATTTATGTATTGTACTGTGTCACAATATTCGTAGTTCATAGATATCTCTATAAGGTTGATCCGATCAGCTTGAGAGAATTGGGAATAGATATGAATGTTACTTCCAAGTATTAAAACGTACCACTGAAAATATTCAGATGGAGAATCATTATACAAATTTTCCCATTGTTGTATGTTTCCATCGTTATATTTTAAGGTCGAGGTAAGATTAATTGACTGGGTTTTCCCCCTGGAAGTGTTTATTTTTTTTTTCATATAATCTAATAAAAATACCTTTATTGAATCCCAATATGTTTACAAGCAATCAGAACTTGAATACTGTATTAACGGAAACCATTTTGTACTACGGTGAATTGTAGTGACAAATAGTACATGAACACATTTTTCAGGAAAATGAACAAGAACGTCTACTCAACCTCAAAGCCATTCTTAGAAATGGCAAGTACGATAATATATTTGAACTCCACTATGTCAATGGTGCCGAACATTGGTACTGTAAAGCATGCGAATGTCCTGTCATGGGGCGTGTATTCCAGCATGAAGTCGGAAAACGCCATTGTCAGAGTTTGGCAAACACAAATCGTCATTTGGACTCACAACCTCAGGAAGAGCCTGTCGAAGAATCTGTGACCTTGGAGATTGCTCCTGGTGAACCTATACCACCCGGATTTGAAGAGGAAGTTAGCAGAATATCCCAAATTCAGGTATAGATATAGATAGATAGATAGATAGATAGATCTTTATTGAACATAAACATAATATTCATAAATACAAATAAATAAACACATTTGAGCATGATATATGATAAAAATATTACAATACATGAAACAGCTATACATTTATGATAGAACATTTGAAAAAAAAAACAATAGATTAAAAATGAGAAATACTGCCAATAGACATGTCTAAATATATCAAGATGATTTCAATTATTACATGAAAAACAGAAATGGTATATATGAGACAAATTATGGTAGGCAATAAATACATATATATGTATAAAGTTGGAGTTATATAAAAAAATATATATACGAATATAAACATAAAATACATTATTGGTATTGTATCTTACATGCTAAGAAATGAATACATAGTACAGTTCCCAGAGTAAAAATTCACTAAAACTGCAAATTAAATTGGAAGTCCATGAAAGTTGGTAAGGGGTTAGTTTAATAATGGAGGAACGGGTACCTAATGAGTTCCGGACCCTACTTTGTGAAAATCGCTTGAAAATCCTGTTCAACAGGCTTTCCGATTTTCCGGCCGTAACTCGGAAAAAACTTTGAAATTGAAAAAATATCAAGAGACCAAAAATTAATCTAGGAAAATTGGAAACAAAAAAGTTCCATTACACTTTTTCCGAAAAACCTTACATTTGATCGAAAAATTGAAGAGAAGGAAAAAAATGTATCCACTCCTACTTTTGATCGAATATCCCAAGGTAAAAGATGAAAAAATTTTTCGAAAATGTATTTTTTTCTTTACATTTTTATTGTTTCAGTAAGAAAATACACAAGAGAGAATATTTTGGTTTGTATTGAGAAACTTAACACATTTATTTTAGTTCATTCTTCATCTCTAGATGTCTTGAGATCTGTATCATCGAGATCATCTAGTTCTTCTTCAATATCTTCATCTGAGTTCTCTCCAGCATTACTAATGATAGGCATATTACTGCAACCATTGGTGTAGCAAAGATTACATGCTGACTCTGCAAACAAGTTTAAAAAATGTCGAATAGCCTAGAAAAAGTTTATACAGAAATCTTTGAAAGTTCTTTTATTATCTGCTCACAATACTGCCAACGACTATTTGTTATCAAAACCATAATTTATACTTTAATTCTCATTCATTTGTTTACACTGCGAGACCGGAAGGGCATGCGCAGAACGCGTCAGTCCGAGCTATTAAAAAATGTGGTTCCAATCCGCCCCAATACTCCCTAAGCGGCACAAAATAAACACCTGGTCTTTCAAAACCAGTGAACAAAAAGATATATCACTATATGTGATTTGAAGAGGTAGACTTCAGCTTTTATTATCCGCCGAGAAAGTATTCAGAATAGTTCTATACAAAAATAATCAGGAAAAAAAGTTAAAATATGGTTTTTTGGTTGAACGTTTAAATAAATTAATTATTGTATTTTTTTCCTGCTATTAATTCACAGGCTGAAAAAAATCATTTTCTACAATTTGAAGTAAATCCTTGAAACACATCAACTTTGATATCAAATCAAAATTCATTTTCGTGTTATTATTAAATTATTCAAATATTTACATTTTTAGGAACGTTTGGATGGGTTCAAAGTAGGTCCATTGGTTGCTCTGGAATACCTTTTAGAACTGCAAGATGATGATCCTTCAAAAGAGCCAGTTTATCTGTGTATTTTGTGTGATAAAAGAGGTGACCCACGAACTGTCCTCACTCATCTGGCTAGTTACAATCATATTTCTCAGGTAATAATTCTCTCAATTTGAGGGCTTGAATTTTGTAATTGACCCGCTATTTTTCAGTACCTGCAAAAGCATTTTCCAACCAGTTGGCGTGCTCTTGCTCCTTACATGACCAAACAGTATAAGAGAAACTGGCAAGTCACCCTGCAGAAAATAGCAGAAGGGATTGAGAAGAAATTTGGACGCCTCAAGCCTTATCCAATTGACAAAGATAAGTTTGAGAAAGACAGAATGCATTATCTTCAAATTGTCGGCAAAGGAAGACATTTCTCGGAACAATCTGGATATACTTTTGAAGAACTGATTGTTCATGATGAACTGACTAAAACTCATGAGGACGAAAAAGCCTATGAAAGCTCTTCTGCTAATAACTGGGGTGCAACATTCATTCAGAAACCATTCAAAAAAAAAGATCCCTCTCCGCCAGTGGTGGGAGTGCCACTTGTCAGAACTAAAGGAAATGCCCAGACAAATCCTAGAAAACAAGAAGTGGCGTATATTTCACCCAGACAGGGACAAATGAATAAACCTGGAGTAGCTGGTAAGCCTTTGGCAGAGAACAAGAGCCAAGTTTCTGATAAGCCTCAAGGTACTCAATCATCGTCTAAATTAGATCAGAGAAGAAGGAGATCATTATCAAGTGTATCCAGTATTTCCAGTGATGAAATGAACAATAAAGGGAATAAAAATAAAAATGTTCGAAAATTTACCAAGAGAAAGGAGTCATTCTATCCCCAAAGAAATGAAAGGCAGCTTCCTTATGCAAGGTAAAATGCATTTAGCACTCTTGTCATCAGTAATTTATATTTCATTATTTTTCTGTCATCATCCATTGTTTTATTACGAAAAAGTCATGAATTCAATTTTCAGACATAGATCACCATCTCCACGGCGCAGACAGCCATCGCCTAGACGAAGATCTCCATCACCTAGGCGAAGGTCTCCATCACCTAGGAGAAAGTCTCCATCACCTAGGCGAAGATCTCCATCACCTAGGCATAAATCTCCTTTACTTAGGCGTATAGCCTCATCACCAAGACGTAGATCGTCATCTCCAAAAAGAGTTCAAAGAAACGTATCACTTCAAAAACAAGTAAGTAAGGAAAGTGAACAGGAACTGGAAAGAATCAGAAAAATGGAAGAATACAGAAAATTGGCTAGGGCTATAGAAACTGATCTCCAGAAGACGTTGAAGCAACACGAAAAAAATCCAGAAAAACATCCCCAGTATAATGAAGAATGGAAAAAATTCTGGAATAGAAGGCAAGGTTATTTATTAATTTGATTCCTTTGTAAATATGCCTTTATCTGCTGGCATGTCATGCAAGTAGGTAATATCAAACAATTTGATTCAAAATACAAAACTACAACCTCCAACTCGGAAGGTAAACTATCATTAGAATCATCCACATTTAACCCTTTGCGGTCCTTTGTCGGAACAGCCCCAATAGCGAAATTTTAACGTTTTGGTCCAATGTCAGGTAAGCGCCAAAAGTCAAAGTCAAGTCAAGTCAAAGTTATTTGACTTGAATAATGAAAAAATACTGATGATAATAATATGTGAATGTGAATTTTTGGATCTCGAAATCAGCTTCAACGATTTGGATCATATTTTGTAGTTTTGTAGTTCATCCATATAGGCGTCTTCACTGAAAAAAACGTGATTTCACTACTAATAATAAATAATGATGATGTGAATTTTCATATTCGATTTCCAAACATCCGAATAATTGATATTTGACACATATCAAAGACGGACGACATTACAAGAATTTCACAATGTTGATGTAATAATGATAATAATAAAAATAATAATGAGAATTTCCAAAGAATTTCATAATATTAATGTGATAATAATAATAAGAATCATAATTATAATGACATAATGAAATACAAGCAAATAAGCCTCATGTGTAGTCCTCGTCGACAATCATCCGAAAAGATAGAAGAAAAAAGACTGTTTCTGCAATGTCGCCATCAAAGTATTTGAAATCAGTTCCAAAATTTCATTCACATAACCCTAAAATCCAGAAAATTATAATAAAATAAGAAAAACTTTTTATCTACCATGTTTTGATAGTGGACTAAAAAGTATGAAATAATTTCTCTAATCCTTGCGAAGGATAAAACCACATACAGATTTCTAACTTTTCTTAAATTATCCTGAAATTTCATACTTGGCAACTTTTGATTGCTATTAAAATACTTAAGATTGGAAACGAGAAACATGGGGCGCATAAAGCAGATTATTTGGCAGAATTTTCTGCTGCCAGTATTTGTTTGATACTTTAATCAGTGATAGAGCGATGTGATTAGGATAATTCCTGATCAAATTCGAGTTGATGTGACGTTAGAACTTGATTGGCTTTTATGCAACTCATATTTCACATTGACTAGGTAAAGTTAATATGCCATCAAGTTTTTGATCAGTGTTTCTATGCAACCCAATCTGGCATATAACGCCATGTTAAATTTTTAACGTGGCATCAAAACTTGACGGAGTTCTAAGCAACCGGCACTAAGACTTTTTATTAATAATATGAGGCTATTATTTGCAAAAGTCTAATCGACAAAATAATCAAAATTTATTTTTTTCACCAAGTTCATCAGATTTTTGATAGGGAATGTACTGACTCCTTTAAAACGTGTCAAACCTGCTTCTTTTCTATATAAAATCGGTTAAACAGATATCGGTTATTTGCAAAACTCTTTCTTTACATTAACGGCACAAAGCACTTGGGAAGATTTTCACTGATTGAAGTATATTTCAGGTACAAAGAATTGAAAGCTGAAGGGGTTGACGTAGCCAAACATGATTTCAAACCAGAATGGATTGAATTTTGGAACAAGAGAATGGTTGAATTACACAGTGACGAAGTGAGAAGTCGAAAAGATGCCTTACGGAGGAGGTTAGTACAAGTATCAAATAGCAAGAAGTTTGATAACAGTTATGGCTCACTGCATAATGAACTATATCAATTATGTCTAAACATTCCAGACTAGCACTTCCCGAAGATATTAACCCAATCAAATTCAAAATAGGAGGTGGCCCAATGCTACCAGAAAAAACTAGCCCCAAGCGTCTTCCGATGGCTGCACAACCTGACCAAGATAATGAAGTTATCTTAATAGACGATAAAGATGATGATGTTGCATCTTTGAAGCGATCACGCAGTCCTTGGGAAGAAGACTTTGCTCCTAAAAATAGAAGCTACGAAAAAATCCGACGTTCTCAGAGTCCTAAACCAAAAAGATCAAGAGACAAAAGTCCTGCTAAGTCCTCAAGTAGGCGTTCTAGATCTAGAGACAGATACAGTGATAAACACTCTAGATCTCAAGAAAGATACTCTAGATCTCAAGAAAGATCTAGATCAAGAGACCGTAGTTTGACTCGACGACCAAGAGAATTTTCCAGATCCAAGGAGTTGGTGAGGGAGAAAGATATGTCTAAGTCCAAGGAGTTAGATAGGGAAAGGGATATGTTTAGGCCAAAAGAGTTTGAGAGGGGAAGGGACTCGAGAGATATGAAACAAGGTTCACCAAAGAGGTCACATTCAAGGGAACACAGCTACGAAAGAAGAGACATTGTTAGAAAAGAAATGGAATGGAAGAGAAAGGAACATAGGGAGAGTTCTTTCGAAAGAGACCTTAGGGGAAAAGAGAGAATTAGAACTGTCGCAGACTTGCCTTGGGAGATAGAGAAAGGTATATCTGAAGTTAAATTTATTTCTATAGAATTTAGAATTTCTTTAATGGTCTATTGGGAGACGTTGACACAGATTAGGTTCCAGATATGAGAGAGGGACAAAGAGACTTGATTCAAAGAGAAATAGAAGTGACACTGATTTAAAGGTTCACATATCTTGGCCGTTGCCAAATTGAATTGATTTCGATAACTGTTGCTGCACTGCGCTATTTGACCCGCATCTCGCTATTTCACGCTCAACGTGGCAAAGCTGCGAATTTCTCACATTGTATCTGTAGTTTGTGTGATTGTGTGTTCACATTCTGACAGCAATCTTGCTTTTAATTTGAGCCCAAAACCATTTCTAAACATTTCCATTCTTTAGGTTCTTAGATCTTGTTTTAAAAATGATTTTTTTTTTTATATCTGCTTGCCCTACTAAATTTTCCACATGTCCAACTATGGGTACATTCAATAATAACATCTCACAAACATTTATGTTAACGAACATCTCAATCACCTCTTGTTATTTGTGTATTATTACGTAGTTTCCAACACTCATCTCGCATCAAATTAAAATATTTATTGTAAACTAAATTTATACCACTCAAATATGTCATTACTCGTTAAACCATGTATTTTATATTTTATAAGCTTCATATATAACTATTTACACTAAATAACAGATTGCATCCTCATTGATTTTTCCAGCTTACAGAAATCCATTTGAAGAGTATTACAAACCCCCGCCTATTATGCGTGATGTAACTAAAAGGCCAGTTTTGACACTTGAGCCCATGAAGTTTCCTCCAGCAGAGGAAGATGACGATTCTGAAGTCACTGTTGTCGATGTTCTTCGAATATTGACAGCTTTGGAAGAACGTCTTGGGTCCCTAGGTCCGAAAGTGATAGATTTGCTAGCACAGGCACTTGCTCTGGAGAAAAAAGAAGCCAATAGTTCTGAAACTCTACTGGATAACGATATAAATTGTGTGCTTTTTGAAACAGTCAAAGAAAAGCTGAAAGGGCAATTGTTGGCAGGACTGGTTGATTTAATTCAGGAAAGGGCATTCAAAAAAGCCATCAAGAAGACTGCTAGTTTGATTCATTTGGCAGGACAAAGGAAGAGTCAGAGGGATAGGTTGCTGCCCAAAGTTACGCCAGTTTCAGTTCCTGGTGTTGGTACTATTGATAAAGCAGCCATAGCCAAACAGATAGCCAATGCACTCATATTGCAAGGAAAAACTGATGTTACTCAGGCAGAGTTAGAACAACTTATCAATGCTGTGGTAAGTAGGTATACACATTCATACTTGTTTACGTATAAATTTGAATCTTTGGTGTCAATACTGTCAATACATCACAAGGAAAAAACATCAAAATGGTACAACTCGGGCTTTCTAATTCCAACTCTCTTACACTATACTTGATTATCTCGTCTCAGTTTGGATTTGATGACAAAATTGTCTAAAAGTTATTAGTTGCATATTGAATTAAGCTATTAGTACAGGAGGCAGCGACAGAAAATTTGCTCATAATAAAAATAAACTCAATATACATCATTTATTGGGACTTTCATAATATTTTTCAATAAAACATGTATCAGAATATGATGAACAAATCTTGATCAAAAATAATGTATGATTCTCAAACTCATACTGGTATACTGATTGTGCCTGACTTTGGTTAATAGTTAATGAAGATAAATAGATATAATCATATGATAATATCAAACTTAATAAAAATGTGTCCCAGTACCTATTGGATTTCAACATGAAACATAAAAAAATATGTGTTAAAAATTGTTGCTGCATCCTTACGAGCAACTCCCCTCAAGAGACTTGTGTGAGCTAGGCAAGACGTAGCCCTTACCTTTTATCTGTTAATTTTATTGAGATATGCTGTAGTTGAATAATAATAAATGTATTTTATTGATTTGATCCAAAGGGCTATTGACTGATGTCCTTCTGCCCACAGTAGTTGAATATTTTCTGTATTTTCAATTATTACAGGTTGGAATGGCAGAGGCTTCTAAAAACTCCAATAAACCTATGACAACAGCTAACTTCTTGCAACAGTTAGCGGGGGGAAAATTATTTTCTTTGAATTCTCCAACAAGCACAGATAGAGAAAGGGAAGAAAAAATAATAGTCCCTAGATCAGCTAAAAAAGATGAGCTGGTTGATCTAGAAAAACTCACTGAACCGTTGACTCCTAGTCCAGGAAAAAATTCAGTCAGTAACATGGAGAATTTATCTGATTCAGACTTGCAAACCCTTTTGCAGAATTTCAAAGACTTAGCTACTGATGAACAAGAAAATCTCATAAATTATCTGAAAAAATTAGAGTTTCAAGAACCTGAGAGAGTGGAAAGACTGAGAAAGTTTGTTAATCTTGATGCAACTGGCAAAGCTGAAGAAGATCTTGCAGAGGAGAGCAAGAAGGAGGAGAAGGCAGAGAAGGATCAAAGAGATCGAGAGAGTCCATTTTCAAATAGATTAGGAAGTTTGAATCCTACTCATGATGATTTGACCAAAATAGAGTCTGACGAAGAAGATATGGAATATGGAGATGGGGATACAGAGTCAAAAGTAACTGAGAAAAAGGAAAGAAAAGAAGAAAAAGCTCGCGAGGAATCAGAAGAAGAAGATTACACTTTTGAAGATGTTGTAAAAACTGTTTCAAAGAATGTTAAAGACAAAGAAATGGCACACAGTAAAATGATTGTTGAGGAAAGTATGAAATTTGAGAACTCCAAATCAAAGCCAGAATTGAGTAGTGCCAAGGATCTCATTTCAAATTTAATGAGTAGCATAAGCAAGACAAATTCTAACTCTGGTAATGTAGATTTGTTAGGTCTAGGTGTTGGCCAGCAGAAACCAAATGCATCTGGGAACATTCCTAGCACAATGGCTAGTTCCATAGATCTAGCCACACTGAGTAGTATTAATATGGCAAATTTAACCAGTATTGTCAATAATGTCAAGAGTATGGCTGCTACAGAGGCTGGCAATCAAAAAGCACTTGATTTTGAACCACCTTCAACAGTTAGAAATGCTGGAAAATTGAATTTCGATCCTGCACATTTGGATAAACCACCAGTTACAATGCCCAGTAGAGATCTTGCAAGTTCAATATTTGAATTTCCAAGTTTAGGAGCTAGAATGGATCCAGGTAGAAATATTTCAGCGCCAAATAGAAGCTTGGAAGGACCACATAGAGAATTCAGTAGAGACCTAGGAGGGGCAGATAGGGGTTTTGAAGAGGGCCCTAGAGGGCCAGACAGAGGATTTGAAAGGGGTCCCGAAGGACCAGGAAGGGGTTTTGAACAGGGTCATGGAGGACCAGACATGGGTTTTGAAAGGAGTTCAGGAATAACAGACAGAAGTTATGAAAGGGATTTTATGGGACCAGATAAGCAGTTTGATTTTGAAAGAGGCCCTGTTGGACCAGGTAGGGGTTTTGGTAGAGGTTTTGCTCCAGAGAGAGATTTTGAGAGAGGTCCTGTGGGACCAGATAGAGATTTCAGAGGGAGTATGGGAGCAGACAGAAGCTTTGAGAGACCCTTAGGTGGATTTGATAGAAGAATGATTCCAGACAGAGGAATGGACAGAGTGCCAGACAGAGGAATGGATAGAGGGCCAGACAGAGGCCCAGTGGTGATTGATAGGGGACCAGGATTGGAAGAAAGAAATTATGGGGGTCAAGACAGAGGATTTGTTGGGTTGGATAGGGGCTTAGGACCTGATCGAGGATTTGGTGCTCCAGACAGACCAATAGGTGTGGACAGAGGATTTGATAGAGAGTCTTTAGGACCCAAAAGAGGTTTTGGTGGGCCTGATAGAAATTTTGGTGGGCCTGATAGAAATTTTGGTGGTTCAGAAAGAAATTTTGGTGGAACTGATCCATTTGGAGGACCTGATAGAGGATTTGCAGGAGGTCCAGGCGGACCCCTTGGACCTGTTGGTGGTAATCGAGATCCAATGGGCCCAAGAAGTGGTCCTACTTTTGGCCCAAGAGATAACTTACCTGCACAAAGGTTGCCACGGCCTGGTGGCATGGATCAGAGAAATAATCCAAGATTTGGTGGTCCTGAATATGGCAGAAGTAATTTCAATAGATGGTAAAGTAATTTTATTATACTTTGCATAATTAAGATGAATGTATAGATTTATGATAGTTATTAAACGTTTGTGCTACTCAGAATTTTTATTAGTTATTTTCAGGATCATCCGATCGAGTAAGAAATTTGAAACCCATGTCAACTTCAATTTCCCATTGAACACTGGGATTTCATTTTGGTGCAGATGCTATTGAATAGTATAGATGTTTCTATAGCAACTAGTTTTGAGCTTCAACACAATTCGCCAAATACACCTTAGTTATCAAGATTTATTTGACTTCTTGTCAAAGCAGTGTTCAGTTGGATACTTTGAACTTATCTAAGAAATAAAAAACTCATAAAGGAGTTGAATTTCCTAAACCACATTTTTCTGCTCGGCCAACTACTTCAGTACACATACAAAGGATACACCATTACATACATATATCAAGAAATTTCGAGCATATTCTGCCCCTTAACATGTTTTATCTTAAATATGGGTTGTTCCATAGCGAGTGACGGGCGGTGTGTATATCACTTAGGCCGACCTCACCAAGCCAGTAGATGCATTTTCATCATCCTACCTCCATAATTACAGAAGTTACGAGAGTGCTTCCATGAAAAGTGAGACAAATTTGGATTTTTCAGAATTGAAATTTTTTCAAGAAAAAAAACAAGAGTATATAGAGTGAGTCGGGGGTCCTAATCACGAATCTGAAGAAATTTCGAACCTAGTAATAATTTTCCCCCCAGATATAATTTACCGTTAAACTGGCTTATTCCATCGCGAGTGGCGGGCAGTATATCTCTTTGGCCATCACCATCCAGCCGACAGGTGATTTACGAAAGTTATGCGGATGGTTCCATATCAAAATTCCGAAATGCAAGTCGTATTTCCGAGATCTTAGTCGGAATTTCCAGATCTAAGTTGGAATTCTCAAGAAGAAATTCCCAGATCTAAGTCGGAAGTCGGAAAAATCTTTGAAATAAAAATAATTTGTGTGTCTTTAGCAAATCACGTCACAAGCTTGATTTGTTTCTTATCTTAGCACATAAGTTTATCATGCGACGCAAACGTTATACGAACGTGTGTTTAACTGAAATAACACAGTGTTAATAATAACAAATGAGTGAAACTCTGTGATTTTATATTGTGAAATTTGCGAAATTTAGGATTTTTTTACAAATGCTTCACTTGTTTCTATTCGCCTTCCAGTTTCTATTCATCCCATTTTACGTTATCGAAATATGCAAACATGCCTTGTTTGAAAGTAAGTGGGTTGCCTGGATGCCAACTCTGACGTATAATTCTTGGTTGGAATGCGCACCGACCACCTGCAGTGGGACTCTGTAACTTTTTCCCATAGCGATAGCGATAACGAAACAATTGACATCTCTTTCCGGTACACCACAAAGTGATAGCGTGTGTTTCGTTTAACTTCGTTTCGCTTCGTTATGTAAAACAAGTTACAGAGTACGTTTCAATTTAAACAGAAAACCGTCAAAAAAAGTAAATTTTTTTAACGGTTGCTGCTAGGCGACAGAAAATTCTGAGACAACAACCACGTACACACTAAAGTGCACGAAATAAACACTCCGACTATTACTACTAGTTTGAATACAGCCTTCTCAATTTAACTTCTAGTTGCGCCGTTAGAGTGGCCAATCACAGAGCGCTTGTTTCTGGCATTTACTGTCGTCTACAATAATGACAGATTCAAATAAGTACCACCAAGGAAGGCGGGGGTTAGCGCAGTCAATAGAGCGCCTGCCTGGTAACAGAGAAGTCTTGGGTTCTGTTTCTAGCAAGTCTTAATGATTAAATCTCTTCGCCGACTGCGAATAATCCTTCACGATACACTCTTGTGTTAAAAATCAACAGTGCTGCTCCTAAGGTGGGGCATGAAAGGGGGCAAGTGACTCCAAGTGAGGTTACTTCATGAGGCCATCGGAGCTGTGTAGATGGTCATTATACCCAAAAAAAAAAGAGTAGAAGAAGAATCTTATGTTTTTGAGGTTACGAAGTACGATTGTTAGGTTATAGTTTTAATTTTTAAAGTTTATATATTTCTCCATCAAAACCAAAATGTTCCTTAAAAAGTTATTGGGGTATGGATTCGTGTTCAGTAGATACGAGTATCGTTCAGCACACAAAGCCTTCAATCGAGCTATTCACGTTTCTGTCACAACATTTAAAGAAAATAAGGATAATGATTCCAAAGCTATTGTACACAGGGATTCTTTTGAAAATTTACAGAATAAAAACAAGAACACCTACCTTGAGATGGTGAAGATTTTCATAAACCGTGATCATATCTATCGAAGGGGTCACGTTGAATTCATTTTTTCTGCTTTAAAAAATATGGAAGCTTTTGGAGTTCACAAGGATCTCGAAGTATACAAGGCCTTGATAGATATCTTGCCGAAAGGTAATATAAATAAAAAAAGAGTCGTGGCTATTTCCATACCTACATGTATCTAGATGTTAAATTTAATTTGATATGGGATGTGAAATTTGTATTAATCTAAAAAATCAATCTGAAAAATGTTTAAAAAGAATTCTAACAAAGGTTACATGACTTGAAGGAGTATCAAATAAAATTAAAATTACTTGGTGAACATTTATTGATTCTCATCACTGCTGCCTATAAAATTAAGAGAACTCCAAACACATGATAATTTGGAGGTAGACTCGTTTATATAATTCACATATTTATCTCACATGATTCAAATGGAGAGTTCTGTTTTAGGTAAATTTATTCCAACTAATATACTTCAAGCTGAGTTTATGCATTATCCAAAACAGCAACAGTGCATCATAGAGTTATTGGAACAAATGGAAGATAATGGGGTTATGCCTGATTATGAAATGGAAGATTTATTATTGAATATTTTTGGCAAAAGAGGCTTTCCCCTTCGAAAATTTTGGAGAATGATGTATTGGATGCCAAAATTTAAAAATTTGTCACCTTGGCCAGTGCCTGACCCATTACCCAAAGATACATTTGATTTAGCTAAATATGCTATAGAGCGCATAAGTAGCGTTGATGTGAACTCGGTAGTGACCATTTACCAAAGTGCTGACATTCCAGACTCTATAGATGATACCTGGATAGTGAGCTCACAGAGTAAAAATCAAAAAAGTTTATTAAAAGATATAAAGGCTAATGAACCTGTATATGTAGAAGGTATGTACTATGTCAGAGATATGTCATATATACTCCCACATTCAGAGCAAAAATATTACTTTCATACCAAGAGATAACTCTGTATTTCAATTAAAAATATAGAATTCAAATTATTTTATATACCCGCATGTTAGCAAAACAATGCACTCTTGAGTAAAAACCAGATTTACTCCGTTATGGCGTTTTTGTAGATACAGGAGTTTTGCTTATGACAGCAGTACAGTGTGTAATGATATTTATGAATAACTGACTAAATTTCTCCCTCTAATATTGACTTCTTATTTACCATTTATCGAATATCGATTATTTTGAAATTGTTTTTCTACCAATATGGGTCCAATTCGAATTCAAATACCCCGTTATCTGGTACCCACACAGGATTCATTCTACTTTCGTCCATAAAATATTGAGTATTTCCAGTTACATCGATGAATGATTCAACTATATTTTATACACAACTTTACCTTCAGCACAATTCCGTTCCATACTTCGAAAGATTTTTCTATGAAGTAAGTTGTAGTAAATTTGGATGAAGTTCATTGAATATCCTGCATGTTCTTAAAATAATTCTCACAGTGAGTATAAAATATGCATTGTGATCATTTTAAATACTTTCTGACAGACACACCATGAAAATCACTGCTTGTCAAAATAAAAGTTTATTTTTCAGTTTTCTGGTCACGGCACACTACAGATCATTTGAATTGGGAAATATTATGTATTTTGATTTGTTATGTGGGAATTGAAAATTATAGATAAAATTTACGTTAAAGAACGTAAATGAATTTTCATAAAAACTTGCTTTTATTTTGGAAACCTGACTATTTAGGTATAGGAACATAATACATCATTTGAAAGCAAATTCAATTGTTTTTCAGGATATTCGACAATATACAGGGTGTTCCATTTGAAAAAACGCACTTTTCACCACTTTTATATCTATCGGTAAAATCACAAATTTTGAAGGACCTGTATAATGGAGGACATGACACATACACAGGACATCCCAAATTTAAGCTTTCTACGAATCCAAATAATGTAGTAATAAATTAAGTAAACTATATTTCACACAAAAAATAAGGAATTCAATGAATTTCTCTAAAACCACCGGAGATAGGTATAGGGAAGTATAATAAAAAAAATTATTGTAATACCATACCATACCATGGTATAAAATTTTCGATATCACAACTTTTTTTTCTCTAAATTTCGACTATATTCTCTAAATTCGACTTTTTTTCGAAAGTTCAACAAGAAACAGTCCAATGAGAAAATAAACCTTTGTGGTCCTCCTGCTCTTTCTTAGAATGGTGTATGAAGTTATAATGATTATTATTATTACTACATTTATTTGCAGGTGCTTTTAAAATTTGGATAAAGGGAAACCCCATCAACTACTTTGTATTAAGAGGGAAACCTAAGCCAATAGTGGACCAAGATGTAGACATTGATGATGTGAGCAATTTGAAAGTGTCACTTTTCAATTTGAAACCTCCTGTTGGTAAATATTTGCAACCTATTCCTTCGGTTCATGAACAAGAAGATGGGGTGATTTTTTCTGTGTGTGCTACAGGCACATCAAGTAAAGATTCATTGTTGTCTTGGATCAGACACTTAGAAAAAGAAAACCCAATATTAGGAGAAGTACCCGTTGTGTTTACATTGAAATCGGGAGCGAAAGAATTAGCAAATGTAAAAGAAGAGGAAGTAGATGAAGAAAATGTAAAAATTCAGGGAAAATGAAGGTACTGAATATGGAAATCAACATGAATCATACAGTATGACTGCATAGATTATGATCTTGAGAATAATACTGTGTGAAACACAGTATTATTGTGAATATATTTTTATAAAGAGCGACATCAAGTTAATAAATGGAAGAAAGTTGATGAATCGAAATGATATTCACATAACGCAGTCCAGCATGAAACAGCATGAACGATTTTTTTTTATTGAATTATTGTAACTGTAACTTCCCAAATAATATTATTTGGAATTAGTTTTCAAAATACTTAATCAGTAATCGGAATATTTGTAGATTTTGTTTTATTTACAAAACAGTAGTGGATAACCAATTGTTATTATTCTTTATGTATTTTTGATGGTTTATTGTTACTTATATTTATGAATCCAAGATGTGATAGTTTTTTTTTCTAATAAAGTTAGAATTTCTCATTTTTATTGTGTAATCATCCATTATATGATAGATTTGAGGCAGGTTTCAAGCAAGAGAACTATTTATTTTCCACAAATGACTGATTGAGTAATTTTATTCTTTGAAATTAAAAATACAAAATCCCCATCATGGATACATGTTTTTAGGCTTGTATTTTGATAATATCTCTCCTGAGTTTTTATAAAAAATTTTACGAAAAATAAATCAATTAGAAGAATACCCACATTTTTTTTATGAGAGAAATTGTTCAGCTTATGAGATCAAAGTTATTCAATTTGAATTGATTTTTGAAAGAATTACAATTTTTTAAAGAATTATATAATTGAATTTACGATAAAAATATTGGTTACTTCCATTATCTGGCTAGTTTTTTATTTAACACGACATTTCAATTGGTATCAAATCTTTGATCATATTCTGTCCAACAGCGCTTTGCGATACCCCAACTTTGACGTCCGTTAAGTATCACTTTTTAAAATTGGGCAGCGGCTAATTTCTTAATTATCATATTACACCTGGGAGTAAATCAGTAGCTTCCTTTGCTGAATCTGTTTGACGTCCTCTGGCTTCAGTATACTGTCCCCAAAAGCTGCCTTCCTCTGATGTACCAGTGCTTGGCATTCTGTGAGGGGATACAAGGTCTTGACTTCTTCCAGGCACCACCTACAGAGTGGATCATCTATAATCCTAATAAGGGCCATGTACCTGTTTAGGTGATTGTGTCTCTTTAGGACCCCTATCGCTAGATTGAGATCTTGTCACCCAAGAGAGATGATTTCCCTTTTGAATTTTCTTCACATTTTGTGACTCAAAGTGACACTATCGAGAAGAAAATTGTGAACAATTCATAACATTTGGCATCACTAAGTGGTGACAGTGATGTCTAAATGCAACTCATTTGCCGGTTTTTTGTTATTCTCAGTGTGGAGGTACTTTGGTACGCTTTGCTGTATCCAGCATCTTTCTTGTTTTTCACCGGTAGTCTTCGATTTCCGAGTTCCACCAGGGTGCTTGCTCATTTTTTGACAGGATAGCTATTCTTATACGAGATGATCACGTTGTTGAGATGGGTTACTACCGTATCTTTCCCCGTCTCATTTCCATATTTTGACGGTAATCATACGAGCCTTCCTTTTATTTCCTCTCGATAGAGATCCCATTTGGTGGCTCGTGTTTTTCTATACTTTCTTTTCTGGTGGGTTTGTATTGTTCTTGTTTCGGGATCCGTCGGACCATGGGGCCCATACGGATGGTTCAAATTAACTGTGAGGCGCTGTAGTAGGGCTGGAAATTCATTCTGCTCCAGGAGGAGCTTGCTGCTTCTACAGTCTCGTGAGTACGTCCTGGGTCGGCAGATGCCTTTTACCAAGGATCCACCATGATTACCAGAGTGACGTCTTTCCGGGGTTTGGCATCTCTCTGGTGAGCCACTCTTTTGATTATTCATTGGCAGCGGTGACTAAGAGCTGTATACACTATAGTCTGGTTGACTTGAACTGTGGGGATGCTGGACCCGTTTGTATGTCTACAATAGCGTCTTCCACAGCATCAAGAAATTCCAGTATCTGAAACTCACTGAAGCCAACTTCAGTTTGACCTTCTCTTCCAATCACCAACTGCATGGCCATATCCACCGTGACTACTACTACTACTACTACTACTTAGGAGTAGTCACGGTAGGGACGCTGAACCTCTCCCGGCTTCCCCGGGTGTGGATTCTTTCTCTCTTGGAGAGAGGATTCTTTTCACTTTCAGAGACTCCTTTTGGGGAGCCTCTGTTGGATTTGGAGGTTGCAGGTATCTCCTTCGAAGGTTTTGTGGGGGCCGCCGACCTTGTCTGCAGTTTCATCTCACAAAATTAATCAATTAAGAAATAAACAAGCAGATAGTGATGAGGATAGATTATTTGTTGCTACATTTCAATTTTGTTGTGAATTGGTCATAATAATCGCTAGAAGGTAAAACAATTATTTTTTTGAAACCATGCTGGTAATTGTGGGTGCAGAAAAACCGAGCTATTGTCGACATAAGCTTATGATAATGATCATGAAGTAGGAAAACTGAGGAAATAATCAAAATTAATTCCAACAAGTATTTTTCAAAAACGACCTCAATTAGTTATAATACTTTTTTTTTTGCTGTGGTGGCTTGTGCGTAAAGCGTTCGCTTCTTAACCCAGCGTAGGTACATGGGTTCGAATCAATCGAATCCCAGCGCGGTCACCGGCACCGTGCATGGTATCACACGTTAATAGGTAACGGCTACGTCTTCCCTAGCTCGCACAAGTCTCTCGAAGACTTCTAAGGGTTGCTTGTAGTGTTACATCCAGTTGATGGGAGTGAAAATTTCAATTTACATACAGATTGGCAAATGTAGCTCTGAATGTGAAATCGCCAGGCTTATCACGTAGCAGAATGGCTCAGTATACTAAGTCCGTTAAGTAAGTATAAGTTACAACTGGTCAGTTCTAGCATCGCGAAGTGCACTGTGAAGTTAAGTGATTGTTTGAATACCGAATATAAAATTATACTGCCCTCTTTATCGTCCGAATACTTTCTCATTTTAAATTCGCGCATCTCATACGTTTTTCGACATTCATTGCTAGATTTGTCAAAATGTACATTTTTTTTTGACAACCAACTCATTATCTTATAAAAAATAATGCTTTTTATATTTTTTGAATATATTTCATTTCTAGTTTGCATTTTTCAACAGAAATATTGAGAAATGAAGAAAGATTCTAAAAATTCAAATTTTTTGTTATTTTGACAAATCTTTCTATTAGGGCATTAATTTTTGATCTATAAAAATTAAAGTAGGACATTTAAAATACCCATTATCCAGGTGGGCCTTGAATTTATCCCAATTACAAGACACTTGAACTATGCCCTTAATATGTCAGTAGTTCTTTTTATTCCCACCTCATGGTAACAGATAGTTTTTTATATCCATGATATATTTTAAATATAAATATTTAGATGAATCAAAATGAAAAAAATACGAAGTCAAACTTTTCCGCAAAATTTATTGCATATTCTCTAAGACACATATCACAAATACAGTTTTACACAAAGTAAAATCGATATAAATATAGTTTATAGTATAAGTACGTAATTGTATAAAAAATATATGTATAAAATCTTACATTAAAAAAATACTTATTACTATTTAGGACACTGACAACTGAATGGCACCATAATATATACAAAAATAAAATTTGTTTAAACAAGAACATACATTTCCAGAGAACATAATATGTGAAACTATCTAAATTTGAAGCAAAACTTGAGAACTCTCATCCATAGATAAATTTGTATAATTAATGAAAGGTGGTTTCGAAGGGATATTCATTTGTAGGAAATAAGTCTAAAACCCTCTCCTATGAATATGGGATACAAAATGTTATGAATACTTTATGACAAAAACAAGAAGCATAATATGAAATATGATATTTATAAGCCTGATGAAAAGGCAAATGTGATGTATATTTAGATTATTTTTGAATTCCAGATATTTTTTCAATTTGTTTTCTTTTCTTTTAATTTTCAACGGAATAAAAAAATGTATATAATCCAAAACAACAATTTTCCATATACATTGGTAGTGAATCAAGTGTGTGACTGAAACGACTAAAAACATATTTTTGGAGAGGGAGAAATCATTTTCATTTTCGAATATATAACAACTTTACTGAATGCAAAAACATCTAGTATACCAACATGTATGAATGTGAACTAACTACAATGGAAAAATAAATATTTGTGTACAAAACTATAATCACAGACTATTTACAAATGGAGGAGAATAACGAAATAAATTTATTTACAAATATTTCTTTACTTATCTAAACGGTTCTTAATTTTTAGTCTTTAACATTTTTACATTGCAAATAAACTGACTATGTATACGATTGTTTCAATCAATTTTTTACACTCACAGTGTTTCAGTGATAACTTATTTGAAGGAACTTGCTAGCGTGTTCATTATCATTTCCTAATAAAATTGAAAATGAAATATATTGAAGTGAACATATGAGAGTTTTTTAGACTTATTTCAAATAACAGTTTCACTGCCAGATCTCATATGATGTAGCCGGGGTTTTCTGTGGGGATGCGTCCTTGTTGAGTGCTTCGAAGTGGTACTTAAGCTCGTTGATACACTCTGAGCTGGCATATATCGCATAACTTGTGGCATAGTTTGTACTTTCAGAGGCGCCTGTTTCCTCGGACCCAGTCTCCTCAAAACTGATCGCCATGCAGTCACACTCTTCATCGACCATATCCAGAAGACACTGCTCACTCCGATGAATAAGACCATGAAGTATTTAAGCAAAAACGCCCACAATGCTGGTTTTCTTTCCCCCGACAGCCACTGATCTCTATTGTTGTACTCATAGTAAATGCTGGCCATCACGCAAAATGTGGGAATGGCGTATAAGGTGCAAATCGCTCCCAAAAAATCGCTCTCTTTCCTCGGTGCCGCATTGGTCAGGGGGGCAGCTGCCAAAGAGCGGGGTTTTTTCATGACGTAACCACATCCTAAGAAGAGCAGTATGGTACCGCTAGCGAAGTAGAAGAAGTACGGTATCAGAACTAGGGTCAGTAAAGTGGTCGATTTTCTGTTTCCAATATAGCAGGTTCCTGAAACAAACCAAACACAATTAACGAAGACGAATCATGCGTGTATGAGTTTTATTGAAAATACGAAGACAAACCTAAATTAACTTTTGAATTTTTGAGTAATAATGTTCATGTAAATCAGATATGGTAAGAGCTCCAGCAATTCTAATATTTCATGGTTATATCAAACCATTCAACTATCTAGTGACATCAAGAATCATGTGATGTAACAATATTGAACAATATCGCACCAATGCGAAGTTTAGTCTTTACCTATATTTGACGTATATTTTATATTACACTACATCACATACAGGAAAAAATTCGATGTGGCAGCAACATTCAGCAAACCACACATATTTGACGTAAACAAATCTAACAAGTTGTGATATAACATTTAGACATGTATGAGAGAAGAATATTACAGGCGAACGCGTCGCTAAGTTAGGAGTAAAAGTATGTGCCGTTTGAAATGATTTCAGTGAGTTTTGTACTGTTTCGTTATGGAATTGCTGTTAATCGTATTTGGTTGAACGCTCGTACATAATCAGACATGTGAGAATTTCAGATTTTGCTTTGTTTTTGCCAAATATTCACGATTCGACTGTAAACTGCGAAGTGTCCATACACTGGTGACAACTACCTATAGGTTCTACATACCGAACAGTCAGGTGTTGAAAGTCTTCAAGGAACATCTCAGTTATTTTTACTGCCTTGAAATTTTTATAATCTTCGTGAAATTTTGGAAGAACCTTTTAAGAGTTTGGATGAATGTAAGTAGATGAAAATGTTTTCGAGGTTCAAACAATGATCACGTTGGCTGGAGATTTGCATACTTTGAACCATTTTCAAAAATAAAAAAATCGTTATAGAGAATATATTCTGAAACGAAAGGGGATGCTACTAAACTTCTGATCTTTATTGAAAGGAGTACGATAAAGATAAAATCAACAAATAACTCTGAAACAAACAATAATATACTATGATAAAAGTGTACAAGAGAGCATTTGAAGCATGCGTAACGAGTTTAAAGGTGCGATTTCAAATCCCTAGTTTAAGAGCACTTAGACCAAGAGTTTCATTTGTAATGGATGGAAAACAAAAGGCAATTACCAGTGACGTGCCTTGGTGAAATAAGGAACTAGCCAAACCTCAGAAAAAGTTAGAAGACTTTTCAATAGAGCTGATAGTTTGGGATAGATTCAGGGAAAACTAAGAAAAAGCGCTTTCTGAATACAATGTAGAACAAAGGAAATCGAAAAAGAGAACACGTACACGGACACCTAATTCGACAAGATTGTTTAATGAAGTTTCATGTTGAGGTGTATTATGTTCTACAAAAATCAGTTATGCAATTTCTCATTGGGACTCGTACTGAAACCTCAGTGTTTCAGTCCCATTTTGATGAAGAAGGATGGACACTGATTCTAGCTGTGCACGTTTTTAAATCCAGGGACGGAGCTATGCTACTTATATAGAAGGTATTTTTTTTGGTCCAAATTTCCGAATTTCACTTATTTTTCCACTTCTTTTTTCTCATTTCAAATCAATGACAGCAGGGCTTTTCGAAAACACTCTGCCTCCAGCCCGTGGTATTTTCAAATCGGTGATTCGCTTCTTCCATATGTATACGTTTCCATGCTTACAACATTCAACAAATACACAAATACAGCAATATTTATTATTGATCGAACTGTCAAACGTATTCATTACGTCGTTGAAAATACCGAAGCTGATTCTCTAATCAGGATCGAAAAACAGCTGGTTTTTTCGCGATAACACAAGTTGTCTTTGGTTTGCGATTGGTCAGATTAGGTGAGAATTTTGAGATGAGAGAAATAGTCAAAATACTTTCACCTTTTGCCAGGCACTCAAACTGTGCTGCTGTACAAAACAGCACTTGATCAAGCTCTTGTGGTGTTTCCAGGCAGCACAGTTTTCGTTCCAGCAATGTGAGAGTATTTTTTGAAAATTCTGCATTTTGTCGGGATATTACGACTGACACTAAAAATATGGCGAAGGAATCGATGTATGGGTCAATAATAATTATTATTTTGAAAACGGTTGGTTTCTTCGTTATCAAGAGTAAGTTTCTTCCATAAACTTTACCTTATTTCCGAGGGGGAATAAACAACTAGTCATTTTTTGTACACCTAATGAAAGTATTCCAGTAATTACTAGTAATGAAAAATATCAAAAAAAAAATTCAGGGGCAGGTTATTCTCTAATATTGAAGGGGCATTATATATGATTTGACTATTTTGATAGCGTAAATTATTCATGTAAACGTTTCGATCGTAAATCTGTAGTGCTCGAGACAAGATGAGTAATGAATAATGAAAATATTATATTGTTAAAAAAAAATTCAAAAATTTCATGATAATACTCTAGAAATTATCACCATCAAGTTTTGGACTAACGTTGACATCAATTTTTAGAAACTCCTAGTATTAATTTTACGCCCACTACATGTTTCAGAAGTATTGTCCACTATTTATATGTGGTATATGCTTTTTTATGAATGTTTTACTTAATTTCAATTTAAATAAGGCATCCCGAAATTGCGAAGGATTTGACCATCAGACATGAGAAAGTTCTAGTCAAAAATCGTAATTATTGTAATGACTGAATTGGTAAGGTAAGTAGATGCAGACAAATTTGATATACCTATTCTACCACCTTGATTGCGACACTATACCTCTCGATGTGAAAAGTGACATCCTGTTCAGTTTTTCCAAATACCTCAACACTCAGGTACGAAAAATCCTAAAGTCTCGCTCATGCGCATCTCAGTAAAATTTCAACCAGTACTACACCAAGAATTTTTGTCCACGAAGAGATCAGTATCATCCAGTTTTAATTAATGCCAGAATGGCAGACCATTTACTTTATCAGATTAAAAATGTCTGGCATCGGTGCGTGTAAATATCCTCGACACAGACATTTGAATAGAGTCCTACTGCTAAACATTTCGCCATCTAGATGCACACGAAAATTTATCGTGATTCGTTTTTTATGCATCGCGAACGGCAACAAGTGGTGAATAATGAGTCGCGGTCCAGACAAAGCACGCTGGATGCAAGTGAAGGCAGGCAGCTGTTTTGCATACAGTTCGAGTCTCGCTTGTTTGCCTTCCAAGTGACATCGAGTAGGCCGCATTGGCGGTTAATGGGAAACCAGAGACTTTCGAGGCGTCTGGGGAGTGTTTCATCTTGTCTCGAATGTCTCGCATGAAATGCCATACCGTTGAGGGAAAGTGAGTAAGTAAATGTCTTGTCAGGCATGCTTTTTAAATTCCTAAAGGTAATATGATATGATATGTACGCAAACTAAAATCGAACAAGATATCGAGAATCGCTCGAATTGAGCCCCTTGATATTAGCAGAAAAGTAAAATATCTGACACATAATTGGGAATAATAAACAAACATAAATATGAATAGATTTGAATTATGCATTCTGTAATAATAATAAAAATGTCTACTGGTAATAGATATTTACGATATAAGTGTCGTAAAGATCCATATATTATGATATGATGGAACACTGAACATGAACATGAATTTACGACACAAATATTGTACAATATTTTACCTACCATCAATAATGTTAATTATTTACTCACTATTCCTTAAATAAATATTAGAATCATGCAACAAGCAAGCGTTGCGCCCATTGTTGATTTATTTTGCGAACTGTCAACTTTGACACGTTCATTCCAATTTAGTAAAATTTCATAGACATTAGTTCAGACTATAGAGAGAATAGATTCAGATATAGTATCCGCTACAAATTGAAAAATTCAAACCTTATTACCTGAGAAATCCCGGGGAAATTTATAATAAATTAGTCCTTGTTATCCTTTTCCATTAAATAGACTGACATTTAAAAAGAAAAACAAATGAATTTTACTGCGGTAAAGCATCTTATTACGAAACTCATATCAGTATCGTAATGTTTGATGTTACATTTACTTTCAAGTCGGAATTTTATTTTTCCGTCTTCAAAGTCGGAATTTTGAATAGATATTTTAGATCTTTTGCTTCATGCAACTGAGTATTAACAAAAAAATTGAACGATAATCGTTTCGGACCGATGGTTTCCCCTTTTTACTCCCATATACACCTACGACGTAGGTTTATTATGGCAAATACATTTCATTTATTTGATATTTACTCTCCGGTAAAAATTCTTGAACTCCGTTCACTTCCTGGTGTCTTTGAATCGCTGCTCCATTTGTAAGAAAATATTAGTTTTACAGAGGATTATAAATTATAATTCATTGGGCTGGGGCAGGACGACTCTAATGCTGGAAGTGCTTTTTGGATCTTCCCCGCGGGTGGCACTGCGACTGACTTTACTGTAAACGCATCTGCAGTTGGTCTTCCCCAGCCAAATGAAGGCTAATCTACTGTTTAATTACATTAGGCATTGCACAAATGTGTGTTAGATGTAGTTCAATGTCCGTCGTGGTATTAAATAGGAAAGTAGTTTTTTTCTGTCAGATATTTGCCAGTTTCATCGCGCGAGACCAGAGCAACCAAATAGTCGGAATGATGAGTTGATTCGAACAGGGAACAGATGGCTTCGCAGAGCTGTCTGTGTTGACCTACCCTTGCATTGATAAGAAAAACTAATCTGCAGGTGGTGTCCCTGTATGAATGAAAACAAAATTCTGTTAGTTTGTTGCAGGGAGTACCTGTAATTTTCTCCTCTGCAGTGAGGGACATTGCATAAGTATATGTTACATATAATGCAATACCCGTCGTTGTATTAGCCAGGGGAGTAGTTATTTTTGACAGGTATTTGCCATAATAAGCCTACGTCGGTGTGTATTTTAGAGTAAAAAGGGTGAAACATCGGTCGGCAACGACTATCGTTCAATCAGATTGTTGTTACTCAGTACACAAAAATAGCTTTCATCACACTGAAGAAGATTAACAATGTGTGACTTCAAAGTCGGAATTTCCGAGTTTGAAGTCGGAATTTCCGACTTTGAAGTCGAAAAAATATAATTCCGACTTTAAAGTCGGAAATTCCGTGTTTGGAGTCGGAAAAACTGAAAAAACACTATGTGGCCCTTAGGCGATTTCGTACATACTTAATACATTTTGGATTCAATACCTTCAATTATATCCAATCAAAGTATGGATGAGTGTGGACGATTAAAAAGATTGTTGGATTGAAAATTAACGATCAAAATGAATCACCAAATTTTTTAATCACGCCACTGAGCACTCTGAACCATCACTCTTAGCATTTGCAAACAAGATTGGCTGGCAATCCCGTTTTGCAATTAAAGTTAATTAAATCTCCACAAACATTTACATATTTTAAGTAAGATGACCATGTCAAAAGCGATTATGGCCTAACAAGCGATCCTTATATTCATCCTCATAATTTCTTCGAAGTTATTTTCTTTATCAGATACACCCATTGGACCAGTCGAGATGAGGTCTGGTTGGTATAACTGGATGGTTCATAATAAATACTAAATGTACCAGTATTATTGATACAGATCAAACATATCAGAAACCTTTTTTTGACGGTTACAATATTTCCACAACACAAAATATTTTTATAAAACAAATAATCCAGTAACGACAGACAAACTCGAGCAAAAAGTGAAGAATGAAATGTAGCACTCTGAAACTCGGTACATGACATCTCGACATCATGTATTATTAGAAAAAAAATTGTTTACCAAAAAATCAGGGGTGAAACCAAAAAAATGTTTCATTAAAAAAATATAATTTGTTTTTGTTGTTATTTCAGAAAATATAATATTTATCAAAAAACGATTTCGATAGGTTGAAAGATAATTTGATTCTCCACAAGAATGATTTTTAGTAATATACTTCATGAAATACGCCCGTTTTCTAAGAAAACGTGGTTTAACGCCGACATCACATTTCATGCTCGCGGACGCAAAACAAGCATTTTGCAGCCGCAACAGAGGCCGCAAAATGATATTTTGCGGCCGTTACCCAGAGTGACGGCCGACAAAAATTTTTACGGCCGTTCCCATAGTGACTGCCGGCCAACTGAACGCCACTACAGCATTTGACATTTCTGAAATATGACAATAACAATGTATTTCGAACCAAAAACTATTTCCAAATTCACAACAGAAACATACTTTATTTTTGATATATATTAACATTGATTGTACTGTTTATATTATTACTGATACTCATCCCTGAAGATGAAGCAACTAAATCTATTGTTTCTGAACAATCATTATTTACATTAGACAAAAACGTATTATTTTCTTTGGACATTAACATTTTGCGATTGACTACATTTGAACTAGATGCTACAGTGCCAGAAATTGCATCGGAAATTTTGTTCTTATTATGGATGGAATCCTCGACATATCCTTCCGCTACAGTAGTGGACTTCCATCCACCGTGGCGTTTAAGAACTGATATATCAGCACCTGTATTGGCAAGCAGCGTGGCGGAACTTCTTCTAAAACTGTGGCCTGTGTATGCCTCACTATTTGGTAAGCCGAGATATTTTGCAATCATACTAGGTATTTTTCCAATCGTATGCACTCCAACAACCTGTGCCGAGCACTTTCCATTTTCATATCTCAGAAATAGACGACGAATAGCAGTATGTTTTGGTCGAAGAGTTACATATTTATAGTAAATTCTTATATAATCTTGATTAGTAATGGTAAAAACACGCTTTTGATCAGTTTTAGTATCAGGAACAGTTACTATCAATACAGTTTTGTCTTCCTGAATATCTTCGAGTGTCATTCTCACTAATTCATCTCGTCGCAATGCTCCTGATATTCCCATTATCAAAACTACCTATAATAATAATTATTATGAATAAAACATCATACTTCACTTTTTTTCCATATTTATATACCTTCCACAGTAGATGATTTGTTTGCATCACTAGCTTGTTTGAGGAATGAATCAATTTGCTCGTGCGTAAAAACTTTTGATTTCTTTGCTCGATAACCAACTGACTTTTTCTTGAGGAATGGTACCAATTTTAAAAACTTCTTTACGTCAATTCCATCTCGTACGTTAAGCATAGTCTTTAACATAGAATAAATGCTCCATAAAGTTGAACTCTTCACAACTTTTGATCGCTGCATCAAATATCCTAATAATATGTTTTCTGACACCATCTTGACATTTTGGTTGACACACCAATCTTTGAAGTTGCTGTAACATTTTTCATATTTCCGTTTAGATTTTTCGGGTATCAAATCAGAAAGTGCTGAGTCTATGAGATCTCTCAGCTCAGGAGGAGTGCAAGTAACTGAAATATCACTATCGCTATCGGACATCTTCACGACTTCACGAGAAATGTCAAATTGATTGTATTGCTAAATATTTCATCTCCATAGAAACATTGTGATATTGAGGTGTAATTTTCTCTATTCGCGTTGAAACGCTGTCTTTTCTAAAGAGACATAATGTTTATTGAAATTATGTAATTTTCACGGTTGCACGAAAAATATTGTGTATACTATGGCCGCGAAATGTTTTCGCGACCTCGAGATTATCTTGCCTCGGCCGGAGCGGCCTCGGCGATAATCTCTCTCTCGGAACGCGAAAAAGCATTTTGCGGCCTTAGTATACAAATAACTATTGTCATAACTTTGCTAAAAATTATAGTAGAAGGAAAAGAAAAAGTGAATATCGTCCGTGAAGACTTCTACTTCCTCATGCAAATATAACATGTGAGTATCTGAGTACCTAAAATGTATTTTGTCCCACTTCACATAATCCTTCTACGATATTTACGGAGGATCCGAATGTCATGTATATTTTAGTTGATATGAAATAATTATACTGAAGCAGGAATCAGTACCCTCTTTGGACCATATGCAACGATTTTAGACTAGTGAGACACGTCTCATTTATACATGCCAAAGAAAAAACTGGGTTTTACTCACCCATAACTCACCCATAATCCCGGCAGTTTCTTCAGTAAATGTTGAAAAATCGCTCATACACATCTTACATAAAAAATGAAGTATGTGATTTCAAGCTTGAGGTTTGCACTTCACAACAGTGTTATTAAACATATACGCAGGATATGAATAAGCGATTATTTTCAACATTTACTGAAGAGAATGCCGGTTTTATGGGTAAGTTGAATATGAGGCAGGAGTAAAACAAAGTTTTTTTTGGCATATCTAAGTGGGACTTGTCACACTACTTTAAAATTGTTGCTGCTTCAGGATACTAATTCCATATTTACTAAATTATTCATGATTTTCGGATCCGCAAACATCTGCGACAATTTTAGGTACTCAAATACTCGCAAATTATATTTGCATGAGAAAGTTTGAGTCTTCAGAAACGATTTGAACGTTTCCTTTTTCTTCTCCGACCATTTTTAGCAGAGTTATGACCAATCAAATATTAGGCTCCTCCAGAACTTTCAGCGGCGGTAAGGTATAGAAAATGATATTCGATGTCGGCGTTCAATCATGTTTTCTGAGGAAACGAGCGCATTTCATAAGAAATTACTAGAAATTGTTTTTCACCTTGTTGATTTGTTTTTCCGATAAATCATATAATTTCCAAGATTATAGCAAAAATCTATTTATTTATTTTTAAATGAAAAAAAAATGTTCCACCCCTGGAATTTTGGTGAACAATTTTTTTCATGTGTATCATGGTTATAATTACTAGGATACCAAGTTTGATGGTGCTACAATCGATTCTCGTCTCAAAATCCAATCGTACTGGAATAAAAGCATTTATTTATAAATTAAAAGGTGAAAAAATAAAGACGTAAAACTTTTTTAAAGAAACGTTTTATTTAAATGCGCTAAATAAAATAAAATAAACTTTGGAGTAGTTCGAACTTATCATTTTGTTACATTATTTGATGATATGAAAGCTTGTCGCAAGAAGTATCTATCTATGTATTTTTTATGGATCAAATTTAGAATTAAACTGCATCAAGATTTCTTCTCGCGAGTAGTTTTTATATCGTAACATTTTTTATATTGCTACAAAATGATACATCAAAGATTTTCTTCTTTTTAGCGCTTTTAAATAAGATATTTCACGTTTAGTGTATTTTGCAGCTTTTAGCATTAATGGTTATTTAACGAACAAGTGTATTGATAAGAGCGATTAACAATAGAGATAATTTAAAGCGTGAACGGTGCGAGCGCGTTAATGTTCGAGTTTGTTAATCGCCCTTTTAATTAACGAGTTTGTTACAAAACTTTTCCGTCGACCGTACTTTTCAAAAATAAAGATATCTTATACTTTCAATTTTCATTTATTTAACGATAAACAACAATCACTAGTTCCTATCTATATTAACTCCATTCCAATTTAGTTTAATTTTGCTTGGTGGTAGTTTTATTTTATTTTTTTAATAAAAAATAAATAAAAAAAATAAAAAAATTACCTTTATCAGGATTGCAACACCTTTCAATTCCGAAAACGAACAATCATCACTCAAATCATGATATGCTTGCCAGTTAATCCGTGATTACTTTACTACTCAATTGTTACATTCAAAGTGCCGGGCAATTTAAGTGCAATCTCGGCGATTCATTCCGCGCTGATAGATTGGCGTCAGTTTGATGAAGCACTAAATGAAAATGCGTTGGCAGCATAATTACGAACCATGCCAAATAAAATTAAAATTATCAAGCAGGCAAATTACAAGAAAAACGACGGGCAACTCCAAACACGCGTCAGATCGGCGCATTTGAGATTCCACGCGATTTTCACCTGCTTAATAGCTTCATCTCTTCAACGAGACAGGCTCCTCAGCATCTAGAGCTTTGCTGTCAACCGGTTCGAAAAAACGAGTTCCCGTGTGATTTAGTTTTTGTTCATTTGTTCTGCTCTCTACTGTCACTGCGATGGTTATGTGCTGTACGCTTTTGTTGATGGATGTCGCATCATGACGTTTAGCCGGAGACGAACAGTCAAACAGGGAAAACATAAATAGTAGTTACTGGTTCTGTAAAAGGAATGTTTCTTCTCATAGGTATGTTATAGCAGTTCAAGCTTCGATGGAGTTTATTGATGAATAGAAATAAATAACTTTGAAATTTAATATGTAATTGAGTAGCAGTTACTGACTCTTTAGGAGAAGAAGGCAGATGAAAACAGGTGTATACCTAGTCTTCCATCGGGATTTTTCATTTCATTTCTCAAACCAGTTACAAGAACTTTATTGCATGAGATTCACCTGAAACTGATGATAATTAGCAGAGATGTAGTATGTGTACTGTATACATACCGGGTGACCACGAGGTGAGGTACGCCCCCCCAATTTTTCTATAGTTTTGAAGATACAGATTTCAAATTTGGTGGGTATGTCGCTATAGTCACCCGGTATATTCACTGGCAACAAAATATGTTGCATTTTGTGAAATACCTAGATTAAAACCAGTAACAGTGAATGTAACTCACTGAAATGATTTCTGGGAGAGAGGTCAAAACTAAGTTCAGATAACTGCTAAATATTATTTGTTATTTCAACCTTTGTGGAAACAGAAAATTACTTTAGAGACTGATGGGGAATTCATTTTACCTTGAGAAGGGCTTTTAGTTTGGGGCACTTGTAAGACTTGTTGAACTATTTGTAACACAGGCTTACTGATGATATTTGTTTTCTCGTTTCCAAGCTCATCATATAGAGAAATATCAATAAACGATTCTGTATTTTAAATTAAGTTAGATTTTACCGCATTGATACATAATTTCATACTTATTAACAGATACAATGAGGTATAGAATGAACGAATATTATTTGCTGACTCATTCATATGATATCAATTCCTACTACCAGAATTCAATATCGGGAAGTTATGTATTTTATGAGTTAATATTACCAAGGAAATATTAAGTACCTGTTAATTCATCCGAATCCACATCTCTCCTCACCAAAGCAGCAACAGTTTGAGCAGCGGGAAGAGCCCAAGCACACACATGGAGTGCAGAACTCAAACTCCTCATTTTCTCCGGAGACCAGGAAAGTCCTACTCTAGCAACCCACCAGGCACAAAGACACACCCACCTGCAAAAAAGGAACGATATATATTATCTCAAGATGTCAACATTTCATTTCTAAACAGCTTTTTCGAACATACCGGTATATTCTTTTCGTGTAAATATGAAGACGGAATACAATCTTATATTCATAATTGAGGTTAGGTTAGGTTAGGTAAGGTTGAGGTTTACATATACAGGGTGTCCCAGAATAAAGAGGAGCAACTCCGATGGTTCCTCACTTCATTATAAGTCTAAATGTTCCTATAAACATATCCTCTAGGAGTATTAACTGAGTTACAGGGTACAGGGTGTTGAAAGTGGCAAAAAAATATATTTTTCAGATAAACTTAATAACAGCTCGATTTTTCTCAACAATGACTGTGATTTGAACCTTTTTTAAATGTCAGAATGGCGTATTTAATTAAAAACAATAGGCGAAAAAATCGAAGTGTACGCCATCTAACAATAATTATGCCAGCAACTACCGTAGGTGTGAACAACAAAGAATATCACATTGTTAACCGTGTAAACGACTAGCTGAAAATTTCTTAGATTTCCAGTTTTTCTGATTAGATAAACACCTAAAAGTTCTTAGAATTGACCACATGTGAACTGTAGTGTTTAGCTGTTTGATGTTTGTGAATATAAACATGCAGAATATTTATAAAAACCTACCTACCAAATCGCGGAAATTTTGTTCTGTACCTCAATGTTCATCTTATTGCAATCAAATATCAGTCTTCATAAATGTCCACTTGGTCATAGAAAGCTTTGTTTGAAATGGAAGACAGTGCTCAAGATTAGAAAATTTATAACGCAAAATATGCATGTTTGCAGTCTCCACTTCCAAGACAAATACTATTGTTTACATAGTAAATACATTGTTTCAAATGCAATGCAAAGCTCAATTATTATGATTTGTTACAGCTACACCTCTAACAATTAAGAGAAAACTCAAAAAAGGAGTAATTTCCAGTCAAAAGATTCCTTATTAAAATATCGAAAAACACAGTAAAAGGTTAACAGAAGTCAAAGAAAATGGTGAGTCAACAAATAGATTGTAAAAATAGGTGAAAGTCGATTTATGCACCCCTACTTTATAACTAAACCTAAGACTAAAAACTGGAACTAACAGTGAACCAGTGTGTATGTTCTTAGTACTAGTTAAAGTTCGATAAATTGTTAAAATTGTTGTTGTTAAAATTGTTTTTTCCGTTAACCAGCTGTCGTCCCCTTACGAACGGCAGCCCTCAAAAGTCTAAACTTGTGCGAGCCAAGGATTAACGAGGTCTTACCTTTTAACGTGCGATTCCTAGCTTGCGTAGTTTCCCTATTGATGAACTCTTAGTTCTAGTATTTGATATAATTCTTAAGTAAGGGTGCATAAATCGACCATAATTTATTTGTAACCTATTCAAAGTTAATTTTAAGTTTCATGTAGATACAAACCTTATTACTGATTTTGATTCAAGCTGATTGAAAATTAGGTACTTTTTTGCCTCGTTCTTTGAAAAATTCATAAAAATGTGATGGGAGTTTTACATGTAATTTTAGGTTGAAGAACCCAATGGAGGAAGACTTAGAAAACATGCCAAGTGAGGGATAAAATGAGCCTGCAGGAGAGCGAACATGAAATTCAAATGAAAATAGATGTGTTTTTTCAAGATATAAAGATATGAAATTATAAAGCGTATGATTCTTCAGTTTCAATTTGCCTTGTTAAAACATTTATAAAATTTTGAACTTATTTTTATTCGTAAGCTGTTAATAACAACAATGCGTTTTTCTGTTCATACATTTTACTGAAATTTTAAACATTTATTTATTTTAATAAGACCAATCTATGGCCAATGTTTGTAGCTCATTACATTTGTCATTTTGTGACATCTTTTTGTGAACTAGCATTGCTATTCATTCAGATAAATAAATAAATAAATATACTGGAAAAACCAAAATAGGTCTTTTACCAAAAGATTGGAATCTTAATAGTAAATTATTTTCTTCGTGGATTTTCATGATTCACCCAAGAATGGTAGATATTTTTAAAATAGGAAATACGAGCAGGAATTATAAAATTTACTCTGAACGCCTCTATATAAATATTTTGTTTTATTAATGACCAAGATAATGACCGTCATAGTTTGAAAATGTCTATGAGTTCAGGAAAAGAAACTGCAATAACATAAGTGGTATAAAAACATAAGAAGTTTTATTTCTTATTCTTCATGATAATCTACCACATAGTAAGGGCAACATCCATCAATTGAGGTCAAGTTCTTTCTTCAGTATAAGAAATTATATCACAAGATCCACTTGTACTGTTGGCATCTTCACCTGAAATTATTCTATTCAGAAACACTAGTAGCACCTCGTAATTGTAAACTTCATGCAACTGAACAAGCCTGGGATTATCTCAAAAATACTTATAACTGCAATTTTCAATAATCTCAAAGCTACAAAATGCACCAAATTTACAAATTTCACCACAAGGCCTTTATTTGTTGAACAAAATTATATGTTGTTCACCCTTAACGGTAGCCATATTGGATTATTCAGCGACATCTAGTGGTTTCCTTTTTTCGCCTATTAACAATAAGCAAACTGTTATTTTTCACTCAAGCATTGAAAATGAAAAGTTATTTATTATATACAGGTTGTAATCTAAGTTCTGGTACTCCCGTGCGTTTTTCCTCGTACTATCTTCCGTTTCTTTTCCACTTGTGGTAAGTGCCATACGTTTCATTTAACAGTGTCCGAATTTGTATATATGAGTTGGTAAAGTTGCAAACTCTTACCGAGCGGACCAAAGAAGGAGAACTCGAATGAGCGGGTCAAACCAGGAGTTAACACAAGTGAAGAAAAAGAAGTAGGAGATATGTTATATCTAATGGCAGATGGCTCTGGTAGCCGTGGCCACCCAAACGAATAAAAAAACAAACAACTTGTGATCTAGATCTGCATAAAAAATGCAAAATAATTCTCGGAATACTAGAAAACAAAGCGCATTCAAATTGACATGAGATTTACGATACGGTTAGCTGCCGGCCACAATATTCAAAGTTGCCATTGGAAAATAAAAACAAAACACTTAACGAAATAAACGATCTTGTCGAGTTAATAAGATGCCCTATTGTTCGTATCTCGGACGGGATATGTTCTCTTACCGGTTACGATGCGACCCAACTGCTCGAGTAACTCACAAGATGATCTAATGTTCAACTGGTTCGCCATAATTGGCAAGAGTGCAAAAATGGCCCATTGTGCTGACATAAAAATACTAGTAGAGTTTTATCGTGGCGTGGTTTAATAGCAGGGTGCGATTTAATGACTCTTTTGTTCGCATAATGGATACCTATATTTATTACTTGAAACGATTATGTCACAAGATATAAAAGCTCCCAACTATTCGAAAACTACTTTGTTTCCAAATTGAAGCATGTTGAAAATCAATTTTTGATTGATTTTTCTTTTACATTCAGTATTATAGTTCATGATAAATAATGTGGAAGATATCGGTAAAAATCTGGCAGTGAATTTTCCAAATGTCGCCTGACAAATGCAGGGAAAAAGAGATCATCAAAAGGTTTTGTCAATTTATTCACAATTTTGTATCAAAAGCTGTTGAAAATACAGATTTTTCAATTTAACGAAGTACAAAACATTGGTCATTCGGTTTTTGTAGACAATTTTTTACTTCCATTCTACCATGTCAGACCTGCCCGTCAGAAATGTCTTCAAGTAGTGCATTTTTTATCTATCCTCCGGTTTAATCCAGTATGATTGGGTTTTGAGACGAGGATCGATTGTAGTACCACCAAACTTGTTATGCTAATAGTTGGAACCATGATGAACACGAAAAAAAATTTACCAAAATTCCAGGGGTGGAATTTTTTTTTTTTTTTTCGTTCAAAAATAAATAAATTGATTTTTGCTGTAATCTTAGAAAGTATATGATTTATCGGAAAAACAACTCAACAAGGTGAAAAACAATTCAGTTTTTCACAAAAAATATTCCTGGTAATTTCTTATGAAATGCGTTCGTATTCTCAGAATACGTTTTTAAAGCCGACATCAAATTTCAGGTTAGGTTAGGTTATATAATATTTGATTGGTCATAACTCTGCTAAAAATGATCGGAGAAGGAAAAGGAAAAGTTCATATCGTTTCTGAAGACTCCTACCTTCTCATGCAAATATAAAATACGAGTATTTGAGTACCTAAAATGTGTTTTGTCGCACTTCACGGAGATGTTTGCGGATGATCCGGAAAGCATAGTAATTTAGTAAATATGGAATTATTTTACTAAAGCAGCAACCCATACCCTCTTTGGACTATATGCAACAATTTTAGAGTAGTGTGACAGTTCTCACTTATACATGCCAAAAAAAAAAATTTGTTCTACTCCTGCCCCATTTCCAATCTTACCCATAAAACCGGCATTCTCTTCATTAAATGTTGAAAATAATCGCTTATTCATATCCTGGGTATATGCATGTTTAATAACATTATTGTGAAGTGCAAAACTCAAGCTTGAAATCACATACTTCATTTTTTATGTAGGATGTGTATGAGCGATTATTTTCAATATTTACTGAAGAAATTGGCGGGATTATGGGTGAGTTGAAAACTGAGGCAGGAGTAAAACATAATGTTTTCTTTGGCATGTATAAGTGAGACTTGTCTCACTAGTCTAAAATCGTTGCATACGGTCCAAAGAGGGTACTGATTCCTGCTTCAGTATAATTATTCCATATCACCTAAAATATCAATGACTTTCGGATCCTCCGTAAAAATCGTAGAAGGGTTATGTGAAGTGGGACAAAACAAATTTTAGGTACTCAGATACTCACATGTTATATTTGCATGAGGAAGTAGAAGTCTTCAAGAACGATATACACTTTTTCTTTTCCTTCTACTATAATGTTTAGCAAAGTTATGACAAACCTAATTTCCGGCTCTGCGCCTGAACTTGCAGTGGCGGTTAGCGCGAGGCTGAAATGTGACGTCGGCGTTAAACCAATACTGAAAATCATTCTTGAGGAGAATTGAATTATTTCTCAACCTATCGAAATCGTTTTTTGATAAATCTTATATTTTCTGAAGTAAAAACAAAAAAATATATATTTTAAATGAAAGATTTTTTAGGTTCCACCCTTGGTTTTTTTTGGTAAACAATTTTTTTTTCGAATAATACATGATGTCGAGATGTCATGTGCCGAGTTTCAGAGTGTTACAATTCATTCTTCACTTTTGGCTCGAGTTTGTCTGTCGTTACTGGATTAGTTGTTTTGTTGTCATCAAAAAGTTTATCGCCTAGTTGTTGCAATGATCTGAGATGTTTGGAAGCATTATTTAAACTATTCCCTAGTTCTGATGCACATTCAATTAATTATCCATGTGTGAATTTTTGCTAATTAAGTTAATGACAGTAAATTTTACCCTTTTCCAAACTTGTATATCATCTTTGTAATGAATTGATGAAACATTAGCACTTGCATTGGGACTATTTTGATGTTCATTTTCTCTTTTATATTTTAAAACCTTATGTTTGGCAATTGTTTGTCCAGATTCAGATTTATAAAAATTATGAATTTTTGAAAAATGCTCTCATTTTCGGTTATATGAAAAACCATTTTGTAGGTTTAAAAATTCTCTACAAAAGTACCTACTTTAAAACGATTCCTTGAATATTTTTTGAGATATTTTCAAAAAAACAAAAAAGTTTAAATTTTTTTCACTATTTCTTGTTTAAAAAATTCCACAAAGCAATTTTGCGAAAACCGGAGTTTTCATTTACGAACTATTTTATAAAATAATAAAAAAATGTACCATGTTTTTATAATGGATTAAAAAGTATAAAATAATTTCTCTAATCCTTATCAAGGATAAAAACACATACAGATTTCTAACTTTTTCTAAATTATCCTGAAAATTCATACTTGGCAACTTAAAAAGCTATTAAAATACCTGTATGTCTGTCCACCCGGACAGACATACAATATCCACCCCGACAGACATACAATAAAGCGAGTTAATAAAAACATGGTAAAAAGTAGTGTAGGCCATCTGCGTCTTTTATTTTGTGTGAAAAAAGCATCTTATTTTCATCTACAGCTCTGTCTAAGAACAAAAAATCAAACGAGATCTTATTCAGAGAAGCCCAATATCTTGTGCAGTTTATTTTCACCATCACTTTTACCTGACTCATTCTTAACTAGATGCTTCCCGCATATTTTATACCAACGCCGTAAGAGTTTCCATCCTTCTTCAACCCACATTGTTACGGAATACGTTTCATAACACGACTTGAACCAAACATTTTTCAAGAAATACCAACCGCCCAGCACATGGCCGAGTTGATGGTGAGATTATTTATTTTTTCTTTTTGTAAATATTTATTTTCACAGCAGCCTCGTTGTATTATTGAACATGATGCATGCATGGATTCTATTCAGGAGATGGGAAAGGTAGACGGTATATTCAAGGATGACTTGACGGATTTTAGATAATGGAAAGTTGGGTTTCAAAATGAAAATGAATTTTTGATGGAAAACAACCGATATATGGGAGATTGAAATAATACTGAAAATGGTATCGGAAATAACAATTATAATTCCCAAGGGAAAAATGATTGATAACCTCTTTCTATAACAGTCACGAGAATAAATCCAAAGGCATATCCAGGTAGAGACGGCTACAACTATTTTTTGCCCCAGCGCTCCGGAGAGACTTACTGCTCCATAGTGGAAGCAAAAACTGTACAATAGCAATGGTTTATTAGCAACTCATTTTAGGAGCATATGGATAGCCTTCCGAATGAAAATAAAGCATTAATTAGTATTAACTGATTAGGATTGAAAAAAAAAATCTGAAAAAACTACTAGTACTATCTTCCACTTATCCTCATTCGTTTCTGAAAATATTTTGTTTCATATATGCACTGTTTTCGAAATTTGAACATACGATAGAACGAAACTTATAAAAGTTATTTGCAAGATTCAAATGAATTATACCCTATTCTAAGAATTATTTTTATTCATCTGGGTTTTCAGGAAAAGGAAAATCCTACTTTGTGAGAATTGTGAGAAGAAATAATAGTATATTTTTCAACAAGAGATAAAAATACTGTTTTTTTCAATTGGTGCCCTTTTTTTTCTATTTAAAGCACGCCTCAGAGTGTGCAAATCGAACTTTCGAAAACGCGCGTTTTTTAAAGTTACCATGGCTACGTTGTTAACAATTCGAGAACAGTGAAGACAGAATGAAATATTAACAAATGAAAAGTTCTTATTTCCATTATTTGTAAGAATGAAACAAATATTTATGATTTCAATTGAAAAAAATAGCGTAAAGTATGCGTGGATAACTGGTCTTTCAAATACTTGCTCTATTTCGAACACTCCGGCTGCGCCATCGTGCTCGAAGATTCGCGCGTGTTTGAAAGACCTTTTTATCCACTTATACTTTAATAGTTATTTACCTAACAAGTGCGGAAAGTAGCACTTTACCGCACGCGACGGCAGTTGCCGTTAAGCAAGCCGTTAAGGGCGGAAAAGACATTTTCCGTAAGAGTTAGGTACAATATTTTTCCAACGAGTGTTTTTATCTATTTTATTTATGAAAAAACAAGGTTTTTAATAAACAAGTATTTATAATAATGCTACAAAATGACTAATAAGACAGAATAGTTACATAGATCATTTAGTTAGTCCTAAATATCATCATTTTCAAAAATACAAAAATCGTGCGGAAAAGTAAAAATCGTACGGAAAGTTAAAATCGTGCGGAAAAGTAACTTTTCCGAACGATTTTAAATCGTACGGAAAAGTACAACTTTCAAAACGAAAAATCGTGCCCGCACGCTCGTAGGAAAACTATTTTCCGTGAGATGAGAGTTTCTATATACAAAGTTGATATAATGAAAGTAGAAAAAACTACACCAAACTTGCACGAAAAACAAACAAAAATAGAACAGGTTCTTTTCAATATTTTATATTCAGACGTGTCATAATGAAATTATTAAGTGTCAAAATGACATACTTTATAGGACTCAGTACTATAATGATTCAATAGAGTACTAAGGACTATAATGAAAAAATATAGACACAAAAACGTAAATGTAACTTTGACAATGACATGAGATTACAATGAATTAGGCTGATAACACACCGAAAAATCAAAACCGCATTAAAGAAAAACGTTTTTGAGAGGTGAATGCTGACCACACACAGATAAATCAAAAACGCCTGAAAGGAAAACGGTTTCATGCATAACGTTTTGCTGTACACCAAAACAGTGCAAATAGACTCGGCGCGGCGCTTCAACGTGTTGTCTACAACGAGGTTTCCCAAACGCTTTCATTCAAAACTTTTTGTAGCAAGACAAAACATTTTGAAATGCACGAATCACACAAAACAGATTCATTCAAAAAAAGTTTGTTTTGAGCAGTTTTAAAAAAGGCTGAAGGTGTTTCCCTGTTTTGCCGTACAAGTGTGTGTCACTTCATATAATTCGTGGAGGAAAAACAACTTCTACCTAAAAATTCGTCTGATAATCTTCACAGCTAGTACCATAATGATCGTCATAATGATCCTTATATCATAAGGATCTATTATGGCACGGAATTTTCATGAAACTTGCCTATGGGCATGCAAAGTGATTACACATTTCTTGCAGCAAACTTGTACTCAACAAACCTACACACTGTGAAAATCGGCCTTTTTATTCATGGTTTATTTTTATATTCTGGAAAATATCTCATAAAAGGTCTCGACATTTTCCTTTGACAATTTTCTGATTGGATTATAAAATATAATCAATAAAGGCATTTACAGAATTCCAGAATTTGAACTGAGAAAAATTTATTGATTGAATCACGGATGATTTGTAATGTTTTTCAGTGAGAACAATATTGCAAGTACCCACTTCTAATAATAATAACAAAGTATTAGTTAGAGGGAGAGTATATATATATTCAAAAGTGGGCTATTGGTTCAATTTGGAACGATATTTAATAAAAAAAATTAAAATAAGTTTGCCGAACGTATTCTGAAAGAACTTTTTTTTAATAACCTCAGTCATGTCTTCAAACATGAAATGACAAACAATAAGAATAATTTCATGGAACATATAAAAAATGTAGAGTATAATTGGCTTCCATTTATTGTTTCGCTGAAATGAACTCGGATAAAAATTAGTTTGTAGAATTCGTTCACTGGCCAAATAAACTGGAACCGTTTGTATTTTTTATTCAAATTGGACGCATTCTAGTCCGTTGACTTGTCAAACAAATAACACTCTGCTCGTTCACGTAATGGGACGTTCCTCGATAAGCAAATACAAGTTAAGTCAACAGGGCAGGTGGGCTGTCAGTTCAAATATTTGAAAAAGGAGACTGCTGCCGAGTTACCTGCGCCTTTTTATGTTCTCTTGGTGTCGTGTTTATATTGATTTACACCATGAACCGGTGAAATATTATTTGAATATATGTTCAATCTTTACACTTTATGCCATGGGGAAATAGTTTTTCATTCGCAACCGACTGTTAATTGGATCATTGCTGGCTTTTTCTAAGTTAGAAATACGATTTGAGTCTACTTAAAAAGATTGAAAAACGACACTAATCAACATATTTTTTTTTATTGATCTCAAAGAAGCGTTAGAAAGATTTGTTTGGTTACCTTGCCAAAGCTCTAAAAAATGATGATGAGATTAAATGAGTTTCAACAGACAGAGTAACACATGTCTGCTGAAGCTTAGTCTAATGTCTAACAAAATAAATGAAAATTGACATTGTGTCAAAAGTTGACAATGACAATGAAGTATGGCATAGAACAATACCTATAGAACTTGACTGATTTGTCATTTATCAATTTTCATAACACAGATCATTATTTCTATAGGTATTGTTCTATGCCATACTTCATTGTCATTGTCAACTTTTGACACAATGTCAATTTTCATTTATTAGTTAGACATTAGACTAAGCTTCAGCAGACATGTGTTACTCTGTCTGTTGAAACTTTTATCTAGGTTAATCCTGGAATAAGGATTTTTTTAAATGTTATTCATATGGTGTCCTGTTTTTAAATATTTACATGGTCCTCTGGATACATGATATTTTTATGGTCTGGTTCTTGTACACCTGACCAGTAAGTAATTTTTCAATTTTCAAAATTCTCATTATTAAAATTTCTTAAATTCTATTACATGTCACTTACTTACAGGTACGCAATGATGATGACTTTATAGTCGAAAGCGCTTTGCTATTATTTTATAAATACATTTCTGCACGAAATACAAACCTTTTCTTCATCCAATTAAGTATTTCTGTTTCGTGATGCCATAAGTTTGCATCAATTCATTACAATCTATAAAAACATTTGTAGTAGTATTCCCGACGACTGAGCTTATGAAATGGATTGACTTATGAGATTCAATAATTGAAGTGCCCATACAGCTGCACTTATGCGTCTAATAAACATTTTCCTTCTATGCCAGTTATTCCTGATATCACCATTTATAAATCCACATAAATCTATGTCAATATATGGCTGGAGTAAAAAAAAAAGCCGAATTATAAGTACGAAATGCATTCGCATGAAACTAGAAGTCAAGACCAAATTTATCTACCTCAGGTGAGAACGAACATTGCTTTAAATAATCCCTTTTTTAAATGTCTTCAATCATTCAACCTTTTGCCAAATTATATAAAAAATAAAGATAGTTACTCCTCGTTCAAAGCGGAAATGATGCAATATGTTAACGGCCATTAAATTTAAAATAGATATGTTCCGGTACCAGCAATTACTGCTGATTAGGAACAATGCTTCACAAACATATTGATTATATACATATATGTGAAAAAAAAAAATGTTTATTGAATGATAAGTTTATGTGATAATTTTACTTGCGAGAATCATTGCATGGGAGAATATTATATAGAAAAATTCAGTGGCAAGTTGATCACAGAAAACTACTATACTTTTTTGAAAACTTTGCAACGGTTCGTTAATTTGAATTATGTTTATAGAATAAGACTCTGTATAATGAAGGTATCTGGAAGTGGTTGCTATGGAAAAAGGGTGAGAAGATTGAAAAAAAAAGCAAAAAAGAAAAGCTAAAGAGAAAAAGTTTCTAACTATAAATTTTATACTGATAGCTGAAATCAATCAAATTTAATAAATTTAACATTATCAAAGAGAAGAAAAATCATTACTCGATTTGGTTGATCAATATTTACTAGCAGTCACTCATGGAATGATACAGATGATTCCTTACATCCAGGATTCAATCTCAGCATCCAAGTAATTTAATTATTGGAATAATTTCATATCTACAAGCGATGGTTTGCACTGAATTTAATAATAATATATTTGAGAGCAGCATCCAGGTAGGAGGATTCAGATTCTGATATTCAATCATTTGAAGAGCAATAATTGCTGTTGAGATTTACTTGAGCGGATCCATTCGAAGACGAAGTCAGTCTGCAGAACTATTAATATTAATTCAATTCTTTTAATTTGTAAGAATTCTGGCCAGAATTTCCCTTCGAATTAGCCTGTATCAAAATTATTCCATTTTCTTTGACATATGTCATTTTGCTAGCGATTTGTTAGTCAACAACTACAGAGCGTTTATTATACAGTATTGTTGGTGAAGTGAGTTTAATTGATTTAATACAACTTGAGTTTTATATGAGTACATCTGTACTGGCACATTCAAATTACAATCTGGGGGAAATTCTCAGAGATGACCAGTTCTTATCACTGATGTGAGGTCGGTTCTGAGTTAAAAATATGCATGTAAACTGAAAAATGGTACGGTAAATAAATGTACGGAGAGGAGTTAATTATGTTGCAAACAATATTGGTAGAGCCTGTTGTTTGTTTTTTCCATAGTCCTTTACTGAACTCGGGTTATAACTGACTCAAAATGGTGAATATCTGGTGAGGTTATATCAGATCGTGCGTGATCTCATGACATTTCATAGCATCGTTTATTGCAGTTCATTTGCAGGCAGAATTGTGGAATAATATTGAAATTTTATAGAATGCATTGTTATAGGTACAACCTATTCTTAAATTCGGTTCGTAACAGATATTCAGGAATACTCTGTGAATTAACATATACCGTCATGCACAGAATTATAAAAAAAATTATCCCAACAGACTGACAGTTTTGAAAATTTTTTCAGTCAGTAAAAACATAACATGATGTATTGCTAGCATTTTCCACATCTTCCCAATGAAGTATCACATAAAAAGGGTTTAGGCTAATCATTTTACCTTTTCCCAAGTTTGGTATATGAGAGTAAGTAAATTATTTATTCCACAAGACTTTTAACATACAGAGAAACGTTTCTTTACGTTCGCCACTCTTTTAGATTTCTTCGGACAAGTTTTCAACAAAAATATATTAACATTTTGCGACTCTTTTGCATTTTTTCTACAAAATGACAGAATTGCTCATTTTTCATTTTAGATGCTAAAATGATAGGCATACCTGATATTAAATTATTTTGGTTGGCATAACTGGAGCTATAAGGGTGGCCGGAAGTTTTTCCTTATCTTGGATATTAAAGTTTGTCTTTCAGCCGCAGATGATTCCACAACAGATTTTATATTAATATCCTATTCATATTTTCGAACTGAAATATTATTGAGCAATTCTTGAAATCTTTTTTCATTCTTAAGATATAATCGAATGTACGTTTTAATTGTCATCCTGTATATGTATATAATAGATTACCATTCATAAAATTTGATTGCAACTGCTGAATATAAAAATAGAAACATTACGACAAGTTTTTATTGTGTAATAAACCTGGTTTACATATGCCAGTTTTTCCTATCACTATAAACGTGAGAGTGGCATTTTATTACAAACAAAACAAGGTGCCACCAACATAGTGAAATATTGAACAATTGAGCATTTTAATCTAATACGTAGCGAAGCAATATAGAAACATCTAAGATTATTTTGAATATATTTCGGAGCTGGGATTTGCATCAATATAAAGTTGAGAAAAGCAATAGCTTTTGCCAAAGTTTCGAATTCAAGTAAATTCATCCTCAAGAAGTTCACTCATCAATTTGGCATAGAAAAACACATAACTTAAAATATGTTTAAGTGGAAGTTATACTTCGTATATCCCTAAATTTCAAGGTTTATTTATCATTATTAGTGGATGAAAAAATGTGAACGTGTTGGTAAAGATCTAATGTTTCATGTGATTAAATGGCATTTGAAATCGATACAAGACATGATAAGACAAGACTAAGAAGTGAAACCACGCTTATATTTAAATGCACTTAAAAGGGGAAAATAAAAAAAATAAAAAAAGGACATTTAAATATAAGCGTGGTTTTATTTTTTTTTATCATTAATATTCAAAGAGAGTGATCAATACACAGCTTTTGTTTGTTGCCATTCATAACAAAGAATAATACTAATTTATGTATCAAGTGACAAGTGAAAAAAAAAACACTTTACTCACGAGTTTCATACAGTATTTTTTCTACAACTGTAAAAAAAAATAACCAATTCATATTTTTTTGCAAATATGAAATGAATTTGGCATAATTTTATTGATTCATTATTCGAACAAAGTTCGAAGAGTATGCCGGAGAGTTGAGTTTCAATCAAATGAAACGAATAATTTCGAAAGAGTCGAAATCCCTTTCTCTTCACACTATCCCGCAAAATGGAAAATTTTAAGCGAATATTAAAATAACATATTCATCGAGGTCAATATTATTATTATTAATGTTGACTTTTGACTTTCGAATAATTAGTCCATCGAAGTAACTTTTCATTTTCTTAGATTTGTATTCAAAATAAATAAACAAGCCTCGTGAAGCAACGAATACCTTTTTCTTTCTTTGAACTATGTCAAGGAAATCTCATATTTGCACTATCCACGATTTTCTTCGTTCAATCTTTTCACTTCTCATTTCTATATAAATTGAATTTATAGTTATCAAGAATTCGTTATCTGGATACATGCCCAATTTCACAAATTTTATTACTTATTGTTGGCAACTATATAGTTTCTGACGGCCAAACAGCCATAGCTACCTTGGATTACCTAGTGTAGATTAGGTCCAATAGTTTCTTAGAGGTATATGCTATTATTTTCGCAGCGATAGTTTGGAATTTTGATAATACTTATTCAATAGTAAGAATGCTAAGAATATTATTGGTGAAACATTTGTATATCAAAAATTTATAGGTTATTAGTTGCCAAAGAAAATGAGAACTGGCTTTATGACAGGATTTCGTTATTATTCGGATCTGTCACTGTTGTTGCATGAAACTGTCGGTTGCCTAGCAACGTTAAAAAAAGTGCAGTTTTTTTACGCTTTTCCGTTTAATAATGAAATCGTATGATAGTGAAATATTGTAATACTTTACGCATACAAACCACACAAAAAAGTGGACTTTTTTTGACAGTTGTAGGAAAAACATCTTTTTGAACCGTACTATACGTCTAGTCGGTGCCATATAAAAGCTACAATCACAATTTCCTTGAACAGTGTTGAAGGAACAAAATTTACCATCGACTTCATTATCGTCAATAAAACGAAAACAATTGCAAGGTAGGCAAAAGCTGAATGCGTTGCTAATCGTCATCCAGCGCGTGTAATTTTCAAAATGAATCGTTCATCACGGTAGTTGAGTTATAAATCTCTCTGAATCTATTGTTAACCATTACCCTGTCTCCACTTTATGCCCTCAGTGTTTGGATGAGGGTTAGCTTTATTTTAAAAAGCCTGTCAAGTTGAAATAAACTTAACTAGTCTCTCCAGCTGGTTCTGAAGACTTTGATGGATGGTAGAGGGTTGGTCAAATATTCTCTGAAAGTATTATTTGATCATTGCTAGGTAACATTTTTTGTGGTTTGAAAGATTTGTACGTAATCTAGTACGATTGGGTTTTGAGACGAGGATCGATTGTAGCACCACAAAACTTGGTATGATAATAGTTGGAACCATGATAAACACGAAAAAAAATTGTTTACCATAATTCCAGGGGTGGAACATTTTTTTTTAATAAATAAATTTTTGCTGTATTCGTAGAAAGTATATCATTTATCGGAAAAGCAACTCAACAAAGTGAAAAACAATTCAATTTTCCACAAAAAATATTCTTAGTAATTTCTTATGAAATGCGCTCGTTTTCTCAGAAAACGTGTTTGAACGCCGACATCAAATTTCAGGTTCACGCTTATCCGCCGCTGAAAGTTCTGGCGGAGCCGAATATTTAATTGGTCATAACTCTGCTAAAAATGATAGGAGAAGGAAAAGGAAAAGTTCATATCGTTTCTGAAGACTCCTACTTTCTCATGCAAATATAATTTGCATGAGGAAGTAGAAGTATTCAGGAATGATATACACTTTTTGTTTTTCTTCTACTATATTTTTTAGCAAAGTTATGACAAATCTAATTTTCGACCCTGCCTGAATTTGCAGTGGCGGGTTAGCGCCAGCCTGAAATGTGATGTCGGTGTTAAACCTCGTTTTCTGAGAAAACGAGCGTATTTCATAAGGTATTACTGAAACTCATTTTTATAGAGAATTGAATTATCTTTCAACCTATCCAAATCGTTTTTTGATGAATCTTATATTTTCTAAAATAACTACCAAAAATATATATTTTTTTAATGAATTTTTTTTAGGTTCTACCCTTGATTTTTTGGCAAACAATTTCATTTCTAATAATACATGATGTCGATATGCCATTTGCCGAGTTTCAGAGTGCTACAATTCATTCTTCACTTTTTGCTCGAGTTTGTCTGTCGTTACTGGATTACATTAGAAACATCCAATAGCGTTATTATCAAAATGTAGAGGTCTTAATTCAAAAGTGGAAACTTTTTTTAATGCGGTTCTTTTGAATGAATTTCACATTATTTGTGTAAGTGAGACGTGGCTATCAGAGAAGGTGAATAATTCAGAACTATTTTCCGACGACTATATTGTCTACAGATGTGACCGTGATTTCGATGCAACCGGACTTTCTACAGGGGTTGGAACAATGATTGCTGCGAAAAACAAGCATGGTATAAACAGTCTGAATGTTGGAATTTTCAATGATTTATTTCCGTATATCGACATTGTAGGATGCAAAATATTGTTCAAAGATTGTTTACTATTGGTGTATTCCATTTATGTTCCGCCAACTGTAACTTTTCGAGTCTTTTTTTGATGTTTTCGGAACATTCAATGGTATGTTTGAGACATGTAAATTGGTGATATGTGGCGACTTCAACATTCCCACCTTCAATATCGTCAATGAAGATACATTAAACAACCCAATTATATTCCTAATAAAAACAACTGATTTCTTGTCTTGATATTTTGTCGAACATGAGTTTTGAAGTTAATAGAGATGACTGTCCTCTGATCAAGGCCACCATTCTGCTGTGAACTTTGAATTCAGCGTGAAACAAGCAATTTTAGAAAAGCAAATTTTCCTGAAATGTATGATATGTCTGGTTCAAAGTCATGAAATAATTTCAAAGATTAATAATGAGAAAACGAGCGTATTTCATAAGGTATTAATTTTTTTTTAAATGAAAATTTTTTTAGGTTCCACCCCTGATTTTTTGGTAAACAATTGTTTTTTATTATAATACAGTTTCAGAGTGCTACAATTCATTCTTCACTTTTGGCTCGAGTTTTTCTGTTGTTACTGGATTGAGGGTAAACTGGTAAAAATCGCTAAAAACATGAAAATTTCAGTCTATGTTAACAAACATTTACATTTCCTTGTGAACAAATAAGTGACTGATGGTTTGATATTAATTTTTTTATCATTAAATACATTTCAAGAAAAGTTCTGCAGAAATATTGCAAAGAAGTCCAATTTCAATGTTCGTTCTTTTGATTTTCACAATGTTTTCTGAATGTTACAAGATTTAGTCACATGAACCTGAAAATGATGAGAAATAGTTATGGTTTCATAAATAGATTTTCGTTATTTCAGATGTTTTTTTCATACATGTTCATGGTATTCTACACCCGTCCTTCACGGGAGTGCAAGAGGTTAGATTACACCCTGTATAATCGACCAAGAGAAAATAGGTGGAAGAATGTTATAATTGGACTTCAGTGATACCATACAAAGACTATGTGAACTGATGAGCCATCAAAAATCAACTCATATCATTTCAAGATTAATTAATTTATGTTGAAGAGCTTTAACGCACCCTTCATTATCTAGATAATATACAATTTATTTCCAATCAGGGAGAACAAGAGCCATTTCCAACACTGATTGATTTCATGTTTATTTATAAGCACTCTACCTCTTTATAAAAAACGCAACGTAACGATAAATTATTGAGGATTTGAAGTGTTCTACATTGGCGGGCATATAAAATAATTATTGGGAGAGCAATTGGAAAAATCAGTTAGTTTGTAGTACATAGAGGGTTCTCAACAACGCTAATATAGGACATTCTAATAATGTAATACCGATATGATTAACCAAATGAAAATCTTATATATTTAAACGAGCCATTATTATACAGTGACCGCCAAAATGTATGTACCATATGGGAAAAAAGTTTATTATTAGAGTATTGGAAAAAAGATTCTTGGGAAAAGTTTTTGTGCATGTCCGAAAAGTTAACAGGCGATAACCAATATCACTGTGATCTGTGCAGCAGATTAACAGACAGCGAGAGGACCACCAGTATAGTGGAAGCACCAGCTAGACTGATACTCTAAAACACTTTCGTTATGACCCAGCTTCACACCAGCACACCAAGCTCCTGCAGTCCGTTATTTTAGATGAACACCTCACACTAGATAACTGTCACTATGAACTATATGCGGCTGTGTTCTATTGCGGTTCAAGTGTGGATTCCGGCCACTATTACACGCTTGTCAGAGATAAAACGGAATGGTTCAAATTCAATGACGCGCATGTTTCTAAAGCCACACCGGAGAACCTGAGTCGCTTGAAACCCCCTGAAACGCCGTATATACTGTTTTATTGTCGGGAAGACCTTTCAGATCTGGAGAACCTGCCGTCTACTATGCTTTCGTATAAGTTACAGACACTTTTAAGTAAAGATAATATAGAATCCGAGCAGGCTGTAGGGTCTGTGAATTCATTTTGATTGTATTGTATATTTGTAATTTAATTCATTTTTTATATTGTTTTATGCAGTTGAAATGATAAATTTTTCAAATAAAATCGATTTTGACACATGTCACGTGATCGCTGGTATGGCGGCAAATTGAAAAAATTACTATGAATAGGTAAAAAGTCGGGTAAAATGGCAAGATATCGATAAAAGTTATTGGTAAAAGTTGCTTAGAATTCAATCTTATACACATATACAGCAGAAGGAGGAAGGAGGAAGGAGGAAGGAGGAAGGAGGAAGGAGGAAGGAGGAAGGAGGAAGGAGGAAGGAGGAAGGAGGAAGGAGGAAGGAGGAAGGAGGAAGGAGGAAGGAGGAAGGAGGAAGGAGGAAGGAGGAAGGAGGAAGGAGGAAGGAGGAAGGAGGAAGGAGGAAGGAGGAAGGTGGAAGGTGGAAGGTGGAAGGAGGAAGGAGGAAGGAGGAAGGAGGAAGGAGGAAGGAGGAAGGAGGAAGGAGGAAGGAGGAAGGAGGAAGGAGGAAGGAGGAAGGAGGAAGGAGGAAGGAGGAAGGAGGAAGGAGGAAGGAGGAAGGAGGAAGGAGGAAGGAGGAAGGAGGAAGGAGGAAGGAGGAAGGAGGAAGGAGGAAGGAGGAAGGAGGAAGGAGGAAGGAGGAAGGAGGAAGGAGGAAGGAGGAAGGAGGAAGGAGGAAGGAGGAAGGAGGAAGGAGGAAGGAGGAAGGAGGAAGGAGGAAGGAGGAAGGAGGAAGGAGGAAGGAGGAAGGAGGAAGGAGGAAGGAGGAAGGAGGAAGGAGGAAGGAGGAAGGAGGAAGGAGGAAGGAGGAAGGAGGAAGGAGGAAGGAAATGGAAAAGTAAAACAGGTAAAATAAAGGCCTGAGCTTGAATTGAACTCCTCTGAAGCCGTTGAAATAGTTCTTACATGTTTTGGGGGAGCGTTTGTTGCAATTGAGAACTGTCTCTCAGGCTGTAGTCACGAATAGTAAGTTTTTTTCGCTTTTACTGCTTTTGCGTTCGCTATTCAAATGAATGCAATTCATATGTAGGTAAGATTGCAAAACAAGCGAAGCTTGGTCGCCAATCAGGAACTTATTACGATTTGTGAAGTAAATTATATTGAAATTCCATGGTTTAGCAACTTCTATTCTGGCTATTTCATCTATACTTTTTCCATCTGATAACGTATCTTAACATGGCGAAAATAAAATCAATTTCAAAAAGAAAAATGACAGTTGTCGAACAATGGTCACAACGATTGCTGCCAGTTTCTGATTCATAATTCCTCCAAATGAGAATAAAGAGATTAGCATTTTTATTTGGCGAAGAGTAATTTCAAAGTCACCACACAAGAGTAACTATAGTTCAATATGTTTCCGAGATAAGATGTTTAAGTGATAGCAGAGAAAACATACCGTAGAACGGTGCAAAGATGGTTGGAAAAGTAAAAGAACGTGAATGAGATAAAAAAAAATTAAATTCAGTTTCCCTCCAAACCCGCTACTGATTCCAATACCAAACCAAACGTAGAATTCTCCCGTTTAAGAAACCCACATGAGAAATCCAATCAAGTGTCATGCCCTGTCAAGTCATTTATCATTAAGATAACCATCATTGTAGTGAGTTCTGATTTTTTAAAGCATCGTAATCCTGTATTAATTATGGAATGATGGTCTGTCTTGTCGGTGACAAGATGTTTGTGGTATTAAGGGCCTGTTTTTCTTTATTTGGATGTAAGGAAATTCGAGAGTGTCCATCTATCGATATCAAGTTTCTCCATCAGTAGCTTGACGGAGAAACATCACCAATTCAAGATGATCGATGAACGAAACCCTAGAAGTATAGAAAGATAATAACTTCTGTCCTTTTATTTTCGAAGGTGTTTGTGCACACGAAAAACATGGTTCGTGAGGAGCTCATATCTTAAAACGCAGCAAATAAAAAACATGAAATATTAATAAACCCTCTATTTAATAAACTAAATACCAAAAGCCCATTTAAAGTTCTTATATGCCAAGCGGATTCATAAATACTTTCGCCTGTCGAAAGCTTATTACTAGGAATCTTCGAAAAATCTCATATAACGTTTCAATCGGAGATACTGTACCGTCGTGCTAATTAATACAAACACTCCAGACAATGGAAATCCGCAATAAAAGTAATCAAAAGCGATTCAGTCAGTAAACCAGGGTTCTGCGACATCTTAGCCTAAACCTAACGACCGAGGTCTGATTCTTTTTGTGCAACTATATACAAAGAAGATTTAGCGACTTTCTTTTTCAAATTCGCAACTCCGCCATTTTTGAATTTGTAGGGTTGGCCCTTTTTGTACTTCATTTGTGTATTGTAAAGGGATCATCACAAATAAATTACACATTATTCAATACTTTCATGAAAAAGGCCAGTCTATCTACATTGCTCATGATTTGATCGGGTATAGAACAAAATTTCATTTTGTTTGTATTTTAATTCTCTGCAATCATTTTTTTTGTTATAAACATGAAATATCACGAAAAACACTTATTATGTTTTATTAAATAGTTATTTGAAAATGGCAGGAATACTAGTATTTTTCATCGCCTTCAAAATCAAAGTCGGATTTTCATCACAGCTTGCGTAGAGAGAAATTTAAATGAACAAATTCGCGCACAAATCCATATTGGGAATCTTGTCAAAATTTCCACATGGTTTTTCTCGTAAATTGGCGGAAAACTTGCTTTTAGGGAACTCAGCAATTTTTCTCATTTGTATAATGAATACTTCTTTATTTTTGACCATACACGAAAATAAATACCTGTGTAGATTGTTTCCTTTAACAGTGTAAAAAAAAATTATGAATAATATATAAAATTGTCGAAAATTAGTAAACCTGGTTGTGATATTTTTTTACCAATGATTGTTTATTTCCGTTTGTGGGCAAAATTTTCCCCAGTTGTGTGACTTTTATACACAATATGTGTAATACATAATTGTGGATAAATTTTACACATTTTTTATTCAAAAGTTACAACAAAAAATGTGTAATAAATAACTAACAATCGATAGAGGGCACAACCCGCGCTATATTAGAATTCACTAAGGCCGAGGCTTACTAGCAAGACCAAAACAATCTTCAATACCAGTTCCGTATAGACCCCAACCGGTTACGAAGGAAGGGATAGCTAAAGAACGAGGAAGCAGTGATGAGATATTTAAAAACTCATTGTATAAATGTCTCACACATTATTTTAAATTTATATTCTCTAACAGATATTTTAAAAAACAGAAAGCTTTATGTAAATTCTTATACAGTATTTGTGCATTTTGAATTTCAATTTTGTCCACAGAACTATAATGAAACAAATGATGGTTAAAAAAATAACACAATATTCTGCATTTTTCAATTATATAGTCCACAGAATTATACAAAGAAGAATTACAATTTCTGTAACATTTATACACAACGGTGTTGTTAATCAATTTAAACAATATTGTGTAAAAAAGAAATAAAAACAATGTTATTATTACAACAAATTAGGATCAACAATAGAGTGCAAAATTTCTACACCAAATTGTTTCTGTAACCATTCCAGACACAAGTTGTTTAAAAATTTCAAACAACTGTGGACAAAACACCACACAAATTTTTTTCAGTGTAGGGGTGGTTTTTTATGAGTGAAGCCAGGTCCCTACAAAACGGAGTTTTGTGGTTTTATGATATATGGGACCTCTACTAACAGTTTATGAAAAAACATTTCCCATTTCTGTACCGGCTGCTATATCGAACGTTAGTAATTATTGTCTTTAGTCTTGATCCATTTCAGCCTAGAATTACGCTCAAAAAATGCATTATTGCTCATAATTACCAGTACTACATAATATTTAATGATTTTATTTCATCAATAATGATTTCAAGGATTCTGTTGTCCCTTGGAAGTTCTGCTGTTTTTCCCATAATAAAAATAATAATAAGCTAGGTCAGTTTAGGTTCAGAAATAAATGCAGACTTGCACGCCATCACGATTAGCGTTCGGCTTCAAACAATAATTATAATCGGCACATCTGAAAGGATTAATGTGTGATGTTGATAAAACAACTCGTTTTATTCTCAGGTTCATGGGCCGCTAAGTTTTTGTTAACAATATAATAATGCCGGTGTTAATAACTTCATAAAAGGGTGTTAGTTAGGGTATAGTTGTTTTTCGAACAAGACAAACAGATTTTCAGGGTTTTGTTATGTCCATAAGTACGTATGTCACATCCTTTTTATTTTGCATTAGTAATTTGCTAAGAAAAATGCAAACACATGGATTTTCTCAGCTTAAAAATAATCCAATGTGATTGGGTTTTGAGACGAGGATCGATTGTAGCACCACCAAACTTGGTGTGCTAGTTGTTGGCCTTCCTCCAAAATATGATTGGCATATGATGAGTGTGTTTTATTGTTTACATTATTCATACGGTGTTCACGTATGCGGCTTTTAAATGGTCTACCTGTCTGGCCGATATATACTTTGGAGCAAGATCCACAATTCAATTCATAAACTCCTGATTTTTCAGACTTCTGCGTTTTATCTTTATTATTCTTGATAAACCTTCCCAGTGTGTTATCTGTTCTATATGCTACTCTTAAGTTTTGCTTATGCAAAAATGAAGCTATTTTTTCCGTGATGGGTCCTGAATAAGTTAAAGTTCTATAATTATTGTCAAGGTTACTCAAAGTGGGGTACACTTCCTGGATAGCCTTTCTATGTAGTTTTTCAGCAAGAATATTTTCTATTAATTTAACTTGATATCCAATGTTAACTGCTATATATCTGTTTTATAATATTTAATTCTTTGTTGAAATTTTCTTCGGACAGTGGAATATTTACTAATCTGTGTATCATATATTATTATGAATGGTGATGTCAGGATGGGAAGGTTTATGAAAAATAGCAAAGTGGTGTTTATTATTGGCTTTACCTATTGTAAAATCTAAAAAATTCGTTGAATTTTCTACGTCTATTTCTATTGTGAATTTAATGTTTGGGTGAATAGTGTTAATATGCTTATGAAAGGTGTCTTATTGTCTGTTGGTGCCTTTAAAACAAACTATAACGTCTTCTACATATCTGTACCAATACAAGTTTCGAGAGTGGATGCTTATGAATCGTTTCTACAAGATAGGGAAAATATTTTGAACGTCAAATGATATTAATTTTGCGTTATCTGGAACAGTTACACACTAGGAAGGTTTATCAAGAATAATAAAGATAAAACGCAGAAATCTGAAAAATCAGGAGTTTATAAATTGAATTGTGGATCTTGCTCCAAAGTATATATCGGCCAGACAGGTAGACCATTTAAAAGCCGCATACGTGAACACGTGAACACCGAAAATCATGAATAATTTAGTAAATATGGAATTATTATACTAAAGCAGCAACCCATATCCTCTTTGGACTATATACAACAATTCTAAAGTACTGTGACAGGTCCCACTTATACACGCAAAAAAAACTTCGTTTTACTCCTGCCTCATTTTCAACTTACACAACAGGCATTATCTTCAGTTAATGTTGAAAATAATCGCTTATTCATATCCTGCAGATATTGTTTAAAAAAATTGTTAAAATTGTTTTTTCCGTTAACCAGCTGTCCTCCCCTTACGAACGGCAGCCCTCAGAAGTCGAAACTTGTGCGAGCCAAGGAATAACGACGTCTTACCTTTTAACGTGCGATTCCTAGCACTTTCTCGGGCCATCAGATAAAAATCTGAAGTCGCTGAGGATTCGAACCTAGCCGACCAGCAGTCAATGGTTTTGAACGTTTCAGTCTCAACCACTGAGCTACTTGACTTGACTTGATTAATAACACTACGCACAAACCTAAAGCTTGAAATCACATACTTCATTTTTTATGTAGAATGTGTATGAGCTTTTATTTTCAACATTAACAGAAGAAATTGCCGGGATTATGGGTGAGTTTAAAACTGAGGCAGGAGTAAAACCCAGTTTTTTCTTTGGAATGGATAAGTGAGACTCACTAGTCTAAAATCGTTGCATATGGTCCAAAGAGAGTACTGATTCATTCTTCACTTGTGGCTTACATTTGTCTGTGGTTACTGTACTAATAAGATTATCTGCTATTCGAATCAATTAATAGCCATCAGAACAATATCAACCATAAACTGCTGCCACCTGTCATTTTGTTTCTCCATAAATTCGTAAAGTAATTGTACTTATAATTTGACTATTACATCAGATAAAGTGATCCCGATCTCACGATCTATCCAAATCATGGAATGCGTGATTCAGCATTATAACAAGTGTAAAATATTTTTTCTTGCTTTCTTAACAAGGCGTTAAGCAGGCGATGTTACGATCTCTACAGGTCGTCCGTAACATTCTCCGACCGTGATTTGTTGCTCGCCGATGGTATCTCTTTCAGCGGACCATGGTGCAGGCCGTGACCCTCACATTGCAGCTTCTTTGTTAGGTCAGTCAATGAAGGTGTGTTTGCCAACCGGTTCGAAAAACATCCTCGATACCCTCTTCCTTGGATATCAGTTTTTATAATTCATCAGGAAACTTTGCCTTTTGAACCTCATTGTGATGGGAACTCTTATTAAATGGAGTGGTTGAGGAAGAGAATGGAGAACCCAGCCTATTTCTTTTAGGGGGGAATACCATCTTCACCCCCTTCAAACCCGATTAAGTATTGTAGGAAAATAAAAAGTGTGTGCATGAAGTTGTTACTAATGGCCGAAAATTTATATCAATTACTAAAAAAAATATTTTTGAAAAAAAATTATGGACATAATTATGTACAAATCTGCCACCCTAAGCAAAACCCCCGTAACTAAACTGATTTTTGGTGCAATGGCTCTTAGACAGTTAATAATACATTTATTTCTGTGCCAAAATAAACTCCGGTTTGATGCCAAGGGCGGAGGGTTAAAAAAATAATACATTCTCACCAAGCGACAACCCCATATTTCAATTCAAAATATAAAATTCAAGTTATTTTATATACCCATATTCTAGCAAAATACCCATATCCTAGCAATGCACTCCCGCTAAGTAAAAACTCCGTTTTGGCGTTATTGTAGAGTATTGCTTATTACCAGATGATAAAAAATAAAATAGGTACATAGGGACCATTTTTATAATGTAGATGCAAGTGATATTTTAATTATTGATCTGTATGAACATTTTTTGGGCGTAATTATGAACATCAGCTGGCATGTGAGTGGAACAAAGTCCAGAGTCATTCAGCTATACTGAATGACTTTTCACTTACTTTTATGTCAACTGTAACATACATTTTTCGTAATGGTATAGAAAAAAGTATTCAACATTTGATAAAAACATAGTACTGTGTTCACTGGTCGACCCCATTTTGACCCAACCTATTGTCCTTATGAGTTCAATTTGAGCACCTGCTACCTATGGAGCCAACTGAACTTTGAGTTCATTATTCTGCCCAATGACTCGCAGGCCCTAAATTTATATGTTGGAAGCATTTATAACCGTACGAAATGAGTGTGCATAATTATGACCAGATGCCTGAAGGGGTTGAATTTGAATCTTGTTTTATATGTTTTCTAGTTGAATTATCTAGAAGCGGGCACTGACATGTAACTGAACGTTGTAATGTAATGTAACACGAGCATTCGATAGTCAGTGCCGGGAAACGAACGCGAACGAGCGTCGAACAGAGCATCAGTGCTCCACTTGAGTGTCGGTTGAGTACACACCGCGACCTGTTCGTTTGGAACCAACAGACCGTCTAATCAAGCGCAACGAACGAGGCGAGCAGCACGAATGAACCGAAAATCATGTTCGTCATGTTCAGGCTGTTTGCAGCGTTCCGCGTACTTGCAATAACCCAAAACACATGTTTTGATGGGTCCACATTGCTCGCAAGCAGCACAAACCAACACAACAAGCGCAACAAAAGAAGCGAACAGCACGAATGTACCAAAAATCATGTTCGTCGTGTTTGGGCTGTTTGCAGCGTTCCGGGTGCTTGCAATCACCCAAAACACATGTTTTGGTGGGTCCACATTGCTCGCAAGCAGCACGAACCAACACAACAAGCGCAACGAACGGAGCGAACAGTACGAATGTACCAAAAACCATGTTCGTCGTGTTTAGGCTGTTTACAGCGTTCCGCGTGCTTGCAATCACCCAAAACACATGTTTCGACTGTTCCGTCCGGTAGCGGTACATCAAAGGAATTCATCGCGAGCAGAGTTGACGGAGGTTTTGTGATGTCTTTGTTTTTACTGTTCACAATCAGTTCAAGTAGGGCATTGTGAAGTGCAATATAAAGTGGACTGAAGACAATATTTTGAAGCTAATAGGGCTATATAAAATGTATCATGTTTTGTGGTATCCACAATATAAATTTTATAAACTGAATACCAAAAAAAAATATGCCTGGATGGAGTTCAGAAGGAAATTTCCAAATACGATGAATTAACAAACTCTGTTTTGAGTATTTTTTTTCAATACGGGGCTAGTTTTCAGGGTAAAATTGGGGTACAAAATATGAAACAAAGTAGATATGCTCTCTTAGCTCATTTTGAATATGCAGTAAAAAGGAAATTTTCAAAAACGTTGAATTAACTCTGTTTCGGGAATTTTTTTCAATAAGGAGGTAGTTTCCAGGGTAAATATCGAGATACGTAATCTGAAATTGGTAGATATGGTTTCTCAGCTTATTTTAAATTTACAGTTGAAAGAAAATTTCCGAAAACGATTAATTAACTCTGTTTTGAGATTTTTTTAATGCGGAAGTAGTTTTCAGGGTGAGTATTGAGAAACAAAATCTGAAATGGGGTAGACGTGCTTCCTCAGCTCATTTTGAATATGCAGTAAAAAGAAAATTTACAAAAACGACGAATCTCTGCTGTTTTGGTATTTTTTTTTACAAGGTGGTGGCAGTTTCCAGGGTAAATATTGGAATGAAACATCTGAAATGGGGTAGATATGCGATCTCAGCTCATTTTGAATATACAGTAAAAAGTAAATTACCAAAAACGATGAAATAACTTTGTTTTAAGATTTTTTTTAATACGGGGGTAGTTTTCAGGGTGAGAAACGTGATACAAATTCTCAAATGAGGTAGATAGGCTTTATCAGCTTGTTCTGAATGTGGAGTAAAAATCATCGAGAAAAGGTATTTTCTCTCATCATGTGTATAATTATCACGGCCACTGAGAAATATGATCTTATATTTTATCAAAATCACCATTGTCGTCACCCCCAAGTAGCTCACTGGTTGAGACTGAAGCGTTAAAAACCACTGACTACTGGTCAGCTAGGTTCGAATCCTTAGCAACTACAGATTTTTATCTGATGGCCCGAGAAAGTGCTAGGAATCGCACGTTAAAAGGTAAGACCTCGTCAATCCTTGGCTCGCACAAGTTTCGACTTTTGAGGGCTGTCGTTCGTAAGAGGATACTGGAACAAGGAAATCGTGATCCTCTCCGATAGTCAAGCAGCCATCAAAGCGTTGAGCTCTTCTAACATCAACTCGAAGACGGTTTGGGAATGCCTAGACAAACTTAATGATCTAGGCAGGAACAACAAGGTAACCCTCCTCTGGGTGCCGGGGAACGTCGGAGTGGAGGGCAATGAACAAGAAGACACCCTGGCACGGAAAGGCGCAGCAACGCCATTGATCGGGCCAGAACCATTCTGCGGACTCGGAAAATCTTACTTCCGAGAATAAAGCTGAAGAAGCAATGAGAGCAACATACTGGCTAAGACTTCCAGGGCTGAGGCAGGCCAAAGACCTTCTCGGCAATTTCAACCGAGCAAGATCGAAGACACTGATTAACCTCAGCAAAACTAGTCTGAAGACAATCACGGGATTTCTAACGGGGCATTGCAGACTCAAAGAACACCTGAGGAAGCTAGGCTTGGAGGAGGACAACACCTGCAGATTCTGTAGGGAACATCCAGAAACACCCCACCACATATTGATGGAGTGTACATCGTAAAAGATTGAATATACCGGGATCACAACAGCTGACTGTGGAAGAAATACCATGAGTAGACCCCCTCAAAATCCTAAAATTCCTGAAGGAATTAAGACTTGAAAGGTAGCTGTAAACAAGAACACCTTGTGATAGCAGAAGAACATGGGGCAAAATAGATCTAATCAGGTCGCAGCGCATCAGTCACCATCCATACTTACCAATACCAATCCATAATGGCTGGTTTCTTTCAAATTCAAATGAAAAAGACCTAATAATGTTGCGAAAAAAGAATCAACGCCTTGCGCAAAAGTTACATCCAGCTCAGTGGAACGTCTGTCTCGTTTTATGCACGAAAAAATGACTAGAATGGGAAACCCACATTTGACTGTGCTATAAAACCTCTCACCAGACTACAGCAGACCGTGTACCGCAGCATCGTTATTCAAATGTTTCGTTTCGAGATGTTTTTGTTTCACTTCTGCTTCGTTTCTCTGTTCTCTTTATGTTTCTTCAGATCGAGTAGTGAGTAATGTCGTTGAAATGTATCACTGTTTGGGTTTTTGGTACGTTGGAGTGTTTGGTTGTTATTCGAAAATTGCTAATTGTTGGTACTATTCAGAACGCGTTATTTGTTCTCTTCAATATTGTTAATTGAAATACTTGAGTCGTGAGCTATTGTGGTTGATGTCGTTGTCAGCAAGTCTATTCTCGGTGCTGCATTCATTAATTTTCTTATAGAATTTTGGGTACCAATGATATATTCTCATTACTGATATACTGATATTCAAATATTTAAACAAAAATGTTAACATTGTGTCGGAGTATGGAACTGTTCAGCAAATGTTCCAAGATAGTATTTGGTGAAAGCTCTATATTTATAGTCAAAGGGTGAGTTCCCATAGTTTTTGCTTTCCGCGTCGTGCGTCACGCATTCTGATTGACGAATTCTTGACATGATTAACCGATTCGCCAATCAAAGTGCGTGAAGAAGGCGTGACGCGCGACGCGAAAAGCAAAAACGATGCATTGGGAACTCACCTTTACAGGGTTTCAAAAGTGAAATAATAGTAATTTATGTATCAAGTGAGTAGAGCGACGCACGACGCCGTAGGCGGAGTGTGGCATTCCTACGAGTAAAAAAAACACTTTACTCACGAGTTTCATACAGTATTTTTTCTACAACTTTCAAAAAAAATAACCAATCCATATTTTTTTGCAAATATGAAATGAATTTGGCATATTTTTATTGATTCATTATTCGAACAAAGTTCGAAGAGTATGCCGGAGAGTTGAGTTTCAATCAAATGAAACGAATAATTTCGACAGAGTCGAAATCCCTTTCTCTTCACACTATCCCGCAAAATGGAAAATTTTAAGCGAATATTAAAATAACATACTCATCGAGGTCAATATTATTATTATGAATGTTGACTTGACTTTCGAATAACTAGTCCATCGAAGTAACTTTTCATTTCCTTAGATTTGTATTCAAAATAAATAAACAATCCTCGTGAAGCAACGAATACCTTTTTCTTTCTTTGAACTATTTTAAGGAAATCTCATATTTGCACTATCCACGATTTTCTCCGTTCAATCTTCATCACTTTTCATTTCTACTTAAATTAAATTTTTAGTTATTAGGAATTCGTTATCTGGATAGATGCCCAATTTCACAAATTTCATTAATTATTGTTGTCAACTAGTTTCTGACGGCCAAACAGCCATAGCTACCTTGGATTACCTAGTGTAGCTATATATGCTATTATTTTGAAAATTTCACACCTCACTTTTTCAGCCAATCAAAAAATTGGTTTTTATTTAGTTGCCATGGCAACCCAAAAAATTTCCGGAAATTTTTATCCTCCTGGGTACCCTGGGCGAAATTAATAAGTGGACATTTTTCTGTCAAATATTTGACATGTGATAGTTAACATTTTGCTTTTATGTACAAATGGAATGTTATTTTTCATATGAAAGGAGATAATATTTCATAATTATATATTCACTAAATATTTTGAATGTGTCTGAAAATATTTTGAGAACTTGCATTTCAACGATGAATAGGTCCATCGGTAAAAAATGTATATCAATCAAATCTACCTATGCTTGACTACATGAACTTAATATTTGAAACAATTTTATTCAACTTATCTTTTCGTGAATACTCGGCTGAAATTTGCAAGAATTCCTTTCCACATCACTTCCCAATAGACAATCCGCATGGACCAGTCAAAACTATTTTAGTTCTGCGTGATGTGCAATGTAATTTTAGGTTGAAAATGTCGCAAAATGAATTTTCCTTTCTCACATACAAACACCGCCACTAATACCAACGCGTAACTGTCATTATATCAACAAAAACCATTCATGGCCCACTGATGTTACAACTTGTTTTCTCTCAGAATAATCTACAAGTCAGTTGAATTAACCATTAATTTAATATATTTTGGTGTGAAATTTTCTTACCGAATCCCCCGCGTGCTTGAATTAATTGCTGGAAATTTATCTCGTACATGAATATTTTGAAAATTACCCGAGTCGCGCAGCGACGAGGGTGATTTTCTTAAAAAATTCATGTACTCGAAAAATTTCCGGCAATGATTCAAGCACTAGGGAGATCATAAATGAATATATTCGCCACGACAGTTTGGAATTTTGATAATACTTATTCAATTGTAAGAATGCTAAGAATATTATTGGTGAAACATTTGTATATCAGATATTTATAGGTTATTAATTGCTAAAGAAAATGAGAACTGGCTTTATGACAGGATTTCGTTATTATTCGGATCTGTCACTGTTGTTGCATAAACTGTCGGTTGCCTAGCAACAGCCGTTAAAAAAGTGCACTTTTTTTACGCTTTTCCGTTTAATAATGAAATCGTATGTTGATAGTGAATTAAATATTGTAATACTTTGCGCACACAAACCACACAAAAAAGTTGACTTTTTTGACAGTTGTAAAAAAAAGAAGATTATTCAACAGTTTCCAATTCATGAACACAACGCAAAACTTCAATAGTAAAACAGATGGATAATGTAAAAACACGCTTGAGTTCAGAATTGAATTCAACACGTTTCTTGTGCGACAACGGGACAACTACAAGAAAAAAATATGAGGTCACAAAAGATCCATTAACTTTGATACTTTAGTTTTCATACCAACTGCTATTCAGGAAATTAAGGACTCTTTCGTCAAAACAAAGAATAAAACTGATGATGCAATGACTATTCTGGAAAGAAGCTATACATATTTTCCTTTCTCGAGACGAGTTATTAGTTATTTCTCTACATAAAGGTTGAAACCGCAATTCACCTGTAACCTTCAGGCCAATTAAGTACCTACTCCTGTTCCAGTAAATTCCCTGAAAATTTGAGTACTAATCAGAAATTGAAGATGGCAATTACGCAATCTCCAGGAAAACAAGATCATCTGTTATACATCAATTGTGTGTCCATCAACACAACATATTCGATGTATTAGTCTGTGCGCATCAAAGTCATAAAATAAATTTCGTTCAAGTTTATCTACAGCAATCTATTTTTAAGATAACTTTAATACTCGTGAGGCAGATCTAGAATCAGATATTTGATTATTGGCGCAGATTTAATGTACACAAAGTGTGTTTGGAAGCATATTTAAGAAAATATGAACATGCTATAATCAATGTTGCAGAACAGAATACCATTTCACCGAAAGTTGTGGCATTTATGAAAGGAATGGAAATCATAGGCTCAAAGAAGGATACGGCGTCACACTAACGGAAATCCTTGAATTGAAGAATTGGCTGGTGGAAAAACAAAGTAAAAGCTTTCCTTGAGTGACACCACAGGCTATACTAAAATTTGGCTAAAACGGGTAGTGGACAATGCACGCGCGTTGACCGAATCAGAAGAATGATAAAAAAATATTTTAACCGTTAAATATGAACATTTAAATTTAAATTTAGAGTTGGTTACTTCCACTTGAAAATTGTATTGATTTCTGCTTGAGAACCCCGAAGAAAGAAATACTGAGAAAAAGATGAACAAATAATGCGAAATTTATACGATACCCAGCCACCAACTGAACATCGATTTCCATTAAAATTATTCACAAGATCCAGTTTATGGAAGATATAGTCCGTCGCCTCTCAGGAATATACAATATGTAAATTTCTTCACAAGTGCATTCCAGCTTGATTATCAATTAGTTGTCCACCTTCACCGGCAGAACAAATAAATCCTTGCAAACGTGAAGCTAATTATTGTCAAGACGAGTGGAAGAAGCACTTAGTGTATTTCATCCGGTTCTGAGGTTCTGAGGTGCAATTTTTACAGTCTAGCTTCATGGAAGTATATATCTGTGTAGGTGTCGAATCTGTAGCCTGTGAGAGTGATACATTATTCTACGCAGATGTTCCAGGGCAGTGCATAGGCGTACCATTGTCTGACAAAGACTGATGAACATAAAACACAAATAGTAATGATGACAACTATAATATAACCAAAGATGAGTTTCTTAGCGAATTTAAAAGGGGGTCATTTTGACGAAATTAAAATAAATCGGAGATAAATTCACTAGTACCTGTCTGACACGAGGTATCAACTTGATGAAAATTGTTTTGAATTTACAATGCATTTTCAGTTCCGAGGGCTTAATTTTATTTCAGATTTATGGAAATCTTACTTCCATCGTTGACTTATTGAGTCCTGTGAAGAAGTATTTGTATGTAACTGAAATAATATCTCATTCATTGCGTAAATTTTCCCTTCTCAGGCTGAAAATACTTAGTTATTCAAATATCCTTCAATTGAGAAAACATCCACCGTAAAGTGAAATTTACTTCCGTCTCGCTGTAAAGTTCCAGTATAGTATAGTAGCTAAGTTACCCATCTCAAGAGTACAATCTACTGTCACAATGTAAAATTGCAGTAAGGTAATATTACAATGTGAAATTTCATTGTAAACTAAAACTAGAAAGTAATATAACACCGTCAAATTATGTCGCAATGTATAATTATACTGAAAAAACTCACGAAAGTATTCAAAGTGAATTTGTATGTTGATATAGCATATGCTATATTAAAACATGCGGTATTTAAATTGCCGCCACTGATAGTGGAAAAAATTCTCCCAGTGCAGATCAGAAATTCCAAATGTTCCGACATTAAGTTTCAGATACGACCAAACTTAGTTAGCCTTGATGGTTATCATACCGAGCCTCAAAGAAAAATAAGTGTAAGTATATTGAATCATAAAAAAATCTCAACTACGGACTAAACTCCTGGACTCATTCAGAATAAATATCAAAAGTTTTTGTTCTCAATTCCGTGTCCAGCTGAGAAAATAGGTGAGAATTTCCGAATAATATAAAAGGAATGGATTTAGTTAGTGTTAACGATGTTGCGTTTCAGCAGTTACATGACAACCCAGATAGCACTGGACGTCCCGAGGATGTCCATTTTATGTCCCATTTAGGTACGAACGTCCCAGAACCTAATATGGACATCCTGGGGACGTACGACTCGTTTTTGGGACGTCCGATGGGAATATCCCCAGGACGTCCAAACTCGGGCCAAATTAATATTATCGACTTACAACATTGTGTCTTGTGCCTTTTTCAAATATTTAAAACGTGTTTTGGTTCAATTTTCCGTCATAAATTTCATACATTTTCCACTGAGCTTAGTTAGCTCTGTGAGTTTCTCCAGTTGTCACCAGTATTAGATAAATAGCCGTTATACCGTTATCAATTTTGCATGGTTATTCTGTTCGCGCTAGGTTAGTCAGGTCAGGTTAGGTTTGCTAGTAATTCACGCATTTTCAACTCAATTTGCCTCATTTTTGTCTTTTCGTTTAAACTTCCCGCCATTGCAGTGACCAATCACAGAGTGCTTATTGCGTTCCTTTTATTGTCGTCTATATTTCAGTGAGTTCGAGTCGTTGGAATGGCGACTTAAATCACACTCTTGAAAGTTTATTATTTCTCTAACAATTCTCCAATTATTTTTTCCAAAAATCTTTTAAAAATATTTTTTCCAAGTCTGTGATTTGTGCCATTTGTGGTCCTGTGCTGTGTCTTATGGCCTTATGGTTTTCTAACCTAACTTATAAACATAATTTCTGGTTGTGGCGGAATTTAAAGTTATTTTACAATCAAAAGAATACGATGATCTGAGAAAATATACTATCACGTATTTATTGCTGTTGTGAGCCGTGACTTCTATACTGTTCTATAGGTATTATGTTTTGTAATTGATGTCAGAATTCAAAATGATTTATAAATGTTTTTTCGAAAATAACATCGTTATGCTTTTCACTTTTTCTAGTTGGTATGTCACTTTCTATTGACGAGGGTCATAGGTTATAGAAAACCTTATCCTAAAAACATCCTTAGGATGTCCAATGGACGTCCATGGAAGACCTTCCAGGAACATATATTGGACGTCCCCAGAACGTTCCAGTTTGTAACATCCCCAGGACATACTAAAGACGTCTTATGTCCAGTAATGGACGTCTTCGGGAAGTCTTTAATGTCCTGTGGACGTACTGAGGACGTCTTTGTGTTATCTGGGAATAATGCAATTGTTGGTGATGACCCCTCAGGATTTTGGTAAGGTGTATCCGTTGCTTGAGTTAAAAAAGGTCTCATATCCTGGGATTCATCGAAAATTGCGAGAACAAGGGCCCCCTTCACCACACATATCACATTATTTCCTAATGAGAAAACGGCAAGTTTTACGACATTTACTCATCAACTATATGTTTGAATTGTTCTTCATGCACGTCCATGACAGTATCTGAGTGAACTGGTAAGAAACCCATGAAATCTTGCCTACGGTGATCAATTCCACCGTTGCTCAGCAAGTTACACAGATCTCGCCTGTACGTAATAGCATCTATATTATATTGATACGCCTACTTCGAATAATCGTTTAACCCTATGATTGGTAATCATATTGAATATTTCTACCACTGCATAATAAATGTCGTGCATTATAGTCCATTTATATTACTTCTAAAATTAGCCGAATAGAAAAAATAAAGTTTTGTCATTTAAAGATTTAACACTACAAAGTAAGAGATTTCAAAATTAGTAGATTCATCCCTAAAAACCACCCCTAATACGCACTGCGGTGTCAACAGTTTTGAACGCGACAGTCTCAACCAAAGAGCTACTTTAGTATAATTGAACTAGAACGAACTAACCTTACGTAGACACTTTTGTGCGTGAAAATTGAACAAATGAATTTTAATTGGGTGTAAGAAACAAGAAGGCAAATCATGAATTATTGTCATCAAAATATCGATAGGAATAGGAAAAGAATATAATTATTTTATTGTTCCCTACCTGATTACAGTTGTTTAAGGAATGGTGTCGAAAAGGCCTGTCGGATTAGAGAGACACATATATTAAAATTCAAAGTCTTCAAAAACCTATACAAATCCTCCATGACAGGAAAGTTAAAAAAAGACAGAAATTTATTGAATCAATGATTATTAAATAGCAAAATAAGGAAATCAATAGGCTACACTTTATTAAATGTTTGTCATTCCATTGTTATGTCAATAAATAAGATATTTAGATTAAGATATTTTGTACAATTAATGTAATCATAATACAATAATAAACATATTTTCGTATGCTTTAAAATAGTTTTGTATTATTTACCTATTAACCTACCCAAAATTATAAAAATGACGAATGAATAATAAGGCTCGGTGCCCAAAATGCAATTTTTGTAATGGAGACCTTTTGGGTCGGTGCCCAAAATGCATGTTGAATTAGTCCTTTTATTGCCTTGGTGCCCAAAATGCAAACTCCCGTGAAAAGAGGGGTAGAAACGAACACAGGTCGTCTTCGGAAGTACAGTTCCCAAAAGTGGTTTGACGTTTAAAATATACACGCGATAGATATAATACTGCAAAATACAGCCGTAAACATTTTTCTTTCTCTGACTGGAAAAAAGTTTGACTTTTTATCTCTGTTGACGGTACTAAAATAAGACTTTTCATGAAATTACTTTTTTCCCGGGAAAAAAGTGAGTACTTTTTTCATAGGTACATAGGTAAAGGTAGATGCCTGCTATTGCTAAAGCTGATCTGGCACGCATCCGATGTTCAGCTCGGTGCTCTAACCCAACTTCCTACCTTCATCATTCAACATGCACACTACAACCTAATCGGCCTTTATTCCTAAGTTCGAAAAACTGTCGTTTTGACCCACGTACCTATGGCGTAGTAAGCCGCAATCCTATCGATGCGGCTATAATCCGTGCTTGTATATGTCGATGAAATGGTCATTCATAAGAGAAAATATGGAAGATCTGGCGAACCAAAAGGTCTTAGCCGTAGACATTTGATTTTTTTAACTATTAAATCGTCCTTTTTCCCGTCACAGAAATATTTTAACCTGTTTAATGTTTGTTTTTATGTTTATGTAAAATTGTCTTAAATTTACTGTTTCCCAGAGACTTCCTTCCAATTAAATCCCGTACCTTATACAACCATCCTCACTATAATTTGAGTTCGTCTCACTACTCTGAAACACCGCAAAAAAGTTGGCGAACATGTTTTATGGCCATTTTCATATGAAAAATTACGTATTCTAGGCGAAAAAAGGCTATTTTCACCAAAGGGGTGTTTTTTTTGGGTGAATCCACGTCCCTCCAAAACGAATAATTGTGGTTTATTTGATACCAACAGTTCATGACAGAAAATTTCCATGCCGATTTGTTGTGTAAATTTAATGTATACTTTACTTCAGCGACTGTACTAATATCGATTTCGCAGTATTTTTAATTGAGAAAAAATTAATTTTTTTCTTATGAACATCCAGCCGTGATTCAACAACGCAAACGCCTTGAACCCACATTCATATACACTTTTTTAATAAATTCATTGGGTGAAATAACCTGTAGAAATATACTAATGATTTCTTGAAAATTATGTATAATGGTGAGCATATAATATCGCGGCCAGTAGGATCTGTATAATAGGCTTTTGAAGGTTTAATGACGATTCATTTATTCAACTGAAGTATAGAAACATTTTGAAAAGCAACTGAAGATGGGGCTAACGATAGTCCTAAATCATGTCCACAAATATAGTCTAATTGTAGATAGTGACTCATCGGTTGTACGGTCATAATTCATATAATGCAGGTCAAAAATTAGAACAGAAATAAGCTAGGTACTTTAGCTTCAAATCAAGTATTACTTTGCCACTTTCTTACATCCTCTCTGCAATTTCAAATCCCGTAAAAACCTGAAAATGTACGATGAGTCACTATCTACAATTTAGGAACTAGACTATAAGTGTTTATCATTTTATCAATACTGTGTTCCATTTACATGGTATTCCTTTGGTTCCCATAAGAAATGTTTGAAAATCATAAACGTTTCCCATTCACATTAAGATTTTGGTCATGATTCCATTCAAAAATACATTACTACGTGCGTGAGTGAATATTTGAAACGCCATTGAGGCGACACCGCCGCTTTCAATGAATATTGAATGTAATGATATATTTTCAGGTCGGAAATAATATTTGACATCTAATTCTAGCTTGATATAAGCCGTTGATAAATTATTGAAACTTTGTCACTTGACCAACAATAATATTCTACAATATATAAGCTACTTTTTATATTATTTGTATCTTTCAAATTTCCTGAACGCATCTTCCTTTCGATGAAGAACGATCATTGGCAACACCGCGAATCGTAATATTTTTCAACAAAAATTGTATCGAGATTAGAGGTTAATGTTTGTTTATATTTGCAATGAAATTATTCAACATTCAACTGCCAGAAAAACAAGAGCAGAAAGTAGAAAAATAATACCAGAAAATATCTTGGAGGCAATGTTCATTTATGGGTGACCTTTGTGTATTTCAATATTAATATATTTGTGAATTTGTTGATAGACCCTGATGAAATAGATGTCGAAATATCAGAAGGTGAAACAATTGAAAATGATAAGAGTCAGACCGAAATAAGAGCTGAAGTCTTTATCCAGTTTTTTACAAAAGGCAAAAAGCAGTGCATCCATTAGAATTGAAAGAAACTCGATCCTCCATTGCATATGTTAAGATTCAAATGATGTAAATAAATATTTCTCTCCCTTCTTCTTAAGGTACAAACATAGAGGAGCGACGCGTCAAGCGGCAAGCGACGCGACTAGAATATTTCTGTGCGTTTTTTATTATAGTGCACATAGTGAGGAGGCAAGCGACACGATGACGCCCGACGTATCTCTAGCGACAATTTTATTCACCCGTGACAGCTGCGTCTAGCGTGAGGGTGAGTGCAATCGTTTGATTTGGAAGGAGGGTGCATTTTGCAAATTTGATTTTTGCTTTCAGTACTTGGGATAAGTATACAAGAACGATGGAAACCGAACAGATAATGAATTCTGTGTTCAAAAGACAAGCTATATATGGAATTAATCCCACCCGGATCACCGAAATCGGAATTCACTAGATGAATTATGGGCAGAAGTAGTTGAAGAAAGTGAATTAACAGGTAATCAATATAATCGAACTCATGTTTCAAACTGACAGGAGTTCAAAAAGTGTCGCAGTACTATGTGCATGTTTTTTGTCTCGTCGCTAGTCGCGTCGCTTGCCGCTTGTCGCGTCGCTCCTCTATGTTTGTACCTTTAGTGATGATAATCCCTTTTTACATAACATACTCACAGTGTGCTGTGTTTTGATTACTACACTACCTTTGCCAAGTTAGTTACTTCAAAAATGAAATGTTGAACACGTAAATTGTTAATAAAGTGAATCTCCGATACAATAAGGTTACTCTTTTATTCAACTTAGATAATTTGTTATATTGAATTGAATAACAAATATATTGAGCTATCATGTGAGCAAGATTTTCCCACTGCAGAAAACAAAAAATGAAGTTTCCAAACCACCTGTTCGCTGGTATAACACAGAGCTGAAAGAAATGAGAGATACATTGTCAACCATTAAACTGATTCACACTGTACATAAAGACAAAGAAACCTTAAATACATATAAAATTTTCCACAGAAAATATAAAAAATGTCTTGCAGAGTGTAAAAAACAGTCATACGACAATTTCTTAAATAATTCCTCCAACAAGTGTAAAGACAGCTGGAAGCTTATCAATTACGAACGAAATAAAAATACTGAACAAAAAATATCATCACAAATACCACAAGACTCATTCAATGAACATTTTTGTAACATAGCAAAAAATATAATATCTCAGTTACCAAACATACACCACGAACCTACTGATTTTCTAAAACATTCGAACATACCACTTCATTCTTTTTTTCTATCCCCAGTAACTCCACAAGAAGTAACTGATGCAATAAAAAAATTAAAAAATTCCTTTTGTCTGGATATTTACGATATGAATTCATATATTGTCAAAGAGATTGCAGACATAATAGCTGGTCCTTTTTCAGCACTGATAAACGAATGCTTTTCAAAGGGAGTTTTCCCAGATGTGTTTAAAATATCAATAGTATTACCCCAGCTCAAAAAAGGAGACCCTTTAAATGTAGAAAACTATAGGCCAATCTCAATCATACCTATTCTTGCCAAAATATTCGAGATGCGTATTAAAGATAGGCTAACAAATTATTTAGAATCAAACACCCTATGGCATGCCGAACAATTCGGTTTCAGGAAAAACAGTTCCACAACCAAAGCCATTTTACGTGTCATATCGAACGTACTTGAAGGCCTTGAAGAGGGAAATCACTCCCTCATTACTCTATGTGATCTAACTAAAGCTTTTGGTTGTGTTTCTCATAATATCCTATTGGACAAATTAAGATTATACGGAATAAGAGGCTCCGCTCTCAGATTTTTCGAATCCTATCTATGCGGTAGATTACAGTGTGTGATGACAAATGGAAAGCAATCATCCCTGATGGAAGTCACACACGGAGTACCCCAAGGCTCAGTCCTTGGCCCAGTGCTGTTTATCACATATATAAACGACCTCTGTCAATTCATGCTTCCAACAAAAAGTGTACTATTCGCGGACGATACAACCTTGATAAATTCAGATAAGGATATTGAAACTTTACTCAAATTGTCAGAAGCAAATCTTGAGAAAGCCAACGTTTGGTTTACGGCAAACAAACTTAGCCTTAACATCGGCAAAAACCAACATCTTTTATTTTCCACACATTCAAACATCCCTGCTGGTAATAGTGTGAAACTTCTCGGTATCAAAATTGATGATAGACTGAATTGGTCTCAACATGTTGACCAGTTAGGACATAAACTCTCCAGTGTTATATTCTTAATACGGAGATTGAAGAATCTAGTCAATAGTGATGTACTTAGAACATGCTATTTCAGCTTGTTCCACAGTCACATTATGTATGGGATGGTACTATGGGGAAATTCCAGCCATGCGAGTAACATTTTTGTATTGCAGAAAAAAGTTATCAGAGTCATAAGCGGAGCAAAATACAGGGATCATTGTCGTCCGCTCTTCATTAAATTGAAAATTATGCCCATTCCAACCATCTACATATACTCCACTCTACTAGAAATACACAATAATAAAGAAAATTTCGAGACTATCTCTGCAAATCACCCGTACCCAACGAGGACTGGTAATTTGTTGAAAAAACCCAGACACAGACTTGCAGTGACTAGCAAAAACACTTTAAATATCGACATTTATAATAAGTTACCAGAAGAAGTTAGGCTTTTAAATGCTCACAGGTTCAAAACTACGGTTAAACATTTTCTTATAAAACATTGTTTTTACAGTGTGACAGAATATCTCAACATGAACACGAGATTACTGATATTCCCTCCTTTAAGTGTGTTAAATGAAACCATCTCTTAAGACATGCATCTATTTTATTATTTATTTTACTGTATTTGTTATACTCTTGTGATGGTAGCATATTACATTGGATGAAAAAAGTTTGTATTTCGTGCAGAAATTTATTTATAAAATCATAGCAAAGCGCTTTCGACTATCAAGTCATCATCAGTGCGTACCTGTAAGTAAGTGACATTGAAATGAATTTAAGAAATTTTGATAATATGAATTTTGAAAAATTGAAAAAATTACTTACTCGTCAGGTGTACAAGAGCCATACCATAAAAATATCATGTGTCCATAGGACCATGTAACAAGTTAAAACGGGACATCATATGATTAACATTTTAAAAAATCCTTATTCCAGGATTGAGTTTGATAAAAGTTTCAACAGACAGAGTAACACATGTCTGCTGAACTTAGTATACTGTCAAACTAAATGAAATATGAATGAAATTGACATTGTGTCAAAAGTTGACAATGACAATTGGCTTCGAACATGAACTTCTGGAAACACTGATCTATGTTTTGAAAATTGTTGAATGACCAATTAGTCAACAATTTTCAAAACATAGATCAGTGTTTCCAGAAGTTCATGTTCGAAGCCAATTGTCATTGTCAACTTTTGACACAATGTCAATTTCATTCATATTTCATTTAGTTTGACAGTATACTAAGTTCAGCAGACATGTGTTACTCTGTCTGTTGAAACTTTTATCAAACTCAATCCTGGAATAAGGATTTTTTAAAATGTTAATCATATGATGTCCCGTTTTAACTTGTTACATGGTCCTATGGACACATGATATTTTTATGGTATGGCTCTTGTACACCTGACGAGTAAGTAATTTTTTCAATTTTTCAAAATTCATATTATCAAAATTTCTTAAATTCATTTCAATGTCACTTACTTACAGGTACGCACTGATGATGACTTGATAGTCGAAAGCGCTTTGCTATGATTTTATAAATAAATTTCTGCACGAAATACAAACTTTTTTCATCCAATTACATTGGAACGTGCACACAGCTTGACAATTTTCGCATATTACATTGACTCTATTTTATTTATACACAATTTATACTTATATACTGATAGTGTTATCCTGACATTTTAAAATTTTACATTTTTACTTATAGTGCTGTATTGACATTTTAAAATTTTACATTTTCAAATTCTACGTTTCTTTATTTTGTCCCTACTTTTAAGACTTGCTGCAAATGTACGATTGTATGTAACGTGGTCAATAAAGTACTTACTTACTTACTTACATCAAATGGATATTGAAAAAAGGGGGACATTCTCCATGAATACCTCCCAAGAGGTTATCTTGAACGATGGAAAATAGCGACTATAGTTTGTCTTTCAGCGTCTTTCAAAGAATATTTTGCATCAATGCATAATTGACGCATAGAAATGCGATCGAATATAGAAACGACAGCGTCATTCGCCATTATCATTGGACCTCCATATTGCACTTCTGTAGCAGCACATTTGCACATAATAACTGTGTCAAATACAAAACTAACAACTTAAATTATGATTCAAACACAACCCCCAAACCAAACGCGGGCAAAAGCAAACAGGATAGAGGTCCCAGTCGGTAGTAGCAGTGCGCGCTTTCGCGTAGGTTCGGGTCGTTCCGGTAGCGGGGTTTCGCCAAGAAATCATGTTCTTGAGTCAAAAGGAGCATTTTTCACAAGCAGGAGTTCTCTAGGGTAAAGAGTTGGAATGTATTAATGCAAACAAATTCATTTCAAGAGAATTTATGTACAGGAGCAAACAGTTCAATAAGTTTGAAATAAGAGTATATTCATCAATTAGAAATAAATATTCTTTTCAGAAGATGATTCTGTTCAAAAGGATATATATATATTTGATTGAAGACATCCTTTTTATCAGTGCAGATGATTCCACAACAGATTTTATGAATATCCTATCCATACTTTCGAACAAAAATCATCAAATGGATAATAATAACATCATGCACTGCATATAAATCCAGGGTTTTTTTCGTACATCAGATTGTCCCACACAGTCCAAATGAAATTATCGATATTCGTCGCTGTCATTTTCACACTGCATCATTTCTCGGCCATCGCCCATCATCTGCCTCATCACAAAGACACAACCCTTGCGCCAAATATCTTCCTTTTGTGAAATACGTTCCCATAATATTTTTTCTTTCATGAGGTTTGTTCTGGTTCTGAAAAATCTTCAGCGAAACGTCGAGAATATCTCAAAATAATCGTCGGCCTAAAAACCGGGAAAACCTTCATTCATTCAACGATGGCTGCGAAAGCTTCTCACTAAGGTTCATATTCTTTTATTTTTGTTGAACTGCGCATGAACTTGACTTCCCAGGACTTCTTATTTTCTAAACCAAAACAAATCTTTCTTCTTCATCAAAAGACCAGGAGCGGAAGCGGCCTAGTTGTGAAGTTTGTTTAACATATACTTTATACGATTAAGTTTAATACTTACTTTATTTCACATCAGATATTGTATGTAAATTACTCCATCTTATTTTATTCTAAGGTATTATTGTTACACCCACTTTTCTCATCTCAAGAACTGTACCGGGTACACGAACTCGCTCTGAACGTGAATATATCTGGACGTAATATCCTGGACATAATAACTCTGTATGTAGCCGTACACTGTACATAAATCACTACAAATGTCCCTATAAAGAGACAGTAAAACGTTTAATGTAGGATTCAGATACGTTTTGTGATAGACATAGACAGTTTCAATTGTGCATTAAAAACAGAATTTATGGAAGGCAATACAATGGAGATTATTTTATAGCCGGCGGGTTATTATGGTACCAAGAGTCGTTGAGTTCATTGGCGTAACAAATTAAATTTTTCCACAGTTTCAATGAACGATGATCAGCTTGAGGAAATTATTTGGAAAATACTTTGAATGAATGATACTGCCATGACACAATTGTTATGCGATTCATTTCTCATGTAGGTACTCTTATAATAATAATACATTTATTTTTAACATGCCACACCCAATAACAGAAAAAATCAAGGTAGAATATAACTACAAGGTAGGTTTGCATTAAAGATGAAGTTAAATAAAAATAACAATCTTAATAATTCTGGGTACGCTTATAGATCGATAAAGCAAATATCATCGAAATTGATATCACACGACGTTCAATTATCGTTGGATTTTACACTTATTATGCCGTTCAATAATTTATGGAGAGTGGTAATTGCCAAGCAGTCCCGTCTTTCTTGCAAAGATTGAAAGTGAAAAATATTCAGAAGGACTTGATGGGATATCCCTTTTCGGGGTATTAGCCATAACATTAAAAGAACATATATTTGAGACATTTCCTTTGCACAGATTTTATAATGTCTATTGCTTTTTTATATAACGGTGACCAAATGACTGTCATATTCTAGTTTACTGCTGATAAATGTGAGGTACAGTATTTTCAGACTGTAAATATTAGCAAAGTTAGACCAATTTCCCAGTGGCGCAGCCAGGATTTCGGTTGGGGGGGCTGAACATACTATTCATCAGTTACCACATCTTTTTTTTTTTCGTCATCCGAGTGTTATGAATAACAGTAGTAGTTTAGTGGCTTGGGGGGCTGCAGCCCCAAAGCCCCCCTGGCTGCGCCAATGCAATTTCTAACACAGTAACCAAGTAAGTCTACTGTCAAATATTACATACCCAAATCTTTGAAGCTGAAACGTCTTTCAAGAACAAGGTTATTTATTTTGTAGCTGTAGGCAATCGGATATTGTTTTCTCGAGAACGTTGTTTTGTTGATGTTGAGTTTGAGATTATTACGATGTTAAATTATTTTGTAGTAAGGAACAGTCTTGAATACAGGTAACTGGACTGTATATTTCCAAATCGTCAGCGAATAGAAGATGGGTGGCACTTAGTTCGAGTGATAAATCGTTGATAAATAATAAAAATAGAAGTGGACCAAGATTGGAGCCTAGTGGGACTCCTGAGCAAGCTACATACAAACTGGAGTTCTCCTGAGTAAATAAGATTTCAATAGATCGACTAGTGATTCAGAGAAACCAGCTGCTCTTAATTTAGTTAACAATAAGTAATGATCAATGGAGTCAAAGGCCTTTTGGATATCAGTGTAAATGACGTCTACTTGACTGTGAGAGTGCCTCAGATAATACCTGAGCAGGGTAAATTACTGTGTCACCTGATTTCAAAACCGGACAAATTTTGGTTGGTTTCCACAATGTTAGATATGCTAGAATATTTATGCAGTCTTTCATTGCGAATTTTTTTAAGGTTCTTGCGTGTATTCTCTTTTTTATTAATCTTTGAAATTATTTCATGACTTTGAACCAGACATATCATACATTTCAGGAAAATTTGCTTTTCTAAAATTGTATTTAGGGGATTTAAAATTGAAGGAAAAGTTGTTGCTTACAGCTTGTTTTACGCTGAATTCAAAGTTCAGAGCAGGATGGTGGCCTTGATCAGAGGACAGTCATCCCTATTAACTTCAAAACTCGTGTTAGACAAAATATCAAGACAAGAAATCAGTTGTTTTTATTAGGAATATAATTGGGTTGTTTTATGTATCTTCATTGACGATATTGAAGGTGGGAACATATCGCCACATATCACCAATATACATGTCTCAAACATACCATTGAATGTTCCGAAAACATCAAAAAAAGACTCGAAAAGTTACAGTTGGCGGAATATAAATGGAATAAACCAATAGTAAACAATCTTTGAACAATATTTTGCATCCTACAATGTCGATATACGGAAATAAATCATTGAAAATTCCAACATTCAGACTGTTTATACCATGCTTGTTTTTCGCAGCAATAATTGTTCCACCCCCTGTAGAAAGTCCGGTTGCATCGAAATCACGGTCACATCTGTAGACATAGTCGTCGGAAAATAGTTCTGAATTATTCACCTTCTCTGATAGCCACGTCTCACTTACACAAATAATGTGAAATTCATTCAAAAGAACCGCATTAAAAAAAGTTTCCACTTTTGAATTAAGACCTCTACATTTTGATAGTAACGCTATTGGATGTTTCTAATGTAATCCCAGTAACGACAGACAAACTCGAGCAAAAAGTGAAGAATGAATTGTAGCACTCTGAAACTCGGCAAATGGCATATCGACATCATGTATTATTAGAAAAGAAATTGTTTGCCAAAAAATCAAGGGTAGAACCTAAAAAAAATTTCATTAAAAAAAATATATTTTATTCATCAAAAAACGATTTGGATAGGTTGAAAGATAATTCAATTCTCTATAAAAATGAGTTTCAGTAATACCTTATGGAATACGCTCGTTTTCTTGAAAAACGTGGTTAAACGCCGACGTCGCATTTCATGCTAGCGCTAACCCGCCACTGCAAGTTCAGGCAGTGCCGAAAATTAGATTTGTCATAACTTTGCTAAAAATTATAGTAGAAGGAAAAGGAAAAGTGCATATCGTTCCTGAAGACTTCTACTTCTGCTTCTACTGTTATAAACTAATAAAATTTGAAATCAGTGCAATATTAGAAAAATTTTATTTTATTATTTCATAATTTTTTAATTTATGAACTGATTTCGATGAAATTCTGACTAAATATATTTCGAAATATTTTGAATCCAGTGGTGTTGTCAGAATTTTGATAACAGTTCTGAAATTGAAGTAGTGGGTTGATTTATTGACAAAACTTTCAAATGTTATACCCACAAACTTTTTTATTGATGAACGCATTCTTACGAAATTTTTACATTCACCACTTGAAAATGTCGTGAATCCAGTGGGGTCGCCAAATTCTATTTAAAAAAAATCGCTAGTATATGTTTTTTGGATTTTTGACCATGAAAAAAATTCGAAGTAGGCCTTGAAATTTTTATTTTCATTTCGAATTCATGGCACTCAATTAGAATTATTAATGCTCTATCTATTGAATGAAAAAACTTCCGAATCGGATAATAAATAACAGTTTTAGAGAGGTGGCCCGCTTTCAAATGGGTCACTCTGTATACAGTGACCGCCAAAAGTATGTACCATATGAAAAAAAAGTTTATTATTAGAGTATTGGGAAAAAGGTTGTTGGGGAAAGTTTGTGCATGTCCGATAACCTAAAAATCGATTTTGACAAATGTCACGTGATCGCTGGTATGGCGGCAAATTGAAAAAAATTACTATGAATAGGCAAAAAATCGGGTAAAATGGCAAGATATCGAAAAATATTAATTGAAAAAGGTGCTCAGCATTAAATTTTATACACATATACAAAGTTTGAAAAATTAATGTGGGAAAATTGAAAATAGCAATTTATTTTTTATATTTTCCTAGCTGAATAAAAATATCAAATTATTTTCTTATGAATAGCTTGACCATACTGAAATATTTGTTCAAACTTTATTGTTAATTCATAATTCAAAATATCATTCTGTATTGAGTATTTATGGCGACAGCGAAATTCACTCTAGTGAGCTGAAAAATCTGAATGCGGTTGCTGTCAACAATTTTCTGAACTTGTAACAAGATTGACAATTTTTACTTTTTGAAAATAAAAAGTCTATCGATCCTATTAGTATTTTTCACTACACCAGCAGTATTACAATTATTAAACACAAAATTTGGTCCTCACGAGCGGATAGTAGTGAAAAACGCAATTCAATTCAAGAAAGCATCGAAGATAAACGTCGTAGCCGTACCTACAACAAGCCAAAGTCGTCGATTGAAGGCAGCTCAATTGGTTTTTTGTAACGATTATTCAACTGGGAGATTGTGACAAAACCATTGAAAGAAACTATTATTTGTCATAATTGGAGTCAAGAGTTGAGGAAGAAAGTTGGTAGAAGAATCGAGCCATTTAACTCGAGCAAATCAAAGTCAGTAATTTCCTATTATCCTTATGTATTTTTCCCATAGTCGTGAGTTTTTTTGATGCTATTTCAATTTGACTGATCAGTATTGCAATTTATAGTAGACAAAACTTCATTTTGTGTGAGTTTGACAGCCATTTATCAATTTTGATAGCTTTTACTGCATTTTTCACCAAATCTGCGATTTATAATTTGATTTTCGTATAATTTTCAAAGTCAAACTATAGTTACTGCTTTATAAAATGGCTACTGCCAAAAAAGATTTGAAAAAAATGGTAAAAAATCGTGAATCACTGAAATTTAAGCTGAACAACCTTGAAAATTATGTTGATTTGATAATAAAAGGTACAATTACTCCAGGTAGTAGCGAAGTTCAATTGCGCATAGATAACAATTCGAGTTTGATTCAGGAATTTGACAATATTCAAACAAATATTGAACAAGACTGTGATGATGCAGACTTGGTTGACCAATCTAAAGAAAGAGAACCATTTGAACAAAAGTATTATCAAAAAATTGGGTATTTGATGGAATATGTAAGAAAGAAGGTCCTTAAAAATAATATTCCCACCCCAATAGCGGTGCAAGATCCCTTACAAAACTTTTTATTGCCAAAAATAAAATTACCAGTTTTTAACGGTGAGTATGAAAACTGGCTGGAATTCAAAAAGAATTTTATAACAACCATAGATTCGAATAAAAACTTAAACGATGGGCAAAAATATAATTTTTTGAAAGCTGCACTTGAGGGTTATGCAAAAAGGGTAATTGAAGGGTGTGATGAAACTCAGGATTATAAAATGGCTTGGCAAATGCTAAATGATAAATTCAATAGGAAAAAGTTCTTGGTTGATACTCATATCAAGTCTTTATTTAATCTCAATCAAATAAGTAAATGCACTTTCTCCATTTTCAGAAATTTAACTGATGATATGTCAAAACATTTATCAGCATTGGAGGCAATGAAGCTTTCCAAGGATTCCTTATGGGATGTGGTAATTATACATATCATTTACAATAAATTGGACAAAATTACACAAAACAAATGGAAGGAACATCATGTAAGCAATGAATTACCCACACTAGATGAGTTTGTAGAATTTTTGAGAGAAAGAGCAGATATCCTGGAGTCCTTGGAAGAGCCTCATTCCAAAAACGATTTTTATGTACACAAAGGTATAAACAAAGGTATAAAATCTTTCCATCAGCATATCAACTTGTCTCTGAATCAAAATAAATGTAATTTTTGCAAAGGTGATCACACTATTTATACATGCAATGACTTTCTCAAATTGAATATTAACGAAAGGTGGCAAAAGGTAAGACAATTGAAACTCTGTTCTAACTGCCTACGGATTGGACATTCTAAAGATATTTGTAATTCTGGTCCATGTCGAAAATGCAAACGTAAACACAACACATTATTACATTTTGATTCAAACAATGCTGCTACTAATTCTGAGAATCAAAGTGACAATTCCAAACCTAGTTCTCATATGAAACACAATTCTTTGCAATTTTCTTCTAATGAAATAGAGCAAGCGAATATAACGCTAAACCCTATAGAAGAACCTTGTAATTCTTCTAAAGTATTCAATGTTATTGAAACATACCAATCCTCAGTGATGTTGTCAACAGTTACATTCAAAGTAAAGGACAATTATGGTAACTTTCAACATTGCAGGGCGCTTCTAGACTGTGGAGCACAGTCAAATTTAATTACAAAGGAATTTTGTAAGCGACTGAACCTCAAATTGGTTCCAACACAATTATCAATTATTGGTATAAACCAGGTTGTATCGAATATAACTGAAAAAACTTCAATCACCATTTATTCGAAGGTAAATGATTTCAAAACACAGTTATGTTGCTTTGTAACACCTGTTATTTCTGCTAATATACCTTCTCATAAAATCTGTATATCTCAATGTTCAATTCCAGAAAATATACATTTATCAGATCCCCAATTTCACAATCCAGGTGATATTGACATTCTCATAGGGGCTAGCGTTTTTTGGGATTTGATTTTGGATGGCCAAATCAAGCTCAATGGTAAGGGGCCCGTTTTTCAGAATACAAAACTGGGTTGGATTATTGCAGGTAATATTTCAATGCCTTCAAATATTTCAATTTGTAATTTTTCAAAAGACATAATTGTAGAAGATGAACAACTGAAACGTTTTTGGGAAATAAATGAAATTCCAGATATCAATTCTATGTCAAAAGAAGATCTTGAATGTGAGAAATTATTTGCCGAAAATACAACACGAGCAAATAATGGTCAATTTATAGTAAAACTACCATTAAAAAAGTCTTCTAGTCTTTTGGGAGATTCCAAAGAAATTGCTTATCGAAGATTCAAACTATTAGAGAAACGATTCATATCTAATGATAACTATTTCACTCTATATAAAGAATTTATTCATGAATATCTTGACTTAGGTCACATGACAAAGGCAACAAATATTGATTATAACGCACTTCACTATTATTTTCCACATCATGGTATTTTAAAGGAAAGTCTCACAACAAAATTGAGAGTTGTGTTCGATGGGTCATGTAAAACAACTTCAGGATTGTCCTTGAATAATCTTCAATATGTTGGGCCTAAAGTACAAAATAATATTTTTGACATTTTGATTCGATTTCGTTATTTCAAGTATGTAGTTTCTTCGGATGTTTCAAAAATGTATAGGCAAATATTAATGCATGAAGAACATAGACCACTGCAATTAATTCTCTGGAGGGACAGCCCTGAAGATGATATTTCCACTTTTCAATTGAATACAGTTACGTATGGAACTACAGCAGCTCCATATTTGGCTATTAAATGTTTAAAACAATTAGGAATAGAAAGTTTTACATGTTTTCCAGAGGCTTCAAAGACTATTTTGAATGATTTTTATGTTGATGACCTTTTGACAGGTTCAAATGATTTAACTGAATTACAAAATAGATGCAAAACTATTGATGCTATACTAAAATCAGCCAATTTCATATTGCGAAAATGGTATTCCAACAATTCTAAGGTTTTAGAGCATATCGAACATTCTGACATTTCTAATGAGATATTGAATTTGGGTGAATATGAAAGTTCAAAAACATTAGGCATTCAATGGATAGGTAAACATGATTTATTGAAATATAAAATCAATTCTTTTTCATTGAAGAATCACATTACAAAAAGACAAGTATTATCTATAATTGCACAGATATATGATCCATTGGGTCTAGTTAGTCCTGTAATCATTGTATCCAAAATACTAATCCAAAAGTTGTGGTCTATTAAACTTGATTGGGACGATTCAATACCTGAAAATTTATACATTAAATGGCATCAATTTCATAATAATTTACATCAATTAAATGAAATTGAAATTCCCAGGCATGTCATGGGAAATAATTATTCCTTATTAGACATTCATTGCTTCTGTGATTCCAGTAGTTCTGCTTATGCTACTTGTATATATTTACGCGGTATCAATACTGAAGGAAACTACAATGTACAGCTTTTATGTTCCAAAACAAAAGTTGCACCATTGAAAATACTGACCATTCCTAGATTAGAGCTATGTGCTGCTTTATTAGGAGCTCAACTGATTCAACAAGTTCTCAATGCTTTGCCTCGTATATCATTTTTACCTAAATACTTTTGGTCAGATTCACAAATAGTGCTTTGTTGGCTCAAGAAGGAACCTTGTCAGTTACAAGTTTTTGTTGCTAACCGTGTAGCAAAAATTCAATCACTAACAGATACAAATGATTTTACGCGTAGGAGGAAGGCTGAAATTTACGACACTAGATGAAAATGTCAGAAATCCAATTCTTTTGTGTTCAAAACATCCTCTTACTGAATTGATTTTTAGCAATCAGCACATTCAGTTGTTACATGCTGGGCCACAATTGCTATTAGCTACTGTACGCCAGACTTATTGGCCAATAGGTGGAAGGAATTTGGCACGTAAAACTGTAAAGCTCTGTTTAACCTGTTTCAAGTTTCAACCATCCTTGGCTACTTACCCCATGTCAAACTTACCTGATATTCGAGTTAAACCATCCTTACCTTTTCAATTTACTGGAATAGATTATGCCGGTCCGTTTCCATTGAAAAATAAAACAGGCCGAGGTTCTATTTTATTGAAATGTTATATTTGTGTTTTCATTTGCTTTTCGACAAAATCCATCCACTTAGAACTCGTCGGCAATTTGTCAACAGAATGTTTTTTGTCATGTTTGAAACGTTTTATTTCAAGACGAGGGATACCATCAGACATATTTTCTGATAATGGTTCTACTTTTGTGGGCGCAAAAAACGAATTAGCAGAATTAGGACAATTTTTATATGATAATCAAAATTCTATTACTGACTATTCCACAAAAAATAACATTCGTTGGCATTTCATACCGCCATATGCTCCTAATTTCGGAGGTTTGTGGGAGGCAGCAGTAAAAAGCACTAAATTTCATCTTAAACGTATAATGGTAAATAGAAATTTAGTCTACGAAGAATTCAATTCATTGATCGTTCAGATTGAGGGAATCTTAAACTCACGACCACTGTACTCCTTGTCATCCGATCCCAATGATCTCAATCCTATTACCCCATCTCATTTCCTTATTGGCCGTCCCATTACATCCCTTCCCGATACTGACTTTACCATGGTACCCAGCAACAGGTTATCAAGATTTCAAGAAATTCAACAAAAATACCAACAGTTTCGGATAAGGTTCAGCAAAGAATACATATCTCAACTCCATCACCAGTATAAGTGGAAGGATCCAGCCACTCCAATCAAAGTTGGCACATTGGTTTTGATTAGGAACGACCTACAACCACCATGCAAATGGCCATTAGGTCGTATTGTTAGTTTACACCAGTCCAAAGACAAGATTTTCCGTGTAGCAGCGATCCAGACAGCATCCAAAAAGACGATCACTCGATCTGTAAGACATCTGTGTCCGATTCCACTGGAAGAAGATCTTTTCAAATGACTTTTACATTATTAGTGAAAATAACACTTTTTATGCATATACACATTGATCATCATTAATTCTCAATTTTTCTCTTATCTTAATTTTGTTTATTATCTTGAAGGTACCCTTCAAAGGGGGGTGTATGTTCAAACTTTATTGTTAATTCATAATTCAAAATATCATTCTGTATTGAGTATTTATGGCGACAGCGAAATTCACTCTAGTGAGCTGAAAAATCTGAATGCGGTTGCTGTCAACAATTTTCTGAACTTGTAACAAGATTGACAATTTTTACTTTTTGAAAATAAAAAGTCTATCGATCCTATTAGTATTTTTCACTACACCAGCAGTATTACAATTATTAAACAATATTTGTATTTCAATGATGATAACGAAATTTTCTCATTTTCTCCACACCAGAAATCACTTAATTAAAAAAATTGATTTTTTTCAGAACCCTTACTGTTACATTGGTTCGTATCTAACAGTTATATCAGAATTCCACGATTATTGCGATGATAGGAAAATCCAAAAATATTGTGTTTTTCAGATTATAATCAATTTTTGATAATAATCGTGCACGAACGTTTCACTTCGCACATAATCTTAAAAATGGTGCGTCAAATTAAAAAGGCTAGAGTTTTCAACATAGCACGCGAAGTGAAACGCTCTGGCACGATTATCATCGAAACTTGATTATAATCTGGAATACACTATATTTCTGGAGTGTCATATCATCACAATGGTCGTGGAATTCTGATATAAATGTTAGATACGAACCAATGTAACAGTCAGGGTTTTGACAAAATCCATTTTTTTTTGTTTTGGGCTCACTGGTGGGGAAAAAATGAAAAAGTTTTGCCATTATCATTGAAATTTAAATGTTTCTGTATGGTCAAGCTATTCATAATATGATAATTTGATATTTTTATACAGCTAGGAAAATATTTAAAAAAATTGCTATTTTCAATTTTCTCTCATTATCTTTTCAAACGTTGTTTATGTGTATAAAATTTAGTTCTAAGCAACTTTTTCAAATAATTTTTTTTTATATCTTCCCATTTTACCCCACTTTTTGCCTTTTCATAGTAATTTTTTTCAATTTGCCGCCATACCAACGATCACGTGACATGTGTCAAAATCGATTTTTATGCTATCAGACATGCACAAACTTTCTCCAAAAATATTTTTTCCAATACTCTAATAATAAACTTTTTTCCCATATGGTACATACTTTTTGGCGGTCACTGTATATAGCAAATGTAGGATATGAATAAGCGATTATTTTCAACATTTACTGAATAGAATGCCGATTCGAACTACTTGAAAATTGTTGCATATAGTCCAAAGAGGTTATGGGTTGCTGCTTCAGTATAATAATTCCATATTTACTAAATTATTCATGATTTTTGGATCATCCGCAAACATCTCCGTGAAGTGCAACAAAACACATTTTAGGTACTCAAATACTCGCATATTATATTAGCATGAGAAGGTAGGAGTCTTCAGAAACGATATGAGCTTTTCCTTTTCGTTCTCCGATCATTTTTAGCAGAGTTATGACCAATCAAATATTCGGCTCCGCCAGAACTTCCAGCGGCGGGTGAGCGTTAACCTGAAATATGATGTCGGCGTTCAATCACGTTTTCTGAGAAAACGAGCGCATTTCATAAGAAATTACTGGGAATAATTTTTGTGGAAAATTGAATTGTTTTTCACTCAGTTAAGTTGTTTTTCCGATAAATCATATACTTTCCAAGATGACATCAAAAATCTATTTATATATTTTTAAACGAAAAAAAAAAAATGTTCCACACCTGAAATTTTGGTACAACAATTTTTTTTTTCGTGTTTATCATGGTTCCAACTACTAGTATACCAAATTTGGAGATGCTATAATCGATTCTTGTCTCAAAACCCAATCGTACTGGATTAATAGTTTAATCGAATTATTTTTGGACAGCCATTAACGTGCTTGATTCTAATATATTTTCACCCCCTCTTCTTCTTTCGTCTAGGGTTCTTTTCACTTGTCGATCATCGGAAATTACAAACACTTTTCGTCTTTCACTTCGTTTAGTGTGTGTTATGTCAAACCGGTCAGCATCAATATTATCAGAAAGCAAACTACTTTTCCATTTGTGCTACGTAAAATAACCCATCAAGCTTTGAGCTAGTCCATATTTATTGCTCTGGTACAACTGGTTAGACGTGAAAGTCATTGCGCCGATAAATCACAAAAATAGCACCGCTTCTCGGGTTAAAAAGTTAATGGGTTTTCGTTTGTTTTCTGTTTTTCTTAACGCTCTCGGGTATGAAACTAAATTGGTGCAGCCGATTTAAGTAATGCAAGAATATATCGTAAAATGGTTTCGTTCATTGATTTCAAGTGAATCTTTTTTTGTTTTTGGGTGATTACGTTGTTAGAGAGAGAATACGGAAAGATAAAAATCCAAAGTGATTATTTTATTGATAAAATGGCTATAGTCCAATTAAAATCAAGGTAAAAGGTCCTGAAATTGCGAAACGGATGAGACCACTTGTCCCCGACGTATTTTGGGCCGTTGATCACGAAAATGAGGGTTAAAGCTACCGCCAGTGGTTGGAACACCCTTAAAAATGCAAAAAACACCCCTAATTAGGGGTGTTTTTCGAATATTTTCGTTATTTTGCAAATTTAGTCATCCTATTTGTTGTTGGGGGCGGTGATTACGAAAATGAGGGTGAAAACTTGCATTACAGGGTGGAACCACCCCTAAAATTGGGGAAAAAACACCCCGAAATGGGGGTGTTTTTCGACTAAAAGTGTGTTTTTGCCAATTAAGACATCTTATTTGTTGTTTGGGACGCTGATTACGAAAATGATGGTTACAACTTGCCCCAATGCGCGAACCACCCCCAAAATCGCACAAAACACCCCCCCAACAAGGGGTATTTTTCGACTAAAAGTGTTTTTTTTGCCAATTAAGGAGTTTGATACTTGTCATATTTCATATTGATTAATAAAACAAAATTCCATTTGTAGTTTTTGTATTTTGTATTTCATTTTTTACCACAATCCAACGGTTGACAGGGGTGTTTTGAGCAATTTTGGGGGTGCTTCGACCATTGCTGCAAGTTTTGACCACCATTTTCGTAATCAGCGCCCCAAAAAACATATAAGATGTCTTAATTGGCAAAAAACACTTTTAGTCGAAAAATACCCCTTGTTAGGGGTGTTTTGTGCGATTTTGGGGGTGGTTCGAGCATTGGGGCAAGTTGTAACCATCATTTTCGTAATCAGCGCCCCAAAAAACATATAAGATGTCTTAATTGGCAAAAACACACTTTTAGTCGAAAAACACCCCCATTTCGGGGTGTTTTTTCCCCAATTTTAGGGGTGGTTCCACCCTGTAATGCAAGTTTTCACTCTCATTTTCGTAATCACCGCCCCCAACAACAAATAGGATGACTAAATTTGCAAAGTAACGAAAATATTCGAAAAACACCCCTATTTAGGGGTGATTTTTGTATTTTTAAGGGTGTTCCAACCACTGGCGGTAGCTTTAACCCTCATTTTCGTGATCAGCGGCCCAAAATACGTCGGGGACAAGTGGTCTCATCCGTTTCGCAATTTCAGGACCTTTTACCTTGATTTTAATTGGACAGGCTTTCGCGGCCGAAGTTTTCACTATCACCATTTTCATTCGAGTGTAAAAGCCGTCGTATTTTGGAATAGTTGTAAAAACGTTTTTTCGTCGACCTCTACAAAAATTACATTTTACGTACTAATTTCCGGTACCTATCAGAATCACTCCTTTGGTTTTGATGAAGATTTTGGGGTAATAAATAACCAAAAACTACGCTCCTGTTCCAATACCCACGTCTGGTGCAAACAACACGCTCATTTTACAACTTGTTATATAAGTAGCTATTTTACTATACATTTATAGTTATTTATGCAACAAGTTCAAAAAGTAGGTGTTTATTGCACTCGACGTGAAATTGACATGTCGAGTGCAATAAACTCTTTTTGCACGAGTTTCATGCAATATTTTTTCTACGTTCATGCAAAAACCAGAAAATGTTTCATTTAGGTGGCACTAAACTGTAGGAAGACATTGTTTGTTTAAATCTATCTGCTAAAAGTAATTCAAAAACATTTTGTGTAATTCAGATGATATTCGAAGGAAATAATTTTATTTTTAACAAATTGCATTTTCTAGTAATTTCATAGCCCGTTATATAATGAATATGATGAAACATGCAACTATTTAAAACGTAATATAATCTCACAGAAAATGGGCTAAATTTGGCGTCGTTTTGAAAGTTTATGTCTGTCATGATGACAGAACGCTATAGTAGAATGACAGATGAGTGCAATAAAGAGAGAGTTTTTCCACCAAATATAGTTCAATAAAGTTTTGTTTTTTGCATGAACGTAGAAAAAATTACTAAATGAATTATTATTACCATTTCTCATCTGTCATATCTTGTCCTGTCAGGATTCTACATGGAACTGATTCCATTTGAAAGATTACGCACGACGTGCGACGTTACTATGCATTCTACTACTAAACAATGTATTTTTTAAAACTGTGGATTTCCTTACCTTTTATTTGACAGTAGGTGTTTTATCTTTCTAAACAGCTTTTCCTAAGCCATCTTTTCGAAGATTAACAAAAAGAAAGTGCCGTAAATATTTTATTCATGAAAAGGTGGAGCAGGTAAAATCGGAATGAAAAAGTTTTTGCTACACAAAGCAAATGCAAGTGAAAAAGCCAACATACTTTGGGTTTGTTAGCTATTATTCCTATTGGTATAGATAAAAGAAATACGAATACATTTTTATTAATGATTCAGAAATATAGCAGACATTTGTTTTTATTTTATTATGCATCAGATAAAAAAAGTCGGTCTTTCTAGTAGACCAGTCTATATATGAATTAGTCCAAGCACCAGGAGTTTTAACCTAACACTAAAACCTTTGATACAAAAGCAGTACTTTAAGAAAAAAAATTGTTCTGCACGCTAGCAATTCCCGGGAAAACTCGGATAATCGGTATACCATCAATAACTTGCAAGGGATTGAAAATATCGATATAACGTATAGAAAAGAACTTAAAAAATTCCATAAAAAAAAGTATTTACAATTTTTTTTAAAAATTGCTTTCTATGAGAGATAATTAATAATTGATATTTAGCGCGAACAACTCGGGATATTATAAAATTTACCCCGACGCTCGACTGAAATCTCTGTGTCTCCCGTGTTTTTGGTAATGATGTTTGATAAATGAAAAAATGGAATTTTACAAGTTTTTTACGTTTTCCTATCGAATTACCTCGACAAGCTGAATTTGCTCAAAAATTCAGGAGGTCAAATTTGAACAAATCAGACAAAGCATTCATTACCAATTTTATCTTGGGCATAACTGAATCAAGTTTTTCTGTACCTGCTGTTTTTTAGTTCAAAGTATCAAAGAGGGGATTTCTGAAAAAGCGTACCAGTCATTTTATTGCCCAGACCCTGTACTTTCAGAATATGTGTCTAAAATCAACTGATCATCATTTTCTATCTTTCCCGGAAATTTCCCGAACTAAAAAACAACAGGTACAGAAAAACTTGATTTAGTTAGGCCCAAGATAAATTGGGAATGAATGTTATACAGTGACCGCCAAAAAGTATGTACCATATGGGAAAAAAGTTCATTATTAGAGTATTAGAAAAAAGATTCTTGGGAAAAGTTTGTACATGTTCGATGACACATGTCACGTGATCGCTGGTATGGCAGCAAATTGAAAAAAATTACTATGATAAGGCAAAAAGTGGGGTGAAATGGCAAGATATCAAACAAAGTTATTCGAAAGAGTTGCTTAGAATTAAATTTTATACACATATACAAAGTTTGAAAAGATAATGAGAGAAAATTGAAAATAGCAATTTTTTTTTTAATATTTTCCTAGCTTTATAAAAATATGAAATTATAAAATGATATGATTATAAATGATATTATCCTATGAATAGCTTGACCATACTGTGAAACATTTGTATTTCAATGATAATTACACAACTTTCTCATTTTCTCTACACCAGTGAGCACTAAATTTAAAAAATTGGATTTTGTTAAAACCCTGGCTGTTACATTGGTTCGTATCTAACAGTTATATCAGAATTCCACGACCATTGTGATGACATGACACTCCAGAAACATGGTGTTTTCGATGATAATCGTGCCAGAGCGTTTCACTTCGCATGCAATGTTGTAAACTCTAGCCTCTTTAATTTGACGCACTACTTTTAAGATTATGTGCGAAGTGAAACGTTCGTGCACTATTATCATCAAAAATTGATTAAAATCGGAAAAACACGATATTTTTGGATTTCCCTATCATCGCAATAATAGTGGAATTGTGATATAACTGTTAGATATGAACTAATGTAAGAGCAAGGGTTCTGACAAAATTCAATTTTTTCAATTTAGTGCTTTCTGGTGTGGAGAAAATGAGAAAGTTTTGTTATTATCATCGGAATAAAAATATTTCAGTATGGTCAAGCTATTCATAAGAAAATAATTTGATATTTTTCTACAGCTAGAAAAATATTTTAAAAAAATTGCTATTTTCAATATTCTCACATTATTTTCTCAAACTTTGTATATGTGTATAAAATTGAATTCTAAGCAATTTTTTCAAATACCTTTTTTTGATATCTTGCCATTTTATCCCAGTTTTTGCATTTTCATAATAATTTTTCTCAATTTGCCGCCATACCAGCGATCACGTGACATGTGTCAAAATCGATTTTTAGGTTATCGGATATGCACAAACTTTTCCCAAGAATCTTTTTTCCAATACTCTAATAATAAACTTCTTTCCCATATGGTACATACTTTTTGGCGGTCACTGTATATGATTTGCTCAAATTTGACCTACTGAATCTTTGAGCAAACTCAGCTTGTCGAGATAATTCGATAGAAAAACATAAAAAAGTTGTTAAATTAATTGTTTATTTATCAAAGATCATTATTTCACCTGCAAATATCAAATTCAATCACTTCTACCGATACCCACCAGCTATATATTATAATTGCTGAAGAATTTTCCATGAAAATACTGTTGTTTGTGAATCTTCGACCAAAAACAAGGGAGATACAGATATTTTAGTAGAGCTTCGGGGTAAATACGATAACCCGAGTTGTTCGCGCGGAAATATGAAAATATCAGTTATTAGCTCCATTATCTCTCATAGGAAGCAAGTTTCGAAAATACATATAGAGACCTATTTTATGGAGATTTTTACGTTCTACAAGATTGTTTCCATACGTTATATCGAAATTTTCAACCCCTTCCAAGTTATTGATGGAATACCGATTTTCCGATTCTCCCGCGAATTTTCCTTTCAATAATAGGTGCTCGCGTGCAGAACTGTTTTTTTCTTAAGAGGAATCACCAGCGCGTAGTCACGAAAGCCAAATTTCATCATTGCGCCACACATCTCAGGTGTTTGCGGATATATTTTTCAAGATTGATATTGGCGCTAACAAAGCACCTGTCCGTAACAAAACTACGTAGCTGGGAGCGCCAATAAGGTAGATAGCTCCTAATCGTGGTTTCGGTTTTGCGTAAAAACTAATGATTTTATAAAAAAAAAATCTTCTTCTGGTTCTATAATTTCCTTAAGAATGCGGGAACCTACCTATTTTTTTCATTTGTCAAATCATAAAATTTTTGTTCTCTTCAGAATCATCGAAACCAAAAATCAATTAATTTCCCGCATTCTTACTAACAAATTGAATAGTTTGTACCAACAAAATTTTCGCAAAAAATTAAAACTGAACCATTAAAACCGAAACTCGTTTCATCAAAGGTGTTGTTCGCTCTTAAAGTACTCCTCGAAAACTACCCGTGTCTCAAAAATCTCCATTGATTTTATTGTCAGGTTTTAGTCTACAGAGCTTGGACGAAATAGAATGAGTGAAAATTGTCAAGCTGTGTGCACGTTCCAATGTAATTGGATGAAAAAAAGGTTTGTATTTCGTGCAGAAATTTATTTATAAAATCATAGCAAAGCGCTTTCGACTATAAAGTCATCATCAGTGCGTACCTGTAAGTAAGTGACATTGAAATGAATTTAAGAAATGTTGATAATGTGAATTTTGAAAAATTGAAAAATTACTTACTCGTCAGGTGTACAAGAGCCATACCATAAAAATATCATGTGTCCATAGGACCATGTAACAATTTAAAACGGGACATCATATGATTAACATTTAAAAAAATCCTTATTCCAGGATTGAGTTTAATAAAAGTTGCAACAGGCAGAGTAACACATGTCTGCTGAACTTAGTATACTGTCAAACTAAATGAAATATGAATGAAATTGACATTGTGTCAAAAGTTGACAATGTCAACTCTGCCTGTTGCAACTTTTATCAAACTCAATCCTGGAATAAGGATTTTTTAAAATGTTAATCATATGATGTCCCGTTTTAAACTGTTACATGGTCCTATGGACACATGATATTTTTATGGTATGGCTCTTGTACACCTGACGAGTAAGTAATTTTTCAATTTTTCAAAATTCACATTATCAAAATTTCTTAAATTCATTTCAATGTCACTTACTTACAGGTACGCACTGATGATGACTTTATAGTCGAAAGCGCTTTGCTATGATTTTATAAATAAATTTCTGCACGAAATACAAACCTTTTTTTCATCGAAATAGAATGAAGCAATATTGATGCTTATTATGTTGGTCATCTTGAACACTTAAAAGTGTATTTTTCCATGTCACCTCACAAACCAATTTGCTGTTGTAACTCCTGAATGGAACGAAGTACCGTGTAGATAATAACTTCAAAGAAAAAAAAAAGTAAATATCCCACGAAACCAACCTAAGTAAACCTTCTATCTAGTATAGGATTAAAGTGTTCATTAAATATTTAATTTTGTGTAACAGGCAATTAGCCTGTGTTGGGTAAATAAACATGAAGGCAGCAAAGTATAAATTATCAGGTATTATTAATATTTCTTTTTTGGGTAACAAGGGTCTAACCTCGGTTATAAATTAAAACGGAGAAGCAGACCTGTCACAGTGGAAGGCCAGGTATGCTGCTTTCATGTCGTCTTGTGTCTGTTGGCCGTTCAACTGTCGGTGATAGATGTTGTACGGGGCAGGGCGCAGTGGCAGAACTTTGATATATTTGGAGAAGGATCTGCTGCTTTCGATTTAACGCACACCTGCCAAAGTAGTTAGAAGACGACCGGAATAGTTGAGTAGAATGATGTTTCTCCACAACTGCGGAATTTTCCAATTGCTTTCTTTGCTTTTTTAATAATTTCGTCAGGAATTCCAAAATCTTCGTTCATTTTGACTTCTAACTTTGACACATATAAAAATTATTGTGATTTCATGACATTTACGTTAGTCAACATTCACCTAGCAACGATATAATAGTGTCTACTATGATAAAATGGCAAAGTTATTAATTCAAACCGGATTTTTTTAAATACTGATTAGTATTGAGATTGGATTGCAATAACGAACTAGTATGACATAAAAGTTTGTATGTACCGCGGGCATAAACAGATGTGTATACCCTCGGACGACTGACAAACCCTCAGGCCAGAGGTTCGTAAAACGTCGCCCTCAGGGCAAAAACATCTATTTATACCCTTGGTACATAAATAACTATAATGGAGAATGTGCCCCTTTTCAACATGAATACTTCCCAGGAAGTTACGTTGAACGATGGAAAATAGCGACTAAAGTTTGTCTTTTAGTCGTAGATGATTCCAAAACTGATTTTATTAGCATCCTAATCATATTTTCAAACAAAAATCGAAATGAAATTGAGTATTCAATACAATTGAAAAACGTTGAAATTTCTGTAATATCTAACGGAAAACAACTACTTTCCCGGCTAAAGCCACGCTGGACATTGATAGATAGATATTGTGTAATGACCCTAACTGAAAAAAAATCTGAAGGTGATAATTTGCATTTTCATTGAGATAATTGTTTTTCAAGTATCTATAGTTATCATTGAAAATTCATATAAATGTATGAGAAAGGGATAATGTTATTCAAATTAGAACTGACAGAAATCGTTCATTTCATTGACGCAAGGTTCGCTTCTCTCGCATTTAATCCCCAATACAGTTTGGTTGACGAAAATCTATTTCGTTTTGCCAAGCTCATCGGGGAAATAGAAAAAATTGGGAAGCAGGCACTTCAGAAGTAATTTCACACAGCAAGAATGGACAAGATGGCAATGATGGAAATATTTCACACGTTGGAAATTGTTTTTTAACATAAACCTGTCATGGATATTGCATTTTGATTTTTGTTTGGAAATATAAACAGGATGTTGATAAAATCAGTTTGGTCGACGAAAATTTATTTCGCTTTACCAAGCTCATCAGGGAGATTGATAAAATTGGAAAGCAGGGTCTTTAGAAGCATTTATGACTTATGATTAAATGCGAGAGAAGCAAATCTTGCTTCAATGAAATGAACGATTTCTATGAGTGATATTTTTTAATAACATTGGCTCTATATAATATATTTAATGAATTTTTCAATGAAAACTAGAGAAAATAAAAAAAAATCAACTATCTGAATGAAACTGCGAATTTTCACTTTCAGAATTTTTCTTTTCAGTTAGTCTTTTCACAATATATATCAGATGTAGTTCAATGTCCAGCATGGCTTTAGCCGGGAAAGTAGTTGTTTTCTGTTAGATTTTACAATTAAATCACATTTTGATTTTTTTAACTTTCATTGAGAATGTTCCCCTTTTCAATTCAAACATTTATATTTGACATTTATCTCAAGAGATTTTTTTAAATCCGAAAAAGTTTAACAGACGCGAAGCGGAGTGTCCGTGAACCATATGCTATTTTTCATTATTCTAGAATAAAAAAAATCATCGGAAAAATTCCCGAAAATAAATCTCTAAGAAAGTAAACTCAAGTAAAGCTTAATACCAAAATAATCCAATTTATAACTAAATCTTACATATTAAGATACCTAAATACATTTTTTTATTTTATTTTTTTGTCTAATCTAACCAGAACGAACTAAACTTACGTAGATATTTGAGTGCATTTGAACTAACGAGAATACAGAATAACTAAGTGTTTACGCAGTGTTGACAGTGCGTAAAAAAATCTGCTGTGCGTAAAGTAAATTTTTACACACTGTTTATGCATTTTTGAAAAATACAGTATTTTGCATCAAAAATAACTTGGAAGCCATAATACGACGAAAATTCAAATCATAAAACATTAGCATTAATGCTCCTCATTTACCGTTCACGTGCTTATACAAAAAAGGCCAACTTTATGAACTTGTATCATAAATAGCTAATTTAATGTCTTATATTATATTACACACAATGAAACTGAGAACTTGACGTTGTTACCTAGCAACAAACTTTATAGCACGGCGAGTTATTTTCTTGAAGATTTCGCACGCTTCTCAGAGCTTGTAAAAGATTACGAGGCAAATAGGTATAATAAAAAATAATATTCGTTATTACTATTTTCATACTGAATACTTATCTTGGCGGATGAACAGAGAAGCATTCGAAAATGAGATTATTTTTGAGTACCCTAATTATTGAACATGAACCAATCATCCCATTCGTCCCTCCAGCAAATTTGAATTACGTCAGCCTCAAAAAGGTAATAACGCTCGACTCCATATGTATTTATTCGAATGATTTAAATCTCTCGTTAAGCCCCAGCATGGTAATAACAGAAGAGGCAGAAAACAAGACAGCTCACAATTAACGATGTAAAAAAAATAAGTGTTTAAGCACTGCCATAAAATCCGGAGTCATCGTTGCGAAAGTTAATCATCCTTAGAATATATTTCTTTAATACTACGGGGAAATTAGGAATACTAAAAGAAATTGTTTGGAAACGGATTTTTTCGTTAAGGAATCAAATGGAAACAAATCTGAAACTTTCAACTTATGACAAAGTTCAAAATTACCTATTTCATCATTATGTTATAACGATAACGTGAATCCATCTACATAATATAATGTATTTGGCGATGATAAAAATAATATATTATTTTGATTTTTGTTCGAAAATATGAATAGGATATTCATAAAATGTGTTGTGGTATTCTCCATCGTTCAAGATAACCTCTTGGGAGGTATTCATGTTGAAAAAGGGGACATTCTCCATGAAATTTGAAAAATGTGATTTATTTGTAATATCTAACAGAAAACAACTGCTTCCACGACTAAAGCCACGCTGGACATTGAACTACATCTGATAGATATTGTGAAAAGACTCTAACTGAAAAGAAAAAATCTGAAAGTGAAAATTCGCATTTTCATTCAGATAGTTGATTTTTTTAATTTTCTCTAGATTTCATTGCAAATTCATTAAATAAATTAGATAAGGAGAATGCTATTGAAAAATATCACAGAAATCGTTCATTTCATTGAAGCAAGGTTCGCTTCTCTCACTTTTAATCCCCAATACATTTTGGTCAACGAAAATCTATTTCGCTTTGCCAAGCTCATCAGGGAGATTGATAAAATTGAAAAGCAGGCTCTTCAGAAGCAATTATACACGTCAAGGATAGACCTGTCATGGGTATAGCATTTTGATTTTTGTTCGAAAATATGAATACGATATTCGCATAAAATATGTTGTGGAATCATCTGCGGCTGAAAGACAAACTTTAGTCGCTATTTTCCATCGTTCAAGATAACCTTTGGAGGTATTCATGTTGAAAAGGGAAACATTCACCGTGAAAAATGTGATTTATTTGTAATGACACTAAGGTAAAAAACGATTAAAATTTCCAAAAAAATTTATTGTCTTTGCGACATGTTTCGATACACAGTATCTTTTTCAAGCGAATGTAGTACATTAAACTATTCTTCATTGAAATTACTTAAATACCTGTTTTTACCCATTAACATAATTAGGGACTACCAATAATTATCGCTAATACCTAGACTCATACAACTTATAAAATTGACATAACAATGGACCTACCTGGAAATCTCAAAACATAGCTACTACTTAATTGAATAAATTTAACAAAGGGGAACCGTTCAGGTCCAGTTGATCATTCAATAAACAAGATGAATTTTTCAATTTATTAATTTCTAAGAATTCTAAATAATTAAGCCTAATGCCCTTATTTTCCACATGAAGAATTTCGAAGTTTTCATCGAAGTCATGGCCTTCCTCCAAAATATGATTGGCATATGATGAGTGTGCTTTATTGTTTATATAATTCATACGGTGTTCACGTATGCGGCTTTTAAATGGTCTACCTGTTTGGCCGATATATACTTTGGAGCAAGATCCACAATTCAATTTATAAACTCCTGATTTTTCAGATTTCTGCGTTTTATCTCTGTTATTCTTGATAAACCTTCCCAGTGTGTTATCTGTTTTATATGCTACTCTTAAGTTTTGCTTATGCAAAAATAAAAAAGATACTGTGTATCGGAACATGTCGCAAATACAATGAATTTTGTGGACATTTTAATCGTTTTTTACCTTAGTGTCATAACTATGGATTTCCATCAAGTAACGGCCACGTCAATCAAAAAAAAAAAAATTATTTGCAATGTCTAGATAAAATTAAAAAATCAACTATCTGAATGAACATGCGAATTTTCACTTTCAGATTTTTTCTTTTCTATTCAGTTAGAGTCTTATATCTATCAGATGTAGTTCAATGTCCAGCGTGGCTTTAGCCGAGGAAGTAATTGTTTTCTGTTTGATATTACAAATAAATTACATTCTACATACTATATTAAAAAAAAACTCGTCGTTGGTACTTCGCTCACAAACTCGCTGAAAATCCACAGAAAAGTAGATAATCTCTCTACATTCTATAGATATTTTCATGAAAGAAAATCTTTTGGAACACTATTGACTGCCTCACTTTCTTTTCTATCGGTACGACGATGTTCTCAGACTATTACTGCTCTTTTAGCGATTACTGATGATATTTTCAGGGCCATAGATGACGGCAAACTAACCTGTCTGGTTTTGCTCGATTACAGCAAAGCTTTCGACACATTGGACCATGAAATACTCTGTAAAAAACTTAAATTCTTTGGATTTTCGAATAGCGCAGTACGCTAAAGGTGTACCTCAGGGATCTATATTGGGTTCACTTCTTTTCAGTATATATATTTTTCTTCAGCATATAAATGAAGAAGAGATAGAACATGTGATAAGACATAAATTGAAAAATAAACATTCCTCTGGAAGATGATGGTATATGTGCATATGTTATAAAACGTATTTCCACTCAAATCACAAAACCTCTATGTCATATCATAAATTGGTCTTTTCAGGATGGAATTTTTCCAAGCAGACTGAAAATGTCACTTATAACACCTATTTTCAAAAAAGGCACTCATCATAATATGGAAAATTACAGACCAGTATCTCAGCCTCCTGTAATATCGAAAATTTTTGAATATATAATGCTAAATTCTTTGATGGGATTCCTGATGAAGAATAATATATTTAACCGAAACCAACATGGATTCCATGAAGGTCGTTCAACGATGACTGCTATATTATATTCTCTCTATGAAAAAATGTTGGCAGGTGTGGAAGCAAATGAAATTACTACCGCTGTATTCTGTGATATGAGTCGAGCTTTTGACTGCGTGCAACATGAGCTTTTATTGCAAAAACTATATAATTTTGGAGATTAGAGGAAAAACTCATGATTGGTTCGAATCGTATCTCCGAAATCGTACTCAGAGTGTCAAAATAAATCATAGAATAGAAAATGTTCAAAATCATTTCGTATCGAAAATTATGCCCAACGAAATTGGAGTACCCCAGGGCTCTGTTCTGGGTCCGGTTTTGTTTGTGCTTTATATTAATGAGTTGCCTGTTATTTCACCAAAAGCCTTCTCGTGTTTGTATGCTGACGACACAACGCTTTTGTTTCGTGAAAGAAATGAATGTATTCTACAGGATACAATCAACTCCACTCTCCAGAGTCTTTATGACTGGTTATCCAGCCATTCTTTGTTCCTTAACCCATGCAAAACTCAATATATGTCTTTTCAAAATCATCATCGTAATAGTACCACCGAAATAGATATAAATATAAATAATAAATCAGAGGAACAATCAACCTGTGTTAAATTTTTAGGAATAGATTTTGATTCTAATCTCTCATTCACCACTCATTGTATAAATCTGATGAAGAATCTGAATAGCAAGTGTTATCAAATTAGAGTTTTGAGAAATGTTCTGGATAAACAAGCATTACTTTTATTTTATTATGGTCAAATTCAGTCAAGATTGATATATGGTATTTTAATTTGGGACACCTCGTCTTCCATGAAAGATATTTTCATAACACAAAAAAGAATATTACGAAACATTGCTAATGTATCAACAAGAACTTCATGTCGAAGACTATTCAGAGAGTATAATATTCTTACAGTTTATGGCCTATTGATCGTTGAAATATTGATGTATATACACAAAAATCGAGACATGTTCATGAAAAATTAATCGGTACATCATTACAATACAAGAATAAAAAACGATCTACCATATTCCAAGACATCGTATATCATTGTGCCAAAAATCATACCAGATAATGGGCCTTAGACTGTATAATATATTACCTAATGATTATAAAAGATTCACCAAGTTGGACCATTTCAAAAATAATATCAAGGTGCTTATGTTAAAAATAAGTCCTTACAATATTGATGAGTTCACTAATTATTTTTAATAGAGTCGTTTCGTTGTGTCTTTGAATATTTTAATGTACTTGAACGTGCAATATATATGTGTATATATGTTAATGTATTGTATGACTTTTTCCATGTTAATGTATTTTAAACATTTTAATTGTGGAAATGAATGTATTATTATTATCATTATATTATGTGTGTGTATATATTAGTATAAGTGTATGTTTTTGTTTGTATATATTACGTTTTGAATTTGTGAAAGTGACAAATTTGTATATATATTTTTACTTACTTATATGAGTTTTTTTCGTGACTTGTCCCATAACTTGTAAAAGTTCTTTTAAATGGACCAATAAAATCTATCTATCTATCTATATATATTTCTGACTTCCACCGCTCTTGTATTGAATCTACTGTACACCATTACGCAGACGATACCCAAATAAATTTCTCGTGCCATTGTGGTACCCTTCAAGAAGCTCAGATTACTATCAATAACGACCTTCAGTCATTATCCGATATTTCTTCCGCTCATAAGCTGAAACTGAATCCAAAAAAATCGGTAGCCATGTTATTTGGGCCACAGAAAATGAGAGAATCTGCCCTGATATCATTCGAGATATATATTGGAAACAACAAACTGCCTATGGCTAATGAGTGTAAGAATTTAGGACTATACTTTGATCCAGAACTGAGATTTACCAAGCATGTTAGTTACCTATGTCGAAGTTCTTATAACACGTTGCGACAGTTATACCCAAATAGAGACATTCTTTCCACACAACTTAAAATGAAACTTTGTGAATCGCTGATTTTTTCAAAAATTTCATATGGAGATTGCATCTATGGCCCCGCCTTGTTACAGTCTGATCCCCATCGCCTGCAGCGGATGCAGAATTCCTGTCTTCGCCTATGTTATGGAATCCGTAAGTTTGATCACATATCAACAAAAATGAAACAATCCGATTGGTTGAGACTAGAAAAACTCAGAAATTTGCATTTACTAACGAACGTACATTAAATTTTAGTTTCCCGAAAACCTGATTATCTTTTTAATAGACTGGCATCATTTTCCAATATAAACAGATTTGTGACACGCAACAGTAAAATCCTCGTTATTCCCAAACATCGCACTTCAATATTCACTCGAAGCTTCTCGTATATCGCACCAAAATATTGCTATTCGCTACCCAGTGAATTTAGGTCTAACTATTTGCTTAACTTCAAGAAGAAATTGAAACGACCTCTGGCCTGATTGATTATGTATTTTCTATTTTCCTTTTCTTTTCACCAATATGTTTCAGTTTGAAAAGGTATCAATTCACTAATAATAGATTTATATAACGCATTTCCATTTCAGAAACCCCCCTGAAAAAAAGTATCACTAACTTATCCATTCTCCGACATGGTGGAGTTTAGTTGAAACACGATTAAATACAGTAATTCGAGCACCTTGCTCTCGTTCGTGAAAAAACAATTAGAGTTGATAATATACGATGTGCTTAACACCTTTCCCAAAAACACCTGCGATGGTTTTATCTTTTTAATATCGGGAAAGTTGTATTGCCTTATTTAAAATGTATTACGTGGCTTATCTAAAAGATATTTTATTACGAGAATTTATTAACTAGATGTATAATTCCAAATATACATGGTGATTCGGAGGTACCTAATATATACAGTGTGTCTCACTCTTCATGGAAACACCCCCGTATCTTCAGTAATAATTGAGGTAGAATGATGAAACTCTCAGGACAGATGAAAATGGTCAAAATACACCTACCACCTTAATTGGGTTGGCCTAATTCGTATACACTGCCCACCACTCGCGATGGAACAACCCATTTTTACGGTAAAACATACTAGGGGGCAAAAGAGGCTTGAAATTCTTCCAGATTCGTGATCAGGACCACCAACTCTCTACAGATACACTTTTTTGATGAGTCTAAATCTTGCATGAAGTTGATCTGATTGACATACACTGCTCGCCAGTGGCGATGAACCTAGTCAGACAATATAGGCTCAACGAATTCGGAATCAGGACACCAATTTTACCAACAATACATATTTTCTAAGATAATACCACAAGAGTTTTTTATTGTATCGGACAAACTTTCATTTGCACGAAAACTTGGTTGCTTTGGTAATTGACGAGAACAAATAACATTAGATAAATCACTCGGTGGAGTGCAAAATGAAAGTTTGTCCGATAAAATAAAAACCTCTTGTGGTATTACCCTCGAAAATATGTATTGTTGGTGAAATTGGTGTCCTGATTCCGAATCCGTCCTATATTGTCCCCTAATATATTTTTTCGTAAAACTGGATAGGTTCATCGCCTCTGGCGAACTATGTGTGTCACTCAGATCAACTTCATGCAAGATTTATACTTATCGCTGGTATATCTAACGCTCCTGGAATTTACAGAGTTCTACTTCAATAACTACGGAAATTACGAGGGCGTTTCCATGAGAAGTGAGACAAATTCGGATTTTTCAGAACTGAAATTTTTTCAGGAAAAAATTTATCTGTAGTGAGTTGGTGGTTCTGATCACGAATCTGAAAGAATTTCGAGCCTATTTCGCCCCCTAGTATGTTTAACAGTAAAAATGGGTTGTTCCATCGCGAGCGGTGGGCAGTGTATATCACTTAGGCCAACCCAATTGGGGGTAGGTGCATTTTGACCATTTTCATCTGTCCTGAGAGTTTCATCATTCTTCCTCAATTATTACGGAAGATACGGGGGTATTTCTATGAGAAGTGAGATACACTGTACATATTTCGTGGTGTTCGGGTATGAGTTTGAGATGTTCCACATGTTCCATACAGGCAGATTATAATACACGTTACAATTACTTTTTTATTGAGACATTGATGAAAGGAATATTTGAATACAAACCTATTTAGACTAATTTTGTTTGCAGACCTTCGATATTTTTTTCGTCCCAAACATTGGCCATGATACCTTAAGTATTTCGGAGTTATCTTGACGATTCGAAACCTATATCAGCATATATTATTAATCAACCAGGTGGCTGTATTTCAAAATTCGTTCTATCAGTCATCCGGCTGCACACAAACGAGCACCCCTCGTTGAACTATTCTTCCTAGTGAACAGTAAAAATACCCCGGAAAAAAAACCGGAAAGAAAACGCTCAAACAAAAACGAAAAAAAAAGAGGAAAAACCCACGAAAAAAAAAACAGGAAATAATTACTCCTTATTCCTACGCATTTTTTTGTTTTTTTTTTCCTATGGTTTTTATTTTCGTTTTTTTTTCTAGATTTATTTCGAATGGTGTTCCATATTTTTTTGAAATAAGACTCTTTATAATCGTCACCATACTTCCTCCTCATCCAGTCCTGAAAAATGTTGGGTGTTTTCAATATCTATGAGTGATATTTTCCCAAAATGATTCATGATTCAACACACAAAAACCGACAAAAATTGTCCGACAAAAAAAACGGTTGCTATCAAAACTTTACAATCTATCAAATTTTTTTCACTAATCAAATTCTGCATGGTTTGGAAAAAACGGCATTATATTGAAAATAAAAGCCGAAAAAAAATATTAAACTGCATTTTGTCGAACAGAAATTTACATTGATTGTTGAATGAGAGTTTGCTATTGGTCGAAATATCAATGAATAAAATAGTCATGGGAATCAGGCCATTTCCATATTTTCATCGTAGGTCATATTCGTGGTAATAAAATGAAAAAAACCTGTTTTGATTTAAAATGTAGATCTTTATGAATACTACACAGCTTAATAATTTTGTTCTTTTTTATATATTCTGCTGCTGAAACTAAGGCACACTGTATAAAATACGTATAAAATACTGATAAGATAATCCTCCCTAATACTGGCTTTATGAATTTATAACCACAGATGTCAAATTAGTGATTATTACAGTTATACACAGGAAGATAAGGAAACAAAACATGAAACTAGATAATAAAATTCGAACGATTTGAATTTTAACAATGTTGATAACTTAGGAGATGGTTTATGTAATAATTTCATCAAGATTATATAAAATTACATTGAGACCCCCTCACAAAACTTGTAATACATATATTTTATTCTTGTCAGATATACGGGGTGTTTGGTGGAACAATATTAACTGAATTATCTCGGTCCAAAGTATGATGGATTTCAAGTTATTTAAGAAGATTATTGAGAAAATTTCGATTTTCTTGCAAAAATTTACCATTAATCTCAATCACTCATTTTGCTATCACGTCAATCAATATTTTTTATGAAAATTTAAATAACATTCTTTCAAAAAACAAAAACAATTGAAAGAAATTCGAAATGATACAAAAATATGAGCCTAGAGACATACAGAAGTTATAATTCTCAAGTTTGTTGATTTTTTTTTTCATTGAAAATAAATAATTTTAGCATTCAAATTTATTGTAAAAACTTTTAGTTTTTATGCCCTTTCAAATGATAGTGCAAGTGATAGATATTAATATTTACTACTACGTATTTAAATGTCTTGCTCGAAATGTCCTCCCTGATGTTTTATACATGATCCTAATCTATTTCTCATCTCTACCGTTGTAATTTTTAATTTCATTCCAACCTTCAGTATATCGGATGCACTATTGATTTTTCGAATCAGATGGGCTTTGGATTTCTACATCGTGGACTGAAACCTAACACGCCCCAAGCATAAAAATCAAGGGCAGTCAGGTCTGGTGAACTTGCTGGCCAAAGAATAGGACTACGTCTTCCAATCCCAGTATTCGGAAAATGGTAGTCAACATTCTTCGTTGTTTTTGGTGTTGTTATTGTTAATATTGTTATTTTTGTCAACCGGTTGCATCTTTCGAGAGACGTGACAAGACGTGATGCCATTCCAACAATGTAACTCGATGACACAAACAGCAGTACCAATACGAACAAATTAGACAAGACTTGCCAAGTCAACAAATGAGGTTACTGCAATATTCATCGCATGGGGATATGAGAGCGAGTGAAAAGGATTGTGGTCACCGTTTCCTTGTCGTTCACTTCTGATTTATAACTTAAATAGATGGTATAATATTTCAGATTGGGTCATTTAATCCTAGAGGGCCTTCGTTTGACGCACACATAGGGTCACTGAATTTAGAAGGCCGTCCGTTCTTACTTTCTTAGTGTTCTGTGTTCTGTTCTTACTTTTTACCGGCACGGACTTCTAGATTCAGATTCAGTGAGCCTACTCAAACCATTATTTAAAGGAAGAGAATGAAGAGAATATTTCTCGTTTGCAAACATTGAACCCTACCTAGCAACCTAACGCCCCTCGCCAACCTAACTGCAAACATGTGGTGGAGAATGGAGTGGATTATTCAAAGTCAAAATACCTAGAACTGGAAAAACGTGTTTATGTACTAATGACTGCCTAGTTGCCATGTTGCCACATGATCGAGCTTGGACAAATCGCGTCCGGTTGCGCCATATCTTGACATAAAATTGATCGAATTTATGAATATATGGGAATTAACGTTTTTATATATTTGTATTGCTTGGAAAGTATATATATTGTATTTTATCGAAAATAAATATATCGGAAAGCAAAATGAAAATATTTGCTACAACTAATAAATATATTGACACAAAATTAAATATATTTGTAAAAACACTTTTTACCCGAACGGCACCTCATATGAAATTACCTATATAATTTTCAATATATAATTCAAGAAATGAGTCGAGTAGTGTTCATATCGGAAACAAGACAACGTTTACCGTGTGATATAGCATATAGAAAATTGGTTGCGAAATGAGAAAAACGTAACAAGAAGTGAATACATGACAAAAAACACTTACCAAGCATTAGCAGCCATACCAAAATAGTACAACAGCAGGAATACGAATGCGCAGTTGACGTTTGACAATCCATCTTCAGGCGATTTTGGACAAGAGTTTGACGTTCTTCCTGCGAACATCCTTAACGCCCAGCCTATGCTGACTAAGACGTAGCAAAGAGCAAGGCTTATTAAGGGGCGGGCTTTCACACGCCCTCCTCCGATGACTAAGGTCAGGACTGATCCCAAGCTCATAACAAGACAGATAAGAGCCCAGACAGTCACCCAAACCTAGAAAAAAAAAGCGAAAAATTTGTTAGCGTTGTATTTATAACAAAAGTTGAGATAGCAGTAACTGACATTTTTGATAAATTAAAACAAAATTTCAATAGAAACATCTTGAACATAATTCAGGCCACTTGATAACTCTCTTGCACCAGGCCATATCATCCAAACTTAGATGCGAATATACCATATAGCATAATATATGCTGAGTAAAGCCACGTTTATCTAAACTGGATTTCAACTGCTTTATGCTTTATTCGAATTAGTACAAATATGTTTTTCCCAGACCATTTGTACTGCATTTGGAATATTCCGTCTGAAGTGAAAATGAACACTAATTGATTTCGTAGCATTTCGTAGTAGCAAAAATTGTACCAAAGCCTTCCATTATATGTTGGGGCCATATGAAGGAAAACATGGCAACATACCATCGTAACTACGCCACTGATTTACGAAAATTAAAAATTTTAACTTTAAATTAACACGTTGATAAACCTAGATTGGTGTATCGAGTTTGATATTTTTTCTTTCAGGAGTTATGAAGAAAAAAATTAAATTAAAATTTTATTCGTATTTTTGACACCCTGTATCTCAGAGGGGATGCATTTCAGGACATACCTTGATATAGGAACTTTTCACTTCGAAATGAAGTGAGAAATCTGTAGTCGTAGTTTGTCGGTCTTATTCTGGCTCACCCTGTATATAGGATTGTTTCCAATTCAATATATTTCGTTTAAAAATATATAAATAGATTGTGGCTCTAATCTTGGAAAGGATATGATTTATCGAAAAAACAACTCAACAGGGTGAAAAACAATTTGGTCATAACTCTGCTAAAAATGATCGCAGAAGGAAAAGGAAAAGTTCATATCATTTCTGAAAACTCCTACTTTTTCATTCAAATATAATATGCGAGTATTTGAGTACCTAAAATGTGTTTTGTCGCACTTCACGGAGATGTTTGCGGATGATCCGAAAATCATGAATACTTTAGTAAATGTGGAATTATTATACTGAAGCAGCAACCCATACCCTCTTTGGACTATATGCATCAATTTCAAAGTAGTGTGACAGATCCCACTTATACATGCCAAAAAAAAATTTGTTGTACTCCTGCCTCATTTTCAACTTACCCATAAAATATCCATGACTTTCGGATCCTCCGTAAATATCGTAGAAGTGTTATGTGAAGTGGGACAAAACACATTTTAGGTACTGAGATATATGTTATATTTGCATGAGGAAGTAGAAGTCTTCAGGAACGATACGCACTTTTTCTTTTCCTTCTACTATAATTTTTAGCAAAGTTATGACATTATATATTACTGAAAATCATTCTTGTGGAGAATTAATCTCTCAACCTATAGAAATCGTCTTTTGATAAATCTTATATTTTCTGAATAACAACAAACAAAAATTATATTTTTTTTTAATGAAAAATTTTGCAGGTTCCTCCCCTGATTTTTTTGGTAAACGATTCATCCTTCACTTTTTGCTCGAGTTTATCTGTCGTTACTGGATTAGATGGCCTTCACAATTTCTTTGAGTGATTTTTGTGTTTCAACACAAAAATTTGTGAAAACCAACGACAACGGTTTTATAAATTAAACAACCGGTTGCTATCAAAACTTTACAATCCTTCAAACTTTTTTCACATTTCAAAATTCGTATGTTTACAAAAATATGGCAAAAAGTTGCTAGACCGAATTTTGTTGATGAGAAAGTTGGATTTTTTGTTGAATGAGAGTATGCTATTGGCAGAAATATCAATAAATGAAATAGTCACTGACACGTAGGTACAAAATAGTCAAAATATTCTCAGAAACTGTTATTTATATTTATTCTATTTAAAAGAAAAAATATGGAAATTTTGGAAAAACTCATTCTGGCAATTTTGAGAAGATTCCACAGAGAACGAAGAACAACTTAACAAATGACACTAAGGTAAAAAACGATTGAAATTACCACAAAATGTATTGTCTTTGCGACATGTTTCGATACACAGTATTTTTTTCAAGCGAATGTAGTTTATTAAACTATTCTTCATTGTGTAGTCCCTAATTATGTTATAATGGGTAAGAAAGGTATTTGAGTAATTTTGATGAATGGATTTCAAGTAACGGCCACGTCAATCAAAAAAAAAAACTTAACAAATAACGAAGAAGAAAATATTCAGGGGTAAATAATAATGGGTAAACAAAAATGGGTAGGTATGTACATAAATTTCAATAAATCATAGTCTCAAGTTGTAGAAAATTGTCCTCATTTTCTGACAATATTTACTCATCTCCATATCCTCTCCTATGAAATGGTATTATTGCTTTGGATTCAAACTGCTTTCAGGTAGGTAAATTTTGAACCCACCTCATCTTATCATTTATCTCTATCAAAGTTTAATGTTCGAGTTAAGGCAAATTGATAGATGGGCAATAAAACTGACTCCTAAACCAATAAAACAAAAATATTAGTCAGTTTACCTGCTAGTTGAGAAAATTATAGCCTTGAAGGAAACTAGAAAAATAATGTGGGGATCCCGTTGCTTCTTCTATCGTCTCTCTGTATACGTAGTATCTTATTAGTATTAACAATTCATAACGTTAATAAAATGTTAATCTTTACGACCGATGAATATAAAGCGTCGGTTTTTTTATTCCGGCAATTTTGTTTTCATAAACATACAGTTATGGAATAACAAGCGGAACAATAAGGTTCTCGATGTATGTAAATGTATTTCAATGCGGCAGCCGGTAGCTTTCTTCAAAGTAGGAAATTAGTAACGAGTATTAAAATTATTCTTGGCGAATATTAAAACAAGTTGTTCCACAAATTACTTTCGGAAAAACAATAGAAAATTATTGCAGTAAAATAAAATAGAGAGAAACAGTAATTATGCCGATTATTATTTATCTAATCTGATCTAATAAATTTAAACGAGCAATTCTTGTATAAGTTGTATATATTTCTGCTATCTCGGAAACGCTCTAACCGAGGGGGAAACTACTCTTTCATTAGGTGTACATCATAACAATTTCATTAATTCATTATTAATTTTAAATAAATTCATTATTCCAAATGTCGAAAACTCGCCAGAAATTATTTTTGCGCAAAAAAAAACATTTGAGATCATTTTTAGTTCTATTGTTATTCACTTACATTATATAATTATTAATAAAAATATTTTCATTTGTTTTTGAAAACTGATTTAGAGCTGACCACCTTGAGAACGGTTAGAGATAGACGAATTCTGCGAACTCCAATCGATTCAGAATGGCCGAATTAGTATATACTGAGAATTCGAACGAAAAAAATCTACGGACAAAAAAGTCGAGTATATCATGATAAATAATTTTTTGAACTTTTTCAAATTTCAAATTTTTATCCCCGAACGTATTTCGACGTTCGGACCATTTGAAAACTAATTCAGAGCTTACCAACTCGAGAACGGTTAGAGATAGGCAAAATCTGCGAACGCCAATCGATTCAGAATGGTCGAATTAGTATGTAGGTATTGTGAATTTCGAGTCAATCGAAATAAATTAAAAATTACTCGAAAAAGTTGCAAGGGGTTCACCCCTAAAAATCATTAAAAGTACCAAGTTGTCACATCGACTTGAAATTCGCACTGTTTACGTAAAATTTCATGATCATTCCAAAAATGTATGATTTTCTATGCTCAGATATAAGATTTAGCCGGAAAAGGTGTTTAAGATAAAACATTAAATTTTTCTGAGATTTTTTATTTTTCATTTTTCGAATTTGAAATTTTTGTCCTCGGACGTATTTTGACGTGCTGATTCCGAATCTTTTAACAATAATGTCGAAAACTCATCAGAAATATTTTTGACGGCAAAAAAACCATAAAAAAACTGATTTAGAGCTGACCAACTCGAGAACGGTTAGAGATGGACAAATTCTGCGACAGCCAATCGATTCAGAATGATCGAATTAGTATGTATCGAAAGAAATTAAAAATTACTCGAAAAAGTTGCAAGGGGCCAAAAAAAACATTTGAAAACAGATTCAGAGCTGAGCAACTCGAGAACGGTTAAAAATCATCAAAAATACCAAGTCGTCACATCGACTTGAAATTCGCACTGTATACGTAAATTTTTTTGCTCATTCCAAAAATGAATGATTTCATATGCTCAGATATAAGATTTAGGCGGAAAAAGGTGTTTAAGATGAAAAATAAAATTTTCTGAGATTTTTATTTCTCATTTTTTGAATTTCAAATTTTTGTCCTCAAAAGTAATTTTACGTGCTGATTCTGAATATTTTAACAATAATGTCGAAAACTCATCATAAAAATTTTTGGCGGCAAAAAACATCTAAAAACAGATTCAGAGCTGACCAACTCGAGAACGGTTAAAAATCATCAAAAATACCAAATTGTCACATCGACTTGAAATTCGCACTGTATACGTAAATTTTTATGCTCATTCCAAAAATGAATGATTTCATATGCTCAGATATAAGATTTAGGCGGAAAAAGGTGTTTAAGATGAAAAATAAAATTTTCTGAGATTTTTATTTCTCATTTTCAGTGGTTAAAATCGAGAATTGAAACGAGAAAATGAGTCAGCAAAATATATTAATAATAATAATAATATATAATAATAAATTATCTGATGGTCTATATATGCAGGATATGAATAAGCGATTATTTTCAACATTTACTGAAGAGAATGCCGGTTTTATGGGTAAGTTGAAAATGAGGCAGGAGTAAAACAAAGCTTTTTTTCGCAGGTATAAGTGTGGACCTGTCACATTACTTTAAAATTGTTGCATATAGTCCAAAGAGGGTATGGGTTGCTGCTTCAGTATAATAATTCCATATTTACTAAATTATTCATTTTCGGATCATCCGCAAACATTTCCGTGAAGTAAGACAAAACACATTTTAGGAACTCAAATACTCGTATATTATATTTGCATGAGAAGGCAGGAGTCTTCAGAAATTACTAGGAATCATTTTTGTGGAGAATTGAATTGTCTTTCACCTTTTTGAGTTGTTTTTTCGATAAATCATATACTTTTCAAGATTGTAATCTATCAAAAATCTATTTATATATTTTTAAATGAAAATAAAATATATATTCCACCCCTGGAATTTCGGTAAACATTTTTTTTTTCGTGTTTATTATGGTTCCAACAACTAGCATACCAAGTTTGGTGGTGATACAGTCGATCCTCGTCTCAAAACCCAATCGTACTGGATTATCTTGTTAAATTAAGCTGTCGAAAGGTTTGCTGTATAGAGTAGAGAGCTTTGAAAGGGGGCTGTCTCATTTTTCTGCAGAAATATGTTGTTGAAATTATTTTTGATTCATGAAGAAGAGCAAATACAAAATTGCTCTTGTACAGTTCGATAAACTAGCCGAAAACGCGAAGACGTGATGCGCACTCGTCGGACAACAGTCTATACAGTCCGTAATATATCCAGTGATAAGGCACTCAACATGTTTAGCTTGTTTGTTTTGCTGTACATTTTCATATTTCAATCCATTTTCTCTATAAAAATGTTTTTCTCTCGGTTTTTCTAGAGTGATGCCAACGATTCATACGATCATTTAACGAATTGAACGACTTAGTTGTTCAACTTTTCCAAGATCCAGTACCACGAAAAATAAAACTTCAGTCGGTAGATATTCCATATGGTTTGGATAATTCGCAAGTTTATTTAATTCGAGTTACGAAAGAAAAACAAACTGTATAAAGGAAGCACTATGTGTGTGTATGTTTTTATAAACATCGGTGCGATATTGTCGTAGTCTGAACTAAACAAACATTCCGTTCAAGCTGTCAAAATATTTCCTGTGGCTTTTATAGGAGCTACACGGAGGGTATAAAAAACTCTGAACTATTATGGAATTAATGTGGGTAAGTGATAAAGGATCATACTAATATAATGAAAAAAGGTGAAGTTTGCTAAAATGTCAGTATACCTATACTGTTGGTTATCATCAAAGGTTGTTATTGGGTCAAGTTTCCATTGCTACAGTTTCGAATCTACAGTGGTTCAAAGTATCAGCACAAACTCCGACAGATCTGGTCATCGGAACTGTCGGGGAAGAACAAAGTTGCTACGACCAATATGCTTGCCGTTCCGATTCTACTCTACTCCTTTGGAGTAGTAAAATGGACTCAGGAACACTCAGGACAACTCGCCGTTTAAACTCGAAAAATGATGCATCTTCATAGGAGCTTGCATCCTAAATCGCCCGTTCCACGGTTATACTTTCCCAGACAACAGGGAGACCGGGGTCTTTTGAGTTTGGAGTGTCTACATAACAGAATGGTGCTGGATGGAGCCTGTAAAGTCATCAGGAGTTCAGATCCCATTTTCTGCATGGTCCGCGACCATGAAAAAGCAGGGAGCATTTCTCTTCAAGGCAGCAATCCGAGCAGCTGAAAAACTTGGTCTCGTATTCGACACTGAACGGGAGAACCTAAACTATGTCACCGAATTGGAACCCGTTCAGCAAAAAGCTCACATCAAAGCTGCGGAGACTTAGGTCTTCCTGCAGCTCCACAACGATAAGCCAATGCATGGGTCTTCTTCAAGAACATTGGAGACCTTGGCTTATGCAAAAACCTAACCTTTGCTTTCCTCAGGTCAAGTGAGCTGAAGTCGGAGACCGAGGGATTCATAATGACTTGCCAGGATAGTGTCTTCAACACCCTGATCTACCGTAGCCGCGTGATGTGTATAGAGATCCCCGACACTAGATGCAGAGCGTGTCGTGGTTGCCTGAGACCCTTATGTCAGCATGTCCAGCATATGCGGTCTCAGCCTATATCCACAGGCATAACGCGGCTCTACGAGTGTTCTACTATACCATCTACGACACTTGTACGATATAGACGAGACACCGGTGTTGCCTTATTCTCCGGGGGATATTGAGTCTGTTGTGGAGAATGAGAAGTGCCGAATATATTGGAACCACTAAATACAAGCCAATAAGCCTGATGCAGTCCTTCTCGACCATCAAAGTAAGACGATTTTCGTCATGGAGTTTTCGGCTCCTGGCGAAACGAACATCGTCCGAGAAGAGGAGGAGAAATGGACTAAATATCGAGACTTACTCTTTGAACTCCGCAGGCTCTATCCAAACCATTCTGTTGGTGGTTCTTAGTATAGGGGTCCTTGGTGGTATGGTGGAGCTCGAAATACGGGCCACCATGGGGATCTCAGTTATTATGAGAGATACGAAGTCGGTTGAATTAGGGCAAAGTTGCACGTTTTCATGCTAAACAAAAATAATGGAAAGGAAATTTGATGAGCCACTTTGAGTTTTTGAATTATTGGTAAAAAATGGAAATTTGTAATTTTCGTTTTTATTTTTTCAATCGAAAACCAAAAGAACTAGACGTTTTTAACTACGACGTTCTTAAGGCACCGACAAGAAGAATGGCTCCGGTTCGAACATAATCAAACAGTTTTAGTGTGTGTTGGGGGGTGCAGTTTTGTTGAAAAGAGAAACATTCTCAATGAACATTGAAAAATGTGATTTTTTGTAATATTTAACCTCGTATCTAACAGAAAACAACTATACTTCAGTTAGAATCTTTTCACAATATCTTTTAGATTTTGTTCAATGTCCAGCGTGGCTTTAGCTGGGGAAGTAGTTGTTTTCTGTTAGATATTAGAAATAAATCACATTTTTCATTTTTCAATTTTCATGGAGATTGTTCCCCTTTTCAACATGAATACCTTCCAAGAGGTTGTCTTGAACGATGGAAAATAGCGACTAAAGTTTGTCTTTCAGCCGCAGATGATTCATATCTTGGAACCAAAATCAAAATGCAATGCCCACGACAGGTTTATGTCAAAAAATAACTTTCAAAGTGTTACCGCAGAAGAAATATTTTCATCATTTCCATCCTTGATCCGCATAATTGCTTCTGAAGAGCCTGATTTCCAATTGTATCAATCTCCCTGATGAGCTTGGCAAAGCGAAATATATTTTCGTCGACAAAAATGAATTAGGGAAACAACTATTTCCCCGGCTAAAGCCACGCTGGACATTGAACTACATCTGATAGATATTGTGAAAAGACTCACTGAAAAGAAAAAATCTGAAAGCGAAAATTCGCATGTTCATTCAGATAGTTGATTTTTTTAATTTTCTTTAATTTTAATTGAAAATTCATTAAATAAATTAGATAGGGAGAATGTTATTGAAAAATATCAAAAATATACATTGAAGCAAGGTACGATTCTCTCGCATTTAATCCCCAATACACTTTGGTCGACGAAAATATATTTCGCTTTGACAAGCTCATCAGGGAGATTGATAGAAACTGAAAAGCAGGCTCTTCAGAAGTAATTATACACATCAAGGATGGAAATAATGGAATTTCTTCTGCGGTAACACTTTGAAAGTTATTTTTTGACATAGACCTGTCATGAAAATAGCGACTAAAGCTTGTCTTTCAACCGCAGATGATTCCACAGTAGATTTTATGAATATCCTATTCATATTTTCGAACAAAAATCAAAATTTAATTTATCCTTCTGCCACAGTGATCGACTTTCAGCAGTCCAGCCTTTTCATGCAAGTGATTTCTTCACCAGTGGTGGGACTCTGTTACTTGTTCTGCATAGCGAAGCCAGCGAAGCGAAGCGAGACGAAGTTAAACGAAGCACACGCTATCACTTTCTTCGCTTCGCTATAGATATGCAAAATAAGTTACAGAGTCCCAGCCCAGATTCGGTAAAAAAAGTAGCCAAAGAACGCTCAAACTATGGCCAGTGTGTTCTTGAAGATGTAGGTACGATGCTGCAATCGTAGACGGCATTTTTCCAAACGAATTTACTCCTTCACGAGTACGACATTTTCAAGTTTATACAGTGAGCACCATATGTAGCGGATAAATTCATTTTCTACGTTATTAGCCATTTTCAAGAAAAACCCTGAAACACGTCGATTTATGTATTTGAAAAGACACTCTGTGACATAAAAAAATCCCCCCTCCTTCACTACCCTCAATGTGACAGCCACCCCCCCAATTTTTTTAAATGCAATAGGAGGTCAAGTGATACCTCATTTTGAAGGGTATTCAATTTTCTATACAGCCATATCTTTATTTTTTAATTTCATTCATGCGCCATAATAAAAAAATATTGTTCAATAGGTTGAAATGTTGAAAGGTATCATTGAATCCGCTGTATTATGTCATGCACCTTCAATTGTTTTGGTTTATTTACCAACCGTTTTTTGTCAGCCGTGACAGTTGAGTAAAAAATGTTATGTTCTCTGTGAACTTGCTGAAGAGAACAGTTTTGCAGTTGTTGGTTGTGTTTCTTGTTCAGTATAACTTTCAGACAATAAGCTGAAAGTTCTAGCAATGTCTCATTTGACTGAACGTCAAAGAATAGAAGTGTTAATAATGCTAGGATGTGGGGACAAAACTAGAACCCAGAAGAATGTAAGTGAAATGTTCAATAATAAATATCCTGATCATCACATTTCTCAATCTACCGTTAGTAGAATAGAAACAAAATTTCGTAAATTTGGGACTGTCAAAGATATTTCAAAACCAGGCAGAAGGTTATTGATTGACGATGAGAAGAAATTGGATATTTTGGTAGACATAGAGGAGAATCCACATAAACCTACCCGACAACTTGCCGCCGATTACGACATAATTCAAAGTTCAATATTGCGTGTTTTTAAAAGTGAAAAGTACCACCCTTATAAAGTACAATTGGTACATGAACTCAACGAAGACGATCCAGATCACAGAACTGAGTTTTGCGAAATAATGGAAGCCAGGTGCCTGCGGGATCCATCGTTTAAAAAAAATATTTTGTTTTTCGACGAGTCAACTTTTTTTTTTAAATGGAACCGTCAACACACAAAATTGTCGATATTGGAGCGAGAAAATCCCCGCCGAGAAAAGTAAATGTTTGGGCAGGGATTATAAATAATCGAATAATTGGACCATATTTTTTCAACGAAATATTAAACCGTGAACGTTACTTGGAGTTTTTAACAAATTTTTTAGTTCCAACCCTAAAAAGACATTTTTCAGATAATGATAATCCAAATCAAATAGATAGGAATATCTGGTATCAGCAAGATGGTGCTCCACCACATTTTGCAGCTGAAGTTCGTGCATATCTGAATGAAGTTTTTCCCACCCGATGGATTGGTAGACGAGGTGCCATAGAGTGGCCAGCCCGTTCTCCCGACATGACACCGCCTGACTAGTTTTTGTGGGGTTACCTGAAATCCAAAGTATACGTCAATAGACCAAACAATATTGAAAGTTTGCAAATCAGAATTAGAGAAGAAATAGAACGTATCACCCCCGAAACCATTCAAGATGTTGTTGATAACTTTCAGCAACGTCTTTATTATTGTCAAGAAACAAATGGCTGTCAGTTTGAACATCTGATCTGAAAAATTTCGTTAGTAGCACATTGATTGATACCGCTATAGTACATGATTTAGATAACACAATTTATTCAATTGTTTTTTCATGGCGCATGAACAAAATTAAAAAATAAAGATATGGCTGTATAGAAAATTGAATACCCTTCAAAATGAGGTATCACTTGACCTCCTATTGCATTAAAAAAAATTGGGGGGGTGGCTGTCACGTTGAGGGGTGTGAAGGAGGGGGAATTTTTTTTATGTCACAGAGTGTCTTTTCAAATACATAAATCGACGTGTTTCAGGGTTTTTCTTGAAAATGGCTAATAACGTAGAAAATGAATTTATCCGTTACATATGGTGCTCACTGTATTGAATAGAAAAGCGACGATGAGAAGTAGGTATGTGAAGGTCGCAAAAATACAAATGTTTTAAATAACTTGGAAATGTACCGTTGTCAACCTCTTTCGAGATTACAAATGCCCGAGCAAATGCCCTTAAAGAATGATTTTTTTAGCCAACTATCTTTATGGTGACGAAGCTTCCTTTATCTTCAATATTGTCCAGGCTCATCTTGGTCCGTTCTCCTTATAGCAAACACCTGCCAGTCCAAATATACTGGCTACTTCCATAAGTAGACAAATATCATCTGGGGACGATTGCATACATTTTGCATTGTCTTTTCTAACAAACTTTGTTTTTTTTTAAACCCACAAATTGGTTTTTCAATTATAATTAATAGAATTTTCAAATAGGTATCAACATTTTGCCTCATCTTTATTATAGCTTTTATCATTGACAAATGAGACCAGAGGCTCAGATCGAAAAAATAAACCAGAAAAAACTCTTTTTTGTAGTTTTTAACGCCTCTTTCCTGACTACAGTTAGAATTGTTTCTTATACCTTTCTCGAGATATAGCTGGTAATAATTCCAAATTGATTGCTTCTAGAAATGAAGGCATCCAGGTTTATGTATTTTTTCGCATGAAAAACGAAAAAAATCGCGAGAAAAACTTCAATAGTTATTTATGTTATAAGTGATTTATATGATAAAACGACATGGAATGCAATACAAAATTTTATCCGCAGCTGATAAGTTATGCACATGAACTTACTTTCTAAGTTGAGGGGTTGTTTGACGTATATGAAAGTTGTCGGGAAGGTTATGATATAGAAAAGATTAACTTGGATTGAACAAACCGACTTCAGATCAATATGACTTAAGACCAGGGGTGTTTTACCCCAAAAAAGGGGCTGCGTTGGGAACGTAAATAATTGGTGCACTTACTCTCTAAGTTGAGGGGTTGTTTGACGTATATGAAAGTTGTCGGGAAGGTTATGATATAGAAAAGATTAACTTGGATTGAACAAACCGACTTCAGATCAATATGACTTAAGACCAGGGGTGTTTTACCCCAAAAAAATGGCCGCGTTGGGAACGTAAATAATTGGTATCTTGGCAACCAATATGAAACTCATGTTAACGCTTTAAATCTATGGTCTTGCTGTCGTTTCATTCGTTTCAAATTAAATGCAATATTCCGAAATTTTATAAGTAGATAGGTAGTGTTAGAATAAGATTAGTCTAAAATTTCGCCAATTTACCAAAAAAAATCTTATGTAGATCTTTTGAAAATAAGAAAACACTAGTAGGTACGAGAAAGATACATTTCCTAAATCAAAATGCGTGCGGAAAAGTGGTGTTTTTAGCGCGTTTGTAAAAAATAGATTTTAGGAACGTTGGACCTGAGTCAAATAATATCGATTTGTAATCGAATCAAAATATTGTAATATATATCTACTGAGAGGTATTCAAAGCACAGAAAGAAGGAACCCACAAAGGAAGAGGACCAACTGGTTTCAATGTACCACTAAAAGGCAATTTGATTTCACTCCAGCATGCCACATATGTGAGGATATCAAGAGCTCATCATAAACTATTAGGATTGCTTGATTATTAAACTACTCTTCTACTAGTTCTTTTCTTATTTACCTCTGCAAATTTCTTCTCAGATTCATCAAACAGTGCATTCGAATTGCATCCGTGTATGCATTTCTCCCCATCCTTCATTTGTTGCGGGTCGCAGTCAAATTTCTGCACAGCCGGATCCACGGGGGCCCTAATATCAATTTCGTCTTTAGGCCCCTCGATGCACATGTGTTCTTGATTATTAGTTTCGGGAAATCTGGAACAGTTCAGGGCATCTGGCCATGTGAAACCGAATCCCTGCAAGACGGGGAAACATCTCGATCGTACGCCCTCGCAAAGTCCTCGACAAGGCCCAATGGGGTTTGTTACTTGTTCGGTACACATCGGAACATACACAGAACATAAAAAAAGTTTCAAATTCTGACTGCAACCGTATTGAATCAGGGGAGAGAACGATTGCAACTGCAAATCGGCTTCTTTTTGAATGTCATTACCGCCCAAATTCGGCATACCCGTCATATTGTACCACATCATGCACATTTCCACTCGGATAGGCTCACAGGTGCGCATCAGGGGTTCCGAAATCGAGACACCCCAAGAAAAAGTGAACAACAATAACAAAAACATTGTGAGGTTACGAGACAAACGCGCGCGAATCAACTGACTTCTGAAACGATCTCCGACAGAATAACTTTTTGAAGTTGATCAACTAGGTAGGTAGACGAACGCTGTTTGGAATGTTGTTATGCCGAGAGCTTGGCGGAGAGTTCCGAGTTCACACGACTATTTAAATTAAGCTTTACAAGCTTCTTGGTGGACCACTGGACCGGATTGTTTGAAAAATCCAAACAAGCTATTTTAGGCAGGTTAGTTAGTGGCTCGAGCGTGTTGTAAGGGGGGAGGAGAGGGATATTTGTCAATATGATTAATTGTCGTGGGTAAATTTCTACATTTGATCGTTTGACAGCCAGATAACCAACTTGATGAAGTAGTTTTCATCTTGATAAAGAAGTAATTATTTCTTATACTGCATTCCGCTTAATTTTTTTCTTGTGTTGATTAATTGATAATAAAGGTTTTTTGAAAATCTGTTTGATACTGAACAACTGAACAAATAAACAGAGAAATGTCGTTCAATTATGTGGCGGAGTTTGTGGGAATAGTTATTTTTGTAACTAGTCGCTCACGAGTTGGAAACAAAATGTTTTCTATGAACCTCAAAAAATAAAATTAGGTAGTATAAATAGCCTTAATTAATTATTGTTGGACATTCAGAAATTAATGATTTCTTGGATTTATGCTTGATTTGAGGACCATAAAGATTAAATATTGAAATCTTATATATTTTATTTCGTGCAATGTGTGAAAAAGGATCACTTCGCATATTATTGTTATCAATGTGCGAACCTTGACATTTTTTGACGTTTGTAGAATACCTAGTTATTTTTGTATCAACAGTATTTTGTATCAACATATTTTGGCAACAATACTGAACAATCATTGCTGTCATGACAGAAATTGAAGGGACTTTCGCTTACTAGATGAAGTCTGTTTTTGAGGAACAGGCATTTTTATCGCTGTCAAACTGACTCAGACGTCATATTTAAATTGGTTTATTTCTACAGGAGTAGATTTATCTCGATAAAAATTAGTTTTCGATCACCAAAGTAGAATTTCGCGCACAAAATTTTTTTCTACAAACGTCAAAAAATAAAATAAGGTGGTATAAAATTTTGTCACAATTCGAAAAGTGTTGAAAAGCCTTACTTAATTATTGTTAAACATTCAGAAATAAATGATTTCTTGGAGTTTTGCTTGATTGAGGACCATAAATTTAGAAATAAATTTTTTCTCGGATTTTTGCTTAATTGAGGACTACCTATATAGGTTAGAATATTAAAATCCCATATAGCTTACATGCAGTGGTCGAAATATGTATTTCGCACATTACTTCGCGCACGGTGTCATGGTAATGAAAGAAAATGAAAAAAAGTGTCACTTCGCATATTGTTGTCAATGCGCGAACCTTGTCACTTTTGACGTTTGTAGAAAAAAATTTTTTTTTTCTCCAAGGGGTGCTTTTTGCTGTAGAGTTATTGGTGTTATCGTTCATTGGTTGGATCAGGATAACTCTATCCTGGCACTGATGAGTGGGAAATGAACCGTGAAACATGTCATGTCTGCAGGTGATCATTCCCTACCACTGGGGGATAATATTAATTGCTTGATTGAAATTAGCACATGCCATTGTGTCTCATTGCACAAATGGATGTCAGACATATTTCAGTGTTTGTAGGGGGAAGTAGTTGTTTTCTGACAGATAATTGCTTCAAAATTCTTCACTCTGTATGGGAAGTGTGAAGAGAAGGGGACAATGTTGGAATGCTTACTTTGTAAGTATAACAAAAATACTAAGAAGATACCTGCAGTATTTGAATCAATCTCTATTGCTTTGTTCTCAGGACAAATAACCCGATGATTGCAGTTGCGAAAAAAGCAGATAATGTTTAGATTCTACTGACAATTTCACTATATGAAAGTCGCGTCTCCTGTGATATGAGGACCAATCAGAATGGGATTTCGCGAAAGTACACGCTTCCTTTCGCTTCCTTTCTTCCCGATCCGGAAAGACCACGTCGTCAAGTCAACCACAAATATAAACAGCAATGATACATCTTGTAATCTAATATGACATAAACGTCAGGTTGACAGACTTCATGTTTATTATTCATTAGTTGCAACTATTGAAGAATTCACTTTGTTTACTCGATCAAATTTCAAATAATAACTTGGTTGGTTCGTGAAATTATCTCAATAACTCGTGCTCACAATACAATCGATAATTCTGTCAGAAATCTTTAACTCGATAAAATTGCTTTGAGGTAACACCCTACGGGACTCGTGGTGTTACCAAGCAATTTGATCTCGTTGATTTCTGACAGAATTATCGATAGTATTGCGACCACTCGTGGTATTACCCCCGATAATACCAAACTTGACTCTTGACTCTGATTGGCCTATCAAGTTCGGTGTTTTCAGATTTGTTTACAGTGCGTGTGACAGTTAAACGTCAAATATAAGTGATTACGCTGTGCACGCATTCAAAAATGATTGTGAAATAGTCTAATAAAATTCCACTCGAGATTGAATTTTTCTCATAAGTCTGTCTTTCTTTTGTGATCTCAACTGAATTTATTCAGTTTCGTTAAGAAATAAATCTACAGACTTATCGCGAAAATGCAATCACTTGTGGTACTACAACTGAAAATTCACGTGAAAATACATATCCGCTATATCGTGCACATAATAGTGACTGGCCGACCCAGCACGGCCGTGTAATAAAGATCGGCTCTTTTGATTTTGTTTAATTGAATCAAAACTGAGAAACGAAACGAAGCCGCTGTTTATTTTGGCTCCTCGAGGTTCTATTGTTGGGAAATTTCACCTGTGCTGTGGTAGCACACGGATTATATTTCTTATTTGATTCGGTAAGTTATCACAAAGAGAAATAATTATTTAGGTGTACCCACTTATTGTAAAACTCGATGCCGCTGCGTGTTGTTTATTTACCGAAAATTTCTAAGAGTGCGTTGCTTAACATGAATAACCGAGTAAGACAAATAATACGTGTTTTCCTGAAACTCGTATTATTCGTGCACATCCCGCTCTTCGGCAGATAGGTACAAGGTAAAAGAGATTATAAACGCGTAACACTATAGGGCATGTATTTAGAATTAGATATAAAATCCAGTAACGACAGACAAACTCGAGCAAAAAGTGAAGAATGAATAATTCATAATTCACAATTGAAGGGGCGAGTGGATACAGGGGCTAAGTGACAATATCAATTTTTGAGGAAACCGCATTCTGGAACCTTTTTCTCAAAAATAATCACTAAAATCGAAATTTTTGATGCCATATTCCATTTGGAAGTATCTGTCAATCAGGTTAAAAGTGAAATATAATATTTGGTTGCCTTGATCCAATACAAATAATGCAAAATTTGATAATGTCACTTAGCTCCTTTATCCACTTGCCCCTTCAATTATTGTAGCACTCTGAAACTCGGCACATGACATATCGACATATTATTAGAAAAAAAATTGTTTACCAAAAAACCAGGGGTGGAACCTAAAAAAATTTTCATTTAAAAAAAATATACCTAATTTTCCTTTGTTGTTATTTCAGAAAATATAAGATTTATCAAAAAACGATTTCGATAGGTTAAGAGATAATTCAATTCTCCACAAGAATGATTTTCAGTAATACCTCATGAAATACGGTCGTTTTCTCAGAAAACGTGGTTTAACGCCGACGTCACATTTCATTCTCGCGCTAACCCGCCACTGCAAGTTCAGGCAGGGCCAAAAATTAGATTTGTTATAACTGTGCTAAAATTTATAGTAGAAGAAAAAGAAAAAGTGAATATCGTTCCTGAAGACTTCTACTTCCTCATGCAAATATAACATGTTGAGTATCTGAGTACCAAAAATGTGTTCTGTCCCACTTCACATAACCCTTCCACGATATTCACGGAGGATCCGAAAGTCATGGATATTTTAGTTGATATGAAATAATTATACTGGAGCAGGAATCAGTACCTTCTTTGGACCATATGCAACGATTTAAGGCTACTGAGACAAGTCTCACTTATACATGCCAGAAAAAAAACTGGCAATTTCTTCAGTAAATGTTGAAAATAATCGCTCATACACATCCTACATAAAAAATTAAGTATGTGAGTTCAAGCTTAAGGTTTGCACTTCACAATAGTGTCATTAAATATATGGGCAGGATATGAATAAGCGATTATTTTCAACATTTTGAAGGGAATGCCGGTTTTATGGGTAAGTTGAAAATGAGGCAGGAGTAAAACAAGGTTTTTTTTTGGCATGTATAAGTGGGACCTGTCACACTACTTTAAAATTGTTGCATATAGTCCAAAGAGTGTATGGGTTGCTGCTCAGTATAATAATTCCATATTTACTAAATTATTCATGATTTTTGGATCATCGGCAAACATCTCCGTGAAGTGCGACAAAACACATTTTAGTTACTCAAATACTCGCATATTATATTTGCATGAGAAGGTAGGAGTATTCAGAAACGATATAAACTTTTCCTTTTCCTTCTCCGATCATTTTTAGCAGCGTTATGACCAATCAAATATTCGGCTTCACCAGAACTTTCAGTGGCAGAATGGACCTAGAATTTGATGTCGGCGTTCAATCACGTTTTCTGATCAAACCAGCGCAATTCATAAGAAATTAATAAGAATAATTTTTGTGAAAAATTGAACTGTTTTTCACCCTGTTGAGTTGTTTTTCCGAAACCATATTGTCGATCATTGATAATTCCTGAGCGTTCTAGATACTTCATAATCTCGATAATAATCTCCATGACCTTCGAATTCTGTAGTTGCCGTAGTTACAGTGACCGCCAAAATGTATGTACCATATGGGAAAAAAGTTTAATATTAGATCTAGTATTGGGAAAAGTTTGTGCATGTCCGATAAACTAAAAATCGATTTTGACACATGTCACGTGATCGCTGGTATGGCGGCAAATTGAAAAAAATTACTATGAAAAGGCAAAAAGTGGGGTAAAATGGCAAGATATCAAGTTATTTCAAAAAGTTGCTTAGAATAGAATTTTATACACATATACGAAGTTTGAGAAGATAAGGAAAGAAAATTGAAAATAGCTATTTATTTTAAATATTTTCCTAGCTGTATGAAAATATCAAATACCATACTGAAACATTTGTATTTCAATGAGAATAACAAAATTTTCTCATTTTCTCCACGCCAGTGAGCACTAAATTAAAATCATTGGATTTTGTCAAAACCCTGGCTGTTACATTGGTTCGTATCTAACAGTTATCAGAATTCCACGACCATTGTGATGACATGGCACTCCAGAAACATGGTGTTTTTCAGATTATAATCAAGTTTCGATGATAATCGTGCCAGAGCGTTTCACTTCGCATGCAATGTTGAAAACTCTAGCCTCTTTAATTTGACGCACTATTTTTAAGATTGCGAAGTGAAACGTTCGTGTACGATTAACATCAAAAACTGATTATAACCGGAAAAACACGATATTTTTGGATTTCTCCATCATCGCAATAATCGTGGAATTCTGATATAAATATTAGATACGAACCAATGTAACAACAAGGGTTCTGCCAAAGTTTAATTTTTTTAATTTAATTTAGAGAAAATAAGAAAGTTTTGTTATTATCAATGAAATACAAATATTTCAGTATGGTCAAGCTATGCATAAGAAAATAATTTGATATTTTTATAAAGCTATGAATTCTACATTTAGAAAAATATTTTAAAACAAATTGCTATTTTCAATTTTCTCACATTATTTTGTCAAACTTTGTATATATGTGTATATAAAATTCAATTCTAAGCAATTTTTTGAAATAACTTTTTTTGATATCTTGCCATTTTACTCGACTTTTTGCCTATTCATAGTAATTTCTTTCAATTTGGCGCCATACCAGCGATCACGTGACATGTGTCAAAATCGATTTTTAGGTTATCGGACATGCACAAACTTTTCCCAAGAATATTTTTTCGAATACTCTATTAACGAAACTTTTTTTCATATAGTACATACTTTTTGGCGGTCACCGTATATAAAAGTTATCACTTGCCTTCCAGCGAAGAAAACCGTCATTCGTTCACCATTGCTGGGCGTTTCAGCTATTTGATGGAGCTCGAAAATCAAGCAACAATTAGGCATCACTTCCATTCAAGCGATCAAGCGTGTGAGTGGTTAAAAAATAATGGAATCCTCGAATACTCACTTCGAAGTTGAAGTAAATTTTAAATGAATCCGACTCTTCCAAGAACACGTTCGCAGCTAATAACAACATGATTGAATCTCATTGAACATGCATGAGAAACAGGCAGGATCCTTCTTGGACGGCAATGGCTTCACATGCAGTCTCCACTACATGGTAAGACGGTTAAAAAATATTGTGTGGTCTCGTTGGTCTCGGTCTGCGTGCTCATAGCTCAGCGAGAAGATGCATCCTCGGGCATCGAGGGGAGTGTCTGGGCCTGTAACATATAATTTGTATGTCAACAAAGAATAATAACAGCAGACTTAACGAGTTTTCAAGTTATCTCCTTATTTATTTGTATATACAGTGCTTCGGGATCATGCGGGGGGCGGTTCTCGCCTTATTATAGCCGAAGATGTATGCAAATTGTTGACTATATTTGTTTTATAAATCATGATTAAAATGTTTTACTAATTTCTATGTTGATGCGGTAGTTGGAGGATGCTAAACATTGGTCGGTTTCGGATTTTTTCTTTATTTATTGAATTAATAATAAGGGTACCGATATTTACTTAGCATTTCGTAGACTGGTGGATTAGCTGCGGCAAGACGGTTGATACAAAGGAAAAGTATCTTCAACGATTTATGATGTTGATAAGTTAGGATTACTTGCAGGCGGTATTTATGTAAATATGCATAACATGATATATTATATTACAGGTTATCTCCGCTGAGAATGAATTTCTACATTCATAATTTACACCTATCTGCGCTTCTTTCCATGCATCCTCTCCCAACATTACAACACTGCTGTTGCGTCCACACGCAATTGTGTGTATGTCTTTTATTTTTTATTTTTGACTAATTTCTTATTTTCCATTTCTAAATTTAACAACGATTTTCTATAATCTAAAATTTTTTATTATCATTTTTGAATGCTCAATCGAAAATTGGTTGATCGTGGTTCACCGTGCATATTTTTTAACACGATCAAAAGCCTTTCAGATTTCAATTTTAACACCTAGCGAGGAGTTCGCACTGTACGTTCGTACCGTGTTCGTTTTTCTTTTAAGTCTTCTTCTCCTTAGACTCTCTTTTCTCGTAATTAAAATCTACTTTCTTCTCTGTAGAGTACCCTTTCTCCTTGAAATCTTCTTCCTTGGCAGGATGAAATTCGTCACCTGGTACTGGATCAGAGTTTTCTATTAGGTTTTTGTTTTGCTTTCCGTTTACCTTCAAACGCCTCAATTGTTGTTTTTTGTTTTCAAATCTTACTTCTAACGGAGAAAATCTCTGAAATACGCGCAATTTTTCTCCTTGGGCTACTTTCACATTTGCTACTCTAGGTTTACTGTATTTTCTTTGGTGATTTTCCAAAAAATTTCCCAGGAGCCAATCTAATCGCTTCTTATTATCAGATCCAACAAATACATCACCTATACTCAAATTGCCAGTTCTTCGTTTGCTAAATAATCTAGTAACGACAGAAAAACTCGAGCAAAAAGTGAAGAATGAATTGTTGCATTATGAAACTCGGCACATGACATTAGGAAAAGAATCAGAAAAATTTTTCATTAAAAAAAATTTGTTGTTGTTATTTCAGAAAATATAAGATTTATCAAAAAACGATTTCGATAGGTTGAGAGATAATTCAATTATCCACAAGAATTATTTTCAGTTATACCTCATGAAATACGCTCGTTTTTTCAGAAAACGTGGTTTAACGCCGACGTCACATTTCATGCTCGCGCTAACCCGCCACTGCAAGTTCAGGCAGGGCCGAAAATTAGATTTGTCATAACTTTGCTAAAAATTATAGTACAAGGAGAAGAAAAAGTGCAAATATAACATGTGAGTATCTGAGTACCTAAAGTGTTTTGTCCCACTTCACATAACCTTTCTACGATATTTACGGAGGATCCGAAAGCAGGCCCGGACTGGCCAGGTCCGCGATCACTGAGGGCCCACACATGACGTACAAAAAAATATTTGTGTCAGAAGTTATTTTGTGTCCTTGGTAATGTTTTGTTTACATTTTCCAAAATTTGAACAAGCCCATCAAGTTTTTATATCTCGCTGTTTATACGAAAAATGTATACGAGCTACTGTGTTATGAGTTGAGTTACGTTGTTGTGGTGTAATGCATCGCCTGTGTGGTGACGTATGTCCAGCAGACAACTGCACAAGTGCACAGCGATGCTCTATCAGATCAACTGATCACTCAGTGGAGCCGCGCGAGCGCATATCGTCCTTCTCCTCCCCCCTGTCTTACATATAATAACATCCACCCCACACCATTGTTTTCAAGTCGCTACAAGTCGATTTTATGCGATGCGGTTTGCCAAATTACAGCGCAAAAATCGTTATAATTGTTTTCAAGAGCCCGATTTCCAAAAATTTCATTACATAACCCCTAGACCCCCCGGTATGGGGCCCCTTCACAAGTTTTAGCTGAGGGCCCCAAATGGTCCCAGTCCGGGCCTGTCTGAAAGTCATGGATATTTCAGTTGATTGACATAATTATACTGGAGTAGGAATCAGTACCCTCTTTGGACCATATGCAACGATTTGAGGCTACTGAGACAAGTCTTACTTATACATGCCAAAGAAAAAACTGGGTTTTACTCCTGCCTCAGTTTTCAACTCACCCATAATCCCGGCAATTTCTTCAGTAAATGTTGAAAATAATTGCTCATACACATCCTACATGAAAAATTAAGTATGTGATTTTAAGCTTGAGGTTTGCACTTCACAATAGTGTAATTAAATATATATATATGCAGGATTATTTTTAACATTTAGTGAAGAGAATGCCGATTTTATGGGTAAATCGAAAATGAGTCAGGAGTAAAAGTATAAGTGGGACTTGTCACACTTAAAATTGTTGCATATAGTCCAAAGAGGGATGGGTTGCTGCTTCGGTATAATAATTCCATATTTACTAAATTATCCATGATTTTCGGATCGTCCGCAAACATCTCCGTGAAGTGCGACAAAACATATTTTAGGTACTCAAATACTCGCATATTATATTTGCATAAGAAGGTAGGAGTCTTCAGAAACGATATGAACTTTTCATTTTCCTTCTCCGATCATTTTTAGCAGAGTTATGACCAATCAAATATTCGGCTCCGCCATCAAAACTTTCAGCGGAGGCTAAGGTGAAATCACGTTTTCTGAGAAAACGAGCGCATTTCATAAGAAAGTACTAGGAATAATTTTTGTGGAAAATTGAATTGTTTTTCACCCTGTTGAGTTGTTATTCCGATAAATCGTATACTTTTTTCAGATTACAGCAAAAATCTATTAATATATTTTGAAACAAAAAAAAAATATGTTCCACCCCTGGAATTTTGGTAAACAATTTTTTTTTTCGTGTTTATCATGGTTCCAACTACTAGCATACCAAGTTTGGTGGTGCTACAATCGATTCTTGTCTCAAAACCCAATCGTACTGGATTAAATACAGTTGACCAGTTCCGCCAAAGTTTGCCCTGAGCTTTTGTAAATATCGGTATCTTTTGACTAAATGATTTCTGTCTATTTGATCCAAATCCGGGGTTTCACATTTGAAACATCCGAAATAAACATTATAATGGTATAATGGAAATATGGCATCGGAATCTTCATGAATATATGTTAGAGTAAGAGGTCGAGCTTTAATGAGACTGCCTTGTTTGATGAATTTATTTCTTTGGTATCTTTGGTTCGAGCACATACAGTATCGGAAACTTTTCATCTGGGGTATAGACAGAAATCTACGCGAGCAACAAGGAATGTGCAACAAAAATCCGGCATTCTAGCACACAACCAACTATAACACCTACAAGCGAACTGTTAGGCCAGCAAACAATAAAATCCTCTTGTAGGATTTTTTTTAGCTTTCTTCCTATATACATATGTATTTAACGAATTTATTTCTTTTTGGTAGAAAAATGCAAAAATGTAAAAGGTGCACTAGGATCCGGCATCCTAGCACACAAAACCACCTATAACACCTACAAGCGAACTGTTAGGCCAGCAAGCAATAACATCCTCTTGTAGGAATTTTTTTTAGCTTTCTTCCTATATACATATGTATTTAACGAATTTGTTTTTTTTGGTAGAAAAATGCAAAAAACGTAGAAGGTACACTAGGATCCCGCATCCTAGCACACAAAACCACCTATAACATCTACAAACGAACTGTTAGGCCAGCAAACAATAACTTCCTCTTGTCGAAAATTTTCTTCGCTTTCTTTCTATGTACATATTTATTTAACGAATGTGTCTCGTTATGGTCACAAAATGCGAAAAATGTAAAAGAGCGCTGGAAACCGGAATCCTAGCACACAAAACCACCTGTTACACCTACAAGCGAACTGTTAGGCCAGCAAACAATAAAATCCTCTTGTAGGATTTTTTTTAGCTTTCTTCCTATATACATATGTATTTAACGAATTTATTTCTTTTTGGTAGAAAAATGCAAAAATGTAAAAGGTGCACTAGGATCCGGCATCCTAGCACACAAAACCACCTATAACACCTACAAGCGAACTGTTAGGCCAGCAAGCAATAACATCCTCTTGTAGGAATTTTTTTTAGCTTTCTTCCTATATACATATGTATTTAACGAATTTGTTTTTTTTGGTAGAAAAATGCAAAAAACGTAGAAGATACACTAGGATCCCGCATCCTAGCACACAAAACCACCTATAACATCTACAAACGAACTGTTAGGCCAGCAAACAATAACATCCTCTTGTAGGAATTTTTTTAGCTTTCTTCCTATATACAAATGTATTTAACGAATTTGTTTCTTTTTGGTAGAAAAATGCAAAAAATGTAAAAGGTGCACGAGGATCCCGCATCCTAGCACACAAAACCACCTATAACATCTACAAGCGAACTGTTAGGCCAGCAAACAATAACATCCTCTTGTGGGATTTTTTTTTTAGCTTTCTTCCTATATACATATGTATTTAACGAATTTGTTTCTTTTTGCACTAGGATCCGGCATCCTAGCACATATAATCGCCAAGAAAAAATACTAGAAAACGATTGCAGATTTTAGCAGTAGAAACATCGTGATTTGGTAATCGTATAGTTTTCTCTTTTTGATTATTTCATTGTTTAAGCAATGAAAAGTCCATCATAACCTTCAGTAAAACGAAACATTGTCCACCAATCTCAATAATAGTAATTTGCGTAACAAGTCCGCAAAATACTGTTTTTTCGGACGAGTGGACAAAATTCTGTGAATCCAAAAATAGCTATTTATGATACAAGTTCTTGATCAGTGTGTAAAAATTCACTTCCCGCGCTGTTGATGATTTTACACACAGGCGAGTTTTTACGCACTTGTGCGCAAAAGTCTCACTTTACGTACTGTCAACAGTGCATAAACACTAGTTTTCACACTGTCGTAGAAAGAAGCTATTTGCGTACACTATTTTTTCGGCAACCGTGTAAAATAACAAAGCCATGAGACACATTTAGTCTAAGAGACGAAGACAGGTCACCCATCTTTTAACCGGATGAAATAGAGGAATACAGCTATAATGGCTTGCTTATCAAAATGTGGTCAAGACTATATACTGTGAGTAAAAAAATGTGCACCATATGAAAAACTTTTTTATTATCGATTTGTCAGAAAATTTTATTCCTCATAAAATTTGGTGCATTGCGGAATACTTGCATTCGAATTCTTAATGTTCGAACAGTGTACAGGGGGGAAAAATAGAATTTTGATCAAGAGTAAAGTACCCTGGCTGTGATTCCAAATTTGAATGTTGTTTTCAATTATAAACAACCTCTTTGAATGAATTTTTGCTTATGTCAAAAATAAGGGGTATTTTACACTTGATAAAAATTTTATTGACTGTAAAACGATACCTTCGAAATTTTTTGATATTTTAAAAATTAGTAATGGCCATTTGCGTCTTTTATTTTGTATGAAAAGACCCTAATATTTTTATTATAGCTTGGCCTATATACTTACCCCATGAAAAGACAATATAGTAGTGGTTAAACTGATAAAGACCTACTATCGGATTATTTTGTTTAAAACTCAAATTGGTATAGTAGATAACTTCAAATACAAGTTGAAATTCCATATTTTTATCTATTGAGAACTGAACTGTTTTGCTGAAAAATAAATTCAGGGCCTATTACACCTTTCTGGAACGGATTTTTTTTTATTCGCAGATCGGCTAGACAAAATTATGGAGACAATGCCATTTTCTTTAGAATTCCATAATATATCAACTGTTTCTGACAAACTCGAATCCGATGTTGAGAAGGTACAGGTGGAACCGCTGGTTGACAGCAAAGGAATCGCTTGAAAAACTTACACTTTGATCACTTAACAATGGCTTTTTGAGAGGTATTTTCACAATCATTTCTTTTTTTCGTTTTATGGCCGGCTGATATGTAACATCACTGGAGCATTGGATAGCCCGAGAACGCACATGTGGGTGCAAATTCACTTGAATACCACGATCCGCGGTTTGTGTCGCAGTGGTATTTTTTCTTTCTGTGTCTTCATTAAGAGCAGCCAAATCATTATCAGAACTTTCAGTGATGTAAGACTGCATAATATTCAGTTTTTCCCGTTTTTTGAATAATTCCCTAGGTTTGTTACTATGTGAATAAGTGCGGTTTTTTTGGCAATCAAAAATATGCGGTATTACACCTGGCTTCATTTGTATTCTGCCACTTTTCATAGTTTTTATGTACATGTAATTTTCTATGTCCTTTTCAACCTGGAATGAAAATGATGTATTAGAAATTAAACTCACCCTCATTATATTGATAAGCTCACATCAAAATGATCTTCGCAACAGTATCTCGATCCTTTGTCAGACACAAAATCAGTTCTACGCATAGCACGCTGCCAAGCTTTTCTTACTTTCTGGTTGGCAGGCAAACAAATGAATAGCTTATCCGGTGCATTTATAGATGTATTCCTACACTCTGGTACCACGCAACTTTTGCGAAAACTCTTTTTATCACTCATTATAAATCAAACGACAGTAAATTCACGATACATTAAGTCAACACACAACGAAAACTGACCAGAGTTGACTAATAACGAAATAACGAATATGTCTTGTCTACCGCCCATCAGCCGTACGTATAGTGACGTCACAGTCAGCTGCGCCTCGTTTCGGCGCGCACGGATATAAAATATTAATTTTAGGCTGTAAACATGTAAATAAAAAATTTTTTTGGTAGTTTTACTATTTGGGTACAGTACTTTTGAATTATGAAATAAAAAAAAAAGTTGAATGAGCCTATTTAAAAACTTGCCCTTTACATGATGCACTGTAATCCCCAGAAATAGTTGGTATGATCATTATATTGTCACGAATATTCGGACCGGATTGTTCGGGTGGCGCGCCACCTAGGGAGAAATAGCAGAAGGATAGCAGTGACGCGAGCATTGCTAGCAGTCAATGGCGCGAGTGACGGCTATCGCCATCGACGAGCGAGGACGGCAACTTAAAAGGTTCCTTGCATGGAAAAAGATAGAATTCTACTATCGTCCAGAAGATTTATCTTACTATAAAAGGCCGCGCGAGTCATCGCTGAAGTCAAGTATTTGTACAGTGAAGATAGTCATTGAAGTACTGAAGTTTGAAAATTAGCATAAATAGCCAAGTCATTGTGTTACAAAAATTACTGCACATTTCAAGGTGACGAATGCACATCTTGACAGGCATAAATATTGAATTTCAAACGTCATTGAGATGACACGTTTTGGAAATGATTTTTTAAGTATAATTCAAGAGAAAGTGACCAAAAGTAAACCTGAAAACACATTACTGAATCATCAATATATATGGAAACAGTAGCACATACTTTTTTCTTTCAACTCTCGTGCATCAAAATAAACCTGATAATTTTGATGCACTTGTGTAACTACTTCCGGAAAAGTCCTGCTTCACAGTATATTCGTTGTAATTGATCGAAAATGGGATTTTTAATATACGATGGAAATATTCGTTGCAATTGTTCGAAAATGTCCCGCTTCATATGGAATTTTTACTATACGATGGAAATATTCAATAAATCATTTTCCAACGTATGTAACATTCTCAAAAATTGTTGCAAGTCGTCGGTTTTGTTTTCGTTGATTGCATTAATTTTAGAATCATACGGTCTAATCCCGTTTTGATAAATTTTATGTCGCAAATAATTGATTTACATTTTTCCTTATTGAACTTGGTATTATTCAACTCAACTACTTCCAAAACTCTCTACATATTTTCATTGTTCTTTCACATGGTAAAGGGAATATTTCTTTAAATCTTTCCTGGAAAACTTCTGGACAACAGTTGACTATAGCGTCTAGAGTAGTAAAATACTTTAAACTCCCTCGTTTTAATGCAATTTCATCAGAATTAGGCAGAGGGTAATATTCCCGAAGAATGCTCTTATTAAGATCCTGTGAATCGAGACAAATTCGAAGAAATCCATAAGGTTTCCTATCTACAACAATGGAATTAACCCGTTGGATAATCTACTTTACTTATGATTTTTTCCTTTTTACAGGCTAGTGAAACAATTTTTTAAGTCTTCTAATAATGGAAAAGGGATTTTTCTGGCAGCATGAATTATAGGTTTTGCATTGTGAAGCTGTATGTAAAAATGATTTCCGAAATTAGAATATTCTCTTTAAATCACATTCCCCCTCAACAGGAATTAAAGTTATTAGTTAATGTGACATTGGTTTTCTTTATTTCCCATAGAAATATAATAAACACTAGAACGCTAATCAGTTCAGAATAACGTAGCACCCCATAGGGCAATATCACATGCCCCCGAATTTGTTTCCGTGTTGTCGTCTCTGCGGATTGTTGAAATTGTTCGTGAATCTGGTATAAGTTGTCGATAATATCATAGTTTTTCTTTAATGATATATACAGAACAATAACTTTTTGAAAATGGAAATATTGAGTTTATTTCTAATAAAAAAAGCATGTTAAATTCATCTGAAAATACTACAGAAAACTCAATGTCTTCGATTTTGTGAAGAAGGAGGAATTATTGTGATCCTGAAAAAATTCAACCTTGATGTTTTGATAAGAATCGATTCTATTCCGCCAATACAGCCTATAAATCACAAAATAAAAAAATATCCCAATTTGTGTGTCCATACATAAGCCGTTGAGCACACGTCATCACAGCTACAAGAAATGCGGTATGCGGTAAACACCTGGAGTAGAGAGAGGGTCTCTCGGGTCTTTTGCGGATCTTAGACTTTGTACAATGGTCTTCGGCCAAGATCCGCAAAAGCCTCGAGAGACCCTCTCCACTCCAGGTGTTTACCGTATTCCTTGCAGCTGACGTGACGTATATATCGGTATGACGGAAAGAAGCATAAACACCCGCCTAACTGAACACAAGAGGAACTGCAGAGAGTAAAATTACTAATAAAAATTCTGAGTAGCACAATCGTTTAATAACTATCATAAATATTTACATTCATCTTAATTATGCAAATTATAATAAAATTACTTTACTATCTATTGAAATTACTTCTGCCATATTCAGGAGCACCAAATCTTGGATTATTTCTCTGATACATACCACCAGGCCGTGGAAACCTTTGTGAAGGTAAGTTATCTCTTGGGCCAAAAGCAGGACCACTTCTTGGGCCCATTGGATCTCGATTACCACTAACAGGTCCAACAGATCCACCTGGGGCTCCTGCAAATCCTCTATCAGGTCCTCCGAATGGATCAATTCCATCAAAATTTCTATCCAGGCCACCAACATTTCTATCAGGGCCACTAAAACCTCTTTTGGGTCCTAAAGACTCTCTATCAAATCTTCTGTCTACACCTATTGGTGTGTCTGGTGCACCAAATCCTCTATCAGGTCCCCTATTAATACCCACCTGGCCTCTGTCTGGCCCTCTTTCCATTCCTCTGTCTGGAACAATCCTTCTATCAAATCCACCTAAGGGTCTCTCAAAGCTGCCGTCTACTCCTATACTCCCTCTAAAATCTCTATCTGGTCCTACAGAACCTCTCTCAAAATCTCTTTGTGGACAAACAGGGCCTCTTTCAGAATGGAACTGCCTATCTGGTCCCATAAAATACCTTTCATAACTTTTGTCTGTTCCTTCTATACCCATTTCGAAACCCATGCCTGGTCCTCTTTGACACTGTTCGAAACCCTTTCCTGGTCCTCCCGGACCCCTTTCAAATCCTCTGCCTGTCCTTCTAGAGCCCTCTTCAAAACCCCTATCTGCCCCTCCTAGGTCTCTACTGAATTCTCTATGTGATCCATCCAAGCTTCTATTTTGTGCTGAAATATTTCTACCTGGTTCTGTTCTAGCTCCTAAACTTGGAAATTCAAACATTGAACTTGTAAGGTGTTTACTAGGCATTGTAACTGGTGGTTTATCCAAATGTGCAGGATCAAAATTCAATTTTCCAGCATTTCTTGTTGTTGGAGGTTCAAAATTAAGTGCCTTTTGATTACCAGCCTCTGTAGAAACCATACTTTTGACATTATTGACAATACTGGTTAAATTTGCAACATTAATACTACTCAGTGAGGCTAGATCTATGGAACTAGCCATTGTGCTAGGAATGTTTCCAGATACATTTGGTTTTGGCTGGCCAACACCCAAACCTAACAAATCTACATTACCAGAGTTAGAATTTGTTGTGCTTAGGCTATTCATTAAATTTGAAATAAAATCCTTGGCACTATTCAATTCTGGTTTTGATTTTGAGATCTCAAATTTCATACTTTCCTTGACAGTCATTTTACTACGTGCCATTTCTCTGCCTTCAACATTATTTGAAAAAGTTTTTACATCTTCAAAAGTGTCATCTTCTTCTTCCCATTCCTCGTGAGCTTTTTCCTCTTTTCTTTCCTTTTTCTCAATTACTTTTGCCTTTTTATCTTCTTCGCCAGACTCTATTTTGGTTAAATCATCATGAGTAGGATTTAAACTTCTTGAACTATTTGAAAATGGACTCTCTTGATGTCTTTGGTCCTTTTCCTTCTTCTTGCTCTTCTCTGTAAGATCTTCTTCAGCTCTGCCAGTTGCATCAAGATTAACATACTTTCTCAGTCTTTCCACTCTCTCAGGTTCTTGAAACTCTAATTTTTTCAGATAATTTATGAGATTTTCTTGTTCATCAGTAGCTAAGTCTTTGAAATTCTGCAAAAGGGTTTGCAAGTCTGAATCAGATAAATTCTCCATGTTACTGACTGAATTTTTTCCTGGACTAGGAGTCAACGGTTCAGTGAGTTTTTCTAGATCAACCAGCTCATCTTTTTTAGCTGATCTAGGGACTATAATTTTTTCTTCCCTTTCTCTATCTGAGCTTGTTGGAGAATTCAAAGAAAATAATTTTCCCCCAGCTAACTGATGCAAGAAGTTAGCTGTTGTCATAGGTTTATTGGAGTTTTTAGAAGCCTCTGCCATTCCAACCTGTAATAATTGAAAATATAGAATATATTCAAATACAGAATATATGAAAGGGAGTCTTTTGAACGATAATGATAGATTCGGTCATGGTGGAACAAGAAATCTCAATAATATGAACATATAAATAAAAGATGAGGGCTACGTCTTCCCTAGCCCCACAAGTCTCTCGAAGACTTCTGAGGGTTGCTCATAAGGGTGTAGCAGGTTGGTGGAAATGAGGATTTTTAATATATATTTATTTTTATTTCAGATGTAGAAATCCCATAGGTACAGGTAAAACATTTTATAAGTTGGATAATCATTTTTGGATATCTGGATACAGAAATATTATTGACACCTAATAAATCTTCAGAATATGCAACATTTACTCATTCAATTAATTCATCATCTCATTCGATTAATAATAATAATAATAACCTTATTATTCCCAAGAAACATATGCTGCTTATATTAGGAAAACATCAAAATTAAATTTCTTGAACAAAACAAAAAATATGTATATAAGTACAGTATAAATACACATAATAAATTGTCAAATCAGATTAATTTCTTATAATATTGTTTTAATTTGTACTTAAATTTTGAAGAACATTTAATATTTCTCAATGTGCTTGGTAGTTTATTATAAATAAGTATACCATCATGCATTATATTTTTTTTCCAATTTCAGTCCTGATTCTATTAGTCTGCAGTTCATGAACATTCCTTGTTCCATAATTATGATTTGCAATGTTATCATGAAAATTTAAACTGGTATATTTCTTTTTTATTCTACTAAGATGAATAAATGATTACACCCCCAATTTATAAAGTGAATCCAAATTCAATAAATTTTTTGGTCTATATAAATTTTCAGTAGGTTCTAAATGAGGTAATTTGTGAATGCATTTGATTGATTTGTTTTGCAGTTTTTTAAGTGGTTTTAATACAGAAGCTTCGGCAGATCCCCATATAGAAACTAAATATTGCAATCTAGAATATATGAAACTTAAGTAAATATCCATTAAAATTTTTCTTTTCAAGTACCCTCTAATTTTATAAAGAATACCGATAATGGGTGATATTTTTTTTCGCATAATTTCTATATGCTTTTGCCAACTGAGAGTTTCATCAATATAAAGACCTAAAAAGTTTATGCAATTTTTGTATATTATGTGATTATTTTCAAATTCTATAGGTGGAAAGGTGTTTTCCATTATTTTTTCATCTTCAGTAATTATTAACCAAAGTCAGGGACAAGCAGTATACAGTTGATAACTGGTGTACACTTCTTTGACTTATCCACATTTATTTGTAATGTTATTCTTAACCAAATTCATGGTATCCTATATTCATACAAATAAACTTATATTATTATCTTACTTACTTATAACATTAATCTTTTAAGCAAACAATTATGGAATTTTGATGATCGATTAATACTCAAAACATTGGAGAGAAATAGCCAAACAAGTGACAGTGTCAGTTAAATTAAACTTACTAGATATATCTTGACTAGCACAATACCTCTATCACATCATTGTTATGTGTAATTGTTGTTTTGTTAACTTGTGTTCTGCAGTGGAATATAATACGAAAACAGTTATTGAAAAGAAAATAATTATATAAATCAATACCAACCAAAAACATTCAATATATTTGGACAATTTTTCAGATTATGCCTGGAACTATCCTCAATTCACAAAAACAATGATTTGAGGGAATGCACGGAGGATGTTTGGAGTGAAGCATTATAGATTGGGTATACATACCACAGCATTGATAAGTTGTTCTAACTCTGCCTGAGTAACATCAGTCTTTCCTTGCAATATGAGTGCATTAGCTATCTGTTTGGCTATTGCTGCTTTATCAATAGTACCAACACCAGGAACTGAAACTGGAGTAACTTTGGGCAACACTTTATCCCTCTGACTCTTTCTTTCTCCTGCCAAATGAATCAAACTAGCAGTTTTCTTGATGGCTTTTTTGAATGCCCTTTCCTGAATTAAATCAACCAGTCCTGCCAGCAACTGCCCCTTCAGCTTTTCCTTGACTGTTTCAAAAAGCACACAGTTTATGTCGTTATCCAGCAGAGATTCAGAACTATTGGCTTCTTTTTTCTCCAGAGCAAGTGCTTGTGCAAGCAAATCTATGACTTTTGGACCTAGGGACCCAAGGCGTTCTTCCAAAGCTGTCAATATTCGAAGAACACCGACAACATTGACTTCAGAATCGTCATCTTCCTCTGCTGGAGGAAACTTCATGGGCTCAGGTGTCAAAACTGGCCTTTTAGTTACATCACGCATAATAGGCGGGGGTTTGTAATACTCTTCAAATGGATTTCTGTAAGCTGGAAAAATCAAAATCAATAAGGATGCAATCTGTCACTTATAGTTATAAATGAAGCTTATAAAATATAAAATACATAGTAGTAATAGGTAATGACATATACGAGAGGTATAAATACGGTTCACAATAAATATCTAATCAAATAATTCAATTTGATCAGAATTAATCATTACTACTCCTAAGCAATCCAAGTAACATGTTCAATTTGGATCTCAAAAATTATACTTATCGAAAATAATTCTTTGAATCACATTTTGTCAGAAATTTTAAGGTTTGAAATTGCTGTTTGATTCATACATAATTTGACCTTGATGTTTATTATCTTCTTAGGTAAGACCTAATTGATTTTTAGCTCGCACAAGTTTCGATTTTTGAGGGCTGCTGTTCGTAGGGGGACAGCAGGTTAAAAAGCAATTTTAAAAACAAAAAAAAAAGAAGTCACTACCATTTCTCTCTAAAACGAGTCTCTTTGTACCTCTGTCGCATCTTGAACCTAATCTGTGTCAACGACTCCGAATAAACATTACACAAGTTCTAAATTATATAGAAATAAATATAATTTCTGATATACCTTCCTCTATCTCCCAAGGCAAGTCTGCGACGGTTCTAATTCTCTCTTTTCCCCTGAGATCTCTCTCGAAAGAACTCTCCCTATATTCCTTTCTCTTCCATTCCATTTCTTTTCTACCAATGTCTCTTTTTTCGTAGCTGTGTTCCCGTGAACGTGACCTCTTTGGCGAACCGTTTTTCCCATCTCTGAAGTCCCTTCCCCTCTCAAACTCTTTTGGCCTTAACATATCCCTTTCTCTACCTGACTCCTTGTACTTAGGTATATCTTTCTCCCTCACCAACTCCTTGGATCTGGAAAACTCTCTTGATCGTCGAGTCAAACTATGGTCTCTCGATATAGATCTTTCTTGAGACCTAGAGTGTTTATCACTGTATCTGTCTCTAGATCTAGAATGCCTACTCAAGGACTTGGCAGGACTTTTGTCTCTTGATCTTTTCGCTTCAGGACTCTGAGAACGTCGCATTTTTTCGTAGCTTCTATTTTTAGGAGCAGGGTCTTCGTGTGATCGTTTCAAAGATGCAACATCATCATCTTTATCATCTATTAAGATAACTTCATTATCTTGGTCAGGTTGTGCAGCCATCGGGAGACACTTGGGGCTTGTTTTTTCTGGTAGTGTTGGACCACATCCTATATTGAATTTGATTGGGTTAATTTCTTCGGGAAGTGCTAGCCTAGAATATTGGAATATTTAGACATAATTAATATGGTCCATTAAGCAATGAGCCATAACTGTTATCAAACAAGTTGCTATTTGATACTTGTACTAACCTCCTACGTAAGGCATCTTTTCGACTTCTCACTTCGTCACTGTGTAATTCAACCATCCTCTTGTTCCAAAATTCAATCCATTCTGGTTTGAAATCGTGTTTGGTTACGTCAACTCCTTCAGCTTTCAATTCTTTGTACCTGAAATGTACTTCAATCAGTGAAAATATTTCCCAGTGCTTTGTGCCATGTTGATAAATGATATCAAAAAGAATGGACGAATTTAACCTATCTTCCCAATAGAATTTCAAAGTCAAGCAAGTAAGTAGTTAATTTGACTATAATATGTATGTATGTTATACGGCTTTAAAATCCATATTGACCATAGAAAATAACGTGTCAAAACACTTTTAGCAACGACAAAAACCGAAGCAATGGCAAGTCACTGAAAATGTACGGAAGAGTCCTTTTTTACTTTGCTCTGATTTTGCTTCGTGCTTAAGAAATTAGAAAGTAGCATCGAGAAAAAAGATAAGCTGTTATCAGGTGGACCAGGTTTATTTAACTAGGAATATCCTAATGGTAACGCATCAAATAGCCAGATATGGTGCAAAAATGTTGAGTAGATTGACTTTGGGAATGAAAACGGAATTATCATTTCAACAGACTATAACTATTACAAATAAAATAAACTTCTGCTAAAATATTTTTAGAGAAAAGCTTTTATTTGTATGCGCTAAGGAGAAAAAAATATTCAAATCATATTAAAGGTTGTCGCGATAGGAATTTCATATAAATTATCTGTATCAAAATTTATTCTCGCGACAAGACTTCATATAACGAGAAATTTTATAATTTAACATAATGATGGGTTTGATTTACTTCAAATTTCATTTTCTTCTTTTTAGCGCATTTAAATAATATTTTGAGTTCATTTTAATTTGTATTTTTGGGCATTAGAATTTGTTTGATTATCTGTTTTAATAGACGTGCCAAGCTTCTTAGTACATTTCTCACCTTACTCCATACATACAGGTCAAGCTACGAAAATTATTCGATGTTTATAATAATTGTTACGGATTACATTTTCATAAGTTTTCGCAACTTCAGGGGGTCTGAGCCCCCCTGAATCGTATTATTTTCGAAATATACAGGATTACTCAAAAATACTGGGCCATTTACTTTGTAAAATTTTTTGATTCACCCAGTATGAGTTTGGAGGAAGCCGTAAATTATTATCGATCTAGGTTTATTCATCATATTTTGATACATTTTTACTAAAAAATATTGTCATATCCTGGTTGAAGCTTATACTGTAGATAATTGAAAAATTAGTCTCATTGAAGCGTCAGAATCTCGGTTTGGAATAACGGCCAGAAAAAAAAATTGAATCTTCTAATTATTATTTACAAAGGAATCAAATGAATAACTTGCCTGCTATTCCAGAATTTTTTCCACTCTTCATTATACTGGGGATGTTTTTCTGGATTCGTTTCGTGTTTCTTCAATGTCTTCTGGAGATCATTTTCTATAGCCCTAGCCAATTTTCTGTATTCTTCTATTTTCCTGATTTTTTCCTGTTCCTGTTCAGCTTCTTTACTTACTTGTTTTTCAACTGCTATGTTTCTTTGAATCCTTTTTGGAGATGACGATCTACGTAAAGGAGATTTACATCTAGGTGGTGGAGATCTTCGTCTAGGCGATGGTTGTCTGCGTTGTGGAGATGGTGATCTATGTCTGAAAATTGAATTCATGACTTTTTCTGAATGAAACAATGGAAGGTGAAAGAAAAAATAATGAAATATAAATAACTGACGACAAGGGTGCTAAATGCATTTTACCTTTTATAAGGAAGCTGCCTTTCATTTCTTTGAGGATAGAATGACTCCTTTCTCCTGGTGAATTTTCGAGCATTTTTATTTTTATTCCCTTCATCGCTCATTTCATCACTGGATATACTGGATACACTTGATAAAGACCTCCTTCTTCTCTGATCTAATTCAGACGATGATTTATTACCTTGAGGCTTACCAGAAACTTGGCCCTTGTTCTCTGCCATAGGCTTACCAGCTACTCCAGGTTTATTCATTTGTCCCTGTCTGGGTGATATATATGCCCCTTCATGTTTTCTAGGGTTTGTCTGGGCATTTCCTTTAGTTCTAGCAAGTGGCACTCCCACCACTGGCGGAAAGAGATCTTTTTTTATTGATGGTTTCTGAATGGATGGTGCCCCCCAGTTATTAGCAGAATAGCTTTCATGGGGTTTTTCGTCCTCATGAGTTTTAATCAGTTCATCATGAACAATCAGTTCTTCAAAAGTATATCCAGATTTTTCTGAGAAATGTCTTCCTTGGTCAACAATTTGAAGATAATGCATTCTGTCTTTCTCAAACTTATCTTTGTCAACTGGATAAGGCTTGAGGCGTCCAAATTTCTTCTCAATCCCTTCAGCTATTTTCTGCAGGGTAACTTGCCACTTTCTCTTATACTGTTTACTATAAGGAGCTAGAGCACGCCAACTGGTTGGAAAATGCTTTTGCAGATACTGAAAAATAGCGGGTCAATTACAAAATTCCAAGTCCTCAAATTGAGAGAATTATTACTTGGGAAATATGATTGTAACTAGACAGATGAGTGAGGACAGTACGTGGGTCACCTTTTTTGTCACATAAAATACACAGACAAACTGGCTCCTTTGAGGGATCATCATCTTGCAGTTCTAAAAGGTATTCCAAAGCAATCAACGGACCTATTTTGAACCCATCCAAACGTTCCTAAAAATACAAATATTTAAAAAAATTCATAAAATGAAAACAAATATTGATTTGATATGAAAGTTGATGTTTTTCAAGATTTTCCTTCATATTTTATATTTTACCAGATAATGAATTCATTTTCCCACTATCTATACAAGTTCGCTAGGATTAGTTCTGATAATCTTCTGAAGTTGACAAAACATAGTTCAGCTATGTTTGTTTTTTTGGGAAAGGTTATTTTTAATGGATCTATTCACAACAACTAGGTCAATTCGTCTATTCATGAAACTTCATAAGAAGTATGTTTCATCCGTTGAAAAGAACGGTGAAGGTCGCCCTCTCTTCGGCTCTCAGACTAATATAACAACTATTTTAATGAAAATCTGTAAGTTCACATAGACTACTATTTTAGAGTTATCTCGTGTACGTATGTACAGACAGTAAAACTAACCTAGCTTGACACGGAATTACTTGCTGCGCACTTGTCGGACAACGGACTGTAGTCCGTAATATATCCAGTGATAAGGCACCCAACATGAGCGTACAGCGCAAACTAAAGTAATTAAAATGTTTAATGAAATCGGTTTCACTGTACCCAATTCTTAGCATGTAAAATACAATACCTGAATCTGGCACGTTCTGGCAATTTCATCCTCGAATCCGGGTGGTATAGGTTCACCAGGAGCAATCTCCAAGGTCACGGGTTCTTCCACAGGCTTTTCCTGCGGTTGTTTTTGCAAAGTCCCATTCCAGTTAGCCATACTTTGAATATGGCGTTTTCCGACTTCATGCTGGAATACACGCCCCATGACAGGACATTCACATACTTTACAGTGCCAATTTTCGGCACCATTGATATAGTGGAGCTCAAATACATGATCGTATTTGCCATTTCTGAGAAAGGCTTTGAGGTTGAGTAGACGTTCCTGTTCAGTTTCCTGAAAACATTTTTTATGAAGTATTTGTAACTACAATGGGGAACTTAAAAAAATGTGTGTGCCTTCAATATATTTGTCTATCTACATCCAAATATTAGCCTTCAATTCGCAATATTTAATTTTCAATAAATAATTAAAGTTATGACTGCCAGCTATTCATTTCAAATGACACGAAACGCGCGGGAATGGTCGTGACGTCACTCTGGTCGTTCGATCGGAAGACTAAAACCGTTCTCTACCGCCAGGCGCCATGTCTCAACGAGCTGTATGACGTCATAACCGGTCCTAGCCAAGTTTGGTGCGTTACTATAATGATTAGAATTATGTAGTTTTGAATTTTTTATATTTATCCAATAAAAAGCAATAATGACTTTTGTATTGAATTTAGAAGTATAAACTTACGTTTGTGGGTGTTTTTTTTTCAAATTTAATTTTTGTGCAAGTTCCCCATTCACCGTATTCGGTTAATACGGTATTCAAGTTCTGATTCCTTTTGTGAACATATTCGGATTAAATAAAGGTATTTTTATTTCGGATTTTGATTTTGGAAAAAAAAAATTCACGGGTAACAATAGAAAAAGTATGATTCAGATCAGATCTACCATATGTACAAATACTGTCAAAAATAAAAAATAAATAACACTTTATAGGGGTATCTAATGAACTGTGCATATTGTGACAGTTCAAGGTACGCAAATCTGTTGTTTTTATAGTCTTGGCAAAGGAGGGTATGCTTTTGATACGGAAATTTGGGCTATTCATAAAAAAACATTTAAATTCTTTCAAATGCTTGGAAATGAGTAATGTAGTGGGTACATTTTAATTTGTTTTTAATTCAGAATAAGTTATCTTCTATAATATGTTCTTATCAATTATTTTAAAAAAATTGCAAAGTATCAACATTGCTCTTGAATGAATTCAATAATTAATTGTCAGAACTGACAATTATTTCTATTTACTGTACTTTAAAACCCAGGATAAACACATTCACTTTGTTGCCAAAATGTCCATTTATTCATATTTTGGCTTCACAAACTCTGCTCTAAAAGAACTTATTTGAAGATGTTCCGGAATAGTTTGGAAGTTGAAATACCGGGCCCAGAGAAGCATACCCCCCTTTTATACATAATTCAATAATATCAATCAATCAATCATTTATTTGACTACATTACATACGAATAGTACATTTGTATAACATTTTCGTTTTGTAGCCCTTTTATAATTCTAGGACTGTTCTAACAGATCAATACATAGTGATTTTTTTTATCACATACAGAGTGAGCCGCTAAATTGTGGAACAAATTCGATATTTTGCAAGCAAAAATCCTGAAACGGGTCGATTAATGTTTTAAAACACAATCCGTGAAATAAAAAAATCGCCCCTCCTCTACCCCCCTCAAAGTGACAGCCACCACCCATCATTTTTTTAAATGAAATAGGGGGTCAGTTGATATCTCATTTCGAAGAGGCCAAGTAGCTTAGTGGTTGAGACTGTTGCGTTCAAAACCATTGACTGACCATCTATTTTATTTAAAAAATTTGGGGGCTTTTAATTTGAGGGGGTGAAGAGGGGCGACTTTTTTATGTCACGGAGATCTTTTCGAAAACATAAATCGACCCGTTTCAGAATTTTTGTCAAATATAGAATTTGTTCCATAATTTAGCCGCTCACTGTATGCTGTTTTTCAGTACACTTATATTTGTGGACAGAAAAATAAAAATATAACAAGTAAAACTACTCAATTGTACAAAAACTACCACATGAACCACATGCTATCCACAATATTGTTTGTTCATCTTCAGATTTGTACAAATAATGAATTTTTAAAAAAATGGTCTCTTTTTCGAGGTTTTCCCGGATTTTCTCATTGGAAAATGCACCGATACTGTCGCTTAAAAAACTGTTTTGTAGGTTTTATAATTCTCTATAAAAGTGCCAATGACTGTAAAACGATTCCTTCTATACTTTTTGGGATATTTGCAAGAAACCAAAAAAATTGTAATTTTTTTCACCATTTCTTGTGCGTCTTATAAAAAGTAGCATAGGCCTTTTGCGTCTTTTATTTAGTAAAGTTATCGTTCAATTATTGAACTTTACAGCTCTTAACACGAATGAAGACCTAGAAGAAACAGACTGTTGCTTTCTCAAGAGTAAAGATGGTTGACAAAAAAAAGAAATCCTGAACAAAAATTTGGCACAATCAAGGCAAATAAAAAATAAATAGAGACGATATACAGGGTCCTGTAACTGCGCTCTGGTTGTCCAACGCGATTTGTATTTTTTTTTTTTTCAATTCTACCATGTTTCGTTCTTTCGAGAGTATCTTTACAATATATTCCGAAGTATACAGGATAACCCACAAAATAGCACCAAACCAAAGGTATGTAAGGGAACACCCTATATTCCATCACATGGTTGAATAGAGATTACTTGGACCATTCAAAAAATATAGGGTTATGTTTGTTTATCAAGGTTATTTCCGGAGATATGTCGATATTAATTCAAAAAACCTGAGAACTCAGCACTCTGTAACTCTTCGTGGAAAAATAATTCTAAAAACTGATGGAAGGCGAAATGACTCCAATATGGTCTAGTTTCTGTAACATGGCACACAGTTGAAACTTCATTACTTTTCGTGTACAATGATGTGTCACAATTGGTATTTACTTTTCCATGTAAACATATGAATGAAATGCATTATGATTTGTGATGCACTTTAAGGTCAACATACATTTTATTAAATGAAAAATCAAGTGAAGAATTACGAGGAGAATGTAATTAAGATGTAGTAAATAATGACCGATAAAAATGACAATTTTGAACATTTTGAATCCATGTCCTGGTTTTACATCTAAAATCTAAAAGATGATGCCTTAACACAGTTCAGTTCTTAGTTCACTCGCGCACTTGACCTCGAACAAATAGCCATGAGAATTTCAAACTCCACAAGTCGAATGAATAACTAATAATAAACTTACAAAACCCACCTCATGAAAATTTTAATGAAAAAAAATATATATATAATTCCAGAGACAAAAATTGTTTTAGCTCATTTGACAAGTATCTACAGTATACCTCTTCGTTTTCCCTTCAATGATAAGAATAGTCAGAGTGTCACATTTTTTTAATATTCCAACTCCAAATGTTTTTTTAGCATAATCATAGATACTAAAGAACGAAATCCTAACAACTTAAATATTATGGAAATTATTAATTGAAGTACTGATTTTCAAAAAACAAAGTCCGAATAATATATGCAACTTTATTTCACTTAACATTCACAATTATTCACACACCAAACAGTAGGATAAAAAAAGTACACAACATGAATTTTGTTCATTCCTCATTACCAAATAGAAGATTCAAATGAGAATGATCTACAAATTGTTGATCTGAAAAAATCTGGTTAGCTAGGTACAGATGAAATCTGCCTCATACGAAGAATTTAGAAGATTATAAAATGCCAATGAACGTAATTAATAGCAAACTAGTTTATAATTAATATCTGAATTTTCATATCAGTCGAGGTACCTACCTAATTGAAATCCAAATGTCATATTTGCACACAGTGCACTTCCTTTTATACAATCAATTTTACTGTTTTGCACTCACAGAAGCAACGGAAAACCCGAAAAAAAAATTGTTCCACGGACGAGAACAAGTGAACAGAAAAATTTAAAATATTTTCTGTAGATTTGTATATATACAGCCGACGAAAAAAATGTTGATTGAATATTAAGTTGTAGAGTACAACTTAATATAAATATAACGATTTTAGTATAATAGGGGCGAAATTTCCACAGATGCTTCCTTGAACTCAAACAAGTAAAAAATAGAACATGGGACCTAAACCCAAGTGTTTTCCAGATACAAGTTTGAAATCATGTCGTATGTCCTTTGTAGAACTAAAATCAACAGAAGTTTTGTGGATAATTATTATAGCCCAAGTTCTTGATTTGGTTTAATGAAAATGTTAGGTGCATCTTCTGAATATGTTAGACGCCTTCAAGTCCTTTACATGGAGGTGTAGCACTTTCCTACACTTGTGGAGGACGGCTATTACTGCTATTTGCCGTGGCGCTCCGGGCGACTTACTGATTTTTGGTGGCGTATTCACTTTTCAGCTGTAGGAAAACCCGGAAAACCTACAGCTCCACCTCGGGTGGTCAGTGTGCACTCCAGCTAGCACTAGACGGAACTGGATTGGATTGACACATTCCTTTGTGTTAACTGCACTCAACTACACTACACCTCACCACCATAACTCACTAGTGAGTTAAAGATTATAACACAATAGTGTGTTATTTGATAGTTTACTTGTCTAAAATGACACTAATAATGACAGTCATAACTGTCATGTATTGGATAAAATTATTTATTAAGGTGCCGCACTAGGTGTAGAAAAACTATCACTATCAACTATTTTTCGATTATTAATACTCATTTTAAAACTTTTTAGTCTGTAATTGTCAGAAATAATTTTTGACTGACGTTTCTATAACCACAGATGCATTATCAAAATCGAAATCATAGTAGCGGTGAGCGCGTATGTCATCACAAGGTGTGGTCATAGTACAGACAGTTGCTCTATGCAGGTAGAAGGTTTAGAACAAAGCGGATTAGTTTTGATTATGGAGTTATTCTCAGGAAGGCATTGTTTGTTTGACTCTGGCTGCCAACATTAATACAAAATAATATAATATATGTAACTGTTTAAACCATATTGTCAATCTGACAGAATATCTGCTAAATATGTAGTAGGTTTGAACGTATATGTTTGTCATGATGACAGCACATTGAAGTAGAATGACAGATGAGTGTAATAAAGAACTTTTTTTTCCACTTAATATAGTTCAAAAAAGTTTTGCTTTTTGCATGTAGAATAAATTATAAATACCTTTGTTTTAAAGAAATGTAAAAAACTCATTAAATATGTGGGTAACTAACAACTGTTCTTATCAGAATTCATCCATTTGCGCCAGTTCATCTTTTTATTTTTGTAAGAATTCAGAAAGAATGTTTCATTTAATACTGCTCTTTATAAGCTTTGCAGTGCCTATGAATATCACCAGTAGTTATTTATATAAGATTCCCTATTTGCTAATGATCAATTTATTTCAACCCTGACTCAAATATTTTTTGCAAAAAATAACATGTTGGGTAAACATAGATTGGTGATACAGGAAACAAAAAGTTTCATAAAGATGCATAAACATATATCAATCATTTCAGTAAAATGAATTGAAAGAAGTTTCCTTAAATTCAAATAGATGAATTTCAATCATAATGAACTATAGTGAAATGTTGCCAAAGTGGCTAATTGACAATGGACTTACCTATCAATACTGAAAGTTGTGAATGCATGTTTTAACAGAATATACAAAAAACTTGAGATGAGAAAGGTAATTACCTGTTTATTCAGAGACGAGTACATAATCACCGGATCATCTTCAGTACCAGGGGCACACGGCTCCATGATTTTATTCACTTAACACAACACGATTTCCAAAAAGAACAAGGATCCAAGATATGTATAGCTCTGTAAAAAATAAACGTAACATAAAATCACTGTCAACTAAACCACCATAGGAAGTTGTTTCTTAGCATAACTTACCGTATCCCTTTGTTTTAAGACTAGGGCAGAAAGAAAATTATATTTTGAATTTACCGCCACATAGCACAACACAAAATTGCCACCTAGCAAAGAGACTCCTAATTTTTACATTTTATCCCAATTATCCAGCAGACTATGAGAAATAGTAATAAATCAAATAGATATACATAGAAAAAAGTATCAATTGCGATCAAATGGAATCAAAATATAAATAAAATATATATCTTTGACATCCTAGTCCAAAGATTTGCGGATTCGTCCTAGTAGCAGGTTGCGATCAAATGGAATCAAAATATAAATAAAATATATATCTTTGACATCCTAGTCGAAAGATATGCGGATTCGTCCTAGTAGCAGATTCCTCACAATTGAAAATCTGCAAAAAATCATTAGGTAGGATTCTTACCTGATTTTGTTGTTTTCAGAATAGCAGTAATAATTCAATATAATCCAGATCAAACTGGAGTTTTTCAATTAGAGCATTACAGGCCCTTTCTAATGTAGATTAAATATTTTTTGTACTTCCAACTTCCAACGTCAACTTTACAGATCTTCAAAAGAAAAAAGATTCTTCCTGTGTGTTCGTAATCGTATACAGCCTACAGCCTACACTCTACAGCCACAGAACAGAAAACACTGAAAACAGAACACTGAGTACTGACAACTGACACTTGTACGGCTTGAACCTTGACAGTTGGCAGCTGGGTTCCTTTGGATCGTTTTATTTGTGCCATTCCAACAAGTTCTAAATAGATTCGATCGATTGTATAGAGTGTAGTGTAGTGTACTTTACATCACATTTTGAATCGGGTGTAGCTGAGTGCAGTTCAAACAAAGGAATGTGTCAAATTAATCTGCAAACGAATACTATAAGTCGAATGTGAGGTGTGCGAAAGTGCTACCTAGTACTTACCTTGATGCAAACGAAGGAACCTAATGATATTGTTGTAGCATTCCGGTAACGAATTTGAAAAATTTCATTCATTAATCTGTGTCATTCATGCCATTTTTGGATTGTTATTTGCTCAGAGTAATAAAAGTTATTTGTATGTCCTATGTCAATTTATTCCTAAAACGACAATGAAATGGCACAAATAAAACGCCACTTTTTATTAAAGTTTGGTCATTCCTTCGTGAAGTGACGTTATTTTCAGTGGTTTGTGGAACAAACCAATAGAAATTCCGTTTATCGGGCGCCACAAGAATAATAATAACAATAAAACAATTGTCTACTTCTAGTAGGCCTTGCAGGAACCAGAAAAGGAACCGAGCACAAAAGATCTGGAGAGTCAATCATACCATTAATTTTGAATAAAATAAAAAGATCATTATTCATTTTTCTATTTTCAAGAGTTAGAAAATTGTACCTGTATTGTCCACAATATCTCTACCACCTGTGTTGTTGCTACCTACCGTATTCATTCAGTTGACACTGACAGTATATATGAATAATAAATAGTTAGAACATAAACTTGGTTGTCAAAGCCGTCTTCACTCTCCAGTGGCCCATTCTCTTTTATTATTCCTGATAGAAATGAGCGTGTTGATTAAACAGTCGGCATTCACCAGTTTAATTACTCATTAACATGAAAATCGAAGCAGGTGTATTATATGTATCATTCTTGGAATGCACAATATGGTGCTCTCAGGGCAGCTTCCCCAAATCGGAATGTGACACAGAAAAAGAATCGAAAAGTACCTCACATTGAAAAATAAGGGATGGTTTACTCAACTTCACATTGTGATTATAATGTTACCTCAATATGACTCCAATTTAGATTTGAAATAATAGTTACATTCGCACCTACCTTCGATTAAACATTTGGCATCAAAATGTGAATCAAAAAACGACCAAAGAGGCCCGAAATAAAAGTTCTGGAGATGGTCAATATGAGTCGTACGCAACTCATCGACTCTCAGTTGTGATGTGGAACGTGAATGTGAGGTCCACTAACATTTCTGAGATCGATTGTGTTTACGGGATCTGGATCACATTTAGACATGTATGAGACGAAAATTATAGGATACACACAACTGTGGGTGTGCGAACTCGTCGCTAATAAGTTAGCAGTCTTTCTTTGTTTCTTGACGAGAGGATGTTGCGCGTTGTTTCATGAGCTAACATAACCTAGAAATCGGCGTTCGAATCTTGTGTTTATCGAACGACAATCTTTTGAATTAGAATTTTGGAATTTACTATTTTATTACTATTACTATTAATATTACTATTCTACAATATTTTACAATTCTATAATTTTATTGATGATTTCGCATAAGGAAGGTATCAAACTAATGATACTTCCCTAACAACACAGTTACATATTCTGGATATCCTGGGGAGGTCCCTTATTTTTACCAGTGATGTCCCACATACATCCACTGGCCACCAAAAGGGGCAAATATAGGATGTCACATGATATATTCGGTACCCAGGACATCCTTGGGTTGTCCCAAGGATGTACCAGCTAAGGCATGCTGCGGGACATCCCTGGGAAGTCCCAAACATGCCCTTGTACCGACGGGACACTTTGGGACATAAAAGGGACGTACCTGAGATGTCTGTTCACAGTGTAAATTCCTTCATTTGATTAATGTTTACTCGTTTTTATCTTTATTATAATTATTATGCGAATAAACTATATTATTATTATTATTTAATCAGCTAAGTAGTAAGTTAGCAACTAAACATAATTTGAATTTTGACATTCAATTTTTTTTTTAAGTATTGGGCCAATTGTGAAATGTAAAGACTATTGTATAGAAAATTGTAAGAGCTTTCAAAATACATCTCAATTGACCCCCAATACTATTTAAATATTTTGGGGTGAGTCTAAATTACCCTCGCTTGGGGGTGAACGTGGCGAAGTCAAAAATACCGGAAAAGAGTGTCCCCCTTCAATAAAAAATAACGGGTTTGCGCGTTTTCCTAATATGTTGACGCAGTTCCTGAAAATCGCTGTTTCGTTTTCATCTGGTCACCCAAATATATATTGAGAATGTTAACAAATTATACAAAAGATTATTTTTATTGTTATTATTATCGTTTCATTAATACGTGATTTTTGTTTCTCAAAAAAATGCAATAAATTTCCCAATCCCAGTTCCTGAAAATCGCTGTTTCGTTTTCAGCTGGTCACCCAAATATATATTGAGAATGTTAACAAATTATACAAAAGATATTATTTTTATTGTTATCATTATCGTTTCATTAATACGTGATTTTTGTTTCTCAAGAAAATGCAGTAAATTTCCCAATCGAATTCCTCATGATATTGAATTCAATAGAAAATGCATAATAGTAACTAAATGAGAGCGACGACCAATTTTGCCCCACATAATCATGTGACATGACGGAAAGATAAAAATTCAGGTGTTTTTACAAAATTGCCAATGTAGTGAATATTAATTAAAACCGTATATTTCAAACCAGGAAAACACATTCTTACGTAATCAGCTATATTTTTATTGCGCTATCTTTCATTCCCTTATTTCACTTTTTATCAGTTAGGAAGTTTTTGTTCGAAATGGCACCTGAGCTACAAACATATTACGAAAGTGTTCCTAGTGAGATAATTTATGTGAGTGAAGATGCAAGTCAGCAGCCTTCGGCATTGCTTACGAATCCTACCAAAAAGCAAGGTACGTAGCTCTTCAACGATGATATCAGTTTATTAAAGATGATTGTCATTGAACAAAACTGCCTTTTGTGAATGTATATTTCTACTGCTAAACCGGCCGGTAAAGTGCAATATTTTTCGCCCGCTAGTGCAGAAACGTAAGGGCTACGTTTTCCCTAGCTCGCATTAGTATCTCAAAGATCTCTGAGTTTCGCTTGTAAAAGGGTGCAAACGGTTGACGAAAATATTTTTAACCTTGATAGATTATATATCGGTACAGTTTATATTTAATATAATATTATATTTATTACTTTAAGAAAACAACTTGATTTTAATTGTTCGACGTTTCGACTGAATATTCAGTCATTCTCAGGAATATGTCGATACAAAATAGTATACATAGCGTGGGTCAGAATAAGACTGACAAACTCCGAATACACATTCCTCACCTTATTTCGAGCTGAAGAGTTTTTATCAAGGTATGTCCTAAAATGCATCCCCTCTGAGGGGGTGTCCACAAATATTTAAGTGGATCATCCGCTTTTGATATCTACCTAGAAAAAATGTACCTACAAAAAACCACCTTCATCCCATGCGCCTGCTTTGGAAATGAATATTTATTATTTTTTGATTATTGATTATTTATGACTTTTGAAAAGTCAACCTTCAACATAGATTTTGATGTTCAAGGTACATACCTACCTAATTAAGTGCGGTGAGTGCGCAGAAAAATAAAATACTGAAGTTAGATCAGTCAGTAGGGCATGAAAATGAATGATTCTCTTACAAAAATATTTCGGGAAAAAACCCACTACGCAATTAAGTACATGAAAGTCAGTCCAGAGTCCGTTATATTCTGTTATGTTTTGGACTCTCAACTGTTATTTATTTATTTGTTATAAATAATTGAATAACCTGCTGATAGAGCAGAAAATTCAAATTGCAATTGTACAAAAAAAAAATATGGTCCGACAGCGCCTGTTTTGTGCACACATGAAGTACGTATTATTCTCTACCTTAACACAAAACATAACGAAAAAAAAATCGGTTTTTCCATGTTTTTCCCGTTACCAATGATCTGATCGGTTTGAACCTACTGATTCTTGTTTTGTTCGTATTTCAATTCTGTACAATTATTTTATTCAGTGAAATGATATTGCTGTATTGTTCATAACGAATCAATCAATGACGATTCCAAGTCCAAAACATAACAGAATATAACTTCGGAGTTTTTTTCATCTATTATGATGGCATGGGTGGTTTTTTCCAATATTTTTGCCACAAAATCACCCATTTTATATCCTATTGATTTGTTCCGCGCACCTGCTGTACACAATTAAGTACTTTCAACATCAAAATTATTGTTGAAGCTTGGCTTTCCAGAAATAGAAGTAGAAAAAATTGTATATTTTTCATTGCAAAGCAGAATTTATGAGATGAAGGAGGTTTTGTGCCCCATTTTCTGGGTAGAAATCAAATTCGGCGAATGATCTCAAATATTTTTTAAGCCCGCTTGCATAGAGCCTTTTTCAAAAAAAAAACGACGGCATACGGCATTTTCAAGTATTTTTTGATGTCTGATGTTTTTTCGTTATCTGTTAAAGATGCTTTGTTGTTTGAGCACATCAGGATTCTATTAATTTAAAGTGATTGATAAAGTTGTTACTTCAAAAATATTTTCTGAGATTTAGCAAATAATTATATTTCTTGAAAGCTTGACTGCATATTTTTGAATTTTGGTTTTTAGTTTATAAATAATTATACTAATTCAGAGCTTTTATTGCGCTCTGGCTATCAGATAGAATGTTGATGATAATGACCAAGCCAAAATAAGTAACTAAGTTATACAATTTGTAGGGAATTCACTGTGGTTTTATCAGAATCCAAGCTTTTTTGTGAGTACAATCGAAAGAATTACGACAAAACTGGGTTTCCCACAAAATTTGATTGATTTGAGATGTATGAAATAACCTACCTCGAAAATTGTGTAGTTTCATGAATTTTTGGCACCCAACTGAAGAAAAAGTCGAAAATTTTGAGTTTTTTTGCGATTTTTCTTGTGAAGCCATATCCGTTGGAAGTACCAAACATGAAATTCGGATTCACCACTCCAAAAAACATATTAGCGAGTGAGAGAAAACTACTATATTTTTTTCATGAAACCCTTGGAGACGATTTGACTGGATTAGTATTAGTTTTTGCAAAATGAAGCCTAAAGTTTAAGAAAAGGTTTATATTTCATTCTTCATTGCCATTAATCAAGAGTCACTCTGATTTATCATCAATTTGACAGGAGAAGACGTGATGCTATGGTTTTGCACCCAACTTATGAGCCGAAGATCCACAGAGCAAATCATGGCAGGGGCAGGAATTTTTTATTTAATGATAGTAGTAAATTAAATTCAAAATTAACTGACCAGGATGAGTCCACTATTCACTGTTGGCTTCAAATTAACAATGCTGCTCCTAAGGTGGCGTATGTTGGCCTTTCAACATCGTAAGATGTCTCCCAATTTGATCGGAAGAAAATAAATATTTTATTATCGTTGTTTACTGATTCTACCCTGTAATAACATTTTCAGGTGTGACATTTGGTAAGAGACATGGACAAATACTGATTTGCACTCTTTTGATATTCCTTGCTTCCTCTACTCGAGTGGACATGTCAGTTTGTATTGTGGCTATGAATGATCCGACAGCAAGCGCCAATGAAGGTATACAAGTGAGTAGGTATTGTGACGATACAATGTGATTACAATATAATAATATGTGTGAGAAATAAGCAAAGAATCTGCAGCAGTGGCGCAGCCAGGATATCAGTTTGGGGGGGCTAAACATACACCAGAGTTTTTTTTTTTCGTCATCCAAGTGTTATGAATAACAGTAGTAATTAGTGGGTTATGGGGTAGCTGCAGCCCCAAAGCCCCCCCTGGCGCGCCAATGGCCTGCAGCGATTTTCTGGGATATATTATAAGTAATAAGAAAGTTTCGCTTTTATTTAATTATTAGTTATTCGTCATCAATCTTAGAAAACAAAAAAGCAAATCATTTGAAATAACTTTGGGATCAACTTTCTGAATTGGCTTATAAGTTGAGAGGAAGCAGAAGATACACTGAAATGTCCATAGACTGTAGCAAAGTATCTTCTTCCTGAAATGATAAATTAACACTTTTTTCTACTCGCTTAACTGAAATGGTATTCAGCGTACAGATAACTGCGCTAAATTATCGATTTCGCGAACGTTAAAACACAGAATACTTCACCTACACAGAAGCGCAATTTAAGCTTTCCGCCAAAACAATTATCTTTTCACTGACGCAATGCTTGGCTTGATCAATGTCATTTCTGAGCGGTAAATTCAATGTGGGAGTTTTGGGACGCTGCATTTTTCATTCCAATTTGTGTTTAGAGGGTCCTATTGCGTATATAGGGTAAGTAAGTAACTTCTTTTAAACAAGAACTATAAAATTACGCCAGTCCGCTTATCGAATATTTCCAAAGGCGGATCACTTGCCATTTTCTTTAACCGACAGTTTGAATTTACCGCCCTGATATGACATTAATCAAGCCATGTATTCAAAACAAGGTCTCGAAAATTTGACCACAAAAGATCAAAGAGCCTCCTTTGAGTGCCGCTTCTGTGAGGGTGAGGTATTTTGTGGTTAAAAGGTGAGACCTCGTTGAACCTTAACTCGCACAAGTTTCGACTTTTAAGCGCTGCCGTTCGTAGGAGGACGACAGTTGGTTGACGGAAAAAACAGAAACAATAATCATTTGTGTTTAAAAACAATTTTTAAAAACGCTACCATGACGATTCCATTCTTTGAACACATCACTATGGGTACTGCTTGATTTTATTGATTTCAGTAACGTTGAAAACCTGACAGAGTAGTTGTGTTTAATTTGTTCCATTAAAAAAATAGTAATTCCACAAAAAATATGAAAAAGTTAAGTTAAGTAAAATATGGTAAAGTTTTACGACATGTTAGAAAACCTCAAAAAAATTTAGACGTTCCAGTGTCAAATTCTCCATCGTGTGTCATCGAAAGTGTAACTGTCATAAAAAATTGTTATTTACTTACCTATATTTGAAGTTGAATCACACCGACACTCAACGGAAACAAATATCGTAACTTTCATGGATAACCACCCTGACATCTACCGAAGACTTCCAGTATAACAATGTTGGTTTCACTTCCCACCAATAGATGGTAGAACATAATGTGTAATTTGTCCCAATTCACACCAATGTCCCAAGCAACCCAATTCTACGGTATCCATAATAAACGTTATGATAAGAATTGTAGACATATTTCTCACTCATATATTTCCTATAGACTTTCAACTGGACAGACAAAAGCCTAGTTTTATCTTCTTTCCTGTGGGGCTATATGTTGCCGCAAACTGGGACCGGTTGGTTGGCCAGCCAGTATGGCCCTAAATGGTTGCTTGTGTTTGGAATGACTACGTGCTCGTTGTTGGGACTACTGCTTCCGACCATAGCAGTTACTTTCGGATCCCACGGAGTTATGGCTTGCAGATGTCTCCAAGGTATCTGCCAAAGTTGCGTTTTTCCATCAGTTCAAGCTCTTTTGGGAAAATGGGCGCCAATAAATGAGAGGAGCAGGTTAGGGAGTTTTGTTCACGCAGGTAAAATTTTACTACTTTTTCCATCGAACCACTATTTGTCTCTCTCGAATTTACTGCCTGCATCAAAATAGCCAACTATACTGGGTGTTTCCGAAATTGGAGCAATAAATGAAGTGGGAAGTAGAAGATTCAACAAAGCAAAACGAAATGAAAGAATACTTTTTTACTGGAAAAATAGTTATTTGTTTTACTAGGCATGAAAGCACAAGATTTAATGCCGCGGCTGGTGTTTCATAGCCGAGGTACGTCGAGGCTATGGAACAAATCACTCCAAAATTCATCTGGTTCTCGCTTTCTTTGCAAACCTCGGAATACAAATTTTTCTGAACGGTTATCTGGCGAAATATTTCACCAGCAATTTTCTTTCTGAATCTCCAGATGAAGGTAAATAGCATTTTCCAGTGTCTTTCAGTTCCTTCTTTGCTGATTTTTGTTCTGCATATCCTTTGTTCAGAGATATTCTTTCATCTTATCACAATATGCATTGGCAAACTCCTCGTCTTTCTTGATAATTTTTTCCCCATACAAATTAATCTCTTCAAAGCCATCAATTCCGTTTTCGAAAAAATACAATTTTCATTTTTCAAGGGTAACCCAATCTCGAATTTTTTCCCAACTCTTTTGATGGTACTTCTCCAAATCTCTAATGCTTTCCTGTCATCTTTCAAAAATTTCGTATCATCGGTAATTCCAGCTTCCTCCAGTTTCCAATTTTTTTCGATAATATTTTACAAATACGTCTAATCGTGTTAACAGAGAGTCTTCACTAGCGTTTTCTCATTTTATATTCTCAGATAAGGTCCATGGACTACCCATCCCAGTTTTGTTTTGCTCATTGCGGAGGGGTCCCATGATGGTTGAATTATTTCTTAGAGCGTTGGATATGTCAAAATTTACTAATTTAGAATAATTTTCTCTATGTGTAACATCATTCGTTCACTGCAAAACGACTGCGAAAAGGAATCTTGGGTCCATTCAAATCAATGAAAGCTGCAATATCTGCGTTAATAAGGGTTACTGTAGATTCTTCATCTAATAATACACAGTTGTTATTTGTCTCTCGTGTACATAACAAATAGGAATTTGGTTTCAAATACTTTAGTGCTCACTACTTTTTCTTTGTCTTCATGAAGAAGTCTATTACACCTAACTCTGCATTAACCTATATAACAAAAAGAAATCTCAAGCATTTTGCGGCGCCATGTTCAAATATTAGTCCTTTGAAGCAAGGGTGGTTCCCTACAACGGATTTTCTTTTTTCTTCTTCGAAGCTAAGAACTTTTTGCAGCTATTTAGTCGATGGGTTTGTTCTTCACAAAACTTATACATTTTGATTTCTCTTTCACTTATACTTAATGATTTTTCTTTTTTTGTATCGTATTGGGTTCCGATAAAAATTGAGAAGGAACATTGATGGACATGAGCAAATTCTCCTTGGTTTGAATCCAATCTGAAAAATGTTTCAAATTTACCGTTTCTTTCCATTGCTCTTTCAAAACCTCAATCTGACTGAACCATGCACGACTAGAGTTTGGTGATAACTTTTCTTTCAATTTATGAAGCAATTCTGGATGTTCAAGGTATGATGTTCTCTTTGGAACTTATCGTAATCACCATATTAGACACTGCTGAGAAATGCAAATTCCAAAGAATCCTATCTATGGACATTTTCTTACTGCCAGTCAAGCTTATTATAATTCAAGCATCCAAAATTTCAAAATTTTTAACGTTTCAATGAATAACATTCTCTGGACTACATAATAAATCTTACCTTACTTTCTGAACATTTGTTTTGTGGAGACGATTCGGTTATCGAAAGCAAAAATTTGGTAATCCTTCGTTGAGCGTTGGAATTCACTAATCCAGAATGGAAATTCGTGGATATCCCCATGGAAATTAGGTGAGGGATTTTTGTTGAAAACTAATTTTTGGATAATTGAACTGAAATTCTCTCTCCATACACTTTGTTAACATGTTCGGAAAGTTATCTTTTACCAATTGATTGTATTCAAAAATGGGTTTTCCATTGGAAACTGCATATCACCTTCTGGGGAAGGATGGTTGGCATTTGGAAAAACACTATGGGTTTTCCCAACTGAACTCTGCTCCTCTCAACTGCTCAGCTTCTTCCACCAACTCTTCAATATAGAAACCTTCATCATCTCTGCCCCTCTCTGACAAGACTTCAGTTTTGTCATATTTTCCACAATTCTTTGTTCTTTCACACAGCATTTCCATATATTTAAACTTCCTTATCTTGCCCATATATCCTAGGAAAAATACCAATATTATCTCTAGAGCTTCTCCTTCTCCTCTCGACATCTTTTTTGCTGGTTACTTTTTTCAACTCGAAGGACCTCTGCTATATATGAAATGGATCAATAATGATATATTTCTATTATTCTCTTTATGACAGCCCTTTTTTTCAGAGTCATACAAGTCAACATACTTCCTTTTTTTTATATAAAGAATGAGTATAGGAAAACAAATTTATTTTAACACTGCATCTGCTGGAAATAGACCAAAACTCTACCATGTGCGGTGTTTTGGAATTAAGAGAATCACAAATTATCTGTAAATTATTTCATTCAACGGAGGAAATTGTTTCGGTATCAGTGGTTGAACAATATTTTCAACAGCAGACAACTAGTATTAATGAGTTGAAATACGATATTTGGATTCTCTTTCATGTTTGTATATCATATTCAGTACATTATTTCTTGATATATTCTCCATCAGGTGGACCTAGTGGTATGCTGACAAGTACCTTACTTAGTGGTTACATTGCATCAAGTTGGTATGGATGGCCTATGGTTTTTTATGTACTATATTCTGCCCTACTATTCTGGAGCATCCTTTTTGCTTGGATTGGTAGCAACAGTCCATCGGATCATCCAACGATAACTCAAGAAGAAAAATTACTCATAGAAAGTAACCTCAACCAAGGAAAATATTCAAAAGTAAGTTTACCTATTCATATCAGAAAATTATCAGACATGTTAATCGCGAAGATATGTCATGAATTACTATTGCATATGTATTTACTGATATGTCATGAATTACTATCGCATATATATTTGCTTTCCAGAATTTACCGACTCCCTGGTCGGAAATTTTCAAATCTGTACCATTTTGGGCTCTGGTGATTACTCAAAGTGGATATACTTGGGGATACTGGACTCTGTTGACCGAAGTTCCTATTTATATGAGCTCCGTTATGAAATTCAGTTTAGAAGCCGTAAGTAAAATTATTTGTCAGTGAATAATACGTTTTCTAAAAATGGACAATTTTGAGTTTTCTGAAGACTTCATTGACAAAAATCTACTCGATGGGGAAAATCTCGCTACAATAGTGCCTGGCTGAATATGCCCCCCTCCAGCCAGCGGGGGCTTTGGGGCTGCAGCCCCCCCCCAAGCCACTAAATTACTACTGTTATTCATAACACTCGGATGACGGAAAAAAAAAGCTCTGGTTACTGATGAATTGTATATTCAGCCCCCCCATACTGAAATTCTGGCTGCGCCACTGATTATTGATCATTAAAAATTTCTAAGATTAGTTTATTGCTAGTGTGTTAGCAATTAATATTTCACTCAATTCCGGGCGAACATTGGAAAATGTGATTTTTTGTAATATTTAACCTCGTATCTAACAGAAAACAACTACTTCAGTTAGAGTCTTTTCACAATATCTATTAGATGTAGTTCAATGTCCAGCGTGGCTTTAGCTGGGGAAGTAGTTGTTTTCTGTTAGATATTACAAATAAATCACATTTTTCATTTTTCAATTTTCATGGAGAATATTCCCCTTTTCAACATGAATACCTCCCAAGAGGTTATCTTGAACGATGGAAAATAGCGACTAAAGTTTGTCTTTCAGTCGCAGATGATTCTACAACAGATTTTATGAATGTCCTATTCATATTTTAGAACTAAAATTTGCCTCGTATTCTACCTTGTGGACGGTCATATAAATTGATTATTTATCCATATAATGAATGAAATTTAAAATAATTTTGTTTTGAAATAACTGAAACTAGCGCAACGAGTATAATTTTTTTCACTGATGGCGCTAACTCTCAATTGTTATGTACACCGTACAAAAATTTTTGTCTCATCACAATTCTGACTGAAACGGTATGTTTCGATGTTTAAATATCAGTCAGTACAGAGATATTCAGAATTGTTTCTTTACAAATACTCCTTTTCAGAATGGTGTATTGACTTCGGCTCCTTATCTTGTGCAATGGATCCTTTCAATTTTCTTTAGTTTTCTCTCGGACTGGCTAATAAACAGAAAAATTTGTTCAATCGGAACTACTCGAAAATTGATGAATATGATCGGTAAGTAAATCCGTACCCATTGTCTATTTGAGAAATTGTATGATAACAGGAGTCGATATGAGAAGATTATATTTCACTCCTTTCAATCAGATGTAGTACCTCTTGTTTTTCGTGTGAACACCAACAAAACGCACCCATCTCTGCACCGTCGTGTCTGTGGCAGTGTAAGGGCCGGTTTTTCAATGTACTTTATTTAACTTTGAGCTAAATTTAACTCATGGTTAGAATGTGAGTCGATTCCTTCATTTAGCAAATGTCATATTCATTCTAACCACCAGTCAAATTTAACCGGGAGTCAAAGTACGCTAACACGACATTGATAAACTGGCACTAAGTGTTCTGTGTTTCAGTCATTCCTTTGTTTTGCGTTGAGGTGAAAACATAAAATTATGGATAATGATGGTGGATCAGTACCTGGCAGTTTACTGCATAGCTTGTTAAAATAATCTGTTGTTTGATATCACTTTATGTAATTACCATATCCTTTCGATTTGACATGTAGCTATAATTGGTAAATAAAGAAATAATGAAAAATTTATTTAAGATGATTAAGACGCAGGTATCCAATGGGTTTAAATAAGGACAACTCGTTATGTAGAATTAGTTCAACCTTCCCTCCCTAAAATGAACACCGGGTGATTGAACCACATGTCGAGGTATTAGAAATAGCAGTTTGGTGTTGGGATAAAACACCAGCAGGTATATTCATTACTACACGAAAGGCTCCAAACATGTCAAGTGTCGACTGCAAACCAAGAATAGAATAAAACTCACGAAAACAATAACACAATGACATATAGAGTCCAGTCAAAATACGTTTAGTAAGTTTAATGAAAACCAACAGTTTCGCTTGTATCGCTAAAACAGTTTTGAGAATATCAGACACAATTCTTCGACTAACAGATAATTTTGATCTGCTCATAGCGATTTATGGAAAGATATATTAAATGGAGAGTGTATGGTTTCTTTCATCATAATTGATGACGCACAGGACAAGATTCAATAATCCAACTGCACTTCCAACAATTGGGAGTTCAACATTAGATGCCAGCGCCAAAGTGGCAAAAATTGAACTACTCTCGAGTACATTATGTCAACAGAAGAACAGAATATTCACCATTTATATGTACCAGAAATTCATCACTTATCAAAAATGATAACAGGTTTAACAAAATGCACATAAACAATAGCCAAAATCTTGGGAATTTTGACGAAAACAATAATTTTAATGTACTCATCTATAGTGTCAAAAATTGACACCAGAGGGACCCTTATGTTGAATTCCCAATAATCAGTGATAGATAATTATTGAAACATTTTCCAGGATTGACAATTCCAGCATTAGCGTTAGTTGTTCTTGGCCAATATGGGGCAAACGATCCAACGATAGCTGTTACTTCTCTCATCGTAGCAGGCGGTGTTAGTAGTGCATGTCTCAGTGGACATACCGTTAATCATATGGACCTCTCTCCCAACCATTCTGGTATTCTAATGGGTATTGCTAATCAAGCTGCGGTCATCACATCAGCACTAGCACCTATACTAGTACAGTATTTGGTGATCAATGAAGTGAGTAACATTCAGTGGAACACTTTACGACATTTTTTTTATGAAATGTTTTTACTCAGTTCGCGGTACTTCAAGAGCACAGTGTTGCCATTTCGGTAACTTCAATAAAACCTAGAAAGAACTATAATTTGTCTTGTACCACCTGTTTGTTTTCGCGTGAAAACACACTTCATTTGGACTGACATTCAGAATCGATGTTTTCTAGTGAACAAGAAAATCATAGTTGAGTGATCACATAGAACACTTTGTATATTTTCACATTTTTGAAATATAGAGAGAATTCTGAATTTGATGAGCTGAATTTTTCATTTGATCTTTTGATTTTTTTCCTAGGAAATCACTTTTCGCAGAAAATTGACTAGAAAGATTCACGTAGTCTTATAGAAAATAGGTTCGATAACATTGTTTCGCAACTGTTATATTACGCCACTGACAGTGCTCTATTTAGTAAAATAGTACGTTATCAGTCAAAATCAGTATTACTATAAATGTTGACATGGGTTTTCATTAAGTATCGGCTACATCGATTAAAAAATTATCACCATGTTTTCTTCGCCTTTCATCATATAGTAATCATGACTATAATCATTTCAGGAAGATCCTTACCAATGGAGTCGAATTTTCTTTCTGGCCTCTGCTTTGTATGCTGTGTCCACAGTCGTTTTCACAGTTTTTGGATCTGGACAAGTACAGCCATGGAATGATTCAAACAGAAATGAATGAATGAAGAAAACAGAGATTATGGTGTGAATGTTTCAATTTTCAATTACATTTTTTATTTTTTTATGTTTTTTATTATTCTTATGCTCAAAGTTTCAAGTCAAGCATGCATGCATGCAAAGCATAGATTGATTCGATTGATATCAACTTTTTTATAGGTTCTCAAAAAGCTTGACTTGGGATACCAGATTGGTAATTGTTGCAAGTTTTTTACTTTCATGGATTGGATTTTCCTGTCAATAGTACTACACAGGGTGGTCCACCGAAATCTATATCAAGTGATATAGGTATTATTTACGTGAATATTTGAAAAAAAGTTGGGATTTTTTCAATTTCTATTTCTAAGAGAGCATATTATATTTTGCGTATTTTGGCGTTGTAAGATAAGGACCACTTCAACAGCAGGAGTCATATGAGATAACTAGTTTTTCACATGTTGTACTAGCAATTGGACCAAAACCTGAAAGGAGTTATTTTATTGATCAAATAAGTTTTTGAGGATTCCGAAAAGTATGGGTCTTGGTGGCGCATAGGTTGTGTTCTCGTTTGCTATGACAAGGTACGCGGGTTCCAATCGCCGCGTCCACCCACCTCGTGCATGGCATCACACGTTAAAAGGTAAGGGCTGCATCTTCCCTAGCTCGCACAAGTCTCTCGAAAATTTCTGAGGGTTGCTCGCGAGGGGTCAGCCGGTACTAGTTTTCCATACGTAGGAATGTACTTATAATGTCGATAGGTGACCACATGACTTGTTGAAAAGCAAGTATATTATGAGTTGTCTAGATGCCAATCACGTCTAGTGCTAGCTTGGAGTGCACACCGACCATTCGAGTAAGTCACCCCGGAGCGCCACGGCAAATAATAGTGATAGCGTCTTCTAGCCGCACAGGCAATGCCGTTAAGAGTGTTTCTATTATATATTATTATTATTATTATAATGGATGAGTTTTGCTCAAACCACCTACTAGATATTGATCAGTGTTTCGACTTTTCTGCAGAGATTCCCCACAAATTATTTGTTGGGATTTGTTTTGGAAATGGAGAAGAAGGGGTTGTTCCTGTTTGAGCAAGATTTCAAACATGGTCTTTGTGACATACAAAATATGCTACTTTCCATTTGAAAAAAACGAGTTACTTACATTTCTTTGAACATATTCTCAGTTGCAATAGATGCACCATTTATTTGCAGATATTGGTAGATAATTATCAAATCTATTCAATTTCCATTTCATATGGGTGCCTACTTGACCGATATTCGTTTGGAATTTGGCGTTCTCGAACTACATCAGATTTAAATTTCATTCAAATTTTGACGTCATGCTGACAATAAATTACGTCATATAGCAGATGATTGAATTCATAATGGTATAACAAATTTTATTATTGAAAAAAATTGGGGGTGTATTTCCTATGAAATTAAAAAGATATCACTATCAATGTGAAACCGAAAGTCCTTTTTCAGATTCCAATGTGGACTATAACGGAAAAATAACTCCCAAACCACATATCCAAAATTAAAAATTTTATTCTCGAAAATAACTAAATGGCGTGACGTTTATTTCAAACTAACTTGAACTGGTGGTTTTTGTATGTTTAGTTATCATTTGCTACGGAACGTAAACGACTGACGTTTTGGCCGTGATGACATTTTGAGAATGAACAATATGTTTTACAGTGAAACGAACATAGCTGAAAATGTTAAATTCCCACTCCATGCACAAACAATAGGGGGGCTCCATTAATTTCCTGAGACAACTTTGATGATTTTTTTACCCCTCCCTCCATCCTTGGAGATATATCGTGAGATTTTGCTCTACCCCCTCCCCTAATCTCACGTGTGCTCGATTGCATTAGATTTATTCAAAAACAATTTTCCTATAATTTTTTTATTCAAAACTATCTAAGACTCTTCTATCAGAGCATAATTAAACCGTGATGAATATTATTTTAGTGGAAAAATATTGTTTAGTCAGTTAGTTTTCTCGCAAATTTTACACTGTTTTTCGGAAGTATCAACGGTGGCGTAATTAATTTTTTTCCCGGTTTCGGGTCTGACGTCTTTTACTTCAATATATCTTCCCCTCAAAAATTAGCATCGTTATAATATCATCGAAAATGTTTTATATCCTATTTTTTACATCAAACCGTTCAAAAGTTAATGAGGTGAGGATACCATACAGATTCGAAATTCGAAAAATTTCAGATATTTGAAGAGAAAATCTTTCAAAATATTTTTTCCTCCTACCCCTATAGAAAGTACACAGTTTCCTCCCCCCTCATTTCAATTAAGTTGTAAACGATGAAACTTGTGAATCTATTATAATCAAATTGTTTCCGTAATTTTTAGAACATCTTATATACCCTGCATTCTGGTAAAAATCAAACATGAATGTTACTTCTACTTTAGTTCTTTAATAGCTATTTGTGTATTTAGAGCGCAAAGTGGTTGATTATCGCTCGACAAAAAGACGAATCTTTGGAGAACGACAATGACACTTTGTGCTCGAAATACACAAATTATTTTACTGAATCTTTCATTGTCGTTTTGAATGTTTTTAAACATTTTCAAAATTTTTGAACTTGAACTGTACCTACTACTGGCTTTCCAAAAATATATTTATAGCTTAGTCAAATGAATCCATTCAATTTTAAACACCTAAATACTAATCTATAATGAAAGAATGTCCTCATTTATATAAGATAACCTTGTCTCTGACCGGCGCTACTAGACGTCGAAATGTTCCGCACCACTACTGGGTTAACGAACTGCGAAAAAAATATAAATATCAATATGAATTGATAGTATGAAGGTTGAAAACCTTACATGGTGATTTAGGTCACATCGAATTTTTGACTAGTTAGATTTACTTGCATGCGTAATTAGGTATGTTTATACAGTGCCTGTCTAAAGTCTGTCCCCCCCCTACTAATTTTTGAACCACCTGGTATAACGCAACAAAATTCGGAAGGCTCAAATAGAAGATAAAAACCTACTTTTTCATGAAAAAAATCCAGCTGAAAGTTTCAAAATGGCAGCTGAGCGCCATCTTCAATAATTTTTTTAAATAGAACACCCGGTATATCATTGCATGATTGGTTAGGGACGATCATAAGGAATCCAACAACACCAAGTTTGATGCCATTATATCCAAACACTACGGAGATATCAAGTATTATTTTCTCCATAAGCCGAATGAGTGGGAGAGAGAAACTTTTTCTGGCGGGTCAATAAATTCTCTCTCCCACTCATTCGGCTTATGGCGAAAATAATAGGCGATATCTCCGTAGTCTTTGGAGATAATAGCATCAAACTTGGTGTTGTTGGATTCCTTATGATCGTTCATAATCGATCTTGCAATGATATACCGGGTATTCTATTTAAAAAAATTATTGAAGATGGCGCGCAGCTGCCATTTTGAAACTTTCAGCTGGAATTTTTTCATAAAAAAGTAGGTTTTTATCTCCTATCTCCAAATTTCGTTGCGATATACCAGGTGGTTCAAAAATTAGTAGAGGGGGAACGGACTTTAGACGGACACTGTATATCCATTCCCTTATAGTCCTCAGGCCCAATTTCAGAAAAAAAATTATTATCTAAACGATAACACCCGCATATCTGTTTCATATCGAGTTCGACAACATTTTATTTGCAAAAATTCTCGGTAGAGGCAGTTTCATGAGAAGTAATATATTTTTACCTGTCAACAGACATAAAATGTCAAACTTTTTTCGCGTCACAGAAAAGAAGTATTTTTTTCCATATGTAGATTTAACTAAGTACACTAAGAATGACACTAAGAACGAGAATATTTAATACAAAAGAACGCATATGAAGGTTTATACATTTATTTTAGATCTGTCATTTACATTAAAAATTAATAATTAAGAAGTTGGTTAATTTTCAACATATCCAAGAATTGAGAAATTTGGTTGATGAAACGCGAAACGCGCTACTTTTGAGATTAGGTGGAATTTCAGGTCAGTTTTTTGAGGTCCTTTGAATGTTTCAATAAATATTTGATATAGGTAGATTGTGAAGATCAAGACGTTCCGAAAATGATGGGTGCTTTCTGATTCTGCTGACAACAGTCCTCACAGGTGCATATTAAAGAAACCTAGACATCGTCGCTATAAAATCAATGAACATAAATCTAAATAGAGATTGTTTATGGTAAAAAATAAAGTTCGTAGCTTCAAAAATATAAACAGTTTTTTTCTACGTTCATGCAAAAAACAAAACTTTATTGAACTATATTTGGTAGAAAAACTGGTACTTTATTGCACTGAGTGCAATAAAGAGTTTATTGCACTCATTTGTCATCCTACTATAGCGTTTTGTCATCATGACAGACATAAACTTTCAAATCGACGCCAAATTTAGCCCATTTTATGTGAGATTGTATTACTTTTTAAATATAGTTGCATGTTTCATCGTATTCATTACATAACGTACTATGAAATTACTAGAAAATGCAATTTGTTAAAAATAAAATTATTTCCTTAGAATATCAACAGTTTAGTGTCACCTCAATGAAACATTTTCTGGTTTTGGCATGAATGTTGAAAAAATATTGTATGAAACTCGTGCAAAAGAGAGAATAAACTCCTACTTTTTGCACTTGTTGCATAAATAACTATTGAAATACACCCAAATGAGTCTAGTTTTTACTGTATTCTGTAAAATGAATCCATAGTTTCTCAGGATCAGGATACAGATTATATTTGCAAATCCTCTTCCGTTGTGGCATTTTTCATTTTTTATTTTTTTATTCAGTTATGGGGTAGTAGCATGAATTTATTTTCAAAGTAAACTAAAACTTTCCTGTGAAAGGTTCGAGTATGGTTTTTCCCCTTTCTTCCCCACAAACACAGCATTTCCATACCATTGTAGCTTTCACACAACACAGTAAAGTCGAGAGTCGAGGTAATAAATTAAACTATAATTATTATCACAAACGCACAAAAATAAAAATAAACTACAAATATCGGTAACAAATAACGAGAACGAACGCCAATGGGGCCAAAGCACATTGTTGTTGTCATGAAATTAAAGTTGACAGACCGCGAATTTTGAACTAAGCAAGTCAAATTATTGTTTCAAAACATAACTAATGGCATTCACTTTCTCAATATCCAAGCAGACTTTGGGGCTCAAAACGAGCGCATGCGCCTTAAAAACCCATCTAAATGAAAAGGCCTATTAAAGATGCTCATTTCATATTTCATTCGTCAAGTCATTATAATTGAGCATTGAGATTTCCGAATATGGAACGTTCCATCATGGGGATGTATTCTTCGGTGGAGAGAGAAAGGTTGACAGCTGAAAAAAATATCACACAAAATGTCGCCATAACCACTTTGTATATATAACCCAAATCGAATCCGCAAATATTATTGAGTTTCTTGGTCTTTCAGGTCTTGAATATGCTACCCGATTATACATAAATTAAATGGTTCGTTAGTAAGCAATTAGGGTTTATTCATTATTTCAGCGATATGCACCCACATACACTTCACTGACGCTACAATCGCGACTGATTTTTGTCATTAATATTACGTTCTCGTGAGTCGTGAGGTATTCGTGTTTTGTAGAGAATATTGCATACTCTATTCGCATATTATCCTGTGAGATTGACGGACGCGTAATAAAAAATACTTTTGACTCACACCCCAGCGAAAAGTTACGAGAACATCGGTAAGTTTATCGCACATTCTTCATTTCTAATATAACAAGACATGATATATTTCTGGATACAAATTTTGTCTGCATAATACAGTTACGACAGCAATGTTGCCTAAGTAGTAATATAGCACGACATCATTTAGAATAGAATAGAATATCGTTTATTTCCTTAAGACAGTACAAACTGTATGGAAAAAGTCAAAAGTGTAGAGGTGAATTATCTCTAGTTAAAAACAACATAATGTAGCACAATTTACATATAACAAAATAAAATTAAACAAAATAAAACACAATTGGTACCTACAGGGAGAACCTAGTACAAATATGAGTAAATATAAAAAATATAAATAATCTATGTTGAATTTTATCAAAATCGCCGATTTAAAAACTCTTCTACCGAATAGAAACTATTCTCTATCAAAAACTCCTTCAGTCTCGTTTTGAAAATATATATTGAATTTCTTATTTCTTTGATGTCATTAGGGAGTGAATTGAATATATTTGGTGCCATGGAATTCGGAGCATTATGAGTTATTCTTATTCTCGAAAACGGTACAATGAAGTTGTCTTTAATTCGGGTATTGTACATATGCTTGGTGTCATTTCGGAGAAATTCATTCTTGTTTTTAAACAAATACAAACATGATTCTAAAATGAAAATTGACGGCAGGGTTAGAATTTTAAGATCTTTAAAAACATTTTTACATGAAGTCCGATTGGTTAGTCCCAACATTGACCGAATAATACGCTTTTGAGCAATGAAAACATTCGGTGCTGAAGTTGATGTTCACCATACCGAAGCCTACTTTCGACTTGCGCATAATAATATTTCTATATTGATAAGCAATTGTGTTGAGTTTTGAAATGAGGTCTTGACATTGCGATTTCCAGTTGAGGTGTGTATCAACATTCAGTCCCAGGAATTTTGTCCTTGTGGCAAGTGTAGAAATTTCAGGGCATCCAAATGAGATTTTTTCACAGGTTTTCTGAGGGTTGTGAAATCTTAGGCACTGCGTTTTGTCGATGTTGAGAAAGAGGAAGTTAGCCGAAAACCAGTTATTTATTTCATTCAGGGTAGTTTCACATATTTCATTTAATGATTTTTCTTGAGGATCAGAAATGATGAGGGAGGTATCATCTGCTTAGATTGTGAAGGAGGCTAGCACTTGGAGCTTATCAATATCGTTTATATAGATGATAAAGAGGATGGGGCCCAAAATTGATCCTTGAGGGACTCCCATATCGTTTTCCATATACTTGGATGATCTATTTTGTATTGAGACATATTGCTTCCTATTGCACAGATATGACTGTATCCATTCAAAAGGAGTGCGTCTAATACCGTATCGATACAGCTTGTCTAATAAAATGCCACGATTTACACAGTCGAATTTATGAAGATGTGGAGAACATTATAGTTAGGGAGCCGCCAGTGAAAAAATGCGCCGAACAGCTATACTCCTTCCGAGCTCAGGAATGGAAGGACCTACATCGAAGATACCAAATCTAAAATATTTTTGATTTTGAGTAGGGCCCAGCCGAGAAACAAGAGAAAATATTTTGATAAATTTCAGCCATCTTCTATATTCCTTCCGTTGTTCAGGAAGTGATCAGTTATCATCTGACAAAGCGGAAGAAAATTTGGTTGGGGCCGGGGCTGAAAAAAAAAATTAAAAATGTTGCCCCCGAAAATGTCTTAGGTCAAAAATTAGCCGGTCTCCTATATTCTCACTTTTTAGTTCATTAGTTTCAATTTGGCTCTAAGATAGCTGAAATCGAGGTGGAAAGAAATTTTAGCAGAGTGGGATTAGAGGGAGGATGGCTAAAAGGGGCAGTCGAAAAACTCGCAGGACCGGCTATCTTCAAAAATTGGAAAAATGGACTTGGAATGATGATTGAGCTCTGAAACTTTAGGTAGCACTCCATATTGTACTTAAACACAGAATTTTTTTTTTAGATCCTACAAAGTCGAGGAAATAGTCATAAGAAGGGCCATAATTGAAAGGGGTGGTAGGGGGAGAAAACTGGACTGAAACTCCTTCTCTTGGGGGTTGCTTTCAGAGATCAGTCATCATTCCAAGTACATTTTTCCAATTTTTGAACATAGTTTTTCGACTGCCCCTTTTTGCCCCCCCTGTAATTCGGCCCTGCTAAAAATTCCTTCCACCTCGATTTCAGCTACCTAAGGGCCAAATTGAAACTAATGAACTAAAAAGTGAGAATATAGGAGACCGGCTAATTTTTGACCTAAGACATTTTCGGGAGAAAAATTTTCAAAATTAAAATCGACAAAAACAATAATTAAAATATTTATTAAGGGTCAATTACTTTGTGTCATTACTATAAGTACTTCGTTTGATAGGAGGAAGCACTACTTTAAAAGTATTTGAATTTTAGTTTGATAGTGGCAATTAAATACTGTCTGGATATTTTTTTCCTAGTGGCAATTAAAGTGAGAGTCCCAAATTCAGGTGCTTTTTTTTGATTGCCAATATTTTATTTGGCACACGGAAAAAGTTATTTGTGTCGTGAACTATATGATGGATTTCCTGAAATTACTGGAAGCTTCGGGGTTATCAACATTTTCGATTATTTCTAAGGTAAGTACAAGTTATTACATCAGAAAAGTTTTGATCAAACTTTATAAGCTTACCATCTTTTATCCATATACAAAGTCAATAAAATAGTATAGGTATAATTTTTTATGTGAAATATCTAATTTCAAGTTTAGAAAACTGATATTACAACTACAATTATGAACATACTAAATTGATAATTGTTATAGCTACTACAAGAAATATTTTAAATTATAAATCGCGCAGCGACGAGGGTGATTTTCTTAAAATATTCATGTACGAGATAAATTTCCAGTAATTAATTCAAGCACGCAGGGGATTCGGTAAGAAAAATTCACATCAAAATATATTAAATTAATGGTTAATTCAACTGACTTTGACTGATTTTGACTGGTCCATGCGGATTGTCTATTGGGAAGTGATGTGAAATTTCAGCCGAGTATTCACGAAAAGATAAGTTGAATAAAATTGTTTCAAATATTAAGTTCATGTAGTCAAGCATAGGTAGATTTGATTGATATACATTTTTTACCGATGGACCAATTCATCGTTGAAATGCAAGTTCTCAAAATATTTTCAGACACATTCAAAATATTTAGTGAATATATAATTATGAAATATTATCTTCTTTCATATGAAAAATAACATTCCATTTGTACATAAAAGCAAAATGTTAACTATCACATGTCAAATATTTGACAGAAAAATTTCCACTTATTAATTTCGCCCAGGGTACCCAGGAGGATAAAAATTTCCGGAAATTTTTTGATTTGCCATGGCAACTAAATACAAATCAATTTTTTGATTGGCTGAAAAAGTGAGGTGTGAAATTTTCCTGATAAAATAATTTGTACTTACCTTATAAACTAACGAAAAGTATCGATGATATCCAAGCTTTCAGTAATTTCATCACATAGTTCACGATATTCATATTTCACCAGTAATAAATTCGAGTAAAGACGCGTCCTTCTGTGTATCTATCTATATGACGCAATCATACATCTTCACACCCTGAAGTCCGAACGAAAATTGATGTGCAATCTAAAATGCAACCGCAGTTACTCGTAAGACAAGCGCGGGAAGCGATACTATTGGCCGTTGGTGATAAGTTTGCGCATGCCCGTGATCTTCCTAATTGAACTGTATGCTTGTAATAAAACTACGACTGATAGTAACTAACACTGTTTATTTATGACTATCAATGACACTCCAATTATTTATCTTTAATTATGACAGGGAGCAAGTTATTTGTACTTAGTGCGGCCGTCAATTGTAGTATGGATAGTTTGATAATGGAAAATACTTCATTGTCAGGGTTCTTTTTTTATTTGCAGCAAATACTGCACTTTAGAGCTCGTAAGTAAAAAATGTATTGCACTTTTTTCTCGGTGTGAATGGTATCATCTTGGTATTTCGTAAAGCGTAAAGCACAAATAAGAGTAAATTTCGTGAACTAACCAATTATAGCGCCATAATTTTCCATTTATATTTTCGATGATAGGCCTAACATGATCAAAGTGTAAAGTATGAAAAGGACGTACATGCTCATGAATGGAGAACATACATCTTGACTTTTTCCCTCTACGGAAAATTTAATATTGGCAATCCAAACATGAACGTATATATTTAGTAATGCATATTTTCATTTAAATTCATTCATCAATTCATTTAAATACTTATTTATTTGCTTGATATGGGCATTCAATACGTCCTTGACAAGTTTCCAAGTTATGTGCCTTTCGCTTTTAGATATCCTGTATGGGCTCTCGATATGGGTTTATTAGAAGAAAGATCTAATTTCATGCAAGCGCTGGAGATTTGACCCAAGTTCAATTATATGTGTCAAGCTGTGTAGACGTTCTAAAAAATTGCCCCGACGACGACGAAACGATATAAAAGTGACAAAACTAAAAAAGCCCTCCGATCTGTCAGGTGAGAAATTATTTTTGGCACACAGGCAGTTCTCGGGGAGTACTTTAAGAAAACAAAAATGTTCTGCACGCGAGCACCTACGGAAAGTGGGGAAAATTCTCTGGAAAACTCTGAAAATCGGTTTTCGATGAATAACTTGGAAGGCGTTGAAAATTTTGATATAATGTACAAATACAACATTGTAGAGCGTATAAATCTTTATAAAAAAGGTATTCACATATTTTGTCGAATATTTCCATCGTGTTTTAAAAATCTCATATGAAGCAGCACATTTTCGATCAATTACAGCGACTAAGTATTTCATTCACACATGGCTACACCAATAACATTACATGATTGAAGTCACATGATATACAATATAAGCAGATATTCATGTAAACACGCGATAATTTAGGTAAACACCGTTTCGGTTATCTTCTACTACGGAAATTAGAGAACATATAAGCTAATCCATCCCAGAAAACACCAAAAAAGAGTAAATAGTCTGCCTAGAGAGAATTTATGTATTTTTTGAGCGTATATGAATGTGCGCATATGAATAATTTCATGCTGTTCATGAAATAGTCTTTCCTAAATATCACTCGACCATGACAAATAGCTACTATTATTTTCTTTAATTTATCTCGAGTAACTTCTATTTTGGGACAATTCAATTCGACCATATGAACATTAATAATCATAGAATATTCTGATATTTGACTATTAATGTTCATATGGTCTCATTTAATTGTCAAAATACAAAGTACTTTCGATAGAATTATGAAGAAAATACTAGTCGGCTATTTGTCATGGTCTTGTGATATTATTACCTACGACAATTTTGATGCACTTGTGGAATTATCATATTGCAGTAAATTATCACAAGTAAAATACAATAATAACAGAACACAGTGCTTCTACTATATCAACACCTTAACTAATAATTTTAATCACAATCACTGGACTATTACTTTAATCAAGTTCACTTTCTTGCAATACTTCCCTCAGGGCGAGCGCCACGCTATTTATAGCTGTAAATAGATTTTCGCAGCGTTTCGAGAATTCTCTACTTTTTTCTATTCGCTTTAAGGCTAGGAGTCTTAATGTCACCGCTACTCGTTCGTCACACGTTTTATACGTTATGTATACAATAATTATTAAGAGTAACATAGTATGGGGAATGTGAAACTATAGTAGCTGAGTGCTATACTGAAGAATCTATTTCAAATAAAATGATCATCGCTGAAAAAATTGCATTTGATTGTGACGGAATGATACCAGATAATTATTTGAACCAACCATCCACTTCTAAAATGAATTCTTGTTCTCGTATCGGATGCAGATGCTATAACGAAGCTTTCAATATGTAATAATTATATTCAACAGAATATTCCATATTCAACATCAGTAACTAAACCAACAGCATTTTCCATATTCAGGCTTATGACCTAATTACATGTTGAAAAAATGTCGATTTTGAAGAAATGTTAAAAAGAGTGCATCCGGAATATTTTTATTTGGAAAGCGGTCTTCAAGCAACCGCCTCGCTTCCAGTGCGTTACCATCAACAGACACATATATACCCGTTAATCTGCTGTCGCCCCCCTACGAACGGCAGCCCTCAAAAGTCGAAACTTGTGCGAGCCAAGGATTAACGAGGTCTTACCTTTTAACGTGCGATTCCTAGCACTTTATGTATATCTGCAAACTCAGAATTCGTAAAATCAACCATATTTTATTTCTAATATTTCAATGAAATATACCTGTTTACTAGACTAGGTAGACAACTACTGTCAAAACTGTTTATGTTTACAAAACAAAATCTGCTTCTCACCTATTAGACACGTTTTTGCCAGCTTTCGTGTTAACTGTTGGTCATTAACCTTGAATAAAGTGGATACCAAGGCTGAGTTTTCCATAATGGGACAACTACAATATAGGTACCTTTAAATTGTTGTTATGTAATTATTACCATATAAATACTTTCGTTATTAAGTGAAAACTTTTGAAGAATGTTGAAAAGGGGAACTCTCCATTAAAATGGAAAAATGTGATTTTTTTGTAATATCTAACAGAACACAACTACTTCCCCGGCTAAAGCCACGCTAGACATTGAACTGATATTGTGAAAAGACTAACTGAAAAAAAATCTGAAACTGAAAATTCGTATTTTAAATTCATTAAATAAATTAGATAGGCAGAATGCTATTCAAAAATCACTCTTCGCAGAGCCTGCTTCCCAATTCTTTTGATCTCCCTGATGAGCTTGGCAAACCAAAATAGATTTTCGTCGTCAAAAATGTATTGGGGATTAAATGCGAGAGAAGCGAACCTTGATTCAATGAAATGAACAATTTCTGCAAGTGATATTTTTGAATAACATTATCCGTATCTAATTTATTTAATGAATTTTCAATGAAAACTAAAGATAAATAAAAAAATCAAATATCTGAATGAAAATGCGAACTTTCACTTTTTTCCAGTGAGTCTTTTCACAATATCTATTAGATGTGGATTAATTTTCAGCGTGGCTTTAACCGGGAAAGTAGTTGTTTTCTGTTAGATATTACAAAAAATTCACATTTTCATTGAGAATGATCCCTTTCAACATGAATAGCTTGTTTTTCAGTCGCAAATGATTCCACAATTGATTTTATGAACACCCCGTTCATATTTTCTTTTGGAGAATATTCGGATCATATATATATATATTTCGCAATATATAGCAGTTTTGTCGGTGAGCATCGAACAGAAAATAATTCAACATCTCTATACGACTGCCTAATCAACTTTTCGCAACACCTGCCAAAGTTTTTCTACAAGAACATACTTTTCAATGCTTCCTGTAACAACTTGAAAATGCTAATCAAAACAGGTGGCTATCTGCAAACACAATCGACATCCTATACTAGGTTAAACATTCTACCAATCATCAGCGACTACTTAATCAACTATGCGCAACTCCAACTCCACATGTAAAATATTGAATTATTTCACATGATGTAATATTCATTGGTTTTATATGAAGTCTGGGCTCTAGTCGAAGTGCTTTCTGCGGTTCCTCTGTAGATGGATCTGTTGCCTGCTTAGGTAGGACCATGCACCTGAAAAATAGCAAATGGTATTCAATTGCAGCTTAACGGATAAGAGCAGTGGTTCTCAGTCCTGATCGGCAGAACCGTCAAAATAGTTTTGGAAATTAAAATTTGTTGCAGGAAGCATTCCAAAGTATGTTCTTGTAGAACAATTTTGCCAGGTCTTGGCACCAGGGATCAAAGTCCATGTTGCAGCTCAGTGTAATAAACCTTACTAAGACCAGTTGAACTGAAAATTTATTGAACGAGTTAGGAGTTAGTTCGGTAAACCATGTTTTCCAACTGTAATTGTTACTTATGCACAATAAAGAATATAGATCGATAATTGATACAAAATGGTTTCTGTTTCAGATTAAGTACTTCATAACAGAGATGACCAGACAGTATGAAGCTGTTCCAACAAAAATCATCCATATTGAGGAAGAGGAGTCTGAAAAGTCATCACACATACAAATTGCTATCAACAATGGTATTTATGAATAAAAAAAAATCATTGTTTTTCAAGGCTAATACATTGATTGAAAGTTAATTTTGTGTAGGAAAATTTTGTATTTTAACGTACCACAGCACTTCTACGAACTCCCTGACTTTATATGTTTTTATTTCCAAACTGTGCAACGTTATTTAAAGAAAAGAAAACAAGAAACCAGTTGACCTTTTAGCAATAATGTGGAAAACAATGTTTATTTTGGCATGTGTGATATTCTTGACCATTCGCATTAGGAGTATTTCTTCAACATGCCGATGTAACTGACATTGAATAGTGATCGACATCCAATTTTTTTTCGTTCGAATGCTAAGTACAATTTATTTTTGCTTATAGGTAATCCACAAATCACTGATATATTTGAAGTTAAATAAAGAATAACTTTTGGTATTCCCCTCGTAACGAAAAATTTTCATGAAAGTGTGCTATGGAAGATGAAACAATAGCATGTGATTAACAGTATGTCGTCAAAGTTTTCACACTATGGTTTGTGTGCAGACGTAACTATTTTTCCAATTTTTGTTTTTATCTATTTTTAAACATCAATTAACTCATTTCTTTCAAATGCTTATATAGGATTTTTATATGTTAGAAAGTCCTATCTAAATTGAAACACAAAATATGAAAAAAACTGCTTATTTGTGTTTCCTATTTTATTTACGAAGATAATCTCCATCTGATACCTATATTTGTATTGAATCTTTCAACCTGTCTTCAAAAAATTGAATAGAAAACAAAAATAAGTAGTTTTTTACAGATAGGAGTTTCTAACCTACAAAAAAAATCTGTTAGTATTTAAAAGAAATGAGTTTATTGATGTTGACAAATAAATGAAAACAAGAACTGGGAAAATAATCATGTCTTCATACAAATCATAGTGTGAAAACTTCCAATATTATTGTTAATCACATGGTATGTTTTCATCTTCTATAGCATACTATCATGAAAATGTTCCGTTACGAGGGGAATACAAAATGTATTTTTTTTTTAAATTTCAAATATATCAGTAGTTTGTGAATTGGAAGTATGATTGTGATATCGGTGGAAAGTGTAATATTTGGTCTGATACTCACTGGATTGTACATTTATGATGTACCAAATTTGAAGCATCTATACAATATAACAACGTAGATACAGGGGGGTAAATTGGTTCCAGATCACCCAGTATAATAGAATTTAGGTGTAATTATCCTTTCACATTTCGTGTAGATAACTGCATACAGCACTTCAAAAAATAAAGGGCTTCAATATAATTCATGAATCACAGTTAGTTTGATGCACTGAAATGAGTTTCCCTATTTACGTGTTTTTTTCAACATTTAAAAAAAAATTAACAATCAGCTAAAATTAGGAATATTTCATATTGCTGGTAATAAAAGAAATGTTTTCACTTTTTCCTTTTTTCCGTCAAACTATTCAACTGTGTTTAAGCAGGGTTGAATTATATTGAATCCATATTATACTAAATCAAAGGTTCTGAACAGTGCAGTGCAAATATATTGAAGCCCTTTATTTTTCTTTGGACTGCATGTAGTTAAGAACACGAAATATTAGTGGATGATTACGTTTATGTTTTATTATACAGTTATATGTCAATCAAAAATGGCAAGGATTGCAAACAATTTTTATCACCTTCAAAATTCAAAATCCAATTCGATTTCTTTCTCATTCTAGTTTGCGTAGTTTTCGAGCAATTGATTTCAATGAATAGGCCGACTGCAAATAAATTCAAATGAACAAATTTGCGCGCAAATGCATATTTTCTATCTTGACAAATTTCCAATATTGATGTTTTCATGTTTTCGTAAACTTTGGCGTATACAGTATAATCAGTAGAGAACCTTCTTCTAAGAAATTGATCATGTTTTTTTTTTTTTTTAATACATTTTCGATATTTTGAATAGGTAGTTATGGGATAAAACAGACGTCTTCGACTGAAGTGTTTTTTAGGGGTGAAACCGATATATTGGGTAGATAATATAATGTATATTTCAGTTCAGCGACTGTACTAAGATCGCATAATATTTCCTTAAAATTACCAATATTACTGATTACTGATAGCAGTAGTGCCTTATGACACTTTGAATTTGATGTTGGTTGTTGTGCAAGAGTAATAGCCATCTGTATTACTAGGGAGGAAAGTGCCACTTTTTCTCCCGCAGGATGTAGTAAACATCCAAGTGAGGAAAAGGCACTTTACTCCCATGTAATACATATGATTTTTCCTCCTACCCACTTGATGAAACTTTTTTGTGAATTTAAAACGCATCTCAACTGCTTTTGTCTAAAACGGACCTATACTTTCATAATGGAAAGTATAGACAATACAGTCATGTCCATCTGAGAATCTGCGGTGGTGCAATGGCTGGCGCCTTGGGCTTGTAATCTGAAGGTCCCGGGTTCAGCTTCTGGCAATTGCAACTTTTTTTTTAGAAAGTATACATTTCGGATTGCTATTGAGTGATTTTCTCATAAGTAATGTTATCTGCCTATTTGAATGAAGGGTCGATCATTTTTTTTTCTAAGAGCTGCGCTTTTAGAAAAAATAATGTGTCTTTCTCCAAAGATTGGAGGGGGCCTAGGGAGGAAAAGTACTTTCCTCTCTAAGGAGGAAAAGTATGAGTTTCCTCTATGGTTTGAGGGAGGAAAGTGTGTACTTTCTATAGGGGTAGGAGGAAAAATATATTAGAATCAAGTACGTCAATGGCCGTCCAAATTTCACAAAATAATCCGTTTAAACCATTAGAAACAGCGTTATCAACTTGTACTGTTATTATCAGAATGTGAGAGGTCCTAATTCAAAAGTGGAAACTTTTTTCAATGCGGTCCTTTTGAAAGTTTCATCGTTTACAACTTACTTGAAATGAGGGGGAGGAAATGCATGAGTTTTCCCCCTGGTTTGAGCGAGGAAAGTGTGTACTTTCTATAGGGGTAGGAGGAAAAATGTTTTTTTCTGATTTGATATATATTCAATGTTTCAGGTCCCATATTTGGTAAAAGACACGAGCAAATGCTACTACTAGGATTTCTCAGTTTTCTCTCTTCTTGTATAAAAGGCTCTATGTCGATCAGTATCGTGGCCATGAATGATCCTACTGCAAGTATCAACCCAGCCGTTCCTGTAAGTTGATCATTCAGTGCTAGTCATTTTTTCATAAGTTTTGATCGGTTTCACTTATAATAATGAAATTCGAAGGGTGGAAATGAATAATAGATGTTGGTTTCTCAACTAGTCGGAACAGGTAACGTTATAGTCATATATGACGCTACAGGGCCGCTGTAATCAATAATTTTAAATAGGACCTGATCACAACTGATATCTCGTTTGAAACTTATTATGTCATTAGAGAAGCTAAAAGACAGTATTATCTAAAACAGATAACAGATAGTAGTGTTTCAGTTGAAAGTTTATGGAAATGATTAAAAAATATATGAACATAAAACCGTTGAAGAAATAAAATCTATGAAGTTGAGTGATAATTCAATAACAGACAATAGACATATTATTTCTCATTGATTACTGTTCGGGAATAGCAGAAAAAAATGAATAAAAATATTATTTTTTTCTGAAAAATAACCAATATCTGAACCACCGAGAACATTGGAAACATTTTATCTAGAAGACACAAACCCGATGGAAATCAAACAAATAATAAAATCGTTAAAATTGAAAAAATCTCCTGGTATTGACAGAAATTTTAATATTCTTAGGTAAAATAGTTTCAGAACCATTGACTCATCTGATGAATTTCATCATGAATTCAGGTCAAATTCCAAAATCTTTAAACCCGTATTTATATACGGTAAAGATAAATCAGAAGCAAAAAATTACAGGCCTATTTCACTAATATCAAGTTTAGTGTCATTTGACCAATAATATATATATATATATCTATATATATATATATGACAATATAAATATTTTCATATATTGTCCCTCACTATATCCATCTTAATTAATATATATATATATAGAGAGTGATATATATATATATATATATATCTTGACAATTTTTTGGGGCAGCAGCAAAACGCAAGTGTACTCTTATAATATTATATTTCCAATATTTCGACAGTGGTTACTGTCATCATCAGGGAGCTACAAAAATGGATGAAACTATGGTAAAATGGTGAGGATGAGAGTCCAATACTTACAATGTTAGTAAGATTGGTCGCTTAACAACGATGTTGAAAAATTAAACAAGACTAAAATCATGTGCAACATGGGGTACTGAATAAAAATTATGTAAAACATTTATAACAATTAAAAATCTAAAAATGTGTCGGATGCAGACACCACCTGTAATATACCACCAGGAGCGTGGGAGAAGAGAAAATTATTTGGTTAGAAATTATTAAAATTAATTATATATCAAAAGTCAAAAGTCAAATTTTCATAGAAATTATGGAACCAGAGAACAATTGGCCTGAGCTGCTGGGGTTTCCAGTCCAGTTGCAATTACTGCTAAAGAGAAAGTATAATTAGGGATTTCATGTAATAGATGAGAAAATTGTATTTAACATTATTTGAATTTAAATATTTAATTTTGAGAATCAATTGAGAAACTTATGGGATGTCATAGAGTAAAAGAATTACAAAATTGATATTAAGTAATGCCAAAGGAACTGTTGTTGAGAGCACTTGGGTTCTTGTCCAACCTTAATAAATAAGAATAGATCTCACTCAAGTGTTTAAGATCTGTTCTTTTGTTTAAACAATGATCAGATTGAGAAATAAACGTCATTTCCAGGAAAATTCGTTTCGAAGCATTACCTTCTTTGGTTAAAATTTTTGTGGAATTATAGTCCATTGAGTGACCTTCTTTGAAGACGTGTTCACTGAGAGCGCATCTCTCAGGGTGTAATCTGCTGTCACTTTTATGAGAAGTTATACGGTCTTTCAGCAACCTTGCTGTTTGACCAATGTATTCATGGTTACAATTAGCACATGGTATGCAATATACTAATTTTGATTGAGAAAGTAGAGGAGTTTTGTCTTTTACGACAGAAAATAAGGAATTTATGGTAAGGACCGTTTTATTTGCAATTTTAACATTGCCAATTTTATTGAAAATTCGTGACAGCTTTGGCGTGATTTCAGCAATGAAGGGCAAAGAAGTGTAAAAAATATTATTAGGTTGTGAAGCATTATTATTATTATTGACATTGTTAGCATCATTATCAGTATTAATTATTTGATTACCTGGAAGAGGTTCATTAACATTATGGTCTACAGGAGACGTACTAAATAGGATCTTGTTAAGCGACCAATCTCACTAACATTGTAAGTATTGGACTCTCATCCTCACCATTTTACCATAGTTTCATCCATTTTTGTAGCTCCCTGATGATGACAGTAACCACTGTCGAAATATTGGAAATATAATGTTATAAGAGTACACTTGCGTTTTGCTGCTGCCCCAAAAAATTGTCAAGATTTGTTTCTAACTAGTCAGCAATAGACTACCTCTCTTCTCCCTCCAGATAGGTATATATATATATATTTATATATATATATATATATATATATATATATATATATATATATATATAATGAGTACCACTATTATCAACAATATATTTGGAAAATGATTTTTTTACAGACATATAACTGGACGGACAAAGGCACTGTACTTTCAGGTTATTTTTGGGGTTATATGTTACCTCAGCTGGGGTCTGGATGGCTAACCAGTCGCTATGGTTCCAAATGGATCTTGGTGGGCTCAACAATTGCTTGTTCCTTATTGAATTTCTTACTTCCCACCACTGTATATTCTTTCGGATTCAAGGGAGTTATGGTTTGTAGGGTGCTACAAGGATTTACCCAGGGTATCATAACACCTTCAATGCACGGCCTTCTTGGGAAATGGATTCCTCCCCAAGAAAGGAGCAGTTTGGGAACGTTCGCTGTTAGTGGTAAGAACTATGAGAGAAGGGGAATATTCTCCATGAAAATTGAAAAATTAAAAACTTTCATGGAGAATATTCCCCTTTTCAACATGAATACCTCCCAAGAGGTTATATCTTGAACGATGGAAAATAGCGACTAAAGTTTGTCTTTCAGTCGCAGATGATTCCACAACAGATTTTATGAATGTCCTATTCATATTTTCGAACTAAAACTATGAGAGATTTCGTCATATATCCAATCACCTATTGCTGTCTCAAATAATCTGTTATAATGAATGATAACTGGATATATTGAACTATGAGTCAGAGCTATTTGAACTAGGTACTCTATTATGAATGACTGGATTTTCAGTTCTATATTTATTTCAATCGAAAAAATGCTGCAAAGGGCAGATAACTGAAAAGTAATATAAGTACGATATATTATATTTGAGGTCTACTTGCCTGTCTTTTCCAGATGAGACCTGATAGAGAGCACATAGACGCTGTGGGGAAAAATCAGCTAAGTCCATTTTTAATAAAACTGTGGTAGCTTCACCATTTGGTGGCAAATAATCTTCTTTATCTGAAGGAACAAGAGGTAAGAAGAATAACCAGACAAATTACAAAATCTGGCCGAATCGAAAACTCGCGCACAATACAAACTTATGATGAATTTTCACCTAAAAAAGCCATCTCTGGTACCGTTATTTGTGACTCAGCTGGTTTTTCCCCTGTACCCTTCGTTTGTCTACGACCATGATGTTCAACCAATAGTTTTGTTCACGTGACATGTTTATTTAGGCAATGTTGCTTCTTGATAAACCTGTTCAAATGGGAATTCCGGACTCATTTAGAACCACTCATAGATATTTCACTTCATCTGCGAGTAGCGCAATTTTGTCTTCAGGAAAACGAATTTGATAAAAAAATCTACCAAATTGATCAACGATGTAGGAGTCATTAGATACATAACCCAAGACGTTTCCATATACTATTTCAGGTTAGGTTAGGTTAGGTTAGGTTAGGTATACGAAATACTTGCTTGTGCCTTCAGTATTGTTTCACTTTCAACTGAAGAAAACAGATTACTGGCGCTTATCAAGGAAGAAATGTCATCTGCGAGGAGTCGTGAACGTAGATTATATACAGCAGTGGCCACAAAATCGAACCTTAAGGAATCCCAATATCACTTCCTAGTTGCTTAGACTTATTTCTATTTATAAACACATAGTGTGTTCTCTGATGTAAGTAGCTCTTATAATAAATGTCTTTAGAAAACTTTCCATTATCAAATTTTATTAAATCTGATATAGATACTACTCAAACACAGAAAACTACTAAACCGCCAAATCTACGCCAATTTCGCTCGACGCTTTTTGTCAACAAAGTAAACACCATCAGTAGTCATACATACAGTGTGACCCATTTAAGATGGAAGCACCCTTATAAAACTTACATTTTTCAACCGATTGGAATGATTTTTGTTTCGTTAGGTAGACATCCAAGAAGTCTACTAGGACACCAAATTTTATGAATAAATCTCCATTTCCAGGGCCAACTAATTTTATTTTTCTAGGTCAAAAATCTAGAAAAATTACTAGCGATTTTTTCAGAAAAAATCTGACTTCACCACTGGATTCGCGACATTTTCAAATGGTTAATATGTAAATTACGTTGAAATGCGTCAATGAATAAAAAAGTTATAAGGGAATGAAATTTGATAAATATGCCGTTTAATTAACCCACCCAGTCAATTTCAGAACCTTAATCGAAACTTTGACTACACCACTGGATTGAGGGTGTCTCGAAATATCACTATAATCTCATTGAAATCTGTCTATACATAAAAATTATGAGATAAAATGACATTTTCCTGAAAATCCATGAATATATTTTTCAAATTTTATTATCTTATGATTTTTATATTTATGAACAGATTGCGATGAAATTTTGACTAGTGATATATCGATACCTCCTCAATGCAGTGGTGTTTTCCGAATTTTGGTCTGAAGTTCTGAAATTGAATTGGTGGGTTGAAAAAACGGCATATTTTTCAAATTTCATTTTCTTATAACTTTTTTATTGTTTGACGCATTTCAACGTAATTATCATATGAACCATTTGAAAATGTTGCAAATCCAGTGGTGAAGTCAGATTTTTTCTAAATTTTTTTAGATTTTTGACCTTGAAAAATAAGATTAGTTACCCCTGGAAATGGAGATTTAATCATGAAATTTGGTGTCCTAGTAGACTTTTTGAATGTCTACGAGAAAAAAATCATTCCAATCGGCTGAAAAACGTAAGTTTTAGATGGGTGCTTCCATCTTAAATGGGTCACACTGTATATGAAATCTAAATATAAAAGAGATCTTGCATTCAAATGAATTTCTTGTAATGTCTTCTGATTTTCTCCAGGTGCATCTGCAGGATTGGTAGCGATCACCTTCACGAGTGCATATATAGCGGCCAGCTGGTATGGATGGCCTATGACATTTTATATGAATGGTGGTTTGGGAATTTTGTGGAGCATAATGTTCTTCTATATCGGCAAAAATAGTCCAGCTGATCATCCATCTATTACCCGAGAGGAAAAATTCTTTATAAATAATAATTTACCATCTAAGGATAAAAGTAAAGTAAGTCTGGTTTTAAACAGATTGAACTTGAAGAATTTGGACAGATGTATGTGGCGCACAATGAAAAAAAAATCAGTTTTCTTTTAACCACATACTGTTTTTTTTTCATATTCCTAGATGTGCATTTCGATAACTAAGTTTCAGTAGGATTTCTATACTCGTAGTGGTAAGAGGAAATAGTATATTGTACGATGAGCATGAAATGGTATACATTTCCCACGAGTAGTTGTATGAAATTTTGTACGAGCGTTGCGAGTACTACAATAGTGTATACACCTACGGGTGGGAAATAGGTCATTTCATGCAAATTGTACACTACACTTTTTCTACGACCATCTGAATCATAAAAAAATCTGTAATACTTTTAATCGCACTTTCATAAACTTTCCTGCCGTCATGATTCCCATAATATATACAACCTAAAAAATGGTATTGAAGATACAACTATTGAAAATTATAATAAAACTCGAACAACAATCGATTTCAAAAAAGAACAAAAATGTGGCTTATGTGGGATTTGAACCCTCACCCCCACTATCCAAAACCTAAACGTTCCCTCACTCTTAATATGATGAAATTAACTGCTATAGAAACTTCATGCCAACTATTCGAAAATATAGAATGCAATGTCAAACCATCCTCACTATTACTACTCATTTTTTTTTATTTTGTGAATACTGATGTGAAATGTCAAATTAATAGAACGTTAACAAACTTTATTCAATCTTACATTATTTATGCTCATAAAAATGTCAGTCTAGTAGTTCATGAAAGTCGAGGGAAATGAAATATCCTGTACTGAAATGATCATTACGGTATAGCTCGTGATGTAGAAATGAAAAAGTGTTTTACCTACGGCTACTGCAGAAAAATGGGCAAAAACACACGACTCACAGCCTCAGTAAATAGCTCCTTACGCACGGTAAACAAATCTCATAGTTTCCGTAAACAAAATGATGTATTTCGATTTGGGAGAAATTTGGAAGTCGATAGGGTTTTGTTTTTTAAGTTTATATATATATATATGTATATATATATGTATATATATGTATATATATAGGCCTCTTCCTTGGAAAAATAAGATTTTACTGATAATAATGATTAGGATATCGAAAACGGCTTCAACTATTTGGATCAAATTTGGTATCTAGATAAGGTCTTGCTACTTAAGTTCATCTATATAGGCGCTTTTCATGAAAAAATGTGATTTTACTCATAATATTAATAATCATAATATGAATTTTTGGATCTCTGAAACGCCTCTAATGATTTGAATCAAATTTTGTATTTAGATAAAGTTTTTCGGATTAAGTTCATCTATATAGGCGTCGGTTTTAGAAAAGGGCGATTTTACAAATAATAATAATAATAATAATAATAATAATGAGAATTTTTGTATCTCGAAAACGGCGTCAACTTTTTGGATCAAATGTATTACTTAAGTTAATTAATTAAGTTAATTAATTACTTAAGTTCATTTATATAGGCGTTTTTTCTGAAAAAAGGTCATTTTAATAATAATAATAATATGAATTTTTGGATCTCAGGAAACGGCATATAGTCCTTTATCGACTATATATCGAAACCAATGGTGCCTTCAGTCAACCGATAGAAATTAAAAATGTATGGAGACCGCTAATTGACCGTTTTGGAGAGAGAAAAAGCGTAATTACACTATACCGGCAGATCTATAAAACATCGTGAAGATTCTAAATTTGTCAGTATTCACCTGAAGGCGATTGCAGATTCAAGCAATTGAAACGTAGTGAATGACTTGAAAGAAGTATATAGAAATCTTTTAACCATTAAGTGCGTACTCAATAATTCTAGTGGTTGATATAATTGATTATCGAAATGCGCATTTAGGAATGCAAATTATGTGGTAAAGGGGAAAATATTATTTGTTCTCATTGAGTGACACCACAGTCGTCCCCAGTATTTCATTTTCGAAATATTGCAATATTTATTTTTTAATTTTAGACTCTTTTATCATTTATAAATTTGATATATTGATTATTTTTATAGAAACTGTCGACACCATGGATCAAAATTTTGAGTTCCGGAAGTTTTTTGGCCATCCTTTTTGCACAGTGCGCATACAACTGGGGTTACCTGCTAATAATGACAGACATTCCTAGCTACTTCAAAAACGTTATGAAATTCGACATCAAAGCAGTAAGTTAAACGATAGTTCTTCAATTTATTGATAGTGGATTTGGAGACATGCCATAAGGAGTTTCATAAGGTTCTTTGGTTAATATGTTAGGAACATGACGATAGTTTAAATCTGAGTGAATGCATGATAACATTCTCGTGAGAGTTCATTTCTACCACCGATGAACATATTTTTTATATATTAAACGACTTAAAGGAAAAAAAATCGAAGAAAAATCGAAGAATCGGCTTAATCTAGTATGGTAGATCCAATAGCTATATCTCCGAATTCTACAGTGTTTTTCTGTGAAGATCACTTTGACGTAACCTTTTATTTATTTCATAGAGTCTAAACTGTTGTGTGCATAATGATATTACTTGAGGACTGAATTTAAATATAAATTCAACCCTTTTAGAGGTTATGTTGTCACTGACATGACGCCATTCGCTCTGACTATCCCAAGAGCTATAGAATTATTTTTCTTTTCAGAATGGTGTGATGAGTATGCTTCCCTTCATTGTCAAATATGTCATGGCGTTCGTATTCAGTTTCACATCCGACATGCTCATCGCAAAAGGTAAATGGAGTCTAGGAACTTCCAGAAAAATCATGCATTCCATAGGTAAGTTATGGTTATGGAAAGAAAATACCTATAGGTACATTTGAATCCAGTCAGAATTTTTTAATAATAATAATAACGTTTATTCATAATTCATTGGTACAATAAGTAAAAATGTATACCCATTTCTTAACAATTGAGCTGAATATCTAGAAGAACAGTGAAAAGTTTTATTATATAGTGTGTCTCACTTCTCATGGAGACACCCCTGTATCTTCCGTAATAATTGAGGTAGAATGATGAAACTCTCAGGACAGATGAAAATGGTCAAAATGCACCTACAACCTCAATTGAGTTGGACTAAGTGATATAATTTTTACGGTAAAACATACTAGGGAACAAAGTAGGCTCAAAATTCTCTCAGATTCGTGAAAAAAGTGTATCTATGGGCATAAAGTTCACTTTATGGCCCGCGCGGGCATAAAGTACGACATGGTACGACGATAGTTGGTCACTAAGCAATAAAAACTCAATAATGAACTAGTATGACATAAAAAAATATAAACTGGATCGACTTTGCACTTCGATACTTTTAAACCATTTTTTCCAACTCGATTATAAAGTGGAGAAATGATAGAAAGTGGAAAAATGATAGAAATTGAAAAAATATATAAAAAATTTGTACTTTTTTTCTTTAATCGCCTAAAACTTGAAAACAGTAGTTTTTCGCCCGGGACCTGTTGCAGGCTTGTGGTCTATAATTTCAACTAGTGATGAAGCAAATTGGCAAAAACAAGCGAGAACTTTATATTAGTGAAGTGAAAGCTCGTATAACACTATTATTTTTTAGGTACGTTAGGTCCATGTATTGCACTTATCATTCTTGCACAATGTGGACCAGAAGATTCCTATAAAGCTGTTGTGATATTGATGATATCGTTTGGATTTTTGAGTGCTAATATGAGTGGTGTTTTGTTTAATCACCTTGACCTATCACCGAATCATGCTTCCGTCTTGATGGGCATGATTAGTCAGGTCTTTACATTTTGCGTGGCTTTTGGACTGACATCAATACAGTATATAGTAACCGATGAGGTAAGTTTTGCTGTAATCATGTACAACATATTCCGATCTAGGACGTTTCGACGCAGCCGTTTCGACGCGGCCGTTTCGACGCGGCAGATTCGACGCGAGGACGTTTTGTCGCAGACCGTTTTGAAGCGGTCGTTTCAATTCGAAAAATATGTGATTCTATTGTTCATATTAAATGTTTATTTGAATAAATTGTTATGCATTACAACATAATCATCATGATATATTAAGCGATATTAGATAAGTATTGCACTTATTATAGTGGAATTTTACATATAATTTAATGTAATCAGTAGATACTTATTTTTCAGGTATAGGTCATTAATAATACTAAAAATATAATATGAAAATATTGTAAAATGAATAAATGAATAGACAACAAATAAGTTTTATACCCTTCAGATAACTGAAATGGGATAATTCTTATTAAAGGGATCAAGTTAGTTTGAAATTCCCCAATCCCTAGATGTTAGTAGCGACCCTTTTCGAAATGCAAATACTTTGGCGACCAATTTACATCCGTCCGTCCTGTTACTGGAAATAAGACTATAATGGCTTCATTCAAATAGGTAAATACAAGGATCAATTTCTTTTTTGAACCGTGGCTCTATCTTATCAAATAAAAAAAATAGCCCCCCTCTATATTCTCGGCCTATTTCATATTTTAAATCATTTTTTCACGAAAATCAGCTGTTTTTTCGTTTATTTATAGGGTATCGAAAAAATTTTTACGTGACTCTTTTGTAGGTCTATTTAAGAGGAACAAAATTGTTTATATAAAATTTTTCGATATCTCGTTTGGTTTTCGAGTTTTGGGCAATTTTGGAGGGGGAGTACAAATTTTTTATTTTTTTTTTCATTTGTTTCTTATTTTTCCCATCTTTTTATGTGGTTGGAGAAAAACTGTTTGGAAGTATTACTGAGGCATGTGTTGCGGATACGATGCACTTTTATTTTTTTCATTACCTCTATTAGTACGGTCAATATTTCGATTTTCCAGTTTTTTTAGATATCTCCCGGACTATTAATTATGGGAAAAAAATTAAAAAACAAAATTGCAGATTTTCCAAAGGCAGTCAAAAGCTGTCTCGGTGATTTGGAAAAATATCGACCATTTCCGAGTAATTTCGTATTATCCGATATTCAAATGTTTTTTTTCATGTATTTGAAATTTTCCCAGTTTTAGAGAAAATATCGAAGAGCTATGATTTGTTGGTATATTCGTGCTCTACCAAAAAACATTTTTCACAATTCAGTTTCGATTGTTGGTTTCGTTGTTTTTTGTGTTTTACAATATCGGAATTTTTCGGAAAATTTCCCGGAAAACCCGGTCATCATTTTCCGATAATACTCAAAACTAACAGCCTTCTGTAAGACGTATTGAAGTATATCTAGAAGAAATTTGAAAGGATTCGAATCAATTCTTGAACCGGTATCGAGAAAAGTAGGAACTTGAAAAAAAAATCGGAAAATCACCGTAAAATTTTTCCGGATTTTCCGATCGCCATAAAAAATCACGTGACAAATACCGTCATCGCGTTGATAAAATGACTGAAAGTCCCGTGCGATATCTTCGATATTTTGGGAAATATAGCGTTTTAAAAATTTTCGACACGCAAAAATTTTTTTTATTTTTTTTTATTTTTTTTTCGTCCTTTATAGTGTCAGATATGGATCATTAACCCGTTTGAACCATCTCTCTATCTTTTCGAATAAAAAAGTTAGACACCCCTACAGGTCGAAGTTATTATTATTATTATTATTTTTTTCTTGATTTTTTCCTATTTTTTATTAAGGATCAAGGTCCCGTTGGATTCAAAGTTCTATCTATCCAAATAAAAAAGTTAGGCTCCCTCTGTATTTCTCTGTCCGAAAGACCGTAGGAATACTACTTCTCTAAAGATCGTAGTATAAAAAGCTCATAAAATAATATCTACAAATTCTGAAATATTGAAAATTCTGGTGAAATATTTGTTAATACCAAAATCTTAAGCTTCTATTTAAATAATAATTTTTTTTCCTTGGTGTGCTGGCATCGACTGCTATGGTCATTAGCCACGTGTTCTGGATAGGCCTTGTTAATAACTCCATACGCCACCTTAGGAGCAGCACTGTTCATTATTAATGCAACAGTGAACCGTGGAGGATTATCCCCAGCCAGCAACAAGATTCAATCACTCAGATTTACATCTGAGTGATAGTTATTCCAGAAAAAGATTAAGATAATTTAATACTTCAGTTCTTTCGTCGAAATATTTTTATTGTTATAAATGTATAACAATTCATTCAAATAAATTGTCAAAGCCCTATTTTTTTAACCGATAATTAGCTACCTAAATATGTTTTGTTATCACAAAAAATCCGTTTATTTCATTTATTTGCAAAATTTTCTTTGAATCTCTTAATTTTTTTGTCTTTTACGAGTTTAATACATCATCAACCAAAACCCTCTTAAAGTTCGCCAATAAGTCAATAAACAGTTAGTTTTTGTAAAAATTAGTTTTTTTTTACCTATTTACCTATACATATTTTTCGCGTCGAAACGGCTTGCGTCGAAACGTCCGCGTTGAAACGCCAAATGGATTATTTTTTATGTATACCGATTAGATCCACAAAAAAAATCATTTTGTATTATACGGAGTGGAGGGCAATGAACAAGCAGACACCCTGGCACGGAAAGACGCATCAAATCTATTGCTCGGGCCAGAACCATTCTGCGGACTTGGAAAATCTTACTTCCGAGAAGAACTCAATAAAGCTGAAGAAGCAATGAGAGCAACATACTGGCTAAGACTTCCAGGGCTGAGGAAGGCCAAAGATCTTCTCGGCAATTTCAACCGAGCAAGATCGAAGACACTGATTAACCTCAGCAAAACTAGTCTGAAGACAATCACAGGATTTCTACCGGGGCAATGCAGACTCAAAGAACACCTGAGGAAGCTAGGCTTGGAGGAGGACAACACCTGCAGATTCTGTAGGGAACATCCAGAAACACCCCACGACATATTGATGGAGTGTTACGCTGTACATCGTAAAAGATTGAATATAATGGGATCACACCAGCTGACTGTGGAAGAAATATCACTAGTAGACCGTCTCAAAATCCTAAAATTTCTGAAGGAATTGAGGCTTGAAAGGTAGCTGTAAACAAGAACATTTTGTGATAGCAGAATGTGTTGGGGCACAATAGATCTAATCAGGTCGCAGCGCATGTCACCATCCATACCTACCAATACCAATACCAATTATACAGGGTGGATAGAAAATAAGTGACATACGTTTTTTTCATAAAGGTGTTTCTTATATATAATCTCAATAGTTTTTCAGAGTTTGGCTCGTCCAGTAATAGTCATTTGCTTTTTTAAAAGGTATTCTATAATTATTTTGTGCTTTCCAGGAGAATTCGAATCAATGGGGAATCTTGTTTTACTTCACTGCTGGGATGTTCATTTCATCAACAATTATTTTCTGTGTTTTTGGAAGTACAGAAGTTCAGCCTTGGAATGATGAAATTGTGAAATGTAAGAGTTCAAAGAAAGATAAAAATAAACTGTGATATGACGAAAGAATCATCGTACTTTTCTTGCACACTGAAAACTAAAAAATGGACGTTCAATAATTATTCTGTGGAAATATTCTCGTTAGACACACCCAATAATGATTTGGGAAAACCGTGTTTATGTGTCTAGACCTGAGTAATGTCTGATATATGTCTGAGAAATTATTAGAATTGAAAACATCATTCAAATTTGAAATCACAGCCAACTACGCACCAAAATATTTTTTTCCTATTTTTTACGATTAAAGTGATCGTATAAATTCGCAGATTTGTATTATTAGCTATTGAGCATTAATTATTTGATTTATTCAATAATTTTCTGCTAGAAAAATCATACTGATAGTTATTATAGAAATACATTCAGAGTGAAATATCAAATCGTACCAAAAAACTAGTCAAAACTTATACCATTTTCAGCAAACGTCGATATTTTAGTACAAATAATGAATTGGTCCAAATTTCGTATTGACTCATTATTATAAAGGAATATGAAGGCGCCACCTTAGGTGTATATAAGATACTAAGTAGTAGGTACTCTTTATTATGATGCTGAGATTCTAAATCCAATTATTGTTTTCAATTAAAAATAAAAATAAATGTACATTGATAAGGTCGAAAATAAGGGTAGTTTATTCATTATCAAAATTCTTATTTTTCGTTTTGATAAATTGAAAAAAGTGTTTTACAATGCACCAAATTTCATAAAGAATAACATTTTGCAAACATTTTGAAACTCACTGTAGAGTTCACCCTGATTACTGAAGTGCAGCGAATAATAGAGAAAATATAGAAAGGGGAGGAACTGAAAAATGCATACATGACAAATGAAGAAATCTACATTGTTCTCAATAAGCTTGTCAAGAGGGAAACAAGGTGTCCTGTCCTACCAGGACGACGCTTATTGCCATAATCCTATACAATAGGAATAATTGAGTCAAAAATCCATCAGAAAACAACTACTTTCCTGGCTAATACCACGACGAATGTTGAATTACATCTAATGCATTTCCGTGCAGAGTCCTTCAAGGATGTCTCCGCAATTGCTAGTTGCATGGAAATGTTCATTGAAACATTTGGACCACCTATAGATCGATTTCTGGGTTCTTGCCCTCATCAGTATAGGGTAGGTCTCTGTAGACAATAAATAATGTCTGCAACAAATGACTCAACAAACTCTCCATGCCACCGGTATTTTCTGTTTTCCTGGTAACAATGGAAACTGTCATGTGTTGATGGTGTACCTTGTATAATTTCATTCCTAACTTACGAAATTCTAATTTGGATATCCAGGTTTTATTCAATGAAATATTATTTTGTGTTAAGTAGAATTTCAGATCGAAAAAATGTTCTTCAACGAGATGGTTCTCTGATATTGACAGTTTGTTTAAAGAAAATAGAGATTATTGAGAAATATGAATAGTCGTTTGTTTGATACATTCTAGCGACGAACAAAGATCCGCATTCTGCTTCTGCTGTTTCTCGTCCGACTTGGTTAGAAATAATAATAATAAGCCATTTATTTCCAACAGGTACACAAACCCACTTGTAGGAAAATACATAAATTACATAGTATTACATTATCAATTGTAAAAAAAATTGGAACATTATAATATTTTTATAAAGGTAAAATATAGACGGACAAATAAAAAACAAAAATATGTATTGAAATATGTTACAGAGACAGACAAGTGACACCGACAAATCAAGGAACAATTATGCGGTTGAGAAAGGGGCGAAAACTGATTCCAGCCACCACCACACAAGCTCTACGAGACATAATATCAAAATTCATAAATTCCATATGGCGGTTCCAAAATGGTGGACGAGTTTCGAAATTATGGTCCCATTCGATTCTAAATTGATATGATCGGGTCGGAGATAATGGATTTTTTGTCAAAATTCATAAATCAACGATGGCGGATTAGTTTCGTAATCATGGTCTGATTCTCTTTAAAATTGATATGTTGGGTAGTTGGGGTCGAAGATCAAGAATGTTTTGTTTAAATACTGATGGCGGACGAGTGAATATTAAGATGGCTTAGATAGCTCAAAACTCACAGAAAACGGCCCCTGTAATAACCATGCTTTTCCTGAATTCCATAGATCAATGCGTACTAACTGAAAAGAACAAAATAAAATATTATAAAAAAAAAAAAAAATTCTTTAGATGTGAGTTGAGTAAATTCATGCAGAATGCGAAGACAAACAAAACTTCTGAAAAAATCGTATGAACGTAAATCGAATTGAACGAAAAATAAAGTAATGAAGCACCATTTATAAACTTAGAGCAAAAGACGCTTCTCTGGTGTTCTCTACCTCAACTCACGAAACATAATTCGAATCTTTCAAGAAACATCTTAATTACAGTTATTTCATTCAGAACCTGCATCACTCCGTATTTTTTCGAAACAAATTAATAGCCGGCGCATTGTGGCTAGGAAAAAAATGTGCTGAGTAGGGAACGAAAGGACCATTCCAATGACAGAAAAATAAACTAGTTTTTCCATTTGAAAAATTTAAATTATATGTTTATTACGGAAAATGCAACACCCCGTGCATCTGGATTTATTTTCAAAATGTGGCTTTTAACTGTTATATAAGACCTTTTCTCATATACTCATATCAGCATCATCGCTATAGGATCGAGCAAATAGGCACTATTGGGACACCCGGTATAAATTAATTAGGACATTAGCAAACGATTAGTCCTCATTTTGCTTTCACGGAGATTATTCACGCTCCCAGCGATATTTTATAGACTCCTAAATATATTTTGCTGACACAACATCTAAAATCGCTTAACATATCGCAACTGATTTTTTTGTATTGATATTACGATCTCGTGAGGTATTTGTGGTGTGTCGAAAACATTGTATACTTGTTTCGCGTATTTTCTAGAAAATCAATGGACGCGTGAAAAAAATTTAGAGTGTAGGTACCGCCCAGCAAATAGCTACGAGAACTTCGGTGAGTTTATTAGCATTTCTAATTTCAAATATTTCAAATAAGTAAATGAAGTATAATCAGTTAAATAATAATAAGTAATAATAGTAATAATGAATCGACTTCATTCATCGAGACAATGAGTTTGCTGAAACGGCACAGTGTCAACAGAGGCTGTTTTTTAATTCAGCCGGCTCCTAGTGAATTTTAATGCACTTTAATAGTATATTATATAGCAAGGGACTAAAGTGAAAGTTTTAATCCTGCACGTGATGTTTATCACGTAAGGGATAAAATATCACTTCAGTCCTGCGGCATATACGCTATTTTTTGCACTTCCCAGTATTATAAATTTCAATAATAATAATACAAGTAATTATTTTGATGAGTTATATATAAACATTGTACTTGGATTACTCGGTAGGTAATGTCATAGCAACGGTGCCAACAAACTTTTTCAATTCAGTGTCATTTCAGTTAATGTTGACATTAACCGATACGTCAAGAACATGACATCTATTCACTTTCCTCTAATATTCACTTATCAAATACGAATAATCGCCCATTTAGTTTCATCAATTGTAATAATGTTAATATATCACATACAATGTTAATTCAATCAATAAAGATTTATAATAGAATATTTCTTAATTTTTGTCCAATGTTATTAATAGTGTAGCTGCGGTAATGTTTGATTTTTACTTTATGTCCCTAGGGATTTGAAATGCAACTTTATCTATACATTTTAGTCCTTGTTATACGGGACTAAAGTTGGCACTTTAACTATAATCTGAATCCTATTTTCCTCGTAAAGAAAAAACATTCGCAGGTTGAATTCATATCCACCATACTAGCAACCTTAACCTTAAAAGACCATAAAGAAAGAACTTACCTCTGGATTGAATTGTGTGGGTGCATTCATGTATCGATCGAATCAACTTGTTAATTATTAGAATATAATGACAAACTACACTTCCATTAAACGGGAATAATCATAAACAACCAAATCACAATACCGTCAAAACGACATAAAAATGTTGGAAGTGAATATAATAATAATAATAATTTCATTGTTAAATTGATACTTCCATAAATTCGCCATTTGTCAAAAATTATGGCAAACAAAAGGTGAAGGTCTGATAACCGATTCTTACATACTCTCCTAAATGTCATATGACATATGTCGTTTGTTGTTTCGTTTCCCGATTTCTGTTAACGCTCAAGAAGAATAAATTACTTGTGGTGTATAAGCTTTAGAAAGAAATACCACTTACATTCCGACAAAAAAAACCACATTGGGAACATGAAGTTGTGCCCTCGAATATAAATCAAAATATCATCTTATGCATGTTAACATTGTGATGTTCTGAAAAAGGCTTCGTTGCGAAGTGTATTGATATCATAATTTATAATTGAAAATTGAACAATTTCTGTGGCAATATAATTGTGGTTATATTTATAAAGATACTTGAGTTATTCTCACTACATCTGCGAATTTTTATTAACAAAGCAATGTCTCAAAATAACTATGTTTTGAACAAAAATGCGTTAATATAATGAAGATGTCTTCAATGTGTCAACCTGAGACATTGAGAAACTGCCAACTGATGTAACGTGTTTGCTACTTCCTTGTTATATCGGATGAATTTCAACCAGACATCATATCATTGCTAAGCAGGTGATGGATTCATTTTGTGAAAATATAATAAACCAACTGTGCTATCACACGAATGACAGTCTATAGTTCTTCCTCCTTCTTCTGGCAAGGTTGGGCGGGTTTTGAAGTCCTCTCAGTTTGGACTCATTGTGCTCCCACATGCAGGGGTGGCTTCAGGAAGACATTTGCAGATGTTTCGGGAGTCCGTCTGGAGGTTTACCCACTAACTTGTATTATGGGGGTACTTTCGAGTTCTCTTGTTCCTTTTTCTGTGGAGCCCACCTTCGCACCTAAGTTTGCCATCTAAGAGACACCCATGGGGGTTTCTCTGGTCTGCGGCCCCAGAACGGATGACGGTCTCATCGAATGTGTTCCAGAGCTCCCTGTTCAGGGTCTCTTACTTACCTCTCACGACAGGAGGACTGTACCTGGGAAGGTCTCCAGGTCTACATCTCAGATGCACCCTTCGAGTCTTGGCTCCCCTCGAATGGGTTCTAAAGTTTCCTGTCTTGGTTCCCAACGTAGGTGTCGTCTTTGAGTCTATTCTTATGACGGCAGATTGAATCTAGAATATTACTACGGTATCCAGTGTCCATTATAATACTATAATACTATGTTTCCTGAAAAATTCAATCATTGCAATTGTTTGTTTCATTTCATGATTGAGTAACTGACTATTTGGAAAGAGAGATTCATGTTTTTGATAGATTAAATAAACATTCAAAGGCAAAAAAGTCAGTATTCAAAAACCCTTTTGGAGCTATTTGTTGAGAGATCCCCTATTATGTATCTCTGAACGAGAAAGACTCGATGAATATGAGCTATGAACTATCACAAAATGTCAGGTCATACGTATTCAATAGAGCACTGTCAGTGAAGTAATATGACAGTTGCGGAACAATGTCATAGGGGGACAAACAAACCAAACTGAATAAAAACAAATCAATTTCCTGTAAAAAGTGATTTCCTAGGAATAAGTTCTTTGCATCATTGTGATAATTGATTCATCAAATGTCAAATGCTTTGTTTGTCCCCCCATGACCGCCATGTTGTGACAGTGACAGTGCTCTATTCAGTCAAAGTCTGCTAGTCCTGAAACAAACGCCAGGACTCAACAAAACATTTCATACTCCGTAACGAAAAGCAAATATTTGTATAATGTGACATACCCTGTTATACGATGATCTATAGACGCCATTTCCAAAACCTTTCCCAACGTAGATAACTTTAATTCCGCCAACCATAGTTGTTCGATGACAGAGGAGCAAAGGTAATTTAGGTGACTGCCGACATCTTTTACGTTTTTCAGAAATATTGGCAACATTGTAGAAAATTAATGGTAGAGCAACAGTAAATTAGAGCTATTGGTGTGGACAGTAGCACAACTATAATTTGAATTTATTTCTTTCCAGCAGAGGCAGCATCTAGTGGTATCATGATATTTTTTCGGCCAAAGCTACAAATATTACTTTTTAAAATTGAAAGGAATCGTTTTCATGTTTAAAAATTGGTAGAAATGATTCCTTCATGTTCAATCTTACTGTATTAATTGAAAAAACGCAACTTTTTCAATTTGTATTGATTTTACAGCTAGTTTTAATTAATCTTCACTGATAATCTCCCAAGTGATCGAATTATTGCCGGAAATTTTTCGAGTATTTGAACTTTTTGAAAATTACACGAGTCGCGCATCATTTTTGTTCTGCTATTTTTACTACATTGTCAAATAAATGATTCGATTATAAAATTGTTTCACAATATGTTCCAATCCTCGATTTCATATTATCTCATTCCGAATTAATTCAAGGATGTCAAGCAAGACAATATTTTTGTTTAAAATTGGTTTTTGTTTTCAAAACAGGTCTGAATCAGCATATGAATTTATTCATGAGAATTATACTTCAGTCGTGATGGAAATTAATCAAGCAACGTTGAAACATTTTTAATTGAAACATTATTAAAATACGAAGGACCATAATATACACGAGCACCGATTTCAACCAATTGCGGATATACAGAATGAGAGATGGATAGCATAAGCGTGGAAAATTATATTGATAAATATGAATGATAGAGGAATTAAACTGTCAGTCAGAAAAAACAAAAACACGATCCATAGATCCTCAACAAGATGTAATCAACTGAAGGACAAGAACTGAAAATATTAGAGAGATAGCAAATATACATAACAGAAAATTGAGAATGACCATTAACGAACAATTGCAATTGTATGGAAACTTATCAGAGAACAAACAATCATAAGAAGACTTCAACAACTCATTGAGAAATCATGAAATATGAGAAAGAGAAGATCGTGCAAAATCAACAAAAGTTGTGATGCTGATCTACAGTATCGGAAAGTTTTCATCTTGGGTATGGTCTACAGGGTGACCCCAAACCTAATAAAATAAATAAAATAAATAATTTGGCAATTGCTCGTTTCAGACGTCGTGGGACGAAGGATAATAAAGAACTTACCTGTAGTTCTTAAACTAATAGTTTCAGACCACAAGTGTTGTAGTTTGTTGGAATTTTTTTTATCGTCAGAAACATAAAAATGTGAAAATATATAGGTTGACCCATAAATCATTTTGAATCTGATGTCACGTGACAGAGAATAAAAAGCTCATAAGGTAACATTATACCAAAAAAAACTGCACCAGCTGCTTTGATTTTCAACCCCAAAATTTCAATTCTCTATTACTCTCGAGTTTCGAGATATTCCCTGGCCAAAACCTCGTGGACCACCCTGTATATTATGACTGGTAATGTAGTTGCTTTTCACTTTAATATACAGGGTGCAAAATTCAAAATAAATATTTTACAGGAGTATTCCTGGGGTCAATTTAAGACTTTAAAATTCAACCTCTCCAAACTACTGACAAAACACAAAATTTACACTAAACCAAGAAAACACTAAAATATGTTAACCGTTTAAAAAAACGTCTACTTAATAGTGAAAAAGGGAGTCATAGCTTATTAAGTATTTTGGTTTGATACTTTAATATTCCCCTTAATTTACCAGTGATTTTCTCGAAATCGGTTAGCTGATTCAAAAAAAAGCGGAAGGCCAAAATTTTTGAATTTTCATGTCCAACTCAATAGTGATGTTTTAATTTGAATTTTTGTAGCAGGAATTTTGGCAATAAAAACTATAGGCAAACCTCATACTCCCCTTGAAATAGAGTTACCTTATTTTTGAAGCAAGAAATGACTAGAGCGTCCAAAAAAACCAAGGGCATGTACATTTTACGAATAGTCGAACCATAACTGTAGCCACAATACAAAATTTAGAATTTTTTTTTTGTCGCCACTTGTGATGTCTGTAGCTTGGAGGGGGTGAATTTCAGGACGCTTGTGCCGGGGAAGTAGTTATTTTCTGTTAGATATTACAAATAAATCACATTTTTCATTTTTCAATTTTCATGGAGAATGTTCCCCTTTTCAACAAAAAAAAAATGTTATTTTGACCTTAGGAATACGCCCTTAAAATATTTGTATTGAATTTTGAAATACTCTGTATATGCTTTGTCCAATAACAGTGGTCTACCGAGTGATACCTGAAGGCAATTCATTATTTAATAATAATATAATATAATAATAATAATACTCCCTCATAAACACTCGTAGAGTGTACCCAAAGGCATGGCCTGTGCGGGTAGAGGACGGCTATTATTATTATTTGCCGTGGCGCTCCGGGCGACTTACTGATTTTTGGTGGCGTATTCACTTTTCAGCTGCGGGAAAACCTACAGCACCACCTCGGGTGGCCGGCGTGCACTCCAAGCTAGCACTAGCCGAAATTGGCATCTAGACAACACACAATACACTTGCTTTCAACAAGGACTGTGGTCGTCTATCGATTCCGATAGTTGGGTACTTGAGAAAAAATCCCTCGTACCTACATGGGGCTCGAACCGACTACCGCTATACTGAAGTTCTGAACGGCCAGCGCCTTAGACCGCCAGAACACCGACCACCAATTCCTGTGTTTTTGATTGTTCTATGTTCTAATTAAGAGAATTTTTCCGATAATTTGATCTCAAAAATACATCAGGAAATACATTCAGTTTTAAAATAATTGCTGCAATAAAAATTTTCTGTGGTATTTCAACTGCAATATCTATAGTACCAGTTGAACTGAATGTTAATGTTGTAGTCATGAGTTGATTCAATGAACCTTTTTTCTAATCGCTACTAGCGCATAGTAAAGATATTAGCACAATAATTCATGGAAAATCCTGTTTCAGACCATTTTATCCAGAGATGATCAGCCAGTATGAAGCGGTTCCTACAGAAGTCATCCATATCAAGGATGAGAATTCTAGAAAGTCATCAAGCATACATATTGCTGAGAACAATGGTAGGTATCAAATCAAATCGTCTTACTTGTAGGTTACTGCAAGCAGTAGTGCAATGTAACTGATCCTTATGATACTTTGAAAAGGTCAGAATCTAGACGATTATGCAACCGCAAAGTGTGATATTTTTTTCATCTAATTCATTTCATTTTAGGTCCCATATTTGGTAGAAGACATGAGCAGATACTACTTCACGCGTCACTCTTATTTCTCTTTTCGTGTACAAAAGCCTCTATGTCGATTGGTATCGTGGCCATGACTGATCCTACTGCAAGTATCAATCCAGACGTTCCCGTGAGTTCAAAAAACATAAAATTCATAATAATAATTATAATAATGTGTTATTTATCATAAACATGAACACAGCAATATCATACAGTATCGGAAAGTTTTCATCGGGGTATGCTGGTTTCATAGGAACGTAAAGAATAGCTTGCTATTATGTTGAGAGAGCATTACAATTTCTCTTCGACTCGCTCGAGCAAGGGATATCGACGTGGCTGTTAATTCGTCGGACGAGGTAGTAGGGGAGGCATACAGTAGGGCGTCTCTCTTATTTATGTGGTATTATCATATCATTGCGTTCCTTGTTGCTCGCATAGATTTGTCTATACCCCCGATGAAAACTTTCCGATACTGTATACAATTATAAAAAGAAGTGCTGTATCCCATTAAAAGCTCTCAGGGAGCTTGTCTATAGTACAGTAACCAGAGATTTCTTCTGCTCAAAAAATTGGATGGTAATGAAATTTGGTATGAGCTTAGTTTGACAATAGAGGAAAGGGTTTCCAATAAGTTCCGGGCCGAACTTTGTGAAAATCGAAAGAAAATCCGGTTCAATAAATTTTCCCACGCTTTTCCGGCTGTAAATTGAAAATGTCGTAGAGAGAAGAGATTGAAGGGTAAGACTTGAACTTTCAGAATCCTAGGTATAAATATGGGATACATTTTTACATCAACCGGAAACGTCTATGAATTCCCGCAAATAGTTTTGGATTTTTTAGTACAATTTTTTGAAGGAACTATACAGAAAATCCACGCAGTATCTCATTCAGTTCCTTATCAGTTTTGATATGTAATTTGATTTTAGGTAAGGAAACTTTGCCCTACTGATCTCGTTTTTGAAAAATCGGTCATTACATCACACTCACGGAGTAAAGACACTATTTTGAGGTTAGAATTATTCTATATACTTTTCTAATGTTTTTTAGAAGTTAAAGATGCTTGCGAAAATTTTGAAAAAATTCCAGGATGAGCCGAAATCTGTGCCATTTGTAATTTTCACCATGTGAGTTAATAGCACGAAAAAATCGAATAATTAATTTATTTAAACATTCAGCCAAAAAATCCATATTTTGACTTGGTTAATTTTGTATACAACTTTTCTAAATACGTTCTCGGTGGAAAATGAAGGCTGAAGTCTCCCTCTTCAAATCCCATATAGTGATATACAGTATCGGAAACTTTTCATCTGGGGTATAGACAGAAATCTAAGCGAGCAACAAGGAACGCAATGATATGATGAAAACACATAAACAAGAGAGACGCACTATTGTGCGGCTCTCCTGTTACCCCACCTAACGCATTAACGGATCACGTGGCAATGCGACACACCGCACACGTCGATATGAGCCGAGAAGAAATTGTAATGCTCTCTCAACATTATAGCAAGCTATTCTATACGCTCTCATAAAACCACCATACCCCAGATGAAAACTTTCCGATACTGTATATACCGTATTTAAATATGCAGCTGAACACAATAAAGAGATGGGCATGGAAACGTGCTTTGTAACTTTTGACCAGAAAGCCATTGAAATTGTGAAATATATAAATATAAATAAAAACCAGAATATTCTCTCTTGTGTATTTTCTTATTGAAACTATAAAAATGTAAAAAAAAGTCGGAGGGGACAAATTTTTTCCTTCTCTTTAATTTTTTTAAGGTTTTCCGGAAAAAAGGTAAGGGAGTTTTTTTGTTCCAAACTCGCCTAGCTTCATTTTTGGTATTCTGATGTTTTTTCAAATTTTAAGTTTTTTCCGGGTTACGGCCGGAAAAGCGTCGAAAATTCTTTGAACCGGATTTTCTTTCGATTTTCACAAAGTAGGGCCCGGAACTCATTGGATACCTGTTTGTCTATTATTAAACTAACCCCATACCAAATTTCATGAACTTCCAATTTTTTTGCAGTTTTATTGATTTTTTTACTCTGGGAGCTGTACTACTAAGAAAATTTCCTACTCTATTACCCTATGAAGAAAAAAAAATTGTGATGTTAAGTGGGGGAAAACTCTTCGAAGATTTTATGGACGAAAAAAAAATTAATACTTTTAAATTTTTGTGTGACATCGAAACCTTCAAAGCATACATCCACTCATACACTCAAACGGTAAAAATCACACCCATATAATTTTTTTTCAGACATATAATTGGACAGACAAAAGTACTATACTTTCATGCTACTTTTGGGGTTTTATGATACCTCAGCTGGGGTCTGGATGGCTATCTGGTCGCTACGGTTCCAAGTGGATCTTGGTGGGCACAACAATTGCTTGTTCCTTATTGAATCTTCTACTTCCAACCACTGTATATCATTTCGGATCTAAGGGAATTATGGTTTGTAGGGTGCTACAAGGATTCACCCAGGGAATCGTACCACCTTCGTTGTACGGTCTTCTTGGAAAATGGGCGCCACCACAAGAAAGAAGCAGAATGGGAAATTTTGCTATCGGTGGTAAGAACTTTGAAATCTTCAACTACATAATATTCTAGAACGTGTTTTCGCTAAACATACAATCACTTATTTCTGTCCCGAATAATCTGTGCTAATGTACTGAATAAACCCAGAAGTTTCAACTATGAGCCAGAAATAATTGATTTACTCTATGTTGATGACAGTTGGAAGGATAACAATTTAGAATAATTGCAAGCTCAATATATCCTATTCGGATATACAGGATTCTGGGTATGACTAATGCGCTCTAACCCAGATAGCATGTCCTCGGGAATTCTCCGTTTGATCATCCGTCTCTACAGGACATCCCGAATATATATCCCATCAGTGCTTGTGGCACAATGTAAATACTACCAACTAGATTCAAGGACATGAAAGGACATGAAATGGTATCCCAAAATCTGTTCGGTCTATAAGACAGGCAAAGGGTGTGAGTACTGAGCTTGACGGGCCAGTCTCGATGGTTCTGATAACGGTAGTACTATTGATGCTGTTTTTGAAGAGTATCAATCAAGAGCGTCTATGGATATATCTAGAAAACAGAGACAGATTGCCAACTTTTCTGAGATATTCCATTGCCTTTGGTGAAAGCAAAATTTTAATATATAAATGAATATAGATGTCTTTTTCAAAGGACACCGCACTTTCCTTATGGAAAATGGCTTTAGGTTAAATTCCCTAAATTTTTAGTATGTTGTAGATTTTGACCTCCTCGGCAAAAGTGTCCATGGGCACAAAAAAATCGGCAGACTAGTTTTCGACAGGGTCTCAAAGATGAAAAGTGAAGGTTCCTGATATTTTTTTTTAACAATTGCAAGAATTGACAGAACGCCTATTATTTTGTGAACACCATGCCTCACAAAGAAAAGTCCAATACGATTAATTTTAAATAAACTCGTGTAATTGAAAAATAAAAAAATTAAAAAAAGACTGGTAGAAGCAACGATACAAAAGTATTTTTTGTATATTCAACAATCGATATAGCATTCAAAATAATTTCTATTCATTACTATTAAATTATACATTTTTAGGTTCAACTGCAGGAATAGTGGTAATGACGTTCACTAGTGGCTATTTAGCAGCCAGCTGGTATGGATGGCCTATGATATTTTATGTGATTGGTGGTTTTGGAATTTTGTGGAGCATCATCTTCTCCTACATCGGCAGAAATAGTCCAGCTGATCATCCATTTATTACTCATGAAGAAAGATTTTTCATAGATAATAGCTTACCGTCCGCAGATAAAAATAAGGTGAGTTGAATAATGGTATGAATACACGTGATACTGGAAGAGGTGGCAGTCGTTTGGAGCTGTTGGATTATTTTCTGTTTGATGCGTGCCGACAAAACTCCTAAAGGGGAGGAAGTTTGCGAAAGGCTAAATTATTCATAATCCAACTCCATTCTATGATTTGGTATTTATCTATTTTATTGACGATGATATTGACTCATATTGGCATTTTGATAAATAAGAATGACGTGTGTTGTTCTGTGTACCATAGAATTCTATTACAGAATAAGTTACATCATGGTTGAATTCATGGGAGGGACATGGACAAAACTATCGACAATAGAATTCTATGGTACACGAAATCATACCACTGGTCTATTAATTTATCTTTCTTTTTTTTCACAAATTTACAATAAATCTAATATTTGGCTCCAACGTAAATTGTAGCGGCGAAAAAACGCGAGCCTAAAATTTGATATCGGCAGTCAATCACGTTTTCATGTTTTATAAGGAAATACTTGTAATACATTGTTTTAGGTCGTTGAATTATTTTTTAAACCGTGTTCAAGATACGGGCAACAAAACTTACTTTTTCTTCATTTTTGTTATAAAATATGAATAGGATATTCATAAAATCTGTTGTGGAATCATCTGCGGCTGAAAGACAAACTTTAGTCGCTTTTTCCATCTGTTAGATATTACAATAAATCATATTTTTCAATGTTCATGGAATATGTTACCCTTTTCAATATGCATACCCCCAAGAGGTTATCTTGAACGATGGAAAAAGCGACTTAAGTTTGTCTTTCAGCTGCAGATGATTCCACAACAGATTTTATGAATATCCTATTCCTATTTTAGAACAAAAATCAAAATGCAATGCTCATGACAGGTCTATGTCAAAAAATAACGTTCAAAGTGTTATCGCAGAAAAAATGATTCCATCATTTCCATCCTTGATGTGTGTAATTGCTTCTGAAGAGCCTGCTTTCCAATTCTATCAATCTCCCTGATGAGCTTGGCAAAGCGAAATAGATTTTCGTCGACCAAAATGTATTGGGGATTAAATGCGAGAGAAGCTAATCTGCTTCAATGAAATGAACGATTTCTGTGAGTAATATTTTTTAATAACATTCTCCCTATCCAATTTATTCAATGAATGTTCAATTAAAACTAGAGCAAATTAAAAAAATCAACTATCTGAATGAAAATGCTAATTTTCACTTTCAGATGTTTTCTTTTCAGTTAGAGTCTTTTCACAATATCTATCAGATGTAGTTCAATATCTAGCGTGGCAAGTAGTTGTTTTCTGTTAGATATTACAAAAAATTACATTTTTTATTTTTCATGGAAAATGTTACTCTTTTCAACATTAACTTTTCCTGTTTGGCAGAATTTCAATTACTGGTATACCAAATTTGGTGGTGCTACCTACAATCGATCGACATTTCAAAACCTAATTGGACTGTATCAATACCAGTTACAGATACTATTCGAACACCAAAAGTAGTGACAAGGCGGGTGAGGTAACGACCTCAAGGATCGAGGTCAGATAGCTATTAAATGAACAAATTTATCATTTTTTATAGAGTACACAAAGTAACACAAAACATTGAGGTTAAAAAATAGTCAAATTCATCACCTAATTTTAACTAGTTGCTAAAATGACTTCTATGTGTGGTTAAGAAAATGATGAATAATTTTGTCATTGCAATCTGGTAGTATGGCGATATGGAAATATTTTGATTTCAGTAATGATTTATTCGAAAACAATTAGAACAAAACAAAAACGATTTTCGAATGAAAATTTTCATATGGAAATGATCAAGAAAACAAATTGTCATTATTAACAAAAATTGCAAAACCACTATTTTGCTTTTGCTTCTTGCACGATCAATCTATTGCACCACTGGTACCATGCCACCGAAAATCAGTAAGTTGCCCCGGAGCGCTATGGGAAGTAATAATAATAATAACCGTCCTCTACGCTATGCCTGTGGGTACACTCTACGAGTGTTTATGAGGGATTATTATTATGAATTAATGATTGAGTTTGCTGATGAATAATCCAACAATTATTTCGTTCAGAGGTCATAAAATGTTACAAATTTCATATCTGTAGTGAGAGTGATATTTGTCAACACCTTATTTAGTGAGTTTGCCCAATAAGATCGTATCCTATGTGCGCCCATTGATGATCGGTGGCGAACTAGATACAATTCCGAATGTAAAAGTAAACAATGGCGATGGTTGACTTCCTGGTTCTTTTCTGCTTCAAATAGCTGAAATTCTCTATTCGTCATCTTAGCGTCCTCGCCATCTTAACCGCCTTTTCCATACGCCATTTTCACCCGACGCACTGTTTGTCAACAGAGTTAGCATCATCAGCAGCTATATGTTAATGCATTCATGACAAATATTACAAATTCATTGTTTGTTTATAGATTCTTTAATAATTTTAATACCTTTTTTCTAGAAACTGTCGACACCATGGAAAAAAATTATTTATTCTTCAAGTTTTTTGGCTCTCCTCTTTGCACATTGTGCGTACAACTGGGGCTTGTACCTATTGATGACAGACATTCCAATTTACTTCAAAAACGTTATGAAATTTGACATCAAATCAGTAAGTTGAATGATTGTTGAGTTTTATAATTTATTGATAATGGAACTAGATGAATACGTTAAAAAGGTGTGTATTACGATGTAAATCTTAATGTATGCATGACAACGTACCTACTCGAAAGAACAATCAAACCAGCCTAACGTTAGACGTGAAAACGTGCTGCGCACTTGTTGGACTACGGATTATAGTCCGTAATATATCTAGTGATAAGACACTGAACATGAACGCACGGGATATTCAAAATCTATCGGTAGATTGGTTTTAGTGTAGTTTTATCGTTTTTTCGAATAAAATTAACATCATTTACTAATTCTGAAATTAAATTTGGTAACAGAATGGTAACATTCTCGCTCTTGATTTTGAGTCAATATTCTACAACACTTTCTGTCTGGTGCATTTTGGGAGTATTTCATTCCATCACTTGGTAAGGAATGAATATTCTAACTCTGTTGTAGCAATAATAACGTTAGCCTTGACTGGCGTCATATTGACAGAAATTGAATGTCAAAATAATTTTTCGTTGGCTTTCCATTTGATTAGGTGTAAAATTTGTGATTGTGGAGAAAGCACAGTCTGTTACTCGTTTAGAATGAAAATTCGCGATGCTCGTGGTTCCTCACGCTCACTTTCAGCTCGCGCTCGGAACTTCCCACTCGCATCAAATTTTTATTCTAACCTTGTTACAGAATTTACAATTCTAGTAGAAATATATCTGGAAGACAATGAGTGTCGACTGGGCTCATGTTCTGGTATCGAAGGGACGCTTGAAATCAAAGTGGTCATTACAGTAATTAATCTGGACTTCTAACGCACCTATTCAGACAGATGACTGAACAAATTCTAATGTAAAATCAAATCTTAGTTTATTACCTATTAAACCAAAAATAATGTTTAGTGTATGAAACCAAAGAACTTCCAAAAATATTTTCTCAAAAGTTTGAGGCGGGAAATGACATTACACTTGAAATAAAGTCCCAAGCTATCAAGAAACCATTTAAAGTTTAAAATTTGCTTTGTTTTCATGCACCAAATATTTTTGAAGATATGGTTCCAGATTTGGTTCAGCTCCATCCTTCCTATTGAAATTGTCCAAGAGTTTGCTGATTTCCTGAATCTCGGACAAGAAGTTAAACACTTCCGATGCATCTTTCTTAATTCCCTTGACCCAGCGTGTTCTGCAACTGAATCCGTTTGCAATTAAAAATTTTTCAGTTTCCAGAAAAGAGATCCACAAACACATACAGAAATTCGATACGAAAAGGAAAACCTGAAGCTAAACCAAATCTTGAAGTCCATCATGAAAATACAAAGAAGACACCAAACAATAAAGTGCTACAAACTCGATGAACAAATAAAGTACCAATAATTGATAATCACCCCCAATACCAAGACAATACAATTCGCGATCGGTACCAAGATAGTCTAATTTTTAAATAAACCTATGAAAGTATGTCCCGTCAACAACAGTGTTGTTTTTACTAAATCTATCCCAAGATTCCTATTTTATTTATTTTTTCCAGAATGGTGTGATGAATACGCTTCCCAGTATTGTCAAATGTGGCATGGCGTTTGTTTTCAGTTTTACATCCGACATACTTATCGCAAAAGGTAAATGGAGCATCGGAACCTCCAGAAAAATCATGCATTCCATAGGTAAGTTATCGTAATGAAGACATGATATTCGATCTAAGGGATAGATTTGTAGGGCGCTGGCCAATTTTAGCCACAGCTGCCGATTGAATAAAAGTCAGGTAGAAAACTGCCCCCGAATTAATTGATGGTTGGAGTGGGAGTATATGAAAAATTTAGAATAGATTGAAAATGATCCAGCCTTTCGCAAATTCCACATATTATAGTAGTTTTGTCCACAAGCATCGAACAAACAATTATTCAAGCCCCATACGACTGTCGAATCACCTGTGCCCAACACTTGGCAGAGTTTTTCTACACAAACACACTTTGGAATGCTGCCAGTAATAACTAGCAAATATTAAGGAAAACGGGTGACCATCTGCATCCTAGTTTCACGGTTATGCCAATTTTTAGTGCAGACCCTGTAAGGACGGAGAGCAAATATCATATCCGTCATCCAGCAATTGTTTTCATTCGCTTCTCTCAAATGGTCCTACGATAAGTCCATTACCTGCTAACAAACAGAGCCATCTGTAGGTACCACAAAAAGCACTTCGACCAAGGCTCAGACTTAATTTTAAGTCAAAGAATATTTCATCATGTAATGTTGAACAGATAACAGATTGCAATAGGTCTGTAGTGGGAAATAATACTTGCAACGTTTGATAAAGATTGACAAGATTTTTATTTACTATCTGACATCTATCATTGAATATTATACCAAGTAACTTTAACAATAACGAGTCATCCCCCGTATGTACAAAAAAAATGATAGATACAAATATAACTGATACTAAAAATTAGAACTGACAGCTGGTCTAGCAGATCTACCGATTCTCGTGTCGTAAAACTTCTATTGAAACTGTTTACAACTTTCTGAAGATGGTGATTGTAGTGGTGATTTACTCTTCCGCGGTTCATCTTCAACAACGTCTTAACTGTGATCATTCTGGAGAAAAAGTTATTCTCGATGAAGTTCTGATGGTCCAACTTTCAAATCTGGGGTAATATACGTGGAAGATTTTGATGTCACAACTACAGGGTGTTTCCGAAATTGAAGCAATAAATGAAATGGGAAGTAGAAGATGACAAAACAAAACGAAATAAAAGAATACTTTTATGTCGAAAAAAAAAATATTTTGAGAGATATTGAATTTTAAGATGTTCAAGACTTTTTTTGGTAATCACTGATAAGAAGTGTACAGCCTGCGCAAATTGCGCTGAAACACTGCCAGCGGGCAGACACGCTGTGGCCTGGAGAATAAAACCAGTGCCTCCAAAACAAAGATAACTGATAGCGATTTCATAAAATTCCATAAAATGTTTCGAAAATATTTGTGCTTTAAAAACGAAAATTCTTGCCATTTATTGATACATTATGTTCTATATAATAACCCATTTTTTAATTGCTCCAATTTCGGAAACACCCTGTATATATAATTGGAGCAATTAAAAAAATGGTTGTTATTTGGAACATAATGTAATCATAAATGTCCACGTTTCTTGTTTTCATCAATAAGTGATAAATCTGCATGTCTATTTCATATGAAATGAAACAAATATTGCAATATTTGACAATTTACTCATTTGAACCAAATTACATATTTTTTCTTAAATTCTATAATTATGTCTTGTACACCTTCAATTAAAATACATGCCAATATCGTAGATACTATGATAAAAATTCTATAAAGTTCAAATTCTATTTGTGACTTCTTTTTCCCTTGCGTATTCTGGAACAAATTCAACAGTTTTTGTATCTAGTTTTCGAAGATCTTGGAATATCAGTTTATATTTAAATGGTGTATTCTTGGAAAAAACTGCTAACTGGCCATCATTGACCGATGTTGAACGCGTTATTTTCCATTATTTCGCATTCATGATCGAAATCATTGCCTTCCACGCATATTGCCATGAATTTCACGCCATTTGGCACGTTATCATATAAAACATCATTTATTATTACACTTGAAAGCACCCATTCTGGTGTCGCAAAACCATTTGACGTTTATCTATTATGGTTTCCATGATATCTCAGCGAGCGACAAAGTAAAAAAATGCTCGCTCTTCTGAAATGTGCAGATTTGCGCTTTCTTTTTGAAGCGCAAACATGGTACTTTCCGCTCGGTTGTAGAAAAATACATTTATTATGATTATTATTATGAATGAGGCACGACTGAAGCTCATAATATTTTTGTTTTTCAGGTGCGTTAGGTCCATGTATTGCGCTCATTATTCTTGGACAATGTGGACCCGGTGATTCCGTTAGAGCAGTTGTTTCATTGATAATGACATTCGGATTGTTGAGTGCTGGACTGAGTGGTTTTTTCTTCAATCACCTGGACTTATCACCCAATTTTGCTGCTGTCCTAATGGGCATAACTAATCAGATTGCTTCATTTTGCACTGCTATTGGACTGACAACGGTGCAGTATATAGTTACCGATGAGGTGTGTCAAGGTTTTCCTGTAATCATATACAACAGAGGCATTTTGATTAAGTAAACTACTCCTTATTATTAACATTATCAAAAAGTTCATTCAAGGAGGTTGTTCAGAATTGAAACCACTATTGAAATTTGGAATCACTGCCAGTGTAGTTTACTCTTGATCAAAATTCTATTTTTTGTTCCCCCCTGTACCCCTTTTGGAAATTTGAGATATTGACAACTCATATGCAAGTATTCTGCAATGCACTAATTTTTATGAAGAATAAAATTTTCTGACAAATTCATAATAAAGAAATTTTCCCTATGGTGCAAATTTTTGTATATAGTCTGGACTACATTTTGATAGGCAACCCATTTTAGGTGTGGATAAAAATTATTATTTTTTCTTCTTTCTTCATCACATGAAAATACCAGTTATATGTGCTACGTTCATTTTGTATTTTTTAAATTAATCAAATATTTTTGTGCTTTTCAGGGGGATCCCAATCAATGGAGAATCTTGTTTTACTCCACTGCTGTATTGTTCATACTATCAACAATTATTTTCTGTGTTTTTGGAAGTGGGGAAGTTCAGCCTTGGAATGATGAAGTTGTGAGATGTAAAAGTTCTGAAAAAAATGAAGATAAACTATGATATGACAAAAGATATGACATCATTATTTCCTTTCGATTTTTGAACGAAACGTACTTCTCTCTCTCTCTCTCAATGAGGGTACTGGTAGAGTCATTCTAAAAATATAGCTATTGAACTACCCCAAATATAATTTTCATTGAATTTCATGATATATAAATTAATCCTATAGTTTGTCAATTATCCCAAATAATCAATCATTTTTATTCAAGAGGCATGATTTTCCCTAAATTTGGGATTTACAATGAGAAGTGATAATAGGAAAGTTCCGCCTCATCGGGTATAGTATAAGAGGTTTTGTTACTGAAAACAACGTTTTCTATAATTTACACCCTGTAACTCGGTTATTATTCATCAAGCTGTAGCCTTAAAATGAAGTGAGGATTCTACCGTCGGAGTGTGTCCCATTTATTCCGGGACACCCTCTATATCAATTAAATTTGCAGTGAATAGACAGTGTATTTATGGCCAATAAGAATGAATCAGTTCTTATTATTTTCATTATCCAAGATGTAAATAGGTAAAACTTAATAGGTACACCATTTTCATAGGAGAAAAGAAAGTACTTCAGGAACTATACCGTACGGAAAGTTTACCTTACTAAATTCGCCAATTCATAGACAAACGACGGCGAATGGATTCATTTGAAGTCTGGAAGAGGAATCGTTGGCTTCGAATCTTCAACCAAGTGTCCAGTATCAGAGCCTAAGATCTACAGCATCCAAAGTAAAACTCTGACTGCAACTCGAACGTACAGCCTTCAGAAATAATCTCTAGATCCTCCATCAGATCTCTAACCGAATCTAGCCTCCAAAATTAATGCTGCCTCCCAAAAAGAACGTTCCTAGTAATAGAACGTCCAGGCCTTTCAAAGAACGTGGCCTCCTACATGAACCCTAAGAGACAAAAAATACCAGTGTAACACTCACGAAAGTTTTTCATGAATGATAAATTCCATGCCGAAAAACTAAGATCTGTGATACTGTGAAATATCACAGAAAATGGCCTGAAACATATCTTATTATTATAATTCAATAAATTACTTGAATGATAGAAAATTCGATTCACTATCGTTCTGGGCATAAAGATAAAATGATCGTGCCGAATTGCCGGTCTCAAAAAAATTACATTCAACACATTGAAAAAACACGAAATAACGAGTAATCTCATTTACCTTGTCAACAAGGTATATACCAGGAGTTGTAAGACGACGAAGGTGATTTGTCAAGAAGTGATAATCCCCGAGGGCTTCTGAGGAAGCAATCCTAACCAATAAAGTCGCTCGACGTGTCGACGACACTCCAGAAAAATCTATGATGCTGTACTCAAAACAGCCAATATATATCTTCTGATACCTTCCACAGTGGCGATTATAATACTTGACACATCAGCAGTGTTACCAACAGATTTCTTTCGAACCACCAATAAAGGTGCGCTTTCTTCACGAAAATCGAACTCAATCGAACCTATTCAACAAAACTTCATCCACAAAAACAACACCAAATATAATACTACATGAATCTAGTCACACCTATCCCTAATCATAAGTGAACATTTTCGAAAATAAAACGTATCAGTTTGCCCGGTAGGAAGAAACACAGTCTAACGGAACGCAGCACTCACACTATCACGGCTGGTCACAGGAAATATACCTATTTTGTACCGAGTTACTAGCGGTGCAAAGCAAGCAACTACTGCAATCTGTTATCGAACAAATTGACACGTTACACCGGTCATGAATGTCGTCCATTCTCTGTCGAAGCTTGCTGACGTATTCCTCTCTCGCAGCGTCTTGTTCTGGTGGTTTCCCTAATTTCAGGTCACAGAGGAATCGCAACGCCTAGTTCATTATGATACTAGCAGCAGTGGTTTGGCTGGTTGACTTGTGTACTGCTGAACGATAGGCCATTTCTCTTTAGTGGTCAGAGACTACCTTTGTGGCGGTTGATCGTCCTATTCATCCGCTCCAACATTCCATCTGACTGTAGATGTAGAGTTGTGGTTCATGTCTTTCGGATGTTCAGCAAACGACACATTTCCTAGAAGAGGTTGGAGGAATTTCTGCCTTAGTCCGAATGCAGCTCCAATAGAACACCCAATCGACATATCTACGCCTTTACCAAGACGTCGGCAACAGTGATGGCTTCCTGGTTAGGCAGGGCATACGCTTTGGTCCACTTTCTGAAGTAAATCATTGACATGGTCAGATTCTAGGAATGGGCCAACAATGTCAATGGAAATTCTTTCGAATTGGCTACCTGCGTTATACTGGGGCGTGTTCGAGTGACATGCTGGTAGCACATACGTTACAATTTCTACACCAGTCATTTATGTCAGCTTGGCAATGCGCCCAGTAGAACCGTTGCTTCACTTTCAGCAGGTTCTTTTTCACTCCCAGATGCCCTCCGGCAAACTCATCCTGGATTCTTGAAGCACTTTCTCTCTTCTATTCTTGGGTACAACTACCTGACTTCTTTCGTCCCTACTGTCGTCGACCTGCAAATTGTTGCTTCTTTATATTCTGCTCGTCGGCAGTGTGAGCAGACGTCTGAGCATGGTCTCCTCTATAGAGTATCTGGGTTCTTATGGCTACTCCTCGCTCGATGTTCTATCTCGAAGTTGAACTCCTGGAGTCTCTCAATCCAGCGTGCTACTTGACTCGCGGGGTTTTTGAACTGTAGAAGCTGTGCATGGTCTGTCCTCAACAGAAATCTTCTCTGAAGTCCTTCTTGGATCTAGGAGAGGATGACAAGTCCCACGTTACTGGCTGAGCTAATGTTTTCAACTTCCTGAACGAGTCTTGGGATTTCTCGGACCATTGGAACTTTGTTCGGCATTCCTTGACTCGAGTCAGGGGTTTAAAGATGTTGGAGATAGTAGGCGCATAAACCCAGAAAACTCGGAAGCTGGAATCCGGAGTTTCTCAGTCGCAAGAACACCTTCTTCAAGTTTGTCTCATAGTCCTCGAACGATTTGCCGACTACAATTTAGTATGTCATCTACACTAGACACGTGTTTCATGAGAGTACTTTCGAATCTTTCGAATATGTCTGGACTATAACAGAGCCCAAACACTCAATTCATTGTCCAATTTCCTCATCATTAACAACGGTTTCAGCCTTCTCAGGTACGCTCACGTCTTCAGCCAACAGGACACTAGCTTAGGACGCCGTCTTTGAAATCCAACTCGAACCCTCTGTAATTCACGATGTCCATTCCAATGATTGCATTGTCCCCGATATCAGCTACCATTGCTCTATATTGCAGTTTGATGTTGTCCAAAATCTGCTCAATTGGTAGTTCACACCCTACATGCAGTGGCTGGCTCTCATGCTGCTGTTCGTAGCTTTCAAGTCGATAATTTTTGCCTCTGATTTGAAAATGTAGGCCCAAGAATAGTCCTAGTCGCAGATGTATCTAGCAGTATTGTCCAAGGCTTGTTGTTGATGAGACCGTCTACGGAGGCTCCTTTGTTTTGTCGTCGAAGGCTACTTGTCTGGTTTCTTGGTCACGAATTCCATCAAAGAATGTCTCAACCGCTTGTCGCTTCAATACCTTCTCCGGTATGGATGGATATGCAAGGCGAACCAAACGTGCGATGTCTGCTTCATATACCTGTAAGAATTTCCTTGATTTCTGGCAGCGAATTATGTGCTGTGAGGGGTAGGTAGACTTCATAGGATCGTCTCAACTAATACGTATAACTGTTTCGAAATGATATCTGAAATATTCATATGGAATATTATACATTGTGAGCGATTACCAATTCTAGAAAATTATAGTGTTCTCTCATCAACAAAAGAGTCGGTATTTCTCTGTTCCTTTTCTTTTATCAAACGTACTTCTGATACTTGTGATTTCAAATGAAATTTTGGGAAGACTTTCACTAGGTAATTAAAGAAATTAATAATGTTTGCAAAGCACACGTAACGCAACACAAAATGAAAGTTGAAGTAAGAAAAGTAAATGTGTCGTATGAACTTTTCGTGGACGCAAACACATTGTTGTTCTTTTGAGCACAAATCACATTCGATGCATTTTGAAAGATCGACTAACGAACAACTATAAACACCATTTTATACACTTGTACTAATATAGCTGAAACCGTGAAAACATGCACGCCCATAATGCATATTTGGCGTATAACGGAATATAGTCTGTAATATATCCAGTGATAAGGCATTCAACATGGACGTTCGTGCAATAAATTAGAAATGCACATGTACAGCTATGTTGGTAGAACTGTACTAAAAGTGAGACATCGAGTGAACAGTCGTAAATAGCGTGGGAGTCGTGAGAGAGTTAAAACATTTGCGATTGATTCAGTAACGCGTCTAAGGAGGTTGACGTTCCAAAATATTATATAAATCTTCACATATTGCTGTGAAATTTGACAGATGTGTCTCCACATGATATACTAGTACACCATGTCATTTTCGGTAATTGGCCTTATCCTATAACGGTCCTTTTTATCAACCAACGACAAAGTTTCGCAACTATAGAAACTTGGCAGCTGAACGAATTTAGTACCAAAAAATATACATTCAAAAACATTTCCAATAATATTATTCTGTTTCAAAAATATCCAGAGTACATCATATTGAAAGGGTCACATGGTATGTACATCAATAACGTTAATTAACGATTAGTACTTCTTTTTCTTCTACCGGGATTATTCATTCTCTCAACGATATGTATACATATTGCTGACATAGCAGCTACAATAGTTCAATATATCGCAATCAAAAATAGTAGAATGAAAATTCGATGCGAGTGGAAAGTTCACCACGAGCATCGCGAATTTTCATTCTAACCGAGTAACAGACTGTGCTTTCTCTATAATCACAAATTTTACATATAAATAAATGGAAAGCCAACGAAAAATTATTTTAACACTGATGGAATGAAATACACGCAAAATGTATAAGACAGCAAGTGTAGAATATTTGTTCATTATCAAGAGCGAGAAAGTTACCATTCTGTTATCAAATTTGATTTCAGTATTGGCAAATTCTGTAACGGTTGTGGAGAATAGTATATTCTGTAACAAGGTAAGAATGAAAAATTCGATGCGAGTGGGAAGTACCGAGCGCGAGCTGAAAGCTTTCTCCAGAACCACAAATTTCACATATTATCAAATGGAAAGCAAACGAAAAATTATTTTGACAGTTCATTTCACATCTTGTCACTATGATGCCAGTCAAGGCTAAAGTAATTATTGCTACAACAATACAACAATTTCAGAATATTCATTCTTATACAAGTGATTGAATGAAATACACGCAAAATGCATATGACAGCAAGTTTTTTAGAATATTTATTCAATATCAAGAGCGTGAATGTTACTATTCTGTTATCAAATATGATTTCAGTATTAGCAAATTCTGTAACGGTTGTGGAGAAATGTAATTTATATAATGCGCTCGTAGAGTGTGTGTGTTTTATTAGAAACACCTAATACTTGTTTCGCATGTTATCCTGATCCATGGACGAATATTAATTATAATAGTTAGTAGAGTTGAAGTGACGTGAAGTGAAGTGGAGACAGTCAGTCAATTTGGGGTAACTTGAACATTTTTATTAATTTCTGTAAGCAAATTTGAATTCGAAGTATGTCGATGAGATGTAGGTTCAATAAATAAGCCAGTCAGTGCACCAGTATTCAAAATATTCAGGTTATGCATTGATGGTTTGTTACAAAATTACAGAGGGCGCGTTTGACAGTTGAAATAATCTTATAATCAGTTTTTTTAATTATGAAATAAATTTGATGCGATTATTTATGACTGAATTTGTTCAATAATATATTAATTCAAGCACATAAGCTCTGAATCGACTCATTTTCAAATAATTATTGAAATTAGTTGCTATAGAAATCAAAATTATATTATAAACTGATTGGATAAAAAAAATAATAATCAGTGGAAACACTATGGGTATTACAAAATATTTACGTTATACATCGATAACGTGTTAATTGATTAAAAACACAGTTGTTGGTCATTGGCTATCAAGACACGAGCAAGAGAATGAGAGAATGAGCCATAGACGAATGTGAGAGTCTTAATGGTCATCAAATGTAAATTGCATATTTTTTTTTTACGAACAGTCAAAATAAAATGAAGAAATGAACACATTATTTCCGAAATGTATTAATTATTACAATTCACAAAATATCATGAAAACTAAACTTGGAACATTTTATGGAAACTATCACAAATGTCAGAAAACCAAGGTTTAACAAATGATAGAAACAATTTAATTTTTTTTAAGTCGTGCAATCTGGGATGTTTTTGAGTACGTCTATTTTAAAGTTCAATAGACACCGTAGATTTCAAAAATCGAATAAACTTGTAGATCTAAATTTCTTAGATAACTCATAAAATGGGTCAATTCGTTAATAAAATTGTTTACAATTGTTTACAAGGTAAAAACACGATTCACAGCCTCAGTAAATAGCTCCTTACGCACGGTAAACAGGTCGCACAGTTTTCGTAAACAAATCGCACAGTTTTCGTAAACAAAACGCACAGTTTGTTATATCTCGGAAACGGCTCAATCGATTTGGGAGAAATTTTGTATGTACATAGGGTTTTGCTTTTTGAGTTTACCTATATTGGCGTCTTTTTTGGAAAAACATGATTTTACTGATGATGATAATAATAATAATAATAATAATTTTTTGTTCTTGAAAACGGTTTCAAAGATTTTGATCAAATTTTGTATTTAGATAAGGTATTGCAACTTAAGTTTATCTATAAAGGCGCTTTTCATGAAAAAATGTTATTTTACTCATAATATTAATAATAATAATATGAATTTTTGGATCTCTGAAACGGCTGTAATGATTTGGATTAAATTTTGTATTTAGATAAAGTTTTGCGTTTTAAGTTCATCATATCATATAGGCGTCTATTTTAAAAAAATTCAATTTTACAAATAATAATAATAATGTGAATTTTTGGATCTAGAAATCGGCTTCAACTTTTTGGTTTCAAATTTATTATTCAGATGAGGTATTGCTACTTGAGTTCATCTAGTTGATCTTTTCTGAAAAAAGGTCATTTTACTAATAATAATAATAATATGAATTTTTGGATCTCGGAAACGGCACACTGTATATGGCCGTAGGTAAAGTATAGTACGTAATGCGTGTTGTAAAGCAATTTCGCACTCATGGAATTACGCACTCGCCGCTAGGCGGTATGCCTTTTACAACACTTGTTACGTAATATATAATATTTTGTTGGTGCATGGTTAAAATACAAAATGAATTTTCATTTAATTACCAGTAGCGTACCAATAAGCAAATAATTGCAAATATCTGAAAATAGTCGAATATTTTCAACGGAATTAGTTTAGTAACTCATAACGAAAATATCTACCAAAATCTAAAATCTAAAAATAATGAGAAAATACAGATTTTGAATGACTATTTCATTCATTGATATTTCTACCAATAGCATTCTCAAATTCATCAATTACTATTCGACAAAATACGGTCTAGCGAATATTATTGGCTTTTCTTTTCAATAGAATGCCATATTTTTGTAACCAGGTAACCAACTATTATTTTGCTCTTTTAGTTTCTTTCATTTTCGAACAATAATTTGCATATAAATAATTCAGCAACCTGTTCCAACCTTCAATTGACATTTAATGTCATTCAATTTTGAATGAATTCAAGGCTGTCCAGTAGGCAGCTGGAGAATTTTTTACAAAAATAGTTTCTGTTTTTGAGACAGGTTTGAATCGACATAAGAATTGATTTGCATGAATAATAGATAAAACAAGAGACAAAATGAACGAAACGATAAATTAACAAGATGAAACAATGATTGTAGGAGTATTACGAATTTTACGAATTGAGAAACTATGGGATGAAAGAAAGAATGCCAAAAGGGTTTCCATTCAAAGTAGATTAGCTTTCATGGAAGTGCTATAGTAGAATAGTGTCAAAAAAGAAACAAATTATATAAAATCTCCCAAATTATATAATGAAAATGTTTATGTCGCCCAAGGATATTCAATATATATTTACAATTCGAAAATATAATGAAGACTAGAGTAAATAATAAACAGATATAACCATTTAAACCAATTAGTCTTACATCAGTGTAAAATAACTCTTCATAGATTCATCTGAGAAATACAGGATAAATAGAAAATTACCGAAAAAATTCACAAGAATAGCAGGACGAACGTGACCAGATGTTTCAATCTACATACCACGTTTATTCAGTATACAGTGAGTTTTAAAAAGTTTGCACGTCAATTATGTAAACGTGACTCTAATTTCAGTTTCAATATCTTTTTACAGAATTTGAGCCTTTAATAAAATACAAGGAAAGAAATTTGCTAGAATGAGTTAGTTTTCGCAGGTATGGTATTATTAAGAATATCGTTTTATTAATTTTTTTGCAAATTTTATGAAATATAAGACAAATTTGAGTTTTGAATATGCAAATTTTATTTTTCTGTTCGATATATTTGACGACCCTCCTTCAAGAATTCTCATTGTGGAAAGATAGTAATATATGTAAGAAAAGAAACTACAAAGAAAGGAGTGTAAGTATTCCGCCCTGGCAATCTTTCAGATTAAATTTGAAAAAATACAAAAATTTGTTCTATTTTTTGTACACAATAATTTTTCCCCAAAAAAAATTTTCAAAGAGATAAGAAACAAAGGAAGATGTGTAAGTATTCAATCCGGGCAATCTTTTCAGACGAAATTTTCAAAAATACAAGAAGTTGTTCTATTCATTGTATAAGTACAACAGTGTTTCTACAAAAAAAAAGTTTAAAGAGGCAAGAAACTACAAAAAAAGGCGTAAGTATTCAGCCCGGGCAATCTTTCCACATGAACTTTTCAAAAATACAAAAAGTTACTCATTCTATTTATTGTATAACGTTGGAAATTTTTTTACTACAGCAAAATATAGAAATATATCATTTCAATGTATTTTAATATATTTTTCTTCAACTTGATCAATTTTTTATTCATAAAAATCTCGCTGAGAGAATCTGATGACTCATGGAATTGGGAAAACATAGGTTTGCCACTTTCCTGTTTACACAACTATGAAGTTGCAGGTATAAACAGGTAAGCAAGCGTTATTGATATACCCCCATATTTTTCACACTTTTTTTTTCACAATTATGTATTGTCGTTGATAAATAAGTGTGTGAGTTTTGATATCATTGTTATTATTTAATCTGACTGGAATCCAGAATTTGATCAATGGAGAGCGCTTAAAAAATCTTCTTTCAGAAGAAGTATTTGCATCTTTGTTTGATGCTACCATGTTACTCTCCAGTCTAGAAGCCACCATGGATGTGACAAATTGTATCTACGACAACCTTGTACTATTGGGTAGGGAATCAAATAATCTTTCAAAAAAAAAAAAAGATTAAATAACTGCTGAGGGTATATACAACAAAACAAACATACCATAAAATGTGAGAATATGCACACCTTCGATGCGCATTCGTCACACAACGGACTATAGTCCGTAATCATATGCAGGAACAGGAACGTTCGTGCAATAAATGAGAATTTCACATGTTCAGCTACGTTGGTAGATCTGTACTTGTTTGTACTTGGCAACTTCATAACAAATTGGGGAAGTTGATACGAAATAGTTATTTACCTAACAAGTGCGGAAAGTAGAACTTTTCCGCACGCGACGGCAGTTGCACGAACGACGCGGAGCGGAGTTCGGGCAAGCCGTTAAGGGCGGAAAAGAGATTTTCCGTAAGAGTTAGGTACAATATTTTTCCTACGGGTGTTTTTGTCCATCTTATTTATGAAAAAACAAGGTTTTTATTAAACAAGTTTTTATAATAATGCTACAAAATGACTAATAAGACAGAATAGTTACATAGATCATTTAGTTAGTCCTAAATATCCTCATTTTCAACAATACAAAAATCGTGCGGAAAAGTAAAAATCGTGCGGAAAAGTAAAAATCGTGCGGTAAAGTTACTTTTCCGCACGATTTTAAATTGTACGGAAAAGTACAACTTTCAAAACGAAAAATTGTGCGGAAAAGTTACTTTTCCGCACGCTCGTAGGAAAAAGGTATATTAAAATTTATATAAAGTATATTCAATAGCAACATCACATGATTTTGCTAGACACCCAATTGCGATTCATCAATAATGCAATAAAAATATATAGTTTCATCATAAACATACACATTCAAATTCAGGCAAGCAACCGAAAGAATATTGTTGCTTTTCTAAAATAATTTACTATATAATAATTCAAATAAAGCACTTCAAACGGATGGAAACTCCTTGTCTAGTGGTAACTAAATTTGTTCCAAGAAATTCAATTACTTTAATAAGTAACGCACGTAACATGTTTGAAACAAATTCAAAAGACAAACATATTGACTTTTTGGGTTTTACGTAGTTTTGACAGATTACGTTAATAAATACTGAAATTTCTGTTCAGCGTACAATCAATACAGATTTGAAACTCGGCCCTCATGATAATAGACGAGGACACGAAAATATATTATCGCTTTATTGCACTAGTGCAATAACGTTTTTATTGCACTGACATCTGTCATTCAACTTAACGTGCTGTCATCATGACAAACATAAATGTTCAAACCCACTACATATTTTTGCTTACTTTTTGCACTTGCTGCATAAATAACTATTAAAATACACAACACATATATAAATGAACCCAGAATTGCTATTTATGATACAATTTCGTAAAGTAGGGCTTTTTTATATGAGCGTGACGGCTGCGCCTCATTCAACAAACACGCGAGTACAAAAAAACTTTTTACGAAAGTGTGTCATACAAAGTTTTTTCTTCGACAGTTACTATATTGCCAATTTGTAGCAGTTCTATCATTAATTTGAATGTTCAATGTTATGAATTGTCGTCGTGTGTAAAAATTTACTTTACGCACTGTTGATGATTTTACGCATAGGTAATTTTTTACGCACTTGTGCGCAAAAGTGTCACTTAACACACTTTCAACAGTGCGTAAACACTTAGTTTCCGCACTGTCGTAGAAAAAATATTTTTTACAGCAGTTCCCATTCGTTTCTGAAAATCAGCACATTTCAACGCTACTAATATTTGCGCTCTTTGTGACGTACTTTTCCGAACCCAATCAGCGAAAGGGCGTATTCTAATCGGATTGATTGTGACGTGACACGGCAATGCTATTTGTTGCTCGGAATTTTCGGGAGAGTACATCACAACAATCTGCAATGAAGCAAGAAAGAAGCCATTTGAATATTGTCGACTTTAAATATTTTTTGTAGATTCAAACAGCAAAAAAAAAGAAAATTGACAACAGCATTTTTATAAGCTACAGAATCCATTGAAAGTATTTTTGAAATTTCGTGTTCTCGCCTATTGTTCAAAATTATATTCGTTTACATTCAGACTGTAAAACATCCTCTGAACTCTTGTCGTACTCGTTCGATTTTTTTTGAAAATATTGTTGAAGAATTCATCTTCAACAATTCGTTTGCCGTGCCTTACATGTTGTCGTTGTCGTTGTCGTTGTCGTTGTCGTTGTCGTTGTCGTTGTCGTTGTCGTTGTCGTTGTCGTTGTCGTTGTCGTTGTCGTTGTCGTTGTCGTTGTCGTTGTCGTTGTCGTTGTCGCTGTCGTTGTCGTTGTCGTTGTCGTTGTCGTTGTCGTTGTCGTTGTCGTTGTCGTTGTCGTTGTCGTTGTCGTTGTCGTTGTCGTTGTCGTTGTCGTTGTCGTTGTCGTTGTCGTTGTCGTTGTCGTTGTCGTTGTCGTTGTCGTTGTCGTTGTCGTTGTCGTTGTCGTTGTCGTTGTCGTTGTCGTTGTCGTTGTCGTTGTCGTTGTCGTTGTCGTTGTCGTTGTCGTTGTCGTTGTCGTTGTCGTTGTCGTTGTCGTTGTCGTTGTCGTTGTCGTTGTCGTTGTCGTTGTCGTTGTCGTTGTCGTTGTCGTTGTCGTTGTCGTTGTCGTTGTCGTTGTCGTTGTCGTTGTCGTTGTCGTTGTCGTTGTCGTTGTCGTTGTCGTTGTCGTTGTCGTTGTCGTTGTCGTTGTCGTTGTCGTTGTCGTTGTCGTTGTCGTTGTCGTTGTCGTTGTCGTTGTCGTTGTCGTTGTCGTTGTCGTTGTCGTTGTCGTTGTCGTTGTCGTCGTCGTCGTCGTCGTCGTCGTCGTCGTCGTCGTCGTCGTCGTCGTCGTCGTCGTCGTCGTCGTCGTCGTCGTCGTCGTCGTCGTCGTCGTCGTCGTCGTCGTCGTCGTCGTCGTCGTTGTCGTTTATTCATTTATGTTTGTTTAATATTGATATTGCTAGTGCTAGTGCTGCCTACCTCGTAGAGCTGCCATCTCATCCTTAACATTTTCTTCTATGTAACATAAATGCCACAGTTGTATTCACAGGTGTTTCTGAATTCAACAGATAATTGCAATTATGAGACGCAGAAAAGAAGATGGTTGAGGAAACCTCCCTAAAATACGCCCCTTCTGAAGATTACCTGCTCTGTTTGAACTGACCAGATCTTGTTATAAAGCGAGTATTCCACAGTGGCATCAGTTGTTTAATACGTCTTACTATTCGATCGGGCACCGCAAGACATCAGAGCAAATGCAAGATAAGCTCATGCAAAGTTGTATCACATACCTTGCAGCCGACGATCATCTTCTTTGACTCACTGTGATCATATATCCGTTCATACACCGGAGCAACTGCATATAAAATTATAAGGTGCGGGTAAACATCTTATAACATGCCCTCAACTATTATAACCATTTAATTTAAAATTTTCCAATCAGGCCCTTCATCCGAAGCTCCTATACATTTGGAGGGTACGCTGGGTTAATCATTACTCTCCAAACTATGGGGTACGCAGCAATTGGGTCCGAGAGTCGTGTGCTCTGAGCAGACACAATGAACCGAGGATGACAGCCTTCTGCAATGAGATTTCTACTATTTTGCAACATGTCGGTATGCTTTTTATGTTGGAGATTAGCGAATTCATCAAAACAGTTCGAATGCTTACATGCATTATAATCTTCAAGTGAATACGCCTTATATTTTGTTTCAGATTGTTTCATCTTGATATGACGCGACATTATGAAGCTGTTCCTGCAGAAATCGTATATATTGAAGAAGAGAACTTAGCTGACTTACCAATTTCTAAAAATAATGGTACGTAAAATGCAAATTGATATACCTTTCACGTATATTACTGTAAATTAAACTTACAAGTGGAAAAACCCCTCTTCTAAGCATTGACTGAACTTTCGATAATAAAAATATATGAATAACGACTGTCGAAGTCAGATAGAGAACAGTACATACAAAATTACATAACTTTTATATCGTAATTATCGGTCCCTCTTTCATCAGAATTTGAGAATTAGCATGTATCACATTTAGCAAATACTTTCACTTATAATCTCCCTAGTGCTTGAATTATTTCCAGCAATTAATTCAAGCACGCGGGGGATTCGGTAAGAAAATTTCACACCAAAATATATTAAATTAATGGTTAATTCAACTGACTTGTAGATTATTCTGAGAGAAAACAAGTTGTAACATCAGTGGGCCATGAATGGTTTTTGTTGATATAATGACAGTTACGCGTTGGTATTAGTGGCGGTGTTTGTATGTGAGAAAGGAAAATTCATTTTGCGACATTTTCAACCTAAAATTACATTGCACATCACGCAGAACTAAAATAGTTTTGACTGGTCCATGCGGATTGTCTATTGGGAAGTGATGTGGAAAGGAATTGTTTCAAATTTCATTCGAGTATTCACGAAAAGATAATTTGAATAAAATTGTTTCAAAATATTAAGTTCATCAAGTCAAGCGTAGATAGATTTGATTGATATACATTTTTTACCGATGGACCTATTCATCGTTGAAATGCAAGTTCTCAAAATATTTTCAGACACATTCGAAATATTTAGTGAATATATAATTATGAAATATTATCTCCTTTCATATGAAAAATAACATTCCATTTGTACATAAAAGCAAAATGTTAACTATCACATGTCCAATATTTGACAGAAAAATTTCCACTTATTAATTTCGCCCAGGGTACCCAGGAGGATAAAAATTTCCGGAAATTTTTTGGGTTGCCATTGCAACTAAATGAAAACCAATTTTTTGATTGGCTGAAAAAGTGAGGTGTGAAATTTTCATTGAAATTATTATGACGTAGCCACAATCGCACCAAGGAATACAGCTCAGTATTTTTTCGACACTGAAGCACCGCTCATTATGGCTATTGCGTTTTCAGTAACCCAATTTGAAAAAAACGCAATAAAAGTCCCCATAGCAGCTGAATTAGAATAGAATGGAATAGAATAGAATTTATTTATACTGCATTACAAACAGGTTATTACCCATTGACATGTACACAGTGTAACACATAAGTCTAAACATAGGACTATGATAAGTTGTAGCAAATAATATATAAAATAAATAATAAAAACATCTAACAATCACAAAGTAGTACTGGTTAATAGGTGCAAATTTATAGTAAAAAATAGTGGTTAAAGTACATAAAAAGATAAAATAAATGATAGTCATCTAACAATCACAAGATATCACATTAGTATTTTGTGCTTTATTTCAGTTGCTGTGATGTTGAAAAAATCGAAAAACGAATGCTTTTTATTTATGTCATTAATTTCCTTGAGGCAGCGATTGAGTAGAGATTCCGATTGCACATTTGTCATGAAAACACGATTTCGATTTCTGAGTCTTTTATCTGGAATGTGTATATTTATTACAGACAGCAGTTCAGGTGTTAAAAATATTGAAAATAAATAGCGCATCATTCATTCTTCGGCGATCAGCCAGAGTGTTCATCTCAAAGAGTTCCAGCTGTGTTTTGTAGGCAATCATAAAGGCGGATACTTTATATTTTCTATAATATATGCATCTTAGGAATTTTTTCTGGATTTTTTCCATCATTTCTGAGTGGAGTACCGTTTGAGAGTTCGAAACTGTTGATGCATACTCCAGTTTCGATCTGACAAATGAGTTGAATAGAAGGATGCCCACATCCCATTTGAATTCTTTGGAATTTCTCAGAACAAAACTTAGTTTTCGGTTTGCATCTCTAGTTATGTAATCTATGTGGTTGTTGAAACTGAAATTATTACTGAATATCACTCCCAGGTCTTTAATTTTCTTTAGCTTGTCCAATTTGGTTTCATTTATAGTGTATTCAGTGTGGAGGGTACATTTTTTGCGTGAGAATGACATGCTTTTGCATTTTCCCTCGTTTAGTCTTAAGTCGTTTGCTTCACAAAATAAAGAGATAGAATCAAGGTCTGTCTGAAGGTTCATTATTATTATAATTCTTATAGAAAATTATATCCTCTTCATCTGATGAGGTAGAAGTTGATGAAAACTCCTCAGACACAGCAGAACTGAATGAAATAACTGTCCACTAAATTGGACACTTTGTACCATTCCGTGGGCCAAGCTCTGAAGTATCATCAATCGTTCCACAATTAGCAGTTTCATAAAAATTGACCCGACGAGTTCAGTTTTCACACTTCTTTGTTGTAATTTTGATGATTTGCCGATTGTGTCTCCACCAGGATTTGTTATTTCAACGAGCGTTAAAGCTATGAAACTCATTAATCAGAGAAGTGTTTCTCGAGGTCTTTAGAAGTTCAAAAAAATATATAAATGTGTACCTACGTCTCCTTTATTCTCACGTTTCTCTCTGTATATCACAGAATTTTACTTTTTGTGGAATGCCGCAAAGTTAAAAAAATATATTATATCGAGGCTTTCATGCAAACAATTGCGAACCATGAGAAAAAAATTCCTCTGATTATTCTTATTTCATTTCAGGTCCAATATTTGGTAAAAGACATGAACAGATACTGCTGCATGGATCTCTTCTATTTCTCTTTTCCTGTATAAAAGCCTCTATGTCCATCGGCATTGTGGCCATGAATGATCCTACTGCAAGCATCAATCCAGACGTGTCCGTGAGTTGTACTTATGTAATACAATTGTAAAATACATTAGACCCACCAATTCGACGTCTTTATGAGACATTTTTGACAGGAATAGGTCACCCGCATATAGTGAATATTAAATTACAGCTATCTGCGGGACAGATGAACTGATGTCATGGAACGTTTCCTGTGAAATGCGCCTGCTCACAACTTCACACTCTGTGGTCAGAGCGCAGAACCTAACTCTTTTTCTCTCGTGTATTGTGCAAGCCATTTCAATTTTCAAGAAATTTTTGTGTCCTCTGAATTCACTTCAGCTATTTCGGGTTATATCCCATCCTGGTGGAATAAAAGAATTTGTGTATGTTATTTGAAACCAGTCCTGAGAAGTGCTTTTCTCAAATTATGTCATTCAGGTTCGGTTGGCAACCCTGATATTCATAAATGTTGTCAAAACGAATATATCCCCTATGACTGGTGACTGACAGTTGTGAGAGTTCACTTCCGGCTTGTGATAAGTGGTACCTACAACCAAAGACCTTCTGAAAATTCCATTTATTTTTCGTTAATCCTAAGATGATTCTGGGATTATTCATATTTAGATATTTCCTCGATTGGTTGCGGTTATAGATGATCTGTATATTGAAGGAAATCATCTTCTGCTTTGCAGGATCTGCTGGCCCAGCGTCATTGTGCCTCTTGTCATTATGCTCAGGTCATTTTCTTTATGAATTTTAGGGCTTGCAGCGTCATTGTATATACTATATCCACTGGAACAAAGGACTGATTTTCGGACGGCGAACAACTCATCAAAACCGTCATTCGAACCCTCACACTGAAAAGAGGTTAGTATTATTATTGTTGGCCCTATTAATGGCCCCCTGAAACTGAACATAAGTGAAATCAGAAATCTAATGGTATTGTCACAGCCGACTAAGATTAAGTCGGCTGTGGTATTGTTTGTTTTAGGATTCTTCCTTCATGGTTCTACTTTCACCGTTCTATCTTCTACGTTCTACCTCCTCCGTTTTGATTTTCTATATCCCCTTTTCACAGGTGTCAACCGTTCACAGCTTCTTACGTTATTTTCTATATTTGCTTACTGTGTCGTGTCATCTCCACAGTATGGCGCTGGATTTATACCTCAGTATTCATCTGTTCCCAAAAAATGCTGAAATTGTTTTTCGATTCAATAGTGGACTAGCCATCGCTGATTTTTGGCAAGTACGCTATCAAAGTGACGTCATAGGTATGGCCAGCACTGTTCGTAAATTATAAACGGATTATCCAATCCAATCTTTTGCTGAAAACACTATACAATAGGTAATTCATCGGCAAGTATCCAACGGAAAACAACTACTCTACTGCCCCCTACGATCATTGAATTATATCTGTTTCATACTTTGCAAAGTTTTCTACAAGAACAACTCTGAAATGCTTTTCAAATAAATAGCTGAATTTATTTTTCGATTGAAATGGAGAGAACCTACGTACCAATTTCACCGTACTTGCCAAACAAAGATCATCGATGGCTGGTTCCCAATTCAATCGAAAAACAATTTAGCATTTTTTGGAAACAGATGAATACTGAGATATATATCCAGCGCCATATCTAGGTTCTAAACAATTAGTTCAGTTATTTTTAAAAACATAGCAATGTTATTTTTGTATAAAACTGCTAAATATAAAACACATATGATTCAACGGTCTTGAAGGTTGTTTTCTGTTGGATAATTGCCGACGAATTACTTTTGTATATGGTTTTTTACGGAAAGCTGGATTATATAATTCATTTCTCCTTATTGTTTATTGGTCTTTCGTCGAAAATTGTTTACCCTTCTGTCTGAATTAACTGTAAGCCGCAAATGTGAAGAAAACGAAAATATATGTCATCTCACTTTCTTGGCACGTGCGAGTTCTCCCTGTCCAGATATTCCGTTATCAAAAAAATCGACGTTCGTTTGGACATTGTTCAGATATCGAAGGTGTAGTTTGGAAATGTTGCTACAATGTGACAAAAAAAAATAAATTTGATTTTGTCACTTTGTCGAATTAGCCATCTCCTCAGTTATTCAACAATAACATTGGATTTGAACAGAAACAATTATGGTAATCTGCATAAACGTACCAATTTTCGAAAAAACAGGTTGTGATAGAAATCATGTAATACTAACCTTGATTCCTTAGTGCTTATAAAAAACGCAGGAACTAATTAATTTTGTTTTGAGTGTTGTTCATGTGAGATTTAGTTGTTTTATTATTCAATTTATTATTGATAATGAATTATTAATTCTCTACAAGAATATCTATGCATAAAAAGTCGTTGAAATTATTTGCATGAAAAATTTTGATTACTTATTTCGTACTGAATTTAAGTCTGTGAAGGAGGACGAATAATTCCCGATCAGGGACGCGCCAAGTATTTTCAGCGCCGTCGTGCGGAATAATGATAGGCGCCTTCACCAATATCATAATATTGACCCAAAATTACCACCCTTCTCAACACTGTCGAAATTTTTGAAAAGAAAACTTTATACTCTTTAGTACTGATGACTATATATGTCTATATTTATTTGTGACAAACGAAGAGTACACTAAAAATATTAATAGATTATTGTTTTTTACCTAAGGAGGAGCTTGATGTTTTGTAGCATTGTCAAAATTATTTCAGGATAAAATTTTAAAGAGAGCATCGTAAATTTCGCCCAACTGAAACCTTAGAGGGGCTTAAAGGCTTTAACGTCAGACTTGAAATGTTACTCTTCAAAACAGACCTCGGACTGGTTAAGGCAGGAAAAAAATTATATAATTCTTGAACAGAGAAAAACAAGATGTCCTGCAATACCAGGACCACGCTTATTGCCATAATCCTATACAATAGGAATAATTGGGTCGAAAATCCATCAGAAAACAACTACTTTCCTAGCTAATACCACGACGAACGTTGAATTACGTCTAATGAATTTCCGTGCAGAGTCCTACAAGGATGTCTCTGCAATTGCTAGTTGCATGGAAATGTTCATTGAAACATTTAGACCACCTTCAGGTCCGTCATATATCCAGTGCAAAGGCACTCAACAAGTACGTTCCACATGTTCATCTATGTTAGTAGAACTGTAATAGTTATTTGTTTCACTAATACATAACATTTCTATTTAAGAAAGTTCCAAAACTCTTTTTTAGTGCGAATGAAACTTTATTATTTGCCGTCTAAGGAATTACTGGACCTAATTATTAACACTAGGTAATCTAAGGTAGCTGTGGCTGTTATGGATCGAGGAAGTTAACCCATTGTGTATATACACTTTTTCATTTCTACATCGCGAGCTGTACTGTAAGGGTGCAAATAGACTGGCAAGGAAACAACTCGTGAAAGAAACTGTCAGATGACTGTCAGACAGTGCTGTCCGTTGTATAAAGAAGCTGCTTAGACTACGGACGGCACTGTCTGACACTCGTCTGACAGTTTCTTCCGCAAGTTTTCTTGCCAGTCTATTTGCACTCTAATGATCATTTCAGTACAGGATATTTCATTTCCCACATGAACTACTAGACTGTCATAATAGGTATTGACGAATTTTATGATAATAAATAATATACAGATTTCATATCAGTATTTACAAAATTCGTTTAAAAAAAATAAGTAATCGAAAATGGTTAGTCATAGTGAGGATGATTTGACTTTGACATTGACACTGCTGATTTCAATGTAAAGATTCATGACAATCGAATTCTATATTTCCATAAAGTTGGCAGAAAGTATCTATAGCAGTTGTTAATTTCCGCAATTTATTTTGTGCGCTCGTAGCAGCGAGAGTTGATTCAAGTGACTGTCTTTGGATGGTTGGAGGAAAGGGTTCAAATCCAAGTAACCAACTTTTTTTTATTTTATGAAACCGATTAGTGTTGACTTTTATTATAATTTAAAATATTTGCATCTTCAAGTCCTTTTTTAGGTTCTATGTATCATAGGAATCATGACGGCAGGAAAGTTTATGATAAAAAGTGTCATTTAAATATTACAGATTTGTTTATGTTTCAGATGGTCGTAGTATTGTGTACAATGAGCATGAAATAACATACATTTCCCACGAGTAGGTATATGAAATTTTGTAGGAGCGTAGCGAGTACTACAATAGTTTTCGACGTCTCAAACCATTGGAAATATTGGAATTATTATTCGACGGTCCTATATTTTTCACAATTTTTACAGATCCTTTCTATTTAATTTTAGCGAGATTCCGCAATTTTTTTTTAGGTTTTATCCGTAATTTTCAACTTCCTTAACCTTCAGAAAACCCCACGCGTCCTTAATCTAGTCTCCAGGGGAGCGGGGAGGTTATTTTTCTTCAGTGATACTGAATTGATTGAAACGTCTTGCTCATCGTAATAATGCAGACGATGGTTATAAAAGTAATCAAATTATGATGATGATTCATAAAAATTTTAAAATAGAAATTTTCTTTTAAATTTGTGTATGTATTCAGACGTCGGCATTACTAGTTATGACACATGTACTAATAAATGTACATGTACAAATATATCTCTTAGATAGCATCTTTTGAAGTCATAATGTTTCTGTTCACAAATTTTTTATAAAGTCGACAAAACATTACTGTCTTATGAGTCATATGATCTGACATGTTATCGAGAATTAATTGACGGCTGTTTGCTGTTTGTTTCTTCCAAGTCATTTCTTTTCTATATCATAACCTTCTTCTTCACATATCATGATAACATTTTGTATTGCATTTCATGTTCCATTATCGTCAAATAACTATTGATTTTCGAATATTTTTTGCAGACATTTAATTGGACGGACAAAGGCATTGTACTTTCATGTTTCTTCTGGGGCTTTATGTTACCGCAGTTGGGCTCTGGATGGCTGGCCGGTCGCTATGGTCCCAAATGGCTTTTAGTGGGCTCAACTAGTGCTTGTGCCTTATTGAATATCATTCTTCCAACCGCTGCATATTCTTTCGGATCCAAGGGAGTCATGGTTTGTAGGGTGCTCCAAGGATTTACACAGGGCATCATACTACCTTCGTTGTATGGCCTTCTCGGAAAATGGGTTCCTCCACAAGAAAGAAGCAGATTGGGAACATTAGTTGCTGGTGGTAAGAACTGCGAGATATTCAATTGAAATTTTGACCCTACCATTTTTAACAAGCAAAACATACAGTGTGTCTCATTGTTATTGGAAGCACCCCCGTAACTTCCGTAAATATCGAGGTAGAATGATGAAAATGAAAGAAATGCTGAAAATGTTCGAAATTCCTTCAGATTCACGATCAGGGGTACTAGGTAATCGTGAATCATTCACTCACAGACACACTTCTTTCCTGGAAAAATTTCAGTTCTAAAAAATCACTTTTCATGGAGCACTGATGGAAATGCTGAAAACGCACCTGCTGGCTCAATTATGTTCACTGCTCGCCACTGGCGACGGAACAACTTATCGTACAACCAATCAAATTTGGGGTCGAAATATGCTCTTAACTTCCGTTATCATCAAGGTAGAATAATGAAACTCTATTTTTATTCCGATATGATTTACTGTAAAAATAGGTTTCATCGCGAGTGGTGGGCAGTGGATATCACTTAAGCCAACACAATTCAGACAGTAGATGCGTTATCTCCATTTCCATCAGTCCTAAGAGTTTCTCTACCTTGAAAGGTTGCTTCCATGTGAAGTGAAATGAATTCGGATTTTTCAGGACTGAAATGAAAATGTTGTTAGTTGGGGCTCTTATCGCGAATCTGAAGGAAGGAGATTTATTTGTTCCCTAATATGATATACTGTAAAAAAATAATAGTTTAAAAACTAAAAGACACGTTTTACTTCCCATGGACTAAAAAGTAAAAAATAATTGACTATTATATTTCTCAAATGTAAAAAAAGCGTGGGTGCTTTCGATCTATATTCTCATATTTTTTAGTTTAATTTAACAATACAGAGCGTTCAAGAGCTCAAGACAACTTCATCAAGCACCCCATGCTTTTTTTACATTTGAGAAATTAAATTGTCAATTATTTTTTACTTTTTAGTCCATGGGAAGTAAAGCGTGTTCTTTAGTTTTTTTAAACTAATATATTTTTTTGACTAAAAAATCGAAATCTCCGGCGCATATCAATTTTGAATCGAATCTGACCATATTCACAATACTCGTCCTTCATCTTGGGCCGCCATCTTGAATTCATAAATTTTTACGAAAAATTCATAATCTCTGACCTCGAAAACCCTCACACACTAATTTTGAATCGAATCAGACCATAATGACATCTTGGAGCCGCCATTTTTAATTTACGAATTTTGACAGAAAATAATAATCTCTGACTCCGAAAATCCTTATATACCAATTTTGAATGGAATCGGACCATTATCACAAATCTCGTCCGCCATCTTGGAGCCGTCATTTTGTTTTTTATAACAAAAAAAATGTTATATTGCATTGTCACAGGAACTATGAACACCTACCAACTGAAGCTATCTGTCACTACATACCGGAGAAAAATATCTAGTAATCTTTGTTTATCCCAAATAATAAAGACTTTCAAGTCATTTAAGAACTAAACCGTATATGATCATTAAATTTGCAAGTGATCATCTGAACATAATTTATATTGAGGAATATATTGAGTAATATGTTTCATCAACAATTCAGACATGAATATGAAAAATTAAAAAACTAAAATAACTATGTGACCCAGCATACTTGAGATTCGAAGTCTGAAGTCAGTTGATAATCTCCATACGGATTGATAACACCTGAAAGACTAAAGGTTCACGTGCACTTAGCCGGACCGTCGCGAACGGAAGCGGCGGCGGCGCGAAGAAAATCGTGGATTTTTCGCCCGAGAAATTTACATTAAGTAATATGGCAGCCCGCGCACTATGGCGGCGCGAAGCGAAGAGGGGCGTCGGTCGACGCGCGAATTTTCTTCGGACCAACTAGGAGTCATTTCTCTTGACGATTCACCTCAATGCACGGCGAGAATATTCAATTATTTGTTGTGTCTTGTCTCATATTTCAATTTTTAGCAGTATTTGGTAAGGGGTGCTAAATTTGGTGGCAAATTTTGTTCCTTTGCAGTATATAGCCGTGATACTGAAACATTTATTACAAACTATTGTTGAAATCATTTCAGATTGAAATTTCAAATGGGTGCATGTGCTTTAGTTTTGATTGTGTTTAAACAGAAAAAATTAGTACATAAATAAAATAATGTTTACTAGACAACGTAGTGCGTTCATTCAAATGATGAAATAAATAAAATTCACGCCGCGCTGTTCAAGACGCGACGCTTCGTCCCAGTGTGCGGACATCAGGTAAATGGCGCCGAATCTCTCGCCGCTTCTATTCGCGACGCTTCGGCTAAGTGCGTGTGAACCTTAAGAGCCTCTCTCGGTAAGCATATGCGTGAATGATTTTCATTGTCATTCTTAATAAAAACCAGTTCATTTACTAACATGAAAGGCTGAACTAAGAGTGTTAGCCACCGTTTTTCGTATTAAGGATCGATAACATATTCCTTCATATCATTTACAGATACCAAAACTACTCAACTTTATAATTCACATTATTGGATGAGATGTGCAAACAGTAGAAACATTAGTTGTTCTCAATATTACATACTGATTATTCGACGTATGATAAAAAACATGTTTCCTGTTTGGTTGCAATTGCTTATTGTAATTATACATCGAATTATCCTTCATTTGGCTGGAGAAGACCAACTGCAGATACGTTTCGCGGTTCTTGCCGCTCGTCAGTGACAGGGTAGGTCGGACAACATTAGAGTCGTCCTCTTCCCCAGACAAATATTTGTCAGATGTAATTCAATGTCCGTCGTTGTATTAGCCATGGGAGTAGTTGTTTTCTGTTAGATGTTTGCATCATCTTTTCCACACTGTGGAATTATTTGCAGAGAAGGGTACTTCTACATTGTCGATTTTACTATTTCACCTGTATGATGTGTTCGCTATTTTGTAGTTTGCTTCTTCATTGGTTGTTATGACTTAATTGATGACTTACCACCAGTTTGCTATCATATCATAGTATTTTCTTGTTTTGGCCAAACTGTGACATGCACTCACTATTTATTCATATCAAGTTCGTAATTTTAGACAAATTTTGGATAATCTTCTTTGATAAATCTATAAAACCAATCTGAGGATATAACCTAACCTAAAATTATATAATTTTAATTATTTTAAAAAAATCTTCAAAAACATCTGGAAGGTACAACCGAAGTATTATACAATTGGTGCCTATTATTCGTATATCTTGTATTTATCAAGTAGTATCCGAACTCATTTCATTCCAGGTTTATCTGCTGGGATGGTCGTGATCACGTTCACGAGTGGCTACTTAGCAGCCAGCTGGAGTGGATGGCCGATGATATTTTACATGAATAGCGGTTTAGGAATTTTGTGGAGCGTCATCTACTCCTGCATCGGCAGCAATAGTCCTGCTGATCATCCATATATTACGCATGAGGAAAGATTCTTCATAGAAAATAGTTTACCTCCCGCGGACAAAAATAATGTAAGTCTTCATATCACAGGTGAGAAATGCTAATGAATAAAAACGGAATTTGAATATACATATAATATACTAGAATTATCTATCAAATGTAATGTTTGGTCTACTGCGCATCCAATTTTCAGAGCAGAGCTAGTCTGGTTGACCTGTGTACTGCAATCGTTGGGATGTTTGTTGCAGTAATTGATACAATGGAGTTTTATCCCAACAACAAACCACTTTTAACACCTTGACACATGTTTCAGTGACCCTCTTCCTTATAGTTAGGGAGCCGCCAGTGAAAAAATGCGCCGAACAGCTATGCTCCTTCCAAGCTGAGGAATGGAAGTAGCAAATCCAAAATATTTTTTATTTTGAGTAGGGCCCAGCCGAGAAACAAAGGAAAATGTCTTAGGTCAAAAATTTGCCGGTTCCTATATTCTCACTTTTTATTTAATTGATTTCAATTTGGCCCTCAAATAGCTGAAATCGCGGTGGAAAAAATTCCACAATTTATGAAAGTAGAGCGGGGGATGGTGACAGGTTTTGGAATACGATTTTACTCAGTATGCGTGCGAAAAACTAATTCACTCATTTTCGACTGACTCGCAAGCTAGGTTAGCTTGCTTAGGTTAGGTTTGTGTGTCAATTGCGAGCAAAAAAAACAAATTCACGCAGTTTCAACTCAGTTTGCCTTCTTGTTTTGTCATCTAAACACCCCGCAACTCCGCCATTAAACTATTTTAATTCGAGTTTGTCTCAAACGGAGAGGAGGGATACTACCCCTCTGATTGGCAGGCATGGGCGACGCATACACAAGATGGAAGCTTGAGGCTCCGGAAAGAGGGCCTGACTGGAACAATCCTGACGGATAAAAAAAATAATAAAAAAAAACAATAATAATATTTTTTTAATATGAAGTACCTACGGCGACTCTCTGATTCATGCAATATTATCATGAGGATATACGGGCAATACTGTCCTCTTAAAGGCATACTTAGTAAAATCGTTTCCCAAAATGTGTCACTATTCCCCGGTCTTAAATATTGATAGCGATTTCAGAAAAAAATATTATGTGTACTTCGTACTTTGTTTTTTGAAAAGATTTTAAATCAACAATGACAAATTAGAATTGCAACTGTGTTGAATATTTTTTTTTATATTTTTATTTTACTCGACATTCAAATTTTTAATTAGTTGACATTTTTCACAGAAGCTATCGACGCCATGGATCAAGATAATGGCCTCTACAAGTTTTTTGTCTCTTCTTCTTTCACATTGTGCATTCAATTGGGGTTTCATATTATTGACAACAGATATGCCAATTTACTTCAAAAACGTCATGGAATTCGACATAAAATCAGTAAGTATTGAGGTCGATTCATAAACTTGACATTCCGTTTGCCGGCGGCATATAAAAAGCTCGAGAATTCGCGCGTTTGAAAGACCTTTTTATCCACTTACACTTTAATATACTATTTTTTCTCATTTCATGTTGAATCTAAATCTTCAATCCTAATTAATTATTCCTTGAATAATTTTCAGAATGGTCTTATGAGTACGCTACCCCACATTGTGCAATATATTGTGGCTTTTCTATTCAGTTTTATATCGGACAAGATCATAACAAAAGGCATATGTAGTAGAGGAACCTCCAGAAAAATAATGCAATCCATTGGTAAGTTTCTATTATCAAAGACCAATACTAAACAAAGAAACGCTTATTCGATTTCGATAAATGAGTTATCTTAATCAGACTAATATTAAGCAAAATACAGTCCACATTTATATGTTAATTATATACGACGGAAAAAAGTTAAGCATGCTGTTTGATCAGACTTCATGAACCATTCCAACAGAGGAGCTACCTATTGTATCAATGAATTTTTATCCAAGTATCCAACCGTAAATGGAAGAAATGGAATCAAAATTAATTTGTATCTACTTTGCTTGAATATTAGATGACAGACACATTTATTCTCGTTTTATTTTATACAGTGTCCGGCATAAAATTCACAGCATATGGAAAACTTTTTTATTAATATATTTAAAAAAATCATTCTTTCTAAGAACTTCTGCTTCAGCCCAAACCTGAATTGCAAATATTGAATTTTTCACTACCCTGTGTGAAGAAGATTAAAAAAAACATAATCGTATCTAAGAATATACCATCCTTCTAGCATAGTATTCCTTATATCGTACAGATCAATGAAAAGAAAACGGTAAGAAAAGTTGAAAAATTCAATTGGTCATAGGTGGCTATGACTTGAATTTCTGGATCAACATTCGATTCTGGGCAATATTTTCTCTTGACTTTTCATTCAACCGTAAAAAATAAAGTGATGGGATCATATTTTTTTGAAAACAAAGTTTGCAATCTACGTTTAGGATTGAGCAGAGGTTTCCATCAGGAATGAGTTTTTAAGTTGGCGAACTCAAGTTGATGACCAATTTACATAGCCTTTTTATAATGAAAAATTATCTAAATTTCCATCGGGCCATCATCCACGCCGCAGGCCATAAACGCCCTTGATAAATAAATAACTATTATACCGGGGAAGTGATCCTACCTCTAATCACACCTCATGGTCATCAGGTACAATCAAACTCAGCTGTGTCAATATTATTCTTTTATTGGTATAAACTCAAATAGTTTAGAATTCAATTGCCCATTATCATTATTGAGCGAAGACCTCAAACCATTCCTGTAGATAGCAATACTTGAGTAAGAATTCAATTTATTTTTTGAGGTCTCTGCTCAATAATGATAATTGTCCACCAAATTTTTTATCTAGAGATAGGATCACTTCCACATCTAATTAATAACTTTGAGTTTAGTTATACCTCTTGATGAAGATAACTTGGTTATGAATATGCGCATCTAAGAATAAGTTTACTTGAGTGGTGAGAATACTCGGTGTAGTCGAAATTGAATCTCAGATAACTTTTTATTTTTCAGGAATGATGGGTCCATCTGTTACACTCATTATTCTTGGGAACATTGGACCTAGGGACCCCTACAAAGCCGTTGTTTTACTGATTGTAACGTTTGGACTTTTCAGTGCTGTTCTTAGTGGTTTCATGTTCAATCACCTCGACCTATCACCAAATCACGCTTTCGTTTTGAATGGCATAACTAGTCAGTTTGGTACTTTTTGTACTGCTATTGGACTGACAACAGTGCAGTATATAGTAACCGATGAAGTAAGTGTAAAGGTTTTCCAGTACTCATGTACGACATATTTAAATTCATTATATAGAAAATTTTATTTAGTGATGAAGCTAGTTTCACAACAAATGGAGTGGTTTCATCACAAAATATTCGCTATTGGGCCACTGAAAATCCTAACTGGGTGATAAACTGTAAAAGGCAGTATTCAGAAAAAGTGAACGTTTGGTGTGGAATACTGAATGAAAGGATAATTGGACCATTCTTTTTCGACGGCAACATGAATGGCGCAATTTTCCTACAATTTTTAAGGAATGAATTTTCGGACGCAATAGATGAACTTCCCCTTGCAGAAACAAGAAATTTATATTTTCAGTTAGATGGTTGTTCCATACATAATGCGGGAATTGTGAAGAGTTGTCTGAATCAAAATTACCCTAATCGTTGGATAGGAAGGGGGAGTACATTAATTGGATGGCCACCAAGATCGCCTGACCTTACTTCACTCGATTTTTTCCTTTGGGGTTATATTACACAAAAGGTTTACAAATCACGACCAAGGAATCGAGTGGAACTGTGCACCAGAATTCAGCAAGCTTGCGATGCAATTACTCCACAACAATTGAGGAATACTTAAAAAATATTCGTAAGCGATATGATAAATGCATTGAATTGGATGGAAGTTTGGTGGAGGCCACCAGAATATGAATTGCACTCATTTATTTTTCAATTCGGTATCTTCTTGGTTTCTATTTTTACATTGATTGTGAATAAAATATTGTTTTCCGCTAGTTTGTAGCAATTAGAAAAATGTACTTACAGTTATTTTTTTGTAGATTCATTTGTTATTATTGACACTAAAGTTTGTTGTGATAAACTGATTGATTGATATGGTTCGACATACATATGAAAGGAAATTGATTCTCCCATAAACGTTTCATGAATTTTATTTGAATAATATTTTGTTGAATATTGCCCCTAATCCAGTGGTGTAGTAAGAACGTTGCTAAAATTCCATTGAACAACATATTTTTCAAATTTTATTCCTTCATAACTTTTTTATTACCGAACAGATTTCGATGAAACTGTGATCAGTATTGTTTCAAGACATCCTGAATCCAGTGGAGTATACAGAATTTTCATAAAATTCCTGAACATGAATTGGTGGGTTGATTAAACGGCATATTTTTCAAATTTCATTCCTTTATAACTTTTTTATTGATTGACGCATTCCAACGTAATTTAAATGTAAATCATTTGAAAATGTCGCAAATCCAGTGGTGTAGTCAGATTTTTTCTAAAAAAATCACTAGTAATTTTTTTAGATTTTTGACCTTGAAAAATAAGATTGGTTGGCCCTAGAAATTGAGATTTATTCATGATATTTGGTGTCCTAATAGACTTTTTGAATATCTACCTAACAAAAAAAAAATCATTCCAATCGGTTGAAAAATGTAAGTTTTATAAGGGTGCTTCAATCTTAAATGGGTCACACTGTATATCAGAGGTTATAAAAAATTATAGACAACGCTATGTTGATTCGATGATAATGTTTAACTTATTAAACTAAATCAATAATTGTAAATTACATTGCACAGAAATATCTAAGATCTAGATGACATCACTGGAATGTCGTCTATTTACGCAAATCCGAATGGAGTGGTAATGGATGTCTTTTTGGATGTCTTCCTCGGCGACCAGAATTTGGTGGAACGCGCACACAAGGTCCATTTTGAAAAAAATGTTTTGTCTTGAAAATCGGAAAATCTTCAATGTATCAAACTGGTTAGCAGTTTGGAGTTGTTCTGGCTTTGAGTCCGCAATAATCTTCACAAGATCTTCATTCATCGCCTTCTTTAGGCCCAAATGTAATGGTGCCTCCCAAGAGCTTTGAGACGATCGGGCGATTCTTAATTTAAGCATGGCGTCAAATTCCTTTTGGTCTAGTGTTTTCTGAGCAACAGTAGGTCCCGGGGTAGTCACAATATGATGTTTGGTAAAATGGTGGATTGTCTTGGAAAATTTTCTAAATGAGTTATGTTCAGAAACTTGCTCATCAAGCTGTGGTATGGTGTAGAGTCGAAGACATATTTCATTGAGGCTGTCACAAACAACGTCACCTCTCCTGGGGTGATAAGCGTAGTGAGAGAATCGACTAGTCTACCGTTGGGTTTGGCAGTAGTTCAAGTGTGCTAAAAAATTGGCTCCTATGATTGGCTTTGAGATATAGGGCAAGGTCCATGTGAGCGTACCGTATGTCGTGAAACATATTCTGTTGACCGTGAAAAGTACGTGGGTTGGCTCCTCATGCGGCTCTTGGAGTAGAAGACGAGGATAGACGCATAACTCTGCGTCTCTATGTAACGAAAAAACGGCGGGATTGGATTGGGCTGAGGTTGCTACCCGCTACGAGCAACTGCCTAGGTAGTTTTTCGACGCCCATTGACAAGGTGTGGTACAACCTGGTGCTCCGTTGCCAAATTTACTGTGATACCAACACAAACCCGTCTGCGGTGGTGCTGGTGTCCTTGAGGGCGGCTGGCGCGAGTTCCATAGTCAATGCGAGATTCACAAGGTCGCTGTTGCTGTTTGTAGGCACCCTTGAAGTAGCAATCAAGAATCGTGGCAATAGAATGGCATACACGTGATCTGCGGTTTCGGCTGCTTCGTTGAGAGTGATACTTTTGCAAAGTGATTTAGATATCTGCGGGCAGGAGAATCTGTCTGTATATTTCATATCAATGAGTGGTACCTGCCAAGTTTCGAAGTCGTCACTGTAGTGTACTCAGTCGCTTAATGGTCTCGCTTTAGAGCCGTAGGTGGGTAAGATTGGACATCAGATGTAGTGCCTTTAGTACGGTTAGGTATTGTTTTCCATGATTCTCTATGGACTCCGCACTGAATTGAAATTCATCCGTGGTAAACCATATCTCCGGGTCATACACACGAAAAAAAAAACACGTTGGTTTGCAGAAGGATGTCCTTTACAAATACAAGGTCACCACTTTGGCGTTTAACGTTTAGTTGCCATTTTCACCTTCTATCTTTCGTGGAGAGACTATTCTTCAGAAAAACACTCGCTTTGATGGTCGATCAAATATTCATTTATGTTATTAAACTTCACTTGTTACTTTTACGTATAGTGAGTTCATCCATTTATCAGTTGATTGACGTGCGTCAAAATGTAAAATGGTTGGTGTTCAACCAATTATAACTAGCTATTGGACGTAATGATAGACATTCTTAACACTGCAGATTTGATAAAAATATGTAAGTGGGATGATTTTTCACATTTGCAACGGAAGTAGTATGTCATATACAGTATCGGAAAGTTTTCAACTTGGGTATGGTTGTTTCATGATATCCTATTTTATATGATTACTGCTGAGGAGAGTCGAAATTAATTTTATTTTACAATAAATCTGCTCAAGTTGAGTGTCGTCGGAGTCACAATGATAGGCGGACCCCACAAAAACGAAAATTTATTCCAATTACAAACCAATCCCAGTACCTTCCGATTCTTCCATTTGCTTTCATTAAAAAAATTTTGTTTTTCAGGGGGATCCGACTCAATGGGGAGTCTTATTTTACCTTACTGCTGGAATATTCATAGTATCCTCTATCACTTTCAATATATTTGGATCCGGAGAAGTGCAGCCTTGGAATAATGAACGTGTGAGGAATAGTTCGAAAAAAGAAAAAAATACTTTGTGATGTAGCATATAGAATTAATTATTATTTTTGTTCATTGTTGAACAAAACGTTTTTTTGTCATTTTATTTGAATATAACGATATCGAATATTTTTATCAAGGTGTATTTCTTTTTAAAGAGTCACGATTCCTAATCGAATTGATTTTGTTTTTTCAAGATCAGGTCAAAGATTCCTGTTTGAATTTTCCTGGAATGGTTTTGGGATCATAACTGAAGTTAAAGGAAGAAACGTTGTTTTAATCGATACAGCCGATACTTAATGGAAATCTATGTAGGTAACATCGATTTTCACAATTGTTTGTTTGGTTCACAAAACCTCGATATACAATGCCTTCTCAAGCCACAAGGATTCGTACGATGAAGATCTGGTGGTTACTTATAATTTGTCTGGATCTCAATTGAGAATGGAGCCTCATCTTTCTGATAATTCTGATTCAGACGATGATAAACCTTCGTTATATATTGTCCAACGAAGGTCAAAAATTTCAAAGAATTTTTGTGTTCCAAAAATTCCTCAAAATCGGATTTCGAGATCAATTCCACCGCATAATGAGCAATTTTCTTCACCATGATAACAAGAAACTGAAAAGAAGCGATAGATTTTCGAAAATGTAACCATTCTTCGTTTCTTTGAATAAAATATACTTTGAATTCGATCAAATAGCGTAGAACCATATTATTGATGAACGTATTATGCCTTATATTGGACGCCATGGATGTAGGCAATTTACCTGCGGAAAACCTATTAGGTGGGAATACAAATTCTTGGTTGAATTCACTCGATTTGGATATATTGTTCATTTTGACCCTCATCAAGTTTATTCCTACAGAGCGACACATTAATTTGGGAATGAGAGCATCTGTAGTTTCACAAAATGCTAATAGGCCAATTTTGAAGGGATCCAATATGATCCTATGACTAGTTTTCGAGATATTGGGTGTTGAAGTTGGAAGTTTATTTATTTTTAACGCAATTAGAAGATTCAACAATTTTTTTCTGACGCTCATTATTTATATTATCTGTTCTGTTCTACGGTTTCGGCGTTCAATGTGTGTAAATTCATTTTAAATGAATGGGTAGAGTGAAAGTAATACTTCACAAAGATTTTTTACACAATATTAACATTTAATGCTAACAGCTGTTTCGACACACTGTGTCATCTTCTGAGCCAGTTTATAACTTTAAACAGCTGTTAGCATTAAATGTTAATATTGTGTAAAAAATCTTTGTGAAGTACTACTTTCACTCTACCCATTAATTTATAGTATCATTTTTAACGCAATCAGAAGACACAACAATTTTTTTCTGACGGTCATTATTTATAACAATATATATATTAACAATATTCTGATTATTATGTAGAAACTGTTTTTCAATTATCTACTGGTAATCTTCAAACAAAAATAAGCTTGATCGATAAATTCATCATTTATAAGGGATTTTGATAATATTTTTCAGTAAACATGTATCAGAATATGATGAAAAAAGAAAGAAAAGAAAGAAAAAAGAAATATTTCCATCATTTCCATCCTTGCTGTGTGAAACTGCTTCTGAAGAGTCTGCTTCTCAATTCTTTCGATGTTCCTCATGGAGATCTAATGTAGGAGGTGTACATCAATGATTTGAACATCAACTATCTGAAAAAAAATTTTCCACCTTCAGATTTTTTCGTTGAAATTGAAAGAACAGGGCACAAAACCCCTCTAAAAATTGCTTTCAGCAAAATTTTATAATTTTTTGATATTTTGTATGGTCCAAGACCCTACTCAATTCTGAAAAGTTATAGGAAAATCGTATGATTAGAAGAGCCGCTACAGGGCGCCAAAGTTGAATATTTCAACATGCATTGTTATGGTACTTTTCGATAAAAATCATGATTCATTTGATCGTGATACGATCTAATGAAAAAATATCATCAAATCAAGAGTCAGTAATATTCACTCATGAAAGTGGATATTACTGTCCATGTCAATTCGGTGATAGGACGCTGAATACATAGCTCATGAAGCAATTACTTTATGGTTTGCTGTATATTTCTGCTATGAAGAGCATAACTATAAATTGTCCACCAAAGCATTCACTGCATTCAATTTTTGGCAAGAGTCGATGCCCCAAATGGTTTAAGGAGAACTCACTTAACCATCCGGAGAGATGTACAGGTTTTCCAGTCGGGTTATCTATTTTCAAATGTATACTTTGTGTTGGACACCCTGTGTAATAATGGATATAATTGTATATTTTTTCGTAACTCATATTCATTGATATTTCAAAAAAAGGTCTTATTTCCAAAACCGCAATTCAAATTCAGTTTTTTTCAGCGTCTTCCCAACAAGTTTTGATAACGGAGGTAGATACAGCCTCCAAAACGTCAACAATTTTCAAAAAAAGAGAAGTATTCTTGATTAATTTGATCTCATTTTTTCAGATAGGCAAATTCGGTGTAGGGTACGTTAGTGACAGAAATTAATTCCTTTCAAGACAGCAGTCTTGTGAACGCAGTAACTTATCGGGCAAATTAATTAATTTGCTCTTCTACACTTGTACAGATTTCTTTGGATTAACATTTTTTTATTTTCAGATTGTGGAAGGTTATAAACCCAAAAAATCATGTCAAGAATCGGATTTCCTCAACAAAATCAAACTTTCAATCAATACCCTCTCATTGCTTTTGATTTGAGTGTTTTGATTCTCAACTTTTGTATTATTATTTTGATCTCCTTTACTACTTGTAATAACTCAATCTATTGAGTTCCATGTACACTTATAAATATTACTGACTCTTGATTTGATGATATTTTTTCACTAAATCGAATCACAATCAAATAAATCAGGATTTTTCTCGAAAAATACCATATCAAGTGATTTTGAAATATTCAACTTTGGCGCCCTCTAGCGGCTATCCCAATCATACGATCTTCCTATAACTTGTCGAAATTGAGTAGGGTCTTGGAACAAACAAAATATCAAAAAATTATCAAATTTTGCTAAAAGCCATTTTTATAGGGTTTTGTGCCCTGTTTTTTTATCAAATTCTGACTTTGAAGCAGGAATTTTATTATTTTCCAACTTCGAGGTCGGAATTTTATTATTTTTCGACTTTGAAGTTAGAATTTCATTGAATTCTGACTTTCTAACTGAGTTTTATTAAATTTTGACTCTGAAGTCGGAAATTAGTGAAAAATTATATGGCCTTTCTACGCCTTCGTAAAAAACAACGCGAAAATGTTCCAGTTTTTCTAGGTTTTCTCCGTTACTAATGATCTGATCGGGTCGTACCTAGTAACTCTCGTTTTATTCGTATTTCAATTCTCTACAGTTATTTCATTCAGGGAAATGTGATTGCTATATATCAGGTTTCATTTTATAATCAAAAAACTACCCTCCACCACGATGATCTATCATAACACGATTCTAATTTCCATGTGAACCTGGAGATTCAAAGAAGTCCATTCAATGTTAAAATTACATGAACACAGACGAATGCCGTAGTGCGTTACGAATGTGACATTGGCCTATTTCGCACTTTCCCTCTCCCGGCCTACATTCTCGGCCCATTTCTTGTCTGACTGAAAGCTGCCCTCGAATTTCGTCCTCCGCCGCCGGCAAAAGCGTAAGTGAATATGGCGCAGGCGCCCGTCACTTGTTTATCGACTGACTACTGTTTCACAGCCATCCTGATGCCATACCATGCGTGTGAAAAAAATAGCGTGATTGCGGGCTTTTATGACATTTCCTTTCGAGCTTTCACGTTATCCGTCAAATGCGGAAGAGTGAATTACCGCAGCTTGTTTTCGTCGTTGATTGTTGAAATGTAGATACGCCTTAGTGATTGGTGTTATTTTCCTTGCCATTACCAAGCGATAAAATATGTATCAAGATGAAGGTAGAAGTGAAGAAGCCACATGTATCAAACGCTCATCCTTGGGTAAGTTATTTATTTCGTATTTTCATTGAAATGTAAGTTATTGGCGACATCAAGAGTTTGTATATAGGAATATGATTATTTCCAGAAAAAAAATTGGTATATGCTGATATGTGATGTGTTCTTGTTTTGACACAGAGTAAGAATATATTATCATAATTTTGGTTAAGTTCGGTATAGGCAATAATAAATGCTAGATTTCAAAATTCAGATGATTCGTGGATTGTTCCAATTAATTTATTGTTATGTCATTCAAAATTGCACCAAAATTACGGCTTTTTCATTGAATTTGGACGAAAAAGTTTCAAGCCTAGCTACTTTGACAATAAAGTTCAGCAATATTTTTTTTGTCAGAAAAACACTGGGGGACAAAATTAGGCAAAAATTGTGTTTTTTGGGCATTCTAGCTCTGGTATTGAATTCACAGGTTTTCTGGAAGGACATAGCTCAAGAAATAAACAATCTCAATGGCATGAGAAAACACACATGTTCAGAATGATTTTCCAGGGCAAAAAGGCAAATTTGTTTCAAAAAATTATTTTATTGGTGAAAATTATAATATTCCCCTTCTTTTTTTAAAATCAGTAAAATAAAAAAACTTCTACAAAATTACATTTTTGACCAGTTGCATCAAACATCGAATACTCATGGTAAAAATTGTAAAAGAAAGGACGTAGGGGTCCAGCAGCATACCCTGCCACAGGCCCAATGCTGGCTCTCTCTGGCCCTGGAGTTTTTTGGGAAACTGATACTGAACATACAGAAAAAAATTTACGTTTGGACAGAAATATTGGGAAACCATATTGTATCGAACAAAATTTAACAGAGGAACTTTATTTGAATATGATAAAAACTACTGTTGACCCTCTTATCACCGAAATCGTCGCTGCGAATCCTAATAAATTCGATATGGATATTATATTCCAACAAGATGGAGCACCACCACATTACTCCAGATGAGTAAGAAACTATTTGGATAATACTTTCCCCGGTCATTGGATTGGCCGTCGAGGTCCTACGAAATGGCCAGCCCGCTCGCCAGATTTGACTCCTTTAGACTTTTTTTTATTGGTCAATTTGAAGCAAAAGGTGTACAGCAATGGATATACGGCAGAGAATAATAATCATTTGTAGAAATGTCGACGCTACTGTGTTAGAAAATGTTCGGCGTGAAATATCGGATAGGCTGTTTTAATGTTGAGCAGTTCAAGGCAACCATTTCGAGCATCTTCTCACTTGAACATAGCTCATTTCCTCAAATTATGAAGTTAAATGTCGATGTATTCGGGCAATTATTGAATATTCTGCCATTTTGTAGTAGGTGAAGATAGTGACTCTATGTTCTAGGGTTTTGAAGTATTCGTCAGGAGCTTCAAGATGATGGGTCACAAGACCGCCCTCCCAATTTAATTTTTTTCCCAGATGTCGCGCAAGTTTCATCTGTCAATTTCACTCCAAAATATATAGTATTCATGCATCAATTTTATTATCCCGAGTTTTGATTTTTTGAGTTGATCCGTTCAAAAAATAAAGGGGCGGATATTAAAGAAAAGCACTGTATATGTTAGTTTGGCTCAAATCTTGCAAGCTGACGTAGAATCACTTCATCTAATCCTATGGAATTGAAATTTCACATGTTGGTTCAGTTCCGATGGCAATCCATTGAAGTCACAAAAATTGTCCGCCTCTGCCCACGAAAACTAGATAGAGTTTTGGAAAAAGTTTGTGGGAGATGATTATGATGACGACGTCACACAATGTACAGGCGGCATGTTGCGCACCCAATTCACAATGATAATGTGTCCCGCGAGGCATGTGTAGCATATTCACTGGAACAAGAAAATTTCCTAACGCAGTCAACGTGTTAATATCAGCCGGCTGTCAAGCCTATCATTCGTTGGAAACGAGCGCTACTCAGGATCATACCTCAATTTTACAACCTTTTTCACAATTCATAAATGATGATATCTCAGCTAATTTCATAAAGGGGTTTATTTTTTGTGAGACTGCTACATCCTGTTACAAAAAACATATCGTGTTCGAGAACATCCTGTATATATTTGGAATATACAAGCCACAAATTCTGATCGATAAGGATCAAAGATTATTATCAATATGACCCAATTCCTCATATTGCTCTTGTTCATAGGGTGAAGCCAGCTAATTCAATTAAATAATTTCAATTGCGAGTGACGTTGGCTAGACAAAGATCAATACTGATGTGAAATTGTGCTTAGTAAATGACCGTCCAGTTTCGATAATAAAATTAACGCTAAGCAATAATCTGATTACAGGTGGCAACGTCTCTTGTGATGATGGGTTTGGGAATTTTTGCTCTAGCAGTTTTCTGGATAAGGAAATGCAGGTGAGGTTTTTCTATTACATGAAATTAATCCATACTATCATAAAGTTTTTTTCTATATGGGCAATTCAATCCGACGTTTTCAACAAAAAACAGACAGTGTAAATCTGTCTGTTCGTTTTTTCTTCCTGTTTTTCTCCGACACTTTCGCACTCACTTGGAGTGTTTCATGATCTGCTCGCTAGGTGGGACGGCTTACACCCGTTTCATCAGCGTGAAACCAGAGTGACTAAATGGACAGAATGATGAAAAGAATCGGACGGGGAACAGATGGGTTCAAAGCTACCTGTGGTGACCTACCCTGTACTGATGACGAGGCAACAACCTCATAACCAGTCTACAGGTGCCCCCCTGTCCGAATCGAAACAAAATTCTGCCATTTGGTTACAGGAAGCGTTTGCAATTGTTTCCTCTGCAATGAGGTACAATGCACAAATATCTGTTAGGTATAATTCAATATCAGTCGTGGTATTAGCCGGGTAAGTAGTTGTTGTCTGGCAGGTAAGTAGTAGGGCAATGTTTTTATCACACCATCCAAATCTATATTTGTATCACGCCACTTTTTTAATTGGAATCGGCTGGGGGAAGTGCGGGCGGAAACGCCGCTGACGGGGAACGTCCCTGCGAAATATGCGTGGAAGCTTGGACGGGCAAGATATTTCGATTTTTATTTTTCAGCAATTATAGTGTTGTTGACGCTGGCACTGGTGAGCCGCCACCACTGGGGTTTGTTTACGTAAGCGGCTCGCCGGGATTGCACAATATCCGGTCTTTGAGATAAGAACAGTGCGTCAGACAGTGCACTAAGTAATGGCCGTCTGCCGGCTAGATAAGGAATCGAGGTGGTATTGGTAAAGCGGATTCCGTAGTCGCTATAGGACACGAGCGTCGAAATTTGACCCAGAAAGATGGCGTTCGTGATGAATTCTTAGGAGTGAAAATGGTGTACAAGTATGCTGTCTTCAAATAATCAGATCGAAGCCAAATAAAAGAGTCTTCGGAAGTGTTCCAGATAGGTAAACGAGTTCTAGAAAAATTAATCACCGACGAGAAGACTCACTTGAAGACAATAATGACGCGAAATAATTTTGAGTAAACTCTGTGTTATTGCAAATACACCTTGATGGTCCTGTAGCGATGGGGGTCATAATCTATAATATGCGATACTTGAAAAGGGGCAGACGCCTCCGAATAATCAGATCGAAGCCAAATGAAACAGTCTTCGGCAGTGTTCCAGATGGGTAAACGAGTTCAAGAAAAATTAATCACTGACGAGAAGATTTACTTGAATACAATAATGACTTGTAGGAATTTTTAGTATCTCTGTGCTATTTCAAATACACCAAGATGGTCTCGTAGCGACGGGAGTCATGGCATATATTGCGCGATACTTGAAAAGGAGCAGGTGCCTCCAAATAATCGGATCGAATTCAATTAAACAAGTCTGGCCAAACAATTTGGAAGATGCTTTATTTGTATTTCAATAGAAGTTGTGCATCCGATAATTTTGAAGGCGAAAATTCGGTGAAATCGAAACCTATCTTGCACTTACTCGCTGATCTGTTGAGGTTAACAGGAGAGCATCCTACCGAACCAAAATCATTTGTTTGAGATCATCAAGACGTGCTGACCATACATTCATAATTAGGTAGTATTATCATTAAATTAGTAAGTTTCGATTTTCCATTTTCCACGCATATTCTTTATTACTTTTTCATTCAATAATGTCAAATTTTCTCAGGCGTCATCATCGAATATTTTTTTACAGGAATTGATTTATCGCTAGAAAAGTCATGGATTTTTTGATGAATGCATTATATTGTCAATAAAAAACTCGAATATACTTATGTTTTTATGATGTGCGTTCTGTATTGGATTCAATACATTCAATCCTTCAAAATATAACATTAAAAAATCACAAAATAATTATATAAAACGATATAGACCAACGATAACATGCAACAAATAAAACTTTGTCGACCCATACAACTTGCGCCCCCTCCTCTTTTTTTTTGAGAGGACCTGAAGATATTCCAAAAAATTGTAATACGAAGTTAACAAAACTATTGAAGGTTGTTCTAATAGTGTCACAGAAAGGGGAATTATTTCATTGTTGCTGGACAAATTAGAAACACATTAAAAATTGTAGGCTAATACTCTTAGTACTTATTCCTCAATTACTAGAGAATCACGAAAACAATAGAACGCAAACATTACGCGAACACATACAACCGCGTACCTAACCATTCATTTAATAGGATTAAATCCGTACAAACTTAAAAAAGGCCAGTATCGACGAGATTATCATCGAATATAGACGTGTGTTGTTTCATTAAAATTATTGATATTTCTCACCGCTTACAAGAATTTGTTTACCAGAAGAGAAAAGTCCAGTGTTCAAACGAAAAAACTGTGAAAAGGACAAGGAATCCTTAAGGAAACCATTGTTTGGTTGGCTCATTCGTAAATAGCATCAACTATATTCCAGTTTTTTAAATATTTACATTACATCGTTGAGCTTATTCAGAAAAATGTGATACTACTGGTTCTATACAGTTTTCATTTCTGTTCGAAAGATTATTATGGGACGTTAATGTCTCTTAAAATAGTAGTCCAGTGCTGATGCATTTTTGAGATAAAAACATTAATCTCATGAGACCTACTGGAAGAGAAGCAAAATATTGTTCGAATGATGAGAAAAATAAACTGGAGTCGAAAGGGGTTGAAAGTGGTATTTCACGGTTTTTCGCGATTTGCAACAAAAGTTGACCTCCTATCAACAAAAGTTAAACGTTGAATGGCAAAGTTGTATTCAACATTTTTCCACATAACCTAAAATTTTCAAAGAAAATAAGAAAACCCGATTATTCAGTTTTCTCGCGCAAAAATTATATTTTTTTCACGACATTTGGTGGAAATGTAACTTATTATGTTTCAAGTAAACTTTAATTTTTTTGTAGCGAAATACAGATTTTTCCTTTTTTTTCTACAAATTCCGAATAAACGACCTCATTTTCAACTGAAAAGTTTCATTGGTAAAGTTCGTCTTTTCAAGCACGCTAGCCGCCTTTTCATTGAAGCGTCTACTTTTAGATTATGTAATGAACTACCTAACACTACTATAAAAAAAAACAAAAAACAGAAAACGCGAAAAAATTAAAAAACAGATTTTTGAAAATAATTTTTTTTTATTATTGTTCTGAACTCACATTTATTTATTAAAATTATTGGAATTTACAGTTGAAACCTTTCGAAAATATATATTTCATGTTACTCTAATAGGTACAAAGACAAAAACAAGGACAAAAATAAGGATTTGATTATGATAGAAGGGCGAAATGAGGTGAACTTTTGGGGGTAAAAATGGTTTCTCACGATTTTCAGCGGAAATTAAGCTCCTACAAAAAAAGTTAGAGAAAACAGTTGTTAGAAATTTTTTCAATCTTTTCAATTGTATGTTTGTCGCAAAATTTATTCTAAATATACTATTTTATGTTCTGAATTACACCATTTTTTTTCAATTTAAAGAAGTTTTTTTAATCACGTTCATTAGGTAGAAAACTGTTTATTTCAATGTATAGTATTAACATTAAAATTAAAAAATTTATAAACGTTCGAGAAAGTAAACTGTGGAAGTTATTTGATAATGCACTCAAAAATTAATTTTAAAATCCCATTCAAATGTGAAAGAATCAGTGAAATATCTAATAATAAAAAAGATATAGGGCTTTGAAGTTGCGCTTGAAAGAATAATCATCTAGTGTGTGAAGTCACGTCACATAAAAGCCCTGGAACGGCTAGCCGGTTTTACAGGTTTCAGTTAAACTCAAGATTGAACTGAGGTTTAAACTTCAGTTTAACGTGCAGTTTAAACTCATGATAACCTTGCATTTGGCCGTTTTATAGGTTTCGTTTTTCAGCAGTATATTCTTGGTTTTAGTGTGTTGGCATCCTGATTTTTACGAATACATATTGGCAATAATTCTTGACTGGAATGGAATTATATAAATATTTGATTAGGTTTTAATGCCTTTCAAACTACTTTACTTGTTTATGAATTTTCGGTTTCTGCTGAGAAAAAGATATAAAATATATGAGAGTTCAAGATGTTTGTAGACGAGAAAAACTTAAAAAAAAATAGAAAACTTTTCTGAAGATGAAGTATAAATTCCATGTCGTTTCTGTAGTAAGGGTGATCTGGCCTGTTTCGGCATTTCGGGGTGCCTCATCATCTACTATATTCATGAAATCTCCTCCGCCATCTTCAAAATTTGATGCAAAATTTTCTACAATCTAAAAAAATACAAAGTATATATAACCATACGCTACACAAAATTTATCAACTGTCCTTTGCTGTAATGTAGCATCTCTAACATAACCCAAATATGTCTAGCTTCTCTTGTGTTTAGTTTGAAATTCGTTCATGATTACATCCAGTGCGCAAACTCAAACTCAAACCGAAGTTTAGCAGGTACTTCTTCCACCAGTTACGTTAACGGAAGGATTGTCTAGTTTAAACTGAAGATTATCGTTAATTGGAACCTATAAAAAGCCACTCCACGCATAACCTCCAGTTAAACTACAAACTGAAGTTTAACTGGAACCTATAAAACCGGCTCTAAGGAACTATTGAGGTGTAGCGATTTTGGATGTCACATTACGCCAAAAGCGAGTAGAGACCACAGACGGTCCGCGCTAAAATACTCAAACTCAAATAATCTATTTCTCAGTTATTTATTGACGGATTTTAAAGAAGTTTTCCATCGTGTTAAATATAGTATTAGCAATCTCATAAAACATTACCTTCGCAAAACTACCTTGTGATACAAATACTATTATCGTTTTTTTCTAAAAATTACTAAATTCCTAATATCTGTACTGTCTGAGCTTGAACCGATCAGAAGAGAAAGGTGGTATTAATATCAAACAGTAAAATATTCAAGAAGGCAATATTTCTTCTCCAAACGAGTGTGTTCATTCCTTACATTAGATGCAGCACCCAAAACGTTCATCTTGAAATCGCTAGTCATGTTCAGTCTGTACCAGTCTATGAGCAAAAAAGACGAACAAGAGAAGGAATCCGAAGTCATTGGCCACGAAAGGTTCTACCAAGCGCGAACCACAGGAAGAAGTTCCAAAAGGCGAAAAAGGGTGACTCGAAGGACGCACAGTGCTGCTGAATTTCCAGCTGCCACTCTGTCGGCCGCCAACAGACGAGCAGCTTTCCGGAACAGAAGTCAAAGTTCTGAAAACAGAAGCGATGATGGAAACTCAACGGCCTCAACGCCCCAGAGGGTGGAATCTCTTGTCAAAGTTTTCTTCGGATACCGACGGTATTATTTCTCATTTTATTTCATGATCAGTATTTTAGTGTAGTATAATATATAGGTAGTTCATTATATGGCATGAAATCGATAGGTTTCTATTAGTTGAAGAGCCCGCGACGCTAGACCAATAGTGATAAAACTTATCAGCTTGATACATATCACTCATTCCGAACGACGCGTGAAACAACAATAAAAAATACAAAAAAAAGTTTTATCAAGTGTCATAACACTTTTGGATTTCGTTTGTTCACTGATATAGGGGACAGATAGGGCTATAAGAAAAGTCGGTGCTGCCAGCTCCCTGCACAACCCTTACCAACATACATCCCTGAGAGTTCTCACCATTGCATTCAGCACAAAATGGCGGGATTGAATTTTTTGGTGAATCCACTCAGCAAAGAGAGATTCAAAACTGAGAAAATGATCATCGGGGAATTGGCTGAGGTTAAAAAAATTGTTAAAATTGTTTTTTCCGTTAACCAGACTGTCGTTCCCTTACGAACGGCAGCCCTCAAAAGTCGAAACTTGTGCGAGCCAAGGATTAACGAGGTCTTACCTTTTAACGTGCGATTCCTAGCACTTTCTCGGGCCATCAGATAAAAATCTGAAGTCGCTGAGGATTCGAACCTAGCCGACCAGCAGTCAATGGTTTTGAACGCTTCAGTCTCAACCACTGAGCTACTTGACCCTTAAAGGTTATTCTGTGGACTTGGTAGATAAACTGATTAGGAAACATAAATTTAAGCGGACCCTTCGTAACTCTACGACTTCTCAAACAGAGGAAACCCCTTCTGAATATTATATCGTTATTACATACGAGCCTCGAGTAACGAGTAAAGAGTAACTCGAGTAACGAGTAAAGAGTAACTCGAGGTTTCTGCAGCATTTTCAGAACCCTCAATATGAGATGGTATACAAGACTTCAAATAAACTGCAACAAATCTTGGATACTCTCAAAGATAATACGGAAGAAAAAGAAAAGTCGGGACTGCGAGAAGAAGTATGTGGGTCAGACCTACAGGGCCATGAAAGTACGGTTCCGAGAGCACATTGCTCATATCCGATTTTCGAGACCAGAAAAATCGAGTGTGGCTCAACATGCTTTGGACCACGACCACCGATTTGATGATACACGCTTGAGATTGATTAGACAGGTTTATGACCGCAGACTTATCGATGCATTCGAGAGTCTAGAAATTGCGAAGTGTTAAAATAGTATGAATGCCGATAAGGGCCCCATCCATACAGCCCTTTGTTCAAGTTCATAGTACAATGATCATAATTCATTATTCTTTATTCGTAATCATTACTTAGTTTATTATTATTCGTTAATTTACTACTAATAATTTTTTCTCGTTTTCAAATATAGTCCGGTGGCAGGGAGGGTGGCAGGGGAGGGTTTCGTTAATTTACTACTAATAATTTTTTCTCGTTTTCAAATATAGTCCTGTGGCAGGGAGGGTTTTCGTAGCCGATGAATCGCGACGGGATTACCCAAGTTATTCTTATGTATTTTGGCCCGCTGAATCCGAATTTTGAGGGCGATAAGCCGTGAAAGCATCCGGAAAATTTTTATGGACGATTTTCCGAGGGAAATCGAAAAATCCATTTTTTTCAAAAACAAATAATATTTTGCATAAAATTCTCTACAAAAAAGGTATCTACAAGTTTTTCTTGAAAATGCACCGTTTTCCAGTAAAACGTGCTCGAAATTCGACAAAATCCGATTTTCTCAATTTTCAGTGCTCGCTCATTCAGTCACATAATGATATTTTCAGGATCACCTTTTCCCGAATTATTAATATATATTTCGACTATGAATAACAGAAGAGACATTCTTGTAAAAGTAATTCTTGTGGATTTTCCGACACTAAATTTCCGCATACTTTTACCTTGCATGGAAGCGGCATTTTTTTATTCGCGAAGCTTACGTAGTGGACAAATTTCTTATAGTGTCAATAAAATCGGGTTCAGCACATATTTTTTCATGATCACAAAGCATTTCAGTAGCGGAAAAACGGAAAAATTTGCTTAAAAGTAAAAGAATTTTCCGAGGAAAATCCAAAAATTCATTTTTCCCTAAAACTAATGACGTTTCAATATACTCCATAAAATTCTCTACAAAAAAGGTCTCGACAAATTTTTCTTTAAAATGCACCGTTTTCGAGTAAAATGTGCTCAAAATTCGAAAAAATGCGATTTTCTCAATTTTCTGTGCCCTCTCATTCAGTCACATAATGATATTTTCAGGATCACCTTGTCCCAAATTATTCATATATGTCTCGACTATGGATAACATTCTTGAAAAAATCATTCGTGTGGATTCGTGTGAAAATCTCATTATGTGACTGAATGAGAGAGCATAGAAAATTGAGAAAATCGCATGTTTTCGAATTTCGAGCACATTTTACTCGAAAACGGTACATTTTAAAGAAAAATTTGTGGAGGCCTTTTTTGTAGAGAATTTTATGAAGTATATTGAAGAGTCATTCGTTTTCGGAAAAATGGATTTTTTGATTTTCGGAAAATTCTTTTACTTGGAAAATTCTTTTACTTTAAGGTAAAATTTTCCGTTTTTCCGCTACTGAAATGCTTTGTGATCATGAAAAAATATGTGCTGAACCTGTTTTAAGATTTTTCACTAAAATTTCGTCTCCAAATGCATGATGGTTCGCTCTTCTTGTCCAAACCTCTTTTTCTTTTCCTTTTTATTTATTCATTATATCTGTATCTTTATAACTTCTTATCCCCGTGTTCGATAGTGAAGTCTGATATGGACGATATTTTATCTCGGATAGTTACCGAAGCATTATTCGAAAAAATTATTGGTCATTATAGGTAATACTGGTGTATTATGATTTCATATTTTTATGTAAACAAACAAGTCCGCTACGGCCGCCATTTTCCTAGCGATAGCAGCGGCACCATCGGTCGATATAGTCTCCAATTGACATTTGGAAAGAATCTTCTGAGTACCAAGATCTTATCTGATCTAAGACTAGCCCTTCAGCTGATCGTAAAGCAATCCATATCTTACTTTTCTCACTTCACTTTGATATTGTGTAACACTTTTTAACATTATTCAAATTGGCTCTCCTCGTCAAATAATGTCACCAACGGTTGATAAAAAACACATTAGAATGATCATTAGTAATATCTACACACAAATAATATTTTCCACTCCCATTAGTTAATGTGAAACATTATCATGCATCAACCGACAGTCCCTTCACCATAAACAGCTCAAAATGGACACAATTCCAAGTTGAACAAATCATCATGAAGACTTCAACATCCTTCAATGATTAACATTTTTGGGAAATCATCTAGTGTTAGTAATTTACTAAATATTCTACCCTTCATTACTCGTTCCATTATGGGAATGACATTTTTCAATCGAACAACTCGTCAACTTTTTTAGAAGTTTGATAGCCCAAACAAATTTAAGCCAAAAGCAAAGGATGAATTGTAGCACTATGAAACTAGGCACTTGACTTTTTGGCATAAAGTATAGTTAGGGAAAAAATTAAAAGCAACAAATAATGTGTGTAACACGAAAAAATTTTAGTGGAAAATATTTTTTTTTTATTGTTTTCTCGGAAAGTATAAGATTTGTACAGCAAATTTATAAAGAAATATGAAATCGGCACGCCTATCGATGCACAGTAGCAGAAAAGCTCAGTATACATTCTAACTGAATGTACATTGTATACTACCTCTTATCGTCCAAATACTTTCTCGTTTCAATTCGTGCATCTCATACGTTTATCGACATTCCTTTATAGATTTGCCAAGCTGTAGGTTTTATTGAATTACAATAAAATACTTACACTGGATGATGGTTGAAAGCTGATCACCACAATACCACCCTTTGATGAAAAACTAGCTTATCTTCTTAACAAATTTCCCTCTTCGACCAAAACGAGTTGCATAAAAAAATTCTGTTTCGTGTTCATTATTCAAGAAATAAAAGCTGCCCAAAACACCAAAACTACGTCACTTTCGCTCAACGCGCGTGTCACCAACAAAGTTAGCATCCTCAAGAGCTTTAAGCTTACGAGCTAGTTTAAATTCTTTATACAGGGTGTAATCTAACCTCTTGCACTCTCGTGAAGGACAGGTGTTTATTGCCATTTTAAAACTAACGGCAGGTGTAAAAAATTAATTAATTAAAAAATAAATTCTGAAAATTTTGAATTTTGTTGGAGAATTCGGAAAATTTTGGAAACCGCTGTTCGAAATTACACAGTTTCTTCTATCCGGCAGTTCCAGTATTATTGCGAGTTGCTCCGGTCAGCTGACGTTCGGCGGACAGCGGTTCCCAAAACTTCGAAGAATTAATTTTTTTTTTGTTTCACTTCTGTATTTTTGGTAAACAATTTTTCTTCTTGTTTAGCATGCCAAATCTAGTGGTGCTACAATCGATCCCGTCAAAACCTAATTGGATTATGAATATTTTTGAATTACGATCAAAATGTAACAAAACACATTATCGAGTATCGGGCCAAGATAAGAATTTCCTCCATGGAGATACAGAAAACGGTTATAGTTACAGTTTTCATTAAATGGGGAAAATTTGAAATATTAATTTTATGTATTTTCATGATATTTCGGAAAATATTCACTTTTAGATTATTTACAATATTTATATCTGTTGCCGTTAGAGCTGGAAGAAAATGAGAATAACTTCTCCATGATAACTTTTGATAAGCTTGTTCTTAATGATATCAGTGTTACTGTCCGACTTTTCATTTTCTATCAACCATCATCATCGGAAAGTGAAAAGTGGGGAAAACGCGTTAAGAATTTTTGTAGCATAAGCATAACAGAGGGTTCTGGTTCACGACACCCTAAAATCCCAAGACTTCAATGATCGATTTATGAAAATATTTTGTGTGATTGATGACTTGTTTATTTTGTGGAAATTCATGATCACTTTGATGAAACGAAAGAACACTCTTTTGTCTTATTTCCACTAGATTTTTATTGTTATGACCGGTTTCGGGTTTTATCCCATTATCAAGTATAAAAACTAACTAATACAATTAAACTCTAAGCCTAGTTATATAGGGAGTTTGCAGGTAGGCTGGATGGAGAGGTAATTAAGAGAACAAGGGTGAAACAATATAAATTTAAACCCTGGAGGTGATGGAAATTACCTGCAGATTACCTGGGTTGTCTCCACTTTTGAATTTATAAATTTGACAACCCAGGTAATTTCCATCACCTCCAGGGTTTAAATTTATATTGTTTCACCCTTGTTCTCTTAATTACCTCTCCATCCAGCCTACCTTGCAAACTCCCTATATAACTAGGCTCAGAGTTCAATTGTATTAGTTAGTTTTTATACTTGACAATATATTTCCTTGCTTAACAACCAATCAGTGGATTTCAAATTTTGAAATTCAGCCAATAGAATCGGAACTACAGTGAAAATATAGCTTGTCGCTGCTTAGTTTTTGTTTTACTATCTGTCAAGTGAAAATAATGATTTAAATTATAAACGTTAAATTTATTTATGTGTTTTGACCAGTTATCTTTATTTATCAATATGAGCGATCGTTGGGGACAAATGTCCATTGGTATCATAGATGTGGCCGTGGAAAAGAGTATCCCGTTGAATACGGCTAGAAGTAAAGCATCAATTACCAGGTCACACGATTTTTCTTTATTTCAAATCGATATATTGTCGTATATATATATATAATTCGTGGTATGATTAAAAACCTATAATTTTTTGGAATATCAATTCATTGGCAATCCCAATGCAGCTTTGGGATTGCAATTCATTAATATTCCAAAAAATTATCGGTAATAATCATACCACTTATTATATTACCCCTGATAATGGGATAAAACCCGACACCGGTTGTAACAATAAAAATCTAGTGGAAATAAGACAAAAGAGTGTTCTTTCGTTTCATCAAAGTGATCATGAAAATATACCGGCTGTCATCCGTAGCTAGCAAAATTATAAACTTTTTTCATTCGTAGCGTTCAGTTCCCTAGTCAGAAATTACCCAAAAACGTGCATATTATAATGCTGAACAAAATTTTCAAAAATAATGATATCATGGTGGAGGTGGAACATTGAGAAAAACATCGTGAAGATTCTTTTATCTCCGAGCTAACACCAGATTTTGGTTCAGAACATCGTAAAGGCCCTATACCCCATTGCCCAGATAAGGAAATCATATAGTATACAAAGTTATCTGTAAATGGCAACATGTCTATGTCTGTATTTAGTAATGTTTACATGTTCCTATCCGTTATTTGATTGAAAAAAATATCTATCGATATTTCAGTCATGTTTACGTAAATTTGTTGAAATTACATTCCTGACGATAAACTACCACTCATTTTATATTTTATCAAACACAAAACCAAGTTGTTTACAAGGTAAGAAATGAAACACTCGACACGTTCGAACTATTGATTTCTTCGAGTTGTGGGAGTAAGTCAATATTCCCAAATGACAATTCATTTAAAAAATTTATGAATCTAGTTGTTCATTTCCAATTTCAGCTCGTACGCTACGTTCTATTTTCATACAGAATAGCTCACTTTAGATCGATCGATAAGCCTATTCATTACATTTTTTATGGTACCTAGTCCTAATAAATTGTCTTGTTTTTCTATTGAATACTTTCTTTACCTCACATAAAAGATGTATGGCATACTTGACCGAAGGCACATTAAAGAAAGCGTTTGTGGATGTAAATCAGTGATTGTATAGGTTAGATTTTTTTTTGTCTGTGGCATCGTCGCTACCAACCGGCTGAACCGATTTTGATTCAGTTTTTTTGATTTAAAGGAGACTCGAAAAAATCTGTTTGAAGATCATCAGCTCTTTTCTAGTTGATGAATGAATGTGAGCATCTTCCCAAAGTCTGGTCAAGACAAAATTTGGTATTCAGTCACTTCGGGATATTAAAATAACATGGAAGGTGAACAAAAGGAATCAGGTGAATGAATGATTATTATTGGTTCAAGTAGGACTGAATACGTATAGTACGTATAGTACAGGATACAAAACTAAAATAATGATAAAATACCATGATTGTGTTTACTGCATTTTAATCACTGATAGTTACTTTAATGGTGAGTTTATACATCAACTAAAATAAACTTGGCAATAAAATGAAGTAATATGTAAAGTAATAATTATTGGATTGTTACAGCAGAGTAAAATAATATAAGAAATAAGAAGCTGTCAATCAAAATTTGGAATTTTTTTTTGGCAAAAAACACTTAGCCTTTTTCTATTTCTATTCAAAGGTCTTATTTATCATTACTAGGCTACAAAAGTTTAATGGCGATTTTTAATATTGGCAATACAAATAATAAATAATGCAATTTGAAAATAAACAAAACAAGCACTCAGCTGTATTATTTATATGTATGTGTTCTGCCACCTGTCAATTGTCTTGTCAACTTAAAATAAAATAAAAGATTTATCTTTTTATATTATTTTATTTTATTTCTTATTTTATTTTACTTGCCGTATAAACTCACCATGAGTCAGGATTGCAAAGTATTTTTTTCAGTAGATTGTACCATTACCTTATAAGGGGTGGAATCAACAACCCTTATTACATATCATGTCATTTAATTTTTATGGGGTTAAATATTATGAATTAAAAATATTATTCAGAATTCCTGATAAAACATTTTAATAGGCCTCATAATTTGCAACAAGAAATCTCCTCCTGATTTTTTTCGAAAGAATTCGGTAACACCGTATTTATTGTATATAGTCAGCAGAACGATGGATTTTCAAATCCATTTTTATCATACTTTCACAGAAACTAGTGATATAATGTACAGCACTACTCGAGATCTAAATGTTTCACCAAAATCTCAAAAACTGGAAATGACAAATAAATTTAAAAAATTTGAGAGTGTCCCAGATTGATGGAGAATGTTCTGGAACATGCCGAATTATCTATAATTGCTCTCAAGTAACTAACTCATTAAACAAATTCAGAGATATTGTCTTCCGGCCCTGCAAAACTTATGGAACACTCAATTGTTTTCAAAAGTTATTTGCTAATCCACAGTTTTATTCCATAGAAGAATTTTTAGATATGTGCTAAATACATCTGACCAGTTAAAATACTGTTTTGAGTGTAAAATTTACCTTGCTCAAAATGTTACTAAATTAATCCAGCTTATCTTCCTGGAAATTCTAGATTAGTCTTCAGTTCCAACACAGGTGTCTCGTCTATACACTATGAATAATAATTGGAGATGATCGTACAGTCTGTCCGTAAAGTAGTCCCCCTGCTAAACTTTGGAACGTATTGGAATATTTTCACGAATACGAATATTGATAGCAACAGTAAAATATATCAATTAAAAACGAAAGTCGAAATATTTTAATTTGTAATTTAATACCTACAAATTTGTTTACCTAATCTGTTCTGAAAAGCCATTCACTTGACGCAGATTATTCACAGACTATGAAATCTGGTTTGTTTTTTGAACTTTGCGGTTGGAATGTTTTTTCAAATGACACTGCGAACAACAAACAACTGTACATTTTTTTTTTGTTTGCAGACAATCAGGCGTACAGAAACACGAATACAGTGCTTTGAAAACTGACAGTGGAAACGAGAAGTTCAAAGGAGAAAAACAAATTCGCAATGGAGCATTCGTGACCTGCAAACAACATTTGGAAAATAATGAGAGATACGAACTGAAAACGCAGCTAGACGACATTGGTTCAAGGGCCGACAAACATTGGTGAGCGTTATCCACAGTTTTTTTTTCATTCAAATATATGTTTTTGGCGCAACAAAATTCACTAATATTGGAATAGAAAAATAACTTGTAATGTAAGAGAAATATCAATAATGAGCATTATCTTTTCATTTGTTTGATAGTTGTTGACAATGTTTCAGTTTGAGTAAAATTGTTCTGGACTGATATTTCCTAAGAAACAAAGAAAATAATGTCTCTACAGTTTCTGCGTCAGGACTATCTATAACCTATCAAGTGTGAATGCGACAAACTCTCAATGATGTAAATACAGGTTGTGAGTTTGAAAACTTTCAACCCTTAATATTTTCCTTTCAGAAAATAATATGAAAAACTGAAAAAAGTGGTCAATTTTAGTTTCAAAGGGGACACTTCCAATGAATATTTGTAGCCCCCGTAGTTCAACTTTCTAGGAGGGGTAGATGTTTATTTAGGGGCATATATCATTTTGATGGGCATTCAACTCTCTTTCCATTATTTTTTGATGAGCAGTTTCCGAAAAATGGCGCTCTACTGGGCGGCGGCTGGAAATCTAAGGCTGTAGCCGACCGATACATTCAAGATTCAATTCAAAATAAAACAGATATTGCACGACAGGTCCTCCAAGGTGTGAGTTCCAGCACGTATGTCGATTAAGAGACTATATATAAATGTCACATCCGACGAAAAAGTCTTGTGTGATTTTCCCGCTAATATTAATTTTAGTGATTGTTCTACTGTTTCATTTATTGAAAATGTAAATAAATAAGTTCTTGAGTTTACATTCATACTGTTACTTTTATAATTGTCAGATAACAATATAAACTCCCTGAGAAAATATGTCACATTATCACTTATAATATCCCAAGGCTACTGATGATTTCGAAATAATTTTTTACTAATTTTCGAAAGCGAGTTACCTAAAAGTAACTCGCTTGAGGAAATTTAAGACAAATTATGAGAATTTATCAATAGTCTCTAGAGAATTAAAAAACCAGCATACCTACCTAACGCATTATTTTCGAAAACATAAAGTAATTTTCTTGTGAGAGTTTACCAGCCACATTCCAACTAATTTTGATGGTGGCCTTTTCAAACTGTGATCCGTCTTAATTCTTCTTGTTTACGGCCGAATAAGTCCTTTTTTCTCAATTCACTTAACTCTTTGAACATTTTCCACGTGTACTTTTAACTCAATGTAGTATTTTTGTTGTATTTTATAATTGAGTATATCTATTGAGTCATTGTTGATATTTCCATTTCTGCTCGAAGTAACTGACATTTTAACAATTCAATTGAGTAAACGTCAAACGTCAAACTATATGTCATTTGCATGGTGACTTCCCGGGGCACTTATTCGGGGCCATTATCAGTAGTAATAACCCAAGGACATTGATAAATATGGCAGATTCCGAAAGCTTGTTGCTGCGATGCCGAAGGCGGAGGTCTGTTTCCTGAAAGCAACAAGCTTGAGGAAGTTGTTATATTTATCAATGTTCGAGGGTTATTCGAATATAAAATGTTTTGCTATCCGATACTTTGTAACATTGCAATAGTCTATAAATGATTTCCATACAAATTTGTTATTGTAAACAGTTTATTTTGATATATTTGATAAGAAAGTTTCATCAATCTTCTCGTCAGTATTACAACCAAATCATGACATCACTGACATTTTGACGTTATTGAATATTTGAAACTTCAAAATCGAAATGAATCAAAATATGTATAGCCATAGCAACGTGCCTGAGAGTGAAAACAGACCGTATGGTCTGTTATCAGTATAATGTTGTTCTGATTGGTTGTATTCAATCACATGACCTCAGTTTAACTAATTTCAGTGGATTTCCGCTTGAGCAAAAAATTTTCAGTGTAATGTTTGTCTGATTGGCTAATTATATATGATAGGTTCAAATTCAATGGAATATTTTTTCTATATAATACACCCTCCCGCCGGCGTAAAAAATTAATCATCTAAATGTACTGAATTTATACATTCCAATAATTATTTAAATGAAAATCAATATCACAAAACGATTAAAACCTATTGCAGTATGAAATTTCCTCTGTTCATTATTCCAAAATTACTATAAATAATATCCATCAATTATTCTTGCGTGTTAAAAATATGCAACTATAATAACATGAAATATTTTATCCTCACGCAATTTGATAAAAATTATTAATTTATTCATCTAAATATAACTGAAGTGTTGTTGGTATGGGTAGACTCTGGTATTCACCTCATCAGGAACTAATTTTTTGGACGTGGCTAGATCCCGAACGCAGGATCGATTTTTTGGACGTGGCTAGAATCCCGAACTCGGGATCGCTTGAAAAAGTAGAAATCCCGAAAAGGCGTGGCATTAATGACTCTGTTCGGGACTTTTCAAGAAGGCACACTGAGTTGAAAATGTATGACTTCATCTTTTCGCTCGCAATTGACACACAAACCTAACCTGAGCAAGTAAGCTAGGTTGCGAGTCGAAAATGCGTGAATTAGTTTTTCGCTCGAAATTCACACTCAACCGAGATCAGCATTGCAAATATTTCGGTAAAATCCCGAACGGCGTCTTTAACTCTTCGGGATTTTTTCTTTTTCAAGTGATCTCGCGTTCGGGACTCTAGACACTTTTTTCATTATTCTTTTTTTCTCGATATTTTCCCTTCTTCATGCAATAATTTGGTTTCAAGTTCAAATTCCAGAATGTTTCTTTTATCTCTTTTGATTGATTTCATCATCATGAACAAAGATTTGCTTTTGCCTTCGTTGACTACCTGCTGCAGATGCATGTTCCAGGCTAGTTTCTCATCTGAGAACAGCCCTAACATTAGTTCAAAGGTTACTTAGGCATACTTTCCCTGTACAAGGATAACTATGTCATCCGTGTGTCCTTGGAAGTAGTATCCGTGATTATTACTGCAGTTTGTCTACTACCATGTCCCACTGTGAGAGGTTCAGTATCTCGTCCTGTGGGGTTACCTTGGCAACTACGTTTTTCTCTAGGCTGATCTCGATTTCCCAGCCAGTTTTTTTTCCTCGGGTCCCAATACATTTTGATCGGATCCCTGGTGTTGACTATCTCCAGGTAAATTTTTCGATGATCCTGGTTTTGGGGTTCGTCTGAGACTGACTACTTTCCAACCTGCCGACCCACCTGGAGTATTCTTAATGATGTCTCGTACAAAACTCGTACTAAAAATAATAAAGGGTCAACTTTCGTTTAGCTGAAATCGGTTATGCGAAAACTGTTGCCATGGCAACCGTTGCTATGGTAACGAGTAAACAAAAACACAATTCCGATCTTGCGGAAATGCGCGGTTGCCAAGTTATCTGCTTGAGATTAGCTGAAATCGGTTATGAAAAAACTTTTGCTATGGTAACCGTTGCTATGGTCGAGAGTAAACTAAAACGCTATTCCCACTTTGCGGAAATGGGTCAGTTATAGTTTAGCTGATATCGTTGAAAAAATATGATGCCGTGATGAAAGGCATTCAAAATCGCGATTTTCGTGCTGCTGAAAAGCGCGGTTGCCAAATTATGAACTTGAAAATAACGTCAGAAGTATATACAAGGTGTTTCCGAAATTGGAGCGATAAATGAAGTGGGAAGTAGAAGATGACAAAACAAGACGGAATGAAAGAATACATTTTTGTCGAAAAAATATTATTTTGACAGATATTGAATTATAAAATTTTCAAAATTATTTTGGTAGTCACTGATAAGAGGTCTACAGCCTGCACAAACCGTACTGAAACACTGCCAACGGGCAGACACGCTGTGGCCTTGTGGCCTGGAGAATCAAACCAGTGCCGCCTCAACTTTCGTTTAGCTGAAATCGGTTATGCAAAACGGTTGCCATGGCAACAGTTTTTCCGTAAACGAGAGCGAAGCGAGCGGGTCCGGGCGACTTGAACTATAACTGACCCAACTTGGCAACCACAAATTTCCGCACCAAGAGAAGCTGGTTTTTATGTATTCTCGTAACCATAGCTACGGTTGCTATGACAACAGTTTTACCGTAACTGATTTAAACTAAACTATAACTGACCCAACTTGGTTTTAATTTACTCTCGACCATAGCAACGGTTACCATGGCAACAGTTTTTCCATAACCGATTTCAGCTAATCTTAAGCAGATAACTTGGCAACCGCGCATGTGTTTTTGTTTACTCGTTACCATAGCAACGGTTGCCATGGCAACAGTTTTTGCATAACCGATTTCAGCTAAACGAAAGTTGAGCCATAATAATTCCAGTGAAGATACAATTTATGGATCAACCAATAGAAAGTAGTTCTACCGTAAGTTCAACAAAAAGAGAAATATCGAACCAAGAATCAAATGCAAAAAAAGACTTTAAAGCTATATACTTGTAAAACTGAAGATTATTGAACACCATCAAAAATCAAAGCGATTCCTACTTGAAGTCTCATTTGGTGTAACAAGAATTGGCATAGCGATGAAAGTATTTTGATTGGATTGACCACCTGAAAAAAATACAGTTCCCGAGAATTATCTTATGTAAGTTGAAAGGTACTGGTTGTGAAAAATTATTCAGGTACCTAACAGAGAGATAGTTAATAAAACTTATGTATGTTACGGGGATTTGTATTGTTATTGTGATAAGTACAATGAACGTAATTGTGAAGAATTCTGTAGACAGCAAAAATACATGAAATGGACATTGTCATATTACTGCTCATAACTCGCAATACCAAACCACATTCCTTGTAATATTATAGGCATCTTATTCCGTTTTCAGGTTCATCGTTCAGGACAACATATTAGGAGCTGAAAGACTGTTAACTTTAGTAACATTACCATCCACATGTCTCATAAGTCCGTCCCAAACCTCAAGAGACACTCTGCTTGAGCTGTTCAGAGGATTACAGCATCCTTACATCCATCCGGTGCTCGATATCGAATTCTGGGAAGAGAAAGCAGCTATTATCAGTCCACTGAATCCGTCAGGGAGCCTGAAAGATCTCATTCATTGTTCGGTCTGGCACAAAGAATTCGACAAGAAATATGTTTCTAGGGGAGAAGGACTCTCAATAAGAACGGTAACTGATGACAGAAATGAATAATATTTTTTTCTACATTCATGCAAAAAGCAAAACTTTTTACCCTTGAAATATTTGAAATTCATTTATTATTCTTTAGTCTTCTCCAAACTTCAGTACTTAATCTCAGCATGGGGAACGGCAACAGAATGTGTACTTAAACCATTGAAAACACTACAAAACAAAATCATTAAGTGTATATTCAAACTAGAATACAGGGAACCTACAGTAAATTTATACAAACCAAAACAAATTCTGGATATCCATTCTCTTTATAAGTTAAAGATTTGTACTTTTATTCATCTAGTCAAAAATAATTTCAAACATTCTGATTTGGCTTTCAACCTCATTAACAAAAATCATAACCATTTGACGAGGCAATCAGATAATTTATCAGTTATAAAAGTGAAAACAAATGTAGGTCAACAATCAATATATTTTAAGGGATAATGCATTACAATGAATTGCCAAAATCTTTGAAATCACAAAAATGAGATTTAAAGTAAATTTGAAAAAATATTTATTATCATGAATATGAAAATTAGAAATATCTAGTTAGTAATTAATTTAGTTTAGTTGAAAATGTGTTTATATATTTTTTTTCCCTGTCATAAACTTGTAAGTTTCTTGGGAAATAAATGATATTATTATTATTATATTTAGTGGAAAAAGAAGTTCTTTATTGCACTAGTGCAATAAAGTTTTTATTGCACTCATCTGTCATTCTACTTCAACGTGCTGTCATCATGACAAACATAAACTTTCAAACCCACTACATATTTAGCAGATATTCTGTGAGATTGGCAATACGTTTTAAACAGTTACATATTTTATATTATTTTGTATTAATGGTAGCAGCCAGAGTTAAACAAACAATGGCTTCCCGAGAATAACTCCATAATCAAAACTGATCCGTTCTAAACTGCCTACGTGCATAGAGCAAACCGTCTATGACCACATCTCGTGATAACATACGCGCTCACGGCTACTATGATTTTTATTTTCATAATGCAACTGTGGTTATAGAAACGTCAGTCAAAAATTAATTCTGACAATTACCAAATTAAAAGTTTTAAAATGAGTATTATTAATAGAAAAATAAATGATAGTGATCACTTTCAATGCAAATCGATAGTAATAATTGATTATTTAAGTTGCGCTTTACATTTTCTTACACCTAGTGCTGCACCTCAAGAAACCATTTTTTGCTTGTTACATGAACGTAGAAAACATGTTGTATGCAACTCGCGCAAAAATCGTTTAAACACTTACTTTTTGCACTTGTTTGCATAAATAACTATTTTCTACAAACGTCAAAATATGATAAGGTTCGCGCATTGACAGCAATATGGGAAATGACACTTTTTTTCATTTTCCTTCGTTAACATGACACAGTGCGGAAAGTAATGAGCGAAATACCTATTTCGCACACTGCATGTAAACTATATGGGATTTTCATATTCTAACCTATACAGTCCTCAATCAAGCAAAAATCCAAGAGATCATTTATTTCTGAATGTTCAACAATAATTAAATAAGGCTTTTTAACACTTTTCAAGACAAAACTTTATACTACCTATTTTTTTGACATTAGTAGAAACAATTTTTGTTTGCGCATAACAAATTAGTGGGAACAAAGAAGGTAAATAATCACCTCAGTCGTGAGCATGTCCGCGGAATCTATTTTTTGTCTTTTTCCTATACATTTGAAGTTGAGAATGAAAGAATTCCATAGCAAGATACCTATAAATGTTTGTGTATAAAATTAATGAAAGCAGAAAACGAAATTAGTAATAGTGGGGTGAACGATGAAAAAGAGGCTATTATATGGATCAAATTTTGTATTTAAGAGAGGTTTTGCTTTTTATGTTCACCTGTATAGGAGTATTTCTTGAAAAAATGATAGACGCTCTGACAGCAATATATTATTCCAATTCATAATCAGCGACTTGTAGACCGTCAGATTTCTTTTGCTTGTGAAGGGAATACATGATTTGCTACGGTATGCCCTCAGCTTTTTCCTTTTGCATCATACCTCTGCGGTCCTCAGTACATTTCACATTAGCTCAAAGGTTACTTAGGCATACTTTCCCTGTACAAGGATAACTAATGTCATCCTTGTTCGAAATTCTGTATTTAAGTAAGGTTTTGCTTTTTATGTTCATCTGTATAAGAGTATTTCCTGAAAAAATTCAATTTTACACAAAAAATTCATTTTAAATTGATAGACGCTCTGACAGCAATATATTATTCCAATTTATAATTTATTCGAAAATACAATACTCAGTGTATATCTGAAGGGTTTTAATGCTTTTTTTTATTATATTTTTTTGTATTTATATTTCCACAGGACTTTTTTTTATTGTACAGGTACAGTGCCTTGGTCGCCAAATTTTGGAAGGATTGCTTTTCCTAAGGAACCGGTACTTTCCACCCTTCTACCATCTACATGCAGGTAAGTTCAAATATAGGAGTGAATTATTGATTTTTCTCAAACGTATTGAAAATCCAAATATATAACCTTCCGGCAGGAATAAAATATCCATCGTTCAAGATAACCTCCTGGGAGGTATTCATGTTGAAAAGGGGGAACATTCTCTATGAAAATTGAAAAATGAAAAATGAGATTTTTTTTGTAATATCTAACAGAAAACAACTACTTCCCCGGCAAAGCCACGCTGGACATTGAACTACATCTAATAGATATTGTGAAAAGACTCTAACTGAAAAGAAAAAAATTGATAGTGAAAATTCGCATATTTATTCAGATAGTTGATTTTTTCCAATTATCTATAGTTCTTATTGAAAATTCATTAAATAAATTAGATAGGAAAATGTCATTCAAAAATATCACTAAGAGAAATCGTTCATTTCATTGAAGCAAGGTTGGCTTTCCTCGCATTTAATCCCTAATACATTTTTGTCGACGAAAATCTATTTCGCTTCAGGGAAAGAATTGGAGAGCAGGCTCTTCTGAGGCAATCATACACCATCAAGGATGGTAATGATGGAAATATTCCTTCTGCGGTAACACTTTGAAAGTTATTTTTTGAAATAAACCTCCCAAGAGGTTATCTTGAACGATGGAAAATAGCGACTAAAGTATGTCTTTCAGCCTCAGATGATTCCACAATACATTTTATGAACATCCTGTTCATACTATCGTACAAAAATGAAAATGCAATGCCTATTTCCATCCTTGTATAATTGTTTCTGAAGAGCCTGCTTTCCAATTCTCCCAATCTCCCTAATGAGCTTGGCAAATCGAAATAGATTTTCGTCGACAAAAATATATTGAGGATTGAATGCGAGAGAAGCGAACCTTGCTTCAATGAATTGAACGATTTTTGATAACAGTCTCCCTATCCAATTTATTTAATGAATTTTTAAATAAAACTAGAGATAATTAAAAAATATTACAAAAAAAAATTATTTTTTCATTTTTCAATTTTAATTGAGAATGTTCCCCCTTGCATGATTTTTATTTGCCTCACCCTTCAACTACTAGCTGAGGTCAGTTATTCTCGTAGGTAACGTAATTATCCAAAATGGCGTAGCAAGATTAGCAGGACTCGAAAATCAATTGTTGGGTCTACTGCCGAAGGCCCCCTCAGCACCCGAAACTCTTTCTTTCGGCTATCTCCTCTTCGAAATGACGGCGGGTTACGAATTACCCAGTCCACCGAGTCCAGCTCACCTGCAGCTTGAACTAGAAAGAGCTCCCAAGGTAGCCGATGCTCTGGAGTTCATTTTCCAAACCACCAGAACTCCCACATTAGAAGAGTTAGTCAGGTGAGTGAAAAGTGTTTAGAGTGATATATATTCAAGAATGAAATTACCTTTTTTTATATCTAAGGTCCCAGTATCCGGCACCATAAGAAAATGTTCGTGATGTGAAACTAAGAATAACATTAGTATATTATTTATTCTTGCAACGCTTCCATCTATGGCTTCCCCCCTCCCTCCTTCCCCCAATTGTATTAATTGCTATCTGGCTTTCTCTCAGATAGATCTCTCCACGTGGTGGTCAATGGCGTTCCAGCCGACACTCTACCTATAAATGCTTTTCTTCCACAGTTCTACAGAGATATATTTCAGCAAAAACACAGTTTCTTTCTAACATCAATGATTTGTTAGAAGCTACCATATGCTTAGCCTTCATATCACTTTCTCTTACAAAGCTCCGATATGAGCCCAGGAAACCAGAAGAGACCTGGGTGGGAACGTTAACGATTTAAATATGGACTCAGCTGAAATTATAGAATGGGGATCCAACAACTTGATAAAAATCCAGTGCAACCAAAACCAAGCAGCTCTTTCCTCCAGAAAGGCTGATCCTATAGTAGCCAAAGTTATTATGACAGGAGCATAGAAACCAATGATATTCTTCCATTTCAACTCAGTATTACCATTAGCAAACTTTCAGATAATTTTGTCTCGTCGGTAATGGTTTGCTCACAAGCTCGCTCTCATCTCTGGAACACCGCAGAAAAATAGTCGATCTGTCTCTTATTCATGGTTATGTTCATTTTATTTTCTGAAATATCATCACTAGTTCCACCATCAGCCGTTCCATTGAGTCTGACCCATAGAGCTCATCTGTCGCCACTTTAGAGGCATGCCGAACATCTCTGTCCCAGGGCTCATTCTTCTAACGAACGATAAAGCTCTAGAATTCACTGCTTCGGGAGGTTTTCTTTGAGGCATTCGCTATCTGGACAGTTTTTCGAATGCCAATTCTTCGAATAAACAATTATTCGAATGGACAATTCTTCGAATAGACAATTCTTCGAAATGAAATGGTTTTACTTTATATTATAAAAGTTGTTGGAGTTTAATTAGGATAAATTAATTTCATTAAACGAAAATGTATGTATGTTTATTCATTGTCAGTTACCTTTACGATATTCGTAGTAGTTTCTAGAAAAGACCAAAAACAACTCCGTAGTCATCATCAGAAAGAAAGGTCGTAAGTAAATTGCAATTTGAAAAAATTATTCTTCGAAAAATTTCTGTGTTCCATTTCCATGAACTGAAATGTCTACGTAAAATAAAACCAATTATTTCGAAGAATTGAAAAAAACAAAAAAAATTATCCATTCGAATAATTGTCTATTCGAATGATTGTCTATTCGAAGAATTGTCTTTTCGAATAACTGTTTAATCGAAAAAAGGCATACAGCCTGCAGAAATTCACGAAACACAAATGTTTACCCATTTTCTATTGATGGTTCTCACGATGATCTCTGAACAATACAAGATTTTTATGTGGGTACCAAAACGTTAAATTTTTTTAAAAAATTACAAGAAATCAAGGACGTTTCGTTGTAGAAAAGTGTGTAAAAAACGCAAATACAAATTCCTGAAGAATTTGCACCGACAAGAAAATTCTCCAACGACACCTCATTAACTGTTTCCTTCTGAGCTGAGTTTGATGAAGTACCTCGTATTTTGTCATTTTGGCAAAATAAAAACAACCAACTAGTAAAATCTGGTGAGCGCGTTACAATTTTGCACAGTTTCTACGTCGCATCCAAAGAAAAGGCCTGGACTGGCACAGTAGAGTTTTTCTGCCCTGCTCTGCATCTCATTTGACGCATGAGTTAAAGAAATGTGCTGCCTTGCGAATGACAGTATGGGCTAATCCTTATCCCATCTCTGTTTGTTCGTTTCTTCACCACCTTCTCGGGTGATGTTCAGTTTGTCTGGTAAACTTCACTACAGAAATCGTTCTACTTTGGTAGTCGAATCGAAGAGGACTACATTGAGCTAACAGACTTTCATTTGCCTGAATATGGGAAATAAGTACTTTTAATAGACAAATTATCCATAATGTACTAACCATGTTACTGGCAGACATCATGAATCAGTGAATACGAATGAATCAGTAAAGTTCCATTTGATGTTCTCGAAGGACACCGCATGCACTGGCTCATCGTTATGTTCCTGCAGGAGTTCTTCCCAAATTTCCTGTCAGATTTTTGCGGAGCGGGTTCATCATCCTTATGGGCTGATCCCTTGGAAATAAACGCTTTCTTCCCGCTTTTTCATGTCCACAGGACCTTGCAGAGGACGGGGTCTAAACTTCTGATGACTCTACCAGTTCGATCAAGTATCTGTTATGGAGACACTCCAAATTCAAAACTCCGTGGCTTCCCTTTCGTCTGAGGAACGGACGATTTAAGGAAATACGTCTTTTAGTGACTTTGTACGTCGAATTGTTGATTTTTATATTACCTGCTACAACTTTCTCTTTTCCTGACTGTTCTGATGACCAGATTCGTGCTAATACGTGCGGGGTAGAAGGTTTTTAATTGTGGCTGCCTCCTTGGGAGTTGCGTTGTTGCTCTATCCGGCCTCAGGATAGAGATGAACCATGTCACATTTGTTGATTTCAACTTCCACTTCCACATGCGTTCAGTATTCAGAACTTGAACCCTTATAGCCTTTTCCCTTGGAGACTGTATGAATATTTTCTTTTTTATCATTACTGAATATAATAAATATACCGATTTCAATAAATGAATCACTTGATAGAAACATCCATCCCTTTAAAATCTCGAAAATAATGAATGGTTATAAACGAAATTTTAATCTCCTTTCTTTATTTTAGATGTGAACTATTTCGCGGAGTTGAGTTAAGAGAACTGCGGGGTGCTAGTGCTATACAAAGCACGTCTCCTCCGCAGGTCCTGGAACTACTGGAAATTGTTCGAAACCCGATACCATCTTCGCCTTTACGACGGTAAGGGAAAAATATTCAATTAAATTTTTAATCTTGCAAGTATATGAAACTGTATTCTTTAAAAGTCGACGCTGATAAATTTGAATCAGAGATAAGTTTCACACCATAATACACAAGGTGAACTACCACCACTTACCAAAAATTCAAAGGCGTACTGGACTATCATGTGGAAACACACCTGTGAAATTTCAGAGAATTCCGAGATCAATTATATAATTTTTTTATTCGCCAATCTTCGCCACCGCGATAATAAATGAACTCTATTCTGCCACTCCGCCTAATACGAACTCTCGATCTACGATGTCTGTAGTTCCACGCGAATTCACAACTGAGAAAATCATTTCGATGTATTTTTGTTAATCAATTGTTCAAAAGGCCATTGATAGATTGGATCTAATGTGATTTGTGCTCTAAAGAACATTGTGTTCGCGCATGTGGAAAGTTTGTTCGATAGTATTCACTTGAATTTTTGAACTACCTACTATTGGTTGTCATGTTAATGGAACTTCATTTCAAATAACCAGCTTCAATTTGAACAAGGAAGATGAACAGAGAAACATTTATTCTGCATTTCCACGGGCTTTCATCCAGGAGCGTCACTTTCCTCACTTACAAAAGTTAATTTTTGTTTTCTACTTCTGGTTGGGGGAGCACCCCTTGTATTATTTTCGGTAAGTAGTCATAGTTCACGCTGTACAAGTAAATTTTTCAATTTCTTTTGATAAAACAACCCTTCTCCAAACTCATTGTCAAAGACAAAGACCATATTTGACGTGGACACTAGACCACGAGGTTTTGAGTGAAATATGATGCCATATTCAAATTTTAATTGAGTTCGAGAGGTGCATACTTAATATATCACTTCATTAGGGCACAAAATTGAGAGTTGGAAATTCCGAAATTATGAAATGAGTATCACGACAAATTATAGAACGGGTTAATCTTTTCATGTCTGTGTGTGGAACTTTTATGAAGTAGATATGCAGTGAAAATACGCATGCATATGCAATAAATTATGCATTCAGTCCATTAAATGAAGCTCAACAAATTGCAGAAGCAGAACCTCGTAATTTTTTCGTCCTGCATCAATTTGCATAAAAATTTGGAATCAGGCTTATCTTATCTACTTCAAAATCTATATTATGCCGATGGGTGCTGTTTATTTTTTAGGAGTGAAAACTACCCCTAATTTTTTAAACTTATAAAATAACATTCTAAAGCTTGAGATGGGTAAAATTCAATTTTGATTAGTTGAGTTATTTTGAAGAAAAAGGGCATTTTTACGAAATTGGAGAAAATCGTTTTTCACTAAAGTCCAAATTTTTCAAAATTTAAGCATTTCAAATTGGCCAAACTTCTATCTATCTATTGACGATACATGAATGAAGAGAATCGCAGGAGGGCGACGATCAATTTCAATCAGGGTGGTAATTAGGGTTTTTTTTTCACTGATTTTTTCGTAGAAAAATGTAGGGACTGGCCTAAATTTCATCGTATCTCGCTCAATTTTTATGCTACCGACTTCTGTTTTTTGTAAAGGAAGATCTATTTATGTTCTTTAAAAAAACTCCATTAAGTTTTCCTTGTAAAATGCGCAGTTTTATCGCTATTTGACTCTGAGTCTCTCAAATTTAGCACAAAAGCTAACCATCAACAAGCCGGTAGCTCAGTCCGTATTGGTTGAACAGGAGTTATAGCAGAAGAATTTTCCTTGTTTCTTTATGTGATATAATTTTTCTTTCTGCAAATTTTTTGATAAAATGCATATTTTTCGAGCTATTTGTCGAAAAACTGTTACTTTCAATCGCGAATAACACGAAAAATATTATTTTTACAAAAAAAAATGTTTGGAACATTTTTTACTTAGAAAAAGTTTTTCCATCGATTCCTGTGGTTGAAATGTAATGAAAAATGTCAACCCCCGAGATAGGGTGGCAACCACCCCCAGGATAAAAGCGCCCCTCTGCATGATATAGATTTTGATCCTTGGGTTATTACTCACCTACTCTAAAAGTTTCAAGTAAAGTAGGACGAAAAAATTCGAGCCAAAATGCTTCATTTTCTGGACTAATTATACCTTCATTTCAGAATATTTCATCATTCATCAGAAAAAATTCGAGCCAAAATGCTTCATTTTCTGGACTAATTATACCTTCATTTCAGAATATTTCATCATTCATCAGAATTCAGTATAGTTCTCATTGCATATATTATTAATCCCTTCGATAAAATCATTATTCCAAAAAAAAGCAATACAGTTTCATGTATTTGATGAAATTTTGGATGAATATTTCATTGAATAATTATATGCATGCAGTCGACACTTCTCAGATGATTTAGAACCCTGGTTTGCATGAACAAAGGGTAAGATAGTGATTAAAGCAGTTTATATAGGAATTGAAGCACAATTGTTATTTCTGCGTGAAGGATAAATCTACATGATTAGATAATAAAGATAATGATTGAAATAAGTATAACAATAATTTTTTTTTTCAACCATACTTGCTTATAAAAGAATTAAGTGGAAACTGATATTTTTAGAAACTTTTTATCCAGAAATCAGAAAAAAACCATGGATTGTAGACATTAGTTATTGTCTGCAGGAACCTACCCTATACTGATGAGGGCAAAACTCAGAAATCAACTAGCAACTAGCAATTGCCGAGATATCCTTGTAGGAACTATGCACGAAACTTCATTATAAATAATTCGACGTTTGTCGTGGTATCAACCCGGAGAGCACTTGTTTTCTGGTAGATTTTTGTCCCAATTATCCCTATTGTATGTGATTATAGCATTGAACGCCGTCCTGGTAGGGCAGATCGTCTTGTTTCTCTCTTGACAAGCTCATTGTGAACAATGTAGATTTCTTTACATGGCAATTAAGATAACTTTGCGGTCCTCTAGGACCTTGGCTGTCCTCCAGGAACTTATCTGGTGGAATATCTTCGGGAGATGGGGTATAAGCATATATTAGGACCTTGCTGCCTCTGGTAAAGTACTTATACATTAGCAGTAGGTTCTCTAAGTGTACCTCTGTGCTTTTCGAATAGTCTTTTTGTATTCTCTTTGTGCTGACTCATAGTTTTCCTAATGTGTGCGTTGTATGGTCCGTTCGGCTTCATTAGGAAGTTTTTGAGTTCCACCATGGGGTTTTGCCTGGCTTGTCTACCTTTTTCAAGAGACAGTTGACTTCGTTTGACGATAGGATGGAGGGATTGAGACAACGTCTCAATTTCTGCCTCTGCACCGTATCGTGTAGACATGATCCCGATCCCTTCCTTCAGTTTCGTCTTTTATAAGTTGTGTCGGGTGACTCTGCGATTCCTGTATCTGCTATTATCTGTACGTCCTGCTAGTCAAAAAAGTATGTCCGCTAAGGTTTCTTCCATCGACACATTCCAGTCGCAGAGTCTCTCCGTCAGTTCCGAGAAACATAACGTGTGATCGACGGCTTTTTGGCCAAGGGCTTAAAATAATTAAGTAGGCACTGATCCTCTACGGAAGATTGCTAGGTAACTGGAACTCATGAATTCGAGAAGTGCCCAATACCTTGGGTCAGCGTCGTGGTTTCCCAACAAAGGGTGATGAGAGGTAGTCTACGCTCCTCGCAGTGACCAATCCAGAGTTTTTCGGTATTATATCTTGGCTTATACCTTTCTTAAATTTATTATCAAAGATCTGAGAATCCTGATCACAGAAATAACAATCACAAACCTTCTGTCCACGTGCATCCAAATCCCTCAATTTCTATTAGAGAATCCATTCGCAAATTACACAATATAATGGCAAAGTAAAACTGAATAGACTTTTCGTCTACATATTTGGTCTTCAGGAATATTTTGTATTCCTGATTTGGTAGCATGAGGATAATAAGGTTATATTGATTTCTAAGCTAGATGTCTTTAGAACAAAACTGTTTTAGAAAAGATGTAGTGGTGGTGATAGAAGACAGACGGTTAGAGGATATCATAGAAGAAGACAACGAAGATAGTGACAGTAGTATAGAATCTCCAAGTAAACAACGGTAGTGAATAATTTGTAGATTGAATGGATAAATATGAATGTTCAATTATTTTCTATTAGGTAGCCAAAATTCAGCTGAAATATCAGAATACAATTGGACCAAAATACAGAAAATGATATATATTATTTTAGTTGACAGTCGAATATTGATGGGTAAATAGGATGTGATTATTCCATTTATGATGGCCACTTTTTGTTCCTAATCTGAATAATTTATTGAATCACTAATTCAATCTTGAATGTTCAGGAATAACTCAATTCTTGCACATTGCATTCATCTCTCATTTTCAATGTGAAGAGCATAACACAATCAAAATGGAGATGACCTCATCGATCCATAACGTTCCATAACGAAAACTCCCTTTTTCTACGACTGTGCGTTTTTACCCACTTTCCCACACGCATTTTAGTTTTGAAAGTGTCGCTTTCCCGAACTAGTGCAGCAAAATCGCTTTCCCGCACTGGTGTGGGATAGTAAAACATGTCAATTTGACGTTATTATATGTACATTTTATTGATTTTACCTGTATATTATTATTCAAACTAATATAGGTTTTAATATTTAATCTAACCCAGATTATTTTTCTTGGATTCCCAAATTTTCATTGATTGGAATGAAATAAAAATTGCGATACTTCTATATATCTACCCTATGCATTTCTCGAAATCAATCCACATAACAATCAAACTAAACTGAGTCAGGTGGTTTGGTGTGGTAACCAAAGATTTGCTATGCACGACAACCAAGTTGTCATCAACTGGACCGGCCATTCTGACTCATTTGCAGAATGCAACAAATTGTGTTTTCAACATTAATATTAATAATTATTAGTGGATTTTCATTGAAAATTCTTCGAGCCGTCAAGAGCCTAACACTAACGAAGCCTCCCACAAAAAGCTTCGAAATACGCTAGGCCTAAAGTACCAAGTTGCGGATACTCATAGATGTTCTTGCGGAATATTCTAACAATATCAGCGTCCTGCGGGTTATTCCCAAACGTGAGAAGGTTTATTAACTTGCGATGCTTCTCGCTCACCCACCTAATGACTCTTTTGCAGCCATCAACATTCTTATCATAAAAAGACAGTGATTTTTTAATTTAAAATCATATTGACCGCCACGTAGTTCATCACACAACGGATCCGAGACACGTGCTGTCTCGCCAACTTGATAATGTTTCCCAACCAGATGAGCGGTATTCCTCCTCTTTGTTTGTGACTAGTCTGAGTAGCGTCAAAGTTGCTTTGCCAGATATCAGCCTTCTGAGAGACCATGTTAAATTTCCACATCTACCCGTGCCAGATGTTACGATTCCAGGGACTCACTATATTGTAGCGTCCTACGGTTTCTGATGTTTCCCATGATGCGAGCCTTCTCTACAACCAGATCTGCCCTTTTGTTACTTCTTCAACCGGCAGAGGAGGAGCTCTGACATTGCTTCGACCCCGAAGATGGGATACATAATCCCTAAGGTTTTGGGCGGGAATGGTTGCTTGCTCCGGGATACATAGTCCCTAAGATTTTAGGCAGAATATATGACATGATCTTGTCATGTTTCCTCTCCGCGTGGCGTCACTGACCTCGTGACAATAGAGCACTGTCAGATGACGTCACAACATGGCGGTGATCAGCTGATGGGGGGACAAACAAAGAATTTGAGTTTAAAAAGAAAATTGTTTCTTTGCGGTGGTTAGTGGTTAATTGTGATTTTTTTTGAACTTCACTAAATTTAGTGATCCTGTTATATGATAATATTTTGAAATACTCTTGTTTCAGATGAGAAATCGTATAATTTTACTAATAACTTCGCTGTTAGTTTTGCGATCTTTGACAATAAATATCTATTAGTAATAAAAAACTGTTCGTCTTTCATAACATCCCCCAATGTTGACTTCAATGTTAACTGTAAATTCCCAGCGTTTTTTTTGTTCTACGTATTTTGGGTAGGTACATGGTCCGGAGGTTCGGAACGATCTGACTAGTATGTCTCTGTACTCAGCAGTTTTTACCTGTCTCTGCCTTGTTTGTATAGAAGGAAATTTTGAAATTTCACGTGCTGGTCTAGATAGGATCTGTTATAACAACCCATAACAGCACAAATTTCTATGATTTATGTCGTCAAATTTAAAAGAGAAAACTGTATCATACCTATCATCATAACAACGTATTTTTGAATTTGAAAATTAATGTTCATAACACCTCTACAGACTTATGCACTTAATTCAGACTATACACAATGAATTAACACTCACTAAAATGCCAAGAACGTGATTTTAGAATTTTTTTCGCAGAAAATCCACAAAAAGGACACGCGTAGTCCCCCCATCGAATGTTTGACAACTGTCAAATTACGTCACTGACAGTGCTCTGTACTGACGATCGTCACTCAACTCATTCATATTGTAATATCTTCAAAATTGCCAGATCAATCATCATGTTTGATTTTGAAATGCTGTATTTTTATATTGATAGTTCTTGATTCGTCAAGTTGAAAGTTATTAAGATAGACAACAAACTGAGTTTCCGATTTGAACTCCAATTAAAAAAACAAACGTTGTTTTGTCACCACAAAAACCATCAATTCTTCCACTCCAAAAGTCCGTTATATTCTCGGTCATTATGGGGAGGTGAGTCCTTGTTATCAACTCTACCACCTTTCCTTCGAACCCCAATCCAATATAGGGGCGGTTTTGATTCCAGTAACCAATCCTCGTGTTTGACTAGGAGATCAGTCTAGTAAATCCATACTATCGATGTCAGATGAAATGTCTTAGGAAAACAAATCAACCACGGTTTTTTTTGAACTGAAAAAAAAATACCATGGTACTAAAAATAATTTAAAAATTATTCTTGGGCAGCCCTATATAAATGTCATTCTAACTCCACTACAGATTGTTGAAAATATCGGCCAAGATTCTGTTTATTTTGGTTCAATTAGTATTTTCTGATCTTCTATTAGCTATCTTGTAATGAAATCAAATATGTGCTGTGTTCTAACATCTTTTAGTATAATGTGGCCAAATTACAGGCCAAACTCGTTCACTTCTCCACATGATAAATAAAATTGGGGCGTTACAGTAAAAAGACTGATCTCACTAGAGTATTTTCATACAGAAATATTAGTAGAAATATTCCCAAACATACATACCTAGCGGGTGAGGGTCAAACACTTTTCATGCAATCAATTACGTAATGCTAGATCTAGGTAGTTGTAGTTCAAGCAATATTCTATATTTGAGGTTGAGGTTTGTGAGTGAGGTGAATAATTTAAAACGCCCCTCGAGGAACTTACCCAATGGGCACACGTACGTTTTTCAAACGTGTTATAAACGTGGCATTGGTTGAATAAACGTTTCTGGTTGACAATAATTTAGTGTAATCTTCAAAGTTGAAAGAATACGTTATAAAGATGTGTTTTCAACGTTACTTCCTCAACAAGTCGTTAAATATACGTTTAACAATCGTTATGTTGATTCAAAAAGAATTTTTAGTCAAACTCGCTTTACGCGATTCATTTATCAATGTTTATGATACGTTCCTTAATCTTTTATTTGGTCAAAACAATGTTGTTTTATTGAGTATCCTCGATTTTCAAAAAACCTGATTGAAAACGGCAATAAAGCGATAATTAGTAAGCAATTGATTTAATTCACGTTTTTACACGCGACATTTTTTCGTTGAAAAAAACGTTCGGTTTTCAGCCATTTCACAACGTTATTTCAACGTCCTTGTGTCCATTGGGTAGGTGACGTTAGTATTGCGAAAAATTGTTTCGTAAAGCAATATAGAATAAACTGATTATATTGTGCATTATACAGGGTGTCACAGAAAAAAGGGTTCAGATGGTAAATTTCTCACTTCATTTCAACACTGAATGTTTCCATTCCAGAAAAATGTTTTTCAGAATATTTCCGTAACATCATATATCTGAACGCAAGCTCTCTCTTTCCTCTCAAGAATTCTTTTGGGAGAGTTGCCGACCAATATTTTCTCTTTTTTGCTCCCATCTACGTACAATGCATGTAGGCTATTATGTCAAATATCTGTCAGAAAAAAACTACTCCCCTCGATAATATCAAACAGTCACTTGTACAATGTTTCTCATTGCAGATGATACAATTGAAAGTGATCCCTGTAACTAAATAGCAGTATTTTTTTTGACAGGGAGACCACCTGCTGACTAATTTCGAGGTTTTGCCTCCCGTCACTGCAGTGTACATCACTACAGATATCAGTGATGTAAGGATTCATTGTTGATAATATTGTTGGATTTGTCGTTATTTCTTTTTTGGAATATCAGCGAATTTTTTAGAAACAAAATTTCTACCAACATAAATGGCAGAGATATTTGAATGGTATGGAAAGTCTTTGGTGGTTATTCTGTTAGAAATAGCTATAAGTACCTTCCTTTCAGAAATTAGGAAATTTCAATTCTGAATGTATTTCTCTCACTTGTACCACACTTCTGCTAACATCCAGATATCGCAAAATCGTATTAAAAAATTTAAATTCTCTCGAGGGTAGTACTCAATTACTTCATAATTTTGTGATTCCTCGAATGAATTTGATTAGCATAAAAATTACTTAAATAATTCGATGAATATTTTAGAAAATCGCCTACGGTGGTGAATTGCTATCCCAATATAACGTTTACATTTTTCCGCTGTACGACGTGGGCACAATTCATTTAAAATTTTACATAATTTTTCAATTTCCAATACGCAAACAATACCAACTTCTAAGAAAATAATCGGCAATGACCCTTCATAAAAGCTACGCACACACTTCCTAATCTTAGAGTATATATTGATAGGAATTTTTGGAGATAAAATGAAGTAAGAATTTCACCATTGGAGTTTATTCTCTTTATTCCGGGACACCCTGTATACTAATATTGAGATATTTCATGTCGTCAAATTGGGTTGGCGCTTCATCGGGTAATTTTTTGTTCGTAAAACCGTTCTGAAAAAAGTAAGAAGTTGTAAATTCAAAAGGTATGATGCATTTGATCTGGTGAAATTCTAGTTACCATCAATATTTTCGATATACTCAACCAGTCTATTCTCTATAGGGTATTGAGGTTAACATATGAGGCGCCGTTCGGGTAAAAAGTGTTTTTGCAAATATATTTAATTTCTGTCAATGTATTTATTAATTGTAGCAATATATATTATTTTACACTATATTTATTTCAAGTGTTACTGATATATAAAAACGTGAAGTCTCATATATTTATAAATTTGATCTAATTTATGTCCTCAGGAGATGGCGCAATAGACGCGATTTGTGACACGTTCGAGCATATGGCAACATAGGAACGAAGCAAAGTCATTAGTACAGAAATTGCCGAATAGATGGCGACAATATAATATTTCAGATCGGGTCATTCAATCCCAGAGGGCCTTTGTTTGAACCAGGCCGTGCCGTTCTTACTTTCTTTTTCTTAGTGTTCTGTTCTTACTTCTTACCGGCACGGCCTTCTAGATTCAGATTCAGTGAGCCTACCCAAACCATTATTGAAAGGAAGAAAATGTTTCTCATTTGCAACCATTAAACAATACCCTACCTAACAACCTAACGCCTCTCACCAACCTAACTGCAAACATGTGGAGAATGGACTGGATTATTCAAAGTCAAAATACCCAGAACTGGAAAAACGTGTTGAGTACTATTTTATGAAACAAAAATGCCACAGCAAGGTAAACATACTTTTCAAAATATTTGTTTACTTTGGACATCTCTTTATACAATGCTTTGGAGAACAAAGTTTATAAATATATGTTACAATATATCTAGAGCATGGCTATTTATTGTATGAATGCAACTAGAGGTGACAGAATGAGATATTATTTAGGTGGGTGGTACTTTTTGTGTATTCACTCATGGTTAATTGTAAAGTAGAAAACTACACGATAACAAAACTGCCTGTGCTACTGCTATCTGTTAGTCACTTTATGTACTAATGATTGCCTAGTTGCCATGTTGCCACATGCTCGAGCTTGGACAAATCGCGTCGGTTGCGCCATCTCTTGATGACATAAAATAGATCGAATTTATAAATATATAATATAACAGCGCCTCATAGTAACACTACCAAAATATCAAGTAGTTCTAACTCGTTGATCACATGTTTTTCGCAACGTGTCGGTTTGTTCGAAATTATAATATATAATATAGTCAGTTTTTCCCATTGAGAGTAAATGCTATAATGAGACGATTGTAAAAGAAACCCATTACATGGTGCATGTTACATTGATTTTGTTTATTTATACATATACTATATTTGTTACTGTTACTGGCTTCAGGCTGTAGGTCTACTCCGATTTATCAGTTTGCCGTCCTCTAGGCTCTAACGCTTGAAGTTTGAAGTAATAGATAAAAATATTACGGATGCAATAATTCATGGCAAAAACATATCTATAGCCGTCCTCGTAAGGGTCAATTTCTTAGAGTCTGATCATTTCTGTTGTAGCCGCCCAGCTTCTACTTCCTGGATAAAATCTTTGAAATTAAAATACGTTCTCATAACTTTCCAAGGAAGAAATACGTGTTATGTGAAATTGTTAAGAGACAATCGCAAATAAAGATGAATCGAATGCAATATTTAAATACTCTTCTAAAACTCGAACTTATAAGACCTATTGTAGTTTGTGATAGTCATTGTAGTTTGTTGTTTCAATTGAATAACCTGTTTCAGAAATAAACTTTGATATGTCATATGATGTGTTTGATTACTTATTCAAAATATTGAGTGAAGATCGAATCATGATCAATAGTCTTCACTTGTTCATTAGCCGTTATATAAACTATAAAGCCAGAAACAGACTGAGCTCACGTCACGTGCTATCACGTTGTCACGATGTAACCGTGATAGCATGCTAGAAACACACTTCTATCACGTTTTATGATGTAGTAGTACCCAAATGGATAGGTTTGATTTCGGTCTTGTTGGTGCTGTTTGCTTCATTTAGTGCAAAATACAAATGTGTGGATTTGCAGAAAATCAGCACATGCTTTCACGTGTGCGGTTGGGGATGTAACGTAATACGCATGAGGCAACCTCAGTGCGCTTCTGATGCATTGAAATACCATAATTACCAGAGTTCCACACTTTGTGCCTGTAACGTGATAGCACGTGAGGTCACGTGAGCTCAGTCTGTTTCCGGCTTGAGGAACACCTCTCATCTACATCGTTTATGGTATCTTTCATATCACAGTGTAATTGAAATACTGTAGTGAAATTTCGAACATTATAATTCAAGCTGAAGTGCTTCATTCGTGATATCATAAACAATATGTTTCATCTTATTGACCAATGTATTCTTTAGAATATATATATTTTACAATAAACATTTCAAGTTCTTCAATGTTGGGTAAACAGTCGCTGCACAAACTACTTATAATCGCATGAATAATAATATTTAGTAATATTCAAGAGGAACATCCTGAAAGAGTCCTGAAAAAAAATTATAGTCGTCTAGGTAAGAATTTGGTGCTTTTTGTTCCATATTTGCTTTTATTTCCGTTCTTCATTAGTCCATTTTTCTTAATTCCAATGTACCACTGAGGATTGATTTTTGACTGGTACGTAGAATATAGTCCTTGGAAGTTTTCTATGAAAATGGTACCTTCATTTGATGAGTTTTCCTACGAACAAAATAATTTGAATGAAAATAACAATGAAAATTTCATAAATTTATTTTCAACCAATTAGAAGGCTCCTTTTTGTTTACGTTGCTTATATCAACGCGAGATTATCACGACAATCCCATTCATGTATAATAATTCCCATTTGCGAATACAAAAATCGTAGTTTGCTATCGGCTAAATAGGAAGGAACAGAAATGCAAGTGGATAAAAATATCGGATAAATTACGTTACCATAGCAACGCTATCATTTACTGTTCGTTCATCAAGCATTGCGCGTCGCATCAGTTTGACAATTGTAATATTAAAAATTTAATTTCAATTATTAAAATAAATAATAAATGATAACAATAATAATATGTATAAAAAAAATAAATATAATATAATATAAAAAATGTGATTAAGTGCCCTCCTTCTCATAGAAGAGTGCATGCCTTTCCGCTCACTATGGATTCTGATGGAATCGGAGAAACAATAGAATCGTTGTACTCGTGCCACGTGCCTGTATACGGATGCTTACAGTAAGCAGTGTAGTGTCCGCTAGAGAAAGTCCCGCTGTAATTCAACAAAGCGTACAATTGTAATTGTCAAAAACAGAATTATACAGCAAATAATATTCCAGCAAGTTTGTTGAGATTGGGATTTGGTTTTCTAAACATTATTCTTCTACTTATTGCTTTTTTAGTTTGTTAAATGAAGTTTGATTGAATTGGATGTTCCATTCATGGGATTGTCTTAAACTATACCACGCGGAGCTCAGATCTAGCGGGATATTTTTTACGGTGGGTTTCTCATACTTACTTTCATATAAGTAATTTAGCTCGATCTGTTCTCGTTAAATTGCCAATGAAAGTAAGTATTTGAAAACAACCACAAAAAATATCCGGCTAAATCAAGCTATTGTGGTATTACCCCCGATAATTTTGTTAGTTTCTATTAGCCTAATGGAATTAATATGTGATAATTTTACTATCAAATGGTTTTTTAATGTTCCTGAAATAATTTTTCCGCAACGCATGCCAAATTTTTCAGGACTAAAAAATATTTAGATTAGGTTCTATCTAATTTGTTATAAATATTGACCATACGCAAACTTTTTTAGGGGGTGCAAATATTCAGATTAGGTTATTTAAAGAGTCACAAATATACACATATTGATGAGGTATCACAAGTAGGGGGTTTGAAATATTTGTTTGGACGGAAATACGGAGGGTTGACGGGAGATGGATTATTTCATAAGTCATTTCAGTTTTCCTTCCATATTCGGAAAATAATTATGGACAATTCACAATAGTTATATTATTTTGTTCATGAGATAACAGCAGTTGTAAGTACAAGGGGAACGTTCTCCATTAAAATTAAAATCCTGTTTATATTTACAACCAAATAAATCATCAACAGAAAAATAACAGCTATGTCACATTGCTAATTGCTACTTGAAAACTGGTACTGGGATCGATCTATAAATTAGACTATATAATGAAGATGCCAGGATCTACAACCCTTCGAGATTTCATAAAATATGCTGGTTCTTTTCTGCGGAATTCCAAATATATTTTTCTATTTATATCCGATAATCTGCAGGGCCCTATTATATTGTTAATACGTTTGTATCTTACCCACCTCTCCGTACATGTTTCCATCACTTTCGAAACATAAATAAAGTTTAGCATTCAGTCCAAAAATCCTCACATGGCCTACATCTCCTCCAGAAGAAATTTCTAGGTGACCTAAAAAGGGTTTTGCGTATTCTTAGTATGAGTGTGTCTATAAAATATGGAATGAATTCATCATTTCTAAATATAAATATAGAAAAATCCTCGAACAAGTCGATTTGCGTTTCAGAACGGTCAATGTTTGAACCATACAAAAAATATTTATGGTTATCCCCATTTGAGAAAAAAATGTCATTTTAATTGAACACCCAGTGTATTTCTCCATAATTGGTTTAGTACATTATTGCGAATACAGGGGTGGGATTCTGTGTACCATAGAATTCTATTGTCGATAGAAAAAGTGAGATGACATTATGGTTCAATTAATGGGAGAGAAAGAGACAAAACTGTCGACAATAGAATTCTATGTTACACAGAATCCCACCCCTGTGATACAACATTTTATGGGATTATTTCTAACAGCTACAAAGATATGGGAAAAAAACTTCTTCATATGCCAAATGAGTGAGACATGGACTTTTTTCTAAGGCAGTGTGTAAATTGATTTATGACGCACTGTTCACAATGTACAAAATGATACTTGTTAGCACGAGTGCATAAAAACCAATTGTGCGTAAAGTATTTTTTTGCACTGCTCATACATTCACCATTATTGACAAAAAAATAATTTTGGGTAATATTTCACTCGGAAGTCATAATTTTATAATACGACGAAAATGGATGAAAGATGTAATTAAATGTACGTAAGGGGAAGTAGTTTTTTCTGTCTTATATTCTGTCATAGAAAACCTGATTGAATTCCGATATCAAATTTCAGGCTTGCGTCAATCCGCGACAGCCATTTCTGGCAGGGCCGAAAATTATATTGGTCATAACTTTGCTAAAAATTATAGGAGAAGGAAAAGAAAAAGTCTATATTTTTCCTGAAGACTTCTACTTCCCCATGCAAATATAACATGTGAGTATCTGGGTACCCAAAATGTGTTTTATCCCACTTCACATAACCCTTCTACGATATTTACGGAGGATCCGAAAGTCATGGATATTTTAGTTGATATGAAATAATTATACTGAAGTAGGAATCAGTACCCTCTTTAGACAATATGCAACAATTTTAGACTAGTGAGCCAAGTCTCACTTATATATGCCAAAGAAAAAACTGGGGTTCGCTCCTGCCTCAGTTTTCAACTGATGCACCCCTATCCCGGCAATTTCTTCAGAAAATGTTGAAAATAATGGCTCATACACATCCTACATAAAAAATGAAGAATGTGATTTCAAGCTTGAGGTTTGCACTTTACAAAAGGGTTATTAAACATATATACAGGATATGAATAAGCGATTATTTTCACCATTTACTGAAGAGAATGCCGGTTTTATGGGTAAGTTGAAAATGAGGCAGGATTAAAACAAAGTTTTTTTTGGCATGTATAAGTGGGACCTGTCACACTACTCTAAAATTCTTGCATATAGTCCAAAGAGGGTATGGCTTGCTGCTTTAGTTTAATAATTCCATATATACTAAATTATTTATGATTTTCGGATAATCCACAAACATCTCCGTGAAGTGCGACAAAACACATTTTAGGTACTCAAATACTCGCATATTAAATTTGCATGAGAAGGTAGGAGTCTTCAGAAACGATATGAACTTTTCCTTTTCCTTCTCCGATAATTTTTAGCAGAGTTATGACTAATCAAATATTCGGCACCGCCAGAACTTTCAGTGGTGGGTAAGTGTGAACCTGAAATTTGATGTCGGCGTTCAATCACGTTTTCTGAGAAATCGAGCGCATATCATAAAAAATTACTAGGGATCATTTTTGTGGAGTTGTTTTTTCGATAAATCATATACTTTCCAAGATTACAGCAAAAATCTATTTATTTATTTTTAAACGAAAAAAAATATTTTCCACCCCTGGAATTTCGTTAAACGATTTTGTTTTCGTGTTTATCATGGTTCCAACAACTAGCATACCAAGTTTGGTGGTGCTAAAATCGTCTCAAAACCCAATCGTACTGGATTAAATATTTTTGGTGATAATTGCTATCAAGACAGAAACTATGGCAAAAACTATCACCGTGAAAACGAGGGTTTAGATATTTAGAAATAATGAATTCATTTCATACTTTATGGACACACTCTAAATTGGTTGAATCCATTAAAATTAAACTTGTGATTTATGTACTCACTATCAGTGTCAGTGTCATCTTCTGTACCCAAAACCTCTCCAGTCGATCTCAAAGTCATGTTATACCCAGTCATGCAAAACAATTGCATTCGATATCCAAACTGACGTTTATCATTGCTCATGGTCTGAAAAATGTATCTCTTAGCTACTCTCCTACTTCGCTATTCATAGAAATTCAGTACAAATGCGATGATATAAAATTAACAATACTTAAGAAGTTTAGGGCGGGGATTTGGCGCAGTGGATAGTGCTACGGCTCGTGATCGAAAGGTCGCGGACTCGATCCCCAGACAGAGCAAGGTTTTTTCAGTTTCAGATGTCAAAATCTGAGTGATTGAATCTTTTTGCTGGCTGGGGATAATCCTCCACGATTCACTGTTGCGTTAATAATTAACAGTGCTGCTCCTAAGGTGGCGTATGGAGAAAACACAATATGATGAGAGCAAATATTTTCCAAAGTACACAAATCATATTATTATCAATAATATTATTAATATTATTATTATGAGCAAAATCATATTCTTCATAAAAAGCGCCTATATAGATGAACTTAAGTAGCAATACCTTATCTAAATACAAAATTTGATCCAAATCGTTGATGCCGTTTTCGAGATCCAAAAAGTATCATTATTATTATTATCAGTAAAATCGCAATTTTCCAAGAAATACGTCTACATAGATAAACTTAAAAAGCAAAACCCTATCTACATACAAAATTTCTCCCAAATCAACTGAGCTGTTTCCGAGATATATTGTGCGTTTTGTTTACGAAAACTGTGGGATTTGTTTACCGTGCGTAATGAGCAATTTACTGAGGCTGTGTGTCGTGTGTTTTTGCCTATTTTCTACAGTGGCCATAGATGAAATACTGAAAACGTATTTTGAAATTACACAAAAAAAATTACTGAATAATTGTTGAATAAAAAATATCTCATTCTGTAGGTATTTATTACTTCTTCCCTGATCTGACACCTTTCACAAGGTTTAATTTTAAATCATCAGTCCTTGTCTTTGTTTGTATATTTTACCACAGTTCATTGTGAAATTCTAAAATTAGCGAATTCAAGGAAAAATTTTATTAATATAAAATAGTTCAAGTGAGAATATTCATCAACATCTGCTGTAATAAAATCACGAGAGACGTGTTTTACTATTATAAATCATTGATGGTGTTACTATATCGTTTTTCTGGTACTGCCAAATTTGGTACACACCCATCTGTCAATGTACTATGTATCTATAAGTAGGAATACCTGGAGCGTAACGGCCAATAACACTAACAGCCGTCCTGTACCCATTCAAGATATAATGATAATAATAATACTTTACTGCTTCTAAAACAAGTTTACAGCAAGAAGTGTGTGGGGTTAACAAATTCAAGATATGCCTTTAGGTATGGTTTTATCATAATGTCTCGATTGCGGTCACCTTGTTCTTGATGGTTAAGATAAGAAGGGTTGGGGTGATGTAATACCTGTAGTAGAGTCTAAATAGCGGACACAAATAATAAGTAATTTTAAAATTGTTACTTTTAGGTTCATTTATTAGGAAATTGAACACATACATTCTAATTGGGTATATGAAACAAGAAGGCAATTCATGAATTATCTCATGTAATTGCACAAGTACATCAAAATTACCGATAATTTTCCATGAAAGCATGTTGTCTAAAAACTGCATGCGTTTATTTTCAAATTTTGTTAAAAATACCGAATTACACTCGTGCATCAAAATAAACTGATAATTTTCCATTCAAGCATGTTGTCAGTGATTATTTTTACAAAATATGAAAATAACCGAATGCAATTTTCACTGACAACATGATTGAATGGAAAATTATCAATTTATTTTGATGCACGAGTGTAATTCGGTAGAATATTTCCGGAGTTGAAAGAAAAATGTATGTGCTACTGTTTCACTTTCAACTACATTTTCCTCAATAGATTGTATGGACCACCACTCACTTAAACGCGACATTTTTTCACTTTTTGAAGAGTATCTGACATTTATCAGTATTGTCAGTCAGTGTTGCTGTCATTGATGTCATGCCGACGTGCTATTTTCGCAGTGCAATTATCGCTCCGCAGTGCAATTACCGCTGTAATTTTTCGATAATTGCATTCCTCTTATGACAAATTTTATATAGTAGGGAAATATTCGTCATTAGAATATCGATAACTATTGGAAAATGCCCGAATTGGCTCAGGGTAAACTCAATCCAATCTTTATACCCGAGTTCACTGGGGTGACCGCTATCGAGAGTGTTTTGTAGGGTGTCAGCAATTTAGATGACCGCAATCGAGAAGCCACCTTTAGGTACACTCGTATCAGTGTTTATGAGAGAGATTATATCATTATTACTTTTATCTCCCAAGTAGCACACTCATATTTGGACAATATTGGGATGATATTGGTAGAATATTATAAAAATATTGGCAAAATATTCAAAAGTAATATTGGCGACATAAAATTATCATTATTTTGGTATATTGGTCCAATATTAGTTGGACATTATAAGCATATTGGCCTCAAAATATTTAGTGTTATTGGTACAATATCATTTGTATATATTGGTATAATATTCAAATTGAATATATTGCCTTGAAAACATTGATGAAATATTTCCAGAAAATCTACTTCAATTAACCTAAGATGTCTAAAATCCCTGGTGTAGTGACTATACCTGCAAAACTGTGGAATACAACGCGAGACATTCGCCAACTTGATTAATGCGAAAACAAATGAATTGGTGGTATGCTTTCCGAATGTTCCGCAACACTATTGTGTATCGCCACTGTCGATTTTCTTCCTAGGGTAAGTTTCCACGAATAGAAATTTCAAGTATTCCTTACTGTCAATGACTGAATCCTATGAAGATGCCATCTCTGGGACCAATTAGAGAAGCACAAAACTAATTCATTTGTTTTATCTTCAAAATAATCTAAACAAAATCGAATCAGTCGATACACCAAGGTTTCTAGACATCTTAAATTAACCACTGAGTATATTGTCTTGTAAACGCATTGTGAGTAGCCTTATTTAATACATGTTATTATGATTCAGCTGTCTTTCCATATGTGGGGCCACCTAGCGGTTTCTTACCCATTTCAATATTTTTTAATAAATATTCAGCCAATATTCAAATTTAATGATAGTAACAAGTTTAATTTGTAATATTATGTTTCAAATATTGGCGAGAGATTTTCGTAACAATCTTTATAAATATATGGTTAATATGATTATTTATTGAACATGGATGGAATAATATTCAACCAATGTTCTATCAAACTTGAATATACAATATTGTTTTTTTATGTCTAAAATCGATATGAGAGGAATATTGAAATAGCAATATTCGAGCTAGATGCTGGAAGCCATATGTGGGCAATATCGCTCTATCGATATTAGTGAAAATTATTCAACCAATATTCACCCAATATTTGATGAAACAATGTACTTTCAGAACAGGTTAAACCAATATTCCACCAATATTATTATTGACATATTGTTTTTCCAATATTGGTTCAATATTATTTTTACATTTACAATATATCCCATATTGGCCCAATATGAAATCAAAATTCAGCCAATATGAGGTGCTACCTGGACATACTTAAGTGATGAACTTTATAATTATAACCCATGTTTCTGTCTTACGGTCGCGCTGTTTAGAAATATCATTCTACAACTCACTTTTGTTAATCCCACTGATCGCAAATTCTAACTTGACACAACGCAACGGATCGATACAACAACAATGGCATGAAAAAGTAGTTTAACTAGATTAAGGTAACTCATTGTTAAGTTTGATAAGAAAATCACTAGATGTGTACGCCTATAACATTTATTGCAATATGAAACATGCAAAAATACTTACAATCGATCAGAAAGAAGCACTTTATTTGAATAAAACTTCAAGCACTGCTCAGATCGACACTTAAACATTTTTCCATTGACCCTACTCTAAAAATATCTACTAGATATCGACTATTTCATATCCGCTCAAATATCTGAATACATATTTCATTGAAAATGCCAATTGTGGAATGGTTGGTTGTGCGTGGAGCTTTATTCTGCGTTAGTAACATCTCAAATATGTTTCAATAACAAATATTTAAAAAATGTCATCACCTAACCATGTGACGCAGATAACGCAAATGAGTCGTGTCCATTAATGGCTAACTCTTTTCACATTCATAAAAGGTGTTAAACCGGAAATTTGTATTGGCATCTCACCTGTTGTGGAATTATTTTAGATTCATAATGTTTTGAAGTAACAGGAACTACAGTGAAACCAATCTAGCCATAGATTTTAAATTACGCGTTCGATCATGTTGAGTGCCTTATCACTGGATATATTCGGACTACAATCCGTTATCCGCCAAGTGCGCAGCAAGTTTTCACGTCTAAAGCTAAGCTGGTTTTATTGTACCTACTACACAATATCGAACTGAATTCTAGCTATCAGTCAGGAAGATAAGGTAGATAATCATATCAAATCAATTACAGGGCGCAATTGCAATTTTATAGTAGAGATACCGTAAAATCCTTGGTTACGTCTAGTTCACGCGTGAACTTCAGAAGTAGTGCACGTATCTAGAGAGATGGAGCGGACAAATTCTGATACAGAAATGTTTTCAGATAAAATAGGAAAAAGGTCGGCTTTAAGTGATATGGAATCTTCTGATTACGCCAATATGATTTTAAAACGGAGATCTTGCGAATAGTTGATGTTGATATTTTCAGAAGAAGATGAAACTGAAGAAAAAAAGAAAAAAATTGTTGGGTTACCTATTGACGTGGCGATATCAATGAAAGTAAATCATCGTAATGATTTAATGGACGAGCGAAAATAATAAAAAAAAATGTGTTCTCGAGCCTTCAGGCGCACAGATTCAGAGCAGTACTACCATGGAGTTGGACAAAGCCATTGAGTTGTGACTAGCTTATCGATGCTAGTAGAGATGAAAACAAAGAGAAAATAGAAAGTACTTAGAACATTAAATTTTTTACGATAAAACGACAGTAGGTTTGTAACGTTGTATTCAAATTTAAGACAACATGAGAACACAATTTTTTTACATTTTCTTATGTCTATAAAATCATTCGATAATTTACTTCAAAACTGGAGATTTCTCGCCATGTGCAAAATCGAATATATAGAATAATTTTTATTAATGTGAGACAATTTCAACACCCCCATTCTGTACGCATCATTTTGTTGTCTGATTTTATTATTGAAGACAAAAAATAGGGGGCATTAAAGAAAATCTTGCCCGGAGTGCCCGAGTGGCTAGAGCCGGCCCTGCTCGAAGATACAGAATGATAACACTGGATAAATTTCTGCTTGGTCCAATTAATAAAGTAGCAAACCATGGTTTGAAAAATGTTTATTCTATAGAAAAGTACACTTTTATACAACTACAATTATGGAAAAAATTCAAAATTTCATTTCTGAAACTGAGTAATATATTAATCCTCTGTTGTCTGATAATGAAACCTGAAATAAATGCAAAACTGTGGAGAATACGTTCACCTAGTTAGAAATCACTGAAAATATTCTTGATTCTTTTTTTACTCAAATCTCGATCTTCTAGGCAGAAACTGTACTGCTTTTTGACGTACGGCAGTTTTAGATCCTCGCTTCGGTTTACCGTTCTTTTTCAGTCCAATATACCACCCCATGTGAGCATATTTTCTGGATAAGTACACATTATATAATCCTCGGAATGATTCTAGAAATACTGTTGATTCGTCCATAGGATCAATCTGGAAAGTAATATCCAACCATTACAATAATACAATGCAATAATATTGAAAGTTAAAAAAGACATTTTTCGCGGCCATGATTGCTGGAATGATGGTTGGCATTTTCAAGAAAGATTTTTTAACAGTTCCTCTGATTGTTCAGTTTTCTGATTTATTTGACTTTCTATTTCAACTGACAACGCCGTAAAAACACTTACGTTTTTGTCATTTTGTTGCCTGGATTTTGACATAATAAAAATTTGCGTTCTAGCTGTCATCTAAAAAAGGGATTAATCATTGTTGAAAAATAAAATGAAATAAATAGCATAAATTATTGGAAATTTATTTCAAACGCAAAAGGTCAATTACAGTCCACTAGTAAACCTAACACTATTTGATATAAGTTATCGCAACCAGTATATGAAGAGCACAGGCTAAAAAAGATGAGGGTCACAAAATGAAAAATCTGAGAAAAATCAATTATAAAATTCGAAACCTTGTCAATTTTTGAAGGTTTGACTTGTTGGCAAAAACTAAATTTCTAAAAGCTAACTCATGTATCTAGTTTTGGTAAAACATTTTCGTTGATAATATTCCTTTGGCATGAGCGTACAGAACAATTCTAAAAGGGGATAAGCACACAAAGTCAGGGAGAAAAAGATGAGGGTCGTCACAAAATGTTATCCTTTATTGAACATTCGAACTAAACTCTGTTAAAAGGTAAACTTTCAAAATAAAATTGAGTTTTCACACTACAAAACCGCGTTAAGCAATGTATGTGTTGGTACTTCTTAGCATTAATTGGAATCATTTCTTCATATTTGAGATTTGGAAGTTGAAACTGTCTAGAAGGCAATTCTAGTGTTTTAAGTAATACACTGTTGTCCTCTATCTTTGATTGGTTTTTGGAAACTTTTTTCTTTTTTTAATATTCTGTTTTGGTTTTTGTGGTGCCACTTGACGTGAAGCCTCCATTGTAAGAGTTTCTGTGATCTATCATCCTGGGTTTTTCTTTTTTTATCAGTAATCTCCTGATTGGGCGACTTTCAAATGGACACTTCCGTATATAATAGTTTTTAAGATGGTTAGACAGTTAATTACTTTTTTTGACGCTTCACAGACACGTCAAAATTTCGGTCTCTTTTTGGAAACAGTAGTTGGCACACAATTCTCAGACATTTTGCAAAAAATGCTACGGAAAACACCTGTAGTAAACGAAATCACATAGGTACTCGACGTATTCTGAGACCTCAAGCCTACTACCTACTCGATAAACACTATTACATTATAATCTAAGGTTACAAAAAGTAGGGGTGAAGTGGAAAATTTTGGACCCTCATCTGTCTTACGTACATCAGCTGGAGCTTCATCCTTTTTGCCCTGTACGGCAAATATTAAAACGAGTTCTACTAGGCACTGTCATCTGTTTTGTTCTGTACGGTACGGTAGGCAGACGGCTCTTGGCTATAATTTGAGGAATTTGTCTCAAATATGGATATTTTGGACACTCATCCTTTTTAGCCTGTACTCTTCATATGTATATGCTGATGTACTGGCTATTGATGTTTTTTCTGAGGAAATATTTTCTAGAGAGGTAATGAGTCTAAAAACTCAAGACCTACTGGGATTCTCCGTTACCTCAGTGCTACTCACCAAAACCTTCACCTCATTGAAGGCCCGTCGGACAATTGCCTCTGGTGACACTTAGTCCTATTGCACCATTGGATCATACCTATATTATGTAATATCACAGTACGCAATCCAGTACTTTCGTGCCTTGTATGAGTTTGGACAGTGCGGCGTATCCTTCGAGAGTACTCTCTGAAGTCTGGCACACTCTCAAAAGCCTTATATCTCCTGGCAGTGCCTCCTCCAGGAATCTTGGATTTGTTCAGAGAGTAAATGTCCAAGGCGTTCTTGTACGCATCCCACCTTCATTTTTTTGGCTCTGTTTAATTATTTCCTGGCTCGCTTTCTCAGTTCTGCATATTCTTTGTGCCCCCAGGGCACCTTACTGGTGATGTTCCCTTTGATGAGTTGGCAGTGCTCGCTGAATGTAGAGATGGCTACGTCATTGAGCTCTTCAACAGCCAAAACTCATCTAGGTCCATGTTTGTTCTTATCGTTTGATGCGTTCCTTTGAGTTTGCAACCTAGGTTTACTCTGTTTGCCACCCAGTTCGTTTTCCTTGGGTTCCGAGGAGTTTCTTTGTAGATGTTGCTCTTTATTTAGAAGTTAATGTGTCTGTGATCCGAGCAACTCATCTCATCATATACAAGCCATTCTGTAACAAAGTCACTCCCATATATTGAGGCTACTGTTACGTCGAGTACCGACTCCCTGTTTTTTGTAATGAAGATTGGTTTGTTTCTTACATTCAACATATCTAGGCTGTTAGCCATAATGAATAATAGTGGGTGAGTTGAAGGTCATGATGCACTTGCGCCCACTCTCATTTGCAGAAGACGATGTCCAGTGGGTGGGTAGGCATTGGGATGTTCCCGAACCGAAGAAGAGCTAAAGGCAATGTCCAGAGGCCGCCCCAAGTGATGTGGTGCACATTAGCACCACAACCGATAATCAGTTGCAGTCCTTTGCTCCTTCAATGTCACACCAGGTCTTCCACGTTCTTTGTGGGTGGTGGTTCAGGATGATTCTATGGAAAGTAGGCCGATCCAAGTACAAGCTCCCTGGTCTCGTTCCCCTCCTTCGTCCTGATTATCACTGCTGTAAAAGAACAGAAATTCTATAGCGGCAGTATTCTTATGCGTTTTTTGATAGTTATACAGGTCCAAGGCTGATCCGCTATAAATGAGCCTCTCCATAGTATCCGCCTTACAATGCTGAAGGTTAAACTGTGTTATCCTTATCCCCCCCCCCCCCCATTGTTCTGACTCCACCTCCTGCCCAGGTCAGTGAAGAGCACTTTTCCGAGTCTGTTCGAAGTTTACTGCCGTCTACTCCTAGAGCTGCCCCATGCCGACCGCCCCTCTGAGCCATGGCGCTGTTCTTCCATTGGCGCGCAGGTCATCGATATGACACTTACGCTAAATAAAAATAAGTCTGGTAGAGCGCATCCACAACTGCAAGTACATCTGGATGGCGTCTGTCGATCACTGCCCATCCAGATACACATGCATTGTTATCTTACTGCCAGTCACAATTCCTGTATTCCTACCCCTTTTGATATTGGCTTGCTTAGGAGAGGACAGACTCAAGGCGAAGCCTTTTTTTAATTCCCATTCCTGCCTGAGGATCCCACCCCCCTGGTATTTGTTCCTGGGAAGCGCTGTTTCGCTTCCCGGGTTTTTCAACCGTCCATGAGCAGGTTCAATTTTCGTCACTCTCTCTGTTACTTTCTCAGCGTCCTTGGTTACTATAGATTAGTCGACAGGCCCGCCCCTGAGTTTTGGTAGTCTGAGGCCATTGATTCTATGAAAAGTCGTTACCCGTTTCTGAGTCGGAGCTTTCTGAATCATCCCTGGTCCATTTTGATGCCACGAGAAGGGGAAAGGGATATTTTGGCCATATGGTGTCTCCTGCACAGGACTAAGGCATTCATTAATACAGGTTGCTTAACACTTTGGACTGGGGGTCTTTTAGTCGCCTCTCACGACAGGCAGACCGTACCTGGGTCCATTATTTTTCCCGAGTCCCCAGGGGATCTGGTTATTGATTGGTCTACTCTGTAAGGTATTTTGCGACAACGGTGTGTTCTAACCGGGAACTTGCGTGAGTAGAATTCTTCTGTACTTCCATTGTCTAGAAAGAAAGGAAATTAATTATCTGTGTGTGTTTCAACAGGTAACATCTACTGTCGTTATCAAGTGTGTGAATGGCCTTGTGTCTCATCATTCTTGTATCCGTAGAGCGTTTCATGGTTTTGATATAAACGTTGCCACAGGTGCACTGCGCGGTATACCCTAGATGATCCTAGCTCGTTTGTCCTTCGCTCATCTCAAGTGATTCATCAGTTTTTATCAGTAATATATACCGTACCTACCTGGATAAGTACTGAGATAATAATGGAACTAATGACTCTAGGAGGGTACATGGGAGGGTACACGATTACTGACAGATATTTGGGTAATAATTCCTTCGGACAGGAACAAATGACACAGGTTTTTTAGTATAATACCAGTAAGTCGTCTAATCTGTAGTGAACTTCTGCACACCGATTTATAGTATATCTCCAGTTATCAGTGCAATAGTAAATTACCTCAGACGACATCAAAGCCAAAAGAGAAATATCCCAATGTTTTTCAAACTTGTTACCATCCGAAAACACTATATTTTTTATAGATAACGTCTACCAGTTCGAAGATTATTCAAAATAATCACAATTTTTATTTTCAGAAATTGTTGTGTGTTTCTCTGTTATTTTCTGTCGAACTGGGGGTACGGTTTTCATTTTCCACTGATTAAAGGTTTGTCCTATCATTAGGAAAAACATTAATTGAAGCTCACTCACCTCGCCATATATCCGGCCCTTTGGATTCATTGCTAGGTATAAATTTGTCAACAATCCTTTTATCTTTATGTGTCCTGGAGGCCCTGCAGATAATACTTCTAAATAAGCTGAAAAGCAGATTATTCAGTTTATATACATTATTAAGCTGTAACCGGATGGCTAGAGGGTGAGTTGAAGGTCATGATGCACTTGCGCCTACTCTCATGACAGGAAAACAATATTCAATATTGAGTAGATAGGCATTGAAGATGTTCACGGACCGAAGAACTGAACACATAGATTGAAGAAACAGTTAGTCTATGGCTGAACACAATGTTCAGATGCTGGGTAGGCAATGGGAATGTCGTCGAAGAAAAGGCCACTCTCGCCAGCTGTAGAAATCATGGGACAATCATCCGATTTCATATTTTCTTCAGACAAAATAGGATGATAGGATTTCCACCGTTAATCGTGTTATTAATTTTATTAGATATGTACTACTTCAAATTGGTCAGAGATGTCATCTGTCACGCAAAAAAGCTAAAGTGATTTGAATTCTCTTTTCAACGATGTGACACTTGACTCCCCATGCCATTCAAAATTTTTGAGTTGATGTGCCCCTATCTTTGATTTCAAAAAGTAGTACCGGTGATACCCCCCAAATGGTTTTTTCCCATGTTTGTACATTGAAGCGTTCAAACGTAAACAGAGGGGGGGTACTATAAAAAGCCGCGCTGTATAATATATAATTGGTGCAGTTTCTATTACATTTCCGTTTGCAATGTCTATTGTCGTCTATAACTTTGTGCTCATTAGCCTCATTCTAATTTCTAACCCGGGCTTAAGTTTTATTTGCGATATTCAGAATTTTTCTTTTATTCGTGATATGAAAGAGATCTAATTTTGTTGAGAATTTTCATTTCGTTTTATTCAGGTGGATTTCATTATTATTATTGAACATATACCAAAAACGATTTTTTTTAGATAACCAGAAAAACAGAAAATTAAAAACATCTTTACGTTATTTTCAAGTTACGACTTGTCAAAAAATGTATCACGATCTGTTAAGATTCAGTACATTTTTGGGTAGATTTTTAGTATATAATTTTTGTTTTTTATTCTGGCCTGTGGCCTTTATAAATTCGACATTTTTTCAGTGGCAAATCAATATTCGATCTGGTTCAGTTTGCTATTTCCTGAATGCTACATTGGTTTACAACAAAATTTCTTCTTTTCATTGAAAATTCTGAGAGGTAAAATATAGAGTAAAGGTGGGGCATTTGAACCATATCCTCGATAGTATTCCAATTTCTCGAATGGGATCGACAGAATTTGGGTATATCAATGCGTGCTACCTAAAGAACAGAACATATATTACAGAAATGGAAGAAAGAATAAAAAATTATATGATTTTTTCTTTAAAGCTCGTCAGCCATTACCCGCCTTGTTGCATGTTTTATATTTCAAATGCACTCACATAGGAAGTATATGAGTTCAGTGTCTTCGCACTACAGTGGCAGCATTACAGCCACATCTCCCGATGCTTTCCAATGTCACTTCATATATTAGTTAGATATTATGCCTTTATTCACTTATTTTTAACCAGTATTATCTTCTTGTGAACTGCTCTCTTCTGTTACTGCCACTGCCTTTTTGCATCTTCCTCCGATACTTCCTACAGTTTCATTGATTTGGTTTTTTTATTTTTCCTTATCTCTTGGAATTGGTCAGAAAACGATAGGACTCCGATTGGTACCCGAATACTATTTACACCGTTCTTTTCAATTTTGTGTGATTTCGGAGTTGTTTCCTTTTTGCCTTGAATACTCTTACACGTACCTCTAAACATTTTTTGCTGCTACATTATAAAATGTCTGATATTCTTAAGCAATGCAACAGATTGCATGCTATAACAGATTGCGCAGCGTGTTTTTGCTGTAAAATGATACCTTACGATAGGAAAAGTCTTTAGGCCGGTATTCCCCACCTTTACCTAATGTATGTATAACATATGATAGTGAAGATATAACTTAATGGACTTACTGTGGATATCATTTTCGTCAAGCGTTCCTCTTACTTTTCCGTCTGGATAGACAGCTAAATGGTGGCCAGTTTTTGAAAACAACTGCATCTTTGAACCCAATTTTGGATTTCCCTCTCTTACATTCCCAATATAATTTCGACCACCTGATGATGTAGACGGTGGCGGCCATACCACTTTTCTCCGGTGTGGTTTTTGTGATGGTGGTAGAGGTTGTGGTCTGTAATAATCGTTATTTTCTGTATCTACGCCACACCTAAAATGAAGATCTGTAAGTTTCAACCGATTTCTTCGTGAATATTCATTTTACAATCAATTGATAAACAGTATAACCCAAGTAAGTGACGTTTCTGAGTGACAAAAAAAGTTTTATTATCTACTTATAGCTAATAGAGGTTGAAATGAACGGGTTTTATCCTTTGAAAAACTGTTTACTTGAAGTTGTTGCCAATTGTAGGAATTGAAAAATTGTAATTTTCAACTCGAAATTAGCGCTACTTTCGAGTTATAACTCGAAATCAAGGAAAATAATATCGCATGTCCGTTCTACGCCTTCGTACAATCCTGTCCGGTGACGAGACGTATTTATACTGTTCAGACTCTCGTGTTATGATTGGAGGACTGAAATGCTGAGACTATGCACTATTCATTTAGAAGTTGTCGAAATAACTTCGTGGATATTACATATACTTCGGAATATATTAACCCTTTATAGGGTATTGGAGTCACTATTGTCCCACCCATTCCTCGGCAAAAGCTCTTAGGGATATTTGTGTCCCGCAAGTATTAATAGACGCGTAGAAATCTGCATTACAGTTTTCACCCGCTCTGTCTTTTCATTTCGGCTACTGCTTGATAGGGGGCAGGTAAAAGCGTCAAGTGTCAAAGTGGAACATATTTGTCCCAATGCCAAAGGAAGTGAGTTTTCTCATTTTGACAAGTGGCCGTAGTTTTTGCCTATTAATATTAACTAAATCAGTGAATTTTGTTACGAGTGTTTTATGTGAAAACTGATGTAAGTTGGATGTATTCTCATTAGAATTATACTTGCTTATCACCCGTATTTTTACATTTTGGTTATAAAAAAAAGGCTCAAAGTAACGGTTTTTCATGTTATATTTTGTTTTTTTTTCCTAGTAGTGATATGTTTTGACAAATAATCCAAGTTGACGTTATTTATACACAGTTTGTTCTAATAGGATCAATGTATTTTGGAACGATACTTATTTCGCCTAGTAAGATTTTTTATTAAATACAACAAAATGTACCAAGATAACAAATAATTATTGAATTTTGTTTTTTATGGCTTGTTCATGGGTCATATATACTTACAAAAAAAGTTATGTCTTCTGTGCGTTTTCAAAATTTTACTATTCGAATATATATAGATATTAATTATATTCAGTTTCAGTGGCGTAGTTGGAAAAATTAAATTGGCGTAGGTAAAAATTGGGGAAATGCAAATTTATATTTTTTCCAGGCCATGGACTCGCTTCTCTTTGGGGACAAAAAAAGTAGTTTCTCTTATGGAGTTTGGTGTTTATTTTTTTGTTCTAGAATATATTTTCTGTTTCTGTTAGTTGAATATACCTTTGCGACATATATACACTGAAATAGCTCAGTTGATTTTATTTCAAAATGATGACACATTATTATACCGGTAAGAAAACATTTTTGCACTTTGGGATAATAATGTCCCACTGAAAATTTTGAGTTGGGGTAATTTTTGAAAAAACTGAATTTACTTTCATCATTCTGGACCATTTTGTGAACTCCATACAAAATTTCATGGCGATATATCAAACGCCACTCTTTTGCCCTATTTAGGGTTTTAGAATAACGGATATAGACAGGACGCTGGGTATTTCTAAAAAAAAGTGGATGGCAGATCGTCAAACTAAATCTTGGCGACTCTTGTCGTTTCTCCCTGAAAATATCAGTGGAAAGGATCAGAACACTTTACCGGTTTCTAAAAATGAAACATTTTGTTCGAAAACTACGGAAGCGTAGAAGGGCCATTATTTTTTTTTTTTTCCTCCCTAATTCCGAGTTGCAACTCGGAAATTTTACTAAATTCCGAGTTGCAACTCGGAAAATTGTAAAATTCCGAGTTGCAACTCGGAAAATTACTAAATTCCGAGTTTTAACTCCGATAAAATTCAGAATTTAGTAAATTTCCGAGTTGCAACTCGGAATTTAGTAATTTTCCGAGTTGCAACTCGGAATTAGGGAGAAAAAATAAAAAAATAAAATGGCCCTTCTACGCTTCCGTAGAAAACACATAAATTGCCTTCATTACAAAAATGCTGAAGGGAACCTGTTTACCTGTATAATATCTCAAAATACTCAAAGCCGTTTCACATCTCTCATATCGACCATACAGGTACGTTTGTATCAAGTACAAAAAAAAAGTCATCTTTTCGTTGATATAGATGCGTTTGCAATATTGATTTTTCCCAAATCTGTCCCTGACACCGCAAATATAATGTGACAGGAAAATTATCCAGTATATTCAACATTGTAATTTGAAATGAATAGTTGCTAATGCTGGAAGAGAAATGAATTTTGCAAACTCAGTGTACACCGTGGCGTGCTTCCATCCTCACATAACAGCAATGGATACGACCAGAGGAAACGACTAAGTGGAACGGCAAAAGAACTTTTCTAGGTGCTTTGGCAGCCATAATAGGAGCCAAAACATGATCCGATAGCTGGGACTCAAACTTCGAAGATATCAGCAGCAAAAAACATTGAAAAACGAAGGCTACCTCCGCCGAGCTTATTTTGGACATAAGCTTCAGAAATCGGCTGACCAATACGTGAACGGCGAGTGCGCTAGTATTCTGGACGTCACGAGTTTGAGAAATGAAGCGAAACGAAACTTAGGAGCGAATAAAACAAAGCAGAAGAAATCATTTGATGCTATTTTCAGTTTTCGATGCACTCAGTTTTCAGTGGTGATCACTAGAATATCCGTTGTACCTTATAATGATGAAGGGACCATTCCGAATGATGAGGGTCCTCCTAAAAGATAGCAACTGGATCTAATAAAAATGTTGCTACCCAAAGGGGTATATTGTGCTGAAGATATCAAGCCATTTGTACTTCGTACTTAAAGGAAGTTAAAGTATTGCAAGCACAATAAAAACTAGCAATATTGATAAAAGTTTTTTGTGGCCGTCTTTAAGTATAAAGGCTTGCCGCTCAGTTTTAAGTATAAAGTCTCATAATGCCCAGCCATAAGGCATGATACGTACCTTCAAGCATACAGTCTCATAGAACCTATCTTCGAGTATAGTCTTATATCGCCCAGTTTCAAGTGTGAAGTATTATATCGCCAAGTATGAAGGCTTATGGTGTCTAGCTTAAGTATAACGGCGTATAAAAAGCGCCCAGCTTCAGGTATAAAGATTTATAGCGCCCAGTCATAAATATAAAGGCTCTATAGCGCCCAGTCATAAGTATAAAGGCTTTATAGCGCCCAGCCACAAGAGGCTTATTGTGCCCTGTCGGAAGTACAGTGAAACCAATCTACCGATAGATTTTAAATTTCTCGAGTGTCTTCTAACTGGATATATTATTACGGACTATAATCCGTGGTCCGACACATAAAGGCTTATCGTGTCCGACTTGAGGAGGTTGTCGAAATAACTTTGTAGGGATTATACATATTTGAGAATATATTATGAGTTATTGTGAATTAGTGGGTGTAAAGCCCGTCCACCTAACACGTATACAATCCCCCACTTTAACCAGTACCAAAGCCGCATTCTCACTGAGTAACATTTTTGAAAACATTGTTTTACTTTAGACAATTTCGAAACAATGTTCGTATTTTATAACTCTTTATCTGTCTTATGTCAAAACATGTATTGGTCAAAACATATTTCAAAATATTCTTTCAGAACGAAAGTTTTAAAACATGTTGAATAGTAAAAACGGGGATTTTCTGAAAGTCAAAGCTTATGAATAATTCATGAATCACCCTGTTTAGTAGACTGTAATGAAGTCATACTCAATTAAATAATTTATTGCGACTAAACTGTTCAGTTTTATTGCTGTTAAACGTGCCTAATAAAAATACCTTCCTGTTGAATAAAAGCGGATACTGCATAAACGCTAACATTGACTCTTTCGCAACACGAGTTGAAGCACCTACTCACATTTCTATAAATATTTACTTTGAAATCGATCAATATTGGGAACTATTTTTTGACTGATAGACTCCACTTGGGAAAATAGTTTAAAAATAGTTCACATTCAAAAATGTGCCATTTATAATTAAAATATTCCAGGCATTCTAAAAAGTATAGCTACTTACCATGCGATATCACGTTTTTGGCGACTTTGCGTTGAGAAGTCTCTTTCATCTTCTGAAGAGTCTGTATCCGAGGAATTACCAGAACTAGAATCACTTTCTGCACAAGCCTCGTTCTTCATGTTTCCACCGTTAGTGCGAATATTTGTACGATAAAGAGTCCATTCAGAAATATCAATCAAATAAAAGCAAAAGTAATGGAATGTTAAAGAACTGATCAATTTGCTCCTTTGATGATAATAGTGATTTATTCAAACCACGTTTGAATGAGCGAATATATAGACTGACTATATGAATTCAAAACGTTCAAACAGAAAGGTTTATAAATAACTTTATTGAGTTCCTTCCTCATAGACGTAGGTATAACAAACATATGGCGCCACTAAATTTGGGATGAAATATCAGAATAAATGAGTACTCACCTCAGAAGTTGATTGTTTCGAAGTGAATTGCCGCCACAACAATTGTAAATATTTGACTGGGACATCTATTGTTTGAATCAAGCACATGCACTGGTCAGTCGAATATGTAATATTGGTCACCTGACTTCAGCCATCCAATTTAATGGTTCGTAAAGTGGGACTTTTTTGTGAGCGTGAAGTACAAGAAGTACGCGATTACAAAAGCCCTTTACGAAAGTGTATCATACAAGTTTTTTCTTCGACTCGGTAGGTTTGTTGACGTCAAATAGGTGTGGTCTGATTAATGTTGTTGCCACATCACTTTTTTTCCTGTGACTGTTATACCAAATATAAGTCGAATATATAGGTATATAACTACTAACTGAACTTCGCATGTTGCAATATTATTACATCACATAATTCTTGATGTCACACGATGGTTGGCTGGGTGGGTCCAGTGTCCGAAACTCAGTTAATCGACAGTGTGGCATGAGTGAAAAAAACTCAATCGTCCAAACAATTTTACTGATGGGCGTTCTGGTCGTCATTGGTTTGACGGCTTTTTGAAGCGGCATCCCAATTCATCTCAAAAGCTGACACAAAATATAACTTCGTCGAGAGCAGCAGTTACAAAAACTAAAATCCAATTTTGGTTTGGAGAAATAAGTGAATACTTTTAGGACTTCCAATATTAACATTACCAATCCAAATAGAATCTTCAATACTGACCAAACTGCTGTCTCCTAATAGGGAATAGAGTTCTTACAAAAAGAGGCACCAGACAGTATACGAACCCGCTGGGGATGAAAAAGAATGCCTCGCTGTTTAAGTTACGGGAAATGCATGTGGCCAGTTGGCACCACCAATGATAATGTACGCGTATGAACACAAACCTAAACACATGGTTTTACAATAAGTGCCCTGTGGATAGGGTAAATGGAAAATCTGAAAGCGGGTGGATGACCTCCGAGTCTTTTTATGAGTATATTACAAATATATTTTATCCATGGCTAAATAACAAAGTCTAGAGAATTTCCAGTCGCACTGTATCTTGATTGGCATAAGTCGCATGTAACAATGCTTTTGAGAGACTTATCCTAGAAGAAAGTTGAGAGAATGCAATAATCACTGAGGACTTCGAAAATGAAGATAGCATAATAGTGATTGAGACGAACAATAGTCTAACAAATGAATTCAACGAAAAAGAAATTCAGCCGATAGAGAAGCTGCTTGAAGGAAATATAATGAAGGAACAGAATAGTGTGAGTTAATAAATTCCAAGGTATTTACTGAAAATTTCGAAAATAATAGAAGTACAGAAGATCCACATATGAACTAACCAGCTTCTCAAATAATGAAGAATGTGAAAAAGATAGTGATACCACAAACTTGAATAACAATGTAAATAAAGAAAATGAAGTTCAAAGGCTTGTTGAAACTGAAAAAAAAGCTGTTAAACTAAACAAAAGCACCAACATTTTAATATAAAGAACTAAGAACTGAGACTGAGTTAAAAGAAAGATATGCTACAGATACCGTCGAATGTAATGAAACTTATTTTGACGCCAAAAAAAGTTGCTAAACAGCTACCAGAAATTATAAAGACACCTGAAAACAAACTCAGAGAAAATATTTCGCTAGAATCTACTGACGAGAAGACAATTGATGAAAGCAACGATTACAATATTACAAATTATAATAAACAGTTACCAAAATATAAAAACACCTGAAAATAAACTCACAAAAAATAACATACCAGAAACTACAGAGGAAAAGACTATAGATGAAAGTACCGAATACAATAATACAAATCACAATAAACAGTTACCACAAAATAATATAAAGACAGATATTGTCAGAACACATCCTGTATATGATTTTGGAAGCAAGAAAAAACTGAATGATATCACGAAATGAGAACCTGAATGGATATAAAACTGAAATGAAGCACTTTGTAAATAGGTTATAGTTATTTATGATACAAGTGTTAAAAGTGGCATTTTATTTTGTGAGTAGGGAATATTGCGAAACGAGAGTTAGCAAGTGGAACAACCCCACGAACAAAATAAAATCACTTTTAACAAATGTATCAAACACATTTTTTGTACAACAGTTACTGCATGCTAGTAAAAAAAAAAACAAAAAAAAAAAAAGATCGATAAGGATTCGAACACACGATCTTTGGGTTACAAGGCTGACTGGCAGATGCTCCAAATATAATAAACCCCAACGCACTTTATTTATGAATGTCACTATTTGTCAGTGATGAAGAACCGAAGAACCTTCATCTACAGTTGGACTGAATACTACTTCGTTTGTAACTTCAAAAAGAATTGGTATTACCAATTGCACAAACGGCCAAATACATGTGTGAACTTTTATAAATGATTCCTCTTGAGTGTTCTGATTATAATATCTGATTGAAGTGTTTCTATTAGAGAGATCTATATACTGAGTAGGTATTCATCTTCTCATCTGTCATTTTACTTTTAACACGTCTTAAAAGTGATTTTGTGAAAAAGTCCAGTTTTTAGTTCATATGTCAATGAATTAAAAACGTCATTTTTAATATGACAGTTGTATAAAATAATTATTTATAATACAGTTGAAAGTGGCATTTTATTTTGAACACACAATCCAACAGAAGTAAAGTAATAAGTAAGCAGAATAGACAAATAAACGTACATACCTGAAGACAAAAATTGAATCCATAAGCAAGTAGGAATCACTGGAAAACTTGTATTAATATATTTTTACAATATATCAACACTTTTGGCTCCAGTTTGTGCGAGTTTTGAAGCAGAGCAGCAGTACAGCAAACATACATCGTACGAACTAATTTAAACTGTGCGGAAATATTTCTAAATTAATTGCTGCCTGTATTTCACGATTTTTACGACCAATTTTTATTATTATAATTTTAAAATCAAAACGAACAATATTTCCTTTTGGTAATGGTGCCATCTATCGAACTTTGTCAGAATTTCTAAACAAGACACAATTTCAGTAGTTCATAAGGTAGAATCATAGAGGGCAGTTAATTTATTTTTAGGAAACATTTTAGAGGATAGCAGATGATAGGTTTCAGTTTGGAGCACAGACCTCATAAAAGAAGTTTGGAGTTATTTCAAGGTACCTATTGCAGTAATGAAAATGAGAGTTTCAGTTCTTTGAAAGATTTATTTCCACTAATTTCCATACAGATTTTCAAGAATTAAAATTTATAAAAACAAATTTGACTATCATTTTTTACTTTTTCTTAAAATTGCATATTTTTCAAAGTATATACCGGGCAGTCCACGTTCCAGAATCCAGCCGAGACCAAGAGTTTTTCATGTTTCACTGGCTGAGCTGAAAAGAGATATAAGTGAGGAAAGGTAACAGGTAAAATAAAGGGTTGAGCTAGGGCAATTTCATAAAATTTAAATTAAAAAAAAAAAGTTAATTCTATTTTTGCAATAACACAAAATAAAAATCACATTTTCAAAAACACGAAAGACTCTAAAACACAAAAATAAAATAAATAAATATACACTTAAAACACATACACATAAGAGTGCACAATATAAAATATAACACATCTGTATGTTTATTGAATATTCCGTGAATATTCCGAATAATAAACTCTAATAAGTAAATTATATAGATATTACACTAGGAATATTCTTCAAAAAGTGGTAGTGTTTTCTGCAAAAAAGTACTGAAAACAAGTAAATGAGGATGTGTGTGGTGTTTTTGTTAAAAAAATGGTCATATTTTGTGAATTTTTAATAACAGAAATTCGATATGTCAAATGGTGAAAATCCACAACAAAATGGACCTGTATCTTCGAAAATAGTAGTGATCGCCAAAAATTTCATTAAACTTGCTGAAATTGGTTCACTGTAGGAAATGAGCCATCCTATCATCGTTGAACCGTGTCATCGTTTTTTCTCTGAAGGTCACGAAATCCACCAACTGAAACTTTATAGGCGCCAAGACATATACCTACACAAAGACCTGTTTTGAAGTGAACTGAACTATCCTTTTCTATACAGTTTGTTGGCGAGGGGCAAGGATTATAGACAATTGTAGATAGTCGTTGGGCGAGGGGCTGACGAGTGACGGGTGGAGAAATGTTATGTACAGTTTGTTTACATTTAGAGAAAGAAGGACCATAAGACAAACGAAGAATGACAACTTGATCCGAATGAAGTGAGCGGGCATACACGAAACTACCCGAATGAATACGAACTAAATATGTATAAGGCCCTCGCTTGAAAACAAACAAAGTTATGTTGACTTCAAGACAAGGATGGAGAACTGAGAAGGCATCTTTGTTGATCTCTATGGTCCTTTATTACTCACAGAATATATATTCTGTGCTCTGAGATAGATTTACATTCTGTGCAATCATTTACAGATACTAGTGCCACCTCTAAAAATGTCACAAATGGATGTCAAGAGTCTATGAACTAAAATGAACTGTCAAAATATTTTGTGAAAGATTAATTATTTACTGTGAAATATTTGTAATATTTATTTTTGATTTTGGCAAAGTGAAAAGAGACAATCAACATGTAAGCATGGAAATTGGAAAAAATGTCAAAATCAGTCGTCGGTACAGTGAAAATTAAACGATCATGTACCCAATTATTGAAAGAAAATTTGGACAGAATTTCAGTGCTATTTTCCGCGATTTTAAGTGAAAAGTGCTTCTCACAAGAGAAACTGACTGAACAATCTGTTTTTGATGTGTTACTATCTGTACCAGATGAATCGGAAAGAACGTTGAGTCCAGATTTTATATCTAGGCTTCAGGTAGGATATAAAAAGATTGGAGTACCTACTTTGACGAAAGTAGGACGAGAAATATTCAAAACTTTAATAAACGGATTTGACCTGTTCGATTGGGGACAATGCTTTTACTTTTGCTCGTTTGTTGTTTCAGATCCGTTTCAAGCATTCAAATCAAATAATATGTGTGCAGGCATTCATCAATATATTTCTAAATATTGAAATATACCCATTAGATTTTTGAAAATACCTAGGTCGTTGCAGTTTTTTGAAAAGTTACTGGGATAGAATGTTGATTAGAAATAAATGTAATAATGAGCACATATTCATTTAATAGTGAAAGGAATCTTACACAATTTGAAGGTTAATATGTAGGCATAAAAAGAAGCATCCTGGTCCGAAGATTTTATTTCCTTGTTTGTTGCGTCACTCTTTCATTGTTCAAGAATGTTTCACTAATGATCTTTTTAAAATTAGTTTTTGTAATCTGAAAATTTTACTGTTGTATCTGCTTTCACTTATTATGGGTATTAATTCTTGCCCTTGTATGGAACTCCTTTTCTCATTCTCAGTAAATGCTTGGCTTCTGCAGTTTTATTTCTTACTCCAGTTCTGATAGGGATTGAAATATAATATTCTGAAAAGATAATCATGTTCATTCGAGGAAATATTACCCTGCAATAGTTTAAAACCAAAATATTTAATTGAGAGTGCAAAATACCTATTTTTATTAATAATATCCTGACAATGCAGAATTTTCACGTTTTATATGACGGTTTTCCACTAAACGGACAGTTGAGTTTATGTTATGTTTGTGTTTCCTAAAACCAGAAAAATGAAAACAAAACTGGAACAAACCCAAAACACTTTTTTCCATTAAGAGGGTTATATTTTTCTTGAGTCTTGTTTTCGGTCCTTTTCCAATGATTGTCGCGAAGTAGTAAGAACACATATATTCTTCAATAACCAACGAGATAACCAACCAACATGTTTAGAGAAGATTTTTTTTTGTTCTGGGTCATGGCTGGTTTATACTGAAATGCTTGGAAGAAAAAAATAAGCGTATGTAGGTACGGTGTCTATTTTAAAATAAACGAACTGTGTCTGTAAATATATTTGTCTATAAACTAGCGAAGTAAATATTTTTCAGTAGCTATAATAATAATTTATCAACGATTATAATATATATTTTTCAGCAATTTGGAATCAAATTCATATTCAGACTAACAAGTCGAAAATAGAAGATAGAACATGACCACTTCCACTAAACAGACTCCAGTCTTCAAAAAGTTTTAGCTTTGTTTTATTCGACACAAGTTTGTGTTTTGTTTTTATGTTGTCCGTTGAGTGAAAAACTGACTTTACTGGCACGAAAATTGCTTAGAAAACGCCATGAGAGCTTGCTCAGGTGGTGTTTTGTACTGCAGCATAGTTTGAGTCACTGACATGGTGACATTATTTTGAAAATTCTGCAATTTGAAGGGAACTATGGAAACAAATAAATATGGAATCAGCGAAACACCTACTTAGGGATAGTGACAGCTTCTGGGATACGATTTTACTCAGTATGTCTTTTGGAGGACAATATTATCCGTATATCCTCATGATAATAATGCATGAATCCAAGAATCGTTGTGGGGTCTTCAAATTAAAAAATTATTATTATTATCATTCAGGTACCATTTTAATCAGGCTACCATGTGTTACGTGATGAAATAATAAAATTAAAATATTCAAAATGCATTTTTGAGTATTTTAGTTCTATTATTTCATTACAAAACACATGTCAGCCTGATTGGAATCATACCGAAACACATAATTTTGAAAATATCATTATTATTACTTAATATGAAGAACCTACGACGACCCTTCGATTCGTGCATTATTATATAAATAAATTGAATAAATACGGTATAGAGGATAAGGTGTACAATTGGATCAGAGGATACCTTACAAATAGAAAACAGACAATGAAAATTTGTGATGCAATATGCAATATCGTCAGCTATTGCAGTAAATCATGGAGTTCCTCGGAGTAGTATTTTGTGCCCTCTATTGTTCTTAATGTATATTAATGATATGAAAAAATATGTTGAATGTGACTACATTCATATATTTGCAGATGATACTCTGATATCAGTAAGTGATGGAAATTTAGATAGAGCAGTGATCAAAATGAATGATGAGTTGAAAAATATGGATAAATATTTAAAAATTAATAAATTGAAGTATATGGTATGGTATAGAAAATTGAATTCCCTTTTCAACGATGTGACACTTGACCCCCCCCATGCCATTTAAAAATTAAGTAGTATCGGTGAAACCCTCAAAACGGTTTTTTTTTATGTTTCTACTTCAAACCATTCATGAGTTAACAGAGGGGGTTAACGGGGGAGTTAACAGGGGTTTTGTTCACAGAAAATTATCAAAAATGATGTGTGGAATACGTTCAATATAAAAGTTGATTTTGTCGCAATCATTTGACTCCCACACGCTTCTAGAAATAATGAAAAAATGTTTTTGACTATCTATATAATTCTTTTGGCATTTTCTCCACGAATTTGAATGTTGATTTTATGGCATACATTTGACCCCTTTCAATTGCAGGGGTGGAACACATTCTTTTTTTTTTTCGTTTAAAAATATATAGATAGATTTTTGCTGTAATCTTGGAAAGTATATGATTTATCGGAAAGACAACTCAACAGAGTGAAAAACAATTCAATTTTCCACAAAAATCATTCCTAGTAATTTCTTATGAAATGTGCTCGTTTTCTCATAAAACGTGATTGAACGCAGACACAAATTTCAGGTTCACCCTTACCCTCCGCTGAAAGTTCTGGCGGAGGTGAATATTTGATTGGTCATAACTCTGCTAATAATGATCGGAGAAGGAAAAGAAAAAGTTCCTTCTCATGCAAATATAATATGCGAGTATTTGAGTGCCTAAAATGTGTTTTGTCGCACTTACGGAGATGTTTGCCGATGATCCGAAAAACATGAATAATTTAGTAAATATGGAATTATTATACTGAAGCAGCAACCCATACCTTCTTTGGACTATATGCAACAATTTTGAAGTAGTGTGACAGGTTCCACTTATTCATGCCAAAAAAAAAACTTTGTTTTACTCCTGCCTCATTTTCAACTTACCCATAAAACCGGCATTCCCTTCAAAATGTTGAAAATAATCGCTTATTCATATTCTGCATATATGTTCAATACACTATTGTGAAGTGCAAACCTCAAGCTTGAAATCACATACGAGGATGTGTATGAGCGATTATTTTCAACATTTACTGAAGAAATTGCCGGGATTATTGAGTTGAAAACTGAGGCTGGAGTAAAACCCAGTTTTTTCTTTGGTGTGGATAAGTGGGACTTGTCTCAGTATTCTAAAATCGTTGAGTATGGTGAAAAGAGGGTACTGATTCTTGCTCTAGTATAATTATTTCAACTAAAATATCCATAACGCTCGGATCCTCCGTAAATATCGTAGAAGGGTTATGTGAAGTGGGACAAAACACATTTTAGGTACTCAGATACTCACGTGTTATATGTGTATGAGGAAGTAGAAGTCTTCAGGAACGATGTGCACTTTTTCTTTTCCTCCTTCTATAATTTTTGGCAAAGTTAGCTCGAGCATGAAATGTGAGGTCGGCGTTAAACCACGTTTTCTGAGAAAACGAGCGTATTTCATAAGGTATTACTGAAAATCATTCTTGTGGAGAATTGAATTATCTCTCGACCTATCGAAAGCGTTTTTGATAAATATTATGTTTTCTGAAATAACAATAACAAAAATTATATTTTTTTAAATGAAAAATTTTTTAGGTTCCACCCCTGATTTTTTGGTAAACAATTTTTTTTCTAATAATACATGATGTCGAGATGTCATATGCCGAGTTTCAGAGTGCTACAATTCATTCTTCACTTTTTGATCGAGTTTGTGTGTCGTTACTGGATTATCAATATTTACTGTTAGAACAGCTCGAGTAGATACCTCGGGGTTTTCTGAGAATCAATGGAAATTTACGATCGACCGAATTTCTTATCGGAAATTCAAAAAATATCGTATCTAATTAAACAAGCGAGTATCACCGTCGGGTCGATGTGGTTCACCGACCGACGGACGATGCTTCGTCTTAATCAGCGGCCTATTCATTCTCCAGCCGACCCGGATCTCCGTCTAACGTCACGAGGACATCGAACACCTCGCGCGCTCCGCCCATCCACCAGCGACCAGACTTTCCAGTAGCGTGTCTAAGAGGTAGAAGGTCTGGAAAATGTGAGATTTCTTTTTACTTTTAGCCGGTTTGGAAAAGTTTATCGAAAAACTTGTGAACGAAATAATCATAGGATTTTTGATAATTGCTAGACACGCACAGCACTATGGTTTTCAAAACTCGAAGAGTACACCTGGCAGGTGGCAGATCCAAAAAATTGTTTGGGGGGTCACAAGGCAAAATGTTTTTGAAGTAAGCGTTTCCCTCTTAACCTAACCTGGAAAACTGTTTAGGGACAGGGCATAATGAATTCCAAAGTATGTACAAATTATTCAAGCTTATTTAACATATTTTGGATACTTTCGAAATATTAAAATAATCTCTACGGATAATTTTCTTTTGTGCTTTCTTATGAACATGTCCAGAACTTCTTCATTCCTCATTTCGTTTGAGATATCCTGATAAACATGATGAGTTTTTAGTCGACACAAAGCTGAAAAGGTTCGCTCAGCCGTAATGGTTGTTATGGAAAAGGTGCACAACAGCTGCATGAATACTCTGATGTTTGGAAGCGAATCAGCAAACTTATAAGCTTCCTCAGGGCATCTTTTTTTTCTTCAAGGCAGAAAAGCATGTCAAATCATCTTTGTATACAGTGCGGCTTTTTATAGTCCCCCCCCCCCCTGTTAACTTTTGAACGGTTTGCCGTAGAGCGATAAAAAAAAAACCGTTTCGAGGGTTTCACCGATACTACCTTTTAAAATATAACGCATTGTGATTGCTCGATAGATGGCGCGGGGGGGTACAAAAACCTAATTTTTTTAAATGGCATGGGGGGTCGAGTGACACATCGTTGAAAAGAAAATTGGATTCTCTTTTCAACCATCTAATTTTTTTTAAATTTCGTAAATATGTTTTTTTACAATAAGCATTTGAAGTGTCAATGTAACAAAAAGAAAAGAAACTATTATGACATGTAGTATTTAAATAATTAGAAGCAAAATTGTTGTCAATTAACGAAGCAGGTGTTCGAAATGTCCACCTAATACTTCTTGACAATAAAAAAATTCGATTCACAAATTCCTGCCGAACATTATTCAACATGCCTGCAGTTATACCAGCACAAACCCGTGTTATTCGTTCTTTAAGTTCTTCCAAAGAGTTGGATTGTTGCTCATACACTTTGGATTTGACGTATCCCCACAGAAAGAAGTCACAAGGTGTAAGGTCTGGTGATCGTCCCGGCCATTCGATTGGTCCACGACGTCCAATCCATCTCATAGGGTATGTTACATCCAAATACTCTCGAACTTGACGTTGGAAGTGAGGAGGGGCCCCATCTTGCTGGAAGGTGATGTGTTCCTGAAATTCGTTTTCATTTTCTTCTAATATTCCAAGTATGAGTGGTTCAACCGTATCTCTTAGTAAATCCAGGTACAAATTACCGTTTAAGTTTTCTTCCACAAATAAGGTTCCCACAATATGGTCTTCCAGAATTCCAGCCCACACATTTACTTTCTGTGGGAACTGTGTGTGACCTTCTCGAAAGATATGGGGATTTATATCACTCCAGTATCGCACATTTTGTGTATTCACATTTCCGTTCAAAAAAAAGGTACTTTCATCTGAAAAACAAATATTCCTAATGTAATTGGGGTTCCTAGCTATCTTTTCCTCCATAATTTCACAAAATTCCATTCTTCGGTCTGGGTCGTCTTCTGTGAGTTGGTGTAACATTACTAATTTGTATGGGTGGAACTTGTGTTTCTTAAATATTTTTTTACTGTAGCTGTTGAGACCCCAACCGTACTTGCTACACGAGAGGTATTTTGTTGCGGATTTACCACCATTTCGGCAATTATCGAAACCTTTGTCTCTTCCGGAATTGATTTTCGACCAGCTCCACCTTTCGTACGAACACTAACACTACAGTGCGGTAAAGTAAAATTAATTTGTTTTTCTTTTTAAATGTAAGTCTATTTAATCGAAAAGGATAACAAGAATCAATTTATTATAAATTTGAGTATCTATCCCAGGATTTATCAGGTAATAAGGTTTGAATTTTTTAATTTGTACGGATTCTATATCAGAATCTATTCTTTAATGGTCTGTATTAATGTCGATGAAATTTTACTAAATTTACTAAATGTTGTTCTTACATCATACCTATGGCCAATCCGTTTTATCTTTTCAGACAGTCCAGCGACATAAGGTATAATGTTGTTTGTTGGATGTCAATCAAAAGAATGTATGACAGATTTCATTTGACTCTGTCAAAGAAAGATCTTATTTCCAAAACCGCAATTCAAATTCAGTTTTCTTCAGCGTCTTTTCAAGAAGTTTTGATAACGGAGGCAGATGCAGCCTCCGAAACGTCAACAATTTTCAAAAAAAGAGAAGTATTCTTTGTTAATTCGATCTCATTTTTTCAGAAAGGCAAATTCAGTCTAGGGTACGTTACTGACAAAAATTAATTTCTTTCAAGATAGCAGTCTTGTGAACGCAGTAACTTATCGGGCAAGTTAATGAATTTGCCCTTCTACACTTGTACAGATTTCTTTGGATTAAAAATTTTTTCATTTTCAGATTCTGGAAGGTCATAAACCCAAAAAATCATGTCATGAATGCATCTATTATTACACTTGTTTCGAGATATATCTCGATTTACAACTTATAATTGATATACAGACGAATAACTGTGAAAATGCTCGTATAAAAATGTAATGATTGATATGCCTATCTAAATATAAAAATAAAATGTTTCCAAACGCACAGTCGCTCATACACAAACATAAGTATACGTCTATAAATAATATAATATACTTAAATATACATATAAATAGTTAATAGTAATTGATATAAAATGTGTACAAGTATATTGACTCAGAATTACTACATCGTTTTAAATGGAAATGTTATAAAAAAATAAAATAATAATATACAGAGTGGCCCATTTGAAAGCGGCCACCTCTCTAAAACTGTTATTCATTATCGGATTCAGAAGTTTTTTTTCAATAGATAGAGCATCAATAGTTCTACTTGAATGCCATAAATTCGAAATGAAAATAAAAATTTCAAGGCCTACTTCTAATTTTTTTCAAGGTCAAAAATCCAAAAAACATACTAACGGTTTCTTTAAATAGAATTTGACGACGCCCCTGGATTCACGACATTTTCAAATCGTTTATATGAAAATTACGTAGGAATGCATCCATCAATAAAGTTATATGGGAATAAAATTTGAAAATTATGTCAATGAATCAACCCCCTACTTCAATTTCAGAACTTTTATCAGAATTCTGAAATATGTTTGGTCAGAATTTCATTGAAATCTGTTCATAAATAAAAAAATTATAAAATACTAAAATAAAATAATTCTGAAATTCCACTAAACAACATTCTTTTCAAATTTCATTGATTTATAATTTTTTATGTATAAACAGATTTCGATAAAAATCTGAATAAATATATTTCGAAATATTTTGGATACAGTGGTGTAGTCATAATTCTGATAAAAGTTCTGAAATTGATGTGGTGGGTTGATTTATTGACATACTCTTCAAATTTTATTCCCATATAACTTTTTTATTGATGAACGCATTCCTACGTTATTTTCACATAAACCATTTGAAAATGTCGTTAATCCAGTGGCGTCATCAAATTCTATTAAAAAAAAATTGCTACATGTTTTTTAGATTTTTCAGCTTGAAAAAAATTCGAAGTAGGCCTTGAGAGTTTTATTATTATTTCGAATTTATGGCATCCAACTAGACCTATTTATGATCTATTGAAAAAAAAACTTCTGAATCGGATAATAACTAACAGTTTTAGAGAGGTGGCTCGCTTTCAAATGGGTCACTCTGTATAATAGAATGTTAGAAATAAAAAAAAACTATTGTATCTGTACGGTTCTGTATGTCGGAGAAACTCCTCAACCGATTGAATTGATATTTTATCCGAATATAGTTTTCATATCTAAAAGCGCTAGTAAGAAGCCTTTTCGAAATGATTACAGACATATTGCAGTTTCAAAGGAAATACTGTTGATTTAGTTACTTTTATATTTTGGCGAAGGCACTGGCTTCATATATTGCCGAAGGATTAGCTGTCTAATCTATGCCAAATAGTATAGTTGTTTCGGCGGAGGTGGGCCTTTCTTTCGCTGGTAAATATCTTCCACAGTACTTATCATTTACGTCCACCAACTCACCAACAAGAAAAAAAAGAATATACCCATTGAACAATTTGCCATTTTCTTATTTTCATATAAATCATATCTTCCTCAAGTTTTCCTTAAAAGAAATAAAAAAAAGTATATTCTCTACCAAGCGAAAAGAAAACGAATTCAAGAATGTACGCATTTTCAAATGAGAAGAAAGAATATGTTTCTTCCGAATGTACTCCAAGAATCTATAGGTGAAAAACAAAAAATGGCCCATATATATTTCCGTTTTAATATGCGCACGTCCCTGTTTATCTCCGATTGTGGAGCTCTCTTGCTTCGAAGAATATTTATACTTACTGCGTAACATCGAAGACAAGACGACGACGAAAAAATAACTGGTTGTTATTCATGTAGATTTTATTAATAATGACAATTTTATTTATACGCTGTTTTAGATAAATAATAATAAACAACTTTTCTCACTTGTGGTAGTGAAAAGGCGAATTTTTGTTCTTAGACATATTTTCAATTTCATTTTTTTTATATTTGAATGAACTAGGAATCTTGTCCTGCCCTCCAGTCTGTATGTAACAAACAGCCTTGAATTACCAATTATTTTCCAAGAATGTTTGGTATCATTTTCCATGTATTGCCTTCTAGTCGACCAAAAGAGGGACGTGAAGTACAGTCACAATAGTATATTGTACAATGAGCATGAAATGGGCCATTTTATGCAAACTGTACACTATACTTTTTCTACGACCATCTTAATCCTAAACAAATCTGTAATATGTAATAATATTTATGATCATAAAAATGACAGTCTAGAAGTTCATGAAAGTCGTGGGATATGAAATATCCTACTGAAATTATCATTACAGTACAGTTCGCGATGTAAAAATGAAAAAGTGTTTACAATCGGCCTACTTCCTTGATCGATAAAGCGCATAAAATGGGCATATTTCCATGAGGTCGTATAAAAAAGTTTTTTCTTATAAATACACGGCGTTTCACTTTGAACAAACCACATTTCTCATTTTTTTGTTTTCTTCCTATATTGTACTTTAAAATAGTCCAACTAAATCTTCTTTTCAATTTCCTGAGGTATTTATTGTACTCCAAAAGAGCTGTTTTGTTGTATTCCTAGTACTCCAGACTCTCAGCTCTGTTGAAAAGAAAATATTTCAATATCGTTATCACCTGAAAAGAATTTTGAATTTGTTTGATATTTCTAAATATTTTAAAAAATAATCTACATTCAACGAAAAAATCAATGGCAACTTGACAATATGAAATTACAATTTGTAAGTCTGAATCAGCTTCATTAGCGTCTTTAATTTATTTTCAGCTTTATTTCAGTAACTGCTAGATTAGAATAAACGAAAAAATTAGCATGAATATTAATTTCTTCCTGAACAGTATCACTGGAATCTGCTGTTTCTACTGGATATTTGCTTAGAGTATCATAGATCATATTTCTGTAGATTGAATAATATCATTTGCTGCAATCTCGCTGAAATTGAATGGCAGACCATTATCAACGGTTTATTGAACAGAGAAGAGAGGTTGATGGTCAGTTTGAACGTTAACTGTTTGCATGACCATAAATATATTGGTTGAAGAGCTGACACCTTACTTTTATTGTATATAATTAAGTGGTAAGTTTGAGTCAGAATATTTCAAAATGGAGACAGACTTACTAATAGTTTCTTTTGAATTATCAAACTTGGTTTGGCGTATTGTATTCCAATGGAATTCTACATTTTTTTAAAGTAAACTACATAAATCAATAGCTTCATTGGAACAATTATCAATGAAAGGACCTAAATAATTCACCATTCCCAAAAACCTCTTTATATGTCTGCGACATTTGTTGGAACAACTCACAAATGGCTATTATTTTCTTATTATCTGGACCCATACCACGGCTACCTTTTTCATTATCAAACTTCGTGCTACCTCTCGTGCTCTCTGCAACATACTTTTAAAAAAATGTATCATAACCTTCCAAGGTATCACTGAAAATCAATATTTCGCCGATATAAACTACACCTTGTATATCGACGAATATTTCCCTTATTATTTTGTGAAATATCTCTGGTGCACATAAAACTCCATAAGGTAAACGTGAAAATCTGAATCGACCGAGGGGCGTTCCAAATGTAGGTACACAGCTTGGAACTAGCCTCCTCTAGTTAAATCATCCAAAATCCCGAGTCATCATATTTACAGGAAGCCATATCGATACCAAATGAATTGAATATGAACGGTGCTAATACCAATATGATGCAAAAATAAGGCTACTTTTCTTTGATCATACCTATTTTCTAAACGACTTGCTCTCATGAAGATCTTGAAATGTTGGTACCAGAGTTCCCAATTGTGTGCAATGTTTCCTTCTAGCGACAAGACAGGAATGTTGTTATTCAGAGCTATTTTGGTATGTCTTGACACTGTTGAAGTGCTGACTATCTCGGGAGACGTATTTTGCATTTTATTTTGACTGCTTTTGGGCTTTACTGCACTGTCCACTGACGCTTTCATTATGACTGTAACGAATATTACGATTCGACTAGTAGTAATCATGGGGAGGCCGCTGCCGCAGCCAGGCAAGTTTCGACTAAATTTTTCTTATCAGACACAATAGTGGTATTCTTTTTAACAAATCTAACTGAGATTAAGCAATATTATCAGCACAGCTAAATAGCTCAGTTAATGACATGACATTTACTTTAGTCTGATAACTGTCATATACTGAGCTATTGATCTGTGCTGAGAATCTTACTTGACCTCAGTTAAAATTGGTAAAAAGAATATCGCTAATTGAAAAGGGGAACATTCTCCATGAACATTGAAAAATGAAAAATGTGATTTATTTGTAATATCTAACAGAAAACAACTACTTCCCCGGCACAAGCCACGCTGGACATTGAACTACATCTGATACATATTGTGAAAAGACTAACTGAAAAGGAAAGAAAAAATCTGAAAGTGAAAATTTGCATTTTCATTCAGATAGCTGACTTTTTTAATTCTGTCTAGTCGCAGATGATTCCACAATAGATTTTATGAATTTCCTATTCATATTTTCGAACTAATATCGCTAATGTTTGGTACCTACTGTTGGAAATATTTGCAACTAATATCTCCCAGGAGTCCCAGGATAGCTTTTGGGTTTCAAGAAATAACAGATTCATACTGAGAAACGAATAAAGGTGAACTTTAATAGAAATTGCGAAATACAATTTTCAGTTTTCAAAAATCATCAATAAATACGTCAACCCCTGACAGTTCTCTCTTCCCCCTGGAAACGGCCTTCTCCTCACCGCAATATAAACAGGGTGACTTGGAAATAGATAACACTACATCAGTTGCATGACATATACCCAGCAATTTCTATGAGCCATGTTATTATAACATCACATCAATGTTGTTTGCAAATTCGAACTGGGCTAGTTGTAAGTCCGGTTCGAGGGACCATATTGAGATTTGCAAACAGACATACGGTATGAGGTAACGAATTACCTTCAAACTAATCTAACTGAAAATGATTTCGTGTTACCGGCCTTGTTCGTGTAAAATTGCGTAGGTAGCATCACCGAGCTAATCAAACACAAGTCAGACACGAACACCTTGTATTTTTCCCATATCAACCTGCTCTTTCTCCTACTTTCTTTCGCTCGCCCCTCTTTCCACCGCCGGCTATCGTGTGCAACCAAGTCCGGTTCGAAAACAACTGAATAACTGAAAACGGCTCATTCATGCCGATGAGATTCGAATCGAGTTTGTTTGGCCGAATTTCGTGGAGAACGCTAGTTCCTTGTCGGACCTCTCCGATCGACCTAAACATTAACAAACATCCGGTTCAAAATTTCAATCTAGCACGTCGTAGGTCTCGTGTTGATCGTCGAGTGTTTGTGAATTGCATTCTTTATTTTTGGTGGTCGGAGAAGCTGTGCGCGCTACGGTGCTTTTGTTTGTTCTGTGAAATAGTTGCGGTTAGATCCTAGATCGCGTTGGTGCGTTCAAAGGAAAAATGCATTTAATTGCTGGAAGGATACGCTAATGGACTTTGTGGCGATATGTCACTGGAATCTGGTTCATCGTAGAAATGACAGTAATTGGAGAGGTAGGTACCATTTTCTGCGTTTACTGAAATTTCGAAGTGTTTGATTTAGTTTCAGTCTTGTGAAGACGGGACGCCACAATGACCCAACAACCATTTTTTGAACAAAATCGAACTAGGTACCTATTACAAATTCTATCTTTTTTCCTACAAATCATTCAAACCGCAATGGAATATAAAGTACTTTCCCCAAAAATATTCATTCTTGATAATCTCATTGATTACATAGGGAATATTAGCTAAAGATTCCTCTATCCTCTAGTGATGGAGCTTATGGCATATTTATGCAGCATGTTCATAAGTCTTAGTCGTAAGAACTGAATATTCGTCTATGCGATGAGTTGGAAAAAATGACCCAACCAATCATAGAAGAATATTTATTTCTTATTACCTTCTGAAACTAATATCTTATGAATGCTGCATAGATAGGCTATTAGACATTTCAGGCTATTACTAAACCCACATAGCACATGCATGTCCAATGGATGTATCGCAAGGATCTTATGGACGTCCAGTAACATCCATAAACGTCCCGTAAAGGTCACCAAATGTCCTGATTCACATCTTATGTACGTACACCGTGGATACCCGAAGGACGTACATAAATAACGTCTTTTGGATTTACATCCATTGGATGTACAACATGGATCTTAAATACGTACGGTATAAGCACATGTACGTCTAATGTATGTCCGATGGATGTACAGCATGAAAAAGATCCATTAAATGTTTGAGAAAAACATAAAATTCTCATCCATTGACGGTACAACGTGGTTCTTATACACATCTTTGAAGATCTATTCAAAGTCCAGATATGAACATACACTGAACGTTGAATCGGTACAGGTAACTTTTTAATGCTTCTAAATGAGAATATGTCAATATATTATCTGAAATACTAAGATCTCATAATATTGCTTGTGGACACGATTAGAGCGCAAAATTGAAACCAATGTAGTACAAAACAGTAACATATTGAACGAACAGATCAAGTTCAGTAATGGATAAAGTTTCCAATTAAGCCAATTTTGTTCATTCAATGGACGCGCAAAAATATAACATATTGAACCTACAGATCAAGTCCATTATTCAAGATTCAGTGTACATTCGTAAACGTACAATCATGGACGGTTTCAATTGGTCAAATTTTGATCATCCAATGGACGTACAGATCATATCCAGTTTTTAACATCCGATGTAAACATCCATTGACATACAGTTAATCGTTGTGATTCTAGAGGCACTGCAGCCAACAAAAACATTCAAATATAAAGTCACATCGAATAAACTGAACATTATTTGATAGCAAAGTGATAAAATATGAACTGAAACCCAAAACCTTTCATTATGCCGGGTAAGCATGAGTCTAGTTAATGCTGCTATATATTATGCCTGTGCGCGCATACACACCAGCTAACTGTTTTCAACTTACATTTAAAAAAAAAACGAATGGTAATAAAACAGAAACCCAAAAATTATTAGCGTTAAAAAATTATTGGGCGTATTTTTTTAAACCAAGTCTAACCACTACTTACACCTGACCTTATATAGACAGAATATTTTTTTTCAATATGTCTGTCTAGTGTCGCACCCATACAATACTACCGCTGTATCAACAACATAATTATTTTTTTGTACTTGGTGGTTTAGTGATATGACAATGTACGAAACAGAAATAAGCCGTCCATTAGAATGAATCAAAGACTCAGAGTAATAAAAGACAATAGAGTGGCCTTTTCCATCCTTGTCTGATACATGTTAAGTCCGTATTCATTCGGGTAGTTTCGTGTATGCCCGCTCATTTTATTCGGATTAAGATGTCATTCGTCGTTTGTATTATGGTCCTACTTACTCAATGTAAACAAACTGTTCATAACGTTTCATCACCCGTCACCCCCCTTCGCCCACAAATTGTATAGAAAAGGATAGTTCATGTTCACTTCAAAACAGGTATTTGTGTAGGTATAGGCATGGCATCTCTACGTCTTTTGTTACTCTGAGATCAAAGACTAAGATAAGAAAGAAGAGATGATGATTTCTCAAAAAAAACTGTATTCCCGATAAAAACCTCTGCTTCATCCCAAACTGGAATTATAAATACCTAAATTGGGTTTTTTATGACCCTATACGAGGGAGATTGAAAAAATATGATACATATCTTCATTGAAAATCGAAGCCTCCATATAAAATAATGGGGCATATTTGTATCAAATAATGTTATTCATAGTGTGAATAAAAATTAATTTTCATTCTGGTATCATAAAATTCAGTTTTACTTTATATTTTGTGAAATTCCATCACATATTTCCATTAATGTGATTTTCCGATAGGAGGGAGAAAGGAGAGAACAATAAAAACCGCTGGAATCCTATATAAAAGTAGATTTATTTCTGGTAAAAACTAATAACTAGCAAAAACGATAAGTAAAGCAAGGCAGGATATTTACCATCCCAAATAAAGAAAGGAATCTATGAACGGATGTAAACAAACCGAGAGTGGGGTTATGGGTCATCCGAATAATTATCTCAGAACTTCGATAACAATCTTTTCTAGCTAATAGTAAAGAGAAATTTCAGTAAAGGATCCTGATGGTGAAGCCATGAAGCGAACATGTCTTGGAAGGTTACAGGGTGGTCCAACGAAGGATCGTCAGCCGAAGGATTTATTCGGACAATAAAAATAGGTGAAATCACTCCAGTCAGGGTGTAAAATATTAGTTTTTTTTTGTTTTAAATATCGGAATTACGATCGAAAGGTAAAACGATTTCTCACATTGCATATAATAGTTTACAGCTACCGAAAGAAATATAAATTTTCCCTCCCAATGTTATTTTCCCTCACGTTGTTCGGAAAAGTGAAACTTTGAGCACGCATATGTGTGCGGATAAGTACTACTTTACGCACGCTCGTCGGAAAAGTTATTTTCTGCAGAGTTTCATTATATTCTGAACAAAAATCATAGATATATGTCAAAAAACGTCAAGTATAAAATATATGTATGATATTCCTGTCTCATTCATTTTTGACGTAAAGAAGAGTACTTCGACCACGCCACTGAAGATGACTTCCGCGGTTGCAGTTGAAACGTTTGTAGATTTTAATCAAGTCCACAGCAAAACTGGAAGCCCGGAACCGAAACCCGGATCTATTTTTTGGTTCGTTAATATAATAATTACGGAAACAAGGAACGTATTAGTGATATTCTTCAATTTCTGGAGACCATAAGGAACACTTCCCTAGAAAATGAGTGTCAAAGCTTTGTTATTCTTCAAAAGAACGAGTTCTCGGGTAGGTCCTCAAGTTGACGGTCGTCTGGTACTAGTCATCTAATTTTGCAAACAAAATCGATTACAATTTTCTAGTGAGAGCTATGTTCTGGTCATCCTGAATATATTCACATTATCATCCACATCTTGTGATTGAAGACCATGATGATTGATGAAATTTTGCACTATCAATTGGATGGGTTATAAATCATTCTAGTTACCTTTCAGGAAAAAATTTAGTCACGATATGGGCAATTTTATGTGGTTTGGAATCAGTTCCATCTTTGAAATCCCGAATTATTATGCAATGATTTTATGATGACCTCATCAAATCAGACATTCCAATACCTTGCGAAATTCTTTCAAGAAATGAGCAGGTACTGGGTGGATCAATAATTAGAAATAGGTATTCGAATTATCCGATAACTCCGAAAAAACTAGTATTATCTTGCTCACTTCACATCAGATTCAAAAGTCATATTAATATTCGAATTATTTCAAAGGAAGATATTTCGGCTGTTGCCATCAGTAAAACAGCTGTCATCTCTGAGTTCTTGCTAGATGTAAAAACGATGTTCTTGTGAAATTGCACCTAATTATATAGCGAGTCACATACCGACTAGCAAATAATATCAGTACTACAAATACATTGCACTACATAAGTACACGTAGATTTTTCTTTTCTCCGGGGACTAAGAAATTGGACAATTGTATGAAAGATGACCCAATGATGAATCCAAAACAACTAAACAAATTAAACAAATCAAGAATGCCCATATAAATTATTGCAAGTAATAGAATACCACTGAATTATTAATAAAAAATTGTCCAAGCAATTTTCACACAAATATACCTATTAGTATGATTAATTATTGAAGCTCTAAATTCAGCTTGACCTTGTTGGAACGAAGAAGATGCCAGAAAACGCACCTGCTCGATGAGTTAATTGATTGGCCTGCAAAATTCTTATATAAAAACATTACAGATACCACTGATGAGTTTGTTGATATATTATTGTATATTATATTATTTATTATATTATATTATTGTAGTACTCTCTACGCTCGTACTACAAAATTTCATATACCTATTTCAATAGAAGATATCTACCTTTACCTATGTATATATCCGGGAAAAAGTAATTTCATGAAAAGTTATATTTTAATACCTGTCAACAGAGATAAAATATCAAACTTTTTTCCCGTCACAGAAAAAAATACTTTTAACACTAGTGTTAAAAGTAAAGTAAAGATGAGACGATGTTTCTCCAGTAATATAGATCTCTCCAATAAGAACACTTCAATCAGATATTATAATCAGAACACCTACTCAAGAGGAATCATTTACAAAAGTTCACGCATGTATTTGGCCGTTTGCGCAATTGGTAATACTAATTCCTTTTGAAGTTACAAACGAAGTAGTATTCAGTCCAACTGTAGAAGGTCCTTCATCACTGACAAATAATGACATTCATAAATAGAGTGCGTTGGGGTTTATTATATTTGGAGCATCTGCCTGCCTGTCTCGTAATCCAAAGATCGTGTGTTCGAATCCTTAGGGATCTTATAATTTTTTATTATTACTAGCGGTATCTGTTGTACAAAAAAATTTGTATGATACATTTGTTAAAAGTGATTTTATTTTGCTCGTTGGGTTGCCCCACTCGCTAACGCTCGTTAGCTCACAACTCACAAAATAAAATGCGGTAAAAATTTGGTTTACTAGAAATCTGTTATGAAAAAAAAAAATTGAACATCGCGATTTTGTGCCATTAGGCGATTCATATGGTACCATTTTTGTTTTGCGGAAATGCGCTGTTGCCAAGTTGACCTTTTTGGATTACTGGAAATCTGATGTGAAAAAAAAACAATTGAACGTCGCGATTGTGGACCCTCAACTAAATCTAGTGGTACTATTTTTGTTTTGCGGAAATGTGCTGTTGTCAAGTTTTGGTCACTTTGGAGATATGGAAAAAACAATTGAACGTTGCGATTGTGGCCCCTCAACTAATTCTAATGGTAATATTTCTGTTTTTCGGAAATGGGCTGTTGCCAGCTTAGTCACTTAGTCATGGATTTGCGAAATGTCGGCCGGACCCGCTCGCTTCGCTCGCGTTTTATCTTGTGTTCTGAATCTAATATTATACTTGGAGAAAAAGGAGAAAGTTTCAGGTTAGGTTAGGTTAGGCTCGCTTCTCTCGCCCTCATTACGTACCGACTTATGACAAAACCAGAAGGCAAACTTGGTTGAAACTGCGTGAATTTGTTTTTTTGCTCGCAATTGACACAAAAACCTAACTTGACCAAGCTAACCTAGCTTGCAAGTACGCCGAGAATGCATGAATTAGTTTTTCGCTCGCAATTGACACACAAACCTAACCTGAGCAAGCTAACCTAGCTTGCGAGTCAGTCGAGAATGCATGAATTAGTTTTTCGCTCGCAATTGACACACAAACCTAACCTGAGCAAGCTAACCTAGCTTGCGAGTCAGTCAAAACTGGGCAACAGCGCATTTCCGCAAAACAAAAATAGTACCACTAGAATTAGTTCGGGGTCCACAATGACGACGTTCAATTGTTTTTTTCATATCAGATTTCCACTAATCCGAAGAGGTCAACTTGGCAACAGCGCATTTCCGCAAAACAAAAATGGTGTCGTTACAATTGACTGAGGGCCCACAATCGCGACGTTCAATTGTTTATTCCATATCAGATTTCCAGTAAACCAAAGTTCAGCCTAAAATGCCACTTTTAAAACTGGTATCATAAATAACTATTATGCACCTTAAACAGAGATTACCTTTTCATGTGTTTTCAAAGTTATTTTCCATTATGTATCTACTATTGTTGATATTATTAAGTTGTTTATGATTATGCATTCAATTGACTACCAAGTAATTTATATTGGTGATGATTAGTATCATTAATGAGTGAAAGTTTTTAAATTCCGTCATGCTTTCTTTCCATAAATTGCAACTTATTGATTTCTTCGGAAAATAAACTACTTACATTTTCATATTCATATTTAATATTCCGTAAAAACTAAAAACATTTGTCACGTCCGTTTGCCCTAATGTCAAAATTAAACTTTCACCATTTTTCAGTTTTGTACAATGAAACTCTGGATGCATAATATCAGTTAATTGCTTTCTATTTCTTATATCAGAAAATTCCAATTTACATAATATGAATAAAAAATTATACGCTATATTTCAATATCATGTTGAGTAAAAAAACCTATTTTAACATTTTATTCCCACTGGGAATACTGGGATAAATGATGATGATAATTTTAGGGATTAAATGAAGAAAGGCTAGATCAAATAAATTCTTATAATATAACTAACATACGTTCTTGATAGTCAGTACTATATTCTTGTGTGAAAATAATAACCAAAAATGAACTCAACATACCTTATTAGAAGATTTTTTGTACTGCAGTATCTCATATTTCGTTTTACACCTCAGCATGGAACGAATCGAAACAATAATCTCACTTCTTGACATAATTTTTTGGGTTTATGACCTTCCACAATCTGAAAATGAAAAATTTTTTTAATCCATCCTGACACTTGCGTTTATTCGTGTTTATGACTTGCAGCCAATTCAAGCACAATCAAAACCCTAAACAAAAATGAGTACCTTCCATAAGATTCAGCATTTCTTTTTGCAACAGTTCCAACTGCCTATCGAGTAAAGTACCTTTTTGCACTTCCGGGACAAGAGCTTTAGTGCCGACCGCAGCTACACTATTATTAACTAGGACAAAAATCAAGGAATATTATTATGTCAGCGGCTTTATCTTTGTCAAAATTTGTAGATTCATTCATTTTCTTGATATTCTGAAAAATTACAATTCGTTCGAATGTCAACATTAATTGAAATGAAACTGAAAAATTGGAAAATTTTGTTGACACCGTTGCTATGACGTTATCTACCGAGTAATCCAAGTACCATGTTTATATAACTAATCAAAATAATTGATTGTATTATTGTTGAAATTTATAATACTGGGAAGTACAAAAAATAGCGTATATGCCGCTGGACGAAAGTGATATTTTATCCCTTACGTGATTATTAATCAACATCGCGTGCGGGATTAAAACATTCACTTTAGTCCCTTGTTATATAATATACTATTTCGCGCTACCTCTTCTAAAATCAAGATCTGATATTTTTTTTATTGACAATTCAACTTATGTATAAAAAATAGCCACGTTTCAATTGTCACTTTGACAGCGGCAAAAGTTAGCTGCAACTTTTACAGCGACAAATGCACTAGTGTGGTTTTTTTCACTTATTCATTTGTTTATCAATTATCGCGGTGTTGTTGCCAAAATAAATAGTTTGACATTAAAATGTTTATAAATTTCTTATTCATCGATATATATCGATAGATTTGTGTTGTTCAAATTCCAAACTGTTTCCTTTAGCAATTTGACTCGCTCGTTTTCAAAAGTAATAGTTTTTCTCGTCTAATTGCTAGGAAACAGTTTCTCATTAAACAACCCAAATTTACCCGATAAAATATAAAACTCTCGTGCAGTTATAGGTGAAAATCCAACTATTAATTCAACAATATCCACGAGAACTCAACTTTTTTTTGTCAAATAATATTTCTGCATCTGATAGACCATAAAATATGTTCCTCCCACACATCTATTCATTTGTATATCAAACAACATTGCAATACATATTTGTTTCTACTCTTTGTTAAAAACAAATGCTCAACTCCATTCTTTGAATACATCACTATGTTTACTGGCTAATTTCAGTGTAAAATCTCGAATGTCAGACTAGGTTTTGATCTGCCAAATCACTCGCTCCCTACGCTTCGCTCGTGCTTACAATGTTTCTTCTTTTTACTGAAAGGACGTTAATAGAACTTGTTACATAATAATATACTGTTATTTTATTCAGATTACTAGTATTCAAGAGAACTGTGGATTACTCCCAAATTAAAGACCTCGGTGCAAGAAAGGGACAGCTCCAGTAGAGCACTGTCAGCTGACGTCACAACATGACGGTCATGGGGGGACAAACAAAGCATTTGACATTTGATGGATCGTTTTTGTGGGTGTTAGTGGATAATTGCGATTTTTATAAACTTTACAGACATCAAGTGATTCTCGTAGCCTTATGGAAAATGGGTTCAATGGGTTTGTTTTTGTTCAGTTTGGTTTGTTTGTTCCCCTATGACATTGTTCCACAACTGTCATATTACGTCACTGACAGTGCTTTGTTTCTGCTGGTCTTCTGTTTTGTATTGACACATATGAAGACAAATATTCGCACTGTTTGTGTGATTATAGTCCCAAAGCCATATGACAAACAAAAATTGATCCTGAAAAAATGTCCATTAATCATGGTTTATCAATTTATTTTTCAGAAATATGTAGATGAAATATGCGTTGAGGGATGCGCAGGTACAGTGGCCGGAGAGGATTCAAGTTACGATTCAGATTACGAACTTGATCCACCGACTAGGCACCAGGATGTCTCTCGAACAACTAGCGATACCTTGGCAGCTGAATACGCAGAATATGTACAATCGGCCCCGGAAATATCTGCTGGGTATACAGCCAGGTGAGGAAAATATTCAATCAAAGCACTAAAAGATTTTTAATGCCTTTTTTACATGATACATTTCCGTAGTCTTTGATTTTGTTGATTTCTTCTCATATTACAGCTAAAATGACTAATAAATAAACTCCAAATTGAAGTTTTATAAATATTATAATGCGGAAATTTGTAAAAATTCAGTTCTTTAAATTTTTTATAAGAATGCAAACCTGGACACCCAAACGGTTATTATAAAAATGTTTTATATAGTATTTATTGAGCACACACTGTAACGATTTTGTTCCAAATACATTCATTTTGTCCTCTCAACTGTTTATAACCAAGTAAGCGGCTATAAAACGATTTCATACTTATTTTTTAAAGCAATTGTGTTTGTCCTGAAAAACTGTTTTATTCATAACCTTATAAAGCTTTCATACAGCTTGTACAAAATCGTTTTTCAACGCAGAAATTAAAGGTGTCATACAGAATCCATATAATCATTATGAAGCACTTGAAACAGTCTTTCAAACCGGTTTTAAAGCTGTCTTATAATGTCTTTTGGAACTATTCAAAGCCAAAACCAAGCTTCAATTTTATAATGCGAGTTGTATAAACAATTATACGACAATTTTATAAAAATATTTTTCTGCAAAAACAAAATGTCGCTTTCAAACTCGCTGAGTGATAAAATACTCCTTAGTTCGGCATTATAAGAGACTCATAAATTATTTCAGTTTCATAAAGCAATTATTTTGCTACTTGTGGGATAATTCCCACACTGACATACGGTACCGAAAGTGTTGCCTTAATGCTTCGGGTCGGCTAACTGATTTTAACAGCACCACCCCGGATAGTTTAAGCAAGTACTTCGAACCAATATCCTCGAGAAAAATTCACGAAACATAGCAGTGAGTCAAACTCAAGCCATGGGTTGTCTCAAAATTAAGTGTCAAAGTCCTAAAACGCTAGGATCCTAGTTCATCAGTACTGGCAACCCACCTAAACACATACACCAGTTCAAAACCCAACAACTTTTGCACATGTTGGATTCTTTCTAACTGGATATAGTAAAATAATACTATTTTTATCAACTTTTGAATAATTATAAAATACTGTTTCAATAATTTTTCAGGATACTTTACATCTAAAAAAGTTAAATAATCCAATCGATTTTTTTTATGTTTGTAAAAATATAAAGTGTCTCGTTTCCAAATATATAATTTTCAGTAATTTCGCACCACGTTCAGTAAACGTCCTGTGTAAAAAGAATTTTTCTAATGTAGCTGCTTTGATACCAAATAACTCTGAGCGTGTAATTTTCTTCTGACCATAATGAACGAGCTACGCTTTGTTTTTTTGTATCTGGTGTTGTTCAAATTTTACTAATGTGTCGCCACTAGTATTCCAGAATAGTAAATAAGCAATAATAGTATATTGTGCAACAAGTGGGGAAAGTTCCACTTTTCTCACGAGTGTGGAGGTTTGTGGCACGAGCCTGAAGAGCGAGTGCCGCAAACACACGAGTGAGAAAGTAACTTTCCCCACATGTTGGACACTATACTTTTTCTACAACTTCACAAATTTGAAGAATACAAATATTGTAACTGAATATTTATTTTTATTTCTAGAAAAACTAAAATAGCAATAAAGTATCTACCTCTTAACAGTTGAATAATTGATTTAAAATTGACTTAATAAAAATATCAAGATGTAAATTGAAATGAAACCCGGACCGCCTGCGTGACACGCTGATTGACATTCCATTACGTCATGGAGCCCTTGGTACTCCTTCTTTGTTCAATAGAACATATACGTATCTAACAGAATTTGAAATAGAATCTTTAATCCGACTACAAAAAGCTATGTTATTTCAAGGAAAAAAGCGAAAGAAATTCTGAAAATAGTTTACTTCTCTATCAAAACACGAATAAAAACTACCATAAGAGTTTAAAAAACTCCTATAGGTAATCTGAGAGTTATTGACAGCTGTGACAACTATTTAAAGCTGAACAGCATTCAACTAGTTTTTGTCGATATTTGTTGATTCTCCATATAAATGTATGTATGATAATATTTCTCACAGTATGAGCAAAACATGGTTTTGAAAGTAAGTAAGCCATGAGAAATACGCTACTTTTCATAGCAGTTGTAGAAAAATTATATTTCTTTCAAAATCGCTATCTGAAGATTAATTAAGAAGAAAAGGAATTAGTTGTATTGCTCCTCACTGTGAAAAAAATTTACTTCGACTCATCAATGTATAACATTTTAATTCAAAAATTGTGGTGGAGATAAATAAACAAATCGAATAATTTTGACAAATATGGGGCAAGTATCTGACAGAAAACAACTACTTTAACTTACGGACATTGAATTCCACCTGAGATCTATTTGTGCAATGTTCCTCAAACAGGATACTATTGCAAATGCTGATTGTAATACAGCAATGAATATTATCCCCATTCGGTTACCTGCACACATGACATGTTTCATATCTCACATCAGTGCTAGGATAAGTCGGATAACATTTGAGTCATATTATCCCACCCAACGAATGATTATACCAAAGCTGTACAGTATTCACCTACGAATAAAGCCGCGACTCATAATAAGAATTGTTACATAAGAATAAATATTAGACAATAAAGTGCTAATTGTGTCAATAAACAAAGGTGGGAAAATAAAAAAAATATTGAATTTAATGAAAATAATGAATAGGTAGTTACTCCTACCTAAATGAAGAAGCAAAATTGAGTATAAAAGTATTTATGAATTCTGAGGTTGCAAAATTGTACCTATATTGGATTTAAAACAAAAAGTGGTAACCATTGAATCACAGCTCCAGAGTTCTTTTTCAAATCGATAAAATTAAAATAAATCGCTTTTGTCAAATTTCTGAAACAATATTTTAACAAATACTACTCGACATTGTTTTTAATTCATTAAAAACTGCTGGTGTAACTAACAGTTACATCTCAATAACCCCATTGAAAACATTTTGCGTTACTGCATATTTTCTATTTCATCATTTGACCCTCATAATAAATCTTATGCAGTTGAATGTAATTGAAAAAAAAATTTCAACATAGTATAACATCCGTTTATATAATATCGTTGAATGTTTTTAATTCTTTGACCTTTCTATCTCTATTGCTAATTTTTATTTGCTGTTAATATACAATGAATATTCATTTCAACTCGAATTCGGAATTAGTGGATATTATTTATTGGTGACTATTCATAGAACAGGAAAATTTGTTTATGCATATATTCCATTAATCGAAAACTTATGTTGTTCATATGTTTATTCTTTACTATACTTTTTTGTGCATAATTTCTATAATGGTTTGCGAATAAGGGTAAATATACGGGATTTTAATCGGCCATTAACGTTGTTGAGCGACTGTTTATGCTAATTATTGTTGGCAATGACAAAACATATACCTCAACTGGAAAAGGATTGTGTCAAAAGAACTAATATACGAATTTCTCGCAATCACTGTTTTTCCTGATTATTCTAGAAATGACAGTGCTTTCCGAACATTAGTCTAATCTAATTAAATGTGATCATCAACAGCTTCAATCAATTTTAAACCTTGAAGATTCATTTTATTGTATGTTTGCAATAGTCTGCTAAACAAGATGTGTTGAATCGTAAATGTTCAAGGAACCTTGTGTTTGTTGATCTTTCCATTTGTCAATAAAAGGCTTCATCACATTTTGATAACTGATTTCGTAGATACCAGAACATTCTAAAGTTGGAATTTTACCTTATGAAGTGCCTAGTACCATTTGTAGATTGTTTTTACTGCTTTTTACAAGCTGAATATTAGCATGTCGGAAAATAAAACTGATACATCTCGTAAACTTTTTCTTTGACTGCTTCGGAACTTTCTTAGGCATGGAGCAAAATTATTTCATTTTCAAAAGAAAAAATTTCCAGCAGCAGGAAGGCAGTGCCATGGGTATGGCGGATAGAGACTGTCCAGATTAACGTAGTCATAAACTCCTCTAGACACTCCTTCGGGCCTTTGGAAACAGCACTCTGCAAAAACGTTCGTCAGCAACTATAAAAATGGTTCTTAAGAGTGTACCAGGTCTCCAGTCAAGATAGAAGAACACGAACAAGAAAACGTTAGAAGATCTTCACATTGCTCTATATGGAAGTAATGCTACAAAGAAAATGACAAAAGATAATATACTAGCCTTTCATGGATTCAGTTTCCACATAAACTCAGAAAAATACGAACAACATGTTAAATTAGTTGGAAAATCGTTATCATTAGTTTACAACAATTATGTCAACTGATACCACGGAGCTAACAAAAATATTCATGATAACTGTTATGGACAAGTTGAATATAGCCGATGAACTCACAAATATAGATCAAATTTAAACTTGTGCTCAAGTTAAAAGTTGTGTTAACGGTTCAATAACTAATTCAAGTGTTAGTACGTTTAGTTCAAAAGAAAATAGAAAATTACTAGAAATTCAAGATGAAATTTCAATTCTTCAAGACAAGGTGTTTTCAAAACACAATTGTGCTTAGAAGTAGAATTATCCAAACTGAAAAGTGATGGAAAAGCTTCCACAAAAGATATAAATTCCTTACAAAGCAACGTAGAACAAAAAGAAAAGCTCATCAAAATTTATGAAAATCGTCTTTCATAAATTCCTTACAAAGCAACGTAGAACAAAAAGAAAAGCTCATCAAAATTTATGAAAATCGTCTTTCTTCAAAAGAGAAGTCGATACGAAAATATGAAGAATATTTTGAAATTGATTCCAGTTCTGGGGAAAATACTTCACATCAATATGACGTTAAAAGTGGCATTGTGAGAAATAAAAATCTACAAGATGTTCAGGATTGGACAAATACATCAAATGAACCCAAACATCAACAGAATATATCAGAAGATGTATCTTGCCAGATCCATTACTAATGTTAGCTAGACAAACTAGCGGAAGTTAATTGATTCAATTTGATGGATCCTCCTGTCTAAAGTGGCCCATTTTCTATTCAGAATACAAAATTTTTAACGAAACCTGCATGTTTTCACCAAAAGAAAATGTTCATCTATATAAGCGCCTTTTCTCAAAAAACGTGATTTTACTAATAATAATAATCTATGCATCCATACTCCCACAAACTCGCAGCATACCACTCCATGATACAGAGACTAATAAATATCCCGCAACACCAGTCAAACTTTCAAACAGAATTAAACAGGATCAAACAGATTGCCGTCAATAATGGATATAAAACATCCACCGTAGACAAAATTTTAAAACAAAAACAAAACCGCAAAACTTGAATTTAATATATCCTCAAATCAGAGAAAAGAATGACCGTCGTTTTACATGTCTAACATATCTCGGTTATTCAACAAACAAAATATCTCGTTTCCTTCAGAAGCAAGGTATAAATGTAGCATTCAAGACAAATAACAATTTGCATTCCTTTATAAATAATTCAAAGTCAGCTCGGGACAAATTCAAAAAATCTGGGGTCTACAAGCTCAAGTGCGACGATTGCAATGCCTTATATATAGGCCAGACTGGCCGTAGTTTTAACCAAAGATTCGATGAACATTTGAAAAGTTACAGACTAAAAAAAACAAGATTCAAACTATGCCAATCACCTCATAGAAAATAGCCACAATTTCACACAAAATCCGGAAATTCTACACATTCAACCGAAAAGCCTAAAATTAAATATATTGGAATAGAAATCAAAAAACATCTTTGTAATAAAAACAGTTTAGTTCTGAATGATCAGATAGACCTGTATAATTCAGCGATCATTAATAATGTTATCTGTAATTTCTCAAATGCCCCTTGATACCTCTACCTACCCACTTTCATACTTTCCCAAATGTCCCTTGATACCTGTATCTACCTTAATGTTATTTTTAGTATTTAAGGAGATGACCTTCTGTAATTAGGTTAGTTTATAACTGGTTCAGAAGATGACACAGTGTGTCGAAACAGCTGTTAGCATTAAATGTTAGTATTGTGTAAAAATCTTTGTGAAGTATTACTTTCACTCTACCCATTCATTTAAAATGAATTTACACATATTGAACGCCGAAACCGTAGAACAATAATAATGTGTATTTTTGGATCTCTGAAACGGCTCTAACAATTTGGATTAATTTTGTATTAAGCTGTTTTTCTTTTTAACTTCATCCATACAGGCGTAGTTCCTGAAAAAAACGCGATTTCACTAATAATAATTACACTGTCGTATCTCCAAACTTTTTTGGCACACTGTATATGGCCGTAGGTAAAGTATAGTAGTAATGCGTGTTGTAAAGCAATTCCGCACTCATGGAAGTACGCACTTACCGCTACGCGGCTTCGTGTATAATTTTTCCATTCGTACATAATATGCTTTTTACAACACTTGTTACGTAATATACTATTAGGCACAGTTGATGATTTTACGCAGTGATTTTTTTTAGTCACTTGTGCGTAAAAGTATCAAAGTGTCAACAGCATGTGAACACTTAGTTTACTCAGAAAATAGCTATTTATTTAAAAAGTTGCAAAAATAATGTGCTTCAACACAGGATGCTAAATTATCCAACGAGGCGAAAGCGGCTTCCATACAAGATTTTTTGTGAAAGCGGAGATTTTGAGATACATTTATTTATTATGCTTAAAAAAAATGAAAAATATTTGTTATTACGAATCTCCCAGGTTTTCTGAAAAACCCTCTCGAAAGTAGAGCAAGGGAGATCCGGGCTACAGCTTATGTACAAGTACAACCACTTTAGCTCGGCGGTGGGCATCGATCCCGAGCCACCAGGAGGAGAGGGAAAAGCTCTAACACCACGACCACTTCGCTTGTGAATTATTGTCTTTTTGATCCATGTTAGTGTCCGAAAAACCGTAAAATGTATACGAAAAAAAAATATCTTCATTGTTTTTAATGTTTCATTTTAACTTTTATTTACTAATGCCTACAAGTGTCACTTTATGGCACTAGTGCTCATAGAAATAATCCGGACAATGGAAGTCAGCAATAAAAGTAATAAGAATCTTGTAAGATATCAACTGTGCTATTACTATGGACAGTTTTAGGATCGCTCTAACTAAGAACTGAATCAAGCCTACCTACTGTTTTTTCCAAGGCATTAGTGACTCCAACTTCCTTTTCACAACTGCTTTTGATTTAATCATTTCAGATAATTCACGGTCTATAGCAAACACCTGAATGATTTTATACTGAATTGGCAGTAACTGATTCAACCCATTAACTGATTGTCATTTATTTCTTTTAGGGTAGAGTTCGCCTTGAAGTTGGGCTATACAGAAAAATTGGTTCAAGCAGCCTTACAAAAGCTAGGCCCATCACCCACTCAAAATGAACTATTGGCTGAGCTTATCAAATTGGGAGCGCAGAAGGGCAGTTCTTGTGATAGCAGTCCCTCAGAAAGTACGCTCGACATGGTAACTTTCCAGATGGAGGCAATTGATGGAACACAATCCTTACGCCCCATAGTTATAGATGGTAGTAACGTAGCTATGAGGTGAGTACATTCACTTTATATTTAGGATTAGTTTAATCCTTAAGTTCATGTTTTTACATTTGTTAATTATAAAAATGAAAATGAATGTGAACATATAAGAGTTGGTTTTTAGGGTGTAGCATGTACTACCTTTGTTATTCAATCTTACTAAAGACATACTAAAGTTTATTTATAAGTTGGCTAGCTTAAAAAAAAACGCTTATGAAAATCAATTCGAACCAAATTTAAATATTCTTGCATTAAAAGATACATTTATCTCATTTTACCAATGAATATACTGAAGTTTCATCCCAAGACCAAATCACTATTTTTAACAGTTTTAAAAGTTAACAACAACAGGTATCTAGATGCCTATGAAAGCTGAGAAATAAGTAAACATAATAAAATTATGAATAACGATGGTGGACCATTACCTAATAGTTTAGTGTATATCTTGATGAAATAATTATTGTTTATTATCACATGATGTTAATAATTAGCATATTCATTCAATTCAGCATTTACCTAATTAGTAGATAAGGCAATATTGTGAAATTAATTTAAGACAAACAAAACGCATGTATCTAATGGGTATAAATAAGGACAATTCGCGATTCAAAGTTGAAGTATTTTTGCCTTGCTCATCAGAAAAAAGAACTGGGAAAAATATCAAAAGTATTTTTTCGTCGACCTCTACAAAAAATGACATTTTATGTACTAATTTCCGGACGAAAGGCAAATACTTTTCGTCCGAAAACACTTTTCGTCCGCAAACGCTTTTCGTCCGCTGTGGTCACTATTATACGGCATAATGCGGACGAAAGTGTTTGCAGACGAAAAGTGTCTGCGGACGAAAAATACTTGCCTAAAAAACAGTCGATTGTCGATTCGAAAATCGGAAATTAGTAGGTAATTTGTAGAGGTCAACGAAAAAGAGTAATATGCACCTCGGCAAAAAATTGTCTATTGTCTCGCTTACTTGCTAAGCCTCAACTATAATAGACATTTTTTCGTCCTTGGTACATAAATAACTATTCTCACATTGTTTCCCAAAATACTTCAGTGAACAAAGTGATTGCTACATGGACGATGGAACAGAAAAACTTGCAGAAACTTATCCTAGAGATTTAAATAAAGATGATCTGGCTAATGAGTTACCAACTGATAAAAGACAATGTTATAAATTTAATGTGGGCGATTTCAATTCTGCCTTTAGATAGATATTTTATCTCAGATTTGTATATGTTTAAGATTACTGGCTGTATTTCCAGTGTCAGTGGCAACAGGAGAACCAGCATTTAGCAAAATTTCTCTAATTAAGAGTGGGCTTAGTTCAACCATGAGTGAAGATAGGTTCAACCATATAATGCAGCTCAGTATCAAACAAAAACTCGTTAGAAATGTCAGTTTTGTAGAAATTATTAACGAATTTGCTAGAGTTAAAGCTATAAGGGCTAAACTATAAAATGGTTGCATTCGTGTTATATCTGTACTAAATATAATGGGTAGTTGCAGTTGTGTCTTCATTATTTTCCTCTTCTGAGAAGAGTTGAAATGAATTCTTTAATTCAACCGGATCTCCTTCCTCATAAAATTTTGCAGATTTTTTTTGGATAGACAAATTCACTTTCCTTGTTTTCCTTTGGAGATGTTGAGATGTTTATGCCTCCAAAATATTTTTCCTCGTAAAACCTCCGGCAGAAGTCTGCATCAACTTAAATACCTATACTTGTCTAAACTATGATTATTTTTTTTGGAGCTCCATATAAAGCAAGAAGAATGATGAACGGAGAAGAGTAAATCTTTTTAAATACTTCTGCACAATAAATTAAAGCGAAAAGTAATACTGTTATATAACCCCTTTGGATAGTATTGCAGCCAGTTATTGCATGTAAAAATAAGATATAATTTTGACATAAAAACTATTGAGAGGCGCAAATTCTAATAAGAAATATTTGCAATAAGTACGTGCAAAGGAACGTTCAATACTAAAATATTTCATTTGGTTTTGGATTGGTTCCTTACACTGTACCTTAAGTAGGATACCCATCAAATGTGGGGGGGGGCACTAAGTGTTTGCCCCAGGCCCCCAAATGTCTGGTGGTGGCCCTGTCTGTGGTTATTGGTCATTGAACTGATTCTATTTTTTTTTCTATTCTAGTCACGGAAACAAAGAAATTTTTTCATGTAGAGGTATCAAGATCTGCGTGGACTGGTTCAAAGCGCGAGGTCACAAGGACATTACTGTTTTCGTCCCGAAGTGGCGAAAAGAATCTCCGAGGCCGGATAATCTCATTCGTGACCAAGAAATTTTAGCTGAACTAGAAAAAGAAAGGTTGTTAGTTTTCACACCATCGCGACTTATAGGTGGTAAAAGAATGGTTTGTTATGATGACAGATACATATTGAAACTAGGCGCGCAGACAGATGGAATTGTAGTTAGTAATGATAACTATAGAGACTTGTGTCAGGAAAACGCAGAGTTTCGAAAAGTCGTTGAAGAAAGAATATTGATGTATTCATTTGTTAATGACCATTTTATGCCACCTGATGATCCTTTGGGTAGGTCGGGACCGACATTGGATAATTTTTTAAAATATCAAGTGAAGAAAGGAGATCCGCCACCACCATGTCCATATGCGAAAAAATGCACTTATGGCAATAAGTGCAAATATCACCATCCTGAGAGAGGACCTCTGCCACACAAGAGTGTTACAGAGAGGCTGTCTGAGCACGCACAGAGACATTTACAGGTAATGCAAATTTGTGTGTTATTATTTTTTAAAGTGTGAATTTGTATTTTTCTCTCTAATCAATTGCTGTCAAATTGAAAAGTAGTTGCTTCTAAATCAGATTAAATTTTTCAGGCTAGAGAAGGTGATGTTAGGAAAACCCCCTTAGGGCGAACTAGATCGAATGTACCACCACCGAAAGAACCACAGCATGCCATTGTCTCTAAGAGTCGCAGTGTCGATAATGTTGGAAGTTCCTATCAGCATATCCAGTCACAAGAGAATCTCCATAGGAAATTGCAAAGGACACTCACGCTGAATCCTGGTGCGGATCCTAGATTATCGTTGCGGTTCGCAGCTCCCCAGATCTCCGGCGGCCAAAGCAGTCAGATGACATTGACCTCCTCCTCCCCTTACATGAATCATCCGAGTTGGGATATACACCAACATGTAACCAGGATTGCTTCAGCTCCTGATTCTTACAGTTACAGGCCCTGGCCTCCACAACAGCATCCCCAGCACAGGTAAGTTGTCTTGAATTTATTCAGTTTCTTATTCACAAAGCCAAATTCTCGGAACATGTTACAACAATTTTGGAAGATGAAATTGGTGAGCCTACTGCAGCATTGTTCTGTATATGTCAAATACCCCAAAAACTTCATGAATATGTTTTTATAAAAGTAGGAATGAAGTGGATGCATTTTTATATATCGGTTAGGAAACAATCGGGAAGAACAATTGAATGCGAGTATTACAATAAAGCATACCAAAAGGATCAGTAGTGCCTATTTTCTTCTCATTGTACATATTATACATGGATATAAAAATAATATCAAAAACACAGTGTTTGTAAAATAACAGTATTGCGATAATGTGCATATATTTCACACTTTCATGCTAAAATTGTATACAGAATCCTGTAATTGGGTCCAGTTTATTTTCAGGAGGAAATCGCTCAAGAAACCCTCAGTTAAGTAAATAGAATTCATATAGCAGCAAGATTAAAAGATTAAATCAAATTTTCGGTTAACTCGTGTGAAAAGTTTTAGAGAATTCCTAAAGAAAACGAATATACAATCAGGTTTCATGATATGTGTTCGTTCCTAAAATTGAATATTCTTCAACGTAGGCAGCTTAGAACATAATTGAGAAAGTAATACACAAAAGCTCATTTTATTTCAATAAAGTCACAGTTTGTTCTACATATTTAATTAATGGTGCGTTTTTGCTTCGCTTTTTTATGTTCATAGCCGCCTTCCTTGAAAAATATCTATTTTTAAGAACACTCATTATAATTAATCATTTTTCATCATGACGAAGTGAAAAGAGTAAGTTGCCATTTGAGAAATGGCAGCTGTGAGCATTACTTTTTGGGTACCATTCCGTTATTAGGAAATTTTTGTTAATTGTTGGAATATTTGGAGCTGCAATTACATGATAATCACAGTTTTCAACTGTATCGCACTTCGAAACTTTCTCTTGTAACTTCTGATGTCGTTTGTCAGTGGTGATGATTCAAGCTTGTATTTCATGGCCATCTTTGTTCGATTGAACAATCAACTATATCTCCGCTGTTTTTCAACCGATTTCCAATTTTGAAGAACAGTGTTATCACAAATTACATGCTCTTCAAGATAATGAAGGAAAATTTACAGGGTGTCATTTGAAAAAAAAAGTTTGCGGTCACATCCGGTTGAACCGGTGTTAAATATGCGTATTCAAGTGCTTAGCAACATACCAAATTTGAAATCTGTATGTTCAAAACTATAGAAAATTGGGGGGGCGTACGTCACCTCGTGGTCACCCTGTATAGGGATCTTGTTCTAAAAATAATTTTAATAAAATTTCTGCTGTATACAGAAAAGCTTTGAACTCCAACAAATCAATTTTATTCAATGTCAAATACATTTTCTTTGAAGGAGCACTATGCAATGGACACAAAATATCATATCTTATCAATAAAATTATGAAATCTAATTTTAGATCAACCAGAAAATCAAAGAAAAAATTCACAATTACCATACAACACAACACGTCTTGGTGATTGGCCAAAAAAGATTCACTCTCAAAATTCAATGAAATGAAATGCCAGTTTCCTTCTTTCCAGACATATGCAAAGAATATCGAGTTGTTCTGATACTCAGCTGAACATGTGGCCTCCAGCTTGGTCCCAAGGCAGTTCTCACCATATTGGTAGCTCGCCTGTCCAAGAAGATGCTCGCAGGAAACTCCACTACCACTTGGCAGCAATTTTTCCCGAGGAACAGGTGAGTCAGGCGATGCAAATGTATCCTGACGAGACAAATCCTCAAAAAATTTGTGCAGCAATTTTATCAATGTTTCCCAAATCGTAAGAAATATTTTACATATTTTATCGACTAGCAAAATTGTCATTGATGGCGTTAGATTGAAAATATGATCTATGACTGTTTGTTGATATGTTAGATGTTTATATTAGCAGAATGTACATGATCAATAAAAAGGTGGTTATATGAAATTTTATATGATAGCACATATTATATATACTTATATATTTATTAGCTTTGAAAATTTTCTCACAAAATAATAACAATAGTTAGTACACAAGCACTAGTCTCATACAGTTCTTTGACGTCATGTTTGCAAGAAATAAAAAACCATACAAAATTTTTCCTGACGTGGAAAAGAACTTCAAATTGTACCTTTCTCACTGTTGTGTAGAAATGCCTTGCTCTTTTCAGTTAAATAGTCCTAACTGGAAAATTGTAGCATTGGAAATCATTTGGTAGGATATGTCAAACACTTCTCGTTGGAATTTAGTAAGTAGCCTAGGCAAAAGAGAGTAGTAAAGTTTTAGGAAAGATGAAGTGCCAATTCTACCGAGATTTCTAGCATACCTACCAGCTTAAAAGATGGGAGTAAAAAAACGAGACAATGGCAGGTCTTTGTTTTGCTGAATATATTGTAATTTGAACATTTGACATGTAATCATGAGATCATATTGGCAAAAACTGAAATCATGGTCTCAAAACTTAAATTCCAATTTGAAAATATGGATAATCTGTAAGTTTGATTTGTGTTTGTTATAATTAAAACCAATACAGCCGGGAAAAATAATGAGACTAGTGCTTTATTTTAAATTCAAATATATGGCCAGTTTACTGTAAATTGAAGAAAGAATTGTTATGTTTTAGTTACAAATCCATATATTAGTGGTAGCTACATAATTCCCCTATTTTTCGTGAAAGGTAAAAGGAATTTTATCATGTACTGAATTTTAAACAGAAGAGCGACATAATTAAGAAGTGCTATCTGCGTATTACTTCTGCCTCAGAAATGATTTCAATTGTTTTTTTTGTGTTCTACCCTTTTTCAACAGGGATGATGATACGCCACAAACTATAACTTCATGAAAGACTCATTGACTCTTTTACTACACACTTTTTTTCATACATATTTCCAGATGTGCGTTCTGATATCCAAGATATCTTTATCAGTAGAATTACTTTGAAATTATACATAATGTATCAAAAAGTGTGTGATATAGTAAAAAAATATTTGTTCTTTTTTTTATATTTATTTGAAAATATTAACAAAATTTTGATGAAATCAGACATGGAATCATCTGCGGCTGCAAGGCAAACTTAACTCGCTATTTTCAATCGAAAATGGTTCTCCTTTCAATATTTGTTCTGGTTGTGTTGCACCACAGGCATTCATCATCCCATTTTTTATGTATTGTAAAATTTAGTATTTTTGATCTGAAATGTATCTCTTTCCCGAAAACTAACTACCTTCAAAGATTTATAGTAAAATTATTGTTTTAAGAAATATTTAGGGTCACCTGATAAGATTAGAATAATAAAATTGCTTATTATTTATTTTCAATGCTGCCACTGCTAGTTTATTTACTGAAATTTGTTTATTGAAATGTTTAAGCACTAGATTAGAAATAAGGAAATACCTTCATATTGAAGAACAAAAAATGTTTTGAATGATTGTAGTTTTTACTGTAATTATTTCTTTTATACCACTAAGTTGATACTATGTATCTCTAGTAAAATTGTTGCAATTTTTGAATTATAGTATAGTATTTGGGAAATTTAAATGCATGTTCTTTGGAATATTGAAATAATTTTCGCTTACTCATTAGATGTGGAATTATAGTCTGATATTCAGAGGGATAATTGAAAAGTTAGATATTTGGTATATATTCATAAATTTATACGTTAAGTAATTAATGTACTGTAAAGTTGTATCAATATTATCTCACAGAATTTTCAATTAATAGTTTTTCAGCATTGATGTACCAAAATAAGTCGACTTAATTCCAAGGGACATGCTTTTAAAATTCATTACTAGCCCTGTATCAACCTATTAACTTACATGGTAATTATCATTGTGTATTAATCATAAGTGATTGTTGCAAAGCATTTTAATGGTAAATGTCTCAATAATTAGTTGTTAGTTTACCAAAACTCACCCTTCTCATTCTCATTGTATTCTGAGAGATTATTGTAAAACTCTGTATTGATATTTCATAGCTTTTTGAGCTGGATTGTTTCTTGAACTGGGCCAGAATTGATTATTCGAGTCAGTTAATTGTCATTCTGGTACAGTCGATGTAGAAATTTCCTATACACCAGCATCTAAAAAAAACATCCCTTGGATCAAAGAATCCTATTTCTTTCTATATCTGGTCGACCTTTGCAAATATCGAAAATAGTATAGTGACGTATAAGTGGATAAAAAGGTATTTCAAACACGCGCGATTTTTCGAAATAGAGCAAGTGTTTTAAAGACTGGTTATCCACAAATATTTTACGCAATTTTTTATTTATTGTTGCACTTCGAGATCATAAATACTGGTATTATTGTTAAAAAAAATGGAAATAAGATCTAAAAATGTTAAATTATTGAATTTGTGATGGAAAAACAGAAATTAGTTTACATTTTGTCATCAAAGATTGATTGTTGTCACTGTAGTGCCTAAAAATGAATTCTAATATCGATAAATAGTAAAACAGAATCACGGTTAATACCGCAAAAAAATCGCGCGTTTTTGACAGTTCGATTTAAATACGATGAGGCGTTTTTATAGGTAATAGGTAAAATGTACCAATTAAACAAATATTTATTACAAAAAATGGAAGCTTGATGAATTTTCTTAAGGTTTTGTAGTAACGTACATGTATAAGTCATAGGTTACGAGAAAATCAAAATCGAAATTTTGTCAAAGTTCCTACTATATATTTGCTCGCGGATTTGTTCATTTCAACTTCTTCCGCGCGCATCCCATCGAAAAAATTAAATTTCTCGAAAAATAGGCAAGATAAGATGAAAACTCAAATTGTTTTTGAAAGTGATGATAAATACTTGAAGTATTTGCTATTGTTAATGGTCATAAGTATGTATAAGTATACAATAAAACTAGTGACGCTTCCAGAATTTCAGTTTAGGGGGGGCATAGATTTTCTCAAGTTTTTTTTTGCGATACCTATGGTTAAATAATATTCAATAACATTCTAATAATTATTAGATAAATGCTTGGTTTTTATTTTCGTATATATTTTTTAGAGATTTTAATTATATTTTTATATTGAAAGGCTTAGATGATATATACACCTGATTTTATTTATTATACTTTTATTTTTTGTTTAATTTATTATTAATAAATTCTGGAATGGGCTCTTTTCGTTAAATTAGAAATATTACCAAGGTATTCAGAGAATAACTACAAAAAAGGGAAAAAAATTCACAACTGAATAAAAATCTTACCATAGTGTTCAGGTGTATCTTCCTCTTGCATTTGGTACGTTTTTTCTGATCCTGTCTGTCCATAAGCAAAGACATATAAATCATAAGAATTTGAAGCAGACCTCACCAATTGTGCTGCAGACCCAATAGCCCCCAATGGCTGCGAACACATAATATGTGTAATTATCCACTGATATTTTGTTCATAGCTGCTTGCAACCTCACGGAAATAAATAAAATTAAATTATCTTTGTGATAAAACTACCAGCATCTTAAAATTTTCCAAATTTTCGCTGATTCTTTGTTTTTTACTAAAGTATTCAAAAAAAAACAGAAAGGGGAAAATATATTCAGTTTTGTATTTCATGTCATATCTTATCAATCTATATGTATCATTAATCAGTATATGAAATAGATTTTTTCATTTTCGAGTTTTTTCTTCAGAATTTTTAGTAAAAATGAACATTTATAAAAAAATTGGCAAATTTGAAGATGATGGTAATTTTTTCAAAAGGAATATTTGAATTTTTGTATGTATACTGTGCATCAAACTAATACAATTCAACTAGGACTGAACACGTTTATAAACTATATTGAAGGAAGCCCCTAATTTTTTGTGGAGCTGTCAGCAGTTATGAACACAATATCATTGAATAACTATACTTATTATGTCTTATTATATACTTATACATACCTATGACCATTAATAATAATGGCAAGAATTGCAAGTATTTTTTATTACTTCATGAACCCAATTTGATTTTTTATCCTATCTTTTCTAGTTTTCGAGCAATTTGGTAATTTTGACAAAATTTCGACATTGATTTTCTCCTAAAGCTTCCTTTTTTGTGATGAATAATTTTTCGATATTTTCATTAGTTGAGGAGTTATAGGTGAAATCAGGCTTTTTTAACAAAGGGGTTGTTTTTTAATTTAGTGGCAAAGTCATCTCTCTCAAAAACAGGTATATTCAGTTCTATCATGTATGGGAGGGACCTAAACTAACAGTTTATGAAGAAAAATTTCCATTCTGATTTACTGGGTAGGTATGATGTATATTTTACTTCAGCGACTGTAGGATTCTATTGTAATATTTGGAAACCATCCATTTCCTATCCGAGTTCACCCAGATAGATTTTCTTTCAATTCATGGGATTCTTCATTTTTTTAATATTGCATTCTGAATTTGTATAGTTTTCAAAACTTCATTATACATATAATTTTCCTATGAATACTTGAGAATGATCTTATTGTTGGAATCTGTTGTAGTGTGCCAACCCAATTATTATAATCTATTACAGAACTAACAAATGTTGACATTAACTCTTGAGAATAAATATCTAAATTTGACATAAGAGAATGTCTTTCTATTGTATTTATAAATTAATGCATGTGATTATACATTGCAAACCATTTTCATCAAATGATACTCTCTTCCAAAAAGGTTGATGAGTTCTGAACGTGTTTTATAATTCCTGAAATATTCCAACTGGCCAATCGTTTATAACTACTCTCTTCTTCAATTTGATCATTTATTCTCAAGTTGATATTATTACCCCGTAGACTGTTATAATCAATGTCGAGGAATTGTATGCACATATGTGTTATTTAGTATTGTTGCATATTGCATCTTGATATCATTATTGTATTTTAATTACATTTGCTATAATGTAAAGTACTCATTTTATGTTTGGAGCATTCAAAATATTTTAGACTATTAATATTCATTGATGGTTTACACTCGTTGACATTTATTCATGATCTATCCTATTTTTACATAGTATGACTAGCATTACTTTTTACTTTAAGGATGTCTTACATATGTTGTTAATCTTCTGATCAAATTATTTATTTTTTTTATAATTATATTATAAAGAAATTAAGGTGTTTTTTTACAAAAATGGAACAGATCATGTTAAAGGAAATTGAAACTTTCTCAAGAACAATCTCCCAATAGAACACTTGTTCTGAGACAACGAACCAACATACCGAGTGGTCACGAAATTTGTTACGTCAGGTTATCTGGTTATTTTCAAAAGTAGAAAATTGAGTTTCTGATGTATTATTGTTTGAGAGATATTTTTCGATAATGGACTATATTCAATTCTGGTTTCGTCAAAAGTGACATCAACTTTTGAATTTCAAATAGAATAACCCCAAATTTTTTATTCCATTCTGAATCCAACGAATATGACATATCAAGAAACGATTACAGTACTTGACTTTCCTAATATAATAATAATAACGATGTGAATTTTTAAATCAAATATTCACCCACTTCCAGTCGTCTGAATAGTCTAAAATTTGGCAGACATAGCAAGGACGAATGACAAAATACAAGAATTTCATAATAATAACGATAATATTCGTCCGTTCGGTACACATTTTGCAATAGATTGTAAAGTTGCCTTAAGCTTGTGGAGTCTTACTATATGCTCAATTTTATTTTCTTAAATTCAATTTTTTCATTTTCATTCGAGGCTGCCCCGCGCCTTTTAAAAGGTACCATAAAATTTACATTTTTTGCCCAAAATTGTTTGAAATTGATTTAAAATGTTCAACCGGAAAGACAGAGTTATTTATGTACCAAGGACGAAAGGTGTCTTTTATAGTCGAGCTTGCAAACTGATAGCTGAGGCGCAGCCGAGGCTAGCAAGCAGGCGAGATAATAGACAGTTTTTTGCCGAGGTGCATATTACATATTAATAATAGACTATTTTTTTAGGCAAGTATCTTATTTTTCATCCGGAAATAAGTATGTAAAATGTCATTTTTTGTAGAGGTTGACGAAAAAAACTATTGGGGATTCAACATTAGATGCAGCGCCAAAGTGGCAAAAATGGAACTACTCTCGAGTATATTATGTCAACAGAAGAACTGAATATTCACCATTTATATGTACCAGAAATTCATCACTTATCAATAATAATTACAGGTTCAACAAAATGTACATAAATAATAGCCAAAATTTTGGGAATTTTAACGAAAACAATAATTTCAATGTACTTATCTATAGTGTCAAAACTTGAATCCAGAGGGAGTATCCCTTATGTTGAATTCCCCAGGGTGAGTATATGCCCACTGAGATATAACCCTTGTGCCTTCACGTCTTCTTTAAGGGGTAGTTCATGCGAAATTCGAAAAAATGATATCTCTTTTTCATTTCAATTCCATGAAATGAAATGGAAAAAACATATATTTTTTTACGAATTTCGCATTTGCATGAACTAGTCTTAATCCTCCAATACGACAATCAAGGTCACGAAATCTAGCTATTGAAAGTTCAAAAGCGCCACTTCGATATATTATTTATATCCTATGGCTTGACTCGATAACCTTATTTAGAATCAGTGTTTCCAACTGTGAGCCACCAAAGTACCGAACAGGGTGGAGAAAGTATCCAACGATATTCAACTATTTATGTATTTGGTGAAATATTCTGTTCTGAGGTAGTGTAGTACCAGTAATTATACTAAATAGAATACATTTTTCAGCATTTTTTTTTCTGATAGTTCAAAGCGCCATATTGGATGCGACCCTCATGGTTGCCAACTGCGTAAACGGTTTTGTCTGTCTCTCCCATGGACCCGACCTAGTGTCGTCTTACTTATTCTTTTAACAATAGAATTATATGGTACACGGATTCTTAGCACTGAGGGTCGCATCCAAACATGACGCTCAACTAGTGAGCACCTTCAACAAATGCAAAAAGATTTCTGAAATGACGTCATTGCGACAATTGTGTCACATGCCTTGCCCTTTATTATTATGGCAAAATTGGCAACAACTACTGTCAAACGTGGGAATTTTCAGATTTGGGGGTGTGGCGACATTGTTAATGTAATTGTTTGATTCGTTTGTTGGTGGGTGTATTTCTTCGCCATTTTATTCTGTTTTATAATATGTAATCGTTATTATAATATGTAAATGTGGTTATCTTTAAAATATACACAGTTTACGTAGTTGAGTTGAAAGTTATGAAGTTTGTTTGTGTCCGAAAGGTAAGTTGCAATATGCATTTCAGTGACATTTAAAGGTTTGTTGGCCTTTACATTTGACATATGAAAAAACTACTTTAGAAAATTGGTTCAAAAAAACATTACATCACTAAAAATTTTGCCAATAAGAATTACATCAATACTCCTCTTGACCAATATGTAACTGTCAGTGATTACTTCTGAACAACTTCTCAATTTTATTGACTTTTTCAAGAAATTCTAGTTATCGAGAGTATTGAAAGGGGTTTTTGGTTCAGTAATTTCGTTCTTTTCTATCGAACACGATATTGGTATCGATATATCATGCCAGAGGTTGAATGTTAGACTTAAGTATACAATAAGCTATTTGATTTTCAACGAATCTTTGTTGCTATAATATGATGAATTTGATATTTTATAACCTCTCTTAAATGAGTCACTTCCTCATTGTGGGTGAGAGGCCGATAAATAACTCAATTTGTTTTTATTGTATAATGAATTGCCCATATGTTCCAGTTCTTTTTGTTCTTGTATATTATAGTTTACTTTTCACTATCTGCTATGCTACAAACATAAACCAGATTTCCTTATTATAAGCTGGCAAATTGAACTTGTTGGTTTCTATATTTTTTTAGTAAAGAAAGGACTACTTTTAAACTGAGTTTATAATAAGTAACTACAATCTTCTATCTATGGAACCAGTGGAACCCTTCGTTAACCTGCTTGTAGTGAAGTGAAAAGAGAATCTGTCTATCAGACTTTTTCAAAGATTTAAATTAAATAAATTTATGGTAAAGGAGGTAAGTAAGGTAAGTTTATCGGGCTCCGCCTTGAAATGAAAAAAAGTGCTTTACTTACGTAGTTTGATCTCCTGAACACGAATCTGAAGAAATTTCGTGGTACTTTCAAGTACTTTTCGAGTTATGCCCTTCTGAATATTTTTTTCAATAAGAAATCACACAAAATGTCTCCTTTTTTTCTACTTTCTTTTCAGACGCTAACGCACGCTAATCAACTGATACAAACACCACAAAAACAACAGTTTTAGCTGTAGTTTTCGACCTTCTTATAAACATAAACATAACCTACATGTTAGTAATTTTTGTTCTTTTTGGCGAGCTGGTCACCTGCAAGTAAGTTCGCTTTCATTTATTTGCTCATATTTGAATGTGAAGTCGCACTTGGAACCAACTTATCAAAGGAATAAAGCAAGATGAGCTTACCTTTACCAAATTTGTATTAAATGCAGAGAATGGAATTTTCATGATTCCATGCATTTATAAAATTTATAATTTGAAATAGAAAATAGAAAAAATATAATTTTTGGAAACTGATATCAATTAAATTGAAATAATATAGTACAGTCGCCGAAGTAAAATTTATACAGTGTGACCCACTTAAGACTGGAACATCTACATTTTTCAACCGATTGAAATGATTTTTTTTTTATTAGCTAGATATTCAAAAAGTCTACTAGGACACCAAATTTCATGAATGAATATCCATTTCCAGGGCCAACTAATCCGATTTCTCAAGGTCAAAAATCTAAAAAATTTCTAGCGATTTTTTTAGAAAAAATCTGACTACACCACTGGATTTTGGACATTTTCAAATAGTTTCATTGTAATTCGTTGAAATGCATCAATCAATAAAACAGTTATAAGAGAATGAAATTTGAAAAATATGACGTTTATACAACCCACCAATTCAATTTCAGAATTTTTATTAAAATTTGGAATACACCACTGTATTCAGGAGATCTTGATATATCATTGGTCAAAGTTTCAACGAAATCTATTCATAAATAAGAAAATAATAGGATAATAAAATATATTAATGAAATTTAAGGAAAATTGTCATTCTGCATTTTTTTTTTTTAATTTATCAACAGATTTCTATGAAATTACAGGCAGTGATATTCCGAGACTCCCTGAATCCAGTGGTGTAGTCAAAGTTCTGATAAAAGTTTCGAAATTGAATTGGTGGGTTGATTAAACGGCATATTTTTCAAATTTCATTCCCTTATAATTTTTTTATTGACGCATTTCAACGTCATGTGAACCAATTGAAAATGTCGCGAGTGCAGTGGTGTAGTGAGAATTTTTCTAAAAAAAATCGTTAATAATTGTTTTATATTTTTGACCTTGAAAAATCAAATAAGTGGGCACTGGAAATGAAAATTTATTCATAAGATTTGGTGTCCTAGTAGACTTTTTGAATGTCTACCTAATGAAAAAAAAATCATTCTAATTAGTTGGAAATTGTAGATTTTACAATGCTCCGGTCTTAAGTGGGTCACACTGTATTATATCTACCCAATAAATCAACATGAAAATGTTTCAAATGTTGAAAATATCAAAAAAGTTTTCATTGCAAAAAGAAAGCTTGATAAATTTCCTAAGTTTATGAGAAAATCGATGTAGAAAATTTGTCAAAATTCTCAATATGGATTTAAATGCGAATTTGTTAGTTTAAATTTTTCGCTTGCGGCCTATCGAAAAAAATCAATTACCCGAAATCTCGCAAGCTTGGATGAAAAATCAAATTGGGTTTCGAAAGTGTAAAAAAATAGTTGCAGTCCTTGCCATTTCAAATGGTCATGGTATGTATAAGTAATATAATAAAACATAACTGCATACAATATCATTTATAAATGTGTTCAGTCATAGTTGAATGATATAAGTTTCATAAACACAAGGTACAACGTAAAAGTATTTCTTAAAAAAAAAACAGCATCTTAAAATTTACCAAAGAAAGGTATGCTTATTTGGGCCGAATGCTCCCGGTCATAATATTTTGCACACTTTTAGGCCTATAAAAAAAACATTTTTCTAAAATTTCAACTTCCAAACCATTCTGGAACATCTTCAGATAAGTTCTATTAGACCAGAGTTCGACATTTTGGCAAATATCAAGATGATGGTTATTTTTTCAAAAGGAATATTTTTCACCCTTTGTGCATCAAACTCTATTGAAACCCAGAATAAACACATACGCTTTGTTGCCAAAATGGCTATTTTATCATATTTTGTTTTCACGAACTCTGATGCTCTGAAAGAACCTATGAAGATGTTCCGGAATGGTTTGAAGGTTAAAATTTTGGGAAAATGTTTCTTACCCTCCTTTGTTCAATATTTTACTGTAATCTACTGTTGAATTATACCTTCGGCAATATTAGGTGAATGACGAGAGTATTGCAGGTAAGATAATATGTGTAGATAATCAATCGCTTGCTCAATGGGTATAAATAAATAAAGCTAATATCGACACACCTTTATGTCAATTACAATACTTGTCGAAGGCAAGGAGTTTAAGTATATTGGAATTCAAAAAATTCAGACAGTTACCTGTGCATGATAGCATGACAGAATTTTATTATAAACTCGCATTTATAGCTGTTAATGTAACGAGATTATTATGCGATTTATATTAATCGAGGATATTGCCAGTACAACCTCCTAGATTTATTTAAATTGCATAATAATCAAGTTTCATTCAAAGCTTTATCGTATTGACATTGACAACGATGGTGTTAAAATGGGATCAACAACTTTGGTTATGTCACGTTATTGTCATTTGAGCGTGCCATTTGGTATCTACTATATTGTAAATAATGTATGATGTGTTATGATGGTAATAATTTGTAATATAGGAAGCTTAATATTCAATGATACGATAAAAGTAATTTTTTAATATTTTATGGACTTATGTATATCGAACGTCACTTGAATACTTTCGCAAGATGTTGTAAAGTGATCTTTAGAAATTATTCAAAGTTAAATTTAGCAAACATAGCTGAAAGGGTATAGTTTAACTCAGTTGAGACAGCAAAAAACCTGAAATTCCACTTAAGAGTCGGCGTATCTTTTATGAAACAGAAAGCAGAAGTTGTTTCTATATATTCGGAAAATAAAAAATAAAAAAATATTTATAATGTAAGGGTAGAACCGGAGCAGCCAGACGTCAACTGAGCCATTAAACGCGCCCCATTCGATTTTTTTTAAGGAAAACGAAATTTCAAATGAAAAACCTGGTGGAAATAAATAATTATTCTTTAAACATAAATTAATAGTAGTTTGCCTAACAAGTGCGGAAAGTTAAGACACTTTTCCGCACGCGATTGCTGACCGAACTCCGCTAGAAAATTCACTTTACGCACACGTTAGGTACACTATTTTTTCTACTAGCGTGCGGAAAAAACCCAAAAGTTAACATAAAAGCAACATTTATTATTAAATACATATCAACAAATTAATTATTATTTACACTAATATTAAACGTGCAATTTGTAGCATTCCGTAAATTAATAGAGCACTGTCAGCTGACGTCACAACATGGTGGTCATGGGGGGACAAATAAAGCATTTGACATTTGGGTGTGGATAATTGCGATTTTTATAAACTTTACAGACATCAAGTGATTCACGTAGCCTTATGGAAAATGGGTTCGATGGGTTTGTTTTTGTTCAGTTTCGTTTGTTTGTCCCCCTATGACATTGTTCCGCAACTGTCATATTACGTCATTGACAGTGCTCTATAACAGCAACATCTCTAACCAAACCATTTTGCATACAATCATTACTTCCTAGCAAAGTGGAATTTTCTAAAGCAGAGGCTAAATTTTTTTCCAATGAAGTTGGGGACTTAAAGGTTGGGTTTCGGTTTTTCACTGCTTTGTCGCAAGTACTAATTGTTGCAACCGTGGCCATGGGAGCAACTTGGCTAGAAGAGATCATTTTGGAAGGCTATACTGGTGAAAGTTGCTGACTAGTGGAAGGGCCAGCGATAGTGTCACTGAAGTTTTGTATTTTATTTGATAGGTCCTTCTGAAAACTTGGCGAGTTTTCTACGTAACCTTCTGCGACGCAATATTTAAATGTCGGTATACTCCACCAAAACTAAACAGATTTACTTTTTCGCACTAGTGTGGAAAAGTGATGCTTTCAACACTGAAATAAGTGCCGAACATGGACTTTTCCGCACGCTAGTAGAAAAAAAATTAGTGCTCTCTGGTGTAGGGAAAATGATACAATTTTGTTATTATCATTGGAATACAAATGTTTCAGTATAGTCAAGCTATCCATAAGAAAAATATTCAATATTTTTATATATATAGGAAAATATTTCAAAAAAATTGCTATTTTCAATTTTATTTTACTATCTCTTTGTTTATAAAATTGAATATTAAGCAACTTTTTCAAATAACTTTTTTCGATATCTTGCTATCCTACCCCACTGTTTGCCTTTTCATAGCAATTTTTTTTTAATTTGCCGCCATACCAGCGATCAAGTGACATGTGTCAAAATCAATTTTTAGGTTATCCGACATGCACAAACTTTTCCCCAGATTTTTTTCCAATAGTCTAATAATAAACTTTTTTCCCATATGGTACTTTTTGGTGGTCACTGTATTATAAACACTTAGATATTTTAGTGACATGCGCATTCCCTAGAAGATGGCAATAGCGATTGAAGCGCTTTTGAAAACATTCATCATAATCTAATGTAACTGTAAAGAAATAAAAATAAAGCTAAAACTTTGCATATCTACATTATTTGTCTATTCTAACAAAATAGTGCTTTATTATGGTCATAGGGGCCCCATTATTCTAATGTGCTCAGAGCCTCTAATAGGGGAAATACGGCCCTGGTCCTATGCTCGTGTTCAGTGTAGATTATTATATTAAATAAATGAAGATTCCCACGGAATTACAAAAAAACTCGCATACAGTATACAAAATTCAAAATCATAGCCACCTACGCGAAACAAAAAAAAAATCACATTTTTATTAAATTCATCGTAAAGTTGCAGATTTGTATTATTCAATCGTTTACCAATAATTAATTGATAAAGTCACACTAATAGTTATTATGGACATACATACAGAGTGCATTTCAAATTTGCACCAAAAAACTAGTAAAAATTCAAACTATTTTCAAGAAACGTCGATATTCTAGTACAAATGATAAATTAGAACATATTTTGCATTGAAATGTCGTTGTAGGAATATGAGGGAGGCGCATAAGGTGCATATGAGATAATAGTACTCTTTATGAGGCTAGAACCATAAAAAATTGAGAAAAAAATTATTTTTCGCGTAGTCGGCTGTGATTCCAAATCTGAATATTGTTTTTGATTCTAAACAACTTATCAAAATTTCTGTTTTGTTCCTTCTTATACACCGTTTGGAAATTCAGAATTTTGATAACGCAATGCACCGACTTTTATGAATAATAAAATTTTCCCATATGATGCCACCTTTTTGAAACGCACTGAATAAAACATTGCAAAATGGCGAGTTTTTTGCACCACGTCTGATGCAAAAAACACGCTCATTTTGCTTATTTGTCTTTTTGATTTCGTTTTCTTGATGAATTTTGAAATGATATTTTTAATTAGTTCGTAAGGTGAGGGGAATAGGAGAACTGATATAATTAACATTCCATGCTAATTCTATTAAATGCACTCAACACTTATTTCCTCAGTTCAGTTACTGACTTTTGCGTCCGAATTTATAGTTTCAATAACCTCTTGAACAGTTAACTATTCTGTTGGTCGTGACTTTATATTGGAACTCCTTGATATACACATTTTGTCATTTTTTACTTGACATGCATTCGTGCGCGAAACATAAAAACGGTTCCATATTTCCTTTATTTGTTTCATTCACAGTCTAGATACCTGGCGTTTATCTCTTCTGAATGAACTCGTCAGAATAGTCCGGTCAATATAGACATTTAAAATAACAAAAATTCCCGGAGCGCCAAATATTTCAGAACACCTGGGGTTTACCATTACAAATGAAGTTTTAAAAATCCCCATCGATCCTATGTGTGCTACAAAAGTTATTCGGGGTCAAAAGTCAAAATTTGAGGTTTTTCGGATTTTTCTCGAAAATGGTAAATTTTATCGAAAAAAAAAATTTGCCAAAGTTGTAGATCTTAGAATTTTCTACAAAAATGATTTCCATGATTTTTTTTCTAAGAGTTCCTGATATATCGCGGTTCTAAGTCACATTATACATTGGGTGTTATGAATAAAAACTAGCAAAAGCTTTTACTACAGGTTTGTCTCTCTCATTAGTTAATAAAATAGATAGGTCTGTTTCAAGAAATCTAAGTAAAAGCATTTGCTTAAGGTTTATTCATTAGACCCATTATATGTACACATTTCCACGCCACCTGTGAGGTAGTGTACTCGGCGCGTATTTTTTTACCGTGGTTTCCCCTTTCCCCTGTAGACCTATTCCACTAACTGTCATGACAATTTTAGGATAATTTAAGGGAACAATACCCATCAAGTTCTAGATATTACCTTATTATTGATATTGATTATTGATTATTGATTATTGATTATTGATTATTGATTATTGATTATTGATTATTGATTATTGATTATTGATATTGATTATTGATTATTGATTATTGATTATTGATATTGATTATTGATTATTGATTATTGATATTGATATTGATATTGAATATTGATTATTGATATTGCTATTGATTATTGGGTTAACTATTGTTTTGATTTCTTTAGATATTTTAATCAGATTGATATTCTTGAAAGTCTACTTCAACAGTCATGTCTTCTTCGATTTATTCTTCTTCCTCTTCCTCTTGCTTGGATGTTCATACATTGGTCAGATGTGACTGAGTTATTGGTCTCTTCATTAAAATCACAGGAATCTTCTTCTACTGTACTCAACTGGACATTTGAGCAAGACTGACCTTGGCAATTGGTACACGCTGGAGAACACAGCAACCCGACTTTTTTACAGCCACATTTGGCACTACAACCTTTTTTGCAATTGCAAAAAATAGTGTTAAGTTTTTCTGGAGCAGGTGGAAGTAAAGTTTGAATCGGTTTCAGAGTATTATCTATCAATTTCCAACCCCAGTCTTCTGGGTTCAGTTGATTGCCTAGCTATGTTTGAACTTGATAGTATACTCCATACAAGTGTTGAATAGCAGATGCCGATGTTGGAGGAAGACATGATAGTTGTACTTGTTTCTTGTTTCGCGTGATTTTTACAAAAGTTAGATATCGGTATTTATCAATGCAAGTAATTTTTTTTAAGCTCCATAAACCGCAAGAAGAAAGCGAATTCCTTCCGTTATTATTGTTTGAGGTGTGGAATCAATAAAATTTCTGTAAATACTTTTTGCCACTTCTGTAAATTGCTTACGATGTGTCGCAGCCGGTTATCGCATGTAAAAATAAAATATAGTTTTGGCATTTGGGATGAGCAGATAAACTTTTTGAAGAATATATTTCTGTTCGCTGTTGAGCCCTTCCAGGTTTCGGATTTTTCAGTTCTTAAATACTCAGTGGACTCATCACCTCTCGCGACACTAGCCTCGATTAAAGTTGGCAATTCACGATCAACCACAACTGTTTCATCTTCAGTTAAAAGTTTTTGCAAATAAAGCAAAACAGATATTTTTTCGCACAAATAACCTAATGGTAGACGTTTGTAAAAAGTACGTATATTCACTTGAACTGAACCTTTAGCACTGCAAGAAACAGGTTTAGGGACCGACTATCTTTTGAATAAATGTTTTCAGAATAGTATAATATATATGAAAGAGACACAAATAGGTATTTATACTTGTCTTAAGTGCTTGATTATGTACATACGTGGCTTATACGTGCATATCATGTATTATGTGACTCTTATAATCGCGATATCTCAGGAATGGTAACTCTTAGGAAAAAAATCATAGGAACCAATTCTGTAGAGAATTTTAAGATCTACAACTTTGGTTATAGGTTTTTTTCGATAAAACTCACCATTTTCGAAAAAATCTAAAAAACCTCAAATTTTGACCTTTGACTCCGAATAACTTTTGTAGCACGCCTAGGATCGATAGGGATTTTTAAAACTTTATTTGTAATGGTAAACCCCAGCTCTCCAGCAATATTTGGCTTTCCGGGAATTTTTGTTATTCGACCACTATTTTGAAGTCTAAATTGACCGGATTAAGAAGTTAATATAGGAAAGAGCAGGATACACAAATGCCGGGATGCTGAAACTTGACTCATTTCCTCTCATACCAGCACGTCACGTCACGATATAACTACTTTCATGGCCCAATCTACTTATACAGCGTGTAGATAGTGTAGGGAAGTAATTTTATATATTGAAATAAATTTAAAATTGAACTTAATCATTACTTATTGCCGTACCTCTCAATCCGCTTAAAAAACTTATCTAGGCCAACAAAAAATTTTGGTCTTATTCGATTCGAAAGGGTATCTAGAAAAAATGTTGAACTGAAAAATTGGGGCTGGCAAAAATTGAACTTATGAACAATGGAGATTTCTAATTGCTCGGCAGACACCGATAAAAAGAATTCGAGAATTTTTGCCGGAGAGTTTAATTACAATAAGCAATTGCAACTGGGTCTTCTTGGAAGAACGTTGCACAAATATCTGTCAATTGTAATTCAATAAACGTCGTGGTATTAGCCAGGAAAGTAGCTGTTTTCTGTCAGATGTTTGCCTCATATTTTCCACACGGTGGAAATATTTGGAGAGAAGAGTACTTCAACATTGTCGATTTTATTATTTCACCGATAAAAAGCGACAAAAGTTCGTAAGTTTTTCACCCTTTTTGTAGTTGTGATTGGTAACTAAACTGCGGGGATATGAAATGAAATGTTTATCCAATCCTAACTGCACCAAGGATGAAAAACTTAAGAACTTTTGTCTCTTTTTATCGGTGTTTGCCGAGCCATTAGAAATCTCTATGAAGTAAAAAAAATGGTTTAATTTTTTGCAAATATTTTAAAAACTGGTTGAAATATCCAAAATTTTAAAAAAGATCTTTGAAAAAAAAGTTCTACACCCCGGAACTGTACCGATAATATTTGTATTTTCAATTCAGAAGTGAAAACTTTGTGAAAAATAGGTAGTGGCCCTTGTACGCGCGTCGACCAAATCAGAAGCATGATAAAAAAAATATTCTAACCAATCAAATATGACTGTTAAGGAACAAAAAATGTTGGTATTATCTAAACACATAAATTAACAATAATCCGTCAACAAAAAATGTTTACCCCAATTTTTTAATTACGTATGCTTTTATTAGGAGTTAACATAAAAGCCCTGATTATTTCTAAACTGAAAACCTAGATTTTTTTTTATTTTTAGAGCTATTCTTGAAAGGATTTAGAAAATATCCGCGTTGCAAATATATAACTTTTAACGCGCTCTACGAGAATGAAATATATCCGGAGAGCAAAAGCCAGTATTGTTTTCGATTCTTCGCATTCCTTTCCGCGAGAAATAGTATCTTGTCCCTTTGATTCTGCATTTGAGTTTTCTTTAGAACCTTCCACCACTTCTCCTTCTCCTTTCGGTGAGGTCCTGTAATATATCTTCACAATTTATGTTTCCTGTGAATATCTTAAATAATATTATCAAGTGATCAATGTTTGTTCTAATGGTGAAGTCAGATATATGAAGGCCAGGTATCTGAGGCACCTATTTTGCACGGCTTCAATATTGATTATATTATGTGCTTTATGATATGGTGGCCAGACAGGTGATGCATACTCCAAAACAGCTTTTGTATAGTCCAGGGGTAAGATTATGAACACTGGATCCGCACTGAGTTTGAAATTAATCGGATTCGAGCAATTATGAAAACCAATAAAATTTTCAATTCAAAGCAACTTTGTCGATATCAGAGGTCTGTAGGGTAAATATAATTCATTTTATCCTACAGACTTAATAGACCGGGAGATGATGACAGATTTTAGGTGACGATTTTCTCGTTTATGCCTTTTTTAGAGGACTGAAGGATATAAAAGTGGTGATGAAAATGATGGAAAATTTGAGCGGTCTCCGCATGGCTTTCATTCATTTCAATTTTCGGAGACTTTTTCGTGAAAAAAAAAACTATAATGGGAATTACCAACTAAAAAATAAGCCACAATATAAAAAACAAATACAAAATTTGCATGAAACTGAGCAAGGGCTCCCAGCAGCCCACAGTTTTCATTGTTGAAAACACAAAAATTAATTTCAGAATATTCTCGAAGATCCTATTATTCAGGAATAACCCATCAATCATTTCTTGGTACATATGAAATGTGCAATTGTTGGAAAGAGCACTGCGTTAGTGTCACGTGTGCACATTTTTCATTTTTTCCTCATTATTTTAACATATCGACTTTTCGTTCATTTTTATGGAATCGTCCGCTTATCTTGAAAGTTTAAATATACCCAACTATTTGTTATTATTTGACTTTAATTGTGTACGTCACTAATTAAACATAAACTTTGAGCTTGTATGAATTCAATATGTTTGGATTTCAAAAATGATTTACTTTCATTAATTTTTAACTAATTCTAAAAAATGTCGCCTACATATTATTATATACTGCAAGTTGCTTACACCTTCAAAGGTGAAGTATTGAGTTTCGTAAATTTAAATGTTGAAAATACAAAAATTATTATTTTCATTGTATAATGGCTGGGGTTGCTTTTTAATCGCTGTTTCAACCTAATGTAAAGGTTTAAACTGTATAACATTTTGACATCGGAAAAGTTAATGTTCTGATGATGATACGATCTCTGACAATTAATCCATTTTGATTCCTTATATTTCTGCGTAGATCGACGGAATGTGAATCATACCTATATTTATTTGATCACTTGTTTGGCTATGAAACGTTTGGATTATATGACCCAAGCGGTTGGTGAGGAAATTACCTCCGCCCAGAAAAATTCATTTGGAATATTTCATTCCATCTCATGAATCATTCACATTCTCATCAACATGCTACAATATTTAGATATTGTGCAACAACGTTCATAAAAAAAAAACAAAAAATCAAAAGCAATTTATTTGGCTTTGGAACTAGTTGCCTCGGAGGTGTTCCTTGAGGCATACAGCCTTCAGAAGTTCAAGAACACCAATTCCTACCTACTTTCCCTTAGCTGTAACGATGTTTATTGAACAATACAGGATTTTCCTTTTCGTGGGAAGCAGAATTTGAAAAAATATATTAAAAAGATAACAACAAACAAAACAATTCAAACTGAATTTTTCAAACGACAAAATCAAGGCTTAGATAGCAAAAACATATACTTTTAATTTAAAATGCCAAACAAAATTATAAACAGTGCTGGTGTAGAAATAAAAAAATTGTTTGACGTTATACAACCTCGTTAAATCAGAATGTGAAATTCCAAGTGATGTTGCAAATTCTTTCAGGATCAGAGGTTAATGGGACATCCGTCGTATTTTAAGCTTTTTCGTTCAAATTTACTATTGATATTCGTTTCATGGAAATTATTTCTTCATTTGCTGTGACTTAAAACCTTAGAAAAATGTAGGTACTGGCCTAATTTTCATCGTAACTCGCTCAATTTTGATGCTACCGACTTCTGTTTTTGTGTAAAAGAATGCTCTTTTCATGTACTTTGAAATTAAGTTTTCCCCGTAAAATGCACACTTTTATCCCTATTTGACTCTGAATCTCTCAAATTTAGCATTTGACGAACAAAAGCTAACCATGAAGCCGTAGCTCAGTCCGTATTGATTGTACAGGAATTATAATAATGTGATTTTCTTTGTATTTTTAGGCTACAATTTTGCTCTCTACAAAGTTTTTGAAAAAAAATCATATTTCACGAGTTATTCGCCAAAAACCGATTAACAACGTTGAATTTTTCGTTGAAAAACTGTTACTGAATACGAATATACTAGTAATGAAAAATTTGTTCGGTTGAATTGAATTTTACAATCCTAATTACTGGTTAAAATTGCAACTGGATATTCTACCAAAAAAATCATTTGCCAAATCGACTTTCCTTGTGATGCATTAACCAAAGTAAGATTTTTTTTTCAGATCGACTCCATCAACATCAAAAACCCGAAGTTAAAAAAACTACAGTAGATTTAACGAATAACACTCACCATGCCAATTCCAAAGCGAGTTATAGAACCTATCCATGTAACGCGTGGTACGTTACCGGAAGATTATCCTCTACCTTCGGAACTCGAAGGCGTTACTAATGGAACCCTAGCGAACACCGTCAGACAACTCTCATCTCTGTCAAGGTACACAATTTTATTTTTAATGTCCCATGACCAGCTTGTTACAAGAGTTATCTAAGTCTAAGTTAGGTCTTGCTCTAGTGGTCAATAATTGCCAAATACTTTGAGTTTTTATAACAGCTCAGAAGTCATGGAATTATTATGCAACTCAAATCCATTTGTTTATTTAGTTGCGGGAGACTTGAATATAGATATGCTAGCCTCTGAAAATTATACCTCCAAACGAATTGGACATAAGTCTGATATCATATATTCTCAAACAGATAACCTCTGAATCCACTGACTATCGAGGGGAGGGGGGATCTAGCTAAAGTGTGTTCAAAACTGAAAATATTCAAAAGACTCAAGATTGGGACTGAAAGGATTCAAAGTCAAATCAATGTGACTCAAAGACTCAAGATTGGGAATAAAGTGACTGAAAAGACTCATAACCAACTCCCAATAATTCAAAGACTTAAGATCGGGATTGACAGGACTGATAGCCGAATTCAACTGACTGACTGTGATTGAAAGGACTCGAATGCAATTCCAATGAGTCAACAGATAAAACTACTCACACTGTAATGCCATTTTTTAGTATTATTTTTTTGTTTAAGATTGAGTAGAAGAAAGCAATTGTCTGATTCCTTGTGGCTCAGACAAAGCTAACTCTGCCTTTTAGTAGGAATTTGTTTTTTTAATAACTGTTAATGTTTTTTTTTCTTCTACCAATAAAAAAAGGTTTATTAATATTTCAGGCATGCGGAAGATCTCTTTGGAGAATTAGCAAGAGATGCCCAGCAATTATATGATAGGTCAAATTCCTTACAAGCTAGGATAGACAGGCTGGCTATCAAAGTAACACAACTGGACAGTACCGTGGAGGAGGTGTCCCTCCAGGATATACATACGAGGAAGGCGTTCAAAAGCAGCGTTGTATTTGACCAACAGGTATGACAAACTTTCATAGTAAACTACTCGAAATATACACTATGGCTCATACCAAGGGCGTTGATAAAGATGATAATGCTCGATGTGTGACGATGATCCAGTCAGTTGGCTTTTGGCCAGGGAAATAGAATAGTATTACTATTATTAAGTGTAAAAAGAAAGACAGCATACTTGTATGTACTGATCAAAATAAATATATTCATAGGGATGGAATTGATGGCAGAAATGTTTGGGAGTTAGCAGTGCAACGCTGAGTTATAACTGAAAATTATTAACGGACAATTTGACACATTACAAATTCTGGAAATGAATTTTAGATGAGGATTATGTCCCGTATATTTTATTACATGTAATCATGTAGCCCACGACACGAATTTATACAAAAAAATCAATTGAACTTTCTGTTTTAGATTTTCTCAAGAGGAACTATGCCGACTGCCATGCTGGAAACTTATAATTCCTGTGACAAGCCGCCACCTCTCGACAAACTCAACTGTTATCGTGACGACGGCAAGGATGGTTTGAAATTCTACACTGATCCCAATTACTTCTTTGAACTGTGGAGGCAAGAAATGTTGAATGACACCGAGAGAATGATGCATGATAGAGGAAAGAAACCTCATAGACCTCGAACCGAGGGTGGTCAGGGTAATAGACATAAAAAGCGAGTGAGGCAACCTCATAGTACAAGAGAAAGACAGAAGCAAATTGCTACGGATCAAGGCGAATATATTATGCCTCAAAATACCATTTATAGGTGAGTTCAGTTGTTTAATTTTTTATTTCTACGGGTTACTCTTTAAACCAATCACGAAATTTTTGGTAGATTTTCAATATGTTATGTACACTATCATCTAGAAATTTTTTGTATATTTTCTTAATAACAGTTAATTTCTGCAGGTTGGTAAAGTTAAAATTAAGAAGAAACTTTTCTTATATGCCAAGAAATTACTTGGTGGCATTATTTCAGATAATAATGAAATAAAAAATAAAAAATAAATTTTTCCAGCACATTAGGGTTTCTTCTCGTGGCATATTTGGTGATTATATCCATGTTTTCTTGTTTTTGTGAGAACTTCCTTGGTTAGCTGATGAAGCAGAGGATAAGGAGGATTACAAAATCCAGATGATTGTCTCAAACTCCAGAATAGCTTGAATGTTTTTTCACGCGGCTGTTCGGCGAATAAAATGAGCATAAATCCTCTGAAATGTAAAGTTATCAGTTTCCATCGCACTGTGCACGAGGTAAATTTCAACTATAGTCTTGAAGGCACCGTAATTGAGAAAGTTACGTTGATAAAAGATCTCGGAGTCATCTTTCAATCTAATCTCTCGTTTTCTTCGCACATCGAGTATATCTGTAATAGAGCACTCAAGCAGTTGGGTTTCATAAAGAGACATTCCAGAGATTTTGTTCATATGAGTACAGTGAAAATCTTATTCATTTCTTTGGTTAGATCTCATCTTGAATATGCTTCGATTATTTGGTGTCCTTATGCCCAAGTCCACATCGAAAAATTGGAAAGAGTTCAACGAAGGTTTCTTATGTACTGCTCATTTAGGTTGAATACTCTCTACTCTTATACCAACATGCTGTCAATAATGAATTTGAGTCCCCTAATCCACAGAAGGCAAGGGTTTGACACCATGTTTATCTATAAAATTTTGAATGGTCTGATAGATTCTCCCGAATTATTAGAGGAAGTAAAAATATATGTACCTCCTAGATCACTTCGTGAATATGGCACATTTTTCCTGGCTGCACATCGATCTAATTATGGTGCAAACATAGGGATGGTTAGGTTACTGCGACAGGCTAATGTACACTCAGTGGCTACGGACATTTTTTCTTCCTCGCTTTGGCAAATGAAGAGAGCAACTATGTAGCTAAAGACCCCATTTTATCTTAATTTGGTATGTGTTGTCAGTCTAGTGTATAGTGTTTTTAGACTTAGGTTTTTATATACATATTGTATACATAGTTTTATTATTTTATATTAATGTAAATGGGTAACTTCCCGTGTAATAAATAAATAAATAAATAAATTATGGAGGGGATTGTTAGGTGTCTTATCTTGGAGATTTTTCTGATAGCTGTTGTTTCTGCTACTTTACGTATATGCCGAATACGTTGTCTTAAGTTGATTAACAGTGGATGTGCGTATTCAATAAGTGGGCAGCAGACAGGTACATTAAAACAAATCTACCTAAAAGTGTTAAATTCCCACTCCATGCAAAAACAATAACGTGAGAAGGCAATCGTACATAGAATGAAATCAGATAAAAGTTCTTTCACAAATATCGAAATATTGAAAGGTTCAAGGTTACATAAAAATTTCAGAAATTTGCCTGTAGCTGTGATATTGTTTATATATTGTGGGAGAATGTTAAAAAATTTCATTGCGCTTTAGATAGTGCTACGTTCACATCTGACTTTTGAATGAATTGGATATGAGAAATATGTTGATCTTATGTATCCTATGATGTATGTTGAAGTAACCTGGATGTTTGATAAGAAATTTGATTGATACAAAAATATAGATTGATGATACAGTTGATAGTTTGTTGAACTTGAAAAGTTCCTCTTTAAGAGTATCTTGTGTTTATACTGAGAATAATTCTGACATGTTTTTTTGCATAGAATGCTCTGTTCAACTGATGACTTGAGCCCTAGATGACTTTTTTGCATTTATGTTTTCAACTATATGGTCAATTTTTCTGATAAGCATCAGTATATAAACATATTAGGGATTTTTTATTCAAACATTACATGACATCTCAAATAACAGTTGTCAGTTAGTTTGTCAAAATTTCAGTTCAGTAAAATGTAAAAACCATATTTCTCATGAAAAATTCACTTCATTATCTAAATTACTTCAAATGTACTATGACTTGAATTACTGGTAGGTTGACTTGAATCACTGGTAGGTTTTTGATTTAGATTATTATTGACCATATATCGTAAATTTATTCCATATTGACCTCTTTTCAAAACAATAACATTTGAAGTCGAATATGTGGTTAGTTATTATCATTTCACAGTAATAGTGAGGTACAAGAACTGATTTTCTATTAAGTTCATTACTGTTATGAGAAAAAATTTAATAAACTAGTCACTAATTTTTATAGTTAGTTAACAATATGTAATGCATAATTTTCTTCAACTAGTGAGTAATTCTATTTATTTTTTCACAGGACACCAACACAGCTTCCTCAACAACCGCAGCCACAACCCACTGAAGAACTTATGGTTCAACGTGAATTGCACCAACAACGCCCTCCGAGGCCCAACTCCATTGAAATACGTCGTTCGTACCAACAGGAAGTAACTGATGGTCTGCATTCCCCTACTTACCCTCCATATGAAGAAAATCCATACCAACATGGTCTCTATAGCCAAGGTCCGCTCAGTTCAGAGTCATTGTATGCAGGAGGTACTCCAACTCGGGGCAATAAAATCAGACCCAGCCAACCACCACCAGCCCCTCCAAGTAATAACAGTACTCCTTCGGCTAACACTCCAACAAGGGGCAGGAGTGTATCGACCGGGAGAGATAACTTACCTCCTCCTCCTCCACCACCGGAAGGGACAATGTCACCCCCTAATGGAATTCCAGCTCATATTGTGAGACAGTCTAGCCAGTCACGATCGAATAGTCCCCATTCCCATACAGCAACACCTGAGCCAGCCCAAGATTTACCGCCTCCGCCTCCCGCACCTATCAAACAGGCATCTCCTCCAAAACAACAAACTCCAGTAGCTCCCCCACCGCCCCCGCCGCCACCAATGCCCTTGATGACTAACGGACCGACCACTACCACTCCCATGTTGAATGGTGATTTGGCGAAAATTCTGAATTCTTCGATTCCCGTCAAGTTGACTCCGGTCAAGGACCGTCCCATGAATAAACCGCCAATGGTAGATCCTCGAAACGACCTACTCAAAGCTATACGTGATGGCATCCAACTCAGAAAAGTCGATAAAATTGAGCAGAAAGAAGTCGAACGAGGTAACGGTTTGCACGATGTTGCCAGTATACTGGCAAGAAGAGTTGCAGTAGAGTTCAGCGATTCAGAATCGGGAAGCGACTCTGAATGTGATAGTGAAGGATGGGGAGAAAACGAGACATCGGCGTGACACAGACGCAAGGCTAGCAGTGCTAGCCAGGTGTACTGAGCGAAAACAACGAATGTACAGAGAACGAGAGCTTTTTGATTGAGTCTAATAGAGGGATGTTCAGTTTCCTCTAGTTAGTTTCTTGTCGAAGTTGATCAGTAAGCTAAAACAACTAAGAAACGGTTTGTTGTAAATTTCAGTGTTACTGTTGAGTTAAAGTCGTTCTGTTAAATTTTAGAAAGTAAAAAAGTAAGGAAAATTAAAATGCATTATCTAAAGAACTGAATGGAAAAAAAAGTCGCTGGTATGATGGAATCCTTCTCTAGAGATTATTATCTGAAATGAATTTGTTCATATTTCGAAGGTATCCTTCCATTTTAAGGAATTTTCGAAGATATGGCCGATAAATAGAAGACAAAAAAAATTGAAAGAATCATTGCATGAAGACCTTGGAGGAGCTTTCATACCTGTGTAAACAAGTCCTCATCCCTCATGAGTTTTAAGTTAAAATTGATTACTGGTTTTAACAGGCAATATAATCAAGGAATACATTGAATTGAACACATGCAATGTATTTTTGGGCAAAATTGAACAAAAAATTTGTCATCATTTACTTGTTGACTTTGGTATGAAAGCTCCTCAATAAAGGTGATCATTGCCAGGAAACTTGAATATGGAAGTTAGATATTGTGAATTTTGATCCAAAATAAACTGCTGTTCCTCAATTATGATTAACAGATTGAGCACAGGGGCATGCTGTTGATTAGCTTCTCCAAAGCACAAAAAGTAGCGTAGGTCTGCCAAGAGTATGGCTATTGAGATACAATACAAGGGATACAATTACTAACCTACTGTGTGGACTGGTTATACTGCCTGGTCACGGATATTTGGACATTATCCTTAGTTTTATGAATTCTTCATTGGGGGCCGATATAGTCAACGTTTGTACTCAAAAAATGTACGTTTATTCATAAAAATTATACTCTATACCAATATTCATCATGTTAGATAAATAGAGAGGGTCTGTACAGTTCGTTTTTTTTCGATCTTTTTCTACGAGTCGTGTTATTATGTCTGAAGTATTGAAATGAAAAACTTCCTAACTGATATTCCACTAAAAATTACGTGTAAATAAAAAATCACAAAGTAAAAATTCTCAGATATATGGAATTACCGAACCTTCATAAAAAAGGAAAGCATTTATAATAATCAATTCCTAAATACTTTGAGTTTTTCATAACTTATACCAGAACACAAAAAATGAGGATTTTTCAATTAACTGGCAAAATTTCGTCAAAATTAGTCCACTAGTTTTAGAGTTGAATGATGAGTGAATACCTTAACTTGTAGTGCCTCTTTTGAAGCAATTCAAATATTGTTTCAACTATTCAAACTGATCAGATAGGTATGAGCAGGCTTTTGTCACAATATCTATCAGATGTCCAGAGTGGCTTTAACCGGGGAAGTAGTTGTTTCTTGTTGGATATCACAAGAAAATAACATTTTTCAATTTTCATGTTGAATGTTTCCCTTTTCAACATGAATAAGAGGTTATCTTGAACGATGGAAAATAGCGACTGTACAACTGATTTTATGAACATACTATTCATATTTTCAAACAAAAATCAAATTGTTAATATCATTAGGATACAGTTCTATACAATATCTATTTTTTTATTGGCATGGATTGTCTGAAAAAATGGCCATAAATATCCAGCAAGTGCTTTATTATGTTTTTTTTTAATGTGTGTTAATTATATTGATCAATTTCGATAAGATGTCTGTGTTCAAAACAAATGACATTGTGGAAGAAATGAAATGGGTTATATTTCAGGGATAGATGAGTTTCAGTGTTGGCTTTGTGTGAGGCTTCTTTGTTATGTTTTGAAAAGTTTATTTATTTAATAATTATTATATGATTTCTTGACTCACTGAAATGGATTCAGTAGTGAACTGAAGTTTGACCTGCCTATGGCATGTTTTGTTCGCATTATGCATAGTTAATTTGTCCAACATTACGGGCAAGTTTTTAAATTCATCGATGAGCATTGCATCCTTATTTAACTAATGGAAAATGACAATGACAGCACGAATGCGCATCATCCATCAATGAATTTAAAAACTCGCCCTACACTTTACTACAGAAATCAATTTACAGAAAGAGTGTGTACTGAAAGTAGGAGAAATCTTCGTGCATAAAACATATGGTGATATATAGAGTGAGTCAAATTCGATGTTGTCTCTGTATATCTGAAAATTAAATTAAGGCCAAATTGGGTAATTGTAATGTTATGTTCCTTAGCCCTTTCATTTCGGGAACCGGGAAAATCCGCAAAACGTATGTACACCAAATACGCGGGAGACGGCTTTTCATGTATTTTCAACGTATTTATTGCGGGAGTCGGGCGCTCCCGTCTACGTATACTGATATCTTAGGATGCAAGTAAACAAGTCTCAAGAGGATTTTACGGTTGTGGATAGTGTTCGGAATATTTTCAATTTATTATATCATAGCAAATTATTTGATTTTCAATAAAGACTATTAAAATAAAACTTATTTTGTGGTGTAAGTCATTACAAAAGAAAAATATGTAAAAAATCGCATACACAAGTTGTCCCGTTTGGAAAGCACTACTATCAAAATTTTACCTGCAATGACAGGGTTAGAATGTCTCAAAAAAAATAATCTCACAGCTTTTCATGTCATTTCATATCACATCAACAATAAAATTATATGCCATCATCATCAATTATCCCTTCTCCTCAGTACATGAAAAAAAACGTCAACTGCATTGTATTTTTAAGCATCCATTGGATATTTCGTTAGTCACACAAGAATATCTAAAATTGCAACATCAAGATACTGTTTGGATCTTATACATTCCTGTCCACCAAGAATCAAACTGGAGCACAAACACCCACATATTATTCTCTGTCCAAATATGGTAATTTTTCAGTTTGTGAAGCAGAAAGCAGTCCATGACTACTCTCAATATCATTAACGTTTATATATATATATATGCATGCAGCAGGCCAATAAGAGTACTCTAATAAACAGATTCCAAGCTTTCAATTTTTTATTATCATCTTCAGGGAGGCTACAATATGGAAAGACATTTTTGAGATATTGGTAAAGAAAAACCAAGAATCAACTTAGTGTTGTGAGGTTATGTGGCGTATACACTGTAAGTTGATTCTTATCCAATATCTCAAAAATGTCTTTCCATATTGTAGCTTCCCTGAAGATGACAATAAAAAATTGTTGAAAACTTGGAATCTGTGTATAGGGTACTCTTATTGGCCTGCTGCATATCCCAAATATTAAAAACTCATATATATGTAATATTTCAATTTTATGTATTGTATAGTGTTATTTTTCATTTATGACAGTCATGACCTGTTTTCATAAGTTATTTCTACAATGCAGATGATATGTGCAAAATTTAGAAAGATCTTATGGGAAAGACTCCTTTGTTTCATTCAATTACTTCGAGTGAGAACATCTTAGGTTATATCATGCTAGACATTCCAAGTGATATTGCCCTAATTCAACCATCTGTAAATCTTACTTTTTTCAGATTCCCATACAAATTGTTGAATTTGAGTCACATAGTTGAACGAATCACTTATGATGATCCATCAGAATTAACTATCAAACCAATAATAACCTAATTTTTTGTATTATAGCGCTAGTAGATTTGAAAAAGCTGTTGGTTGAAGAGAACAGAAATATCTGAAGTAAAGATTTTGATAACTTATGATGAACAGAGTTACACAGTGGAAACTTCCTTCTTGGTTATGTGATAATATCCTTGCATGAATTAAAAGTTTTTTGCTGAATTTTTAGTGGGTATCATGGGATAAAAGAAAAAATCCATTTTTTTTTGGAGTGGTTTGGATCACTTCATCATGTTTCTTCCTTGGTAAAGTAGAAAAGGATGAAATTTTAATCTTATCTGAATGACTCGAACCAGTTAGTTTTCTAAATGGTAGACTAAGATTCCAAAATATAATCAGATATTTAGTATTCACCAATAACATACCGAACCTAAAATATTCAAATGTGCCAAAAATGGTACTTATTCCGCATATTTTTTCCTACATAATTATCCAGAAACACCAACTAACTATTTCTCATCATTTTGATATTGAAGTCCAAATACAAATTTGTTGAGCAAATTTAATTTAAAATTCACGTTTGGACTAGAAATAGATAGCAATACTTACTTAAATTGTTAATAAATGTTTAGACACAAACACATCCGGTGAAATTATAAAAGTACATATTTGTTAATCAAATATAGTAATATTGATAATGCAAATTATTTAAAAAGCAATGCCAAACTTTCAGTATTATGCTATCCATCGTTTTTCTATTCAGGTCAATAAAATTATTGGAATTTTCCATTCTGAACATTTTATATTATTTTAGTGAATGAAACGTCCACTTTTCTCAATGAAAAAAAAACAACCATAATCAAATGGAGAATTCCAACTTTTTCTTATCCAAATAGGAAATGTGCGTACATACATAAATTGCTTCTTAGAAACAAATTTTGTAAATACTGTAATGAATGAAGACTTTTGTAAAATTTGTAAGCTTTTTTTTAGATTTTATGGTGTATAGTTATTTAACTCGTACTATTCTAATACTCTTTTAATATTTCATTATTGTCACACCCCATAAAAGAATATTTGTATAAATATTACTGGGAAAATAAAATTTGATGAAGAATTTTAGTTTTTTCTCCTGAACATTTCTGTAAGCAAGGTATTTTGTACATCTTTTTGTAAATACACAATTGTTAATTTTTTTTGCTGATTATGTTGATAGTATCATAATCGTTATAAAGATAAGGTATAATTTTTCATAAATTATCAATTATTATTGAAGTCAAAATCAAGATTACACAAAATATAGCCTACTGCAATTCTTTCAATTTGAAATTTCAATTGACGTTTACTCCATCAAATCAAATGTAAAATACAAAGTGTGATACTTACATCGTTGGAAAGGTAATTTTGGGTAGAAATCAAAAATTGCAAAAAATATACAGAGTGCTATGTGAAATAAAAAAGTTAGAAAATGACTTTCAATTTTTATTTTTCTCAGTTAAAGTTTCTTTGAACGAATTGAAGATCATAAAATTTTCAATTTTTTATCTTTTTAAATGGCTGAGATAATCCATTGGAACATGTATACTGGGACACCCGGTATATATAATGAAAAATAACTTGTGACATCTAGTTATTATTAGTTGAAACTTAATTTGAAACGCCACGGAATCCAAAGTTAGAAATTTTTTTACTCATTGGCAGGCAGTCAGCAATTTTCAGATTCTGTTTGCGTTCCTTTTCACGCATGAGAAACTTATTTGAACTTTGGATTGGCCCGAACAACACAATTGTTGACTGATAAAAATATGATTAGGTTAGGTTAGGTTTAAATGTGAGTGAGCCCATACATCAGGCTCTCCACTGCGGCCAATGGCCTATTGTGGCTCACCCTATGGTTATATTTCTCCCAGCATATCCAATCTCTTAACGAAATTGAGTAACATGTTGGGAGAACAGTTTACCAGATCTTCTGGCCTTACTTTTGTATTGCCAAATATTGAAAATCTGGTTCTGGCTGCTGCAGGGCATGTGCACAGGATGTGTTTAGCCGTTTCATCATCCTCCATGCATAGACGGCACTCTGCATCCTGTGCAAGTCCGATTTTATGCATGTGGTGTTTGAGTTTGCAGTGGCCAGTGAGCAAACCTACTATAACTCTGAGATGTGCTCTACTGAGTTCTAGAAGTTTGTCAGAGTCCTGTTTTTTCCTTGTATAAGCAATAAATGCTTTGGAATGGGCTAGTCCTGGTAGACTGAGCCAATACTCAAGTCTTTTATTGTCTGCCCAGGCGGTTGTAGCATTCTTGGCAGTGCTATATGCTAAACCGATGACCGGTTCTGGCCCAGTGAACGTTGTTTCGGCCCCCCCTTTTGCTAGGGCGTCCGCTATTTCGTTTCCTTCTAGGCCCGTGTGACCTGGTATCCAAACTAGGGTAACGTTGTTGCCTTGTGCTAGTCGGTTCAAGGTGTCTCTGCAGTTCCATACTGCTCTGGATTTAAAGCAGTTGGATTCAAGCGCTTTCAATGCTGCTTGACTATCTGAAAATATTTTTATTGTTTTTCGTGTGAGGTGTCGGTTTTCCAGCTCCCTTGCACACATTTCAATGGCATATACCTCTGCCTGAAATATCGTAGCTAATTTACCCATGCTACACTACTTTATAAAAAAAAAAAAGAGATATTTTTAATAACAATGAAAACCACTAGAAAGCAAATGGTAACATAGCAATCACCGACTAACTCAATCGGGGTGCCATGGGTTCTATCACAAATTTATACCGCGCCAGTGATTTGAAAAGCCAGCCCAAAACACAGACTGCTCCTGATCTCTGAGGGAGATTTCTAAATGGAAGTTAAATTGTTATAAAGTATATGAAGCTCTGGTGGGTATATGTAGTTTGATGACTACGCTGTTCGAGTGTTGGGGTTAGGATGGGAATGAAAAGCCAAACGCTCAGTTTACAAACCTCTATTTCTCCCTCAGGATGTCAGTAATAACCATTTAATATCCACAAGGATTTCAGCAATATTCACAAGTAAGAAATACCTGGTAAGGTGTTGTCCAAGTGCCTTCCAAACTCCGTTGTGATCACAAAGGGTTGACAAGTGGAAAGGTCACAACCTATAAATTACTTATTAAATGGGACTAAAAGTCCAAGAGGCAATAACACATAACACAAATATTGTTCGAAATAGATTATGGTAGAGGTAGGTTTGTAAACCACTATATATTAATATATATACATATACAACAACCCACAATGATAGGGCCACAACCTATCACAAACCAAAAGTATAGCTTCCACAATTAAATCTGCACCCTAAGGGTATGCAGCAAATACTATCTTGGCACCGAGGGTGCGCACAAATAGTCAAATATATTAATAAAACAAGTGCTTCTACTAGGTACGTACTCCCCTGCAGTAAAGAATCAAAAACAATTTGTATTATTTATAAGAATGAAGTTAGGCCAAGAAAGGTTTCGTAAATTTGGAAAAATTATTTGCTCTCCGTTTGATATGTTCTCCCCTGAAGTTCAGAATCAAAACAATATGTAATATTCAAAAGAATGAAGTTAGGCCAAGAAAGGTTTCGTAAATTTGGAAAAATTATTTGCTCTCCGTTTGATATGTTCTCCCCTACTTTTCCACTCCCACAACCGTTACCATAGATTAATATTTGAATAAGTGAAGCTTCAGAACTGAATTTAGGCCAAAAGAGGTTTTGTAAATTTGGAAAATATTTAATGAAACGTAGAATTGTCAAAGAATGCTATAGTTACACCAGTCTCTGCTCCTTCAGCCAAGATACTCAGGATATTTTGGCCTTAGTACAACTGGTAAGTCCCACACTTTCGTCCTATCCGAGGCAGCATTACTACTAGACTACTAATGCCTGGTCTCTCCTGTCCCTCACAAGGCTTCCAGGGTCCTGGGGTGGATAAACCGGACCGCTTAATTCACACAGATGTTACAGGGCAACCACGTAGTTTGATACGGCTCGAGATCCAACACTCGTGTCTTAGTAGGTTCAATGATTCGTTGTAACGGTTTTTTTGGTGAAATTGATGATTAATTGTTAAAATAACGGTTAATGGGTGGAGATGAAGTATCACTTCATAAAGGCAGCAACAATCTCCTAGATACCTTGGGCTTCACAAAATGGCGGCAGCGACATCAATACTTCTAAATCCCCATTCATCAGGGTAATCTTGGTGATATATTCCATAAAACTATGACTATTCCAGTCCAAAAATCAGCCAAGACTATTGAATCATGTAAAATCAATGAAATCCACTAATACGTGATAAAATATTAAAAATTGATCACATGCGTATCGTCACACACCTGCCTTCGTGAACGTTGCAAACGGAAGAGAGCGAAATGCGCAGATTACTCCCTCACATTATCGAAAATCAAAACAAAAAAATCAAGTCAACTGGTGGTGGCCTTCTTCGACTTCTTCTCAACTCAGGTTTGTTCGTCTGTTTTGGATTCGTTCCACTGACCAAGCCGATTATGTCCAATGTCATCCATAGACATAGCGAATATTTTTGGTGATTATATAAAAAAACACTTATGGAAAGAACATGAGAAAAATTATTAGTGAAAATCAGAAGATGTTATCCAAATTGAGTTAATTATAAGTCCATCAAAGTGCAAGTAATGTCTTCCGACCAATAAACTTCAGTAACCTAACCGAATGACGTAACTGAACCAATCCAAATATACGTCTTCTTCATGAGTCAATAATTGAAAACAAGGACAGAAATATTCAACAGAAGGCTCATTAGTTTACATAAAAAAAAGTGAAGCACTTTCTACACTGGGTGTGAATCTTACTACACCGAACTGTACCTCGAAGCATACTAAAAGACCCTTAAAGTGAAAATAACTAAATGTCAGATTCGAAGTAACCTTCAAAATTTACAAAACAATAATAACCATTCTGACTATGATAGATATCCAGTTGGAAATTGCCTAATAATGCAACACAAAAGACAAAAGGTCGATATAACAAAAACTACATAATTTTATGACTTTCAGAAGTTGTTCCCAACAGTTATGAGCTCAAAATCAAGGTAGGTGATCCAGTAATGAACTATGATTAGCAGAAAAAAAAAACGTCCAGTAAAAATTCACAAACCAATATACCGATTATAAGAAGTATAAATCAATTCAGTGGTCTTATTCTATACTATAGGCAAATGTCCATCAAAACGGAAGGTAGAATTGTTAGCAGGGTTTTTTTTGTGATTTTATACTAAAGAAGGTAACAGATCTCATCTGTATACAAACGACAAAATTTGATTTTGAACCGTAACAATCCCCCCTCTCCTTCCGGAGGAAGTAAAGTTCCATGAACTTTGCTGACGATAAACCTAAACAGAAAAGCAAGAACATCAACCAACAGTGACAGTCCAATGGTATGCATAAAATCAACTAATCTGGGAAGTTATTGTCCAGATGTGACTGGTCTACTTTGAGATCTTGAACATGCCAAATTCCCTTCTGGTTTCCTAAATGATCTTCTAATTCATATGTCCAAGAACCTACTTTCCTACGAATCTTGAAAGGTCCAATAAACTTGGGTGCTAGTTTGGCTGTGAAATAATTAAAAGCATCTGACTGAACTTTATTTCTACGCCACACCATATCACCTGCTTTGAAAGAAACAGAACGCCTACGAGAATCAAATATCTTCTTACTACGCTCTTGGGATTTCTTAAGACGAGCTTCTATATCGACATACATTTTCTGAAAACCCTTTTGACGTTGTTCAATTTCGTCATCAGGATCTAAATTATGTTCAGGCACCTGATCCAAGTAATCTTGACCATAAAGCTTATATTCCCTACCAAAGTTAATGAAGTATGGACTGTAACCCACGGTTTCATGACGAGCAGTACGTATTGCACAACCAATAGCTGCGAGATTTACATCCCATTTCCTATGATTACCTTGTACATATGAAGAAATCATGGTCTTAACGACTCTATTAACTCGTTCAGTCGGATCGGCCCGAGGCAAATAAGAAGCAGTATACGAAATATTTGTTTTGTATTTCTGACACAAGGCCTGAAACTCTTTACTCTTCATAGGTCCACCATTGTCACAGATGAGGTATAATGGAGCTCCATAAACAAGAAAAATAGCCTCTTCCACACACTTTGAAAGTGACTTACCAGTGGCCGTTCTCAAAGGAAAAACAACAACATATTTACTGTAAAAATCGGTAACAACCAGACAATGCAAATTACCTTGTGATGAACGAGGAAAAGGACCCATAAAATCTAAGCTTATCATCTGCCAAGGTTGTTGAATATTAGGACGAGTTCCCATAAGACCTGCAGGTGGTTTTTGCTCAGGCTTGTGCTCTGCACAAACTCTACAAGACTTGACATATTTAAGAATGTCACACTTCATCTTTGGCCAATAATAGCGACTTCGAACTTTCCAAAAGGTTTTAAAACTACCAACATGACCAGAAGTAGGATCATCATGACAACGCATTAAAATGTCCTTCCTCTTATCTTTGGGTACGACAATTTTCCAATAATCTGAGGTTCTAGACAACTCCGGGATTCTACATTTTACATATTTGAACAAGATTTTATTTTCAACTCTCCAAGTGCCAAATTGGTCAGGATGATTTTGGACTTTTCTACACATATTTGTATACCAAACATCGCGGGTTTCATTAGGAAAATTTGCTTGATTATCCTCAATAGCAGCAACAGGAACAGCACGAGACAAGAAATCAGGGACTATATGGTCTTTACCTTTTCTATGAATCAACTCAAAATCATAAGGCTGTAAGCGGAGGATCCAGCGGCCAAGCCTACCTTGCGGTTCCTTGAGTCTTTGTAACCAAAGAAGTGAAAAATGATCCGTAATGACCTTGAAATGAACTCCCTCAAGATAATGACGTAGCTTTTCAATAGCCCAAATGACAGCAAGAGCCTCACGTTCCGTTGTGCTGTAATTTCTTTCCTGACGGGTAAGTGATCGTGACAGAAAACAAATGACCTTTTCACCCTCTGGAAACTCTTGGGATAAAACACCTGCGATACCATACGCGGATGCATCAGTTTGGAGTATAAAGGTTCTATTAAAATCAGGACATGTTAAAATAGGGGCCGTTACAAGAGATTCCTTGATGCTACGGAACGAATTCTCACAGTCAACAGTCCAATCCCATTTGACACCCTTTTTTGTTAAATTACTCAGTGGAGATAAAATTGAAGAGAAGCTAGGTATGAAACGTCGATACCAAGATGCAGTACCTATAAAACGTCGAATTTCTTGAACATTTTTGGGAGCAGTCACATCAAGAATGGCTTGAACTTTCTCTGGGTCAGGATGGAGACCGCGCTCATCCACTATATAGCCTAAATATTTTAGTTGAGGCAGGCAAAATTTACACTTTTCACGACTGACTACTAAACCAGCTGCATGTAAGCGATCAAAAACCACCGACAAAGTTTTGAGATGGGAATCAAAGTCTTGAGATATAATGACGATGTCATCAAGATAAACTAGAACTGAAGGCTGCAACTCTGGTCCCAACACAGAATCAATAATTCTCATCCAGGATCCAGGAGCGTTGGTAAGACCAAATGGCATGCGCAGAAAATGAAATAACCCTCGTCCAGGAACCGTGAACGCAGTATATTCCCTAGATTCAGGTTTCAAAGGAATTTGAAAATATGCTGATTTAATGTCCAAGGAGCTAAGATACTTTGCATCCCTCAATTGATCCAAAATATGAGAGATATATGGTAATGGGTACGCATCCTTTTTAGTTTTAGAGTTAAGTTGGCGAAAGTCAATACAAAATCTATAGGTGTCATCTTTCTTTTTAACGAGACAGACTGGTGATGACCATGCACTCCTTGACGGTTCAATAATTCCCTTTCTCAACATTGACTCAACCTCATCATCAATAATTTTCTGTTTAAAAGGGCTACACGGATAGTACCTCTGTTTGATAGGCTTAGTACCAGGAATGAGTTCAATTTCATGCTCACCAACTGTGCAATAACCCAAATTTGTTCCCATTAAAGCTAACTTTTCTTCAACTAACCTATTGAGTCGAGTTCTTTGTTCAGAAGTTAAAGTTGTATCACCCTGTATACCTTGATTGGGTTTAAACTCAACTGAATCTACATCATTAGTAAAATGCCAAATATCATTCCGAAGGTCTGGAAGAATATTCATGATTCTCCAAAAATCAATACCCAAAATTAATGGTTGTGAAATTTCATTAACCACCAGTATATCTATCAAATGAGTTTTCTCCATTAATGAAATTGGTGTAGAAACATGACCCATACTCGAACAAGACTGGCCATTAGCTACTGTGCAGCTAGTAAAATTAGAAATAAGAGATAAACCAAGACTTTGTAAAATTTTAAAACCCGAATGATTTACCAAAGTTCTCGAACTACCACTATCAAGTAAACCCAACATTGTGTAGCCTAAAATCGTGACCTCAATATAAGGACGTTGATCTCCTTTAGCATGAGCAATTATATAATTTAATAGAACTGTTTGAGGAAAATTATTATCATTATTATTACTATTCAAGTTAGAAGAAAAATTATTTTTATTACTATTATTATACAAGTTGAAAGTAGTGAAATTATTATCATTATCATAAAAATTATATGTGGAATTATCAGTTGAAGTAGAGGAAAACTCACCACTTACTAGTTCCTCCGAGTTTCGTTTCCCGAATTACATCTACTACAAGTTTTGACAGTTACTCCAGACAACCCGCAGTTAAAACAGTGCAACCTTCTAGGGGCAGTACAATTTCTATTTAAATGACCAACTTTCTGGCAATTAAAACAAGTTACCGGCTTTCGCATACTTGACTGTTGCACTTCATGAACAAAATTTTTGCTAGATTTTACTTTAGAAGTTGAGGCAACAGAAAATTCAGAGTCCACAAAATCTATATTTTTCTGAGAAGGCGGAATGTAATTATCAACACGAAACTTTTTAGTTTCAAGTTTTAAACATTCATTTTCAAGTTCTTGTAAGGACCCAACCTGTGGTAACTGTGATGTATAAAAGGGTGACAAATTTCTTACAACAATATCCAACTGCATCTGTTCAGTCATGAGACCATACCGTCTGAACATAGACCTCATCGAATTTAAATAGTCAATAATGGATTCGTTAGTATCTTGAGTTCTCCTCAAAATATTTTCAAACAGTCTAGGTTTGTAATCCGGAACAGAATAATGAGTAATCAAAAGATCGGAAAGTTCTTGCCAAGTGTTAAAGCGATTTCTATTGTTCACAAACCAATTACGAGCTTTTCCTTCAAAGAGTTCATAAGCTGAATCAAATAATTCTATTTCAGAAACTTTACGAGAAACTCTTAACTCAGAAATTCTATCCAGAAATTCATGAACTGACAGTTCATCAATATTTCCAGAAAACTTAATATTCCACTTATATATTGGTAAAGATTTAACATTGACTGTAGTGGTGGTTGTAGATGTCAAAGGGGCGGTATTAGTTACATTTACTATATTATTACTAGTACTTACAGGTATTTCTGCCATTGTAGAAGACAAATTGTTTAAATCAGCATTTTCAAAAAGTAAACTTAAATTTGGATCTGTTTTAGAAACCGTTTCTAAATTATCAAGAGCTGAAAGAATTTTCGACATGAGCTCCGCTCTAGCAACACTAATCAAATCATCAATTGGTATGCGATCACAACGATTTAATAAATGAACTAACCGAGACTGAAGTCGTTCAAATTTAGTTTTAGAATTTTCTCCAGGGACATTAGCTAGAGCAGAAGTAATCTCTCTCAATTTATTGGTAATGATTAACTGTTCATCCTCAAATTTCAGATTGTATTCCGGATATTTCAAAGATTTTCCCCCTTTTTCATATTTTAGAAGTGGTCGTAAACAAGACCTGAGTTCTTCCACAGTTTGACTATCCTGTGTCAATATGCCACGAACAGAAAGCTCATATCTCAATTCATCCTTCTTTAGATAATTGATGACAAGCCTAAAGTCCATGTTGAAAAAGGAAACAATAACTAATAATTCTTTATCACCAAGTAAAATACCTGTAGAAAATATACTTGTTCTCGTACAAGTGTATCAATAATTCAATAACAAATAAAAAGAAATAGGATATCAATCCCTCAATAAATGACAAACATTAAAAATGATAAGTCCAATTTAAAATGTTGTATGCAATTTCCAAAAAAAAAAAATTATTTTACTCTCAAATGTTGTCTTCAGGGTGAGACTTCAGATTATCAATTTAGTAGATTGATTCAAAAGAAAATAAATACCTTTATGTAGAAATATTATTAAATTTCGAAAGTGAAAGAAAATTCAATTTCCATCCAATTCCCAATACTCGAAATAAATTTCAAAGCAAAATCAAAAGGCCCCACGTTGGGCGCCAATCTTGCTACACTACTTTATAAAAAAAAAAAGAGATATTTTTAATAACAATGAAAACCACTAGAAAGCAAATGGTAACATAGCAATCACCGACTAACTCAATCGGGGTGCCATGGGTTCTATCACAAATTTATACCGCGCCAGTGATTTGAAAAGCCAGCCCAAAACACAGACTGCTCCTGATCTCTGAGGGAGATTTCTAAATGGAAGTTAAATTGTTATAAAGTATATGAAGCTCTGGTGGGTATATGTAGTTTGATGACTACGCTGTTCGAGTGTTGGGGTTAGGATGGGAATGAAAAGCCAAACGCTCAGTTTACAAACCTCTATTTCTCCCTCAGGATGTCAGTAATAACCATTTAATATCCACAAGGATTTCAGCAATATTCACAAGTAAGAAATACCTGGTAAGGTGTTGTCCAAGTGCCTTCCAAACTCCGTTGTGATCACAAAGGGTTGACAAGTGGAAAGGTCACAACCTAGAAATTACTTATTAAATGGGACTAAAAGTCCAAGAGGCAATAACACATAACACAAATATTGTTCGAAATAGATTATGGTAGAGGTAGGTTTGTAAACCACTATATATTAATATATATACATATACAACAACCCACAATGATAGGGCCACAACCTATCACAAACCAAAAGTATAGCTTCCACAATTAAATCTGCACCCTAAGGGTATGCAGCAAATACTATCTTGGCACCGAGGGTGCGCACAAATAGTCAAATATATTAATAAAACAAGTGCTTCTACTAGGTACGTACTCCCCTGCAGTACAGAATCAAAAACAATTTGTATTATTTATAAGAATGAAGTTAGGCCAAGAAAGGTTTCGTAAATTTGGAAAAATTATTTGCTCTCCGTTTGATATGTTCTCCCCTGAAGTTCAGAATCAAAACAATATGTAATATTCAAAAGAATGAAGTTAGGCCAAGAAAGGTTTCGTAAATTTGGAAAAATTATTTGCTCTCCGTCTGATATGTTCTCCCCTACTTTTCCACTCCCACAACCGTTACCATAGATTAATATTTGAATAAGTGAAGCTTCAGAACTGAATTTAGGCCAAAAGAGGTTTTGTAAATTTGGAAAATATTTAATGAAACGTAGAATTGTCAAAGAATGCTATAGTTACACCAGTCTCTGCTCCTTCAGCCAAGATACTCAGGATACTTTGGCCTTAGTACAACTGGTAAGTCCCACACTTTCGTCCTATCCGAGGCAGCATTACTACTAGACTACTAATGCCTGGTCTCTCCTGTCCCTCACAAGGCTTCCAGGGTCCTGGGGTGGATAAACCGGACCGCTTAATTCACACAGATGTTACAGGGCAACCACGTAGTTTGATACGGCTCGAGATCCAACACTCGTGTCTTAGTAGGTTCAATGATTCGTTGTAACGGTTTTTTTGGTGAAATTGATGATTAATTGTTAAAATAACGGTTAATGGGTGGAGATGAAGTATCACTTCATAAAGGCAGCAACAATCTCCTAGATACCTTGGGCTTCACAAAATGGCGGCAGCGACATCAATACTTCTAAATCCCCATTCATCAGGGTAATCTTGGTTATATATTCCATAAAACTATGACTATTCCAGTCCAAAAATCAGCCAAGACTATTGAATCATGTAAAATCAATGAAATCCACTAATACGTGATAAAATATTAAAAATTGATCACATGCGTATCGTCACACACCTGCCTTCGTGAACGTTGCAAACGGAAGAGAGCGAAATGCGCAGATTACTCCCTCACATTATCGAAAATCAAAACAAAAAAATCAAGTCAACTGGTGGTGGCCTTCTTCGACTTCTTCTCAACTCAGGTTTGTTCGTCTGTTTTGGATTCGTTCCACTGACCAAGCCGATTATGTCCAATGTCATCCATAGACATAGCGAATATTTTTGGTGATTATATAAAAAAACACTTATGGAAAGAACATGAGAAAAATTATTAGTGAAAATCAGAAGATGTTATCCAAATTGAGTTAATTATAAGCATATATGTATTAATACCAATATCGACCATACGCCATAAGAGCCTATGTTAACAAAGTGAAGCCAATTTTATATGTCTGTCTTTGTCAAATAGGCAGCGGTGATCAAGAGCACATGCGCGAAATTCAAATTTTCAAATGTGTCAATTTGATGACTCATGAGTTTAAAGGTTATGTTTTTTTTTTTAATAACAAGTATTATTGTCAGTTGGGTTGGGAAATATCCGAGTATTTTAATATGTATATTATATTGATGGTTGAATACATAAAGTATTGAAAAGGGGAACATTCTCCATGAAAATTGAAAAATATAATTTTTTATACTTAGCTGTGATAGGTGTGATCTAATGCAGGAATGTTTCTTTGAGATTGAAAGGAATGAATCAATCAAGATTAAAATATGGTAGGAATTTAAAATTATCCCAAACTTTCCAATATTTTGTTAGATTGAACTTTGTGTGTCTGATTTCTGTAATCATAAAGATAATAACTAAAAAAATACCATTTTGTTCAGATCGGAATTCACAAGTAAATTTTGTAATCATCCAGCAGGATCCTTTAGTTGATATATTTTGGAAGAATCATATATGGGTTATCATCCAGCTTTTCTAAACATAAACTCTCAGATCAACATAAAAGTGTATTGGTAAATATTTAACTCCTATTGGTTCATTGATAAGCTTCAATTTTGATCTTTTATTCCAAAAGTCTCTTATTCAATGTATTTATTATTTTGATAAATGATACAAATTTATATAACCAAGGATACCCACTCTAGATTGCAGGAGGGTTGTACAAGCTAATGAGGCCTCACATGCACTTCAACTTATTAATCTTTTTTTATTTGAGGACCAGGATTCCAAAACTTTGTAAGAATTTGCCCAATTTTTGAGGTGATATCTTATAGGGCAGATGCCCAGTGAGGGGTGCTGTTACCAATTTCAAGTTTTTCTTGTCTCTAGAAGCTGTTTAGCTCACTAGCCTTTTCGATTCTTTGTCCTGGCACTTTGTTCCTGTGAGAATTCATTTCGTTAGTGGGAATGTGAGAATTTATATCAAACTGTTGGTAAAGGCTAAAGGAAGCATTATGAAGTGAGTGTTATCTTGCAGGTTACTTAAATATTTCAATTTCAATTATCAAACTCCTTCATGAAAATTACTTGAAAAGACTCTGTTCACCCTGTATTCGTGGCAATAAGATAACTTATGTCTTGGTACACAAAGATTTTTCAAATAAAACAATGATGATTTCAATACGCTTTATTTTAACTCAATACATGTTTGTTACATAGATTTTAAATGAAGTGTTCAAGAAAATATGCAATAAATTAAAATAAGCTATAATTAAGATTAAATAATGAAGAGCAAGTTCAGAATAAAATAAAAACACTATATTCAGGAGCCTACATATTCTCATATTTATCACTTACTGTTGATGTTGAGCACTTGCTTTACATTTACATATTTTTTGGATACAATAGCCCCCATTCTTAGAAATAATAGTATATTCTGTAACAACGTTCCTCACCCTCACTTTCAGTTAGCGCTCAGAACTACCCACTCGCATCAAATTTTCATTCTAACCGAGTGACAAGACTGTGCTTTCTCCGCAACCACAAATTTCACATATAATCAATGGAAAGCCAACGAAAAATTATTATATAATCATAAATCATATATATTATTTAATTCACATCTTGTCATTATGATGCCAATCGAGGCTAACGTTATTATTGCTACAACAATGTTATTATTCTTTAACAAGTGATTGAATGAAATACAAGCAAAATGCATAAAACAGCAAGTGTTGTAGAATATTTGTTCAATATCAAGAGTGAGAATGTTACCATTCTGTTATCAAATTTGATTTCAGAATTGGCAAATTTTGTATCGGTTGTGGAGAAAAAAAAATTATTGAAACTATCGTTATTCGTATCTGAATTCAAAACCGAACATTAAGTAATTAATCAATGAATGGGTTCAGAAAGAAAGGATGAAACTCTTTGCAATATTCAAAATGTGCCCTCAATTCTTCACACATTTTCAAATTGACTCGAGTCCCATCAAAAGTTATTGATGTTACCATACATCCAGTTTGATGAATTAACTCCAAACATTTTAGGAAAAGATTCGATCTCTCTGGTGCATCCAAACCATTTATGAAGCAATACCTGATGGGGAGTTTCCACCATAAAAACAAGCGTGCTAGTTGCCTGCTGGAGACAATCACTATCATTTTTCAGTCCTGTGCCCAAATCAACCCCCCTATGGAATTCACCATTATTATAAATCATTTGTGAACGAATTGACATTTTGTCCACAACAATATTGAGAAGACCCTAGCTCTTCTCGTTTTTTAATTGCAATGATTTCAAAGCTTCTGCAGAAAAAACCAGGATTTCCATCTATTACACTGTCCTTATCGTACTTGTATGAGGCAATAATTTTCCAAACGTTTTTCTCACGTAATTGTAGGCTCTTGTGGAGTAAAACTGAAGGGTTACTGCAAATTGCCTCAGCTCCGGGGAATACTTAACATTTCTTCTTCCTTTTGATCTTTCAAATAAACATTATCCTGCAAATAAAATTCAAATATATTAAATTCTAAACTTCCATGCATTGAAGTGCCAGGAATGATTTCTAAAAAGAGAATCCACTTTAGCAAAAAAAAAAATGAATTTCGCACAATACATTGTTTCATTCTATTTTTGTTCACATTATGACTCTAGTTCACCCTTCAACATGAAGAAGTGAAACAACGAATCATCTCTGCCAAAAATATAACATTTTTGGCACATTAGTTTTTTTACACAATGAAAACAAAAAATAATTTTCGTTTTCTGAGGAAGCAATTTTCTTAAAAATTACAATATTTTATCCCTCCATTGCAGGGCCACTATAAGACTATATATATTCAGAATGAATAAATATCACATCAACAGATTGTTTTTCACCATTATGCAATCATATCATGAATATTGAATTTGCACTGAAAATTTCAATCATTTTGAAAACATGAAAAGAGCTATAGATTCTTTTTATAATCAGAATTTTACTAAGAAACTTGCCTCATGCATAGTCTCTCGAGGGACTCTCCAGAGGTGTGCCGCTCGCTACACATTTAAAACTCTGGAGAGTCGCTCGAGAATGACTATGCATGCGGCTGTTATACTACCATAACATTTATCAAATAAAATTAGTTTAATTTAATAGAAAAAAATGTTGATTGACCTCAATAGATGTTACACATGCATTTTTTTTCTGTAATTGTAACAGAACGTGTGTATATTAGATTTGCCTATTTGAATCAAGATTATTATTATTATATTGTATCTTGCACTGATTTTAGGCCAACTCCGCTTGGTACCTGAGCTGCTTTCCAGCAATGTAAATGGAAAGCTCGGTACAGCCTAGGTACAACTCATTTGTTACTTTTGCTTTCCTGGAACGCAACAGAGTGTACATGGTAATCAGGAGAGCACAAGCAGGTATATGTGGGTTGCTCAGATACCGATACTAGCATGTGGTGTTTGCTTGGCATACACCGAACTCTCCTGGGTAGTGCTGTAGGTTTTTTAGAAGTTCCCTACAGCTGTGATAGCAAATACGTTACAGTTAACAATATTTTCAATAATAATTAATAATTAACAGTGCTGCTCCTAAGGTGGCGTGTGGAGTTAGTAACAAGGCCTACCCAGAACACGTGGCTAATGACCATAGCAGACACACCAAGAAAAAAAAATAAGGGAAAGTATTGTTATTATATGAATCTCCTGTTTGAAGTCCTCATTTTCAAGTTCACATCCATCAACATATAAAATGGGCTCATGCAATCATCCTTAGATATTGGAGCACTTTTTAAGTTATACATTAGAACCCAGCCGTAATGAAGCTGATTTAAGTAATTAATTACATTACATAAATGGATTTTTGGTAAAACGTCATGTCCAGAATTGTTGGCAAAAATCAATTTTAGATTTTATAGAATACTAACTGTCCCGTAATTGTGAACTTTCCAGTAAAACGTTTTACCATAATAATTATGGATACTGATGCTTCAAAATCTCTTAATGGGGTAGCTACTTTAATTGTAATATCCTACTGTCTCTTTTATACATGTTCTACTGTATAGTCAATATTTTGTGTGGAGGTTTCTTCATTTTATAGATAAATAAAATAGTGTTTCTTTTGATATCGAAATAATGATTGAATTAAAGTCAAGAATGTTATGGCATCCATAGTGAGAAATTCAAATTATAATTTTACATTCTGAAATTTCTGAAATTGAAAAATTTCTGTAGAAAACAGGTCTGTACTAAAATTCATATATAATAAGAAAGTGTGGTTTTCTCCACTTGAATAATTTATTTCCTGTGCTTCAATCGGCAGTTCCTTGCTCAATGTGAACAAGAAAATACTGTATTATATTGATTCATTTGGAAGTTGTGGCTATCTAATACTTTGGAATTTCTTTTTGAAATTACTTTCAGGTTTATGGGATGTCTTATTTCTTCATATACATATATTCAGTTTCAACGCTCATGTTCAGTTATTTCATTAATGTTCTCAACAGGATCAAGTTCAAATTTCTGATTTTATGACATAACTTCATTCATTCAATTTCAAACAATAAACATTTTATATTACAGGTCAATTTATAAAAATATTTAACACTTAAATTATTCAAATGAGCCAATCAGCATTCATTAGTATTTAAATCTTAACAGAATTCAACCATGGACTCTGTAGCGACCATACAGTCAAAAATGTTTTACGTGAATAATAATTTGAAGGACAAAATAAAAACAAAAGGCTTCATAGCTTCTTAAATCTTGAGTGTTACGCCTAGTTCCCTAGTTCATGTAAACATAAGGCAACGTAATGCAAGAACGTAATAAATTGAAACTATTGGAATTGTGTACCTTACCTTGTGTTTTATTATAAACGTGTCGATATGATTCCAATGGTTTAAATTTCTTATATTCTTGCGTTAACTTAACTTTACATTTACTTTACATGAGCTGGGCTTTAAATCATTGCTAAATATTTTTTTATAAATTGACCTCAGCTGTTGGTAAGTGATAGAAATTTCATCTTAGGGCAAAGTTTCCCACGGGCTTTTGCTGTGAAAACTAGGAAATAGAACTCACCAACAGGTACTGACTGACTTCCTTGAAGGGCATTATATCTTGGAAGCAGATATGAACATGTGCTGTTGGGTGAGGGTAGTGCACCAGTTCTCAAAAGTGTTCTCCCGTTGTACCCAGAATACCTACATATCATTCTTTGAGAAATGAGTATCACATATCCTCAGACTATGAACATCTTCAGCTTCTTGAAGATGGCATATTTTCATCCACTGTGATCTCATCAATGGATTCTTGGGAAAACTGAAACGAAAAATAAACATTGAGCATGAAATCAACACCTATCCCTGTGATAAATATATTACTAATGTTATGAACTGGAGGATTTTGAGTCACAAAACAAAACAAATTTGTTTATTCGAGGAAATAGTTACGAGAGTCTTGAACTTAATTATGAATACTATACAAGTAAAAACTACGAACTAGTCTCGAACTTGAATAATTACGAATACTACACCGAGTCACTGAACAACTATGAACTAACAACTAACTATAACGAAACACAAACACTCAATAGTACGGAACCGAAAAAACAATTATGAACAATAACGAGAAATAAGAGGAACAAGGAAAAATCTTAATACATCGATAAAAACACACAAAGACAAGAAAACAGAGCTTCAATAATCCAAAGTTTCTGCTTTTTTGAATAATGGCGCAGAAAGTGAGACACGACATACGATCTTTTCTACTTTGGTTGCAACTAGAGACGTAAGAGAGAAACAACATCAAAAGAGTCGTTCTTGACCGTCATCTTTCACTTTTTTTTTGGCGCATGTGCAGAAGTTCAACGTTGCCAGCTGCGCTCATTTGTTTCGGCTTCAGCTGGCTATCCTTATTATCAATATTCGTAGTTAATAAATATATGATTATAAGTCCATCAAAGTGCAAGTAATGTCTTCCGACCAATAAACTTCAGTAACCTAACCGAATGACGTAACTGAACCAACCCAAATATACGTCTTCTTCATGAGTCAATAATTGAAAACAAGGACAGAAATATTCAACAGAAGGCTCATTAGTTTACATAAAAAAAAGTGAAGCACTTTCTACACTGGGTGTGAATCTTACTACACCGAACTGTACCTCGAAGCATACTAAAAGACCCTTAAAGTGAAAATAACTAAATGTCAGATTCGAAGTAACCTTCAAAATTTACAAAACAATAATAACCATTCTGACTATGATAGATATCCAGTTGGAAATTGCCTAATAATGCAACACAAAAGACAAAAGGTCGATATAACAAAAACTACATAATTTTATGACTTTCAGAAGTTGTTCCCAACAGTTATGAGCTCAAAATCAAGGTAGGTGATCCAGTAATGAACTATGATTAGCAGAAAAAAAAAACGTCCAGTAAAAATTCACAAACCAATATACCGATTATAAGAAGTATAAATCAATTCAGTGGTCTTATTCTATACTATAGGCAAATGTCCATCAAAACGGAAGGTAGAATTGTTAGCAGGGTTTTTTTTGTGATTTTATACTAAAGAAGGTAACAGATCTCATCTGTATACAAACGACAAAATTTGATTTTGAACCGTAACACCCAAACTGAATGAGCGTTTCACTACTGGGTTCATACCATATATTCCGGCTCCGACACCTTCCAAAGTTTTGGAACCATCGGTGAACCACCTTTCATTTGCCCTACATAGGTCAGTTTCATTCCGAACCCAGTCTTCTCTTTCAGGGAAGACCACGGTGTAGGACATGTTGAGGTTAGTGGTTTTAGGCATGATGTCTGAGGGCATTCCCAGAATGTTGTGAGCTATTATGCCTTCCAGCATGCTGCTGCCTCTCATGACACATGCCTGCGGTAGACTAATGGCCGCTTGGTAGAGTCTGTATGTTGCCCATCTTGCTTCTCTCTCCAGAACTATGTGGAGAGGAAGTAGTCCAAGAAGAGCTTCCATTGCTGCCGTTGGCGTGGAGCGAATGGCCCCAGTAATCGCCAGGCACGCTTGTCTCTGTAGTCCGTTAAGTTTAACCTGGGCCATTTTTTGTTGGCCTTTGTTCCACCAGACTACAGAGCCATAAGTGATCATTGGTCGTATGACGGTCACGTACAGCCAGTAAATTTGTTTTGGTGACATGCCCCATGTTTTGCCACATATTCTGCGGCATGTCCATAATGATAGGCTAGCCTTTCGGATAGTCTTTTCCAAATGCGAGTTCCAGTTCAGCTTTTTATCTAGGATTATTCCCAGATATTTTGCCTCACTCGCAAATGAAATTGTTACACCATTGAAAAATATGATTATTCAAGTTCACAAAGATCACCCTAGATTTTCATCATGTGAAAACAAATAAATTCACTATCAATTGATAAATTATCAAAAATTGAGTACATGCGTATGTAACACACCTGTCTTGAAGTACGTTGCACAAGGAATAAAGCAAATCAAAGCCGATTTTCTCAAAAAAAAAAAAACAAAAAAAAACTATTCCGGCCATATATCAAGATGCATGGGTTTATAGTTTCTATGCATCTTGTACAATGCAGGCCGTTAAAGAGCTTAAACTTTTTACTACTGGTTGCTACATTCAGTTAAAACTGCTGTTTCTAGTGTAGAGGGTTCTGGCAATCTATTTGTCAATTTCATCTTTAGTAAATATGCTAGGGCATACAACAAAAGATGATAAAGACCCAGAACTAGATCTTACTGATCTTGTTTCTGGCACTGCTTTTTTTTCCAAAATTTGTAGTGGAAAGTGACTATAAAGGTTGTGAAGTACTTGGTTCCTGTTTTTTTTTTGTTTATTCACTAAACAAATACCTTGAAAAAAACGACCATATTTAAATTTAAAGCGAAAATTTTGCAAATCTTTATTTTCGATTTTTTTTAAATAACTTTTACTAAAGTTGAAGTTTTTGCATAAAATTAGGTAACCGGACGTTTTTAAGTTTTTATTCATTATAAAATGCTGTTTGTGTACTTACAACTGATTCATTGTCCTTCTTCATTTCTGTATTTGTTTCACTACACTTTTGAGAGTGAACTTTCATCCGTTCAACAAAACCTTGCGTGTTATGTCTACACTTTTTGCATATAGCTCTACTCCCAGATTCTCCTTCAGTTTTATTTTTATTACATTCTTTCATAAAAATTATCTAGATTAGTTATTTTTTCTTTCCTTTTCCATGAAGAGTTAACACTGTTACACTATTTGCAAATTTTTAGGCAATCATTAGAAATTTAATGCAAAAATGACGCGTCGCGCTGTTCTTAAGACAGCCAATCTAAAAATGCGAGGTATGGCGGACGCATAATTTGAAGAACGGTGAGAAAAAAACCAAAAACGTGTTTTTCAAAAATATCATGATTTTTTTAAAACCCTGGCTGCAGCGTAGATAATAACGATTGGTAACCTCCTGATATACTTTATCTAGTTCATGAACATTTGGTGATCATCATTGGTAACCTTACTTTGAGTTCTTTCAGACACTATCAGAAATTTGTTTTGCATTCTGCACAGAGATACATACTTTGTCTTTTGTTAGTAAGTCCCTCGAAGTTTACCAATGTTGAATCAGCACAGATCAACTTCAATGGAATAATTAATTTTTGGTAATAATCAGCACATTATTTTTGATTACAAGTGTTAAATTTAATACCTCATCTTTAGTTTAATGTACGTCGAATATTATAACTTTTTCAGTCCCTGAGCTCTGTTCGTCCTATGCTCTCAATACAAATGATCCATTCCGAAAAGTTGGTTATGTCATAATGACATCCTTATGTCAATTTAATTTAGTGACACAATGAAGTTCATTATGGACCAAGGACCATAATGAACTTTATAAGAAAAAATGCAAGTGGTTAACTTCAAACAATTTGATTCATAATACAAAACTTCATCCTCAAAATCGGAAGGTAAACTATCATCAGAATCGCTTTTATTCAAAGATTTTACTGTACATCTACTTTTACTTGACAGCAGTGTGTGTTTGATAGTGAATGAATATTTCTGTTGCATTGTCAAAGAAATGGTAAGGCATAGCTTTCTCACTATTTTTCATAATGAATCACTCGAAAGTGTCTCTAGTTTCAGAAGTACTAAATTTGAATTTGAAGAATATTCATATTCACCTATTTATTGATGCCAGCAAATAAAGTTTTGTACGTAATTCAGATCGTAAAAGATCACTATGGTGCACACCGTGTTATCGAGCTCAGCTATTGCCTTGATCAATAATATTCACAGCTACTACCATAATGATCGTCATTTAATCCTTATAACATAAATATCTATTATAAAAAGGAATTGAATACTTACGTCAACTATTCAAATTTCTGTACAAAGTAATTCACAATCGTCAATAGTCAACTAGATTCATAACAAAATTTAAAAAATCATAGTTCTAATAAACCTAAGAAATATTCCCCAGATATATCTCTTGAGATACACTTTTTTACCAAAGGCTTAGAAGCATGTACCTTTAGTGAATGAGAATGAAAAATCAATTATGTTTGCATATTTTATATTTTTTCGCTAGAAATATAGTTTTAAACTATTATTGAGAGAATATTCACGAAAGCATAGTAGAAATAGGCATTACTTCCACACTTACTTTGTTCAATTGAATTCAGTTGACTCGAAGATGTAACATCAGCTGATCAAATATGTTAAAGTACCTAGATGATGACAACAAAATGAACAACATTATGATGTTCTCATTGGTGGTGAAACTAATATTACACCATCTCCTCTAACGAATAACATTGCAATATTTCTTTTTGTGGTTCGGTACATTTCTTCATAAGTTTCCTCGTCTATTTCAACAGTAGTAATGGTTTCTTCGGCATCGCTAAGAATCATGTTCATATGTTGATCATAAGCCTAGAAATCAAAATTATGTTTTTTTATTATGAATTTGTTCTATAATATTGAATTGAATAGGTAAACCTACGTGTAATCTACCCCGGATTTCTCTATCGTTCCGCATTTTCACATAAATTCTTTCATCCAAACTTAGCCTAACCAAATCAAGAGGCTCCTTGACTGTAATCGAGGGGATCTTAAAAGAAAAATATTAATTACATCAATTTACATGTACAATGATGCTTACATTTTCTAAATCATCTGCCATTTCAATTTAGATCAAAACAAAAACAGCAGTATTAAAAAATATATCGAATTTTATTATTTTAAATATTTTTATGATTTTGATTTTCACTATCCACTTATAACCTTACAAAAATAAAAACAAAACCTCAAATTTCTTTTTCTTCTTATTTTCTTTTTTTGGGCTATGCCTTTAGCAATTTATCCAGCTAACTCATGTCGGAATTATTCTTGACTTGCCAATAGAACATCTTAATAGTTTGACAAAAGTTCGATTTGGCTAAAAATTCCATTCTTTTCTTCATTAAGGGAAGAATTGTTAGTAGTAGATAGAAAGAGATAGTAGAAGATAGTAAGAGCTAGTAGAAGATAGTAAGAGATAGTAAGGGAATCCATCTCTAAAACGAAAGGAGATTAATTTTCATCAAAGGTCAATTTTTAAAATATTAAAAAATTTTAATAAAATGTCTGTTCTTTATCTTTATTTTAATTAGAAAGAATCATACATATGTCAAAGGGGGTGGTAAGGTTTGACTTAACTAGTTCATTATACAAATCAATATCCGGTGACTCAATTGTTAATTGGACATTCCAAAATAATGTGGTTAAGGGTCCAACCTCAAATCTCAATAGATTTATTCGTGTGCAGGTGTAGTGTACTGCAGTGTAATTTACACCACATTTTGAATCGAGTGTAGCTGAGAGTAGTTCAAACAAAGGAATGTGTCAAATTAATTTGCAAAGGAATACTAAAATCGAGTGTAAATTACACACCAGGTATAGAAAAGGAGTTTTGTTTTGTTTTGTATATTGTTCTCTAGTGCGACGAAGTCTGTTAGGTCTATACGCTTCGGATTGGGAGTAGGTAGTCGTTTCTCCCAGGCAACTGGTACGTAGTCCACGGCGAGACAGGATCGTATTATTCTTATCATCAGGGGTATAATAGTGTTTAGCCCCTCATGGAGGGGTGCCGGGATTATGCCATCCTCCACTGGTGACTTGAATGGTGCGGAGGAACTTACGGGCAAAGCCCACCTCGGGGGATTATGAACACTCCGATACGAAAGCTGTCATGATCCGTAGGCTAGAATTATAACGATGTATGTTCTCGATTCAAAACGAAATCGGAATTATGAAATTTCTTTGAACAGAGATAGAATGAAATTATATCTACAATAAAGACCATTAATATATCGACTCAAGTTGCAATATATTTTGAATTGTATTGGTTTCCATATTAGCTCAAAACTGACACATGTCAAACTCGATCAGATTCATAATTCCACAGCAGTTCCTCACTTGTCAACACCGTTTCATTGTCCATCGTGTATCGTTTCCTCATCATCAACTCTTTGAATACAATTTTTCTCTGATTCGCATATACTCTTTACTGATAAATTACTTTATTCTAGGAGAACATATCAGGCTGGAGTGGCAGAGATGAATTAAAAGGGGTCCTTTATTGGTGTGAAAATATGATGTAATTATGTTTATTCAATCATTTTGCATTGTTGCATTCCCACATTCTTGCATCAAGAACTCTCTGGAGGTAAATGGGTTTTTTGAATTTTTCCTGCAGTTGAAATTACAAATGCGTCACCTATTTTGTTAAGTCGCCCGGAGCGCCTTTGAGCTTACGTGTAGATGGGAAGAATGGGATATTTTAAATTCAAACGCATGAGCTCTCCTCAAATAATTTATGAAACCCATAAGGGACTGAGTTGCAAAAAAAAATAATTACTGTCATTTCATCTTTATTTTTAACGCATACACGGAATTTAATTTTTTCATTTCAAATATCCTAAACTAATTTTGTTTCGAAAATCCTGATAGTAATTTCTGTATTCTAGTCCTTGGTGCTGATGAAACTGATTAAATCAAGCACTCTGCATGAATACCCGTACTCGTTATCATACCATGATATCAATTTGACGAAATTGTTGTTGAGGGCAATTCCAGCTGATGCGTCAAAAATAGAGGAATGAGTGTCACCAGTGAAGTCGGTAGAAACAACTTCATCCTCAGTATAACCAAGTATTCCCTTCAGCTCTCCATGGGCGCACTCTTTAATTTTCGATTTTATTTCCTCATAGGTAGCTCCTTTACCAAGGCGTACAGTCAAATCTACTACAGATACATCGGGTACAGGAACACGAAAAGCCATACCAGTCAGTTTTCCTACAAAATAATCCATATTCATTAAAAACATTTTCAAATAAAAGGAATGAACTATGACTTGATATTTCTAAATGTAAAAATCTGTTTGAGTATCAGTAGCATGTTACTATTATGTAGGTCCAACATAACATAATAGGCGTTTTACATGTAGGAGTGTTAAGCTTCGGGGATTCTTATTCTAGACTTATACGCATAATTACTGTCTACGTCACATCTGTCATTTTGTTGAGAAATGTCATAGCACTGAATCCAAACAAAAAGATCGTATATGGCGTTTTGCATTGGTATTATGTTGGAGTTGTATTTTTTTCTATTCCCTTCAGTTTTTGATACCCTGATGGTCAGGACATTATTGTTTTCATCTCTAGCAGTGGATTGTGCACAAAGGGAATTATATATTGGTCGAATACAGGTACATATCAATTATTATGCGGAATATTGACTCAAATTTACCTTAGAAAATACTGGACACGACTGGAATGCATATTACAAGCTTTTACAAAGTCCTGATGATACGAAAGTATCCGTAGTAAATGAAATATATTATTAAAATCACCAAAACTAACTCGGAACAGTGCAAAACTATATAAGAAACAAATTTGTTTGGATTCAATTTCTGACGTTTCTGACGTCACAATAATGCAGCGTATTACTATTGGTAGATTTTGACAGATGTCATTTTTCAGTCACCGATTAAACTAGAATAAGAAGCCCCTGGGTGCCTCAAACCCTTAAATGGAAAGCAGCTATTATGCATGCGTTAAGAGCAAACAATACCCTTAAAACGGGAATCGGTTTTGAGAGATCAGTTTTATTTTTTGCGAATTTTTTTTTTGGTACAAATGGTTCAGTTCGATTTTGAAGAAAAAAATTTATGATTTGACAAATAAAAAAAAACTAACTTCCCGAATTCCTACGAATTATTAATCAGAAGAAAAAAATTCTTTATAAAATCATTCAGTTATTGCGAAAAACCGATACTACGATTGGGAAACATCTACCTTATTGGCGCTCACAGCTGCGTAGGTTTGTTACAGACATGTGCTTCGTTATCTCCACTATCGCTCTTAAAATATAAATGCCCACAAATCCAAGATGTACGGCGCAGTGATAAAATTTGACTTTCCTGATGACTCGCTGGATGGTGCCTTTTAAGACAATTTTTGAGGCAATCATGATGGTGATGAAATAATATATTACATACCAAGCATGGAAAGTATCGTTTAACACGGGAGTGTAATGTTTCACACAAGATGAGGGGCCATCCGAAGTATGTAAACCATCATGAGATTTATGAGAATCAATTCATGGACTCAAAAATTACATTGTTGAAAATGATTTCACAAATGCGAATTTACACGGTCAAATAAATGCATTAATTTTGTGACCCTGAATTTCATTGATGGGTGTAAAATAGGAATTTTTTGTCAATTGACTTTATTAGATAAGCGCCATGTTTGGATGCGAACCTTCAGAGGTGCGATTCCGTGTACCATAGAATTATATTGTCGACAGAATAACTTATATAACAATGTGGTTGAATCCATGGGAGAGGCAGAGACAAAACTGTTTACGAAGTTGGCAATCATGAGGGTCGCATCCAATATGGCGCTTAGCTAATATAAGATCAATAGGGAACACGCATTATTTGAATTTTTGGGTTATCTATATCAATTACATCTAGTGAAAATAATTCCTCAAATCCCGTTGTCCTCCGAAATTTTGAAGTTTGAAAATGATCTTCATTTAAACACAATTTGGCCTTGACATCGAATAACTTCAAATACTAGCGCTCCTTGGTTGTTTCCGAAATAGAGCAATTTTGAGTTTCAGGCAAATTTAGATTAGTCTTTGACAGAGAACTCATAATTATATTTACTGCAACTCCACAAAATAACTACATTATTTTGAAATTCATTCAGCTACAAACATAAATCGTTTTATATATATATATATATATATTGAATTGATGAAGCAAATCCAAAATATTAAATCACGAGTGTTTCCTATTCCCCTTTGTAATTTGACGGTTGGCCACAATGTCCAATAATGTTCCTTGTGAAAGACTTTTTTCTAAATCTAAATTTTGCCTGACAGACAAAGTCAGCCGAGCTCAGACAAGGTCCAGCAGATTTTATTTATAAATTCCAATAGAGATTTCTTTAATGGCTCCGTAGAACACGATAAAAAGAGAAAAGAAGTTTTTCACCCTTGTTGCACTCTGTGAGCACCGAATGCTGGGTGAAGTGGGATTCACAACCAAACTTTTTGCGTTTTGCTTTTTACGTTTCGTATTCTGATTGGTCAAGCAGAATCTGAAATTAAACTGACGCAATAATGCCATTCACAACAAAAACGTCAAAAATTTTCGATTTGCTTCTCAACAAGAAACATAACATAACATTGGTTTGGCAGAGCAAAATGAAGAAATCATCACAAAAATAATAATTTAAATAATGAATATTATACATGAAATTTGGAAGAGACGTAAATTGCTCCTTCTTTTGCACTTAGAGGGAAAAATGAATCGTACAAAAAGAGAATATTGGGTGAGACCATCATTAAGATGTAAAAGTAGAAAATTAAACAGAATATACTATTGCGTTCGTTTTATTCCAGATTCTGCTTCCACCAATCAGAATATGAAACGTAAAAAGCAAAACGCAAAAAGTTTTGGTGTGAATCCCACTTAATGTAATTAATGTAAACACGCAATCTGTTCGTGCTCATGCGGAACGAATGCTCTAGTGAATACTGACAAAAAGACAGCACGTCATTCTATCTCCCCGCCATTATAAATGACAAGACAAACTTCTCATTTCATCTCCCCGTCATTATAGTGACCAATTACAGATTACAACAAGGATGGAAAACTTAAGAACTTTTGTCTCTTTTTGTTATATGTTATTCAGTATCGGAAACTTTTTATCTGGGGTATAGACAGAAATCTACGCGAGCAACAAGGAACGCAATGATATTATGAAACCACATAAACAAGAGAGACGCACTATTGTGCGGCTCTCCTGTTACCCCACCTAACGCATTAACGGATCACGTGGCAATGCGACACACCGCACACGTCGATATCCCTTCCTCGAGAAGAAATTGTAATGCTCTCTTAACATACAGCAAGCTATTCTTTACGCTCTCATGAAACCACCATACCCAAGATGAAAACTTTCCGATACTGTATATTGAGACTATACTAACGAATCACTAAAAGGTAAGAAGATAAATAAAAATATTATAAAATACATACTCGTAAAAACTACGTGCGTGAATAATCAGAAACTTATTCACATTTCACTAGAACCAAACAACTTTCAGCATAACTTCTTTAATTTTTATATTCGGATGCAAAAGTAGAATCGAACAAGTCTATCTTTTGTTCTCATTCGTAACCTATTTGGTAATTTTAGTTGGTAGACCACACTGCAGATGCATTTTCCAGTATCGATCTGACTAAACCATATGGTTAAATTTTTTCGTCGAGAAGACAACTAAGTAGGTATGTCAGGTATATCGATAGCTGAACACAAGCAAAACTGAATGTGGCTATTACTTGAATGGCTGAGTGACATACTTGAGTAGTTTGATTCTCGTCCGTGTCTCACATGTGAAAGATAAGGGCCTCGTTTCGCTAGCTCTCGCAAGTATCTCATCTCGAGATTCCTGAGGGTTGCTTGTAAGGGTGCAGACAGTTGAACCAAAGTACAAACAAATTTTCTGTTGTTTCATCGGAAATCTCATCAAACACTTAAAATGAATGAGCAATTATTTATCTAATATACCTATAGAAATAATGTTAATTTGCAATCCAATCCAGTTCTCCGTAACCTCATTGACGTTATTGATGAGAGGGTTATCACAAAAATATATGGGTAATTTAGTTGTTTGTAGGTAGGTTTTGGTGGTGCTTGCTATTACAAGGTACGCGGGTTCGAATCGTCGCGCCCATCGACCTCGTGCACGGCATCACACGTTAAAAGGTAAGGGCTGCATCTTCCCTAGTTCGCACAAGTCTTTTGATTGAAGACTTCTAAGGATTGCTCAAAAGGGGGCATCTGGTTGATGGAAATAACAATAACAATTTTTTTTCAACAATAAGGTGTAATTGCTTTGTGATGTGAAACACATTCCATTTCCTTGCATGTGTCGAAGACAGCCTAAAACGAAATTATTTATTCGCAATCACATTAACCAAAGCAGATTCAATATTATTACCATAGAATGATGCATGTCCTTGCAAGCAGGTTCTAGGATGGCATATTTTATAAATATTTTTTCGTCCTAGTGCAAAGTTTTAAGTCAACGCCATTGTTCCCGTATTATGGTTCCTGTTTAGGAAAATAATGAAATGAGATCCTACTGGTTTTACTAAAATTTTCACTTTTATAAATTCTACCTAAAAATAAAACAGGATACAATATGTCAGCTGTCAGCTGTCAAGTGTCGCTGATTTTTAACTGGACAATTTTGAGCAATAAGATTCTTGTTCTACAAGTGACGCGCGCAACTCACACCTGCACAGGTGATTCTGGAAAGGTCTATTCCTTCAATTTAAAAAACCAAAATTTCAATTCTCTGCTACACTCGATTTCCAAGAAATACCCTAGCCATAACCTCGTAAGCCACCCTATATATCAGAACGAACACACGCCTGTTTCTTCTTAGTAAGAATCGTCTTCAAAATATTATATAGTTCTAAAATCAAAAACCTTTCTTATACGTCTCATTGAAAAAATAGCTATTTAACAAGTTGCAAAATGAGCGTTTTTTGCACCAGACATAATAATGGAACACGAGCGTAACAAGAGGTCCAATGCAAAAAACTAACTATTTTGCAATGTGTCACATACATGTCTTTTTGTAATTTTGTAGGAATCTTCATTCATATAATTTAATAAATTACACTGAATAAGAGCATAATATCTACATTTATTTCGAATTCCCACTTTCAGTTGACACGTTGTCATGATTACTCATTTTTTTATTTCTCCAGAATCTGCAGCGAAAACAAAAAGAGATTCTGATAGGTACCGAAAATGTCCCTAATAATATTAAAGCTGCCGCACAGAACGTAATTTTGAACGTATTACCGAGTGAACCTGAACCAACGATTTCCTTATTCATACTTGTATGAATATGAACCTCATATTCACACTTGTGCAAATATGAACGTAATTTTGATATTCAAAATAAACAAAAAGTCGCCATATTAAATTATCTTTCAACTTTTGTTAAATGGTAGCATCCGCTATAAAACTGTTTTATCATTCAATAAATACGAATCTATCAGTTACTTCAAGAAAGAGGCAGGATATATATGCATAGTGTGCTCCAAGGATTAAGGAACTGGAATTTTTTCCTGGGAGGGATTGGACTTGCAAGCGATACAAAAAAAACACCTCTCTTTTCCACATTTATTATACTGAAATTGGGTATATATATAAATAAAAATTCACGAAAACGGTACGACTGATCAAATAAATTTGTGAAAGAACCACTAACTAGTTCATTTCAACTCAATTTCGAGCATAATATTCTCACCAAAGGTTGGCTATGGTTTTGAAACAAAATTACATTCATTGAGGAAATACTTTTGTTCCTAAGCATCTTTGCTGGCAACATATTTGATTAAATCAAGGACTCTGTTGGAATATCCATATTCGTTATCATACCAAGAAATCAATTTGACAAATTGGGGGTTGAGTTGGATACCTGCTGAGGCATCAAAGATCGAAGAATGTGTGTCCCCGATGAAGTCAGAAGATACCACAGCATCCTCTGTGTAATCTAAAATGCCTTTCAATGGACCTTCGGCAGCTTCCTTGACTTTAGCTTTGATTTCGTCATAAGTGGCTGGTTTGCCAAGACGACAAGTCAAGTCAACAACCGAAACATTTGCTACTGGCACACGGAAAGCCATTCCCGTGAGTTTGCCTGTAAGAGTTCAAAATTAACATAAAATTTGCAAATTCAAGAAAAAATATTTATATGTAAATTTAAATCCGAATGATTTATGATAAAGAGTAACTTTTAATACCATACATTTTACATAACATCTTTTCTAATATATTTTTTTACCGACAATCTTGATCACTTTACGCTTAGATTTTAGGCTTAACCTTGTGATAGCGCGCAAATATATTGAGTACATATCAAATTTAAATTTCAATACCAATACATAATTTTATGATGGGCTAAATGCCATAAGTCATCCATGAGATATTTCTGCTAAAAGTCTTGTAATCATTTTGAATTTTATTGAGTCACCTGGTTTATGTGAGAGAAACTTACCGGCCAGTGATGGAATTACTTTTGTAACTGCTTTAGCAGCGCCAGTTGAAGCAGGAATGATGTTCTGCCCAGCACCACGACCATCACGCCATAGTTTTCCAGAGGGACCGTCAACAGTCTTCTGGGTTGCTGTGGTAGCATGCACAGTAGTCATGAGACCTTCAACAATTTCAAAGTTATCGTGAATAACTTTAGCAAGTGGCGCTAAACAGTTGGTGGTACAGGATGCATTGGAAATAATCTGAAAACAAAAATTGCTTCAAGTAGTGTCGTAATGTTTTCAAATTAAGTTATATAAGTATATAAAACAAAAATATTTTATTTAATTCTCAATATGGATTTCGTAAACTCAGAGATATAGAAAGAGCAGCACAAGGTCCTATGAAAAAAGGTATGGTGGCAAAAAAATGTGCCCAAAAGGAAACAATATGTGTGAAATAAAGAAAATAAAAGTCGGTTATAAAAAGGTGAATTATGGTGGACACAGTGATCTATGTTAGGACCTGTACTATTCCTAATTTATACCAATTCCATTTATTTATTTTTTAATTGAAATGGACTCTTTGAACATTTGCAGATGATACAACTAATAGTTTTTTTGGACTGATCTGAAATTCATTGAAAGTAAATATCAAGTATATTTCCAGAATCCTATCATAGCAATAGTGTCATAAATCAAAATTAAGGGAGGGTATGCTTTTGATAGGAAAATTTGAGCGGTTCCTGAATGGTAATTCAACGACAATTCAACATAAAACATTCAAATTAATGTTACAACTGATACAATTTTGCAATATAATAACTGTCGAAGAAATAACTTTGTATGATACACTTTCGTAAAACGCTTTTTTGTACTTGCTTGTTGTGGAACTCGGCTACACCTCATTCAACAAACTTCACGCTCATACAAAAGAGTCCTACTTTACGAACTTGTATCATAAATATCTATTATTGATTACGCAATAGGCTACCGACTGGAGTCCTTCATCAGCCTTGCTAAAATAAATATATTATTACTTTTATTATTCTTTAAATTTTCTGGTATCAGTTACTTACCTTGTCAGCTGTACTATAAGAATCAAGATTAACACCGCAGACATACATAGGTGCATCAGCTGAAGGAGCAGTAATTATAACTCTCTTGCAGCCTCCTTCTAAATGGGCACTAGCTCTTTCAATGGTGGTGAATACACCAGTAGATTCTACAACGTAATCAGCACCATGTTTGCCCCATGGAATGATCTGAAAATATTTAAAAAATAATAATAGAGTAACTGGATTATTTTTAGACACAAATGGAAAACATTTTTCTCAGCAGTTATTCAAAAAGGATCATTATTCATTCATCATTTCAAAAATCAGCTGAATTTATTGACTTCTGAATTAAATCAACATTGTTACTAATATATAATTTTTTAACTAGAATGAGAAATTTGGATTATGTAAAATCAAAACAAGTTCAAATATGTACCTTTGGGTCCTTCTCTTGATACACAGCAATTTTTTTTCCATTGACAATAAGATTGGTGCCATCAGAAGATACGCAACCCTTGAATCGTCCGTGTGTAGAATCATACTTGAACAAATATACCATATAGTCGACGGTGAGGAAGGGATCATTGACTACTACGACATCTACATCACGATCAATAGAGGCACGGAGCACCAAACGTCCAATACGTCCAAATCCATTGATACCAACTTTAGCCATTTCAAATTTAGATCTGTGAAAATCAAATGGATTCAGAAACATGAATAGATACCATCATGAAAAATTATCAAAATATTGGCTCCTAATAACATCATTTGTTCAGAATAACTTTTTTTTGAAATTAGAAAGAACGAAAAATCTGTATCAACTCCACAAAGACCTTACATGAAGGTATTGAGCATTTTCATTTATTATTAAAAGTTTTATGAGTAATTCATATAAATAAATTATGCGTCATTTACATATTAAAATTAAAATGGACATGTACACATAAATATATACAGGGTGTCCCAGAATAAAGGGGACAAACTCCGAGGGTAGAATCCTCACTTCATTTTGAGGATGAAAGTTCCAATAAACATATACCCTAAAATGAGTATTAACCGAGTTACAAGGTGTTGAAAGTGACACAAAAAAAATTATTTGTCAGAATAACTCCATAACGGCTTAACTTGTCTTAATGAAATTTGGTATGTCACTCAACAGCATTTAGTTTCATATTTCAAGGCAAATCATGTATTTGTAACTCTCAACAGGGGCGTACGGCAGGTGGGTACCCCTATTCGCCCATCCCCAACTTTCACGCCACTGGATTAATATCGATTTCGTCTTCTTTTCCTTAATCCCCAATATTTCCTATACAAAAAAGGAATACATTTCATTTCACAAATATCAACGGTTTTCGAGATATATATTTTTTTTTCATCAACAAATTTCGAGGAAATTCTGATCCAGTGGTGTAGTCAGAATTTTGAAAAAAATTCTGAAATTGAAGTGGTGGGTTGATTTAACGGCATATTTTTCAATTTGTATTTCCATCTAACTTTTTTATTAATGAACGCATTCCTACGTAATTTCTACATAAACCATTTGAAAATGTCTTCATTCCAGTGGTGTAGTCTAGTTTTTTCTAAGAGAATCACTAATATTTTTTACTTTGAAAAATAAGAAAAGTTGGCCTTTTGGACTTTTTGAATGTCTACCTAATGACAAAAAAAATCATTCCAATCAGTTGAAAAATGTGTTTTTTTAGTGTGCTTCCATTTTAAATGTGTCACACTGTAGAACTGGCATAGATTGTAGAATAAAAATATTTTTTTCAATTTATATATATACAGGTCGTATTTTTTATGTCGTACCACTATTGGCATCTCGAAAACGGTAAATGATACGAAGTTGGTTGAATTAGACAAAAGTTGCTTATTTTAGTGAACAATGAAACGATGTTTCCAAATCGGAAGTATTACGAACCGTTTTCAAAATATACGGGGAAAACCGAAATTACCCGTTTTATTTTCTTTGCGTTGGCGCCCCTATTTTCAGGAATAGGGAAATGTGTTCGGGAAACTTTCTTATCTGTTTTGAATTTTCTTTCACGTGCTATACTTCAATTTTTAAAACGACGTTTCGTTCCTCGGGGCCACCCTCAACTCTATTTTTTCGAATACGGACCTGCATTTTTTTAAAAGAATTTAAGTAGTCCTTATCTTACCGACTTCAGATATGTATCTTACCTGGTATTTGTTTCTACATTTCTGCCCCTATATGCCATCGCAAAGAAAAGAAAATGGGTAATTTCAGTTTTCCCCGTATATTTTGAAAACGGTTTGTAATACTTTCGATTTGGAAACATCATTTCATTGTTCACTAAAATAGGCAATTTTTGCCTAATTTAACCAACTTCGTATCGTTTACCGTTTTCGAGATGCCAATAGTGGTACGACATAAAAAATACGTACTGTATATATTTTTCAATATATATATTGTTATATTTCGTCCTTTCACAAGTTAGTAAATAAACATAAATTCATTTGATTTTTCTTTCATTTCCATTGAAATTATTTTAATACTGACCTATATTTGGTGAAAATCTCTTTGCAAGGAATGCATACTTATTACTTGTGAATTAGTGTTACTACTATTAAATAGAGACTTACTAATCTGATGACAGACTCTTTCCCATGTTACAAACTTTATGGCTGACACTGTTTATGGCTTATAACCCTTATAATGAAATTCTTGCCAAAATGCGTGACTAGTAAAATTAACCTATTTTTATATGAGGGAATATTCCACATAATCTTTTTGTGAATGTTTTCCTCATCTATATTACTTCATTTTGAGTTAAAATGGACTTCTATCAGAGATAAGTGGTATTCTATATTTTTGAAATTTTCAATTGCCTTATTTAGTAATATGCTTATTATCAAACGCTCCTTATGCCCTCGGCATATAACAATTTTTTCAGTTACCTTGTAACAAATAAAACAACAGGTGTTTGTTAATATTGTAAAAATACACAAATAAAAATGAAAGTAATACAAATAATAGTAATACAATTTTTTTCCCTTTATGCATTACATGTGAAGATCTACATTGGAAGATGGAAACAATTTTTTTACCTGAAATGCTCAAGAAATATGACTTTCATGTAGTATGACAAAGACCCCTCTGATTTTTTTTTCCAACAATCTTACCTTACATCATGGGGGGAGGGGGGGGGGCGATAATACAAAAATCAGACTGTAGTTTACTGGCCGATTTTTTTATGCTGTAGAAATAGTGGTTTTTTTCTTGGAATTTTAGAAGTCATCTAGAAGTCAAAGCCAACAGTAATTGATTGATAGATAAGGGTCCAAATGGTTCTAGGAAAGCCAAAGCAGACCTCAACATACTGTTATAGCATTTTACATTTGGTCTGGTTTGAAAAAATGCAAACAAAAACTTATCTGAAAGATTTCAATGCCAAATATATAAATTAAGCTTAGTCTCTTGCAGATGAAGGTCATGAGAGGTCAAAGCCGGCATCGGATCTGTATGTGCAATTATGTACGAAAGGTATTATTTTTTCTAGATCCACCAAACGCTTCAACGAATAAGGAAATGATAAGAAATGAAACCTTGTCATAATAGACATAGATAATCCGTAAAATTACTGACGTGTTCGCCAATAGCCTCGCCAAAAAACTTTATAATTTTGATAATTAGGCCTAACTAATGATGATATTATTCACAAGTAACTATATGAATTGAAGATAGGAAAGACTAATATAGAACTGAATACTCACATTTTAATCAAACACCAAGAGCCTTTTCACTTGAAGAAGGATTTAGCTAATGTCGTTTGAAGGGCAAAATCATGACATAAAAAGAAAATAGGCGTATCACGTGATTATACCACCAATGTTGCCACCCATTAAATAAAACCACCATTCGTTTTTTAAATGTTTTATGCTTAGCTCACAGACCTCATATGAGGTCTGTCAGGTCTGTGGTTTAGTTGACACAGAATGTTGAATTTTTGTGGCGCTAAAATTCTAGGCGCAAAACAATGATCCAGCTGCTAAATTCCATGAGTATTGGGGATTCAACCTCAGAGCAATAATAAACATAGAGATGCCCTCTCTATTCAAACATAACAGATTTGTAGACAACCACGATGTCCATCTCTCTCAACAATGAAATATGGTCAAGGGGACTGAGGGGATGTAAACATTCAGTTCAGAGGACAATGCAACTAGATGCGTTAGTTGGAGGACAGATGTAAATATAAACAAGGTGATGTTGGCTTAAAAAACAAGGATAGAAAGGCATCTCTATGTTTATATTTGCTCGGAGGATTCAACATTAGATGCCAGCGCCAAAGTGGCAAAAATTGAACTACTCTCGAGTGCATTATGTCAACAGAAGAACAGAATATTCACCATTTATATGTACCAGAAATTCATCACTTATCAATAATGATTACAGGTTTAACAAAATGCACATAAACAATAGCCAAAATCTTGGGAATTTTGACGAAAACAATAATTTCAATGTACTTATCTATAGTGTCAAAACTTGACACCTGAGGGAGTATCCCTTATGTTGAATTCCCAATAAGAGACAAGAGACCATCATGTTTAATTTCAGTTTCATTTTTCATTCAAATTTGAATGAAGTATTCGAGATGTCGAAAGTTTAAATAATGAGTTTATCAGACATTTTTATTCACGACAACATTGCCATGTCTTACATAACTCTTTGTTTTTTACTGTAAAATAATGTACATAAACTTTGCCTTTGGTACGTACTATTAGAAAACAGTTGAAATAGATACATTACCGCTTATGGCAAGATAGACCTGATCTACATTGTATCATTTCAGCCAAACAATTATAGATGTCGCACCCTTCTACGAATATTAAAAGTAATTTAAAACGCTTCGCGATGTAGCGAGTTCCAAAGCTTTGCCGTTCTGTGGAGAACCAAGCTCTGGGAAGCAGATGTGCGGCATGTCTCCAAAGTGACGGCAGATGGATGTGAAGACTGGGCTCAAAGGGTTAATGTCGATGAGACCGCAGTGGAACGATTGATATTATTTCGGAAGAGCATCGTCCATGAAAATATCTTTAAAACAAGAGACAGATCGCCAACCTGTCTGCGATGTTCCAGAGAAGTAAGCGAGCTTGTGAGCGAAACATCACCGGCGAGATAAATGGCTCTTTTTTTGACCGAATCTAAGAGTTTCAATGTGTGTTTGAGTGCTGCACTCCATATATGGAAACAGAGTATTCCAAAACAGGTCGAATCTGTGCCTTATAAATCATAATCAGTTGACGAGAAGTGAAATGCTTCTTGACGCGAAACAGAAAACCGAGTTTTTGAGAGGCACTCTTGGCAATGGACCTCACATGGTTCTCCCATGAGAGGGTACTGCTTATGGTAATACAGAGCACTAAAATGGAAGATTTTATTGGTATAGATACTTCTGACATAGTTACGCTGGCTACTGTGAGATCTGCCTTTCTAGAGAAAAGACATTCTTGGCGAAAGACCATATCATACGAAAGAAGTTTTGATCATATTTTGACATTGAGAGCCCCCATTCAAATATTCGATCATTTCCTTACATAAAAATAAACCATAAAGGTTCCATTTTATAGAATGGGAAGTTCGAGAATGATTCGAGTTGAGAATAAAAATGTAAAACTCTCCGTTTTCCTGATAAGGATGTTGAAAAAAACGTATAGTAAAAAGTACAAATCCAAAACGTAGTTTCAATTTTGAATAATATAAAAAACAGCCTGGTGGCGCCATCTGTTATAAATGGAGATAACTGATTGAACGTGAATGAAAGAATTCTGTAATACTGTAATTAGAATTAGGACACTGCAGACTGCAAGCCAGCAAGCATAAATGCAAATAAATAGTTGGAGTTGCAAATTTCAGATGAAAATTGATAAGTTATATATTACTCGAGAATAACAAACAATGACAACTAAGACAATTATAATTATTATAATAGGTGTGACTGCCAATAACGACTATTATATGGGATAACGATATGTTTCGCTATGACATTAATAATAATAAATTACAGTAATGATACTCCACAGACCACATACCCCTGATACTCTCTCCATCAACATCTGCCAAGACGAGAGGAAACACCTGGACTATTCGGTAAAGAGGATTCGGGTGTGTTATAGCAGACAGGTAACTTCTCCTTTGGATGGAATTAATAAGGAGCTTAAGCGTGTCACACTGGACAGTCGGAATTTTCTTTCTCGTCGCACCCAGCTGAGGTTTGTACGCATTCAAGAGTGAGATTGAAGATAATAAACTTTTTCAACATTGGCACCTGTTCTATAGGCAGGGGGCAGCACTATTCAAATAAAAATGTTCCCTATTTTCGTGTCTTTTCAACATTTTAGTAATAAATCAGATAACTTTTTCATACCCATCCACCTACACTGAAGCTATCTTCCACCGATTACCAACAGATGGCATTAAGATTTCATTTATGACATTGAAATCATTAAATATGACAACAACTACATACAAAGGTCGGTTTTTTGAGAATAACATAAAAATAATTATCTGATATGGTTGTTTTTAGTGTGAAAGTCATTCATAGAATAGTAATGGATATTTTGGAAATTGATTTGGAGATTGATTAGGAAATATATGAAATTAATACATAGATGATGAACTTTCTTTACACACTTTAATGACTTTCCAACTGGTTATAAAAATATATTTGTACAACTACATTAAAACTTTTTTTACACTTATGACTACTCGTTTCAATTGGTAGCAAAATAGTTGAGGTAAGTCTTTACTGCTACAAACATGTTCAAGTGTGAGAGCAATGAGACATTTTACACTTGAAATAAGTAGTTTTGCAAAAATTATCTCAAAACAAATATAAACAAGTGTAAAATATAAAAAAAGTTGCCGTTAACAACATATTATCTCAAACGATAAAACATGTCAAAATTGTTACTTGTAAATATGGCACCTTAAAAATATAACATAAACAATAAAATTTGCAAAACGCGTACATTGCTTTCTTATCGTGTTAATGTGAAATACTGCGAAAAACAATCAGCAACTTTTTACGATTTGCACATAAAGAAATATGGAAACAAACCATACCAAGTTACACGTACACTCGAAACTGATTTTTTGTTTGACAAACTAAGTTACTAATAGAATAAAAATTTAAAAATCTTCAACATAAATCAACGGTATGAAATTTCACTTCAAGTCCAAAGTAGCTTGAATATAACTAAAGTCTTGCAATAGTATTCCATTATTGCTCTTTATTGAATTCGGAACAATCAATAAAAAAACATACAGGCCTGAATTTCAGATATCGATTCGATCATCAGCATAGAAAATAAAAAAAATTAAAATTACTCCATATACAGTGTGTCTCACTTCTCATGGACACACCTCCGTAACTTCCGCAATTTTTGTCATAGAATTGTGTAATTTCCAGAGTTGATAGATATACCAAAAATGTACCGAATGATCTCGAAGGGGTCTGTAATTTTTGACGTAAAATTGAGCAATTTGCAGGATTAATAGATACAACAAAAATGTATTCTACGTCAAAGATCATAGATGTTACAGGGGTGTTTACATGCGAGGTGAGAAAAATTTGTATTTTTTAGAATTGAATTTTTTTTTTGGAACAAAGTGTATCATGTACTGATAAAATGGTTGTTCTACTATGATTTTTTGGAAACGTCAGACCTCTTTGGTATCATTTGGTGCATTTTTGGTGAATCTATCGATTCTGCCAATTTGACAATTATACGTCAGAAATTACGGGTAGTGTTTCCATGAGAAGTCAGACACCAAATAAAAAGCTTACTATAGAAATTTTAATTGGGTTTTGTCTTACTTCGGAAACCGAAAGATGGCTGACAGCTGGTTATACCATGAGTTGAGGAACAATAATGAAATATTTTTTAATTTATATTTAAGTGTCAATTTGATTTCATATATTTGCCATTATTTAATATCACAATCAAAAGAGAATTTTTGTTTCTCTTTTACTCTATATTCAAAACCTTAAAAACTCATCAACCTTGTCAACTGGATAAAAATGTTTTTTAAATACTCTATTACAATATCCTCTTAGAAGGTTATGAGTTATAATTTGGCATTAAATAATAAAAATATCTAATATAAAATTAATATTTGGTATAAAAAATTTGGCATTACAAACATCATTCAATTCAAATCGTAAATTAAAAAAAAGTATATTTCCTTCATAATTTTGTTATCAAAATTAAAAATACACTTAATGGGCATCAAATGAATCTTTTAAGTTTTAATTTTTATGCCAAGATATCTAAAACTGTTAGAACTTGTCATGACTTACTTCCTATGAGGAGACCAATGGAACAGGTTACAAAAGCACCTCGTGATTTCATTTGTTTCTGTCCAAAAATACAAACACAAGTGAATCGAGGGTTTTTAGACATCTTATATAATGCCAAATCTCATTTATTAATTTGTCAAATATCTGAATGACTTCTGATAACATAAAAAGGGATGCAAATATGAAACTATTCCAAACATGTGTCGATATGACAAATCAACTTGATCATACCATTGTCATGAAGTAATTGGTTTACAACTTGTGCCACTCAGACTTGACACAATATAAAAAGTTAAATTAACTCTTAGAAAATTTATGGGAATATTTATATATTGATTGAAAAATTGTCGCATCAAATACCAATTTACTCGGTTTTAAAAATGATAAATCAGTTAATTTTCAAGTCAGACACATACCTACTACATGTGAATATTTGATTGAAGTTTGGAAAAGCAAATATTTTGCTTACATTTTTTCAATGTCATAATTGAATGGATATTCAAAATAATTGACTCAACAAATGAAAAAATTAGTCAGTTTTTTCTCGAAATTTCTTTAGCCGAGTAAGAAGAATTTTTCCCACATCATAGTAGCAAATTTTTCCATCCTCATCTTGGTAAGAATCTGAAATATTTGAACTTGTATAGATAGATAGATCGTTAATTTGCTCCAGCAATATATAATGTACACATATAAACTCCGAGGAGTGTAATAATAATAATAATAACAATAATAATAATAATCTTTATTAGCATCAGCTCTCGAATATAAAATACGGAGTATAAATAAGGTACAGAACAACAAATAAATTACAACACACGGAAAATATTCTCATCAAACGAACCACAAATAAAATCGAAATACTACAAGTAGAGATATTACCCTGATGGGTTTATATATTTTACACACTGGCTTTTGAAGTTACCCAATGATGAGCATTCTTTTAATTCTCTTGGTAATGAGTTGTAAAGCAGTAAACCTTTGATGAACACTGCGTTTGTAGCAGCATTAGCAGTACTGATATAGAAATCATTCGAAGAATGTGATCTGGTATTGTGACTATGTATTTCTTGAAGATACATTGTTTCTTCTGTTAGGTAGTTAAGTAAGCATCCTGACACAATTTTCTATTTTTGGTAGGGTATGAATTTGTTCACTCATCAGGTATATGAATGTTCCACAGAAATCAAGATTGGGATTAACTTAGTAAAAGATGATATTTTATCATTCAATCTATATACGAAATTAACTTTTCTTGCTATTTTCTTCTTTACGAAAGCGCAGGAGGGCCACAGTCGAAATTTCGAGAAAAAAGTCGTAATTTCGAGAAAAAAGTCGAAATTTCAAGAAAAAAGTCGAAGTTTCCACTTTAATGTTGAAATTTCGACAATAATTTTTTGAATTTTCTAGTTTAATGTTGAAATTTTGACTTTTATATATATGCAGGTTTTTATCACGAATTTTAGGTTGATGAAATATGCATGATAATATTAATTTTCTACCTGAATGGTATTGAATAAATATATTTGGAATCTTACATTTAATTCAGGTATCAAATGATTTCTCAGTTTTCCCAATAAACCTTCAGCAGTTTTTTTCGACATAAAAGTCGAAATTTCGAGAAAAAAGTCGAAATTTCGACTTCAATGTCGAAGTGATGAAAAAAAACAACCTTGTGGCTCTCCTGCGCTTTCGTACATTTGTATTTCAATGATAATGACAAAACTTTCTCATTTTCTCCACAGCAGTGAGCACTAAATTAAAAAAAAATTGGTATCTGATGCTTTGTTGATTTTATGGTCAGAGTTCCGTTGTTCTGAATTGTCAGCTTTTGTAATTTATTTGACCACTTTATATACAAAGTACATTACATATTCCGGTAAGTAGCGATAGTAAGAAGTAAAGGAAATATAGTTATTCTTGAATGATATAATGATTCTGAGTGAACAGAAATTCTTACCTTCGAAATAAATTAACTCGCAAAATTCATTCAATCCATTTCTTTCCAGAACCTTTTTCAAGGTCAGATAAAACTGCAAAATGATATCTTTCTTGTGTTTTTCATAAAATGCTGAAATGAGAGACTATAATTATTGCAATGGTTTTTTTCCAAATTCAAATTTAAATTGGTCCAATTGTGCAGTTGTAGTTTACGAAAAGTAGGGCGACTAATTTACAAGTCAAAAATATAATGATGGCGTCCTGAAGATCTTTGAGTTATATATGTCTCTTTAACAAGGTTGAATACCGAATATTCTATGCAAATGAAATTTTTTTGACAAAATGTATCGGATAGGTGGTAAATCTGCAACGCGCCCCAATAACAACGCATATTTTAGAAAATAAACAAAATACAAAAAAAAAAATAAAAAATTATTTTGACTCATGTTATTCCAGAAATGATTTTTACTATATCTAAACACAAATATATAGCAAAAATTGTGTATTTCCTTTCCGCCTTACATACCAAATTGCAAGAAACATGATGAAATTAGACTTAGCTCTTATTTCAACCCTCTGGTTGTAATAAGATATGGCTACCCTACCTCATTCTGAATAGCTGCACATATTGCCCTCATAAAACCTTTTTATCTCAAAATAAATCATTTTAAAATAATTTTAAAAGAAAGTATGTTTGGTAATATTTAATCTGAATTCGAAAACATTTTCTCAACCTTCAAACAATTTCTCTGATCGAGATTCATGTAAGGCAGGTTGCCTTACATTCGTCTTCTCGTAATGGACGTATACAGAATCAATAATAATACTCCTGTGATCTTTTACTTCACCTGCCTTTTGAAATAACCACTTTGTTCAATATCGTGCTCAATTCCATCATCCTGTAACTAGCCACATAAGACAGATGTCAAAATTATCAAGTGATAGAAGAAATAATTCATAATAGACAGTCATGTCAAGCATTTTCAAACATTGTAAAAAACCCCATTTTTCTTGTTGAAGATTTCAATAAAATCATTAAAAAATTCGACTAGAAGTTACAGTCCAATTTTATAGATACCTTTTTCTGAATATACTGGAGTTTCAACTAGTTAGTTTAATCTTCCTTCCAGAAAATGGTTACCTGGTGACATAACACATGTAGAGATGTTAAAGATAGTGGTTCGGTGTTGGGATAAAACTCCAGTATATTTTTTATTACTACACCAAAGGTTCCAAACAGTGCAGTGCAAGTACCTTTTTCTAAAATGTACTATTTTGAACTATAAAAAAACTGTTTTTGAAGAATCAAAATAAAAAAACACTATATTTTCTAATATTTTATTAAATGAGTGAAAATTACAGTTTTCCAGAAATACTCTGCCTCTTTCATAATTTTTGTCATGAATGCAGCATCATATAACACTTCTATCAACTGAAAATTGCCAGTGCTTTCAAAATCCGGAGAAGCTACACAAAAGTAGCCCTTACTTCTTTTTGCCAACAACATTTGTAACTGAATCTGAGCATATGGTTTATTACAAATTTTTCCATCTGACCTTAGATAATTTGAAAGAGTTTTTTCTTTGGATGGGCACTTTACTTCAATAACATGGGTTTCGGTAAGTCCATCTGGTGAGGCACCATAAATAGGATAATTTCTGTTGATGTATACTCCACAATTAGAAATCTTCATATTTTCATTTTGCATCAACTTCTTCAAGACTTTTTCTTCTAAAGTTTTCCCTCTAGCCATTGCCGCAGTTTCAATAACTTTACCTCCACCCAAAATATCCTCAACTAGGCTACCTGCAAATGTTGTGCACTTTGATGCTTCATAGAGCTTTGAAGCAGTTATTCTGCCATAGCGCACTTTATACCAAGCCAAGGATTTATTTTGATGAACAGTCAATTCTTGTACCGTTTTGCAATCTTTTTCACTGATATTTTCATGTATGAACTTTATGAAATTTTGAACAGATAGGTCAGAGCAATGTGTTTTATAGAATAATATCAACTTATGCATGGATGTTTTAGAAATCACATCAGAATTACATTCTTGCAAAAATAATGTTCCTTGGCAACCACGTTTCACGCCTTCCTGCAAAACTTCTTCCAGAAATGTATCTGGTACATCTATGAGTGACGGAACTGGTTTCGATGCCAATGTTCCAAGAGTCATGAACTTTGTTGTTGATCCAACTCTTGATAATTTGGATACTTTCCAGTAACACTCAACTGCAGTTACAGAAGATTCTTCTGATCTACGGTGTAGCCATAGAAGGAATGCTACGCTATGTTTACATCCTCCTGAAAATATTAAAAGAATATAAAAACTCAATTCCAAACCTGATTTGTCAATTAATATGTCACCTTTTGAAGCTGCACAATCCATACATTTACAGTATACTACTGTTTCTTCTGCTTCATCAATTCTAGCCTCAACCCTGTATGGTTTATCTCGCACTTTATGCTCCGGAGTTATTTTGGCTTTGACAATACAGCTCATGCCAACTCTCTTCACTTGAACATAACCGATTGCTTCATCTCCATAAGATTCCCTAGCTGCTCTGTAAAAATAAAATGAAACTTAGTAATCAACAGAGATCAATACCTAGATTACTGAAACTTACCGAGTCGATTTAACATTTTTCAATTCAGCAGATCTGAAGTCTGAGTTAGAATTATAAAACTCGAAAACCATGGTGGAATCCACAACAGGAAGATTATGACTTGTTGCTTTTTCAAAACCCAACTCCATCTCTTCGATATAAATACACAAATCAAACAACCAGTGATGAATATCTCTCTTCAATAAACACAGATTCAACTTAAATTCACAACTGAACAAAAACAACTAACACACTGAAACCAAGAATCTAAACCAAAATAGGTCAGGTTAGGAGTGTTTTAGGAGGAACAGTTTTCAGGTTATAATTTATAATCGTTACAGCGTTGCCAAACTTTTGCTTATCAATATCGTGCGAAAAGTATAGAACGATAGAACACAGCTATTTTCATATAGATGTTGATTAATATTAATCCAATGTGAGTGAAACATACTAAATGGACCATTGATATATTGATTTATGTCAATTCTATGCATCGTTCTTCTCGTTTTCAAACGAAGAGTTAAAAATTATTACTTTGGTATTCATTTGAAATATTACAATCGACAACGCTGAAATAAGCAATTAACAGCACTTGTGACGTCATCAAGTGGCGCCAAAGCTCACATGTTTGAATGATCCATGAAATTTTATGGTTTTCAAATAGCGCTTGCCCGAATATTACAAGACAACTTGTTATAAAAAGTATGCCTACATGTTATTTAATAGCTATATTTTCGTCATATGCACATCCCAATCGGATTCAAGCGTTTGTGATCTTGCCTATTACCCAAACACACTTCTTTTGAGAGTTTTTGTATTTGTATGGTAATGACATTTTTGCGTGTTTCATATTTTTGAAGCGACTCCTCGACTACCTGCGCCCAAGTGGCGATATGTCGAACTATTTTGATTTGATTATTGATATGAAATGTAATTCAGGTACATATAATATATAGTGAATAATAATTATATTATTTCTACTTCCTTTCGGTTTTATGATGGCCATAGAAAATATTTGAATATTTTAACGATCTTATGAAACTTTTGACACCTTTATGATTTATTTATTAGGGTTCAGAGGGAGCTATTGTCATTTAAGTAGAAATAGTTCTATGCTTTGATCTTATAGCGGTTTTCGGGAGTACATCTCAAAACCTCGATAAAACCTCATCGTTAGTTTTATTACAGAACCATTGCATGAACTTAACGAGTGCTATAAAACCATAATAAAACTTAGTTTCTATGTGGATTATTTAATGACCACAAGGATTTATCGTGTATGTGTAGGTATACAGCCATTGTAAAACCTTCATAAAATCAAATATACTTAAATGCTAAATGGTTTCATTTTATAGCTAGCCTTCAGGAGTGTTTTGAAACTGATTCATACATCTATTTGCTCTGGGAGCGTATTAGGAAGTATGTATGACCACCATAAATCAAATTAGCTATTACCTAACCTTCATAAAACTTTCAAAAAACTAGGATAAACCCAAAAGGCTTTAAATTTTTACTTGGGGCCATTGGCTTCGATATAGGTGGTTTATATATATTTGCTCCTCTCTATGAAGAACGCTAGCCTCGTCCCAAATAATTCGATGGTGCATTGTCCAGGTGTGGTCAGCTGTTCCTGATTAAGATGTCTCCCTTCGTTGAATCCACTTTTTGCCGTCGGTTATTTTCATAGTAATGGTCTCTTGGTCTCTCCGATGTAGGAATCTCCACATTCACATGGGACCTTGTCAATACAGTTTTTGCTGGATTCTGTTGTGTTTTCTGGCAATGGCTTACGAGGTCCAATGTAAATTTGGATATTTCTAGATCGGAGAGACCAAGAGGCAATTATCCATAAGAATAACCGAACACAAAAAGTGGACTCAACGAGGGGAAACATTTAAATTTGGAATTGCTGACCACGTCCTGGGAATTGCTGACCATGTCCTGGAAAGAGCACAATCGAATTCTTTGTGACGAGGCTAGTGTTCTTCATAGATAGGAGCATTGGTTCAACCGCAAATTTATAGAAACCGCCTATATAAAAGCCAATGGTGCCTTCAGTCATCTGAGCGTGAAAATTAAGAACGTATGGAGATCGCTCATGAACCGTTTTGGAGGGAGAAAAAGCGCGAAACATTGCCACAAGATCGCGTGTAATTAGACCACACCGACAGACCTATAAAAACATTGCTTACCTAAAGCAGCCCAAACTTTGAATTTCTTGTCTTACCTGAATGGTTTCCAGTAGTATCGAATACATCCTTAAAAGTTTTGAGAGGAGTAGCATATTCTGCCGCCACATATGTTCTTTTATTTTTCTCGGATATAATTTTGTATACTGCATTCTTGTACACCCTATTTTGTACTCCAGCAACTGTGATTGTCTTTTCAGGAAGTGACTGAAATTTAAGATATGGTCTGAAACAGCACATGAAACCACCATTAATATTTTTTGATGAATTCCACTGAAATATATAAATAGTGGCCGGTGGGTCAACGGTTAGGTGTTCCGCCGTTGAAACTTTTGCGGGCATTGGACCAGGTTCAAGCCCTGTGTACGAGATTTTTTTTTCTAGAGTAAATCGGAATCGATTAGCGACTACATGCATTGTTGTAAAGCAAGTGTGATGTGAGTCACCTAGATGTCAATCCCGACGTCTAGTGCTTGGTTGATAGCAACAGGGTGTTTCGTAAGTGCTAATGAAAAAAAGTCACAAAAAGTAACAATTTCTGAACGATTTATGAAAAAAAAAACAATGGAAAGGCATGCTTGAACTGGCTCTCAAATATTTTAGCCGGGGATGAATACAGGCTGCCAAAGGTTTGCTACAAGCAACAACTCAGTCTCTTGAATGCCGATGTAAGATACAACTGGCCCGCGAGTGCTCTAATTAACTATCGCGAATAAAGAATATCTATCTGAATATTCCTGGGACTTTCTCATAGCGGACATTTCATTCACCTTAGAATAATCATTGTATCAATCATAGAATCATTTAATCTACAGAGGGCCAGGTAGCCGAGTGATTAGAATCACTACTTTTCAGTAATTCTGGCTGCCGGTCGGTGGTTCAAAGCCTCACAACGAATATTTTTTCTGATGGCATGAAAAAGTGCTGGGAATCGCACGTTAAAAGGTAAGATCTCGTTAATTCTTGGCTCACACAAGTTCGACTTCTGAGTCTTGCCGTTCGTAAGAGGGCTGGTTAACAAGAAACAATTTTAACTTGGGGAATATTCTGCGCATGTTGCTGGAATATGTTTGTGCTATCTGGGCATTAGATTTGAATTGGTGTTTCTGAATATGGTTCGAGACAATCTTGAACCCGTTTGTCACAATTTCACTAGATCCTATTCTAGAGAAAAGTAGAATATTAATTAATACTTACACTGCTTTCATCAATGGAAGGTGAATATTGATTTTTTAAACTGACGAAGCATGTCAAAGATTTTGGAATCAAAATGAATAGTTTGTATATGTCATTGAACGTAATTTTGTTTTTATCTTCATAGTCCTGCATCAGTTCCTTCAAATTCTTTTCTTGGGTACCAGTCTTTGGTAATACTAAATTCAAGTAGCCATGGAAGAAGGAATAGGCCATTCCAGATCCGTAGTCCAGGCCATTGTCCTCAGCTACCCACAGAGAATCATTTAAAGGGCAATAATTCTGAAAACAATAGTACATGGCAATCTATATCATTTAAAAAGGATAATAAATGAATTTATCAAATAGTATCAACATTTCAATTCAGAACATGGAATGGTAACAACTTATCGACGTGAAAATTTTATTTTTGCGATCAATTTCATGTTCCCTTATCGTATATACACATTCGAACACTTTTAAACGGTACACAAAAAGAGAAAACTCAACCAAGTGGAAAAGAAACGAAAGGACAACATCATGCTCATTAGCTTGTATTTGTCTGAGGGTGGGATATGGGTAGTTCCTCGGGAGAATAATGTAACACTGGTGTTTCGTCTACACTATACGAGTGTCTTAGATAGTAGTACAACATTCGTAGCACTGCGTTTTGCATGTGGATTGTTACAATATAATCGTTACATCTTTTTGAATGTTTTATTTAGCCTTCAGTGACAATTCAATATAAAGATCATTAAGTAGGATTCCATTTCGGTTTATGTATGTCAGTTAGTAATGGTAGCGACATCTAGGAATGTATAGACTTATAACAATTTTAACAATATCGGAAAAGTCCTTGTGTATTTTTGATAGTTACGTATTGCGATGCCAACTTTTTCCATCTCAGTTCTTTTTGGCAGTTGCTTATAGCTGTAGCTAGAGATGAAAATCTGTGAATTGATCAAAAAAATGTATACTTTTTTCAACCTGTAACATATCATACATAACCGAAATGAATTAATAGTGATCATAATTGTTATCTCTGAGAATAGAGAATACATGATTATGATGTTCCCATTTTCGTACTTTACAGATATGGTTATGAACATTTTGGATTACATATTCGAAATCATATGACATCAGGTAATTAGTCTTTGTTCAAAATATACCGAAAATGAAAATTATTGTAGAGTTACTTCGTAGCATGACTACATGTATGGCGGCACTTTATATAACTGAGAAAGACCATTTTGTCAATCTGGTTCAGGGCATCGAACATCCAAATTCCATCCCAACCTAAAATGACAGCTTTCTGATTGAAAAAAAAAAATCCATTTTGAAAGCTCCATATATCTCAAAAGCTTTGTGGTCAAGTAGAATAATATATCAAAAAATCAGTCAAATACATGGAAAGTGCTCAATAGAATGGATTATGGCCAATATGTTTTCTGCACAACACAAGCTGTATTTTTGATGTAATAGTGACTCGACTCTTTAAATATTTTCAGCCCGAACAAATATGTCGAGTTTATTTCTTTAAATATACAACTTGAAAATAATTAAAAAGTCTTCCCTTACCAACTGTAGAATTGTTCCCATAAAATAACTACTTGGCACCAAAATGAAAGCCAGTCTCAACGAATCAATACTATAAGCCAAAAACTCATGTGTGCTGATATACCATACACAATAGATTGAAGAGATCATGAATGCAACTACCACACGAGGACGAAAATACAGAGCATCCTTAATCATGGTTAATATGCTTCCTTCATATCGAGATAGTATGTGGTTGTATTCTTCAAACATCAGTATGATTCTGTGAATCAATTGAAGGATCATAAACCACAACAGTCCAGATGCATGCATATCTAAAAATACAGTATTTTCTATGGCAGAAAACTTTGTATTGTCAACTTACATAAAACTGTTGATAATCCATTTTCATTTGTGTATATATCAACTGAAAAACAAAATTGAATTAATTTCGTGTTTTCAAATGTTCAGTAAGTAATAAGGCATCTAATATGACTAACATAACTATATGGTATCAATCAATCAATTTATTCATACACAAATATACAATTTATTCAATCAACAAAGACCAAAATTAGATGAATATTTTTTGGACTAGTCAAAAATGGAACATAAATACCTATACAATACCTACAATTACATAAAAATTCATTTTAAAAGATACATTTTTCCACACTATAAAATATTTGTTCTGTCAAAAAATTGAATTGAATAATTAATGCTAATTTTTTTTACCAATCTCTCAGGATCATTCAATTTATGAATCAATCAATTGTACTATTCTATAAAAAAAAACTGAATTGTGCTTGGGATCACACACTGGAATGTAAGGCCTTCATCTTCCCTAGCTCGCACAAATCTCTGAAGACTTCTAAGTGATACTTGAAAGTGTGAAGCAGGTTGACGAGAGAACAAAATAATATAAAGTTACAGGTACTGTGAGTTTTGAGTTATAAAATAATTCCCCATGTTTGTTCTGTAAACTAGCTACAAACTTTGCACTTTAATCATGAGCTAGACATAATTTTCTCCAAATAAATTATTTCCTTCAAATTTAATTTTAAAAAATTCAATGATTTACTACGACCAGTGACAAAAATAGTGATACTCACACAGAAAAAGGGCAATTAAACAACCAATGATGATTCGAACTGCCAAAGGGCCTCTCTGTTTTGGAATCGTTTTGGGATAATAATATTTGCTATCTCTCTGTGTTACACATAACTGAAAAAAGGCTATGTATTTCTTGGAACTGAATCTAAAATGTAGGTACTTACAGTTTTGAAATTTTTAACTGTTTCAGACTGGACAACCAATTTATTTGGCAATGGGAGCTTCATGATGAATGATAAGATCCAAGTTATTTAAATAATGAAACACCTGAAATTGTATGTTTGATAAAAATACTAATTAAAAAATCTTGTCATGGGATCTGAAAACCATTGGCCACAAAATTAATTATTAACTTCATGTGTATACAGGTACGCTTCCTACCTTATCATCGTATTCTAAACAGCCAAATAGTGAAATATCGTAACATAAACTACGCTAGATTAGATTAGAGCGATTAGAGGATCCCAAACGAAAGCAGTAAGCTGTAAGCTGAGTAAGCTATAGTGCTGTAAACAAAAGTATCGTTCACTCGTTCGCTTAGGTCTAAGGTACTCTGATTGCCGATTGGTGATTGCTCGAAGTTTATATTTTCAAGAGAAAAAGACTAATGTTAGAGAGAGATGAACGTATGTGAAAGTGATCTCGGTCAGCTAGAGCAGTTTTCAATCTGAACAAACCTATTGGAAACATGACCTTGACAATGATGAATCACCAATTTTAATTGACAAGGAAACAATTATTGACCTTGACATTGAAAAATGTAACTTCCAACTATAGATATCAAAGAACCTTCCAACTTCGGGTCATTGAAATGGTTATTTTCCGACGACACTAGTGCGAAATGAAATTGGTAATATAATAGTTCCTGGGGTGGAATTATGAACATTCGATGCGAGAGCTGTCACGATACGACGACTACGACATGAAAATCGCTGTGATTTCCTTATGAGTAAACACTCCACTTGACACAATTGTCTAGCCATACCAATTCTACTTTTGATCCCGCAGATCCGCATGCGCACAACTTTTAAAGGCGGTGTGTTCAGATGACAATACATTATTTTCGTCAAAATTCTCAAGATTTTGGATATTATTTATGTGCATTTTGTTGAACCTGTGATAATTATTGATAAGTGATGGAATTCTCGTACATATAAATAATAATAATAATAATAATAAAGACGACTCTAGACCCTCTAAAAATGATGCATCCTGTTGACTTGCATCAAGGACTCCAGCTAACAAATACAAGCACTCTGGAATTAAAATATACTATAAATAGCATGAAAAAAAATGCATCAGGAATTGATGAAATATCAGCTAAAGTACTCCAAAATCTCCCTGATTCAGCTTTAACCGTACTTGTAAGCCTAATAAATGAATCATTTGGAACTGTAAAATTCCCGGAGTTCTTAAAAATTTCGTTAATCATCCCTATATACAAAGGAGGGGACTCTGCAGACCCCGGAAATTACCGCCCTATTGCACTTATACCCACTTTAGCAAAACTAATTGAGAAACTGGTAAAATTTCGAATTCATGAATATTTAAATGTGAATAATATATTAGGGAAACAACAGTTTGGGTTCCAAAAAAACAAGAATACAAACGATGCTCTCTTCTCCTTCATGGACAAGGTCTACTCGGGCCTTAATAGGGGGTCTGCTGCAGCAGCGGTGTTTTGCGATTTCTCCAAAGCATTCGATTGCGTGACCCACGGAATACTGCTGCAGAAGCTGCTCCACTACGGTTTCACAGGCAACACCCTTCGATGGTTTGAGAACTATTTAACTGGTCGAGAACAAGCAGTCAAAACTAATACTTTGTCAAAGACCTCACATATAAGACATGGAGTTCCACAAGGATCAGTCCTTGGACCTCTTTTATTTTTACTTTACGTAAATGATATGCGTTTCACTTGATATAAAAGCAACAATTTCACTGTTTGCTGACGATGCCACCTTCCTATGGCAAGAAGAAAATAATAGCAAGTTACAGCTAAACATAGAAAAGGATATCCAAGTTATTAAAGACTAGTGTGAATCAAATCTCCTTTCACTCAATATTAAAAAAACAAATATCATATCTTTTCATTGCAATATCCCCAATATAGACGTTGGTAGTGAAGTAATTTTAAATAAAACAACAACCAGGTTTTTAGGATTACACATAGATAACAAACTGACATTCCAGTGATCATGTAATAAGTATGTGTAAGAAATTAGCATCTGGCTGCTATGCTGTCAGAACCATTGCCATTGAATTGGGGTATGCATCCGCCAGAACAGCTTATTTTGCCCTGCTTGAATCCCATCTCCGATATGGAATAGCTTTTTGGGGGGCATGCAGTAATCACCTATTCCAGAGAGGTTTTGTTCTGCAAAAACGAGCTATGAGGTACATGTGTAGGGCGAAGCCACGAGACTCTTGTAAGGGCTTGTTTAGGAAATGTAGAATCCTCACTATAATTTGTTTATACGTCCTAGAAACAGCTTGCTTGATTCACAAAAACAGACATACACTACTACTTGTATCTTCCCGATATAACACAAGACAGACTGGCCAAGTTAAGTTGATAAAACCCCGCACCGCTATGATCAAGGACTCAATTATTTATACCGGGATAAAAATATATAATCATATGCCAGATGACATTAAACAAATTGAATGTAATAAAAAGTTCCGAGCGAAAGCTAAGACAATACTAGCAGAAACACCATTTTACAATTTGGATGAATATTTTTCACACAAGTTTTAACTTCTAAGCAGAGGGAAATCTGGTATTTGTAATTGTAAACTCAATTTACTTGGGTCATAAGGACTGTAATTTTAAGTGAACCTCGCAATATTTTAATATGTAACTTGTAGTGCTTTTTTTATTTTATTTTATTGTTATATTGTAATATTCTTACTAACTCGTTTTTATCATGTAAATAATTTATATTGCTCTTTTATGGATTTTTATATATTTTTTACTTAAAGTTAATCTAGGTTTAACAAGCTTTGTCAACAAGTGATGTCCTGCTTACGACAATAAAGCATATTTTGATTGATTGATTGATTGAATACATATTAATCACATTTTTCAATTTTCATGGAGAATGTTCCCCTTTTCAACATGAATACCTCCCAAGAGGTTATCTTGAACGATGGAAAATAGCGACTAAAGTTTGTCTTTCAGTCGCAGATGATTCCACAATAGATTTTATGAATTTCCTATTCATATTTTCGAACTAAAAAGGTGAATATTCTGTTCTTCCGTTGACATTAATGTACTTGAGAGTAGTTCAATTTTTGCCACTTTAGCGCTGGCATCTAATGTTGAATTCCCAAGTCGTCAGTGTTAAGTTTGTTGAGTCCTGGAGTCGATACTCGATAGTTGGCACTTAAAGAGTTAGCAACACTGGACTGCTCAGCATGATGTTTTGTTTTTCTTATTTGTTTGAAATATACTGTAACTAAGATGTCTTCTAACCTAATCTAATCCAAAACAAAGTCAAAACATTCCGTTATGATTATTTGAAGATTGTACTTTTAATAAGTATCTTTATTAAATTTATAAGACATTTGTAAGTACTCAAATGCACGTGTGTTGCTAATTATATCTCCTCTATTTGATTTGAATGACTGAAAATGGTAATTGTAATTAGTGACCAAATATTTCTATATTTTGTTATGTTTAAAGATTCCAACATCTGAAATGAGTGATGTTGAAGCAAGGAGGGAAGCACGACGGAGAAAAATTCTCGAAAATTCAGAGAAGCGATTGATGAAAATTACAGGTGTTGAGAAAAAAAGTACAACAGCTGAAGTTGATGGTGAATAATTTGTTTCTTCTTTTTCAAAAGTGTCTTCAGAACATAAGTTTGTTTCAGGTATTATCAGTTCCTCGATAGACAGATACGAATCAAGCGATTATAGACATAATCATTTCAATGGTTCAGCTATTCATTCCAGTGAAGAATCTTCTGCAGAAGTGACATATAATGGGGAATTTGCAACTTCCCCAAATCCGTCATTCAATCAAAACGTTTCTGTTTCTACTACGGAACCATTGCAACAAGAAAATCTCAGATATATTTTTATTATTAGTTTGTCAGTTATATTGAGCCTTTTCCTAGTTATATGTGATATCTCCCAAATAGATCTTGGACGTTGGTATATCAACAAAATATTTGTACCGCTAATAGCTTTTGAAGTTTATGATTTTTGTTTTTATTCATCGGTAAATACTGCACCAACTTTTGTTTCTTCTTTTATACTCTTAGCTAGCAATAGAGTGATTGGATCTTATTCCAAGTATATTCTAATATTTGTGCAGCATGTTTTGAAGATTGTCCAGGAAGTTATGATATTTTTTTTTGTGTTCATAGTTTGTCATTCTTCCATGAGGATGTGTTTGAAGATATAGACTTCTGTTATTAAGGATATTTCATAGCACAAAAATTGCAATTAAATGTTTCAGCTGAATGTGTTCATTTCCTACGATGCTTGAACATGGACATACTAAAATTTACTCACTTGAAGGTTGAAGTTTCAAACACTGTTCCTGAATATTTGGATGAAGCTTATTTGAGATTTTGCAAACAAAATTAAAAAAGGACTGGCTTAACCTAACCTAACCTGAGCCACTTACCTAGTTTGCGAGTTCACCACAGGGTACTTTTTCGAATGTGCATCAAGACAAGAAGGTGAAAAAACAAATTCACGCATTTTCAAGTTTGCCTTCTTGTCTATATGGTCGGACCGGCCCCAAACAAAATGTTATTGTATAGTCGGACCGGCCCCGAACGCTAAATTAGTGAGCGGTCAAACTGTGCAGCAGTCAGTCCCTAAAAAAAATTACCAGTAATTTAGAGAACTCAAGTGGATCTAACTGTAACTATAATTAACCAGTCAGCAATTTCCACCAAAAATTCTCAACTTTTGAGGACTTTGTAAAGTTAACACTTTGAAACTTCAATATCTTGATGAGAAACTAATGCACGAGTGTCATATCTATCAAATTATTATTCAGTTACCATTGTGGTAGACAGGGAGGTAGTTGTTTCCTGTCAGATATTTATATGCCTCATTATAACCTGCTTTGTAGGACTACTGAATATGAGGGTGGGTGCCTCAATGGAATGTTAAATAGTCACAGCATTGGCTTTTGATAATAGCAATATTAAATCACTTATTCTATCAATCAATCAATACACTTTTTCAAAACAGAGTCAATGTTTTCCGAGGCATGTCATTAAATGACAGCAGTTTCTCTCTAGAGCAACAAAATTGAGAAAACGCTCACTTATTCAAATGATTCTGATTTGCTGGCATGTATAAGTAATATGTAACCCAACATATTAAAGGTGTCCATATAGACTACTGATTAGAGATTCTGCCCGTCATGCCCGGGTTCAAATCTTGGGACTAACATTTTTTTTTTTTTGTGTCAGAGATATGGATTGAATTGCCAGCAATTTGGATACTAACTCTGGCTATATCAAAAATTGTTAAAATTGTACCTTTATAGTTTTAATCTAGTAAATAATGAATGAAATTAATATTATTATTAGGTAATAATGGATGATCAATAAAGTATCGAGTGGTTTTTCTGTATCTGTCAAAAAAAAATTGTGTGTAATTCGACTAATTCGAGCATAAATTGATAGCTATTGTCATAAAGAACAAGTAAATTCTTGTGGAAAAAGCACTTATGTACTAAATTAAAATTAAAACGTACCTACTAAAATCTACAACTAGTGAATAAGAAATATGTGACAACAGATAAATTGAAGGGATTTTTTGAAATTAATATTAAAATCCTTGGCAGTAATAGACTAATCTAATCAAATTAAAGGTATCAGCATAATACTCTTCCAATGTATAAGGTCGGCTTTTTGAAGTTATCTGTGGTATTAATTTCTCTTATATAGTCAATAATAGAGTCATTTACTAACACAGTTTGTTCTGGGAAATTCTGTTTTGTTTGCGAGTAGGATCGTGGCTAGCAGTATTGAATTTATTTAAATGTTTGTTTATCAAAAGCTGTCTCTGCTGTGAATATAGCCACGACAGAAAGTATGTAGGACAAAAAGTCGTTTGCATGGATCACGTGCCTTTGCTATATATCTTATAGCTCTCTTTTGTAAGATTAATACATTTTGCATTATATTATTATTGCATACTCCCCAAAATGAGATGCGGTATCTCAGATGATATTCTATTAATGCTGGGTATACTGTTTTTGCTGCAGAGGACACGAGTTCATATGATATCATTTTTACAGCAAAACAACCTGAGGCCAATTCTTTGTTTAGATTTATGGTATGTTCTTCAAATTTTATATTGACTATTGAGGTATAGGAACTTGGTGTTTGAAACTATTATCTAGTTTGATGTTACCGAGATCGCATTTGAATCAACCTTTACTTTCATCATGTCGCAGTTGATTTTCCTTTCCAGGTCAATTGTATTTTTTTCGTGTCATAAGATTGTGGTATCATCTGCGAAAATTGTAAATTTACCCGAGATATCTAGTTTCATCATGTCATTTATATACAAGAAAAAGAGAGTGGGGCCGAGTATGGACTCAATAATATGGACTGTAAGACTAGATGAACTGAAATATACCTGGGTTTTATACATAAGAAGGGACATATTCATGAATGAAAAGATGAAAAATTTCAAATAAAACTCCATATGTTTTCAAACCACTTATATTTGATAAACTAATCTTGAATGTGTACAATTTCTAATTCTCTTAATTAGGTATTCAGAAGCAGTTTGGATTTTGAAAAGAGCATAAAAGCAGATCAATTAATATTTCAAACAATTTTAAAGTTCACTAGATATTTCAGGGTTCCCACAGATAGGAAAAATTTGTAAAGTACTAATTGAAAAAAATGGTTTGAAAAAGTATCTAAATTAATGTTATTACGCCTCAAGAAAAACCAGTCAGAGAAAATTTCCTAACTTCTTTTTGTGGGATCCCTGTAAGAATACTATAAAGCTCTAGGGCGTAAACTTTCAAATTTGGAAGTGGATCTCACATCTTTAGTTTCAGAATACTTGCGAGCGCCACGGCAAATAATAATAATAGCCGTCCTCTACGAGTGTTTATGAGGGAGTATTATTGTCAGGAGGGGGGCAATGATGAATATGTTTTGATCCTCTAGACCTCTAAAAGAAAAAAAAAATTAATAAAATTCATTCCAGTTTTCACGAATATCCTGTTTTCATATAAAAACTATCATTAATTTCATATTTGTTTAATTTTTGTAACTGAAAAAGTCGAATATAAAACATAAAAAATGTGGTAGCTGGTGTCTGGATTGTCAGACAGTAATTTACACTAGTTCTTGGAGTCACTATTGTGAGTGGAATTTTTTTTTGAGTGCATCATTTTCAATTGTCGCGCACTGCTTTATTGAAAGAAAGTATGTGTCGATGCCAATCCTGGTGAGAAGTGCTTGTACTCTGAGAGGTGCTCAAGGTTTTCCAGGGTTTCCTACAGCTGAAAAGTAAATGAGCCACCAAAAATCAGGTCATTCTGGAGCACTACAGCAAATAGTAACAGCCAACCTCAACCCACACAAACTATGGCTTTGGGTACACTCATGCAAGTGTTTATCATCAATACATTTAATGTTGGTCCTATGAAATCTTTTCAAAACTAAAAGATCAACAAATATATTTTAATAAATATTTGTGACAAGATTCTTCAATACAATAAATAGATGTGACCAGACAAATATCATAGGATTGTGTTGCATTCACGAACAGTTTTCCTCAATTGAAAATTACAACAAGAATACATAGTCAATTAAAATATTTAAAATAACAAACTCAACAATGGAAAATCAGCTACAAGAAATTGGACAATTAGATTATATTTCTGTATTGTTATCAGAAAAAACGCCTTCCAGCTAACTGTATAGAAGGAAATAACTGAAGGTGTCTGTCTATAAGTATGCTAAGTATCCTTCATTATTCTAATCATCAGCTAATGCACTATCCATTGCATCTTTTAAAGACTTCTCGAATAATTTTTGTGCATCTGAAAATCCTTGTTTTGTCTTTCCAAATGAATTAGGTCCAGAAGATGTAGGTGTATCTCTGAAAAAGTTTACCTGTAAGTTTCATTGTATGAAAAAAAAAATTATGAAGCAAAAACCCAGTGTGAGTGCTGGCATTAATTTTATTTTCTGAATGACAGATATCTTTAACTTTATCGATCAATACATGAAAGGTTACAAATCACTAAACGGGTTTGTATGAGGTTTTTTCTGTCATGGTCTATGTTTCTCCAGGAAGATTTTTGTGCATTGAAAATTGCCCTAGCACATATATAATATAAACTGCCTAGCATGAACAGTATTAGTGAATAAAATTAATAAAAATTATGATTTTTGGATACTAACACAGTGTGTGCAGATTAAACCATAAGAGAACATCCTTATTAGATTCACTACAGAATTATAGGTTTTGAAAGGGTCTACAAAAAAATTCACAATAGCATGTCTTTTCAATTACCATTTTAATTATTGTTCAAAAATAATGACTTATTTCGAGGCTATTTTTACGGTCTTGGTATTTATCTTTTCTAAATGAACATGTTTGTTCAATGAGTATTCAACTTAGGACAAAACTCCTTTACATAAAATAATTTGATCCCAGAAAGTACTAGGCAAAGCCAGGACAGGTCGCTAGTTGAATGAAACCTGGTCAGTTTTTTATTTTTTCAATATTTGATTCAGACACGATCGAAATTTGACCTATGATTCCCACCAGAAATGTACCTTCATTATCAACTCAACTTATAGGGTACTTTTACTTAACAGCATATTCTGGTAATATTTCATAGAATTTATTTATATAATTATTTTTAAATGTACTTTCAAAGACCAGAGAACAAAATTTAATATAAAATCAAGAAAAACATTGATTTGTATTGGATTTTTAGAATTATATTTTCTGAACATATGAAAAAAGTATTTCCGAATATATTAGGGACAACAGCCATGTTTTGACTCACAAGTCATGTTTGACATGCCGAACAGGTCAACATTCCATGTATGATAATAAAATATTACCTTCCGATATTTCTCATTCTCATCCTGGCTTGAGGTGGCATTTCTTCTGGTTCACTATCACTATCTTGATTGAATGCAGCAGCCACACCAAGTTTTGGTTTTGAAGCCATTTCCTTCTTTACTGATCCTAATTTCATTTGAATGCTCATGCTTTTCAGTCTATTCTTAGCTCCGAGAGCTATATTTTCAACCTTTTTGGGTTGTTCTCCATCATCAAATTTTTCCTTTTTAACATCGAATTTTTCTTCTTTTCTTCTGGGTGACCGCGACCTCGATCTCTCTTTCTTTATTTTGTGTGAACCTACTAAACACTGACATATTTAAAGTATTTAAAAGAAGTAAAAATATTCGATATAAAATAATGTTTGGGGCAGAAAATCATGTCCAAACTTTAATCCTATTATAGATGTATTACCATTATTCATACTGTTGTCGATATATATACCACTCATTTTTATAAAATTTTCATCAGAAATCAAGAACTATTCATTCATTTGTGAAATTTTCCAAGAAAATTAAATTAATTAAAATAACACGCCAATCGCTGAATGCGTTTATCAGTTGTCACTCATGTCTTGTCAGTTGTCACATGTCTGCAGTCGCTTGGGACCTTTCTCAGAGTAATAAAAGACATAGAGATGCCTTTCCTATACACATGTGGTTTATTCGTTTGCATCAAGGTGTAGTGTACTGCAGTGTAATTTACACCACATTTTGAATCGATTAGCTGAGTCACAGACCTCATAAAATGAGATCTGTGAGCTGAGTGCAGTTTAAACAAAGGAATGTGTCAAATTATTTGCAAACTAATACTAAAATCGAGTGTAAACGTAAACTACACAAGGTGTAGAAAAGTGCTACACCTCAATGCAAACGAATTAACCTGGGATGCTGGGATTTATTCGTTTGCATCAAGGTGTACTGTAGTGTGATTTACACTTCATTTTGAATCGCGTGTAGCTGAGTGTAGTTTAAACCAAGGAATGTGTCAAATTAATCTGCAAACGAATATAGGATATAAGATATGTAGTGTAAATTACATCAGGTGTAGTAAAGTGCTACACCTCCATGCAAACGAAATAAACCTATTATGTTGTTTTTCATTTCATAGTCGTACGCAATACTTGAAATTTTTCTGTATGGAAACTTACCCTAAGAAGAAAATCGACGGTAGTCATGCATTGGTTAGTCGTTGCGGTAATCAATCAACACATTCGTTTCATTATTCACTATGACTTCATTAACAGCACAGAACTCATAATTATATCTTATCATAAGATCTTATCATAAGATATAATTATAATCATAACTCATAATATATTATAAGATATAATTATGAGTTCTGTGATTAACAGTACCAGAAAGTAAACCGCTATCATTTTTATGTCAACCGCTACTAGAACCAAACGCCAATCGAAAACGGCTAATGTCAAATGGTGTTTGACTGTTTGTTCAATATCCTTGATCTTTGGTAACTGTTTCGTCGTTTCGTGTTTAAAACACCACAACACAAAATATCCCTTTGTGGCTGTGTGCTGTGTGTGGCTGTGTGCTGTGTGTGGCTATTGGCTAACTGCTAACTTGGCCAAAACGGAATTCGTATGTCGTTGATCATGTATAAAATTCCCGGGCTGACGTAATAAATATCCAATCCAATTTCTTGTATTGATTCTGAATGTTTTGATTTTTTAATTATGGCTATGCCTGTTCTAATCTAATACTATGACTACATTACTATCAGAACCAATAAACTAACTTGTTTACCAGTTGCCAGGTAATTAACTCATGACTGACATGTCCATATAAGTAATTAATTATATTTGTTACAATCCTTGGTAATATTCATCAGTTTATTCTAGTTTTATCAAAAAACCAACAACAAATAAATCTTACAATGGACTTAATGGATATAGACTTCTGATATTCAAGCCGTTGCAGCATGGATGAACTGGAACTTGAAGTTCCAAAATGGATCATGGAGATGAAAATGGAAGGGGACCAGGACTAGAAACTGTGAGAGCTCTTCATCAAACAGTAGTAGCCCTGAGGGTCGCCCTAGAAGAGAGCAGGAGTGTCATTTCAGACTTGAAAAGTAAAGCATGGCCTATTGATTCAGTACAGGAGGCTTTACAGGCATTGTCCTTAGAGAATCATATATTGAGGAGAAAATTGTTACTTACTGGTGATTCAGACAAGACTGATAAAGCAAGTGAAACTGACAGCGTACAACAACATATCAACTACAGAGATATTGAGCTGGTAAAGGGTAGGATATTTGTACTGTTAGCTTATAGTTTTCGTATGAATTTTCTCAGAGTGTGCACTTTTAAGGAAAATATCTGCATTCTATTTCCAAGGTCCGAACATATACATATAAAAAAAAGTGTAACAGTTACAAGTTACTGACATAATTTATTTTTTCAAGACAACAATCTTGTAAATGTAGTAACTTATTGGGGTAATTTGATTTATTTGTCCTTCTACACTTTTCCTCGATTCAACATTTTTACATTTTCATCTGGGAGGTTAGAACTCCAGAAAGACCATGGGTGGTATGAATAATGGCTAGCAAATGCTTATACTAGAAGTTTGTCTCTCTCATAACTAAACAAAATAAATAGGTCTGTTTCAAGAAATCTGAGTAAAAGCATTTGCTCAAGGTTTATTCATATGACCCCATGTCTCAAAAAAAAAAATTCTTTGTCTCACCTTATAATTATTGAATATTTCAAATCATTCAGCAGGCAATGAGATAATACTAATGAAAGTATGAAGTAACACATTTGATGCCAAGATGGTCACTAGATCTCGCACAAGGTGGATTCTAGTGTAGGTGGATCCCGCGTCCATACATGTTAATTATACAATAAAATTACTTCAAGTCGGGGGTCTGTATAACATTGGGTTTAATTTTAGGATTTGGTAGGTACATTAATTGAGTTAAAAAACATGCGTAAGCTTGTAGCTAGATGTCTTCATTTATTCAGAGTAGCGAAACAAACATGTGGTAATCTGACCTCTTTGCCAGTTGCATGGACCAAAGTAGCAGATAGTTGGTCAGGTAGGATCGACGAGCGCTTTGAAAAATAATTGCAGCTGTCCTCTACCAGCACAGGCTACGCCTTTGGGTACATACATAAGAGTGTTTATGAGCGACTATGTTATTATTATATGATAAAATTTCTACGCCGGTTTCTTCAAATTTGTTTGGAAGTACTGTTATTCTATTTGTTATGATACATTGTACAGGGTGTTTCTGAAATTGGAACGATTAAGAGAATGGGTTGTTATATGAAGCAATCAAAAATTTTCGATATTTTTATGAAATTTTATAGAGTTGCTTTCAGTTACCTTTGTTTGGGAGACACTGTTTTGATTCTCCAGGCCACAGCGTGTCTGCCTGCTGGCAGTGTTCCCACTTCATTTATCGCTCCAACTTTGGAAACACTCTGTATAATTCAACTTAATAAATAACTATATCTGATGTCGACTAACATCAATTGCAAATATGTTTTACATTTCAAGAGGTTCCCGAGGTAATATGTGAAGAGAACACCCTTGAGAAAGAACTCTGCAATATACAAAAACCAAAGATTTTAAACAATAATGATAGTTCAAAGCTAAGAACAAAAAAGGTTACTATATTATCTCCAAAACGAAGTCCTAAGAATATCCGACGCAATCTCGAAGCCAGGATTTCAGTTAAAACTGCAGCAGTGGGTCCTAGAAGAAATTCTAGATCGTTAGAAAGTCTTACGATAATAAAATCTCCCTTAGAAACGTCAAAAAAGTTTTCATTTTCCAAAACATTCAGCTTTTCCGATTTGACTAGCCGCATCAACAGAGAAGTCAATTTGAGTGCTGGTGAAGAAATAAATATGAACAAAAGGGATACAAATATGAAACAACCATCAGAAAATAACATAGTTGAGGAGTCTATAGTAGAGGAACCACTGAGTCCTCACAACGATTTGGATCAGACAGATGAGGTAGATGATATTGAACTAATATTTACCACTGATGATACAAAGGAATCCGATTTCAAGGAACAACTTGTGTCTATTGACAATGGAGATTTAGGACAGCAAACTTCGAATTCATTACAATTACATGTCAGTGAAATGGATCAAAATCTTGATATTTCGGATAGAGAATTAGATGATGATGTTTTCAATGACAATTTTGACAATGAGAACCAAGAGAATAGCGATTTTCAATCTTTCGATTTTAAAAGGGAAAATTCTCAGATCTGTGATTCTAAATCCGATACATCTATTAATCAGGAAAAGAGCATGAAAAGTTACTATTCATTTCAAGATTCCAGTTTTGAGAATAAGTCTTTGGAAAAAGATGAAAGTTTTGATAGATTTGAAGAAAGAATAAGGATAGTAGAAACCGATATTTCTAAATGTGGCATTCAAGATGTTGAATATGTAGCAGGAAGAAGAAATACGTGTCCCAATCCTATTCAGTATAGACCACTTTTACACAGGTAAGATGGAAATAATTTTTTTTATTCATTACAATGTTGAAGTTTGTGAAAAAATATTAGGTGGACACTTATTTTTCAGTTCCAACTATTTTCTCCTTTCTTTATAAATGCAAGTATCAAACTGTTTAGAAATAATCTGTTTTTAGAGTTTATGATATTCCTAAAAGAATATTTTATATATAGAATATAGAGTTCTTTTCTAAGACTGAGCAGTTATATTTCTCTTGAAAAAATCTAGAAAAGAATATTGATTTGCAAATGACTATAATGTACAATTCTTCCAGCTCGTAAAAGTTATATATATATGTACATTAATTTCTGCTCGCCATTAATTGAAACATTTCCACAGTTGAAAAAATAATTACGTGCAAAATGTCTATTTAGATTGATCAAAAATGTGAGAACGCTTCATATTTGCTTATAAGATATGTTATTTGTAGGCATTCCTCTTCTAATATAAAATATCTGCGCTGAGAGAAATGTGAAAGTTACGCAGTTCATGGGTAAAACCGTGTTCGGCTGGGTGCTTGATCGTTGCAATGCGCTTTGTAGATTTGAAATCATTATGGAAAGGAGTTTCTAGATGGAGTTTAGTACTATAATTATTTATCTTGGTTTCATTGGATTCAATATTATTTGTTGTTCTTGCCTCACTTAGTAATACAATTTTGGGATTATTACAAATTAGATTTCCTTCAATCTGATCCCTGCTCATTAAAAGACTTAGAATGTTTAAGTAAATTATATCAGTGTTCATTTGTATACTAGGCAATTTCACTAGTTTTTTTTGCGTTTCATTTGCTATTTTCTTCACAATGTTGGTTTGTTGTTGATAAACTTGATAGTTTTACTGTTATCGCCATTTGCCATAAATTCATGTAATCTCTATTTGATTTGTTGTAAGTACTCTCTTTGAACTTTGGTTTGATCACTAGAAATCCTAATACTCGGTGTTTTCACTAAGTGTTTATTTTTAAAAACATTTTGGCATCAGAAGGAGACTCTTAAGACTTCAACGGTTGTACCTTTGTGGGTGAGAATTACTAGCAGTGTCTCTAGTACATATATCAACAACATTTTGAGCTGTTGGAACCCATTTCCACTGCCTGATGTCGCTGTGTTCCAGAATTTCACCCTAGGTCGCTGGTTCAAATCTGGCTCGAAGGACCAATTGTCATGGAAAATACTATTTTTCAGTGATTATTTAGAGCTTTTTGAAGAGTAAATCTGACAGCAAGTTAAAAATTATTTTATTCATATGTCAATACAATCGTTAATAACAAACATTGATTCAACTATAAGTTGCAAGGCAAATTTGAATTAGACTGGAGAAATACTGGATATTTCTGCAACATAAACTTTAGTCGCTATTTTCCATCGTTCAAGATAGCCTCTGGGGAGGTTTTCATGTTGACAAAGGGGAACATTCTCCATGAAAATTGAAAATGAAAGATATCTAACAGAAAAAAACTACTTCTTGAAAATGTACTTGAACAAACAAATGCTCAACCGGATAGTGACAAGATTTCAATTGTTTCCTAGTGGCTATCAATACCCCTCTCAATTTGTCTGTATTTCTAACAGAGTCTATGTCTTTCCTGAAACTCAAATAATTTAGGTCTCATACCACTTACATTTTGGAAATAAATCAAGAGATCAAATGCTAATTGTTGGCTACTCAGTTTTAGACATTTTTTTGCTTAGAAATCATTTTAGGAATACCATTCACATATTTGATTGTCGAATCAGTTTCACCAGATGAAATTCTCGTATTGAATTGTTCCCTTAATAATTCCAATTGCTGTCTTTGTTGGAACGTCAAGTCAGATGATATCTTTAGCCGGGGACAGTCAGGACTGGCGATTTTACGGACGATAGTCTGTTGTGCGACGAGTGCGCATCATTTTTTCACGGTTTTTCGCTATGTGAGTGGAACTGTAATTTATTCGAGCTGAATTAATTCGTTTAGAAATGAAAGTTATGTTATATCAGCGGTAATAGCGTTTGTTTTACAAGAGGAGGTTGCAACTGACTTGAATCACACTTAAGATAGTTTTTTGCACCCTCGGGTCGCGTGAAAGTTATTAGATTAGCATATATTTTCGAGTATGGAATTACGTGGCATCTTTCGAAAATGTAAGTCATTCTCAATAATCTTTATGAAGCAGAGGTGGTCCTACACAGCAGTATCATCATTAGTCACCACAAGAATAACTCCATTTCAAATATAATTTTATATTCATTTAAAATCTAAATTAAAAATTTATTGAAATTTTTGATAGAGAATTCTGCTAACGGAAAAATATCATTATTTTCAGGGAGGCTATCTCAAAGGGACTTACAGTAGGCAGAAAAACTAGACCAATTTTAACACACTCCAATGCAGTGAGAAAAGAGTCTGGTGCTCAAACAGATATATCTGCTTTACCCAACTCATCGTGGAGATCTGAAAGTAGTTTAGCGAATAAAGTGAGTGGAAATAAAGATTGGTATCTTTTATACCATAATGTTGATAAAAAAAGTTGGATATCATTAGAATTTTTGAAGATAGATTATGCCCCCTACCCCCAAAAACTAAGATTGTTGCTGAATTCATAATGCATAAAATAGTTTTTTCAGTAAAATTTTTATTCAATATGTTTAAACGTCATACTAACTCTTGTCAGTATCAAAAAGATACTGGTTGCATCCAAAAATCAGTGTTTGAATTGTGATACTCGATTATTTTTTAAGGCTAGGTTGGGGGATCACTTTACGACCCTTCCTTCAAAATACCCACTCCCAGGATCTCGTCTTAGGCTGTCAGAAAAAACGGTTGAAGCAAGACGTGTTTTATTATCGGACATTGGTTTCACCAGTATGGTTCCTGAACTATCACGGTCTGCGGATCACTTATTTCCACCCAATATAAAACCAGCCGGTACAACACCTGCCTATGGACAATTTCTCAAAACTACTGATCTCTATTCACCAGGATACACGGTGAGAAATCATGACTTGATACAATAAATTTATTGAAGCTGATTCTCTTGAGGTCATTATTAAAACAATAAGTCTATTTAAAAAATTTCACGAAGGTTTGTGCATATCCTAAGAGAATAGATTCAGATACAAAAAACCTATTACAAGATATTTTATTTATCTTGTTTTATTCAAAAACAGCCATAAAATATATGATTAAGAAAGTATAGAACATTTAGTGGCATTGCTTCTTCATTCAAACAGTTTACTCTTGAATCTGTTCTTAATTGATGGAAGGGGCGGTGAATATATTCATACTTGTTCACAGTGAAATATATACTGTGTCAGTCCAATATTTACAAATATCCTAGATATATAATAGATAAATAAAATACAGTCATTGCATAATCAATATATCACATATCCTAGCGTTGAAAATAACATCAAAATTCTTGTTGAAAATTTTAGCATTCCTTGAGCATCGATTAAGAGGTCCGCTGGAATTATCTACATAAAATAATACATCACGTTTCCTTAAGGAAATCTTTGGAACAAAAAGTGGTGTAATAGAAAGAATTTCAGGTATTCAATTGTCTGTTCAAAATCTTGATGATGATTACTATATCATTTAAAAATCGTCGAAGGGATAATGAATCAATGTCATATATATTTTTATTAGGTACTTTGTGAATTTTGTTTAAGATAATTGATAGTAATATTAGTAATACTGCGCTTGATTATGATCAAGATTCCAGTCAGCTTCATTATGTTACTTCCAATTTGGTGATATACTACGAATTGGAAATGTTTCCTTTCAGTCTCAAAAGTTCACCTGGGTAAATCCAGCAACTCCTGGTGAATGCAGTCAAACTCATTCTCGTTACAGTAGCTTGTACCCTCTGTCATCACCTCCAGCTCCTTTGAGGCGTTGCTCTGCTCCTGTCTCGCCATCTAGGAGAGGACTGATGAAACAACCATCATCTAGAGTGAGGTTCGCCAACGGATCCTTACCAGAATTACGAGGAGATTGGGCAACAGTTGACAGTGGGGATTCAACGGACAGTTTAGTCGAGGAAGCAGAAAATTACTTGAGAAGGTCCATTGACTGCATTATGACTGGACGGGATATGGTTGCATCAAATTACAGGTTTGTTCAAGGTAGTTTTTAGATATAAATGACTAGACAATAATCTTTTGTCAGATGATATGTTTATATTCATTTATGTTTTTACGCTTTGTTGCCAAAATGTCTATTTTATCATATTTTGTCTTACAAACTCTGCTCTAAAAGAACTTATTTGAAGATGTTCCGGAATGGTTTGGAAGTTAAAATTTTAGGAAAATGTTTCTTTTTTATAGACCTGAAAGTGTGCAAAATCTTATGACCGGGAGCAGTTGGCCCAGATGTTCAAATCTTGGACTAGCACTTTTTTTTGTGTTAGAGATATGGATTGTATTGCCAGCAATCTGGATACCAATTTTGGCTATATCTATTCAAAATTTTCAAAATTGGGCATTTAATTTTAATCTAGTAAATAATAAATGAAATGAATATTATTATAAAGTATTAATGTATGATCAATAAAGTATTGAGTGTTTTTTTTTTGTATCTGTGATCTGCGTTTGTTGTAAAAATATTGTGCGTAATTCGAGCATAAAGTCTTTGCCGCTCTCTAACTCTCTTTGTCGAGCGTCAATCTATCACTTTGTGCTCGAAATGCACAAATAGCTATTATAGGATCACCTTGTCCCAAATTATTCATATATGTCTCGACTATGCATAACAAAAGATACATTCCTGAAAAAAACATTTATGCGGATTTCCCTGCACTGAATATCCCCATACTTTTACCTTGCACGGATAAACTTTTTCTCAAAAAAAAATCATCGTTTAAAGAATTCTTTTATTCGACCTTGGAAAATTCTTGGGCAGAAATTGTGTCTGACAAAAAATACGATATTTTTTTATTATTTTTTTCATTGAAAAAGTGAATTTTCCGGAAAATTGTTATACTTTCAAGCAAAATTTGAAATGTTTCGCGAGCCTAACCGTTTTATTTGACCCTACAAGAAATTCGTCCATGACGTGAGTTTCGCTGATTAAAAAAATGCCGCATGCAAGTTAAAGGTATCAGAAAATTCATTACCAGAAAATCCACACGAATGATTTTTTCAGATATGTCTTTATTATTCATAGTTGAGATGAATAATTTGGGACAAGGTGATCCTGAAAATATTATGTGACTGAATGAGAGAGCATTAGGAAGTGACATTGACACCGGTTAATGATGACGAGTTTTTAACTCTGCCGTAATATATTTCCTTCAAACTATAATATAATGAGGATCACTTTATTATGATAAATTACATAGTGAGTAATATAAGTATTGTTGTTTTCAACAGTAATGTAAAAACTAAATCTGCGTCAAGGAGAGCTTCTGCGCCTGAACCCGCACGAGACAATGTTCCTCCATCGGGCTGGCAACCATTTTTGCCTCGTATACCACGTGATTTGAAATTGGACCATTGGGTCAAGGTCATTACACCAGAAGGAAGAGTGAGAGGCGGAAGGGTTAGGTACCTTGGTGCCATGGTCTGTCAAGATGAGCAGTTTGTTGGTGTGCAGTTAAGCAATCCGGATGGATATTGTGACGGATCTTATAACAGTAGAAGGTATTTTCAATGGTAAGTTATAATCATGTTTGAAAAGCTCGTTTTGAAGGTTGACGAAATCTTCCTCGAATTTGGACTATATTCTGTTTCCATAGTTGGGTGGTTAGGATTTGTGTCAACTGATTATTTATGGAATGAGGTCCCTGAAAAATAGGTAACTCATTAGTCACCAGAGCAATCAATAGAAAATAATTGGTAGCTTGGCTACTATAATAACTGACATATTCTCACTCATTATTATTTGTTGTTTAAAAATAATATTTCGCCTGATGACTGATAATGTGCTGTTTCACTAAAATCAAAATCGTTTAATAAAGTGGCATTTCACCACATAGAACTGTCACTTTACTGCATAGTACTGTCACTTTACTGCATAGTACTGTCACTTCACTGCATAGTACTGTTACTATCGATAAAAGACAGTTTGATAGAGAATTGTTAATTTGATTTTGGAAATAAATAAACCGCGTCAGGTTACTAGGTCACGGAAATTCTACACAGGAACCTTATGAATTTTCTTAAATTTAAGACTTCAATACTTTTATATCTATGATTATTTTTTTTTATAATTACTCGCTCGCTATGCTCGCTCGTACTCAAAAGCCACAGTAATTTAGTAAAACTTTGCTTTTCTAAACTTGTTGTTTAATATACTATTTCTCATTGAAAAAAAATGTATCAAACATTTCCATATGTTAGATGTTATCCAATCTCTCTAGGCACATAGAATGTGTGTAATCAATATCTCCAAAATTCTGACAAGTGGAGAAGCATTCACCTTCTTTTATAAGCAGCAAAGCATTGAATTGCACTTTTTACTTTTTTTGATATTCAGTTTCTTGCTTTTGGTTTTGAAATTTGTGTACTTTTTTATCTATATAATTAGGTTGAAAATTCAAAAAGTTTGAAATTCAACACAACTATTTAAGGGTGGGATTACGTCTGTCAAATTATACTATTGTTCTATGGGTCTATGCTTCTCCCATGCATTTCACCCTAATATCTTCTCACTTATTCCATGTAATGTAGAATTCTATGGTAAATAGAATCCCAATCCTGACATTTCAGACAAAATTGTTCTTATATCAACCAAATTTCTCAGGTTTTCGTATCCACTGATAGTTAAAATGAAATTAAAGATAAGAATCAATTGTATAACCAACCAGTCTTGATCTAATTGTCAACACTTCCGACATTGTCGTTGTTGTTCCCCATAACCTGTATCATCTTATTGGAAAGTATCCTTTGTAAAGACTCGTACCACGCATAATTATTATAAGTGTCTGTAATAATCTGCTGATATTGCTATCCAATAAAATTTATTTTATTATATTCTAATATAACCATATTTTTTTAGTGAACCATATCATGGTATTTTTGTGCCATTCAAAAAAGTGATCATGGGATGGAGACCATAGTGCACAAAAGTGAATTTCTTTGTACCTTCCCTAGTGTATGTGTTACTTTGCTAAATGTAAAATTATTATATGTGCCATAAAAAGTTACAAAACATACAAAAAAATAAACTGTTCAAAATTAGTAATGAATTGGTGATAAAAATATTCTAGTCAAATATTTTTTTATTTTTATTTTTGTTATTGCACTTGAATATTATGTAGTTGAATACTGCTCTCTGGTAGACACATATTTTGTAGTTTGTAAAATTATTGTTATTTCAGTCCCACGACAGGGTAGAAAGGCCTAAAAATTGTATGTTTTGTATCAACTGATATCTTTCTAATAATTGTTCATAATTGTAAAAAATCATTTCTATTCCAAAAACGTTATGTATGAAACTAGCTATTACATAAATATTTGTTGTTGTCCTATAAATTCTGTCAAGGATGAATTTGGATAAGGTTATATCTGCTGCCTGCATGATGTAAATGCTTGTATGATATACTTTAGAAAATAAACAATTGATCTGCAAGATATGTCTTGGTAGATGTCGAATGTTGAACAATAAAATATGATCTGAATAAAACATTTGTTCGAAATTTGTATTTTCCTTGTTTAGGTATTGGCAACAATATGCTAATAATATAAAAATCAACAAAAAAAATGGTGGAAGAAAGAGTATTGTTGGGCTACCAAACAGAATCTAGGAAATTTACACAAAAGAATTAAAGGGGGTATGCTTTTGATAGGGCAATTTGGGCTATTCCTGAAAAAATATTTAAATTCTTTCAAATGCTTAGAAATGAAATGAAATCTATTGAAATGGATCGCATATATGTATGTACCTCTTCTCAGTGTAGGAGTAAAAAATAACAGAATGGTGATTGATTGATGCCACAGACACCCTTTGTATCAAATATCATCATAAAGAATTTGTTGGCAGATTTCATTCTACTTTTTCATAAACAAATTTTATTATCTCCAAACCTAATAGAACTTCAAGCCCGTATAACATTTTGTGGAAGTCATATATCTAGTTAAAAAAAAATAACTTTAGACACCATATGCCGTTAATTATGGGTGGTGCATTTGACTATAGTAATAATAATAATTTTTCATCTGAGGCTTTTCAGACAAAATATTCTTGTACGGCATTCCTCCGTGGTTGGTAGATTATGAAATAATAATATCCTTAGAACCTACTGCCCTACAAAAATAATGGGTCATAATGAAAAAGTTTCCCATATATGGTGAAAACTTTTGAAACTCACTGTAGTATTAAAGATTAATTTTTTAATAATTTTAAACTTTTTTTCAGAAAAATTTCGGAATAAAATCGGTACCGGCAAATTTAAAAAAAATATTCAAATGCTCTTGTCTTGTAATAGCACTACTAGCAGAAACTTATTGATTTGCCCTTCTACACTGTATATGTATAGATTTTATTGGAGGTTAAAGGTTGTGCCGTCTGTAATTATTTGGTAGAACTGATATCAGGTATAAATATTAGGCTTTTCTTGTCATTAAGTGGTACTGTATCTATTTCAACTGATTAGTTTCACATTAAATTCAATGATATTCTCTGGTATTCATAATTTCAGAATCAGATAACTTGGTATGGCGGAAGAGGTCAAAATAGATTTGATCAGTACGCCAATGCTAATTGCATCATCCACAAAAATTTCCTACTATTATTTTCCAATCAACAACAAAGAGTTATGCAAAAAGTGGAAAATTGAGAAAATTCGAATGAGAAAATTAAACACATGTCATGGACTTTGGCAGCTGACAGCTGATCACCACTAAATTCTAAATTGTTTCATGTTTCATGCATTAATTTTGAGCGCCAGCTAGTGAAAATACATTTCGCGTATTGGGCACTGAGAAATAGATTATTTCGTCTGCTACGAGGTGCACTGTGGTGTAGTGTGATTTATAATCGAGTGTAGTTCCGTGCACTTGACTCAAAGGAATATGTCAATCCAATCGGCAAACGAGAAAATCTAAAATCAAGTGGAAATTGACATATTCACCGTCGCCATTGTCATACGACAACACCAACATACCTAGAGTCTAGAGTTCTCAACTAAGAATAACCAAATTTACTGATTCCATACGTCAGTGAAAATTTAAAATTATTTTTAGGCATTAAATTTCTCAAAAAATGTGGGAATGAGTTTAATATTAAGTTGATTTAATTTTTAGACGATAACTATGCGTCTGTGGACAAAAATGTTTCGAAATTTCCAAAAATACATGATATATATGACGTATATGTCATGACATATTTCATAATTGGCGAAAATAAAGTTTTACTCTAAAACGCGTAATTTTTAATTAAAAAATCCGCTGGCTATTCCTACATTTGGGAATACTTTTTATGTATGGAGAAAATATATGGCGCTATTGACCTTATTAGCTAAGCGCCAAATTCATGGTCTCTGTCTCTCCCATGGATTCAACCGAAATGTCATCTCACTATTCTGTCGACAATAGAATTCTATAGTACACAAATTCCACCTTTGAGAGTCGCATCCAAACATGGCGCTCAACTAATAAGGTCAATTCAGTCGTTTTTTCGATCCACCTCTGAGATATTCCGAAAAAAGTTCTGCGCATGCGCAGAATGGGTGTTACTTCACCTTTAAATCGCATGAGTATTGTAAAGTTTAAGTACGATTTAGTACAAATTTGGTGTGAAGATTGGTACAATTTAAAGTTGTCAAATCGCATCACTGATGCAAATATAGTTAAAATAGATAGATTACCACTTATGGCAAGGAAGACCCCTGATGAACTTTATATCAGTTGCTCCAAATAATTGTAGATGGCGTACCCTTTTGCGCAGAATACAAATATATGTTTCGCTCCTTAACTCTGAGCGCCATCTATTTATTTAATTTCGGAGATACAATTGTTATTTAAAATGTTAACCGTAACCTCAAATACTTTTCGAATTGTAGGGGCTAGAATTACTATTTTTGTAATGTGAAATGTGATTGCAATTCTAAATTGTAATGCAGAATATTCTGTTGAGGATTTATCGTACATCTTCCTTAAAGTTTCCAAAATCAAAAATAGTAAGTAGGAGTCTTGTAGTTATAGTTGAATATTCAAATCTTTGGAATTTTTCATAAGTGTGTCAGTAGGGTAGTTCAATGTCATGGACATGGACGACGCACGGTCATTACCCCATTCAAAATTTTCATTATAAACTGAAGACTGACTACATATCATGCGTATCCATGTGACGGTATTGGGATAGATTACACATTTATTGCAATTATTGCATATTTATAAATTTTATTTGCGCATGACCCATTATAATAACAGTAATTATTGTCAACTTTTGTTTTTCACATATAATCATTATAATTTGATGAACTTTCAGCTAGTATTGCACCAGAGAAAGTTTTAAATTATGTTATTAAATTCCAACAGGTATGGCATTACAATATCTCTGAAGCCAAATATAAGTGATAAAAATGAGTTTAACAAGTGATACTGAGAGGAAATTTGAACTTATCTGCAAGAATCTATTATGCGGTGGTAAGTTATTTAATTAATTTGATTAAAAATATTTGATTGAAAAGATGGAGAATTTTAAATCTATGTCACATATAATTCATAGGTATCAATTCAATTTTTGAAATATTGAGTTTTGTACAAATAGGAATATTATTTAACCCTTGGTTAGGTGTACTGGCTTTCACCCTACACTAGTGGCTTAATTTGTAATTTATGGCTTACTTGTAATTTGGCAATATTATGATCTACAAAAATATCCTTTCACCTAATCTTTTGTCCATTATTGCTTTAATTAACTATATTATACTGAGTGGACTGAACATCTTGGTCTGTATTATTTTAGAGTTTTCATTGCACTGCGTCATAAGTGGCATCCCACGTATGCTGTGCACCTAAGAATGTAAGTTATTTTTTCAATCAGTATATGATCTATTTTTAAGTATAAATTGTAAAGTGAGGCATTTTATAAGTGCTTTCAGTAAAAGTATTGACAATTCAATTGTAAGTGACAAGGAAATCCGAAACCCTGCCGTGACTTGTGGGATACAATATGAAGAATTTGCTTGAAATTCATACATCCAAAAAACACTCAGAAACGTTTAAACAACAGGATTGATGGACTTATCAGTGATGATGGTATTATAGAGATCAAATGCTCATTCTCAGTAAAACATGTCAGCCCATTCGATTACAAATATGATTTCTTGAATAGACAACAAAATGAAATATCTCCGACACATATGTATCACTACCAAATCCAAGGTTTATCAGAAGTTTCAAATCGAAACTGGTGTGAATTACTGATATATACACATCAAGGTTTGAAAATAGTTAGAATAACTGGATCAACATCATTTTGGGATACTATGCTGAACAAATTGAAATATTTCTAGTATTTTTTTCTTCTTCCCTCAATTGTAAATCCAGAAAATAGTTATTCATGTATTGAGGACAGGAAATGGAGAACAGTGAAAGACATCATATTACTACAAAATGGATTAGTTTCCGATATTGATTACTATAAGCCCTTGAAGACTTGTCGTAACTATATTGTATCAGTAAATAATCCATCTAATCCATCTGAATCAGTACTTGAGTAGTTTAAGTAGCTACCACTTTCTCCATCTACTCAATCATAATAAGTTTCAAGTCATCTCAGTGGAGAAAGCAACTATAATAATCAATAGTGAAAATTTATCGGAAGACTTTATTCAAAGTGTGACATTCGAAAAAAATAATGTGATATTGCCTGTAGCTAGAAATAGTTATTTCATTTTTCATTTCATTTTATTCAAGCTGAATTTGAAAGAAAATGATCACTTTCATCGATCCACTGGGTGGAGAAAAAAATAAAATTGCATTTTTTATGATTCACCATCGATGGGAAAATCAAACACGGAATTTGTGATCTGTATTATATTAATGCAATATACTCAGGATTTGAAATAGTGAATTACCTGCTATTTTATTTTTACCTAGCTCTGAGAACTAAAGAATTTGTTTTGTTTTATGTATTTTTTATTCTGGATATTATTTATTATTGTTATTTGAAAGTTTTTCCGCATAACAAGAATACATAGTGGACAATTTTATGAGGTTTTTCTGTTCAAATAGAATCATTGATGGGTCGGCCCAAAAATTTCATGATTGAAAGATACAGCAAGTGAGAAAACACAGAAATATATTTTTGTTCTGTTCTATTTTGTTCTGTTTTATTCTGTTTTATTTTATTTGGAATGTTTTTTATTTTTTATGTGTAGAATAAACGTTCCAAATCTGTTGCTTAAATTTGACTGATATTATTCCATACTAAGAAACGTATTGCAAATCAACCATCTCTCGGTATATTATGCTTGGACTTTTCAGTAGTCTATATACAGAAAATTAACTTGGCTAAATATTTCCCAGGGGAGTTTCAGAATGATTTTCAAAAAATTGACAAGTATAAACTGTCCCTTAGACGTCCTGCAAATAAACCATCTCTCGGTATATCACTCCATTGCTTTTCAGTAGTCTATATACGGAAAATGAACTTGGCTAAATAATTCCAAGGGTGGTTTCAGAATGTTTACCAAAAATCGACAGAAATAAACTGCCATTTAGACGGCCTGCAAATGAACCATCTCGGTATTTCATTTCAGTTCTTTTCAGTAGTCAATGTATAGAAATTGAGCTTCATTCCGATCAAAAGCCAAATTTAATATTTTTAATTTTACACCTAACGCCACTGGCGAATTGGCTGCTAGATAAAAACGGCTGCTAGAAAGTGGCTGCTAGGTTCACACCGGTTCTTTTCGCCCCTTTATATAACTCCTTGTTCAAGAAAAACTATTCATAGCAGTTATTTACGGAATTTGTTAAAATAGTACCTATATGATGAAGTGATTATGAACAAACTCCTGGTTAAAAAATTGAGCTTTTCGTTAAAATTTATATGGACATTTATATATGCAGTTTTTAATGAATATTCATTATGTGTCAGTTGTTCAGTATGAGACAATTTTCTTTTTTTCTGTGCGTCCAGAAGTACCCGTTATTCTCCGGAACCTTACCTACTTATTTCGATTTTAGGCACAGCCGGAATGATATCCAAAACCACAGTAGCTCCGCTGGATAGAGTAAAAATCCTTCTTCAAGCTCACAATAAACATCATGAAACGCACGGGGTGTTCTCAGGTCTCCGCCATATTGTGAGAAAAGAAGGACCTTTTGCCCTTTACAAAGGTATATTGCTACTATAAACAACTAATTTCTCCTAATAAAAACTATCTTGTACATTTTCATAATGTCACAATAATAAAAATGGTCTACTTTTTCTATGGAAGAAAAATAGTTATGATGTGGTTTTTCGAAAAAGTTCATCATTTGGAAACACTTATATTACTTTTTCCCTAGGAAATGGAGCTCAAATGGTTCGTATTTTTCCATATGCAGCTACACAATTCACTTCTTTTGAAATATATAAGAAGTATTTGGATGGTGTTTTTGGTGAAACGTCACATATTGATAAATTTTTGGCAGGAGCAGGAGCTGGTTTGACTTCTGTGTCATTAACATATCCCTTAGATACGATAAGAGCTAGACTGGCTTTCCAAGTAAGGACTTTTTTGTATTATTACCAAAAATAAAACAATATTTTTTTGATTCTGATATCACTTGACTACACAATTTCCAATATAAAAAATAAATATGGTGTCGTCATTGACATTCATGGAAAAATTCAAAGAATGCATTTTTTGAAACTGTTATATTATTATAAATAATTTTCATGGTTATATGTGCCAGGAAAGTTCTATGAAGTTCAGAAAAAACATCATAAGTGCCAAAGTAAATAGGGAGAGATAAATCTCATTAATGGTAAGGATAGCTACTTTCATATCAATTAACAATTATTATGTTAATGGTGGAACTTTGCACTAATTCAATTCTTATGGTTTATGCAATCAACGAAAATATATGCAGAACTCATAGATTATTTCAAATCTCAATGGTCACTAATGATGAATTATTATTCTAAGTTGAAAGCAAATTTTTTGAAGCTCTAGAAAATTAAATAGCAAAAATGTATACCAATTTTTATGTTAAAATTATTCATAATATATGGACAGAACTGGGAATAAAACTTCATTGGTAACACATAGAGTTAATTTGGGTGCGAACACATTACAATGAATCAGAATTTTTGTTTGGTGCATTGGTGTATTCCAATTCACTGATTTGTTCGAATGTTCAAACTCGATATGATGCCTTTACTCATTTCATTAACTTATTCTTTCATTCATTCCGGAAATTTCTTGGCAGGTGAGCGGCGAGCACATTTACACAGGCATAGCCCATGCAGCAACAAGCATATTCAAAGAAGAAGGAGGCATTCTTGCCCTGTACCGTGGCTTCACTCCCACCCTTATGGGTATGGTTCCATATGCAGGATTGTCCTTTTTTTGCTTTGAGTACCTCAAATATGGGTGTGTGAAGTACCTACCTCAATTCACATGCAATGCCTGCGACAAAAACACCGGGGGTCTAGTACTTTCGATTCCTGCTAAGCTCATTTGTGGAGGATTATCTGGGGCAATAGCACAGAGTGTCAGTTACCCTTTAGACGTGACCAGAAGGTAAATAATGAGAGTTGAATATTTTATTCGATACGTGTATGGGCCATTCATTTTTCCTTTTGAATATTTGAAAAGATCTAAATCTCGAATATCGACTTATACCATGTATGGTTTATGGATATTTCGGAATTGGCTCTTTTACAATTTATTGTAAAGCCATAGTTTTTGTTGGAATTAAGTCAAAACATATGTTCATGGCGATATATTTTCTGTGTTATTGAATGTCAAGTTGTTTTTCAACTGTTGTGAAATGTTATATACTAGAGTACATTACTTTTCTCGTTGATTCAATATATTGGTTTAAGTTGTAAGCACAATCTAATTCTGCCCAACACTTTTCATATTGGGGAACATCTGTGGTATGCAATTCGCATGCAATATCCTTTTTTTTTTTCTGATCAACCTGCAGTGGCTATTACCGCGGCGGGTATTGAAATCTAAAATTTTCAATTTTTATTCTATTAATGAAGTGCACATATTCATTAGATTTTATTCTACAGGCGTATGCAGTTGGCCATGATGAATCCTGAAACTCATCACTTCGCCAAGGGAATGTTTTCAACATTAGCCCGGATATACAGTGACCACGGCGTTATAAGGGGATTATATAGGGGAATGTCTATAAATTATATGAGGGCCATTCCCATGGTAGCGGTATCATTTTCCACATATGAATTGTGTAAACAACTATTAGATTTGGATACGGGAATCAAAGTCAAGGTCTAAAATACAGGAGAAATAGTGAGACTGGCAGCCAGAAATTTGATCGTTTCTAAAGAAATGTTTTTCTCTGTTGAGGGCATCAACTTAAAACATGTCATATGAAGTAAAAATTGATGCCATATTTACTCAGGCCAATCTAATATAAAAGATAAATCTAATTTTCATGACAACTTATAGAGGATTGAATTTTTAGTTTTAGCATCATTCAAAATAATTTGAGAATGTCTCATAGTGAATGCAAAAATACTTCATCGGTTAAGGTAGCAAATTTATAGTTTTTCATGTTTATTGTTCATTTTCCAGTTGTTTAAATTTATATTGAAATATTTTTCTTTATTGAATGCGAATGGTCCATTGTTCATTCAAATATTTGTGAAAGAAATATACTACCCATTGAAATAATTATAATTGGTCTAATGAAAGAAGAAATCATGTAAGAACTTGAAATATTATTTATGTTTTTTATAAGTTTATAGAGAATAAACTTCAATATTAAAATAAGAAATTATGTTATATTATCTGTGACAATATTATTTGGTAATATTATACTTTCTAGTATTTATTTTTTTATATTCGGTTTTGAATGAGTTCAAATAAATCTTAAATAAACTGTTTTTGTATAGAGTTATTTATTTTTAATAGTATTCATAATATATTTAGGAATTATGTAGATTGACATTGTTGTTTGCAACTTTATAAATTAGTTCTAGTCTTGAGATTTTATTAATAACTGTTAGAAGATGTGAATATTGTGATAATTTTTCATTAACCTAAAACATCCTATGCATCTCCTGAAACAAATATATTTTTGAGAAATTTTGTATTACGAAAAATTGATATTTTTCCAACGTTACCTCAATGAAATATTCCATTCAATATGTTTCCAGTTCTCAAAGCTTCTCAAAAAGAATGTAATAAAGACGTGGATGATGAACAAAAGTTATGTTAACACTTGATCAGTTAAACCTTGTTTTTTATACTGACAGTTTCGAAAATAGCGTGCATTTTCAAGTCGCGCATTAAAATTACTCTTACATCTATCTTCCTAAATATAGTAAAGCTTTGCATTGTATGAACCAGCCTCCAACAGTCACATATATGTGAGATCCAAAACTACTGAAACGAAAGATGGTCAGAAACCTTCAGATTCGAAGACTGTGACGACAGAATGTGGACACGTACCAATTGTTTGAAAAACTGGAAAGGTGACCATACACCCCAACCACGGTGAGCGATGACTGAGTAACACCAGCCTATGAGGGCACCATGGATGCTCAGAACACTCAAGAAAATTTTTCCATGTTTTTCGAGTTTCTGAGACGCGCAGCAGTGAGACACGAGGTAAATTCCATGAGAAATGTGGGCTGGCCTTCAGCGTTCCTAGAGAAGCCAAACTGCTTCAGTGTCAGGAGGCGTTTACATCAAGACCTTCGAATTTGGAGACTACAGCGTCTCACGATGCGTTTTACATTTTGCATAAATAAAAACAATAACAAAATTATTTCATATACAACCAATTTTCAAATTTTTCAGAATTCTCTATCAACCAGTATTTGATTTTGTTCTTAAAGCCAGAAAAACTAATTTTTTTCAAAGAAACTCAATTTATTATAAATCTTTTTACCAATATAAATAGCATGTTGTTGCATTAAAGTTGTAGAGAACTGTTCAGTTGATATCCAACCATCAATTTTATTTTTTGTTTCATATTTATGTTGTATAAGATTATCCAATTCTAATTTTTTTCATATATGTAAGCTGTGGATGCTTTATAAAATAATTGATTAACAGTTAAGATTTTATATTGTTCAAAAAGAATTTTAGAAGAATAATCAAAAGGTTTTTTAAAAATTATTTATTGTTATTTTCATTCGAGTTTAAATGTATCGGTAACCGACTCTCGCATTTCGCTAAAGTAGTAGAAGAATTACGCCAAGATTTCAATTATACGAAAAAATTAGTGGACAAGAAGCAGAGAAAATGTAACCATTAACTAAACCACTTACCTAATTGGAGTGAATGAATTTTATAATGTGTTCACACTTACTTTTTCACTTGTTGCATAAATAACTATTGCTTTATTATTTACTAGATTAAAATTGAATGTACCATTTCGACAATTTTAAAGTCAGTATCCAAATTGCTGGAAATACCATATATCTCTAAAAAATAAAAAAAAAGTTGTTGGTTCAGCGTTTGAACCGCGATCGCCGGCGTGAAGAGCAAAAACGCTATCCATTAGACTATATGGGAATCTTTATTTTATAAAGTTACACATTACTTATATACCTATACACGCCGGTAAATCAGAAACATCCGGATAAACGAGAGTATCTTTCAATTTCGTCGCATTAGGGCGAAAAAGCTGTCAATTAATGATATTCTTCAGAAAACATTAACTTTGCGTTAGACAAAACAAACAGCCGATCACTACTCTTGTCACAGTTGTCACTCGCTTACGTCATTGATTGGAGGGACGATGCGCGTGAGCATATCTTGTTTACTAGTACCAAGGATAGGATACTGACTGCCCCGTAGCCCGTAGTTCTCAATATGGTGCGGGTCATTTTTTTTTATATATTGGATTGATTTGAGCTAGCTTCAATCTTTCAGGATAAACACCATTTTCAACTGATATATTAATGATATATGTCAGTGCACACACACCGATTTTGGAAGGCCAGTATAAAATCGGCCGATAGTTTATTGGTAGCAATCCAAATTGCGCACTACCAAAACTAGTTTAAAACGTGTATATATAGTACCTACAATTTCACCGAGCAGTCGACTGGAATGGTTGGCAAACAACCGATGCGAGTGCAAGAGTGTATTTAGTCATGTACGCCACTACTTCCCGGTACTGCGGCAGTACTACTGCCGGCGATGCAGTGGTAATGGACGGCTGCTATCGGAGGAGTAGGCTAATATAGTTCTTGAGCTCCATTGTTGGTGAAACACGTGACGACTGAAAGTGTTGTAGTATTGCGGTATTTTGGATAGTAGGCCGTCAGATAGTGACAGATATAGGTGCCCCATTTTCGCATACAAGCCTCGAATAGTAAAATGAAGATATTTATACGAGTGGCTCCTGAGGATAACATACCGATAATTCGATTTTTCCGAACAGTGTTTATTTTGTTTCCCTCGTGTTTCTGATAACTATGGTATAAAAAATTACAAACTACAAAAAAGTTCCTATAGACAGGGTTTTGATTTTTCTTTAAAATGCCCTGTATCTCAGAAACGAATCATCCTCTGTATAGTTTCGTACCGTAGTTAGGAACACGAGGGAAGCAAAAAAATAGTATATTAAAGTACGAGTGGATAAAAATGTCTTTCAAACACGCACGATTTTTCGAGCACGTCGGCGCAGCCGGATTACTCCTATGTTTTTCAATTGGTGCACTTTGAAATCATAAATACTAGTTTCATTATTACAAATAATGGAAATAAGAACTTATAATGTTAAAATGGTTGAATGTGACATCAGTATGTTTGAATAAAAGTTTAACATTTTTTTGCAATATTTCATTTGACGTTACAAGGTACTCCTGTCATCATATAATATTGTCATTTAGACTTCACGGTTCTCGAGTTGTTGATATAGCCATGGTAACTTAAAAAAACACGCGATTTTAAAAGTTCGATTTACACACGCTGAGGCGTGCTTAAAATAGAAAAGGGGCACCAATTGAAAAAAATATCGATTTTCGATATGTTATCTCCAGGAGCCCCTTGTAAAAGAATGTTCATTTTACTCCAAATCGATATACTTTTCAATACTATCCGAGGCCTCATATGCGAAAATGGGGCACCACGGTCTATAGGCCTATAGCTTTTATTTCTTTCTTTTATATTCGATTTGATTTAGAAAAAGTTCTATGTTCTTCATACAATTCATATTATTTTCACTTTTGAGTTCAATAGTTTATAAATAAAAGCTTGGATATCTGAACACAAACCTCTGAGTTCTTTTGGGAGATCGTTTATTATATCTTAACATATACTTGTGCAATGTATCCCATTGCAGAGGAAACAATTGCAAGTGCTCCCTGTAAGCAAATAGTGTTTTGATTCTGGCAGGGAGGACCACCTGCAGACTAGTTTCGAGGTTTTTGCCTGTTTACCCAAAATAATTTTCACATTTGTTTGCAGTTGAAAAGTTAATGCGCTATTAAAAATCAGTAAATGGCCCTCCTCTTCCTGTACAGGCTAATGTGAGTGTTTATATAAGGGAGTATTATCGAACTTAAATAAACATCGCCCACTCGCTACCACCAGTTACGCATTTTTTCGTTCATGTATTCCTCGGGAGTCTAGAGCGCAATATCATGCGTTAGAAGGGGATGGGTCGATGCTTAGTGGGAAGCTGCGATGACGAGGACGAGGTCACCTTCAGCGTTTCGGCGGTCATAATAAATAGTCGAAAGCTTCGGCTGGAGCAGTATAGTGACGTTGGACCCGCGAAGTTTCAGGTAATTTCAGTTTCGGTGTAAAGTTTCAGTTGTTATCGCCCTCCGTGACAGAAACTCGCAGTAATTTGTAGTTTTAGTGGTGTTTTTGGTGGTATGCTTTCATCATAGGTAAGAAATGGAATGTTTTCAATTTTTCTAACATAGCATATTGTGTTTGAATGGGTTTGTTTTGTTGTGTCCAATTATTATTTGGCGAATAAGGGTGATTCGTTTATATATGATTATTTATTATTAAGACTCAATACGAGGTAATATTCAATATATTTTTTCTTTGTTTCTAGAATGACGAGAATGTTGGGATACTTTTTGAAATATACAGAAAACCTGAGATTAGGAGTGTTATTATTGAAATTATAAATAATTTACTTATTTTCCTAGTAGGTATCTAGGTAAGGTATGTTTTTTACATCGGAAACAAAAATACTTAAATGAGTACGGCTTTCAGTTTCTCATTTGAACTAAACCCGCCAGGAGAGCTTTTCATAAAATATCAATTTTCTGATTTTATCTGGGATTTTATCTTTTCAGCGTTATCTTTAAAAGATATTTTTTTTTCGATTATCTCGTTTCGTGGCTGCTACAGTTAATGAACATGACCGCACTCTAGTGCGGTAGATATTTCAGTTCATATAAAGTGCGGTTAAAACAGGGGGGGGGCTACCCCTGTTTTAACTTTTGAACGGTTTGATGTAGACACATGAAAAAAAACGTTTCAAGGGTTTCACTAATACTACTTTTCGAAATGAAAAATATGATGATTGCTCGACAGGGGGCGCGGGGGAGCCCATCAACCCAAAATTTTCAAATGGCATTGGGGTCAAGTGTCACATCGTTGAAAAGATAATTCAATTCTCTACAATAACCATTTAAATATTTCTGAAATGTGTTCCCAATTTCGATTTTTATGCCTTTCAAAATTTTTGTAGTTAATGTGCCTCCAGCGCCATCTGTCGAGTAATTACAATGTTTTTTCTCTCAAAAAGTAGTATCGGCAATACCCTTCAAAAAATGTTTGGTTTCATTATTCATTAGTATTCAGATCCGCATTTATATTTGATATAGCGATTTTGAATTCCATAAAAAATATTAACGAAATTCAAAAAAAATTTGATATTTAGATTTAGATAAAGAGGATGGAATTTCCTTTTCAATGATGTGACACTTGACTCCCTATGCCATTTAAAAATTTTGAGTTTATGTGCCCCCCCCCCCCCCCCCCGTCGAGTAATCGCCAAACGGTTTTTTTTTCTCGTTTCTACGAACCGTTCAAAAGTTGACGGGGGGAGACTATTAAAAGCTGCGCACTGTATAACCGCATATATATATGCATAAGTTATGAGGAGATTAATGACGTTAGTTCGATATTTATATTCTAATATGATACATCATGTACTTTTTCCTATAAGTAAAAAATAATGTTAAAAGTTTCATTATGATCAATGAAAATAGAATAAAAATATGGGACTACTTCACACCGTGTATATATATATATATATATATATGCATATATATATATATATTCCCTGACATCAATTAAAAACTAAGTATTTGTTCAATCATCAATTTATTCTTTAATATAAACCAATCAAATGCAGTTCTACAGAGAGAGAGAGAAAAGGGGTTATATATACAAGTCTTTTGAAGACTTCTGAGGATTGTTCGTAATAAAGTTCAAAGTTCAAAATGACGTAGAGTACCATGATGAAATCAAAAAGTTTCTGAATGTTCAGCATGAATGAACTCTTCATCAGAAAAAATGCAGGTAGGTTATATCAAACGATTTGATTCAAAATAAAAAACTTCTCCCTCCAAATCGGAAGGAGAACTTTTATCAGAAATCACCCATTTTCAAAGATACACACATCCAATGTTACTTGACAGAAGTGTGTGTTTGACAGTGAATAATGTGCTGTTGGAATAACACGAATCTTTCTGTATTAGTTTCAAAAATAATGAATATAGAAAATGTAATAAAAAAAACATTCATATATCTATTGATGCCAGCAGATAAAGTCTTTCGTATGTAATTCGGGTCATAAACGATTAATATATAATGCACTAAGTGTTATCGGGCTCGGCTATCGCCTCGCCTCGATAATATTCACGGCTACCTCCTACCATAATTTTCGTCATTATGATTCTTATTACATAGATAACAAATTATTAAAAATATACCAAATATAACGCTTCTAAATTTTTATCATAGCTTTTTTGTAGGTACCCAGACGTATTGATTTGTTTTATAGGTATTAACAATCGGATATTGACCCAGTATCTGGAATATTCAAAGTTGGAGCGATGACTATCACACGCAGGTGTGTGTGAACATAAATTGCGCAATGTGACTCAAGAGTCAAGACCCTCGCCACAATGACTACGTGCGCTTGTCTACGTAGGAACGTCTGTCTGTATCATTTGAATAAGAACGGGATGAGGTGTTCAGTTGCGAAACAACTTTCGAGTTTAATGAAATGTGTGAAATTCGCCGTTAATATCTACTGCTACTGAAAACCTTTTAACTCTTCATTCGATTTTTTGGCTTCAAGCAGGCCGGTAGAAAAAATAAATTGATAAAAAATATATTATTTGAAATTACTAAGATTAATTGATGAAGTACGTACCGAATATGCAACATAATTATTATTACAATCCCGCACAGATCTTCTGAGAAATGGCTTTCACTCAAAAATGATCGGAGTTTTGGATATTTCGTAGTTTATGTTAATCTGATCAAATGTCGTGAGCGCAAACTTCCATCTACAGTTTTTTATGAAGAGCCTGGAAGTTTGACTTTCATAAAATGCGAATGATCTTAATTTTCAATATTTTTTTAATCACTCATAATAATATGGTCATGCTCAAGAAGAGAACCACAGAAAAATCGACAAGTGGGAGTTATACAAACATACTATACAGGTTGATGAAGAGTTATGGTTGGTATCAAACGACGCTTTTTCATATTCGAATATTTTTCATACTTCCGGTTTTGCAAAAAGTGGAACCAATTTTTTATTTACAAATGTTAGTATAAGAATTTTATAATATTGATGTAATAATAATAATTAAGAGATTTTTTACATTAAATTCCAATCTTCCGAATACAAAATCTAAAATTTTGTCAAGTTATACCTTATATGAATAGTCTTTCAATTTTCTATACGACAACAAAATTTCAGACAATAATTTTCATCCAAAACAATTTTTTTTGTGGCAAAAAGAAGTTTATGAACTATCATTCAACCAGATCAAATTTAAGAGCAAAATTCCAATTCGTTCAAACGCTAACACTGGTGAGGTTACTCAACAAGAGTTCTAATATTACGTACCGCCATTTTGTTTTGGCTCAATATTTTTGTTTGAAATTCATCTGCACTCATAGAGAATTACAAGATGTCCTGCCCTACCAGGACGACGCTTATTGCCATAATCCTATACAATAGGAATAATTGGGTCGAAAATCCATCAGAAAACAACTACTTTCCTGGCAATCCTGGCTAATACCACGACGAACGTTGAATTACATCTAATGAATTTCCGTGCAGAATCCTACAAGGATGTCTCCGCAATTGCTAGTTGCATGGAAATGTTCATTGAAACATTTGGACCACCTATAGATCGATTTCTGGGTTCTTGCCCCCATCAGTATAGGGTAGGTCACTGCAGACAATAATTAATGTCTGCAACAAACGATTCAACAAAATCTCCATGTAAAGGCAGAAGCTGAGACACCGCCCGCAGCCTAGCGTTCACTAAACCACGGGCGCCATCTGAACTCCAGCCCCTCAAACAAAGCAATACCCAGAACTTGCGTGATTGATTCAACCACAAATACAAATTAAAGAAATCTGCATGCCATTGTTCACAATAAGCTTGTCAAGACAAGATGTCCTGCACTACCAGGACGACGCTTATTGCCATAGTCCTATACAATAGGAATAACTGGGTCGAAAATCCATCAGAAAACAACTACTTTCCTGGCTAATACCACGACGAACGTTGAATTACATCTAATGAATTTCCGTGCAGAGTTCTACAAGGATGTCTCCGCAATTGCTAGTTGCATGGAAATGTTCATTGAAACATTTGGACCACCTATAGATCGATTTCTGGGTTCTTGCCCCCATCAGTATAGGGTAGGTCTCTGCAGACAATAACTAATGTCTGCAACAAACGATTCAACAAAATCTCCATGTAAAGGCAGAAGCTGGAGACACTGTATAATCTCCCTTTCGGCATAGTCTTTTTTATTTGAATAAATTCAAAACATTGCAATTTTCCCAAAGAATGGATTCTGCTCCCAAAAAATTCTAGAGTGAAAATTACCTGTCTTATTGTGAAAGTTGTATGCTAACTCGATATTGTCATCGCCTGATAAATTTTAACTGAGTATACTTATGATTACTCACGTATTTCCTATTCTGAACATCAATGTGAATATTAACAAAAAACGCATTTCCTCTTCCTTAACGTACCAGGTGTGAAAACCATATATAGGTGTATCGCCCCTCTGAACTGAACAAAATTTGAAACTATACATGCTTATCTTTAATTGTTCTTCTTTCCTGTTGACAATTATTAATATAGGATGTAGTATATTGGGCCTTTGTCACATTTCCTTTTAATTTTTCACTGAACATGTATAAACTTATAATTACTAAGGGAACTCGCCGTGACTTCCGGTTTGGAAAAAATGTTGCACTGATTCTGGTGATTCAGAAATAATTTCTTATAGTCGTAAAGAGAATCTCAAAATTTGCCTCGTTCTTGAAAAATGTACCTATCAGGCATATTTCGGACACATACCTACCGGATGCAACTTCCTAAAATTCAATTCTTTGTTGATTTTTGACTGAATTAGCTGAAGATGTAATAATGTACCGGGCGTTTCTGAAGCATTACGCAGCCCCCCTTTATTTTCTTTAGGCTGGAAATAGACGGACTGCAATATGCGGTTGCTGCCGGCCGTTGCTTCTTTCTTTACAAAAGATGTAGACAATGACGAATATTTTGGATCCATCCAATTTTGGAATTAGTATCAAAAGGGATAATGTTCCATAATCACTTCTGGTCATGCTTTATTCTTTTCAATTTTGTCACTTTATGATGCAGTTATATTGCAAAAATATTCTTCATTTTTGTATATTATTGACGAAAGCATTTATGTTGAAATCATAATCAATTTTATTGTGGACACGCAAAATTCAACAAGATAATTACTGTAGAACTTGAAACTCAAAACATAGAATAGAAACTACAAATCATAGAATATTCTTTTGACAAATAAGTAAGTCATTTTAGCCGGTTCAAGAGATACTGGGTAGGTAAAAAACTTACAGTCGAACTCCACCAAATAAAATCTTTATTGTATTATGTGGGTGTGTAGAGGACACACATCAGCACATTAAGGGATGTAATCAGAAGACTTACATCAGCAGTAGGACATGTTTCGAAGGATTCATCCTTCATCTTCAGCAAAAAGGTTAACAAGAGATCATATGTGGTGGAAAAACTATTGAGATATTGCTTGAAAAAAACTTAACGACTAGTCGTCAACATGACGTATCCCGCATGAGAGCGGTTCCCTAAATGTTAGGGGTTGTGGTTTGACCTCGCCAAAAATAACAACATACTTAAATTTAAATAATTTTTCAGAAAATTGTGACCATGCACGTGTTACTACTTGACTCGACCCTTTCCTTTCGAGTCAAGTAGTAACACGTGCATGGTCACAATTTTCTGAAAAATTATTTAAATTTAAGTATGTTGTTATTTTTGGCGAGGTCAAACCACAACCCCTAACATTTAGGGAACCGCTCTCATGCGGGATACGTCATGTTGACGACTAGTCGTTAAGTTTTTTTCAAGCAATATCTCAATAGTTTTTCCACCACATATGATCTCTTGTTAACCTTTTTGCTGAAGATGAAGGATGAATCCTTCGAAACATGTCCTACTGCTGATGTAAGTCTTCTGACTACATCCCTTAATGTGCTGATGTGTGTCCTCTACACACCCACATAATACAATAAAGATTTTATTTGGTGGAGTTCGACTGTAAGTTTTTTACCTACCCAGTATCATCTCACCTCCACAGTATGTTATGGATCGCCTCCGTTGGAGGTTCAAGAGAGATATTGTTATTCTCAATACTATCTTTTATCTGAGATGCATAGTGTTGCTAAATTCATGTGAAGAGATTCCTTGTATACATTTTGAGGGGTCTGTCCACAGAACTATATCCCAGAGTTCTGTGGGTCTGTCTTGTAAAAAAAACACGATCCAATCGCTTGAGAGATAGTAACTTTAACTTTTGGAGTTTATATACCTCAGAAAAGAGGGAACTATGGCGGTATTCTGTCCAGTATTGCTATTATGTTATAATTCATACAGTGTGTACCACTTATTATGCTCGCACTATGGATATCTCCAAAACGGCAAAAAGTACGAGATGGGTTGTACACCAAATATAGAATCTATCAAGGCCAACTATGAGATGAGTTTCATACGCAAAAAAAACAGACGATGATAATTGAGAATGTCCAGAAGACAGGAAGTGCTTCGAGTCATCCATGCGCCAGTATAACGTAGGCAGCCTATTTGAAAGAATCGCCGAAGTCTTGGTAAAATAGTGGCTATGTTGACTCTGCATTCCGTTGGAGCTATATTTGGACCAAGGTAGAAATTTCGAGTGCAAATCCTTCCAGGAAATGTGTCGATTGCTGAATATCCGAAAGACAAAAGAGCCACAGCTCCACATCTACATCCCATGGAATGGTGGAGCAGATGAATAGGACGATCAACCTCCACTTGTCAAAGGTAGTTTCTGACCACCAAAGACACTGGGACCAGTACCTCCATCTGTTACTGATGGCTCATTGTTCAACAGTGCACGAGTCAACCACCCAATGGGCCGGGAGCTGCGACTCTCCTGTGACCTAAAATTTGGGACACTGCGGAAGAGGATTACGTCAGTAAGATTCGGTAGACGATAAACGACATTAATGAACGGGTCCGTTTGAACATTCAGACGAAGAATCCCAGGCCGTTGACCTGGTTTTGCTGTATATAATTCAAAACGTCGCCGTGTACTATCACCAAAGTTGCGCTACTCGTGTGAAGGTCCGCACACAAGATCGTGAAAAGAAAGGCATCGTCTACCGAATCCATAAGCCACCCTAAGGAAAACCTGAGGTAGTTCATTTTAATCGTCCTTACGCTGGGAATTACGACCAAGTTCGCACCCTAAGACCATCGGAGGATGAGAAGACGTTCCAGAATGCATGTCCTCATACTTCAGGAGGAGTCGCGAGACCTTTTCAATGCATCTACTGACTACCTGCTAGCTCACTGTCACTGTGTGGTAGATCTTCGAATATCCAGGGGCGTGCTGTGGTGTTCTCGAATAATTTTGGTCAACACCAGGAACTACGGGAACAGACCCCAGACGTTGGAGAGGTGTTGCAGTTGAAGAAAAGACCAGATAAGCATATTCTGGTAACCAAAAAGAATTCCCGAGACAAACCGTTCTATGAAGATATCTGGAAGAGCTTTACCAGATTAAGAGATACCATGCTAGACCAAAATCTTATGGACCTGGCAATCCCAAAACTGAGTTGCTCTCTATGAAAGATACAAAATCGGTTGGATTAGAATTAATTTCCAAAATACATCGAATAAATGTTCCAGAATTAAAACCAAATTTTTTTTTCAGGCTCAAATATGGCAGACGAAGTGAAGCCACGAGGAAACCCTTGTGGAGGTGAGTAAACTATATAATGTTCTTGAAAGATTGATTTTTTTGACATTTCTGATATTCAAAATAAGCAATTACTGACGAGATCAAAACAGGATGGGTGAACAATATTCTCTGGACCCTCGTCTGTGCTGTGACTCAATATTTTGAATTCATTTTTTGTGATGGAAAGAACATTTCATTCGTTTTTTGTTTACTTTTTATGCATATCAAAATTAAACAATTACTTCAACTTTTATTGTGTTTTTTAATTTCTTCATTATCAATCAGTACATATATTGAACATTTTTTAAAAATTAAGTAAATAAATATAATATTTCGAAAGAGTTTGGTTAAACTTGCTCACAATGATTTTAATTCGAAAATATGAATAGGATACTCATAAAGTCTGTTGTGGAATCATCTGCGGCTGAAAGACATACTTTAGTCGCTATTTTCCATCGTTCAAGATAACCTCTTGGGAGGTATTCATGTTGAAAAGGGGAACATTCTCCATGAAAATTCAAAAATGAAAAACGTGATTTATTTGTAATATCTAACAGAAAACAACTACTTCCCCGCACAAGCCACGCTGGACATTGAACTACATCTGATAGATATTATGAAAAGACTAACTGAAAAGAAAAGAAAAAATCTGAAAGTGAAAATTCGCATTTTCATTCGATTTTTTTATTTTCTCTTGTTTTCATTGAAAAAATCATTGAATAAATTAGATAGGGAGAATGGTAGAGAGAATGATAGGGAGAATGTTATTAATAACATTATTAATAACATTTTTTTTATTTTCTCTAGTTTTCATTGAAAAACTGAATTTAATTTAAATGATTACTAACTTTTTCAAAATAACCGATTTCAGAATTTTTACACTTGGTAGGTTGATTAGTGTTTATTTTATACACTCTTCCAATAACTCACTGAAAAAATGTGCATCGAATATATTTATGAAAGAAAATATGTTTTTTTTAGGGAAAATATCCAGCAGGTATATACTAGCAGTTTTGGGATCCGTAGGACTCGGTATAGTCTATGGACTGAAAGTTAATCTCCACGTGGCCATAGTTAGTATGGTTAATCATACTGCCATTGCAGCTACAGAAGGCGGCGGTCATGGCGCAGCTCACAATGAAACCAACTGTGCTGCTGAAGACTTGACGTCAAATTCAACTATCATGCTTACAGAAGTAGGTAATCTTTAAAAAAATAACCGTAAACATTTTTCAATATGTACACCGATAGAATTTCATATTTAGTTCATATAAACGTGAGAAATTAGAGTCTTTAATTTTGGCATTTCCGGTTCTCTTTGTCGGCAATGTCTTCCTGATGGCTCGTAAAGCTGCGTCATATGCACTCCATACGCTAAGTGTAGTTCGACAGTGTGTCCCACTTTGAGCAGTAACACCCTTGTATTTCCTTGAGAATAACGTACTTTTAATTTAAAAACAAAAAATATCTGCCATCCTCGCGATGATGAAGAATAGAGCACTGTCAGCTGACATAACAACGTGGCTGTGATCAGCTGATGGGGGAACAAATAAAGAATTTGAGTTTGAAAAGAATTTTTTTGCGGTGGTTAGTGGTTAATTGTAATTTTTTGAAATTTACTACATTTAGTGATCCTATTATTTGATAATATTTTGAAATACTCTTGTTTCAGATGAGAGATCGTATAATTTTGCCAATAACTTCGCTGTTATGCGCTGTTATGCGATCTTCTACAATAAAATATCTACTAGTAATACAAAACTTTACGTCTTTCATAACATCCTCCAATGTTGACTTCAATGTTAACTGTAAATTCCCAGCGTTTTTTTTGTTCTACGTATTTTGGGTAGGTACATGGTCCGGATGTCTCTGTTCTCCAGCAGTTTCTACCTGTCTCTGCCTTGTTTGTTTAGAAGGAAATTTGGAAATTTCACGTGCTGGTCTGGATCGGATCGGTTATAACAACCCATAACCTCAGAGTAATAAAAGACCATAGAGATGCCATCTCCAGTCTTGTCTTGAAGTCAACATGACTTTGTTTGTTTACAAGCGAGGGCCTTATACATGTTAAGTCCGTATCCATTCGGGTAGGTTCGTGTATGCCCGCTCATTTCATTCAAATCAAGTTGTCATTCTTCGTTTGTATTATGGTCCTTCATACTCCAAATGTAAACAAACTGTCCATAACATTTCACCACCCGTCACCCCCCTCGCCAACAAATTGTATAGAAAAGGATAGTTAATGTTCACTTCAAAACAGGTATTTGTGTAGATATAGGCAGGGCATCTCTATGTCTTTTATTACTCTGAGCCCATAACAGCACAAGTCTTCATGATTCATGTCCTCAAATCTGAATGAGAAAACTGTTTGTATGATACCTATCATCATAACAACGTATTTTTGAATTGGAAAATCCATGTTTATAACACCTTTACAGACTTATGCACTCAATTCAGACTATACACAATGAATTAATACTCACTAAAATGCCAAGAACGTACTTTTAGAAATTTGTTGGCAGAAAATCCACAAAAAGGACACGCGTAGTCTTATGGAAAATGGCTTTGTTTGTCCCCCCATCGAATGTTTGACAACTGTCAAATTGTGTGACAGACAGTGCTCTATTGAAATATTCATTTTATATAGCTATTGCTATTAGTAGTGGCAGTAGTAGCAGAAATCGCGGGAAACCGTTGCCGCAGTTAGGCAAGTAGGCCCCCATAGGCCCTTTTTGCGACCCGCTGCTCTCCCCATATCTACATTACCTCTCGTAAATTTTATTTGAGTATGTTTTTTATTCACATAACATATTATAAGTGTAAAATAGGACATAATGTAAAATACATATGAAACATGAAATAAAACTAAGTATGATCTAAAAGGTGTGATTTAGTGCCTCCCTGCTCATAGAAGAGAATATAGGCATTTCCACTCATGAAGGATTTAGATGAAATTGGGGTTTTTACGATTTGTGTTAGAGGGTTTACATTTAGACGCCAACAGAGCAACGGAAAAGTCGAAACACATTATGACAGAGATTGATGAGAAATTGAGTGACAGTGAGAAGGCTCTAGAGTCATGGTGAAGATACTTGAGAGCAAATAATACCGTTGATGAAATGGGGATCGGTTTTGAGCGTTCAGCGTTTTTGAGCGAAAATTTTGTTGGAACAAATGATTCAATTCGTTCGTGAGAATTCGGGAATCTAACTGATTTTTATTCTATTCATATTTTCGAACTAAAAACATTTTTGTATGGTTTGACAAATGAAAAAAATAGGCAATTTCCCGAATTCTTAAGGAGATTATAGACTCAGAAGAAGAAAAAAATATTGTTTAAAATCATTAGTTTTGACCCAAAACCGATTCTACGATTAGAAGCTATCTACCTTATTGGCGCTCCCAGCTCCCAGATATAAAGTTTCACCATCTCCGAATAGATAATTTCATGAATGGACTCGTATAAACTTGATGGTAATAAACTTATTTTGCCTGCATACTGACATCGAAATTGGTTTCAATACAAAATTTCCTTATTGAAAAGTAGTTTTTTTATTTGACCTCATTTAGTTTTAACTAGGTTCCAATTTTGACACAGCTTTATGATCAGAACCAATTGAACTACTTGCTATTTTTAACTAGCAGTGATTTCACGTCTACATACGCCTTATAAAGTGGTTGAATGAAAAATGTACATGAACAAGGTACGATATGTCTACAATCAAACATTTTCCAAAGTAATGAAAAAATTCAATGGATTATAAGTGATTTATTCTAATGGAAGGAAGTATTTATTGAGTAATATTATATTCAGAAAGCATATTTCCTATGATATATTAGTCTGCTGGAATGTTTCAATTACATACAAGAAATAATCTACGAAGCTGATGGTGTTTAATAATACGGTGATCGATGATTTCTGTGATGTCCATCCGCATTCCGAAATTGCTGGCGTGAGTTCATACAAAATCATATTTTTCTGTTGAGTTGTGTGTTATATTTCGAGAAATAAGTCGACGAACGATTTGAGTGTACGGTGGTGTGTCTCACTTCATGGAAACACCTCCGTAAGAACTATATTCTGTGAAGAACTGTGATAATCTTATAGATATTTATCGTATCATTGAATATTAAGGTTCCTTTAGGTTGAATCTTCAACATCACAACAAAACATAATACATTAGTTCCAATATTGTCGTCACGGGGCGAAAGTGGTTCGGATCCACTTTTTAAGCTGTAGGTCCCGGGTCTCCCTTGTTCGGACCAGCTCTGCTTTTTAGGGGTTTTCTATGAAAACCTGGAAGATTCGTAGTTTTCAATCTACTGAACCTTCGTGCCCAGACCATGCATGGGCATATTCAATTCAATATTGAAACAGGTCCGAGACTAGTAGTAGAATAACGCGATTCAAAAGCTGTATACAGATCGGAGTGGATAAAAAAAAATAAATACGGTAGTGGTTTTTTCTTTCGCTGTACATGTTTTTTGTGGTTATAGAAACGTCAGTCAAAAATTAATTCTGACAATTACAGAGTTGAAGGTTTCAAAATGATTATTATTAATAGAAAAATTGATGATAGTAATCTGCTTCAATGCAAATCGATAGTAATAATTGATTATTTAAGTTGCGCTTTTCATTTTACAACACCTAGTGCCGAATCTTAATGAATAATTGTTTTGCTGTTTGCATGAACGTAGAAAAAATGTTGTATGTAACTCGTGCAAAAATTGTTTATTACACTTGTTGCATAAATAACTATGTAGTTGATAACTCATCATGCACTTTAATATCTTATGTTAAAATTACAGGATGGTCCATTTGCTTGGCCAGGTACAGTTCAAGGCATCTTGCTCAGTGCCTATTTTTGGGGATACTTGGTTGCCCAAATTCCCGGTGGAAGAATAGCGGAATTGTTCAGCGCAAAATGGGTCATGTTTTTCGCAGTCGCTATCAACATTGTGTGTACCCTGTTAACCCCCTTGATGGCTCAGCTGCATTTCGGAGCTTTGATTGCGATGAGGATAGGAGAAGGAATTGGCGGCGGCGTGAGTTTTCCAGCTATGCACGTGATGCTGGCTCATTGGGCGCCTCCGAATGAAAGAAGCGTCATGAGCAGTATCGTGTACGCGGGAACAGCTCTTGGGACTGTGGTGAGTAATTCATGAATTAATCGCTAAAAATTTTAACCGAAGGGAAAACCGCTGAGAATATTGTGATATTGTGTACACTAATTCCCAAAAATCGTAAGTAGTGCCACTAATACCCACGTAATTCCGTAATACCCACGTAATTCCGTAATTATTCCCGAGTAATACCCAGTATTTCCCGGTAATTCCCGAATAATATCCCCCAAGTAATGCCCGTCAGAAAAGTAAGAAAAATATAAAATCGTGTCTTAATGTTACTTTTGTTGGCAAGTACTAGTCCAATTCCCATGTTTTGAAATTTTTTTTTAATACTTACCCAATAATTCCTAACTAATTCCTCTAATGCCCGAGTAATACACCAGTAATACCTGTAATGCCCAATAATTTTCAACTAATACCCGAGTAATACCACTAATTCCCAACTAATACCCGAGTAATACCACTAATTCCCAACTAATACCCGAGTAATGCTACTAATTCCTGACTAATGCCCAGGCCCAGTAATGCCACTAATACCCAAGACATGTCACCAAAATTGCCCAGCGGTTTCCCGCACAGTGGTGCGTCTCTCTTGTTTATGTGATATTATCGTATCATTGCGTTCCTTGTTGCTCGCGTAGATTTCTGTCTATACCCCAGATAAATTGTTTCCGATACTGTAGACGAGAATAAAAAATTATAAATTTCAGGTGTTCATGTTGTTATCAGGGATAATAGCAGGTGCCATTGGATGGGCTGAAATTTTCTACATCGAAGGTGGAGTAAGCCTGATCTGGCTATTGATATGGACGGTGCTAATAGCAGATTCTCCGAAAACTCAGAAGTTCATTAGCAAAGAAGAAAGAGATTTTATCATTACGTCTTTGGATCAAGGAGAAGGAGGTGTTAAACATGAGGTAAGTTAATGCGTCAATCTGATTCTTATACCAGTATTTAAAAAAAAAAAATCGTTACATCAAATTCATTTTACGATAAAACAATTTTCATTTTTCGGAAGAATCTGATTCTAAACCGTGAATGCAGCCACTCCTGCAAAATTCAGGCTCATCGAGTCTTTCTCCCCTTGAAACGAATTCTGAAAGATCCTGTTTGGATCTCTTTCATTCCAAGATCGGGATGACATTTTCAGTGTACTCAAAATGGGAGCAAGTATGGTGTACCGAAGATTGTAATGGTTCTGAAGAAGCTGATTAGAGGTTCATCAACTCTCCTGCCTTGAATTGTATTTTACAGGTTGCTAAGTTTGTATTGTTTTCAAGATCTTTACTCAGAGGAACTGTAACCTAAGAGCAAGGTGGTATACGTCTGTTCCAAATTAACCCTTTGTGCAATTATATTTAATAATCAAGGAAATGAAAAACAGTCTATTCAAAATATGCAGAGGAAAAAAAAAGGGAAAACCTTAAACAGACAAGTAGCGACTTCGGCCAAAGCCAGTGTCGGGCTAACCCGACATCGGACTGGAACGTGATGCTTTCGGAAATTACCTAATATCGGACCAGGGACCGTATTCTCCAATTTCGACTACCCTATGTCGCATGCGACAAAATATTTCTATCACTTTTCTCGACCAAGCATTAAAAAGAGATGGAGATATTTTGTCGCATGCGACATAGGGTAGTAGACATTTGAGAATAGGGTCTCTGAACGGTAAAATTTTGCTGTCGGAGCTGTCCCGACAAAGGACCGTAAAGGCTCAAGCCGGCATCATCCGTTTATTATTGACGCTACGAATTCTGTGAAGAGGGCAAACTATAGTGGCATGTTTCATGGCCATCGGAATATGAATGTAGGCTTTTACGACTGGTGTCAATATTCTGCTTGGTTTCCGGGTTTTGCCGTGGTCTCTTTGGTTAAAATTTCCAAACGTTTCTTCAGTGGCATGGTCTAAGTACTTGTCTTGACATATCAACTAAAACTGATACTCTTGTTCCTGGCACGCTATTTATGATGCTGTTTGACGTACACTTTCTGCGAGCGTGGATTCGCGAATAGTTTCCGCTCGATTTGCGTGGCATGGTTTTGTTTTGGCGCCTTTCAGTGCTATGTGCTAGATCTTTATGTATGTTCTCTTCCTTTATGTTCCCTTCTAACCGAATTAGTAGCGTCAATAATGAGAGTTATTGGCAATGGTGCCGACTTAATTTGGAACAGGCTGTACATAAAACGGTATAAAGATACATGTCATTTTCTCGGATGAACTGCTTCCAAATTGTTTCGATAAGGTTCGTTAACTCACTTTTGCTTTATTTCGCAGGCTGTCGCAAATTATCCCTCTTTCGAGTCAGAGAGTGATTTTAACTCAAGGAGAAACTATGTAACCCGGATAAAAATTAATCAAGATCCGTGATCAGTTGGTCCATCGAATAAATAAATTATATGATTTTCGATCATACCGAAGGTATTTGTCCCACTTTTTTCAATAATCTTAGTTCCCATGTCTCCATAGTCACGATGACAGACGGACACTGAATTAAAAAAAAATGCTCAAAGGTGTGCTTATATGGACGCAAATGAGTTCCTGGGGACCCTGAGGTTTGAAAAAAAAAACAATTTTAACAAATCTTTAGCATCGGAGCATTATCAGGGCGCCATAAATTCATAGATATAGATATACAGGGTGGGTCACGGTCGATGGTACCTTAGACGTTTACGGAGAACGGGACATAGGATCATTGTGAAAATTTGGTTTCTCAAGTAGTTGCTCTTGGTCTATCGACCTAAAATATTTTCAGCAATACAGCGTTGCCGCTTATACCAGAAAGTAGCATCATCTTTGTTATTTCAAATGGGTCACCCTGTATATTACCGTATTTTTGAACTTATTGTCAATCCTTTCTGATTATTTCTGCCTCATACTCCCCTTTTTGAGATATTGGTTATTTTCCATATTTTTTATCCAAAACATAGCTAGAAGTGAATGTTTATTTCTGCGGTATTTGGATTCTTAGGAAGTTGCAATTTCGTGTTTAGTTCATCAAGATCATGTACATTGATTCTGTATAGAGAAGTTTGTTCTGCGTTATACAGGGTCGTTCAAAATTCATGATTTTACTGCTTGATACGAAAAGGGTTAAAAGGTCGTTTTTTTAAATGGAACATCCTGTATATTATGCAATATCCTGAAAGATGAATAAATTCCCTTCGAATTGATATATCATGTTCCTATACCTAAATAGCCAGAATTCCGAGATAATAGCAATTTTCACTTGTAATCTCCCAAGTGCTTGAATTATTGCCGGAAATTTTTCGAGTACATGAATTTTCTTTGAAACAAACAAATTTTCAGAATGATCCTATTTCCCGTTCTCCGTAAACGTCTAAGGTACCATCGACCGTGACCCACCCTGTATACTATATAATACCTGTTATGATTTCTATGTAAGATTTCCGCAAGATTAATAGCAACATGATGTTATAGTTACTTGTAAGAATATGTACGCCCGCTGTGAAATGCAGTTAGAAAATTTGGTGGACATTTCTTTGAATATACATAATGAAACTTTATTTTTGTTTTGTACGGAATTTATCAGCATCTACACTGTATTTACAATAAGTGAACTGGTATGAACAAAACTAATCTTTCTTTTTCAGGAAAAACACAAAATGCCTTGGAAATCAGTTCTAACGTCTCCAGCTTTTTTGGCCATACTAGTTGCACATACCTGCTCAAACTGGGGCTGGTACATGGTATTGATAGAGCTACCATTGTACATGAAAACTGCACTTAATTTCAAAATTTCTGAAAATGCAGTTCTCACCGCAGTACCGTTCTTGTGTATGTGGCTTTTCAGCCTGATTCTGAGCAAAACCTTGGATACTCTTCGCGCGAAAAAATATATATCTACAACGACAGCCAGAAAGACAGCTACGGGGTGTGCCAGTATAGTTCCGATGATTTGCTTCATTGCTCTCTGCTATGTAGGATGTCAAAGGGCGTTAGCAGTTGTCTTGATGACAGTGGCTGTTATGTCGATTGGAGGGATGTTTTGCGGATTTTTATCTAATCATATCGACATAGCTCCAAATTTTGCTGGGACACTTATGGCTCTAACAAATACTGTGGCTACGATTCCGGGAATAATTGTTCCCGTATTTGTTGGAAAATTGACAACAGCTGATGTGAGTATAAACCATACAAAGAATAATTTTAAAGGCCAAATTTTGAAAAAAAAAATATATCCAATAAATATAAATTTGGACGAAGCGAATGTGTTCTGAACCTCATTTCGAGATTACCACAACAATTTAGAAGTACCTAGTTACTGATTCCTAATGGCGAACGAAAGCCTCGGATAAATGACTAACTCCTTTTTCCAATTTTGAATGACCTGCTGAGTAGGTAATGTAAATGTGAAAAAGCGTGAATGGGAAATTGTTGCATGTTTTTTCTAGTACAGACGGTCTTCAAATTTCCTAATCAATCAACCGGAAAGGAAATTTTTCTCCACTACGTTAGTACAGATCCTATATATGTTATAAAACTATATGGATCCATTTTGGGCAGAAACTAGAAAGCCTCTTTTCGCCTATAACTCAACCATCGAAAATATTGAGAAAGCATATATTACAAAAAAATAAATCTTGATGAATTTCCTAGAAAGAAGTTTTCTGGTAACGCGCGAATTTGTTCATATGCATTTTTTCGCGCGCGGACTATCGAAAAAATTAAACTACTGGAAAACTGGACAAGCAAGAATGACAAACCAAAATGGGTTTTGAAAATACTTGCAGTACTTGTCATTTTCGAAAGGTGTAGGTATGTATAAGTATATTTAATAAAACATGATAGGTGTAATTTTCTGCTGATATTTTGTCTTTGTAACTGCTTGCATTCCCACGAAAATGACAGGGCTTCAATATGATTTATAAAGGTGTTCAATCATACTTGAATGGTATTATTTTTGATAAACAAAAGGTAAAACATAAAAATATCAATTTTGAAAAAAATTACCAGCATATTGTTTGACAAATTTTCACTTATTCATACAGTGTGACCCATTTAAGATGGAAGCACCCATATAAAACTTACATTTTTCAACCGATTAGAATTATTTTGTTTTCGTCAGTTAGACATTCAAAAAGTCTACTAGGACACAAAATTTCATGGATAAATCTCCATTTCCAGGGCCAACTAATCTTATTTCTCAAGGTCAAAAATCTAAAGAAATTACTAGCGATTTTTTTAAAAAAAATCTGACCACACCACTGGATTCGCGATATTTTCAAATGGTTCACATGTAAATAACGTTGGAATGCGTAAAATTAAAAAAAAGTTACAGGGGAATGAAATTTGAGAAATATGCCTTTTAATCAACCCACCACTTCAATTTCAAAACTTTTGTAACAACTTTGACTACACCACTGGATTCAGGGTGTCTTGAAATATTACTGACCATAATTTCATCGAAATCTGTTGATAAATAAAAAAATAAGAAATTTTGAGATAAAATGACATTTTCCTAAAATTCCATTTTCAATTTTATTTTCTTATGATGTTCTTATTGATGAACAGATTTCGATGAAATTTTAACCAGTGATATATGGAGATCTCCTGAACACAGTGGTGTATTTCAAATTTTGATAAACGTTCTGAAATTGAATTGGTGGGTTAAACGGCATATTTATCAACTTTCATTCTCCCATAACTTTTTTATTTATTGACGCATTTCAACGTAATTCACATATATACCATTTGAAAATGTCGCGAATCTAGTGGTGTAGTCAGATTTTTTCTAAAAAAATTGCTAGTAATTTTTTTAGATTTTTGACCTTGAAAATGGAGATTTATACATGAAATTTGGTATCCTAGTAGACTTTTTGAATGTCTAACTGAAGAAAACAAAATCATTCAAATCGGTTGACAAATGTAAGTTTTATATGGGTGCTTCCATCTTAAATGGGTCACACTGTATATTATCAGTCAATAAATTTTAATCATTATCCAATCACAAAGATAAAATGAAAAGAAAATTTCATAAATAAATTAAACATGGAGCCGTTTTTGAGTTTTTTTGATAATACCCAACCAATTTACCCCCCTGTATCTTCGTTTTTATTTTGCATAGATGTCTCAAATTTTGTACATCTATTCAATGTCATAAATGTACAATTTAGCAAGTATCAGACCAAGTATGTCACTTCCGGTTTGACCGGAAGCATATCCTTTTTCTTTAATTATGATTCGGTAAATTCGGAAAATTACCTTTCCAAGGATATAACACAATCATACTCCCAATTCACAAACCACTGATATACTTGAGATTTTATAAAAAAATACTTTTCCTACGAGCGTGCGGAAAAGTTTACTTTTCCGCACGATTTTTCGTTTTGAAAGTTGTACTTTTCCGTACGATTTAAAATCATGCGGAAAAGTTACTTTTCCGCACGATTTTTACTTTTCCGTACGATTTTTACTTTTCCGCACGATTTTTGTATTGTTGAAAATGAAGATATTTAGGACTAACTAAATGATGTATGTAACTATTCTGTCTTATTAGTCATTTTGTAGCATTATTATAAAAGCTTGTTTATTAAAAACCTTGTTTTTTCATAAATAAGATGGACAAAAACACTCGTAGGAAAAATATTGTACCTAACTCTTACGGAAAATGTCTTTTCCGTCCTTAACGGCTTGCCCGAACTCCGCTCCGCGTCGTTCGTGCAACTGCCGTCGGGTGCGGAAAAGTACTACTTTCTGCACTTGTTAGGTAAAGAACCATTTTGTATTCTCCTCATAACGGAATATTTTCATGAAAGTGTGCTATGAAAGATGAAACAATGGCAGGATTGGCATGTGCGTAACAATAATTCGATGTCAAAGTTTTCACACTATGATTTTTGTATGCAGACATAAATATTTTCGTTAATGTTTGAATAAAAGTTTTGCATTTGTTTGTAATATTTCATTTGACGTTACAAGGTACTCCTGTCAGATCAATAATCATAACATTGTCATTCAGACTTCACTGTTCTCGAGTTGTTGATGTATCCATGGTAACTTTAAAAAAACGCGCGTTTTTGAAAGTTCGATTTGCACACGCTGTGGCGTGCTTTAAATAAGTAAAAAGTGACATCAAATGAAAAAAATGCTTTTTTATAGGTTCTTGAATCGTGCGAGTAATAGAGACCATTCTCATCCTAATGATATTGCAAATGAAAGGGTCTGAAGACTATTTGCGTAAAAATAGCGAAGAAAACTTCTATAAGCTGATAATTCTTGAAGATGTGAGATATCTACACCATTCATTAGAAAAAGCATGTTCATAAAAACACCATATATGAATATTAAATTGATCGATTTTTAATTTCAGCATTCTATTGGCTCTTGGAGGATTATATTCTGGACCACCGTTGGATTTTATATAGTTGAAATCTTAGTTTATACTATATTCGCATCTGGAGAAGAACAACCATGGAATAAAGTGGAAGAGTGTGCAGGAGAATCACAACCACTTACTTTCGCAATACATAAAAAAGGAGAAAACGGCAATGAAAAATCACAAATTAAGGAAGCCTAAACTTTGTTGATAATACTTGTAAGACGCCAAAGAATCAATGACTGAAACAATAAATTTGGAGATGATATTCAACTGACCGAGACTAAGAACTCCCATCTTAACGTGAATAACCTGAAACTCTTGAAAAAAAACAAATTGTTTTTATAAAGTTAGCTGCTTTGACATCTGTTTAGTTAGTATTATTCCAGCAGTCATGTTTGTTTCACTGTTTTGAAGTTTTTGTCTATTAATGGTAATAAATAAACTACTACTATAAAATACTTCAAAATCGAATGAAAATAATGACATGCAAGTAATAAATTCAAATGATAATTTTGATTTTGTTCCGAAATATGAATAGGATATTCATAAAATCTGTTGTGGAATCATCTGCAGCTGAAAGACAAACTTTAGTCGCTATTTTCCATCGTTCAAGATAAGCTCTTGGGAGGTATTCATGTTGAAAAGGGGAACATTTTCCATAAAAATTCGAAAATGTGATTTATTTGTAATATCTAACAGAAAACAACTACTCCAGCGTGGCTTTAGCCGGGGAAGTAGTTGTTTTCTGTTAGATATTACAAATAAATCACATTTTTCATTCTTTAATTTTCATGGAGAATGTTCCCCTTTTTAAATGATAATATTATTACGGATGAACTGAAAATAACTGAGGTGATGAACGATTACTTTAAAACTATTGGTGAAAATATAAGTACAGAAAATGGTTTCATATTACAATAATATTCCAAGAAGATTTTCCTCCAGTAAAGAATAATTCTTCAATGCTTCTGTTTCTCACTGACAAGAAATTTTAAATATATTTACTAAGAGGAATATTTTCAGATGAATTGAAATATGCTTCAGTATATAGAGCTATTTACAAAAGTGGTGATCCTGAAAATCCCGTTTATTATAGACCCATATAGCATTACTGAGCTTTTTCTCAAAACTTATTGAAAAAACGCATAGTTAATTCCATCAATAAAAAATATGGTTTTGACGAAAAATAGTTTGGATTTCAAGAAAACAGTGGTACTCAATCATCAGCGTTACAAGTAATTGAATTGACCTTAAAAAGCATTTAATACCGTTGATAACATAACACTTTTGAAACATTTGGAGTCAATGGCATTGTAAATGATCTCCTTGAATCATATCTATAATATATAACTATCAGCACCAAATCTGGTAACTGCATAAAATCTTAATAGATTACCAATTGAGATCAAGAATTCCAGAAACATCCTACAATTCGTAAGTCCATTGAAAAAGTACATATACAAGATATAAACTCAATTAATATCTATTTTCAGTATTAGAAATTACCAATGACTGCTCTTTGTATATAGTATTTTTTATTTTTTTTATCAACTAATGTTTTTAATTTTTCTACTATAATTATCTAGCTAAAATTTATAGAATAGAAATTGTTTGAAATGTTTATATACAATCTTCATACCAGTTTTATGTAACTGTCTGACTGATATTCTTTTTAGAAATATTGTTTTAGTTCTGAATAATTTTTTACACTACTTGTATTTCGATGTATTAGGTATAAATGAACTTGTTTTTGAAGATGTAAGAAATTCATAGAAACAATTCTTTTATAGATAAACAAACAGCCCTGATCCGAATATATGTTTATTAAAAAACTAAATGAATGTGTTTTACTATCCCTTTAAACAGCCTTTGGCATTCAAAATGAATATTTATAGATCAGTTATCTTTACACTTGCTTTCCACAGCCAGAGATATTTAGTCTTTAGTTTCCCTCATATGAAAGCTACTTAGTCAAAGTTTTATGAGGAACATTTTAAGATATTTCAAATTAAATGTTCTCCCATTTAGGTTTATTATAAAATGTACAGGCCACTTATTGCAAGGTGAGCTTTCAATAAAGTTGAATAGGATTCTTAGGAATCTGGTGAATGGTGAACAAGCTGTGCTTCATTTAAGAATAAATGAAAATATAATTTTAAATTGTTTAATGCAACATTTTCAAGAAATATTTATTTTACACATTGATTCATACTTTATAAATGAATAATTATAACAAGAAACAAAGTTCTTTTTGTATTTCATAGCTTTGGATAAACTACTTTTCTCACCTACTTTGTACGTTTTCTTTTTAAGCCCTCAATTTTTCTTTTATTTCTATCCGGGTCACCTTTCAATCTTTTGATAATCAATGATTTATATCTAGGTTTAATCACTTTTTCTAATACTGGCTCATCAGAAAATGCTAAAAATCCTGTTTCATCCACTTGCATTTTGATTTGTTTTCCTTCATCAATAGATTTTGGAATAAACACCCTTACTTGTTTATTAACACGTTTTAGGTGGATTTTTTCTTTTATTTGGTGTTCGTCTATTTTGATCTCTGACTCAACGACTTGTTCATTGTTACTGACATCGAAATTATCTCTTTCATTTTTCACAGAACGATGAAAATTGATGTGGTTTTCTGGAGGAGGAAACTTTTCAAATATCTGATGAACCGTATTCCGTATGAACTTCAAATTCGACTCCTCACAAATGTCTTTATGAATTCCTATAGCAAGACTACTGATTCCAGTGTGCTCTTTCAGTACATTTTTCAAGTTGTCAAATATGAGAACTGGTACCCTGTGTAAAATTGCCAAGTCAACCAAATGTTGCACCATTAATTTAGGGTGTACATCACCTGATATTAACACAGCATCTCCATTGTTCTTTTCCAAAAGTTTTGTGACATCGTTAACGCCAATACACAGGCCATTACTAAAAAAATTAAAATATATAATAGAAATTTTCAAAATGAGAATTTTTTTACCTTTCTCCTTGGCTTAGCACTTGTCCATTTACATTCCTGTTGTATTCGGACCTAAACTTTCTTCTGTCAGCTTTTGGAATATTCTTCAATTCTCTCCAGGGAATATTGATACGATTCTCTTTTATCCTAGGAAGATTCTTCTGCAGAACTTGACCAAGAATTTCATGATCTTCCAATGCAATTTTTGGCCTACCACATAATTTATTAATAAAACGAATTTTTAAATAATAAAAGTTTTTACCAGAATATGTTGTTGAATGATGTGGCCAACACATTTTTTATTGTTTCTTTGGATTTATGTTTCTTGGCAGAAAGAGTGGATTTCTGTTGCTTTTTTGTCAATATCGGAGTTTCCATCATAAATTATTAGAGTCACAAACCACAAAGTCCACATTTGTGATTACACAACCACAAATTTTCCGCAAATAACCCTTCTTCTTCTTTTTTTATTGAGCTCGGTTGTAGTCTGTACTCTGTAGAACCATTCAGCCGATCCAATTTATGCATATTCCCGAAATGCGTTCCCGCTAGGTGGCGCTAAAAATTTAGGCGCCAAACAATGTAATGGTGATCAGTCTCATTCAAATTTCAATGAAGTTTTTCAATAGAAAATAATGTAAAGAAACTTTGCCTTTGGTACTATTGATAGTACATTTAGCATTGCAGCACTGAGCAAAAAAAATACACTTTGTAATGAAACTTTTGACTTCTGCCGTCGTTTCAAGTTGCCTTATTCTAAAACTGTGGATACTAAAGATATCACTAAACTCAATGTATTGTCCAAACATCGATTGATAATGAGAAAACAGTTCAAATAGATACATTATCGCTTATGGCAAGAAATACCTGATCTACAATCTACCTTGTATCAGTTCAACCAAATAATTATAGATGTCGCACCCTTCGCGCCGACTGCGAAAATGGATCCTTCGGTAATGGCTTCAGCGTTGGACTAGAGATCCTTCTAATCTCATAAAATAATCCCTTGACTCCCGACTGAAAAATGAGAACTATTCAAATTTCTTGAAAAATCTGTAGTTTCCTGAGCTTCTTCGTATTTATTTGTGCATCTCTCCCTCGGGGGCCTCGGGCAGCAGTTGGCGAAACCCAAGGATATTGAACACTATATGTGAAGGAACGCCCAATGTCTATGTTGCAATGTAGTTTCTCAATTGACGTCACCGCGATTCCTGCCATATGCTTTTGTATTTCTGTATATTTATATACAGGGTGGCCCACGAGGTTTTGGAGAGGGAATATTTCGGAACTCGAGAGTAGTAGAAAATTGTAATTTTGGGATTGTAAATTGAAGCAATTGATGCAGCTTTTTTTGACATTATATTCTCCAATAAACTTTTTGTTTTCGGTCACGTGACAACCTGTATATTTTGCCAAGGATTAACAAGGTCTTACCTTTTAACGTGCTATTCCTAGCACTTTCTCGGGCCATCAGATAAAAATCTACAGTTGCTAGGATTTGAGCCAGTCAGCAGTCAATGATTTTAAAAGCAACAGTCTCAACCACTGAGCTAGCTGACCCTTCAATGACAATGATCCGAAAGTGTTACTATTGATTGATATTTAAAATCAACCAATATCAACACCGAGATAAATTACTCTTCCACAATTAACTTAAAAAAGGTAGTTTTATTTGAATAGTTTATCTTATTTAGTTCACTTTTTGTAATTTGCAAAAATAAGTCGGGCCATAGTTATGCGAAAGACAAGGTACAACTAAATGTCCATAGCGCAATACATTCTTATCAGCAAATTCATAAACACTTCTGGCCTGCAAAAGGGCAGGAGACAGGTCCCTAAAAAACAGAATTTATAGATGAATTGAACTTCATTTCAAATAAGCCTTACTTGACTACAATTTCCATATTAGTTTCTTCCCAAATTTGTTTCAGTGCCATATGTACTACTCCATCATTCTGGATGGGACTCAAGGAACAGGTGGAATAAACAACTACACCACCCTTTCGTACCAATTTCAAAGCATGAAATAATAATTCTTTCTGTAATTCAGGTAACTGCAATCTTTCTTTGATCCTCGATGGCTTGAAAATATTATTGTCATTTTCATGTAAAGAATGCCTATCTGTTGTGCAAGGAACATCAACCTAAAATATGTACATTTCTAAGTGTAGGTATATTTTTCAGTAAGCAGTGGCATTTAAGCTCTATTCTATTATATTTTGTGCATCAACTGGGAATCAATCAATCATGTTGCGTCTTGCCTATTATTCATATCAGTTATAACTGAAGGTTACTATTGTTTGAATTATAATGAAGTGTTTTAAAATAGATTAATATCTAGAACAGCTATATTAGGACAAAGATATTTATTTAAGTATCCTAGATAGGAACTTATTGAAACAGGAAAACAAAGAAATTTCAACTTTTATGATGATTTTGTAAAATAGTTAGGGACGTTTTTATTTGTAAATAACTCCATGTTTATTGTAATCAAGAAATGTATTGGGAAATTTTGTATGGAATGAATAATTCATAACTCTTCAACAATTGATATTCCACAATTATACAAAAATGTGGTACATTTGGTTGAGTGGAAGAATACCCCATCTAAACTCTACCAAGAGAAATAAAGGCCAATTTATTATTATTATTATTTTGGTACACCTGATAATGATGTGATGTTTATCGGTAATCAATACTTATACAGTGGTGTCACGATAGTTCAATACCGTGATAATCCTTTGCGCTCCCTTTAGGTACTCTGCAATACAGATTATACTGGATTCAATATTCAATTATCTGGCTCATGAAAAAAAATGGCATAAGAGGGAGCAATGAAATTTGATTCATGTTTTGCTACATGTATGCATAATAGTTGTTACATATTTTAATTATTTTGAATGACTGTGATAAAACAACCTGAGTTCAATCCCAAATACCAAATTTGGCAATGAATATCTTAGATTAGCCCTTTCAACCCTTTATACTCAGCTTGTTTATTGCCAAGCTCTAGTCCATATAACAGATCAACCTAGGTAGTTTTTGAAGTCATTAGGTTGGAAAAATTTATCCTGAAAAATACAACACTTTTTTTCATTTATAGAATGACCACCTAAATATAGTTTATTTATATCTTTGATTCGGATAAAATGTCTTGATTGCCCTGGTTTTAGCTGATCCAGATTATAGCAACACCACTGTATAGGTTGAAGAAATATCATTTTATTGAATATAAATGGGCATTTTGCAAGGAAGGCTCTTACCAAAATTCTATCAAAATTATCTTCAATAATGTTTCGTCCATCCCTATTGGTAAGCTTGATTTTTCCTGGTTCTAACCATTTTTCGTTGAAATCAAATAGAAACTGTTCGCAAACGCTTTCTATCCTATTGAGTCTTGAATTGGATACATCATTTGAAACAACACACTCAGGATACAATGTTTGTATGGCCAGTAAACTTTTGCCTCCGGGTGAGGCACACATATCTAAAACCTTATTTCCTGGTTTGATATCTAGAGCTAAGATGGGAAGTACTGATCCTCCATCCATCAGATAATAATTGAGTACACCTGTTGAACCTTTTAATGGCGGTTCAAAATCGCTTTTGTTATATTTTTCATAACAGTAAATGTCAAGATGGTCTGGAAAATGAATATCATATACATTTTCTGATTTCACAGAAAATTGTGTATTCTGGTCATAGAACTTATAATGAGATGATTCGGGCAAAAAATCTTCCTTTCCCTTGATTTTTGTTGCTGGGATGAAGTGGTGTAAAATTTCTGGGGAGAGAATATTGTTGCTATCTACTAATCGTTCTGTATCATACTCTGCATTATCTAAGCTAGAAGCCAAAGAGTACTGTTTAGCATTCGATATACCATCGTCTGATGATACTTTAGTTTCTTTATTTTCAGTAATATTTTCCATTATTTCATCTGTTTTGAAAATATTTTGTAGTGTACTGTTACATTTGTTTTCATTTATTTCCTCCTGAATATATTGTTTTTCCAAGTGGAATAATTTTCGCATATTCAATGCACCCTTCAGTTCTAATTTTGACATGATTTCTTCATTATCACTGAAGTGATTGACCACTGCTACATATTTCTGTTTGCCCAATAGAGCCTTTCGAATTGATGGCCACTTTTTATCGAAAACCTGTTTATAAAAATCATCAAAATGATTTAAAGCCTTGTCGATAGGGTGGTCTTTTCTTCGCAGTACAGACTGAAAGTGAAAAACACAATATTTTGTTGAATGAACTATTTCTAAAAGATTGGTTTACCCAGTGATGAGAAGGATTTTTGTATCTAACAAATATTTTAGTTTCTTTGGTTATATGCTTGAAAATACTATAAGAAAACATAGTTCTACTCTTTAGCCTTCTTGACGACTATAATATGAAACCTCTGAAAAATCCTTAAAAATATTTTTATCATTACTTGTTTTAAGACTTACAAGTGAGGTTAATTATTCAAATATTTTTACTCTTAACTTCTCTCTCTCTCTCATCATTTTATTGTCCTTTTCTGCTACCTGTACGGTGCAATATGGACATGCTCCGTTGCGGGAAATCCGTTCGCCATCCGGGCTTTAACCGGCGTAAACAACGAAGCTGTAAGCTGTATCGGGGGGATGCAGTTGTCTTGCTTTAGGCAATACTACATCCCTATTTTATTGGTATGGCACGTCAAAGACGGCGGATATTCGTCACAAACATATATCTCATTCATACTAGTGTTCTGGCTAGGCTTTGTTACTAACTCCATACGCCACTTTAGGAGCAGCACTGTTAATTATTAACGCAACAGTGAATCGTGGAGGATTATCCCCAGCCAGCAACAAGATTTAATCACTCAAATTTACATCTGAAACTGAAAAAATCTTGTCTTGTCTGGGGATCGAGCCCGTGACCTTTCGATCACGAAGCCCCGATGCTACCACTGCGCCAATCATCGCCTACTACTCTTAACTTCGTTCAAAATTCAAAATAATGACAAGCGAGTCAAGCGACAGCCACTGATCTATGAGCACAGACCTCATAAGGTCCGTGTCTATGACAGCATTGACAGCTCGAAAACCTCAGAGTAAAATAAAGGACATAAAAAGACATAGAAATTATAATATATATACCAACTTATATATATATAATATATATACTTACTTAGTAAGTATATATATTATAATTTATATGTAAAAAAACCTACCAGGTTTATTCGTTTGCATCAAGGTATAGTGCAGTGTAGTGTAATTTACACTATACATTTTGATTTAAGTGTAGCTGAGTGCAGTTCAAACAAAGGAATGTATCAAAGTAATTTGCAAACGAAATAAACGAATTCTTAAATCAGTTAAATCGAGTGTAAATTACACCAGGTGTGGGAAAGTGTTACACCTCGATGCAAACGAATAAACCTAGTGTCTTGAAGGCATTGAAAGCAACAAAACTTATTGTTTACAATCGAGGGCCTTAACCATATTGAGTCCGTATTAAATCGGGTAGTTTCATGTGTGTGTGCACTGATTTCATTTTAACCAAGTTGTCATTCTTCGTGGTTCGACTCATTCTAAATATTAAATGTAAACAAACTATCCTTAACATATCACCACATCCGTCACCTCCCTAACCGTTAAGGCTGATTCAGAAGCATGCGTGCACCCCCAGGGTTTATCAAGCACGTGCAATTTACAAAGTTATGCTTCCTTAACCTGTGCCTTAAAACTGCAAGACCATTCACACACCTGCCTTTCTCACTTAAGTTTTTATCACAAGGTCATATTTTCTCTGGTTCTGTATTAATTTTCTTAATATTGGAGAAATGACAATCAAGTTTTTCAAATCATCCCATGGTATATTTTACTGAATCTTTCATTATGTGAACTAGAACATATTCTAATTCCGTGCGTGATCACCCCGAGTTTTTCACGTACGCTGACAGGCACAAGTGTGAACGTCGATGGGTATGCATTTCTCATGCAGGGTCAAAAATGCAGGGTTGGTACCCTGCATATATTTCACAACTAATACCTTCTAATTGAGATATTGAAAAAAAAAAGGAAATAATCAAACAACATTCAAATCATAGAAATGCCGAAATTTTTGCCGCAAAGTTAAAAATTAATCGTTAGAAATGGGGCATTTTCGTTCATATTGAGTCTTTTCGTTTGCTACGAGGTGTATTGTAGACAGTGCAGTGTAGTCTGTTTCAAACATTTAGAATTCAGTGTAGTTGAGTGCAGTTCACACAAAGGAATAGGTCAATTCATCCGCAAACGATTTCCAAAATAGGCTGTAATTTACACCTCGATGCAAACGAAAGAACCTATTGGCATTATTTGGCAACACTGACAAAAGTAGACGTTCTTCCGGCTCCGGCAGGGTATCCAACTAAAATAACTAAATTATTGACAGCTCTTTTATTCCCGTGGAAGAGAGTTGGAAAGCAGTGAAAATGGTAAATATTTTATTTTCACATAATTTATGATCATTTTACTACGATTTTGTTAAATTTTATTTCTTAACACATAGAAAATATTTTATATTTGAATTTTAATACTTCGTCGACATTATATTACATTGTAGACATTAACCTTAAATTTTCGACACATGCTTGCATACAAATTTACACAAAATTTTACCGTTTCAAGACTTGCAAGAGGCGTAATGGAGGACGGTCAAAACACGGACGAGGGCACGTAAAACCAGTTCGTTGTACCAACTGTGCCAGATGCGTTCCTAAGGACAAAGCTATCAAAAAATTTGTTATCCGTAACATTGTTGAAGCTGCAGCTGTAAGGGATATTACGGAGGCATCAGTATACACTCGTGAGTACTATTGTTTTACCTTTAGTTTATGATGTATTCATTTTCTTTTCCTACCGAAGTAGAAGTGAAGCTGGAAAGTGAATGAAACCCAATGCGCAATCAGAACTCTAATAAAAATATTAACAAAATAACATCTTCCCAGAAAAAGTTACATAAAAATATAATGTGGTTTGGAAACGAACTGCTGGGAAGAAACATGAAATTTATACATTGTCAAAGTCACATTACACATTTTTCTCATAAAATACAGCAAATCAATCAGAACTCTTAGCAACCATGGTACTATTGATATAACAATAAACAGCTTAGCAAATCTAACAAGGCATGTCAATAAACGTATGAGCTGCAAGAATTAGAATGGGAAAGTATTCGGACGATAAAGAGGGTAGTATAAATTGTACATTCAGATAGAATGTATACAGAGCTCTGCTGCTACCTTGTATTGATAGGCTAGCCGATTTCATATTCCTTGTTAGATTTGCGAAGTATTAATTATTTTTGATGATGGTCCATTATACAAGAAATGTGTAAATGAACTTTAAATTTTTTACAAATAGATAATGTTTGATTTATACACATTCTACATCTCTATCGGGCTTTATTAGCATGAGGAACTATGTTATGGTTTTTCCTATCATATTATTTTTTCAATTTTTAACTGTCAACCTTGAATCTATAATTGGCAATGCCATTATCATGGAGATCAACATCCCCCATATATTTTTTATATTGGAATATTACATCCTTCCGGTCGTATTTCCTGACATGATGTAATTGTTGAACATCACATGAAAGCACCTTTCTTTTTTTGAAAACAATTTACAACTAGGCAAATGACAAAATGATTAAAGAAAAAATTGATGGGAAAAACGTTCCTGACCCACATATTGCAAGTTCATGAATACATCACCTTCAAGACCCAAATCTGTTGAGTTTGATGTATCTTCATCTTGTACTAACTTACTCAATATCATCCTCGATAATCTGACTGAATAAATTTTTTTTTTTCAGAATACGTTCTTCCTAAACTATATGCCAAGCTCCATTACTGTGTTTCATGTGCAATTCACAGTAAAGTAGTACGTAACAGAAGCAAGAAGGACAGGAGGATCAGAACTCCCCCACAACGGAATTTCCCTGGCCGTGATAATAACCGTGGTCAACAACAGCAAAGAAAGTAAATTGTTTCCATTCGTTTTTACAATAAAAACTTAATGTAAAGTTTTCCTCATTTTCAATAAGCCCAATAACATCCTTTTCTTTCAATTTTGCCAGTTTGAAGATAAGTACGTCGTTTTAATATATTTATCAAAGTGATTATTTAATTGATCCACCGGCAGAGTCGCCGGTGTCTCAATGGTTAGGGGTGTTCCGCTGTTGATACTTTTGCGGCTATTGGACCAGGTTCGAGACCTGAGTGCGAGATTTTTTTTCTCAGTTTATTGGAATTGATAGGCGACAAGATGGCTTGTTGTAAGCAGGTATTCCTACAGCTGAAAAGTGATACACCACCAAAAATCAGAAAGATGCTTGGAGTGCCATGGCAAATAATAATAGCTGTCCTCTACCTGCACAGATTTGGGTACACTCCTTGAGTGTTGTATGAGGGAGTATTATTATTAATTTTATGTAGAATAAAATAACACAGAAATGAGGTAAAAAAACAAAATATAATTTAACATTTTCAGTTTATTCGAAGGGAAATGATCAAATATAAAGTGTCGTTCGTTGAGACAAGTATGAGTGTTAGAGAGAGAGATGAACATATGTGAAAGTGATCTCGAGCAACTAGAGCAGTCTTCAATGAACAAGCCTTAAACTCTGACAGATATAACATATTGCAGTCGTTTTTGTAAACAAAAATAATTTTATGTTTACAAAATAACTGCTGCATTTTCTACAGGAGAGAAGCGTCTGCAAATTAATTTTTATGATACATACAACACCAAAAATAAACCTGTGAAAAAAATGTGGAATAATCTTTCTCGAATACCTCCTTTTTTATTATATGTTCAGTTGATAATTTTGAGACTCTGCATGAGAGAAGAGTATGCAATTTATATTTCGTGAGTTCATAACTTTAAAAAAAGACCACTTGCATAATAATACATTATTTTCAATGAATATTAAAACTATTTTGGTAACGCCCGCAGGTGCCTGCGAATGTGTCATTACAGTTCTATAACAATTTTGGTGTTTATAAGCAGTATATTTAATTTTATCAAATATCGGCTTCACACTATAAACATGAGCGAGTGAAAATTACATATTATGGTAACTGAATATGAAGAAGGCAACTGTGATAACAAGCAATCCTTGGTAAAGTGGTACCACAGGTTGAAAAGCGAGGCTCTCGAAAAAAAAAAAATGGATTGACGGCTGAGATTGCGTAAATGTACACGACATTGAAAAATAAACCAACTCTTCCCATAGAAATTTTTGAACTTTCAAGATCTAAGCCGGTTTTTACAAATTTTCAGAAAAAATATCAATTTTGACAGGTAAGGAATTAATCAAGGCCCTAAACTAGAAAGAAATCCAATATGATGCAAATTTTTCGCACCCTATGATAAACTCAATATGGGATAAACTCATTGTACACACTCCCTTGTCTACATTTTTCAGCTATTCTGAAGTTTGAAACATTGTATATGTTTTTGACAAGTTTTGAGATTTATTCAATTTATAGTTCTTTCGGAAAAAACAAACTTTTTTAAAGTGGATTCGTTTTTGAAAAGTACATTATTTTCTGAAGCTAGAAATTAGAAAACTTAGAATTAGAGGGCATAAACCTCCCACTGTTGATAGCAGAGATTATTGTGAATTACCAAATAATAATAATAAATTATATTTATTGAACTATAAGCAATTTATGATTCAAAAGGCAATTGACCGAGGTCCTGCAGCCTTTTGAATGTACACAATAAAAAATAATAAAATGGTATAGTACAATGTGATATATCTTCAGTTCAATGTTATTATAAACTGGCTGCTATCTGTAGTTTTTCTAGTTGAGTGTCTTATTCTGGGTGTTTGTGAATATTTCCATTCTGAGAAAGTTTTGTTATTGCGAGCTTCTGGATCACTTCTAAATTTTGAGGTTATTTAAATATTTAGCGAATCTTGTTGTAAGCGCTTCCAGTCTAGTGGCAATAGGTAAGACTTGAAGAGTTTCAATAGTTCATTTGAGGGGTTGTGAACAAGATTGTTAGGGTGACTAATTTTGGTAATCTTCCTTTAGTGCTGTGGTCTCTGCAACCTGTATTATCTTTCTTGATATTGAGAAAGAGAATGTGTCCATATTCCAGCAGAGGGCAATAGATGAGTGTGTATATTTTGCTTCTAGTTGCTAAATTGGTTCCTTGGTCCCTAGATGAGAGGCATTGGAAATATGATGATCTAGTAATTGTGCAATAAAAAAGTACCTACACCAAAATGTTTTTCTATGAAACCCAATTTGTAAAATTCCGTCACATATTTCAATTAATGTGCGACTCAGTTTTCCGTTAGAGAGCTCTATAGTTAGTTCCACGGTTAGGGCCACTTAATATAAATTTTCCTTCCAGTATCGGACAATGTTTTCTACAGGTTTGTAGAGGATTGGATGGACTGGCATCAGTGGATTATGAACTCAAAAACTACTGTTCATATAAATCTGTAGCAAATCACTGTATATCTTGTTTTTTCTATATACCTATTTAGAAATGAGGTTTTATTATTTTAGCGAATTTTAGCGCAGTATTTTCTTTTCATTTTCATTTCTTGACACGTACAACAAGATAACAGTTTATTTACCTTTTCAATAGTTAGGAGTGAACCGAATAATTAGTTATCATGTTAATCATAGGGGAATTACTACTTTTACAGTCCTATAGAGATAACTTAGTACCTATAATCCATCAAACTATTAGGAAAAAGGGGAATGACAACATGTTCAAATAAGAGCTGGCATTATAAATGAAATAGTTACTGCTTATTTCATCAGTGAGTACTGAATCTTCTGTTGAGATATCGGCAAACAGACCCAAAATAATGAAATTGTCAATTTTATTTATTTTCGCAGTAGTTTTTCTACTAGCCTTCGGTGGTCAAGTTGAAGGCAAGAAGTTTTTCAAAAGAATTGTGAGTATCAACTGAAAAGCTTCATATAAAATACAACGAAATTTTTATCAGTTTGAAAGGAGGTAAAAGGATGTTTTCTTAATTATTTTCTGATTGATTCGGCCGTTACTTGATGAAGATCCATAGTAATTGTATAGACAGGAGACGATTTGATCTTCATAAACTTTATTTAACCACGACATGTTTCGCTTTACTTCAATAGTGACTATATATATATATATATAGTCACTTGAGGAAGCTACTGTGATAGCGATTTAAAGAACAATCGAATTACCTGTAGGAAGTTCGTTCTAAATTGTATGAGATCTGGATCTCATTGTTATTCTACTACTACTGTTATCTGCTAATAGTGCTAATGTCGTTCTAAAAATTGTCGATTTCTTCTCTTCTGCTCGTCGACAATGAAGAGCAGTAATTTATACATGGCCTCCGCGACGGGAATTCGAAATTGTTATTTAACGAACAACTGTATTAATAAGGGCGATTAACAATCGAGATAATTTAACACGTGAACGGAGCGAGCGCGTTAATGTTTGAGATTGTTAATCGCCATTTTAATTCACGAGTTTGTTACAATACTTTTCCGTCGACAGTTGATTTCGAAAATAGAGATATCTCACTTTCAATGTTTATTTATTTAACGTTACGATAAAAAACAATCACTATTTCCTATTTATATTAACTCTACTCAAAGATAGTTTAATTTTTCTCAGTGGTAGTTTTATTTTATTTTTTATTATTTATTTTCAAATTGGAACTAAAAAAAAAAATTACTCTCGGTGGGTTTTGATCTCCCGACTCAGTGTTGCATGCCAGGTGAACTTTACCATTACGCCACGGGACCATATATGGTTTTGACTGACAACTGGTGTAATGAACATTTTCTGAAATTTTATTTGAAAATTGACAAATAAATAATGACAGATAGTACTAACCAATGTAAAATGTATAAGAGCAATGTATGTTGGGTTGCATATAATCAAATCGTTGATTAATAGAAAATCATTTATTAACAGGGGTCATTAATCAACGATTTTGAGTGCGTTAAAATACATCATAAATGAACGGTCGACGGAAAAGGAAGATTAAGTAAGGGAAGTAATGTAGATATGTGGAGAAACTGGGGGCTGCTCCACAACAACTACTACTTATCTATTCCTATCTATGATCTGAGTTGAATATTTTCGAAACCAAGAGATGGGAACATTAACAGAGGTCTCCATAGAGAATGTGTCAGATATTACGAAGTTCCGCTAGTATTATACAGTGCGGCTTTTTATAGCTCCCCCCCCCTGTTAACTTTTGAACGGTTTGCCGTAGAGAGATAAAAAAAAACCGTTTCGAGGGTTTCACCGATACTACCTTTTGAAATATAACGCATTGTGATTGCACGATAGATGGCGCGGGGGGGCAAAAAAAACCTAATTTTTTTAAATGGCATAGGGGGTCGAGTGACACATCGTTGAAAAGATAATTGGATTCTCTTTTCAACCATCAATTTTTTTTTAATTTCGTTTACACGTTTTTTCACAATAAGCATTTGAAGTGTCAAATGTAAGAGCGGATCTGAATTCGTTTCCTTACCTTACCTCAATAACTTTTGAAGGGTTTGATGTGAAATAATGGGACGGAAAATATTTTGGGTGGTATTAAAATAATAATGTTGAAGAAAAATACCTTAATTGTTCTAGTGATTCACAATTGCAATCAATACCACGAAATACGGTCAATAAAGACAATTCACAACATTAATAATTATTCATTTTGAATTCCTTTCAAAGCTTAATCAGGTGTTAGGATATCGAAATTATACCCATTTCATTTATTTTTAATGAGAAAAGTAATAACAGGTACTACGAAAGGACTATTTATTGGATTTGTTTAAATGACAATAATTAATTAGTTACCTATAAAAGTACAATGGATTGATGAATTATTGTATTCATATTCACTGAGGAGTTTTGTTTACTTATAATTATTATTTACTTTGAATATTTGATATCATCATGGTTCGTATACGTCCTTTCGAAGAAAAAATTGAAGCAATTTATAATTTTGGTGAGGCCCATCGTCGAGGACGTCGTTGACCAATCGAATGGCCGGCACGATCACCAGACCTTACACCTTGTGACTTCTTTCTGTGGGGATACGTCAAATCCAAAGTGTATAAGCAACAATCCAACTCTTTGGAAGAACTTAAAGAACGAATAACACGGGTTTGTGCTGGTATAACTGCAGACATGTTGAATCATGTTCGGCAGGAATTTGTGAATCGAATTTTTTATTGTCAAGAAGTATTAGGTGGACATTTCGAACACCTGCTTCGTTAATTGACAACAATTTTGCTTCTAATTATTTAAATACTACATGTCATAATAGTTTGTTTTCTTTCTGTTACATTGACACTTCAAATGCTTATTGTGAAAAAACATATTAACGAAATTTAAAAAAATTAGATGGTTGAAAAGAGAATCCAATTCTCTTTTCAACGATGTGTCACTCGACCCCCTATGCCATTTAAAAAAAATAGTTTTTTTTGCCCCCCCGCGCCATCTATCGAGCAATCACAATGCGTTATATTTCAAAAGGTAGTATCGGTGAAACCCTCGAAATGGTTTTTTTTTATTGCTCTACGTCAAACCGTTCAAAAGTTAACGTGGGGGGGGGGGGCTATAAAAAGCCGCACTGTATAGTTACGCTGGTGTATCGACTGATTCGATCTTGTTTAGATTATTTTGAAGACAAAACAAATGAATTAGTGGTGTGCTTCTGTAATTGGATCCAGAGATGGCGTCTTCATAGGATTCAGTCGTACCTAAATTTAAATACTCCCATATAAAATGCATTATAAGTAATTCTAGTTAGTTGTATTTCAACAAAAATTGAATATAGTTTTTCTAAAATTGATATCAGTAAAAATCAAAACTACTTGGGACAGTAGTCCCATATATTTCACTTATTATGTTGTTTTTCATTTCATAGTCATGCGCAATACTAGAAATTTCTATTCATGGAAATTTACCCTGAGAAGAAAATCGACGGTGGCGATACACGAAAGTGATGCGGAACATTCGGAAAGCACAACACTGGTTCATTTGTTTTCGCATTGATCAAGTTGGCGAATGACTCGCGTTTTATTCCACAGTATTGCAGGTATGAGTCGCTACACCAGTGTTTTTAGGTATCTTAGTTACGCTCCTTTCAAGAAATGAACTTTCATTTTGAATAATGGAATGGAACCACTTCCCAAACTATGGGAAAAGCAGCTATTGGATCTGAGAATCGTGTGCCCTGAGTAGACGCGATGAACCAAGGATGACAACCTTCTGCATTCGTCCTTTACAGGCTCCATTCTTTCTGCTGTGAAAAGTTTTCGGCTTCCTTTGTTGTTGGGGACAAACCTATAACAGAGGAACGGTTGATTTTGGTGCAAACTCATATATAGCTGGATCATATTACTATTCTTGACACTCTTGATATCGATCTATCGCAGCTCATCCTTCATTGTATCATTTGAGTCTGTTACTTTTTCACGCAAAGACTCCGAATTATGTTGATTTTCTCGATTTAATAATGAATTTGTCACGAGAGATATTTGTATTTCAATTGCTTTACTTTGTTTTCCAGGAGAAAGTTGGAAAAAACATTCGTAAAGCGGCGGAAAAAACACTTCCTACTGTTGTTGGATATGCAGGAGTGGCTAAACAACTCGGAGGCAAATAAGTGCTAGGTACATTTAATCAAAATCAAAATCAACTTATACTGTATTCTTGCTTTAATGTATAAACTATATGAATCGTATTCAACCTACTTAGCACAAATATTGAACTCTAACTCTTATTCTATGGTAACCATGATGTAGCCTTACTTAAATAAACGAGACAATAAAAACATTTTGTTATTAGTTATATCCCATTCCTTCTTCCAAAAAAGGAGAAAAAAAGGTTCCTTTTTGAGCTGAGTAATAATTTTGGGAATGATCAGAAGCATGAGTCATATCGAGAATCCAGTAATTACACTGTTTGTTCATTGGAATGTTTCCAGAACAACCAAGATGATACGATTCGAATTGGAAATATTATCAATTATCTCTTCCAAATATATATATTTATATACAGTGTGTTGCAATTTGCTTAGCTCCACCCTCGTATTTCTGTTGATTTCAGAAAATCTTATTTCTTTTTAATCCCAATATGTACTTCTCGAAATGCTCTCTCCTTAGGTAAAAAAGTTTCATCAATGCAAAAAATCGAGAAAACGTATTAGGCAGACTCCATACAAAATTTCAACGTTATATCTTTCACAGGGTGTTTGCTATACCTGTTACAATTTTCGAAAAAGGAAATCTTTCAAGTCACTCTGTATAAAAAATTAGGTGTGAATTGGAATGAATTGAGGGGGCGGAATTTGACGATCTGTTCACTGATTTTAAATGAAAACGCATTATTTCTACACAAATTATCAATTTTCAAATAATAAATTTGAAATCACTCTGAATTAATACCTTACGACAATGACAATAAATAACTTGTGACATGTACAGTCAATAGTTGAAACTTATTTTGATCTCGGGAGCTCCATAAAGCTGTCCTGACGAGTTGTAAACAACGAAACGACGTCGTCGGCAGATGCTGGAACTCAGAACTCAGATTCTATTTGCGTTCCTTTTCACGAATGAGAAACTTATTTGAACTTTGAATCGGCCGGAACAACAAAACTGTTGACTGCCTGTCAATGAGTAGAAAAACTTTTAACTTTGGATTCCGTGGTTCGTTGCAAAATAAGTTTCAACTTGTGACTGTAGATGTCACAAGTTATTATATATATATATATATATATATATATATATATATATATATGTTAGAATTAATCTTGAGGTTGCAGTACTGGTCTTAAAGAAAACTCATTTCATCAAGCTTTCGGAAAAAAGTTTACTTACATAACTTGAGTAAATGGTAAAGATTACAACCTGTATATTGCAACTAATATCCCGTATCTGCAATAAGAAATCGTTAGTGTAACAATTATATGTACAATTGATTTTATTTCAATTGCTTTTTCTCTTTCAATGTAGTTTTTTCGTTTTCATGTAAAATTTGCTGTTTATAGTTAGGTATATTTCCTAGTTGTTGAACTATACATTGTGATCATTGAATTTGGTAAGTGAAGAAGCATCGATGGAATATTTTCATGACTTTCACTTGTAAAAACTGTATAATTACCAGACAAAAAGTAACAACGAATTTCTATCGAACCGTAGCAACAGAGCGAATAGTTTATTAAGTACAACAAAAAATTTCGAATGTTTCGTGGTCAGGCAGGGAAAGCTAGCGGACAGAACAATGTAATGTCCTTTTTATATATTAGGATATAAATACTCTGCTAATTTAAAGTAAAATTCATAATATCGTGATTTTTGAACGAGTGAAGATTGCCTATAATAAACTAAACATGACAGCTGTAAGTATTTGTACCTATTATTTTTTAGATTGAAACAAAAATCAAATTAAAATTGTTTGATAGTTGGATTATTTCGCGAATATATCGTTGGACATAAAGGACTTAAAGGTTTACAGAAAATAGTCTCTTTCAAATCAAACTTCCAAGGAAGGGATTGCTGTATTGTTCATAATCATGTTTGCAGGGGTAATATAATAAGTGGTATGATTATAACCGATAATTTTTTGTAATATTAATGAATTGCAATCCCAAAGCTCGCGGAACGAGTTGTATTTTCTTGCACTGGGATTGCCAATTAATTGATATTCCAAACAATTATAAGTCATTAATCATACCACGAATCATATTTAGAACGACAATATATCGATTTGAAATAAAGAAAAATTGTGTCACTTGGTAATTGATGCTTTACTTCTAGCCGTATTCAACGGAATACTCTTTTCCACGGCATCATCGATGATACCAATGGACATTTGTCCCCAACGATCGCTCATATTGATGAATAAAGATAACTACACCTTTTCCAGTAGTATTTTAGAAAGCGTCAAGTTCATTTCAGAAAGCGTCAATTGAATTTCAGAATAGTGAGTTGAATTTCAGAAAATATCATTTGTTGTTCAGAATAATCAACTTGATTTCAGAAACCATCTTTTGAATTTCAGAAGAGTCAACTGTATTTCAGAAAATGTCATATGTATTTCGGAATGTGTCCTTTGTATTTCGGAATTTATCAATATCAAGATTCTTTATATGTAATTTATATTATATTATTTTTTCTGAGAAACGATAATGTAGTACCAGTCAACTTCTTCAATATTTACCAAATCGAGCCATACACATGCTTACACAAATCATGCTTTCTGAAATTCTGTTCACGTTTGAAATCACGTCTGAAATCAAATTGATTATTTTGAAATAAAATTGATGCTTTCTGAAATCAATCAAATTGACTTTTCTGTAATTCAACTGATGTTATCTGAAATACAGGACATCTTGTTTCTATCTGAAATACAACTCACTATTCTAAAATGCAATTGACGCTTTCCGAAAATCAACTCACTAATCGGAAATACAATTGGTTCTTTCTGAAATACTGATGGAAAAGGTGGAGTCAAAACACTTAAATTTGACGTTTATAATTTAAACCATTATTTTCACTTGACAGTTGGTAAAACAAAAACTAAGCAGGTGTATCACCAAAAAAATACAGCGACAAGCTATATTTTCGGGGGTAATACCACGAGTGGTCGCAATACTATCGATAATTCTGTCAGAAATCAACGAGATCAAATTGCTTGGTGTTACCTCAAAGCAATTTGATCGAGTTAAAGATTTCTGACAGAATTATCGATTGTATTGTGAGCACGAGTCGTATTTATTGAGATAATTTCACGAACCAACCAAGTTATTATTTGAAATTTGATCGAGTAAACAAAGTGAATTCTTCAATAGTTGCAATGAATAATAAACATGAAGTCTGTCAACCTGACGTTTATGTCATATTAGATTACAAGATGTATCATTGCTGTTTATATTTGTGGTTGACTTGACGACTTGGTCTTTCCGGATCGGAAAGAAAGGAAGCGAAAGGAAGCGTGTACTTTCGCGAAATCCCATTCTGATTGGTCCTCATATCGCAGGAGACGCGACTTTCATATAGTGAGTGAAATTGTCACTGTAATTCCGATTCTATTGGCTGAATTTCAAAATTTGAAATCTACTGATTGGTTGTTAAGCAAGGAGATATATTGTCACTCATAATTTCCCAAGGCTATTGATTTCGAAATAATTTTTCGCTAATTTTCGAAAGCGAGTTTGAGGAAATTTAAGACAAATTAAAAAACCAGTAGGTATACCTACCTAAAACATAATTTTCGAAAACACAAAATATTTTAAGTATTTTTCTTTTGAGAGTTTACCAGTCACATTTGGTGGTTTTTTCGAACTCTGATCCGTCTTAATTCTTCATGTTTACGGCCCAATCTACAAGTATACGCGGCAACTCTTCAATGCTACACCTTTCGTTTTCTCACCTCATTGAACTCTTTGAACATTTTCCACGTGTACTTTAAACCTAATGTAGAATTTTGATGCATTTTCATTTATAATTGAGTATATCTATTGAATCATTTTTGATATTTCCATTTCTGCTCGAAGTAACTGACATTTTAAAAATTCAATTGAGTAAACGTCAAACTATATGCCATGTGAAGAATGCGAAGTTCGAATTTTTGGTTAAGCCAAGTTCTCAATGTTCTTGAAGAGGACCCCAAGAATTGGCTTATTCTTATGTAGCTGCAGGAGGAACCTAAGTTTCTGCAGCCTTAGTGAAAGCTTTTTGCTGAATAGGTTCTAACTTGACAGAGTTTGGATCATACGAGACCAAGTTTATCGGTTAATTTTATCACTGTTAGTTCTATTATTATTATCATGATATATTAATTTTCAACATTTTTAACGCACCTTAGCATCCTAAACTAAATCAAGGACATTTATAACATCGAATATTTCACTCTCTGTATCGATATTGAAACAAAATTTAGTCTTATATTCAGAAGTGATGAAATGATTTTTCAACCAGTCCATTGAATATACACCATGTAGTGGAAACTACTCTTTGGATCAAGCAGGCCTAGACTTTTCAAAAATTTATTTTGGAACGTTCAACGTTCCAGTTCGTGGTGAGATCATGATATATGTATACTGAGTAGTTCGTTTTTTCAATGTGGTTAATGCACAACAAAATATTCTAGGGCAAATAACTAATTCTGCCTGTAGACGTGACGATGTGAGAATGTTTTATTGCTCCAACTGGAGACGAAGAATTTGTTAAATCAAAATTTCCCATTATGGTTCAAAATAGCAAACCTGAAACAAATATTTTTTCCCTATTTTTTCCCTTTTTTAGATCTCTTTATTATTTTTCAGGTTCCATTCTTTATGTGTATCACCTTGTTGATCTCAGTGGCATTCTCCTATCCTGTTGGATTCGAAGATCAAGTACAAAATCCTGGGTCTGTTCGAGCACAAAGGCAAGCAGGAGGTGGTCATCATCACGACGTTGTGGACTTTGGGGCCCATACAGGCGATCATGGAGCATTCGGGTGGTATGCTGATTTTCCTGTGCATGGAGGATATTGAGATGAATATGACTTGAACCTGCATTCAACTGTTGTTATTTAGTGTACGTTCTTGTTGGTAATATTGTGTACTCAATAAAAAATGATTACTAACGTCGTGATTGCCAAAGATTGAGATGACTTTTCGACAGAAATTTCCAGAAAGGAAATCTCTGATTAGTGTATTAGTAACGTCTGAACTGTTCAGAGCTGTGATTGTACTGAAGTCCTGTTATGATAATTTAGTGATATTGCGACTGATTGATGTTTTACTCTTGGACCTATTACTTTCTTTGTGCTTGTTAGAAAGCATGCATACTTTCATATGTTTAGCCATATAATATTTTCTTCATATCGGGTTCTGATCGTCTATCTATTTTTCTTATTCTATCATTTTTATTTCCACCTTTTCTTCTACATTTGTGTCAGTATTCTCTCCTCTATTATTTCTATTTCATTTTTTCAACATATGGTTCTCAATTCTTACTATTTGTCAGAATATTCTAGGCTTGGCTTGTTCTGTTTCTTCAGCACTTCCTAGGTCCACCACTCCCTTTATTCTTCTCTCGCTACAACAAATTTTTATTAACATCTCTATTTATAGTTCTCCCTCCTCTCTTTTACAGGCGTGTGTTCAATTTATTTTTTCATATCTGTCAATTCCTTCTACCTTCAGTCTATTTACCTCTTCAGCCACTTTTCTTCCTTTTTTCTTCTCCTCCTTCATTTATATACAATTAATATTGATTTGAATGATTTTCAACGCAATTTCCCCTTCGCTCGCATTTTTTATACTAGTATATACTTGCATTAATTTATTTCTATTTCTCCATGTCCATTTCCATTCCACTAATTTTTCATTATCCTGTTCCATTTATATGCATTCTCAATTTTCTTCTTCACTTTTCTCATTTCCTTCTGATTTTTCTTCGAACTCATTTTCGCTACATGCATTTCAAGTTTTCATTATGAATGCGTTGCTTAAATCTGATACCCTCTATTGAATTTTCGATTAATCTAATTAATTTATTTCCTTCCACTGTTTTCTTAATTTCTTCATTCCTCTCTTTCCTTCTTCATCTCATTATTTCTTTTTTTCATATTTTCATTTAATAAACAAAAAATGTTTATTGTAAGAACCTAGAGAGAATATATGTCAATCACAATGCATGCTTTATTTTGATAGTTTATTTCCTTCTCACTTCCCCTCTTTTCAGCCTGAATTCATACTTTTGCTAGTATATTTCCCCTTCACGCAGCTATTCGATACTCGCTCTTTCTATATTAGTATATACGTTCATTAATTTCATTCATTCATTGATTCATTCATTCATAAGACCATTTCCATTTCCCGCATTTCTTCATTTTATTGTTCTATTTATATGCATTCTCAATTTTCTCCTTCACTTTTTTATGTTCTTCCGCTTTCTTTTTTCGTACTGATTTTTGCTAAATGAACTGCTAACCTCTATTTAATTATCGATTCACCTAAATGATCAATTTCTTTCTATTGTTTTCTTTATTGTCTTCTTTCCTTCCTTTCTTTCTTTCCTTCTTTCTTACTTTTTCTATTTTGAAATGAAATTCATACTCAATTTTCATTTTATGTACCATCAATCGCAATACATGCCTTACTTTGGTCGTCTGACATTTTTGTGACTGAATTCCTTTCTTGTAATTGGATTTTATTGTTTGTTTTCCCAACATGTTGAATAAAATAAGTAATAAGTATGAGAACTTCTTAATTCTTTTTCATCAGTGTGTATTTTGAAAGGACACTAAAAAATCGTATCATTAAATTCGTTGAAAAAGACATCATATCGGAAAAACAATTTGGTTTCAAAATGGCGATTCTATGAGGTAACCACATATAACAAAATATTGACAAAAATAAACGTACTGTTTCGGGAACTGTGAACCATACGCAGATACTGGAGGTATCAGGCCTCAGGGGACTGTAGTAGGACCACTGTTGTTCTCCATATATATCAACAGTTTATCCTCCCTTCAATCATGCGGTAAAATATTTTCTTTTTCCGATGTTACTGCAGTTGTATATTCAGCCACATCATGGAACGATCTAAAAACGCCAAATCAAAGAGATATATTTTCCATTACCTAACTGGTTCAATCACATACACCCTATTTTTATAATTATTATAACTACGAAAAAACCTTCCTTATCCCATTCGAGTAAAATACAGGGTATTTCCAAATAAATGCGAATGTTTTTAGGAAGTATTTTCTTCTCGAAAATTGAAGGAAGTTTTTAATGAAAACTAAAGATCTCTGGACTGTCCCTTGAAAAGTTACATGGTTCAAAAAATGAGAATTTTTTTTAATTTTTTTTCATTTTGTGAAATTATTGAAGAGTTGAAGAAATAGCATTCTGTGGGCTTGTTCTACCAGTAAAAAAGCTACCTATGAGTATTTTTTTGATTTTGTTGTGATCTTTTGAAGGGGTGAATCATCCAACCCCCATTCCAAAGATGGCTCTATGCAGAGATGTATCCTCAGCGCTTGATACCTCTTCACACGATGTTTGCAGGTGTTCTCCAACGTCTCTGTGAAAAAAGACTCTGCAAAAACAGAAAAACTGATTGAGGTCGACGACGAGTAATAAGAACAATGGCACTGGAAGTAAACGTTCTTTATGATTGAAGATTGTTCGGAATTAAGTACAGGGCAAATTGCTAACACACTGAATGTTTGCAATAAACTAATCTGAAAAACGTTGAAGGATCATTTATTATATCCTTACCATATTCAACGAGTCCAGGCACTTTTGCCGTGAGAGTTTCCCAATCCAGTACACTTTTATCAATGGAGTCTTCAAATGATTACCCAGGATGCTCACTTTTTAGAAAATGTATTATTTACTGACCAATTCAACTGTTCAAGGCAAGTGATTACAAATTTACATAAAAATCATCCGTGGACGAAGATAACCTACATACAATTCAAAAAGGTCGGTGCCAATATGAATTTTCACTAAACGTGTGGGTCGGAATTATTGAAAGTTATTGGACCGTAATTTCCACCGTTGATTGGAGCTAAATTGTGCATCCTATTTAATTACTCTTCAGGAGCAGCTTCCCATTCAACTTGCAAATGTTCCACTAGCTATTCGACCACAAGTGTGGTTTATGCACGAAGGTGCACCTGCCAATTTTAGCATAACTGCTGGTCAGTACTTGGACGAAGTGTATCCAAATCCGTTGGATAGGCCGAACAGGACCTCAACCTTGGCTTCTCAGACCTCCAGACCCTAACCCCTTGGACTTTTGCATCTGGGGTCACCTTGAGTCCTTGATTTGTATGAGTCCCATTGCATGTGTAAATGATTTAAGGAATCGCATCATTGCAGGCTGTGCGAGATCCCTAAACATCCCCTTGAATGAGAAAGCTCTCCTTGGATTCAAGCGAGGAAAAATCATTCATATATTCATGGTCCAGAAACGAATGTAACTAGTACGTACGAATTAAGACGTTCTGAGTACATCTAGACATGGACGTTCTCAGTACAGCCCAAAAAGATCCAGGATGTTCAGATCTAAACTGGACTTGATATAGGTTATTGGTTTTCTTATGTTGATTTTTTTTAATTGAGAGTTTTCACAAAATATTGAAAGTAATTGTCTTTGCTAAGAATCGAAAGAAGAATTATTGTCATCAGTACCAAGTTCATGTAGCCGAATTCACATTGCATTCGAGTATGGAAAGTAGTTTGATAGCAAGCAGTTCATCGATTAGTAATCCAGTACGATTGGATTTTGAGACGAGGATCGATTGTAGCACCACCAAACTTGGTATGCTAATAGTTGGAACCATGAAAACACGAAAAAACATTGTTTAACGAAGTTCCAAGGGTGGAACATTTTTTTTTTTCGTTTAAAACTAAATAAATAGATTTTTGCTGTAATCTTGGAAAGTATATGATTTATCGGAAAAACAACTCAACAAGGTGAAAGACAATTCAATTCTCCACAAAAATGGATCCTAGTAATTTTTTTAATGAAATGCGCTTGTTTTCTCAGAAAACGTGATTGAAAGCCGACATCAAATTTCAGGATCACGCTTACGCGCTGCTGAAAGTTCTGGCGGAGCCGAATATTTGATTGGTCATAAACTCTGCTAAAAATGATCCGAGAACGAAAAGGAAAAGTTCATATCGTTTTTGAAGACTCCTACCTTCTCATACGAATATAATATGCGAGTATTTCAGCACCTGAAATGTGTTTTGGTGCACTTCACGGAGATGCTTGCCGATGATCCGAAAATCATGAATAATATAGTGAACATGGAATTATTATACCGAAGCAGCAACCCATACCCTCTTTGGACTATATGCAACAATTTTAAAGTAGTGTGACAGGTCCTGCTTATACATGCCAAAATAAAAACTTTGTTTTACTCCTGCCTCATTTTCAACTTACCCATAAAAACGGCATTCTCTTCAGTAAATGTTGAAAATAATCGCTTATCCATATCGTGCCTATATGTTTAATAACACTATTGTGAAGTGCAAACCTCAAGCTTGAAATCACATACTCCATTTTTTAAGTGGCATGACCGATTATTTTCATCATTTACTGAAGAAATTGCCGGGATTATGGGTGAGATGAAAACTGAGGCAGGAGTAAAAGCCAGTTTTTTCTTTGGCATGTATGAGTGATACTTCTCTCACTAGTCTAAAATCGTTGCATATGGTCCAAAGTCGGTACTGATTCCTGCTTCGGTATAAATAATTTTTTTGAATACAAATTATTTTGGGTTTCATCCCTGATTTTTTGGCAAACAATATTTTTTCTAACAATACATGAATACATGTCATGTTCATTCTTCACTTGTGGTTTACATTTGTCTGTGGTTACTGTACTATAAGAGATGTATTTTCAGTTTATGAAGACCTAAAAAGCAAAAACACGAAACATGTACCTCAGATGAAAGGGACACGGAAGTGTGAGAGTTTCAATCTAATAAAAAATTTAAAATAATTATTGTCTGATAAGTTCCATTTTATGGCAATTTGCATATCTGTATTGATCCCCTAGGTATAAGAACGCTATAACTAATGGGATTTTTTTAGTAACTGTCACAATAAATAGTTCATGCGGTTATTGAAATGAATAAATGTGGCCGTTGGCGTCGCGACGGACGTATTAATAGAAACCCAGTGAAGATTAGCACCGCGTCTGACGCGGAACAAATGGAAGTGATTTTGGAAAATCATCAGTGTAAACAAATCGTTGAAGTCTTCAGTTCCAATTTCTGATGAACAATAATTGAATCTGCTCGTTTTCCGCGAAAATTATAAAAGTGGTATTGTTTCTTTGGTGTAGTTATAGACATCAATAGTCTGCTTCGATGGTAGTGAGAAAAGGAAATAATTTTCATTAGTAAGGTTTGGTTTTAAGAATTTGTTCTGGATTGATTATTTCTTCAGTCAACTTAGCTCTGAGGAAATCGAGCATTGATTCTCAGAGGTGACAATCGCATGTTCCTGAAGCTAAGCTAACTAACAATAGTTCATACATGAATGCAATATAATATAACTTCATGTTTGTTTGAAGGTGGTGGACAATGTTTCCATTGTCTATACGGACAAAGAAAAGGAAAAATTAAATTCTTTGCAATTTTTATTCACGATGTTTCAACTGTTGAGATCTACAGTAGTTTTCAAGTGTATATATGCGACATTCTCAAGGATACTTCTTATATATAGTTGGTTTTCATTTGTGTTATTAGCCTAGGGGTAATTTGTCTGTCTATAGGTACGTAAGTTAATTACCTTGCCAGGCCCCCTTTGTTACAGCACTGTTAATTCTTATCATAATTTCAATTGACCCATACCACTAATTGAGAGTTACTTGACTGAAGACGTTGTTCATAATATATGGACTCTCTTTAAACTTCCTCCTATACTAACTCTCCTCTTTGTGGATGACTTCGGCTTCCGTCCATTTGATGTTGTGTTGGGTCGTCCAAACTTGATCCGCTATCCCTGATTTTGTTGTTTCTCCTCGTTGAGTGAAATTGAGAAAGAAGCACATAGAAGAGGTTCTAGCCCGCAGGGGAGACAACAACAAGAAACCAGACAAGCCGACACACCTGTGCGTTCCTGTGCGTTCCTTATGTTAGAAGAAGAATAAGGCGAATCGGGTCGAAATACCTCACAAAGACGAAGCCACGTAACGCTGCCATTGACTCCAAAAACTGCATCTGCCGCGTGCCCTGCGAATGCGCCGAAGCGCATCAAGAGAACACTGAGCGTGAGACTCGCTGAACCCAAAAGAAACACTCAACGAGGAGATACAAATGAAAACCAGCTATATATAAGAAGTATCCTTGAGAATCTCGCATGTATACACTTGAAAACGACTGTAGATCTCAACAGTTTAAATGCCATCAATAAAAATTGCAGAGAATTGAATTTTTTCTTTTCTTTGTCCGTATAGACAATGGAAGTCCAGAATAATCTTAATATAAATTCATTTGTTGCGGCTATTCGGTTATTTTATTGATCCACGAATAAATCTTTTTATTGTTTTGAAATTAGTATGATACAACATGTCGCTGCACTCACATGTAGCTCATTATTCATTATCAGGCGAAGGAATAAATCTATATTTATAATTACCCACTCAAATATTAGGCCAACAGAAATAGACAATCAATTCGCATTAATTCCAAAAGTTTTCAAACTTTGGTCAAGTGAATGGTAAATCGAGAAAGCAATAAATCTCAGTTTGTGACCTGTTCGGAAGTACGCAACATTTTCAAAATGGCAATTAACTTGAATTTTGCTGTATACTCGTTGAGAAAATTCCAAAAGTTCTGCAAACTTGGCAGATACATCGGAAAAACATTCCGAACTGTTGTGCAGATTTGCAACCTTTTACGTTGACCGGAACAAATATTTTTTCAATTCGTGGTAATTTTTTTGTTTTCAAACTTTGTTGCAAATTTTGAAAACATCTATTCTGATGCAGTCACAAAATTGCAACCTTGTACACGATCCGGCACTTAATGCACTTTGCAAATGAATTAGATTTTTCAAAATTGCATGAAGTTGCGGATCGTATACAAGGTTGCAAATTTGTGAATGTATCAGAATGGATGTTTTCAAAATTTTCAACAAAGTTGCAAAAATTTTGCAATTATTTCAATACAAAAATACCCACGAATTATGAAAACATATGTTCCAGTCAACGTAAAAGGTTGCAAATCTACACAGCTGTTCGGAATATTTTTCCGATGTATCTGTCAAGTTTGCAGAACTTTTGAAATTTTCTCTTATGATATATCGAAGAAAAACATTATAGGTCAATACTACTCTAGGTTTTCAGAACTTTTGGAATTTTCTCGAAGGGTATAAAGCAAAGTTAATTGCCATTTTGACAATGTTGCGTACCTCGGAAGAGGTTGAAAACTGAGATTTATTACTTTCTCGATGGACCATACAGCTGACCAGAGTTTGAAAACTTTTGCAATCATTGTTAAATTTTCGATTTTTTATGTCTATTTCTACTGGCCTATATATTTTCAGTTGTTTTGCTTGGATGCTCTAAGTGTTGTTACAATATGATTAAATCTTAAGTGACACAGATCTTCATTATAGGAATCCAATTAATATGGAAACAAAAACAGATTCCTCTAAACAACCGAATCAAAACAATACTATATCAATGAGGAAAAAACTGATGAGTTATTTCAGGGAATATTGCGATTATACTGGCATACACGGATTCAGGTATATAGGAGAGGATCGAACAATATTTGAAAAGTAAGTTTTTCTTTTGATGGAAGATTTTTGAGTTTTTCTTGTAAGGAATCCGTGGTGAAATTCATTTTGATACGGGTTTTCATTCTGATATAAGTTTTTAGACCAATCAGAGTGTGGTAGGTACTAATATTGCAGAATTGGGTTAATGTCGAAATCAAAGTTGGAACGACTAATAATTGATAGTAATGAAGTTAAGCGATGGGGTTGGAACTGTCATCTGAACTCACTGAAATTCTTAAGAAGTGATAAAAACCAATGATAATACAATATTTCACATATTCAAAATGTATATTAAAAAGAAAAAACGTAAAAGTGGTAGTTTATCATTCTGACTATCGGTCGTGTGGTTCTGATTGATCGAGAAAGTGCTCGGAATCGCACGTTAAAAGGTGAGACCTCGTTAATCCTTAGCTCGCACAAGTTTCGACTTCTGAGAGCCTCCGTTCGTCACACATTATTTACTAAAATACCAATTATGTAGTTCCGAAAAGTAACATTAATAAACAATAAAAGTGCCACAACATAGTGTCATCCCAGTAATCCAAAGATAGTCTTGTGGTTTTAAACAATGCCATATTATGGCTAGACTTAGTTATAAACATTTCGAGCTGATGCTGTCACATTCTAAGCACAATTTTTATTGCCGCTTATTTCGCGGAACATAGTTGCCAGTCAACCCCAAAATGGGCAAAGCTGAGTTTCTGCTTAATTATTTACTTATAACAATGTAAATAAGCAGATAATTGCAGAGAATCAAACGTTAAAAAACCTTGTGCATAGAATGTGACCCTGTGTTGACCGCAGCTAAAAGTGTAAATAATGCAGTCTAGCCGTGTTTTAAGCTTCAAATTCAAGAGTTGGCTACTATTTAATTCGATGTTTATTGAGAACAATAGAGCACTGTCAGCTGACGTCACAACATGGCGGTCATGGGGGGACAAACAAAGCATTTGACATTTGATGAATTAATTATCACGATGATGCAAAGAACTTTTTCCTAGGAAATCACTTTTCGGAGAAAATTGACCAGAAAGATTCACGTAGCCTTATGGAAAATGGGTTCAATGGGTTTGTTTTTGTTCAGTTTGATTTGTTTGTCCCCCTATGGCATTGTTCCACAACTGTCATATTACGTCACTGACAGTGCTATATTACGGTTTGACTTGTTTATTTCCAAAGTTTCCTTCGGGGTGCGGATGATGATCCAGTTATCTTTATCTATTTGATGTTTTAAATTTTGGTTAGTAAGTAGTACTTCAGTAGTAATTAGTACGCTAGGTTTGAGAAATTATCGAGGGTAATACCACAAGATGTTTTTCTTTTATGGGATGAACTTTTATTTTGAACAAAAACTTGGTTGCTTTGGTAATTGTCGAGAGCAAATAACACGATAAAATCATGACACCAAAGGTAGATTGATTTTACCTAATGTTATTTGAGTGGAACAAAATTAAAGTTTATCAGATGAAAACAAAACCTCGGGTGGTATTTAATGAGATAATTTAACAAATCAAATTAATGAATCATTAAACAAAAGTACCTCATAGTACATAATTTATTAAATTAAATTATTAATGTGAATAAAAGTTCATCCATTTGCAAACAGTTGCGTTTCTATTTATCCGATATCAAACTTCCAAACTTCAAATTTCAGTTATCTCAGACATAATCAGACATAATAATAAGTAGATCATCGGTGAAAAATAGACAGAGGTATTTTATTGTGATCTAGTGAACATGAATTTCCACAAAAATAAATAAGTCATTAATCAACTTGATACTCCACTCGTAGGAAAGTCCGCTGCCAAAAATGCATTGAAATTCAAAAATAGCAGCAAATAATGAAGTCCTACTCCACACTGATGACAATAGATGAATAGAACAACATATTCTCATCAAAATAATACAGAATGTGAGAAATGGAGAGGGGCAATTTCCTCATGATACAGATTATTCAGTGAATTTTCACAAAATCTGGTAAATTAACCGGAAAAGGTATATTTCTCATATAATATTATGCTTCTCATGATTTTTTACTTCATTTCACCTTCGAATATCAATTCGAGGCTGAATTTTCATACACTGCGGCTTTTAGTAGTCCCCTTTCCGTTAACTTTTGAAAGGTTCGCATAGAAACATGAATAAAAAACAGTTTCGAGGGTTTCACCAATACCCAACAGGGGGCGCGGGGGGGAGGGGGCATCAACTCTCACAGAACTCTTGGGCCGCAATCTTATATTCATAAATTTTGACAAGAAATTCATAATCTCTAATCCTGAAAACTCTCACACACTAATTTTGAATCGAACCACACCATAATGACAAATCTCGTAGGCCATGTTGGAGCCGCCATTTTGAATGTAGATAAAAAATCGTTATCGCTGACCCCGAAAACCCTCACCTATCAATTTTGAATCGAATCAGACCATCTCGTCCGCCATCTTGGAGCCACCATTTTGTTTTTTTTTCTTTAACAAAAATGTCATATTGCATTGTCACATGCCATATTTCAAATCATTCGGACGTCTGGAAGTGGGTGAAAATCACGTTCAAAGTTTTCGTTACTTATACAGTACGGCTTTTAATAGACCCCCCCCCCTGTTAACTTTTGAACGGTTCGACGTAGAAAAAACTGTTTCGAGGGTTTCACCAATACTACTTTTCGAAATTAAAAATGGTGATTGCCGACAGAGGGGGGGGACACATTAACTCAAAATTTTTAAATGGCATAAGGGGCACATCGTCGAAAAGGAAATTCCATTCTCTTTACAACCATCTAATTTTTTTTTTGCATTTCGGTTGTTTCGTCCTCAATATTAGTTTTAAGTTAATTAGTAAAATTATTCAAAACTTTAATAATTATCGAGTTACCTCGTATTTGAAAGGCAGCAATAAAATATAATATGTTTCCTTCTTTCGCGTTACTTTCGCGAAACATCGGTAATATTTTTTGTTTGCAATTCAAATTCGAACTATCAAATATAAATGCGGATCTGAATACTACTCATACCTCGAAAAATTTGAAACCCAAATTTTTTGAAGGGTATTTCCGATACTACTTTTACTCGACAGATGGCGCTGGGGGCACATTAACTTGAAAATTTCGAAAGGCATAAAAATCGAAATTGGAAAAAAAATGATTAACAAAATTCAAAAATATTTAGATGGTTGTAAAGATAATTGAATTCTCTTTTCAACGTTTATGATGATTATGATCTGTAAGGCACATATCTTCAATATGTCCTTCAATGTTCGCTTATACGGACTGAAGCCTCAAACACACATTGAAAATTTTGGATTATGTCCACCTTCTCGTTGGTTACGCTTCACTTACAATTTCGCACACTTTTCTGGAACTCCAAAGAAATACTGGCGGTATGCCTCTTTTTTTAGATATCTCTCTGAAAATATTTTGAACACCGTAGATCTATTTGCATCGAAGATATTTTCATGGACGAGGCTTTTCTGAAATATCATCAATCGTTCCACCCTTATCAGTCCCATCGGGACTGAGCCATCGAGCTTTGATTTCACATCCCTTTGTCGTCACTTCAGAGACTTCGTCTCTTTCCCAAGTTGCGTACTTCCAACGAACAACAAATCTGTGAAATTCACTACTTTAGGGGGTGTTTTCTGAGGCATACAGCCTTTGGAAATTCAAGTAGCTTAGCGGTCTAAGGCGCAGGCCGTTCGAAACTTCAGCATAGCGATAGTCGGTTCGAGCCCGACGTAGGTACAAGAGATTTTTTCTCAAATACTTTATATCGGGTCGATAGGCGACCACATGCCTTGTTGAAAAACTTGTGTGTTGTGAGTTGTTTAGATGCCAATCCCGTCTAGTGCTGACTTGTAGTGCACACCGACCACTCGAGGTGGTGCTATGGGTTTTCCGTATTTTCTTATTGCTGAAAAGTGAACACGCTACCAAAAATAAGTAAGTCGCCCGGACCGCCACGGCAAATAATAATATTAGTTGTCCTCTACCCGCACAGGCTATGCCTTTGGGTACACTCTACGAGTATTATTATTATTTCTTTGAATATTACAGGATTTTTATTTTCGTTGGAACCAGAGATTGAGGAGAAAAACAGAGGTTGTGTCGCACGACAGACCCAGCTGATTTTCGGATCTTTTCCTTGTACAGTGACCGCCAAAAAGTATGTACCATATGGGAAAAAAAAATTATAATTAGAGTATTGAAACACAAATTCTGGGAAAAGTTTGTGCATGTCCGATAACCTAAAAATCGTTTTGACACATGGCACGTGATCACTTATAGCGGCAAATTGAAAAAAAAAATTATGAAAAGGCAAAAAGTGGGGTAAGATGGCAAGATATCGAAAAAAGTTATTCGAAAAAGTTGCTTAGAATTCAATTTCATACTCATAAACAAAGTTCAAAGAGATAATAGGTACAAAAAATTGAAAATAGCTATTTTTTTGAAATATTTTCCTATCTATATGAAAATATCCAGTTTTTTTTCGTATTGGAAAAAAAGTAACTATGTATTCATTCTATAGTATCATTGCTACTAATTTATTTTTCATATTCCAGAAGAACAACCAGGATCTGTATGATAATTAATATATAGTATGGTAGTCGGTTCGAGCGCGATGTGTGTACCAGGGATTTTTTCTGAAGTACTCAATATCGGAATCGATAAACGACCACAGTCCTTGTTGAAAGCAAGTGTAGTGTGTGTTGTCTAGATGCCAATCTGTCTAGTGCTAGCTTGGAGTGCTCGCCGGCCACCCGAGGTGGTGCTATAGGTTTTCCGGGTTTTCCTGCAGCTGAAAAGTGAATACGCCACCAACAATCAGTAAGTCGCCCGAAGCGCCACGGCAAATAATAATAGCCGTCCTCTACCCGCACAGGCTATGCCTTTGGGTACACTCTACGAGTGTTCATGAGGGAGTATTATTATTATATATATTTATGAAAATTACCTATTTTGTGTCTGAATACCCATACATACTTTGGACAAAGATAGTTGATAGAAATTAATAAGTAGTTATTTTAATGACCAAACAAATAGATTTATTGAGTAAATAGTAATAATATAGGTCTTGATCGAATTTTGGTTGAAGGGCTATGGCTACGACATAACATTTCAATGCTCTCTAGCGGCTACACGGTTTGTACATAATCAACATGTGCAATTCGTAGGGAATTTAATGTAGTTTATTCATAATCCAAGCTTTTTTGAAATAACAAGCATAATTTTTAAGTTACAAGCGAAAAACTAACGAGAAACTGAGGTTTCCACAAAGCAGCAAATTTTGGCGGTTTTTCAGCGCGCTCCAGTGCTCCAGCTGAAAATTTATTTGAGTGTTGGTTTGTATATAAAATGTATTGTTCTTCATTTTTGTAAACCTCAAAAATTGTGTAGTTTTACGACTTTTTAACAAAAAACTGTAAAAAGATCAGAAATATTAAGGTTCTTTGCGATTGTTGTTGTGAAGCCATATCCGTGGAAAGCAAAGTTAAAATTTGGATTCAGCACCTCGAAACCCATACAGAACGAGTGAGAAAACAACTAGTATATATTTTTTTCCTGAAACAGGCACGCCCGGAGACGATCATATTCCAGGAAACCTCTTATTTTTCTTCAATGAATTTTTCTGAGCAGATTTAAAACCAATCAAAAACCACGTAACAATTATTTACCAAGAATTTGGCTCAGGTACGTACGATGATGTTAAAACCGAAATATACGAAACTTCCAGAACAGTTTGAACTCGGTACTTGAACAAATAAAATTTACGGTTGTTGAAATAGAAGCCGACGGATAATTTTTGTTTTGGATACGCGAATATAGATATTTATAGAAAACCCACCAACACTAATATATTATTCATATCCTCGAAGCTTTACATTGACTAATGTCGTTTTCAAAAACGAATAAAAACCTTCAAAGAAATAGTTTGTAAGAAAATGTCATAACAAATAAAATGGTATCATTGATTCATTAAAACACAGAATGTTCCATTTAAAATACGGAAGTTTGCGTTCACTTGGTAAATGGTATATAAAATACACCACATATTCTAGAATGTGGACAATTTTCCCAAAAATGGAAGGTACGGTGATAGTATATTGTATATATAACTCATGCGGAAAATATCCAGTTTCCGCACGAATTGCACAACCTACTTGAAAAATAGAATATGTTGAATTTTAAAAATGTGTTTGGAGGACTGATTGTACAAGTTTTTATTCATAGATGTAAATTGAATTTTGCTTGTCTCTATTCAACCTACATACAAATAAGTTTTACAGGAAAACCTAATTTTAGGATTATGAGTGCATGCTTTATACTAGTACTCTATATAAAATGTATTATACGAAGAAAACAAATTTTATTGAACATTTATAGTAAATAATAAATTTTTTATGGAAATGGCTGAAATAAAGATACAAACAGATAACATGACAAAAAAACAGACATTGACAACATTAGTAAAATTCACTCGTATATTCTTCTACCACGAAATCATTCACTGAATGATATGATACCTGAAATTATCTCTGTATAATATTCCTCTTTCTTTGGCATTTTAATGTAACCTCATTTCTTCAAATTTTCCACTACACGAGACAATATATCGATTTGAAATAAAGAAAAATCGTGTCACCTGGTAATTGATGGTTTACTTCTAGCCGTATTCAACGGAATACTCTTTTCCACGGCCTCATCTGTGATACCAATGGACATTTGTCCCCAACGATCGCTCATATTGATAAATAAAGATAACTAGTCAAAACACATAAATTTGACATTTATAATTTAAATCATTTTCACTTGACAGATGGTAAAACAAAAACTAAGCAGGTTTATCACCGTGAAAATACAGCGACAAGCTATATTTTCACTGTAGTTCTGATTCTACTGGCTGAATTTCAAGATTTGAAATCCACTGATTGGTTGTTAAGCAAGGAAATATATTGTCACTATAATGTTACGAATTCATTTGTGGATATGTCATTGTCACAGCAACCTATAACTGAGTAAAAATTAGAGTATACGTTTTTTTAGGGTTATCATACAGTTTGCTATAACATTAATTTTCGGTAGTCACTACGAGACCAAAATCATCCATCTTCCTCAAAGATGTCACAAGTGGTGTACGTACAGAAAGTGTGTTATGATGCCTTGAACCATTTGGTATACTTACATGAAAATCAGTCCTTTCCTTCTCGATGAAAAATGGAGGGATGCAAAGATTTTTCAGGGATAAAATAAAGTGCACAGTATAGTTAAACAAAAAATTAAAATTTTATCCTGGATGGTCTTAACAAATAAAATGAATTTCAACGTTGATTTAATTGAATGTTAGTGATTTTTCGATGAAATGGAATTCTGCATTTGATTTTAATTGATTCAACTGACAACAAACCAAATTCACATTGGTCACAATATGACCAACTGAATACACCCTTAGTCAGGGTTTCAACAAATTTAGAAATTTCAAAAAACATCAGTTAGTTACTTAAACATAAAATGTTTCCTTATGTACGCATCAGCTTAACTATTTCATGTCATAGAGATCTGAGTCGTTTTGAGGATAATATAGAACTAAAGCGTAATCCACAGATTTTGCTTTCTGTAAAAATGTAGATAATTGATTTCATCAGGGTTTTTGGATAAATAATCTAATTATATGAACAGTTGAATAATTACATGAACAGGATCATTCAAAATAATCATTCAAAACTTCATATAATCAGTTAAAAATTTAAATACAAAAAAAATGCAATGAATCATATGTAAAAAGGCAAGACCTCGTTAATTCTTGGCTCGCACAAGTTTCGACTTCTGAGGGCTGCCATTCGTAAGGTCACGACAGCTGGTTAACGGAAAAAACAAACAACAAAAAAAAATCATTTATTTAGATGCGTCAAGCTGGTGATCCATATTTGGAACTTTTGTATTTCAATGTTGTGGGTATTTTGTGCCCGTTTTGTGCCAATTTGTGCCGTATATTTCGAATTTTGTGCCCATGTAGTTTTTGAGATATTCACAATTTTTCATATGAGTCACCAACTTGACGCTGTGACTCACATATGGAAATTTAAATTTTTTTTCCATCAAATTGTGCCCATTTTGTGCCAATTTGTGCAGTATGTTATGAATTTTGTGCCCACATAGTTTTCGAGATATTTAAAGATTTTTCAGTGGGTCACCAACTTGACACTGTGACCCATATATGTAAATCTTCAAATTTTCTTTTTCCATCAAATTGTGCCTATTTTGTGCTCTATATTTTGAATTTGTGCCCGTGTAGTTTTCGAGATATTAAGAGTTTTTCTTGTACGTCACCATATTACACCATACGTATTTTTGCAGTGTTCGCCATATTTTGAAAATATCTTATAACTTGTCGCTGTGATATATTATATTGAAACTTCAGAATTATATTTTTCATCCAAATTGTACGCATTTTGTTCAAATTTGTGGCTTAGCTATGAATTTTGTGCCTGTAGGAATTTCGAAATATTTTGTGTTATTCCTATGAGCCAAAAAAATGTATCTTCTTTGTGCTGATTCATGTCGTTTGTAATGGATTTTGTGCAAATTTAATTTATAAGATACATTGTTTGTCTCACTTTTAATGGAAACACCCCCTTAACTCTCAGGACAGATGAAAATGCTGAAAATGTATCTAATGGCTCGATGGTGTTGGCCTTAGTAATATACACTGCCCGCCACTCGCAATGGTACAACGTATTTTCACGGTAAATCATACTAGGGAATTAATTTTCGTTTCATCAGGAACACTGGTGAACAATAGAATAATAGACAATTATTGCAATCAGTAAGAGAAAACAAACGATACCGTTGATTTTCAAAGGTACATATTCTGACATTGTCGTGACTAGACAGTGAATACATTTTTTTGTTAAAATAATAAAATAACAATAAATTGAATTGGACACAAGTTGCTAATTTTTGGGGGGAATTGAAATATTTCTCAAGCAACACAAATCGTGTTAGCTTCTCTATCATTCAGGAATTTTTTATTTTGTTTCACATTAATTTGCATCAGCCTGCAGAGCTCAAACAATATAATCTCAATATTCAGTCCGTTATTCCTCCTTTTTTCGGGCGATATTCATTTCGCTTGACGAAAATCGTTCTACTTTGTTGTATCTTGTATTTTGGAAACGAAGTAACGACACAAGCTTATTATAAAAAAACATTTATTTTCACCTAAAAAATCGATCCCAAACGTTTGGTGGTTTAACCCTGGGTCACCCTGTATATCAGTAACGTATGGTGTAATATAGTGACGTACAAGAAAAACTCTAAATATCTCGAAAACTACACGGGCACAAAATACAAAATATACGGCACAAATTGGCACAAAATAGGCACAATTTGATGGAAAAAGAAATTTTGGAAATTTACATATGTGAGTCACAGTGTCAAGTTGGTGACCCACAGAAAAAACTCTAAATATCTCTAAAACTATACGGGCACAAAATTCATAACATACGGCACAAATTGGCACAAAATGGGCACAATTTGATGGAAAAAGAAATTTTGGAAATTTACATATGTGAGTCACAGTGTCAAGTTGGTGACCCACAGAAAAAACTCTAAATATCTCTAAAACTATACGGGCACAAAATTCATAACATACGGCACAAATTGGCACAAAGTAGGCACAATTTGATAGAAAAAGAAAATTTTGAAATTTCTATATGTGAGTCACAGCGTCAAGTTGGTGACTCATATGAAAAATTGTAAATATCTCAAAAACTACATGGGCACAAAATTCGAAATAAACGGCACAAATTGGCACGAAATGGACACAAAATACCCATAACATTGAAATACAAAAGTTCCAAATGTGGATCACCAGCTTGACGCACCTCATTTATTTGCATCATATGTAATATGTGTGTTCTTAATTATTCAACGATTTTTCCAATACAAATCGGTATTGATAATTTTCATTATTATTTTCAGAATTTGGTGGATAACTTCTTTGGTTTTATCAGTAGTACTATGTGGTATGATGATATATGAAATTTTCCAGAAATACATACACTATCCAGTTCTAGTCACGTTTTCGATGAAAGAAACCCATTTACAGAAAATACCATTTCCAGCAGTTACAATATGTCCCAGAGCAAAAATCTCTCAGAGTTATTTGAATTTAACAGATTTATTTGAGAGAAAATTTGAAAACTTGCCCGTAACCATTGAAGAGTGAGTATAAGTTGAACCTATTCATATCATGATTACGAAGAATACTGTTATATTTGAATACTTTCCATAAATGCATATTATGGAGTTGAGGATCAGCACAGGTCTAACTAAGTTTCTTAAATAAATGGTTCTTCTTCTTCTGGCAGATTTGAAACCCCTGCACCAAGATCTCTTAGCTTATGTTTCACTTCAGTTAGATGGAGATAAGTTGGAGGAACCTGTGGAGGTTTCTCCAGATGTAGCTTCTTGATTCCCTCAGGAGGATCCCATGCAAACTTATATTTTGCAGGTATCTCCTCTGGTCCCATTTTCCGAGGTTTCCGCCTGCGAGTCTATGAGGAACCCTCAATACACCTCTAGTTACTCTAGTCGGCATCCTGGGGGCGGTGGAGTTGGTTACCCTTGCATGGGCTTCCTTGGGGATTCCCCTGGTTGACACCCTTTGGGCGGTTGGCTTAGCTTTCTCGAACGGGTTCCAGAGGTCCCTGATTTGATTTACCTTGTGGGTGTGGTATTTTAGAATACTCCTACAACAGGCAGTCCATAATTGGGATCTACACTTTCTAGCACCGGGTTCTTATGGAGGTGGTTTCGGGGGCCTATTAAGAGGTTTTCCTGCTAACTTGTCTTTTGGGGTGACCACCTTCTTACCCAGGTCTGTCACCTCAGATTCAGAACTAGTGGTTCCTCTGGTAGACGCCTACGGGGAGGTTGGCTTGGCTACCCTCGAATGGATTCGCGAAGTATCTGTTTTGGTCTACCTTTTGGGTGGTTTAGGTTGAGTGATGTAACTCGATTGATTGCAGAACCATCTTCCAGAGCTTTCGAGAGGGACTGGGCTGATTTCTATTTTTCATGATTGCTGGTATTCCGCGTGGATGTGTTCTGCCTGTAGTTGCTGCCTTCTCCTGGACCGTATTGCGCAATTGACTTTTGATTGTGCTCTTTTTCTCTTCTTTCACCTCGTTTTTTTGCAAGTAGCAAGCGCAACCGTGGAAGTCGGAAGGCATAGGCCAACCTGCAGTTGGCCCACTTCGTTGGCGCGACGAGTTATTCACCGCAGTTAACCCTTTGGTTTTGCTTTTTTTCTCTTCTCTTCTTTTGCAGAGAGCCTGCTCAACTGCGAAAGTTGGATGTCATGGACCAACCTGCAGTTAGCAAACTTCGTGATAGGGTTCTTGATACGAGTTATCATTTGTCTTTCAGTTGACTCATATTGGTTCCATTCTTTGTGGCTTCGAGTCTTCAAGGGCTAGAGAAAATATTACATTTTTTTTCGATGTCAAGATATATTGATTTAATTATATAACTTGTACTTCGGACTTCCATCGTCTTAATGGTTGAACAATTTCTACTTCTTTCAATTTTTTTACTACGTTTCAATTGCTTGAATCTGCAATCGTCTTCTCGAATACTGACAAATTTAATTTCCACGCTCGGTTGACTGAAGGCACCATTGACTTTGATATAGGCGGTTTCAATAAATATGGGCTTGAACTAGTGTTTTTCTCTATAAAGAATATTAGCCTCGTCCCAAAGAATTCGATGGTGCTCTGTCCATGCGTGGTCTGCAATTCCCGATTCCCGTCACAGAAAAAAATAGTGTATTTTACACGGGAAACATAATAGATTTTAGCTCTCGACACAACCTCGAGCTAAAATCTAATACTTTTTTCCCTTGTATAATAAATAACTATTTATCATTTGTAATTTTCCCCCGTTTCTTCCATATTACTTCGTTTGAAGAATACTTCTTGTGCCATGAATGTTATTTATAATTATTGTCTTTTTAGAGAAAAACGATTGAATCTTGCTGCCACAATTTGTGAATTTTATGCTAGCAATACGACAACCAATATTACCAAAGAAGACTTCTATGATTTTCTGGAGAAGGTATTAATTTTTCTAAAAAATATAATTTTGAAAAATACTTAGTTTCAGAGTAGGACTAGCTTTTTTGAATACTGTCAGTACTTGGGACAAGAAACCAACTGCAGTGATATATTCACACCGATACTAACTGAAGACGGAATTTGTTATTCCTATAATATTCTGGATAGACAGGATATATTTCGAAAAAGTAATGGGTGAGTGAATAAAAGCATTTATTTTATTATTTTACTGATAGTTCTAGTTGGAAAATATGTTGTCAAATCAGTGTGAAGTGGAACCAGAACGATTATTATCACATTTAGTTCTTAAAATACCCATTCAGAACTAAAGCTATAAAAATATATGTGATGAGAAGCGGAAATGGATACATTATTCGTATTATTAATTTACCAGGTTTTTATTGAACTGGCAGAATTCCAGTCTAAATAAAGATTGAAGGGTTTGGTGTCGATTGCCTTCAACGTCATAACATTGAAGTGTTTTTTCTCAATTTATAGAAATAACGCCATCTGATTATTGAATAGTATGTATCGGTATATATTTTGCTGCGAAGAGTAATGACATATTCTCTCAATATTTTGGAATGTTGAACCCAAATTCGTTATTTATATTTGAAACTATTCATCTCTTTTTCTGTAAGGCCCAATCGAATGAACTATATGGGATTTCATAAACAAACATAATATATTGATATAAAATGAAAATTGTGAATCATCACGAAGTCATCCAACCCAACTATAGAATAGGTGGTGAGGAAAATTAACAAAATAAAACTCAGGACAGAAAGACACATCATGGCGTACGCTGAGCCATAAATACCAGTATCAGAAGAGAAGGAATTCTGAAAGAAATTTCTGAACAAGAATACACAATGGGACTCCATATCAACTAAGAGAAAATGAAAATATGGAGATTAGGAAGGAAACAAATATATGGAAAGATTAACATTGGAACAAGAAACGCATCTGAGCATACTTCGCCAATAAATATTTATTGAAAAGTTAAATATTAACAAATAGTGTATGAATTCAAACAAAAGTCCGAAAAGTGTGCCGGAGAGTTTCAAATAAACGAAAAAAAAAAAAAAAAATTCGACACAGTCGAATTCCCCATCTCTCCACACTATTCCACAAAGTGGAAAATTTGAGGCAAATATCTGTCAGAAAACAAGTACTTCCCCCTACGAACATTGAATTACATCTGACATCAACTTCTGCAATGTTCCTCCAAGATGACACAATTGCAAACGCTAATTGCAATGAAGAATTGAATTCTTGACATGATTTTTTGGGTTTGTAACCTTCCATAATCAGAAAACGGAAAAAAATGTTAATCCGAAGAAATTTGTACAAGTGTAGAAAAGCAAATTAATTTATTTGCCCGATAAGTTACTGCGTTCACAGGACTGCTTGAATGAAATTAATTTTTGTCAGTAACATATCCTACACTGAATTTGCGTATCTGAAAAAATGAGATCAAATTAACCAAAAAATACTTTTCTTTTTCGAAAAATGTTGACGTTTCGGAGACTGTATCTGCCTCCATTATCAAAAGTTTTGATAAGAATGTCAAAGTTCAGTTTTTGCAAAAACGTAACCTTGTAAATTGGTAGTCTGATAGAATTAACTTTTGTATCGATCTGTTTACAGTTTTTTATATTTACTTCTCTTAAGTTCGAAGTAAAGTAATATTTTCTAAATTTTACGTTATTTAAAGTAATTCGACTCTATTTCGAGGATATCTATACATATGAGATCAAGGATTATTATGAATTACCTCTACCGTCATTCACTGTTGAAGTTGATCGATACTAGTTGATTTTAACAATTTTTATTGTATATTATGGTGAACAAAAGAATGTTCAGTTACCTACTATCATCCAACAAAATATTGATATGATTTATTAAACAGGGAAAGAAAGTCTGCTCCATATCGACACCTTTTTGCATGCATTTCGGCAAGCTACCTTGCCATCTTCAAACACTCATAAAACTATAAAACAGCACTAGAGTATATTTAAAGAATAAATTCTCAGAAAATAAACTAATTTGATATTCTGATAATTATTTACTCTACGTTATTCTTGAAATTAGAGTATGGTGCTTGGTGCTGTCTGGTTCAAGTTATTCGTTATTCGTTAAATTTGATTTTTAGGAATTTCCCCTTCCTTGAATACGCCTTTGTGCTGCCATTCATCAATTTTTGACATTATATTTCCAAATAATAGTTATTCTATTTTCTAGTCCCATTTATTCCACTTGAGAAATCACTGTATGCTTCAGAATAATTTCAAAATATGCGCCTGTTCCCACATGATAATATAAGGGTGATACTAAACTTCTCCACCCTAATTGACAACCTGCCCTGCTTTATGATTATTAACCTATCTACTCTTAATGTGATGGTTGACACTCTTACTAATCCTACTTTCAGATTGGGATTTCCTGATTTCCATAAAACCCAACCGACGAAACATTGGAACATTGAAGATGGATATACTGCTCGAGAATTGGAAACATATCCCAAAAGAGCACTTGGAATAGGTGTGAGAAACTCACTGATGGTTGTTATGAAAGTTGACATATCTGATCTTGAGTACGAATGTGCATACGATGAATCAGGATATCGGGTAATTTTACAATAAATATTTCTATTTTTTTTTTTTATCAAGCAACTGCACCCTAACGAGCAACCCTCAGAAGTCTTCAAGAGACTTGTGCAAGCTAGGGAAGATGTAGCCCCCTCACGAATCAACGTGCGATGATATGCACGATACCGGTGGGACAGGAACCCACGCACCTTGGATCAGGAAGCGAACGCTATACTTACGCGCCACCATGGCCCATCAATTATACGCATTTTGATTTTGAAAGATAGTGGATATATTGTTCAATGTTTCCGGCTAGGGCTAGGATCCCTTTCCAAAAGGGGTTCGGTCATTTACAAATGGAAACAAGTTTATCAGAAATAGTAATTTACGTAACAAGTCCAGAAAACACAATTTTTTTGAACGAGTGGACAAGATTCTAGGACGAGCGTAGCGAGTCCTGAGAGTCTGCTAGTCCAAAAAAACTGTTTTTGGACGTGTTGCGTACACAATTTTTTCTTTTTCGGCAACCGTGTACAATAACAAATCGAGAAACATTTATTTTTAATATTTCTTGGTAGAAGTAAATTTCGAACATTTTAATTCTTATTTGTATTAAATATTGAAATTGGAACAAAAGATAGGTTCTAACAGAAACATTCTAATTCTTATTTATATTAAAATTTGAGAATTTCCCGGACTAGACCGGAAAGTACGTACTTCCCGGACTAGTCCGGGAAGTGATAGATACTTTCTCAAAGAAGAAGTAGGTACTTCCCGGACGGTTGCCGAAAAAAGAAATTCCAATTTCAAGGATATTCATGAAATGTCGATAGATATTTGTTATTTGAAATGTCATTACATTACTTTGTTACATTACTTTGTTTCTGAAGCCTACTTGACGAAACTAAAAAACTGAAATAACTAAAAGGAACGTTTTGAGGTTATGTGTTCAAAACCATCAAATGTGTAGAAAATGCCTGAACATGGCAACGAAAGGAAGCTGAATTTAAAACCTGTAAAAAATCAGAAAAAATATAAATCGACTGGATGTGGGAGAACAATAGATATGGTAGAAATTTACTGATTTGAAGTCTAGTCCAAATTTTTAACATGAACATATTTAGATGAAACTGAGTGAGGGTGATGTTCTGGTCACCAAAAATCTGATAATCTAACTCACTAGGAGGTTATTTGGAATTGAATACTCGAAATAAAAGAAATCAAGGAGGAGTTTGTTCTGAATATTTAGCCCAAAGCCACAAAATTTTATGCCAATTCAAGGTAATATCTATTTTGTTCCGCTGAGAACTCATATGTTTCCAACTCAGTTTTGAACTTTTGTTGTAAATTTGAGTGAACCACGCCGGGGAACAGTTTTTGGGCAGCTCAAGGAAAAAGATTCCATAGTATTACGATCATAATATGACGACTTTTGTATTACATACATACTATAACATTTTTTTTAGGTGACACTTCATTCACCGTTCAGTATTCCAGATGTACCAGAAAATTATTTTACTGTACCATTAAATCAGAGAGTAATTGGATCAATAATACCTTATATGATTAAAACATCTGATGGCGTCAAAATGTTCGATGTTTCCAAAAGAGACTGCTTCTTCCAATCAGACAGATCACTGGCATTTTTCAAAATATACTCGCATGAGAATTGCTTGCTAGAATGTAAAAGTAATTATACATCCAAGGTGTGCGGTTGTGTGGAATTTTTCATGCCACGTAAGTATTAAAAAATTATACTTAAAACATTTCACGGGGTGCGGCAAATACGATGTTCATCAATAAAAATATATATATATATATATATATATATATATATATATATATATATATATATATATAAAAATAATTTGATGAACCATATATTGCTATTATTGTTTTCATTTCTACAGGTGCTAGGACGATTTATTTAAATCATGACCTAAATAATCGTATATTTACAGCTCGAAAAATAACAATAGATTCGAACAAACTAATTATACAATTCAAAAATACTGATACAATAATCTGTTTACAACATGGCAAATTTAGCAAGAAATATGAAATCGGCACGCCTATCAATGATCAATAGCAGAAGAGCTCAGTATACATTCTGACTGAATGTACAATTCATACCACCCTCTTTATAGTCCGAATACTTTCTCATTCTAATTCGCGCATCTCATACGTTTATCGATATTTCTTGCTAGATTTGTCAAGCTGTACTTTACTTCATAAGCTCTATAAACTTCCACTTCAAGTTCAACTTATCCGTCCACTCGAGTCTCCCTGCCTATATCATAGAAATTATAATATATATACTTACTCTAGAATGCCAATCCCCTCTTCGTGGGACACTGAAAAGTGTTGTAAAATTCCAAATGTTTTCATCAATGCGCATGCCCATAACCAGTCTCCTAGCTCTGCAGCGTTAACAAATTTCAGAAAATTTTATCTTTGTAGTCGAGATTCTGTCGAAAATAACCTAGCATTACTGTGAAGCCTACCCAAATTCCCGTTGAATTGTTGGGATCGTGCAACAGTGTTAACAGTTTTCAATTGCCGCAGAGGAAGGCGGTAGTATGCCAGAGTCGGTTTTGGTTAGTTTGGTGGTTTAGGCGATTTGTGTTCATTGTGAAATTAACCATTAACGTTATTGTGTTTATTTAGATGTGCTTTTCTTATTACTGTTGTTTACTTCAATTATTCATCGGTAGTGTGTATGTTATTGGCTTTCGGGTTTTTCGGTAGTGAAATTTTAATTTTGACATTGTTGACGTGCGTGGTTCTATGGTGTGGAAATAAAGGAAATATTCCTGGAATCCATTATTCGAACTTAGTATGTTCAGTAATCAATTAATGCACTTGTTACCCAACCATTTATATATTTTTGTAGATTCTTTTTGTAGTTCTATTGGCCATCAGGAAAAAGTACACATTTGAAAAATAAACACAGAGTGCTACCTTTATTATCAAAAAGTATTCATATAATATTTATAAACATTAAAAATGGCAAAGTTCAAAATTTTGATTGGCAGTTTCTTATTTCTCTATAAACAATCCATTTATTACTACTCTTCATTTTGTTTTATTTCTCATTTTATTTCACTTGCTGTATTAACTCACCAAAAACGAATGTATTGGGTATAACCCTTAAAATGTAGACCAACAGTCGAGACGTGCCTCAGACTGTTGGTCATCATCAGTATGGTGTAGCCAAGTGCAAAGATGTGCACATTGCTTAACTAAACCTTTAGTTTAATTAATATAATTATATTGAATGTTGTCTCCTATTTTCAGTTCAGATTACAATTTGATATTTTGAAAATGGGACTGGGATATTTCTGGATGAATCATTTCTTATGGCTTGCCTCTCCAGTTGTGTTCCGCTGGATCAGTTGTAGCACCAACACTTGGTTCTTCACATCAATGATTTGTTGGCAGCTACCTCATGTCCAGTAATCAGCTTTGCAGATGATAGCACTCTTCAAACCTCTTCCTCTTCCAAAGCTCCGATATCAGCCAGTGAATGCAGAACGGGGAAAAATCGTGAATGAAATAAATACGCACTTGGCAATAATTTCAGAATGGTGATCCAACAACTTCACTCACAAGCTAGCTCACTCCTCTGGAACATCGCAGAAAGGTTGGCGATCTGTCTGTGTTTTATAGATATTTCCATGGACGATGCTCTTCCGAAATATTATCAATCGTGCCACCGTTAGCGGTCCCTTCGAGACTGACCCGTCGAGCTCCAGTCCTCAGCGTATGCCGTCACTTTGGAGACATGCCGAAAATCTGTTTCGCAGAATATCAATTCCTACCTACCTTCCTTTGGTTCTCACGATGTTCTCTGAACAATACAGGATGTTTCTTTCCGTGGGAATCAGAACTTAAAAAAAAATCATAAAATATGTATATTTCAGAAACGTGACCAATAGTTACCTATACTCAAGATATATTTTTTCATTGTTATTTTATTCGATGAATTTCTCGGATTTAATCAGTTCCACAACATAGGTATATGCCCACCAAAACTTTTCGTGTCTCATAGACTGCCCTGACACCAACGTATTATCAAATCGATTTTACTCAATATCATGAATCATTTAAAAATCTCACTGAAACCCACCCTGGTATGAATGAAACTGGTCCTGATCATGCGCACTAAATAATGCATCGAACTTTTTACAACACTTTCGTCCCATTGAATTGGCATTCTAGAGTAAGTATATATATTATAATTTCTATGGCCTATATAGCCCGGAGGAATCATTGAGTACCTCTGCCGTGACGAGAACGTATTGAATCGTCGAACTGGCTTGCGACTTTGCTGAGTTCTCGGACCTATATTGGTTGCTCGGCAACCGCTCGCCATGTAGGGGCGTAGGGTATTTTGTAACACTGCCCCCTCTCCCGACCAAAAACTACTGCTCCACCATAATATTTGGGTTTTAGTCTTTCTAAATGAACGACTTTCATCTCAGTTTTCCACTCCTATATACCGCGTTCTATACTCAAGACCACGTCGCCAATCCTTCTCTTTACTTCGTACGGTCCTTCCCAAAACGGCGTTGGTTTTGGGAGAGACATTTATCTTTTTACGAGGATTTTAATGCTAAACCCATGCGCCTCATTTGAATCCTCCCGAATTAGCTTTCAAATCATGACGAGCTGTTATCCTGCATTCCGGGTTGTTTCGTGGATATTCAGCAAGGTTTCCCCAGTTAATCGGCCCTGTAAAATCGCTTCTTTGGTGCTTAGTGATCTGAACACTGAGTGGCAGGGCAATCAAAGTTCCCTGTCAAAGATTATACTAGCTGGGATAAGCAGACATAATGGAGGGTACGTGTGCCAGTCTGAAGTTCATCTACAGGAATACTCCACTAATTTTCATTCTCCATTCCAACGGAAAGTCTTTGACGATCAGGGTTTTTTGAACCTATCCCATGTGTGCGGTAGTCCTTTCGTTTCGGTAATGTGCTACCAGCTACTCCTTTGGATCATTCGGCTCACGGCGCTTACTAACGTAGAGCGAACATTGGTGATCGAGAAAAGGTGTTAATTCTTAAGTGCAGTAGGCGAGGAATTGCAGCTTCTGGGTAGTGATCGAGACCACAGCAATAAACCGCAGTTGACTGGATGATGTTTCGTATAGTCCCAACTTATACTATGGGTTACTCCCAGCTCGCGGTACTCCTCCCTTTGAGCTCTTTTTTTTCAGACGGACAATGGGTGCTGTTCGATGAGATTTCTATGTCAGTTCACACACAGCAACTATCATCCAGGTTGCACCCATGACTCGATTCCAATCATTCCAATCATGTATAGCGCTTTTTAAATTTCCAAAGTAATAAAACAATAAACAAAGCAACCAGAACATGAAAAATCTTTGTGAACGAAACTTTCAACTTTATTTTCTTCCACTTCTTTTTCAGTATCAGTGGAATTTTGGGTGAAATCTATGATATTATCATCAGATTGTTCCGCTTTAATGCCTATGACAGAAAAATTATTCTTCAAATTCTTTTAATTTTGAGCAAAGTTGATAAGCTCCTTCATTATTGAAAGTGGATCCAGGCCAGTTAATTTAGATATTGCCGAAAATGAACTGAACTACAAATCAAAATTAACGTCGTTCAACATGGTTTTGAAATTAAGCAGATTAAAGTAACGAAAGTCTTTGTAGTTTCATAATCTGTGTAACGGTTTTTCAAAATTTCATTCACTGATTTATAATGATTTATATTTATTTATTCAATCATAACATGTATGTATGTATGTGTTAAATATGTTAAATATGTATTAAATACACAAATAAAAAAAAATGAAACGAAAGTAATACAAAATATCAAACAACAACAAAAATTAATTAGCGTTCGGGGGCGACTTGATTGATTCTAGTGGCCCATTTGTTTTTTCAGCTGCAGCACCACATCATCTGAAGATTCCGATCTGCCAATGTCCTCTCTCTCATAAAATAAAATGTAGGGCGTCTCCAGAGGCTCCAATAAATTCAATACATCGTCAGAACATTCGGTGATACAACTATCATCAAACTTAAACCAGTCCGTTTTGTCTTTGGTCAATGCGTAATGACCACATTCAACGCCAGAACCACAGTGGACATAAAGATTATAATAGTGGTCCGCTAGATTAAGGTGTTCATCTATTTCCAACTTTCGCAAGAGTTTGGTGCTTCCGCCGGTCGAGTCGTGTTTGAAGAGCATCAGTGTTATTATTAGATTGACTGGTGCCTCAGCTATACTTATTATCTTATAATTATTGTCAGTCAGTTTGGCGCATATTCGGCAATACAACCGATCATCACCAGTTGAAAGTTCTATTTCCAGATGATGACACAGTGAGCTTTGCACGGACTGGTTATCAGTCATATCAGGAAATACCAGTTGAAGCTCCAGAAAGTCACATACGTTTTTGCTAACGTAAACTAGTGAGGATTTTTCCAGCAAAATGATTTTGTAGGTCTCTATTTCAAATTCTTTAGTTGGGTTCTATACATTTTCATCGGGGCACTTCTTACCGGACATTTTTTCAACCTAGTAACCAAAGAGAAAGAGTAAAATCGACAATGTCGAAGTACCCTTCTTTCCAAATATTTCCACCATGAGGAAAATTTGAGGCAAACATCTGACAGAAAACTACTACTCCCTTGGCTAATGCCACTACGGAAATTGAATTACATCTGACAGATATTTGTGCATCGTTCTTCCAAGAACACCCAGTTGCAATTTCTCATTGTAATTATACAGCAGATCATCCTTCAATTGGCTAGGGACGGGGTAGGTCGGACAACATGAGAGTCATCCTGCCCCAGCCCAATGAATCATAATCCACTGTATAACTAATATTTCCTCACAAATGAAGCAGTGACTTTCAGTAAAAGTCAGTCACAGCGCCACCCGTGGAGAAACCAACAAGCAATCCTCGGTAGCTAAGACACCAGGAAATCAACAGAGTTCGAGAATTTTTATCGGAGAGTATCAAATGAATGGAATATTGAAATCGACAATGTCAAAGTACCCTTCTCCCCAAATATTTCCACCATATGGAAAATAATAAACACAAACTGTATTGGTGAACTGCATTATTCTATGAGGTTGATCGGATATTTCAATCTATCTTTTTTTTTTTCAGGAGTACCTGGAACGCCAATTTGTTTAGCTGAGAGGATGCCGTGTTTGTATGATGCAGAGTGTAAGAAAATCTTTGAATAAATCCCTAATAAACAACTTATACTATGAATTTTCAGATCAGTTCTGGATGTATAATGCACATTCAGAAATAACAGACAATGCTGATATGAGCGACATGTTGAGATGCAACTGCCGACCAACTTGCACAGAAATATCATACAGTACGTCATTATCGCACAACGCTTTGAAATTGTTACCAGTCAACAAGACACTAAGGAAACATCTTGATGAAGAACAGTGAGTTTTTCTTGAAAAATCGTTATTATGCTAACAAGTATGGAAAGAGAACCTTTTTCGCATCAGTCTGCTGTTACCAGAACGACACAAACGGGAGTTCGGGTAAGCAATCGAGTGCGGGAAAGTATCTTCCCGTATGAGTCAGGATCAAGATTTGAGGGACCTGTTGATACAGTTAGACTGGGGGATGAACTTGAATGGTCATGTCAGCTTGGCTATTCAGCGAGCATCGGCGTCCATGAAAAGTACATACCCGCTGATCGCTAGGAGCTCCAGGCTAACACAAGATAACAAAGTTATGATAAAGCAAATCATAAGACTGGCAATGACTAACGCCTGCCCATTTCAAAATCGCAAATGGCGAGATTGAAAAGAAAGCAGAGAAGGTACTGAGTATCATTACGACAGTGATTGATACTGAAGGACACAAAAAGGTTAGCGTATGAAGAGTTTTTGAGGAGCTCCTCGAATATTAGCAGGGACACCTGGAGACTAATCGATTTCGAGTGTAACAGAAGCCCATTGAAAACTAAAGAGTCCTTCATATCTGAAATTGATGTCAATGATTATTTCATCAATATTGCGAACAAGTTGACCTCTTCCTTACCCCAGGCAAAACACGAACCTACTGAATACTTTAAGAATCTCGATTCACCTGTTAATTCTTTCTCTTTTTTCCCCGTACTACCCGAGGAAGTGAGATACCAAATGGCACGCTGAAATGACAATAATGTGACAGAACCAAAGTTGATTTTATTTTCACATCATCGTTGTCAATGATACGATGAAGCTTTGAATGTAACTTGATTATTACGCAGTTATACAGGCGAGTTTTCTCACCACACTGAATAATTATTATCCTAAATTACCAATTCCTCTTTTCAAACTGGTGATAATACAATACGCTCGAAAACTCATTTTTTTAGCACTCCCTGCGAACGCTTAGCTAAAACTGACCAGGGATAAAATGGCAGCTTCGTTCGTTTCGCAAGAGCCAATTGACGCGTTTGACGCTTGAATTCGGCTCCACTCGGGATACTAAATTGTTATCCCCGTCTTGCCCCCTGTCCCGTCTGACCCCACCTTAACCTTTTCGAATAGGCTTTTCGATTGTGGAATATAATAATACCTATACAGTATCGGAAACTTTTCATCTGTGGACCTGTGGTATAGACAGAAATCTATGCGAGCAACAAGGAACGCAATGATATGATAATACCACATAAATAAGAGAGACGCACTACTGCGCGCCTCTCCTACAACCTCGTCCGACCAATTAACAACTCACGTCGATATCCCTTCCTCGAGCGAGTAGAGGAGAAATTGTAATGCTCTCTCAACATACAGCAAGGTTTTCTTTACGCTCTCATAAAACCACCATACCCCACGTGAAAACTTTTCGATACTGTATAGTGATTGAAGAATAGCGGAACGATTATCTCATTCACTTTTTATTTCATCGATACAAAATTATTGAAAATTATTCATTGTTTCATTTTCAGTTACCAATACGCTGCCTTGAATTTATACTTCAAAGGACGATACATCGAAACCAAAGAAAGGAATGAGCTGTATGGATTTTCCGATGTTATATCCAATTTTGGTGGACTTCTTGGATTATTCACAGGATTTTCCATATTATCATTCATGGAAATAATTTATTTTCTTTCCTTAAGATTATGGAGTAATCTTCAGCTTTATGGAAATTGGAGTGGACAAAAAATTAAATGATTTGATTATATTGATTGATGACATTACAAACAAGTTTCAATTTCTAGCTGAAGTCCCATTATTCATTACCTCCGACTAATGAATTCAATGTTCACCATTAGCCACCGCTTTATAATTCACATGGTATATGAAAGTTTGGACCCTTTGGTTTGTATACATCTCAGAAACGTAGAAGACTACCATTACACGTTAATTTTACTCGATGCATAATTCGTTATCAAAGTTATCCTCAAGAACTATACATTTTTTTACAGAGAAAGCTAGGATAATTGACCTAGTTTCAAAACCCGAGGAGCTATGGGACCATTAGCCCCCAGAGGTAAATTTTGAAAGGCGGTAGAGGAAAAGTTAGCTGAAATCTTCGTCTCCCTTTTCAGTAAAGGCGCAAATCAAAGAACTAGGACCCTGTTTTGGGGAAAATTATATACACTTTGATCTCTAATTAATTACGTTTCGGATGTCCAACGTCTTAATGGTTGAAAGATTTCTACTTCTTTCAATTTTTCACCACGTTTCATTTGCTTGAATCCGCAACCGTTTTCAGGTGAATACTGACAAACTAAGAAGCTACGCGATGTTTTTATAGAAATGTCGGTGTAGTGTAGTTACGTCTTGTGGTGCGTGTTTCGCGCTTTTTCTTTCTCCAAAGCGGTCTATGAGTAGTTTCCATACGTTTTTAATTTCTACGCTCGGTTGACTGAAGGCACCATTGGCTTCGATATAGTTGGTTGCTATAAATTTTCGTTTGAACCAATGTTCCTCCCTATGAAGAACACTAGGCTCCTCCCAACGAATTCGGCGGTGCTCTGTCCAGGTGTGGCGAGCAATCTGACGTTCGTCGCTGTCATTTGGGAAGATTTTGGAGAATTCAATCAGAACCACTCGATAACGTCCATACAGAGATTTAGACGTTCCAATTTTTTGAACGGGGTGACACTTCACCAGCAAACATATTATACGAGGTGAACCATGACCACTTACCGAAAATTATACAGACGAAAAATAAAAATAAAAAATATACCTTGTATAAGTGTGAGAACGTGTTTTTCACACGTGGATAGCCAGAATCACTGTCGGACCTCCTTTATCAAAAGTTTGTTTGAAATGAAATTTCATTACAACTCCTAACAGGAAATTGCAGATCACAACACAGCACCCACCATGCACAGGATTGCAGGCCCCATACACAACAAAAACACCCTAGTAATAGCATCTCATATGCACCTTAGGTGACTCTCTTATATTCCTACAACGGTATTTCAATGCGAAATTTAATACAATTTATGACTTGTATAAGAATATCGACGTTTTTTTTAAATTGCTTGAATTTTTACTAGTTTTTTGTTGCAAATTTGATATATCACTCTGTATATATGTCCATAATAAATTTCAGTATGATTTTATGGAAGGAAATAATTGAATAAATCAATTAATTATTGGTAAACGATTAAATCGAGGATTGAATAATGAAATTCTGCAACTTTTCACGATCACTTCATTCATAAAAATACAATTTACGCTCTATAACTATTATTATAATTCCATTAATATAATGGAATCTTTATGTATTACCATCCTTAACACGTTTACCGAATTTCAGCTTATTGGAGCGATTGAAAGTGGGTGAAAATAGAATTTAGAAATTCTAATCATTATTTTTTTTTATCCGGTAGGATTATCCCAGTCGGGCCCCATCTCCGGAGCCCTGATATATCTGGACAGCGCGCTGGTGTAATTTTCCCAAATAGTCACTCCTCACGTTACTGGGGTGAGTGATTACTAGGTCCAAGATTCATGTGCCCTGGGTAGACGGATTAAACCAAGGCTAAGATTTCTGCCGCATTACGGCACACCGGTATATCGTCTTTACCAAATACCACTTGTATGTATTATGGTTTTAGGTGCCCCACGACACTCTCTGTCGCCTAGTCACCACCCAGAATTGACGGCATAGTGTCTAAAGTTACTTTTTCATATAGCAGCATCGTTCTGAATATGTTTCATGCTGGTCAAATGGCCCCCCGAAATGTAATACGGGCTTGTAGTCTATTAAATATGCTTAGCTGTGAGGAATCCTCAAATTGAAAATGTACAGCATAATTTTTTTTTGTTTTGGGATGCTTGAGAAATTAAAAAATCAATGATATTCTAAAAATTACTTCTCTAATAAACCACAGTGATATATTTTTATTTTTTTTCATATTTTTATTTAGTTCCACCAATAATAACTTTATATGCTATGTAAAATAAAAATATTTAGTATAAAAACTGGTTGCCGGACAGGCATTTATAACCTCTCTTTGAACAACTCCCCAAATGTAGGTAATTTTTTATTTTATTTTATGCACAAAAATTTTTAGACGGCATACTTTGCAAATATGTACGGCATTGCTAAAAAATTAATCTATATAGTAATACAAATTCAGTTATACAAATGCCGTACAGTAATAAATAATAATAATAATAATAATAATAATAGCAAACTTTATTAACCAAATATATTATTAAAACAAATAACTATTCTGTAATTGAGACCGGGTAACGTATTGGTTAAAAGGAGCCCGATCAGTTAAAACTGGTCTTATTCGGGAACCCGGAGAACATTCAACAATATGAATAATGTGAGTTAAAAAATAAAAAATAAGCTACCTTACTCTTAAATATCTAAATTACAACCATTGCGTTTAATATAATAAAGATCATATATTTCTACATTGCTCACCGAACTTTTAAACTTGCCCACTGACGCTGATTTGAAATTATCCGGGAGTGCATTGTATGATTTGAATATGTTGTATGAGAATGAGTGTTCAAACTGCCTGGAGTGGTGTTTGGGTATACTTATAACTTGTTTCCGTCTCAGGTTTAAGTTGTGCACATCCGATCTGTATCTAATCTCAGTGAGGTATGAGGGGGCTTGATTTTTTATAACTTTATGTAATAATGTGAGACCATGGAGTGCCCCACGGTTGCACATGTTCAGCCATTGCACCTCCGTGAGAGTGTATGATATTCTGTCATATTTCCGGATACCATATATCATTCTCAGACAGGAGTTTTGTAGTTTTTGGAGTCTATAAGAATCCCTTACATTTAGACATGGCCCATAGACGTAATCGCAATAATTAGCGTGTGAGAGTACAATTGTATCGCATAGCTGGGTTTTTAAAGATTTATTTAGGATGTGTCTATGACCATATAACATTTTAAGTTTTGCATAGGCCTTCTGGAGAATGAAAGTTACATGTTCGGAGAACTGCAGTTTGGTATCTAAAATCAATCCTAAGTTTCTTGATTTATCTGTGGCGGTCAGCCTGTTTCCCCCTATTTGTATGTTAATGTCACTTTCCTTTATGGAGCCAAATAGCATGAGTGAAGATTTTGATGAGTTTATATATATATATATATATATATATATATATATACATAATCACCTGAGCTTATAACAAAAATTTCTTGTAATCAAAAACATTGCTGGCTTCCAGCACCGTTCTTTTGTACGGCATTACAGTCTAGTTCCTAAATTGTAGATAGTGACTCATATGTTGTACGGTTCATAACTCACATGAAGTAGGGCAAGGAATGCAACAGAAATCAGCTAGGTAGTTAGGTTTTACATCAAGTTTTACTTTGCCACTTTCTTACATCCTCTCCGCACTTTTACATCCCGCAAAAACACGAAAATGTACGATGAGTCACTATCTACAATTTAGGAACTAGACAGGTCCCACTTGATTATTTTTTCAGTGATCTTATTATATTGAGTAATGACGTACAAGAACTTTTTGTCGAAAAATCCCTCCTCTGGATGGATTCGTTGACCTGCGTACTCATCTGAACCGCTCACAACTGACGGCACAGTGGGCAAAGGAGTTGTTTCGTATGGCACTATAATTCTGAATAAAATTCATGCTGGGTCAAATGACCCCTCCAAAATTGGCCTGGGCTTGTAGTCAGGGCCCGTCCATATAGGCGAACTAGGCGACGGCTTAGGGCGCTCGTATTAGGGGGCGGCAATCTGCGGGATCTAAAAGGAAAATTAAGTTTTTTTTTGTTTTATTCACCACTTGAAAATACTACCGATTTTTTACCCACATTTCTTTTGTTTGGCAACACTGCTCGACAGCGACACCCGCCCGCCGGCATATTCAGAATTGGCCTACATATTAGCGTATAGGGTTTTTGGGTCCCAGTGAAATTGACTAATGTGACATGTTGTATTTCTGGGAAATAAAACTAATCTAATCTAATCTAATCTAAAACGGTGTATGTTGGTCTCTTCATTATCCTGATCGAAAGTTCTCGTGGGTCCATCTTGATTCTATGAATAGTTCTCGAGATATAGCCTCTTAAGGGTATGATTTTATAGGTTTGGGTAAAGTATAGAGGTGCTAAGAATGAGTTGTCCAGTTTAAGTTGTACCTTCGTAATCATTTCATATGATGAATGATTCAAGTCACTTGAGTATCAACAACAGGGTGTTGCCTGAATTCTTGACAATAACTTTTTCAATATGTGTGGCGAATTACAAGCTGTTGCAAGAATACCTAACAACACTACACCACAAGAAGTTTTAAACTACATCTGTGAGAATGGCCTACTAGATAGCGTGCCTAATTTAGTAACTGCAATAAGGGTGTTGCTTACTCTTCCTGTGTCTGTGGCCAGTGGTGAGCGCAGTTTTTCTAAATTGAAACTAATCAAAACGTACTTGCGCTCAACAATGACTCAAGAAAGACTTGTTGGATTGTCAACTCTATCTATGGAGCAAGAAATAGCTGAAACAATTGGTTTGAAGGAGATCATTTCCAACTTTGCCAAAATGAAGTAAAGAAAAATAAATCTTACCTAACTTAACGTTTTTACTGTTGCATACGTCAAAAAGGAAGGTGTATACCCTCTCATCTATGTAATAAAGAAGAACTCTAATTTTTTGATTGAGAATTAAACATTTCTTTGTTTACACTGATGTTTTATTTTGTCACGAATTTTCTTAAGAGGGCGCTGTTCCAGTCTTTCGCCTAGGGCGCCAGGAATGCTCGGGCCGGCGCTGCTTGTAGTCTATTAGTTATGTCTACTAATAATAAATCGGATTTGATAAAATTGTAAGTTTCTCTAATGGATTAAATGTTCGAAAACACTGCTTTCTTTATGAACACCTCTTTCTGTCAACACTGTGTTGCTATTAATACATTTGGTCAATGAATAGCGAAGTGGTCGAGGTGTTAGAGCGTTTGCTCCCACCCAGGGGGCCCGATTTCAATCCTCACCGCCATCACGGAGCTAAAGTGGTTCGGAGTACACTTTTTCAGCTATAGGTCCCGGATCTCCTTTCTCCTTTGCTCGCACAAGCTCTGCTTTTGAGGGGTTTACTGGGAGATTCGTAATAACAAATTTTAACGAAATAGTAGGTATCTGTTTATTACACGGTTCTGAGAACATTTTGATGAATTTCGTAATAATTTTTTCGGAGAACTTTAGCAAAAATTAGCTTCTTTGTTGAGAATATGATCATGATTAAATTTTTTTTGTCTTCAGCATCGAGATGGCCATAAAAAATGGTACCCGTTTGCCCGTTTAATCGAATTCGTAGCGTAAATAATAACGGAGTTGGTGATGGTGCCGACTTAATTTGGAACATGCAGGCTGTATATATTTTATTTAGTTTATCTTTCTCTATGTTCTGGATCTTTTCGATAAGATAGGATATAGAACTGCAAACTTTTACAAACTTTTATTTCATTGTAGTGAAGTGTAGAATTGAATATTCTCGTATTTTGGTTCACTCTAAATAAAGTATGTATAATTATTATTATAACTACTTTTGAATACCTGGGATCCCATTCACTTGTATAAATAAATTTTGTCTTCTGTAAAAAATCTTTTATTTTACTGGACTTCCACTCTCAGAAATGGCATAGAACAAAACTGAAAAATTAGGTTTTAAATCTTCATATTTTCAATTACCCTAAGTGAAGGGAAATAAGTAGTCTCCAGAGGTACCACAAAAAATATTGCAATATTATGCGTTGTCTGGTCCTGCCCAATATCCATAAAGTCTCGTGTTACAAAAGATCCTAACAGTCAGAAAATAAAAAGCCTCCATCAGTGAAAGGATCGAAAATCCTGTGAAGAGCCCTAGTAATCCTCCAAAATTTGCCAGAAAATCGGTTGGCCCATAGAGCTCGTGTCTTTCAGAGGTTATGAACTGCGATGTCTTGAAGAAAATAATCAGTCGGGAGAAATGGTACCTATAACAACAAACCATAATTATGTTTATCCACAGCTGGCATCTTATGAACTCAATGCTACTGTCGACGTCTTATGAAATCAATAAAATACTGGTGTCTCATGATCGAAGACACTAGTTTCTGATGACTCATATACAGTAAGGACGTAAAAATTCCTCCCCCTCCTCTTTTTAACTTTTGAATGGAACAATAAGCTATAGAGGTCGGATAAAAAGGTACCTCTTTTACTTTTTGACATAAAAATCGTTTTATTTTCAAACATTGTTTGTGAAAATCGGCCAAGCCTTTTCAAACTTACAAGCGTTTGAGATTTGCCTGAAATATTTGACAAATAAATTATTTTAACTAGTAATTGCAGCAGAAATTCAGCTCCTTTACTAATTCTGGTCAAAAAGCAAATTTTTACCACAGAAAATTAGCTTTTCGATCAGTTTCAGTAACAGAATTAAAATTCTACTGCAACTAATAGTTTTAAAACAATTTATTTGTTATATATTTTAAGCAAATTTCAAAAGCTTGTCAGTTTGAAACGCCTTGGCTGATTTCCACAAACAAAGAGGTGATGGATGGATGGATTTGATAAAAAAAGTTGATAGTGCTCTTTTGACATTAGGCCATGTGACCACAACCATTTTTAAGCTGAAAAGTAGTAAAAATGGTTCCTTTTTACCTCAATTCTACTCAAACTCGATAGCTTGTCCCATTCAAAAGTTAAGGGGGAGGGGGACTGTCTACTTCCTCACTGTATTACTGACATATTATCGAGAATGAATTGAAGTTTGTTTGTTTTGCCTGAATTTTTTGTTGTGAATAATTTGTATTCATCATTATAAATATCACTCTTCATTCTTACATATTGTCATTTTCATATTTCCAATAAACAGACTGTTTCTAAATAGTTATTTATGCATCAAGTAAGTGTAGTGGTACTTTTTTTACGAGCAGGTAGGCAATTTCTACTAGTGAAAAAAAATCCTCGGCAAGCAACAAGACTCGGCTTTACCTCGGCTCGTACTCGCTTACCTCGAATGTTAACACTCTTTACATTCCTTGTTACTTAAATAACTATTATGCACTAGCAGGCGGTAAAGTACACTTTACCTAGTTACTTTGGCAATACAGTTCAGCAATATTATTTTTTTGTCAGAAAAAATTTAGCAAAAATTGTGTTTTTTAGGGATTCTAACTCTGGTATTGAATTCACAGGTTTTTTGGACCAGCTTAGCTCAAGAAATAAGTAATCACTTCCGGAACTCTGCCAGTTTCATATTCCGGTTATGACAATCACAATGGGACGAGAAAACAGTCCACACGTTTAAAATAATTTTTTCGTCGTCCAGAGCTGGCTTTACTCCAGCAATAAATCACGACTTCCTTATTAGGAATTCTGCCAGTTTCATATTTCGTTTGGACAATCACAATGGCATGAGAAAATAAACCACATGTTCAGAATAGTTCTTCTTTATTAGAAACTCTGCCACATTTATATTTTGGTTAGACAATCACAATGGCATAAGAACACAAACCACATGTTCAGAGTAATTTTTCCGGACGACCAGGGCCGGCTTTACTTAGGAACTCTGCCAGTATCATATTTTGGTTGGACAATAACAATTGTAGAGAGGCTTTGTGAAGAAATTTTAGGAGGATCATGGCACTCTAGATTGAAAGTTGAAATTTGATTTAAAAATAAAATTTATGTCAAAATATAATTAAAAATTATGAATACGGTTGTACAATAATTTGGGGAATCCGAAAAATTAACAATATAGTGGACGTTCTATTTAAATTTCGAAAATTAAAGATATTTTCGCTGAAACCGGAAGTTGTATAACATTTTTGTTGAATCAGAAAAATTATATTCAGTTCGAATATTAACCATGCTAAGTTTAATTTTACACGGTGGAAGAATAAAAAAATAGCAGCCCGAAACTGATCTCATTGTCACCCGGTGTATATCTTCTTTCAGATTGAAAATGGTAAGAAACATGATGAAACATGAAATACGATGATAATTACCATAACTCAGAATTCATATTTAAACACTCATAATCCACATAATCTTATTATTCATGATCGCAGGAAAAATAGTGTACATAACTCGTTGAAAACTCGTAGTGTACATAACTTGTTGAAAACTCGTGCGAAATATGTAACTTTCCACACTTGTTATGTAATTCCATAATCAACACTGATTACTTACTCATTTTCTGGGTATTCCATAGAACTATTCAAAGATAGTGCCCTGAAAAACTGTATTCTATCATAAGAGTTCTGAGAAGTAACGGCATCATAGGATAAATCAGAACATAAAGGCATACAGTCACATTCTGCAGGAAGTTTGTGCTGAAATACTCCGGCATAAAAAAGTTTTCTAAATTTCCTATCTCTTCTAGGAACAATTTTTTTCCTCAGGTCACCTAATTCATACTGTTTTTCGGCTGAAATCATACACTCCAAACTCCCTATGCCACAAATAGGTGTATCATTGTTTCCTGAAATTGTATGAATGAATAAATACATGATTTTTGAACTAACCACATATCATTTTATCGTTTAATAAATGGCATTTTACCACATAGAACTGTCACTTTACTGCATAGTAATGTCACTGTCAATAAAACACAGTTTGATAGAAAATTGTTGATTTGATATTGAAAATAAACAAACGACGTCAGATGACTAGGTAACGGAAATTATTCACAGGTAGGGGAGAGAATTGTACCTTGGGGCATTTTTCTATTTTTATTTTATTTTTCCCACCTTCTTAAATATGGACGAATGTAATCATTGCCAGCATAGTTACTATTACTTTGTCTATTCGTAGCAAAATTCGAGAAAAGGTAGTATAATATTATCATATTGATAACTGAAAGAATATATTTACTTGCAAATCGTCCCAAGGTACAACTGGGTCTTGTACCTTGGAACAGTACTAATTGTACAATAGGACATCACTGATTTTTCGTTAGGACAACAAATAAATAACTAAAATACTCCTGAAATATGGATAACATATTTATTAAAACATGTTATAAGACATAAAGTCTACTAATAGTTTTGTCATTTTTCTCAAAATTTCCGATTCGCTGATTTCGTATAATTCACCGTTCCTCAAAAATTTGTTATTATCTATTTTCTTTAGATGAATAATTTCAAAACAGTTTTCTTCCAAAATCTTCTTTATTTCGACTATATATAATGACGTACAGACTGTACAAAGGTACAGAATAATATGCAGACTATTGTCTCAAGGTATATGTCATACATCTTGACTGATTTTTGTTCACATTTTTTTTCTAGTTAAAAACCCTAGGTTATTTATATTACCACAAAAACAGGAAGAAACTAAAATAAACACTTGCATAGACCACTATTAATGAATGATTTTCTATTAATCATTGATTTTATTTTATGCAACCCAACATACACTGCTCTAAAGGCAGGGTTTCACGCTACGGATGTGATTGGGACAATTCAAGGTTCAATAAATCGAACGAGTGCGTACTGTGTACGACTTCTTGTCAGATTTCTTGTCCGATTTTTTGTCCGATAGTCAGTGTCGACCGTGACAGTTATAGTTTTTGACCATGGAGGAAAAACTGTTGTAGTCAGTTTTTATCGATTGTTTAGCGACGAAATTTAAAAAAACCGCGAAGACCAAAAAGAATGTTGGGCCGCCAGTGAACTAGCGTCTAGCGACAGCCTGGATATTTCGGCTGGCGAGCATATTGACTTGACAGCAATAACCTCCAAATTGGCAGCTTCCTTGGTCTTATTTCTCAAAAACACATAAAAAAGGTAATTTTTCACAGTTTTCAACAATTCTGCCTTCCTCAAAACCCGTAAATCGCAATTTTTCACATTTTTAAAGAAGGCTAATGGTGAAATTTTTCACATTTTTAAAGAAGGCTTGCGATTTACGGGTTTTGAGGAAGACAGAATTGTTGAAAACTGTGAAAAATTACTTTTTTATGTGTTTTTGAGAAATCAGTTTTTTTTTATTTCAAAATAAATTAAAACTAACACTAAGGTCGATGCAAAAGTTCTGTAACAAACTCGTGAATTAAAATAGCGATTAACAATCTCGAACATTAACGGTCTCGCTCCGCTCACGCCTTAAATTATCCAGATTGTTATTCGCTCTTATTAATACGCTTGATCGTTAAATAACTATTACTGTGAATTAGCTTAGCAATTACATGCAAGTATTCATTTCTTCGATTAGAAAAAAAAATCCAAAACTATGAGTTTGCATAGGTATTTGAACTGGTATCTTGAAAATGAAGGGAATAGAGGGGAATTTCGTAGTTCCTCTTAGAACTATCAAAATTTTATGTATAGTTCCATAAGTGAATATTGAATAAATCATGTGTTATTGAATTTCTCCTAATACTGGGTTTTGTTAATCAATAGGCAGAAATTTCGATACCCAGGAGAAATTCAATTTTTGCTCAAAATTTGTTTTATTAAATTAAAATTAAAATTCGTATCTTCAGTGATTCGAAGATGGTCCTACATCACTTACGTGGCATGAAAAAGTTGACACATCCGCAAAAAAACAACGTATGATTGGTTAAACATTCCATCTTGCAATTATTGGCAGTATATAACTTGTAGTATTTCAAATATCTTTCTGATGGAAAATAACATTGTCGTTTCTTTGGACTGTATTTCTTCACTGAGTCAGATGTGGTCATCATGATTGGATAAACCGTTGCAAGAACCACCTCATTCAAAGGTACCTGAAAGACAATATTTATACCCAGAGATACTGAATTTTGGTGAATATAGTACCCTGAAATATTCCTGACTTGGTCTGGGGATTCTTGAAGGTAGGTGGAGAGACACCTGAAATATTAAAAGGTGTGGATGTATCATCAAATGATATAGGTTGAGAAACGTTTTGCTTTAATATTAACAGAACTGACAGTAAATAGACCAATTCATTATTCATCTGAGTGGTGATATCTGATTGTTAGAAAAAAATGGTTTTTCCTGGATAACAATTACCCAGAAGTACTTGGGTTCTAAGGCCTAAATGCTCAGATAGTCGGATAATGTTTACATATTCTCTGTTTCTGAGTGGTTTTATACGAAAACCTGGGAGATGCGTAATAACAAATTATAACAAATCTTAACAAAAAATATTCCTCATGATATCAAGTTTTCCATATCGGACAGAGCAATCGATTAATTGGGATTTCTTATTATTTTTTCAATTCAATTTAGTAAAAACAATTTCTGATACGGGAAAGTTGAACAATAAATTGCAACATAAAAAATATTATAAATTACTAAAAAACACAATTGATAAATCATGAAATACTGAATAATGATTGACTCATTTATTAACAGCAGAGTATCAATTTCATATATTTAGCAATGAAATAATGTGCTGTTCACAAAAAATATGAATTGCAACTTCCTCGACTACGCCACTGACCTATAAGGAAACTGGATGAGCACTCCCATCTAAGAAAATTACGCCAACTAGTATTAGTGGGAGAGCTGGCTACGAAAAAGTAAACTGATAAGGTGTAGTCATGAATTTTATATAAAAAGTCTCCATACATTTGCGATGTATATTGCCCTCTTTCAATTTGCTGACGTAGTTCCGACTGACAAGGAGGCAAACTTGATGCATCGAAATTTTTGATGGTTTTTTTATGAAATGGTTCGTTGATTTTAATGCATAATACTTTGAAATATATGTTTTAGGCACTGCCAAAAAATCCTTACAGCATTTCGAATGGTAGCAAAGAGAGTTATTGCACATTTGGGCTATACGGTATGCCTTGGAATGACATCTGCGCATGCGCAGTAGTAAACAAAAAATTTCAAGGTATAACGTCTTACGTTATCTCTAAGGAATAAGGATAAGCTTTAAACCTTATACGTTATACATATTTGGTGTTCTATGTTTGCAATTTTATTGTTCCGTGATAAGTTAAATCAGAATCAGAGATATATTATCAAAATTATTCTGCAAGGAAGTGTAGTTGTGAATTGATCTAAAGATAAAATTGAAAGAACGTGTATTAAAGTGATGCTAGTTTATTTTTTGATTTCAATATAGCAAATCTGATGATATTTGGCACGACACCCCACTAAGCAACTGCAAAAGCTCTCATTTTTACGCATACCTTATATCGACATAGCGCTAAGGTATAACGTATATGGTATACATTCTGTAAGTTTGCAATAACTCTCTGAGTCTCACTCACAGTATCTGGCAAATTAACGTCGTTATATTTCAATTTTAAAGCGACACGAATTGCTAATATTAACAACAATTTTTAACTTTTCTTGAGTGAATAATAGAATTTTATCACCGATGCTGTTGCATTCATTTTTCGGTTTTATATATTACAGAATTTTTATTATAGGAATAAGCTCAACAATCTTCAGCTGAGAAACGATGTGTACGGAATATAAAAATATAATAAACATCAGAACAGAACAGGCGCAGAACGCCTTTTTTGGTCGTATCGTTGCCAAGTTCTTTCTTCTTTCTCTCTGTCTTGATAGCTGCTTCACCGACTTCTGGCCATATTATTAATTTTTATGTACTTAGCCATTATTTAGACTTCTGACAATTTATATACAGGTTCAGTAAGTCATAAATAATATAAAAATGCAATTGTCAGAACTGCACCTTGTGGTTTAAATTTCAAAATTTGTATACAACTTTGTCGACTTCTGACAGTCTTTAAACCCCGACCTAGACTTCTGACAATAATTTTCCTAGATTCCTGCAGTTAAAAACTTTAACTCTACCATATATCAGGACTACACCTTATCCTTTTTTCTCATTAAAAATGTACGACTTTGACCGCCCACCCACTCCCCCCACCCCGGAGAGCGTTCTGACGGCAGCGCTATATACTTAAAAGGTATCAAGGAGACGTTTTATATAAAATTCGTGACTACACCTTATCAGTTCACTTTTTCGTAGCCAGCTTTAGACTATATCTGACATTTTGGAGCACCACACATGCGCTTTGAGGATATGTCAAACAGAGGCGTCTCCTGAGGGTTAAGTTAAGGGACAATTTTGATCTCAATAAAAATTATTATCTATAAAAATAATAATAATAAAACTCAAATTATACTAATAAACCGTTTTCGACTTCAACTTAGCAATTGTCACAAATTTAACTGGTCAAAAATTTTATAAACACAAACAATAAGAACACACGACACTGATAACAATGGCGTCCTGACATAATGATATTGACAATTTGGAGCAATGCACATGCGCATTTTCAATTTGAGAGGGTTCAATTTGGCGTATTTTTTTCATAGGACGAAACGGGCAGTGTTCGCTTTATTACAGATCAGTGGACTACCCGCAGCGAAGAAATTGTTAAAAAATTGTTAAAATCGTTTTTTCCGTTAATAATAAATATCAACAGAAAAAATAGTCGATAAAAAAAATTTAAAGTTTTTCTAGGTTTGGAAAATAATCATAAAATTTACCCTGTATCCTTGAAGAGAACTCTTACAGGTGTGATCAATGTCTGACACAGGAGATATCAAAGTGATATCCAATGAATTTTTTGCACCAGCAAGCAGAGCCCTGAGCGGATACGGATATAAACCAGCATTTCTAGAATATCCATTTTCTATAGACCAGGTGTTATTCGTCAAGAAAGGTGCTGTGTGATAATTCTTGTAATGTTTCCTGAAATTAAAATTTGAATTGTGTTAGCAAAAAAATCGTTATCTATCTTCTACTACTATCGAACCGATCGTTTTGTTGATGTTTTAGCGCCAATAAATGTTTCATCTTACGATCTGAAGATCATACAATGAAAAACAAATCTAATTAGAAAATTTGAATTCTGCAGCTGCTTTCTGGTTTTCTCCGCATTTTAAAAAGATGGCAGCAGCTTTCGGATCTCCTTCATATTTGATATACAGATGTAGAAAATATGTAGCCTCCTTCCGTAATCTAACCACATTTTTACTTTAAAAAAATGAAAATATACAATTTTTTATGAATAAAGGGATCGTAAAGTTGCAGATTGATTGTATTATTTGATCGTTCTTCAATAATTGATTAATTTATTCAAAAATGTACTTCCATAAAATCATATAAGTCTTACAAAAATGAAAATATACAATTTTTTATGATTAAAGTGATCGTAAAGCTGCAAAAATTGTATTATTTAAAATCATACTAATAGTTATTATGGACATACATACAGAGTGGTAACAAAAAACTAGTAAAAATTCAAACAATTTTCAACAAACGTCGATATTCTCGTACAAATGATAAATTGTACCAAATTTCGCATTGAACGCATTGAAATATATGAGACAGACGCCTAAGGTGCATATGAGATACTAGTAGTCTTTATGAGGCTTTAAAAAATTAGGAAAAAAAATATTGTGGCGTAGGTGGCTGTGATTTCAAATCTTATTATTGTTTTCGATTCTGAACAACTTTTCTAAATAAACCTCTTCGATAATATCAAAAATAAGGGTAGATTACTCTTGATCAAAATTTCAATTTTTTTGTTCTCCCCTCTTCACCGTTTGGAAATTCAGAATTTTTATAATTCGAGTACAAGTTTTTCATGAAGTACCAATTTTTACGAAGAATAAAATTTTCTGACAAATGCACAATAAAAAAGTTTCCCATGTGGTGCAAACTTTTTGGAACTAACTGTATATAATCTTATTCCAAAATTTTCTCATTCCAATAATTATGTCCAACCTAAAACTACTTGTAGAAGCTGTTTAATTTTCAATCACTATTTTCACATCTTCATATATTTTTCTGTCTGTTTGCAGTCTTTTCTGTTGATTATTTTAGTTTTCAAATGTTGTGTGTCCTTGTCATACTTTTTGTCCTGTCAAGTTTGTTCAATGTCTTGTACAGTAAGTTTTTTTTTTTATAAATTTTGATTAAACTCAATATTGATAATAATTTACATATCATTATATACTGTGTCTAATTGGTATTTTGCTGTAGTTTGCTGTCTAGTTTCTGGAAATATTGTTAGTAGTCGACATCTATAATTGGAGAGACTTCTACTGCTAACTTTTTATGGGTAAATAGACTTCCACAAGTTCAAGTATCTACTACTGTAGGAACACATTTATTCACTATCTTCTTCAAATAAAGCTCATTTCATATACTTATATTTACAAAATTTCACCTCGTAACAATAAATATGTAAAATTGATTGTTTAAAGTTATTAGATATTCTGGTTCTCGGAAACGATTTCAACGATTTGGATTAAAATTTGTACTCTAATAAGCTGTGACTCCTATCTATCTAACAACAATAAATATGTAAATACAAGAATTGATTGTTTAAAGTTATTAGATATTCTGGTTCTCGGAAACGATTTCAACGATTTGGATTAAAATTTGTACTCTAATAAGCTGTGACTCCTATCTATCTAAAAAACGTAATTTTACAAAAAAAAGGTTTCGAATCGAAGTTGAACTTTTTTGATGAAGGGCATATGCTTCTCCTGACTAAACCAAGATAAAGCAAAATATGAAACGTTTGTTCACAACACTAAATTTCAAATGCGGTGGAGCTATGAACACTGCTGCATTTTAAATACCATATATTATATTAAATGCAATGAAGATTTGAAAGCCTTGTTTTCAGAATGTGAAGATCAGAAAGCGGCGTACTATCTCTACTAAATTTATATTTCTGAATTCTACTCGTCACTTTATGTGAAAAATATTTAAAGTAATCAAAAAATAAATTGAATAATTCGGAATTCCAGAAACTTACACATTAAAATACTCTCTTGAGTACTTACACATCACTACGGAAAATTTCAGACCGGTCCAGAATATTGAAAACGTAACAAACTCCTTCATCCGTCAAAATGCGTTCAAAGTAACAATTGGTTTTTCCCAGAAAGTTGATTTTGAGAAAAGGGTCATGCGGGGAAACCTGAAACATACCTACATTAAATACGAATGAATATATGTATAAAAATTTTTCAAATTGATTTCCAATATTTTTCATTTTTCTCAGAACTCAAAAAATTATTTCAGACTCCCAAACAAAGGTAAATTGAATAGATAGACAATAACTATTCTTAGATGAACATGTTGCAATTTCCTAAAACTTTTTGTGGAAATGGGTATAGATGCAAAACTTGTGAGGCACCTGGGACCATAATTGATTTGTTGTCAGCATGTCCATCATAGGGTGCACTCTGGTGGAAAAAGGCAACTTTTTCTCCAATGTTGGGTAGGTTTACTGATTTAATCCACAAGTAAATCAATACAAAGAGGAAATATGGCGAAAATGCTATTGCTATATATTACAATTAAATTATTTCCGTCAACCGACTGCACCCGTACCAGCAACCTTCAGACGTCTTCGAGAGATATGTGCGAGCTAGAACCTTTTTACAAGTGATGCCATGCCCGGACCACGCTGTAACTCGAACCCATGCACCTACCAATAATTGGATTAAGATGCGAACGCTCTACCCAAGTGCCACCTCGGCCCAAAAACTATCTAAACTCTACGGGTATACGAGCAGATATTCGAGCAAGATAATGTGCAGACATATGAGCAGTGGGCCACGAAAGGGGGCGCTGGCTACAAGGAGAACATGCTCATCTGAAGATGTATTACGCAGGACACTAGGTAGTGTAAGAATTTTAACATTTCGATGTCCTGAATCGACTGTTCTTTCCGTCATTCAGCTACACAATCAGAAGTCTTCGAGAGATTTGTGCTAGCTAGCGACTACCACAAGGCTTTTGATAAAACATCATGCATTCGCTAGATGCCTTGCAATAACTGATCGAATAGTGAAATGTATTTGGCAGTTGGTACCGCTTTGGAGGATTAGCCTTTCCACAAGATCTCATCAAGTCCAAGTCCAAACTGACGAGGTGAACTTTAGAAGGAAATTTCTCAAGTGAGACCACTTTAAATCTTATTTTTTCTGCATATTCCATTGCTATTTTCCGTTACACCCCAGGAAAACCCGTAGAGACAACGCGGCACTCCCAGCTACAGGTGGAATAGAGCTATCATTTACTTCACATGAATGATCCCATTCTGTTTGCTTCGGGAATTTGGGATCGACAAATGTGCGATGACGATGCGAGAAATTCTAAAAGGATGTCTAGCTCGTTGGCAGAACTATTCTACTTGATAGTATATAGCCGCTCCCAAAAGGTAATCAGGAAAACCTCCCTCTTCTTATTAGCAGATCTGATCATCAATGTAACGCGTTTCTATTCAGACGTTACAATGATGCTTGAGGGTACTGGGTGTCTTGGTTACACACGGTTCAACACCCGATACTACCACCTGGTGGAAATATTGGGAAAGAAGGGTACATTTTTTTAATACTCTCCGGCAAAAATTCTTGAACTGTCCACTTCCTGGAGTCTTTGCTACTGAGGAATGCTTTTTGTGTTTCCCTGCGGGTGGCGCTGCGACTGACTTTTACTGTAAGTCGCTGCTTCATTTGTAGGTTATACAATGGATTACAACTCATTGGGCTATGGGCCGGAGCAGGACGACTTGAATGTTGTCCGCCCTACCCTGTCACTGATGAGCGCAAGAACCGCGAAACGCGTCTGCAGGTGGTCTTCCCCAGCCAAATGAAGGATAATCTGCTGTATAATTACAATAACCATTTGCAACTGGGTCTTCTTGGAAGAACGTTGCACACATATCTGTCAAATGTAATTCAATGTTCGTAATGGTATTAGCCAGGAAAGTAGTTTTTTCTGTCAGATGTTTGCCTCATATTTTCCACCTGGTGGAAATATTTGGAGAGAAGAGCGCCAGTAGTTCGAGTTTACCGTACTTTTTTCCAGATGACAGTTACAGAGGCCCAGGACAGCTACAGTGAATAGACGGTATTCTAGGGGCCTCATTACTTTTGGAAAACCGGCTGTTCCTACCCTTTCTATGAAAAGTTCTCGAAAGACATCGTCACTTTTATTGAATGGGAGTATAGGGATTGATATGACAATAGCTATTAATGTAACGAGATTATTATGCGATATATAATAATCGAGGATGTTGCCAGGCGACGAGGGGCGCTCTGGGCTCCGACATTTATTAAAATTGCATAATTATCAAGTTACATTCAAAGCTTTATCGTATCATTGATGATGATGCGAAAATTAAATCAAGAACTTTGGTTATGTCACGTTATTGTCTTTTGAGCGTGCCATTTGGAATATATTATAAAGTATCTAACGTATTATATTAATTGTAACGAATGTATTATGTGTTGTTATGATGTTATGATGTTGATGATTTGTAATGAAGATTTAACTTAATATTCGATGACGATAAAATAATTTAATCCCAGCAATAATGGGAAGAAAGTTCAGTTCAACAGACGTACTGAAAAGCAATGATACCAGCTCGGGGTGATGAATCCAATATATTATACAGACGGCCATTAATATCTACCTTCCTTAACGGACTCGACTCGGAATTCAATTTTCCACCTTAGAAACTTTGTCGTTTCTATTATATAAACTCAATTCCAGGTCTTAGCGGCCAGACCCTAGTGGAACCAGTAATTCAAGCGAAAGGTTCTGGTACCTGAATTAAAACGTATTTTCCTCTTCTGGCTGTTAGTCCTAACCTTCAGGGATAAATGACGTGGTACTTTCATTATCAAGGAGGTGGTTGATGTTGAACTGCAGTCTTTTGATAAATAAAAAAAAACGCGGTTCAGGAATTTTAAATCACCAGATGCATTATAACTTAGCTGTCCTCGGAACGGTTATTATACTCGCAATATAAACTGAAATGAAGCGATTCTTATGTGTTTCCACTATCCACATCCTTCGTCGCCCTTCGTAGCAAAATACATGAAAACGGTGGTAGTCGTAGCAGAACCCATGAAAAACTACTATATATTTACCGGAAAAAACTAATCTTTGTCATTCAAACTAATCTAAAACCATAACTCTACGTTTACTTTCGGCACAAGAAACGAACAGGACCAAAAAGAGGTTGGTATCAAATACTATTTCCTGACTTGAAAGACTGCTTTTCGTTTACATTCAATTTGGAAACTACAGCGAAATGGTAAGAAAAGGCCTACGAATCGTTTCTGTGATGGACTTCGAAAATGATCCTCAGAAATGAAGTGTCAGGGAGGAACAAAGTTGCTGCAACGAATATGCTTGCCGTTTCGATATCACTATCGTAGAGGTAAAATTCAAGAAGATCTATGGCAACTTCACGTCAAAACTCTCATAATAAGGCCACCTCCATAGAAGGCTCTCTCGATGAAGCTTATAAAGCCATCAGGAGTTTATCTGCCTGCTCCAAGGCCATGGAAAAGCACGGATTGGAGATTTTTTTTCCCGTACGACACTGAATCAGGTGACCCAAATTCGAAAGAGGTACTTCTACAGCAACATAGGCATGATTCAATGCCTGGGCTTTCCTTCAAGAGCATTCAAATGGGCTGAATTCTTAGACTGATTCATGATGGCCCTCATCCTCCTATTCCACTGCCTCCGCTTTCAGTGCGAAACGACATTCTGCTGATTGGCAGTCAGCACTTTGAAATCTAACCATCATATGGAGTACTCGGCTATTACGTGTCCGAAGTTCTCATCATTTCTGAAGGCATACAGTGGCATTATGAGTTCTCTATTATTATCCCTCGTACGGTACAGATGGGACTCATGTGTTGATAAACGATCCGGGGGATAATGAGTGCATGTTTCATAGATATTTTCATGGATGCATGGATGCTCTTCCGAAATATCATCAATCGTTCAGCGGTTCCATCAAGATTGACCTTTCGAGCTCAGTCCACACACCACATCACATCATTATATCGTCACTTTGGAGACAAGCAGAACATCTCTTTCCCAGAGCTCATTCTTTCACCGAACGGCAAAGCTTTGGAACTCGCTGCCTCGGGAGGTGTTCTACTATTCCTCGGCTCTCACGATGTTCTCTGAACAATACAGGAACCAGAACTTCATACACAAGCCAATGAAGGAATAATCATAATAATAATAATAATAATAATACTTCCTCATGAACCCTCGTAACGTGAACCCAGAGCATATAGGAGGACGACCATTAGTATAATTTACTGGTTCTAGGTGATGAATTCACCTTTCAGCTGAAGGAAAACCTGCAGCACGATCATAACCACATTTTCAAAAAACCTGAAATATAAATAGGTTTCTTCATTAAATTGGTTTGCAGGAAACATCCCTTGCCTTAGAGTCCATTTCAATATTCAAATCTAAATCTAATGTCAATGACTATTTTCAATAACAGTCAATCATAGGAAGACACATTCAGAAGTTGAGTCAAAAGATTAAATTTTCAAATCTCTACGAATGTACGGAAATGCAAAAAATTATATCAAACAGTCTACATTAATTTTGTTAGTGCTGTTTTTCTAGCATGCTGATTAGATGCATATTTTACCTTTTCTAAAGTATCGAAGAACTCATTCCCGAATGTTTCTGTGTCTGAAAAATGTTTGTTAATGTTCCGGTCGCATACCATTCCCATATAGTCAACCAGTTTTTGTCTGTAAATAATTGAAAATATGATCATTGATTAAAAAGTCGATAGCTCACATAAAACAATCTGTACATATACCTGTTTGTATAATTACTGCAAAACCTTCCTGGTCAATAAGCACCTTTTATACAGAAAAGTTTCAACAGGCGAATAGACAGAACCAACCCATTGACGTTAGAGTGGTGAGAATGTTTACGATGATGGTGTTTCCTGCTTTGAAACCGATCACGGACACAGGTGAAATAAAAAAATAACAGGTAGGTATTTGCCACAATTGAGGATCTTGCGTTCGAAAGCGGCTATATCCATTTAGAAAAAATGTTCAGGAATCGTCGAAAACTTTTTATCGTTTCGCCTAATGCATAGGAATTCCAGTTTTGATGTAAAAGATCAAAGTTACATGCGATTTTAAAATACAAATATCCCGCTTGAACGCATAGATCGTGCTGGTTGATAGATCTTGTGAAACTTAGCCGAACTTCGCGAGAAAAGCATATCGGCAAAAAACGGATATATCCTCTTTTGAACGCAAGCTCCTCCATTAGCTTACGTTGTACGTGTATATATAAGGGAGTAAAAAGGGTAAAAACATCGGTCGGCGACGACTATCGATATCAAAAGATCTCCTAAAAGAACTTTGATCGTTGTGTTCAGATATCTGAAGAAAGAGATGAAGTTGAATTATAGTTTCTACTTATTATTGATGATATAAATAAGTAATTCAATTCAACTTGATGACAAGCAAAAAGTGCCAACTGCTGCTACTTATTGAAAAAATAAATAAATGAAAGTTCAATTCTTAGTAAGAATTAAAAACCTTAAAAATACCTGATTTTTGTTCGAAAATATGAACAGAATATTCATAAAATCTGTTGTGGAATCGTCTGCGGCTGAAAGACAAACTTTACTCGCTATTTCCATCGTTCAATATTCATGTTGAAAAGGGGAACTTCCTCCATGAAAATTGATATTGAACTACATCTGAGGGTGAGGGGAATTGATTGTAATACAACAAGTACTTCAACAGTTGTACACCTTGATATGTGAACTGGCGTTTTCGCCAAAATTATCATTCTGTATAATGAAGGTATTGATTTGGATCAAACACCCTAAAACGTCCTAGGGTAGCATTATAGTTTAAAATAAATAATACATTGCACCATCTGAAATATTAATAGAGATGCAAACAATATAGAAATACTGACATACATATTTGTTGCCATGGAAACGTAGGAAACGACCAAAACGGAAATATACGATGGAAAACCCCGAATACTAGTAATCCAGTAACGACAGACAAACTCGAGCAAAAAGTGAAGAATGAATTGTAGCACACTGAAACTCGGCACATGACATCTCGACATCATATATTATTAGAAAAAAAAATGTTTAACAAAAAATCAGGAGTGGAACCTAAAAAATTTTTTATTTAAAAAACAATATAAATTTCTTTGTTGTTATTTCAGAAAATATTAGATTTAACAAAAAACGATTTCTATATGTTGAGAGATAATTCAATTCTCAACAAGAATGATTTTCAGTAATACCTCATGAAATACGCTCGTTTTCTCAAAAAACGTGGTTTAACGCCGACGTCACATTTCATGCTCGCGCTAACCCGCCACTGCAAGTTTAAGCAGGGCCGGAAATTAGATTTGTCATAACTTTGCTAAAAATTATAGTAGAAGGAAAAGAAAAAGTGCATATCGTTCTTCTACTTCCTCATGCAAATATAACATGTGAGTATCTGAGTACCTGAAATGTGTTTTGTCCCACTTCACATAACCCTTCTACGATATTTACGGAGGATCCGAAAGTCATGTATATTTTAGTTGATATGAAATAATTATACTGGAGTAGGAATCAGTACCCTCTTTGGACCATATGCAACGATTTGAGGCTACTGAGACAAGTCTTACTTATACATGCCAAAGAAAAAACTGGGTTTTACTCCTGCCTCAGTTTTCAACTCACTCATAATCCCGGCAATTCCTTCGGTAAATGTTGAAAATAATTGCTCATACACATCCTACATAAAAAAATGAAGTATGTGATTTCAAGCTTGAGGTTTGCACTTCACAATACTGTTATTAAATATATATATATGGAACTAGTAAATAGTGGGGCTTTGCAGCAAAATCAAAGAGTACTACTTTAAAGTTTGTCCAAGCAATCATTTCCATCATCAGGGATAATCTTTGTTGAGATTGTGAGACGCGATGTTATTCAACAATAAGTGACACATTGTGCAAGATGAAAGTTGATATAAAACATGTAAAATTGGAAGGATGTCTTAAATTTTTTTTATAAAATACGTTACATTTAAAATTGTTAAAATTACTTTTATTTTGACCACACCAGGCCAAATCAATGCTCTTGGTCTTCTCCTAACCAAGAGCATTGAAATTGGCCAAAGAGATATATATATATATATATATATATATATATATATATATAAATATATATATATTATGAATGAGAGATTATATTCAACATTTAGTGAAGAGAAAGCCGATTTTATGGGTAAGTTGAAAATGAGGCAGGGGTAAAACAAAGTTTTTTTTGGCATGTATAAGTGGGACCTGTCACACTACTTTAAAATTGTTGTATATAGTCCAAAGAGGATATGGGTTGCTGCTTCAGTATAATAATTCCATATGTACTAAATTATTCATGATTTTCGGATCATCCGCAAACATCTCCGTGAAGTGCGACAAAACAAATTTTAGGTTCTCAAATACTCGCATATATGTATTTGTATGAGAAAGTAGGAGTCTTCAGGAACGATATAAACTTTTCCTTTTCCTTCTCCGATCATTTGTAGCAGAGTTATGATCAATCAAATATTCGGCTCCGCCAGAACTTTCAGCGGCGGTTAAGGGTGAACGTGAAATTTGATGTCGGCGTTCAATCACGTTTTCTGGGAAAACGAGCGCATTTCATAAGAAATTACTAGGAATAATTTTTGTGGAAAATTGAATTGTTTTTCACCCTGTTGAGTTGTTTTTTTTTTCGATAAATCATACACTTTCCAAGATTACAGCAAAAATCTATTTATATATTTTTAAACGAGAAAAAAAAAAATGTTCCACCACTGGAATTTTGGTAGACAATTTGTTTTCGTGTTTATCATGGTTTCAACTACTAGCATACCAAATTTGGTGGTGCTAAAATCGATTCTTGTCTCAAAACCCAATCGTACTGGATTATAGGTGGACTTACTCCTATGATTATCATGAAAATGAAGAAATGCATACCATTAAATGTTATAGATAGATATAATGTAACTTTTGTGTGCACAACTAATGGATCGGTCAATCAAACTATCTGCCATGAAATAAATGATACTCACTCATCAACTGTTATATTTTCTTCTCTAATATATTTTCCCAGCATTTCGGTATTATTGTAATATTTTGGTTGCGATTTTGTTTCCATACAGATGGTAACAGCCGGGAATGGAATAGAGTAGATAGGAGTTTCACTTGTAGAAAAACTTACTATCACTGGACTTCGCAACCATTTCTGGTATACTTCGTAGATAGCATACATACAAGTCGCTAGTGTTATGCTGAATACGATGACCCACCAGAAACTGGAATTGAAAAAGTGAGTTCAATATCGAAGACGTAGAAGAAGAAGGAAAAGTAACTTGTGTTCTGTTGCTATAACTCTCTCGGCCGTAATGTATTAATTCGAAGTGCATTCATTTTGATTTCGAGAAATTCCACAAAGCTGTCCTGACGAGTTGTAAACAACGAATCGACGTCGTCGACAGATTATAGAACTCTCGGAATTAAAATCGAAAACATTTTCTTCACTTTAGATCATGTCCGCGTTCCTCATAATGCATTAGAAACTTTATTGAACCTTGGATTGATCAGAACAAAAAAAAATGTTGGCTACTTGCCAATGAGTAGATATTCATCTAACTTCAAGTTTCAACTAGTGATTGTAGAATAGATGTCACAAGACTCACAAGTTACTTGTCGTATATCATATATTAATAAAAATGCCCAATGAACTTTAACTTATTTCATTATACAGGGTGTATCTTAAATAATGCCATCATTTCAGGTAGTGATTCCTTGTCACATTTCATGAAAAAAGTTCATATAAACGTGTGTCCCAACCTGTTTCGTTTCCGAGTAACGAGGTATCAAAAGTTCGATAAAAAATTGGTTTCTCATGAATTACTCAAAATTCGTTACGCCGATTCTGATTAAACTTCGTGTGTTTGTTAGTAGTAACAAGGGTCTTCTTTCCATGAAATTATATTATGAATTTTAATTCCAGTGAAAATACAACACCAGATAACACCATTCGGTGTCCATATAGATGATTATAGTAAAACCGACATATCTTAGAAAACACCATCGTGTTGCATAACACTCTCTTTATGTGGAAATAATATGAGTTCAGTCAATCCACAATAGATGGCGATGTCTTCAAATCTAGATATATTGGACTACTTTTCGAATTTTTCGATATTTTCCAAAATAAAAGTACTTTACTTCTGACTCAAAATCAAGTTTTTCAATGCGCCTTGTAAATTAGGTGTTTTGCTATATTTTGTTGAAGAGAATAACGTTTTGTTGAAAAACACATAAGGAAATTTTTCATATGGTGTGTTCTTTAGAGATGACACTGTGAGCAGCCGACGTATAATCCCCCATTATCTTACCAGCTGACTCTTTTAGAGAATTTTCAGGCGACCTGAATTCACTTTACGATTTTTTTCACATAATTGACATTTTCTCCTAGGTCCACCAAGACTCTGGTTGTTTTGATAGCTAGCTATATCTAGACTATCGACTACACAAAAAATTTACCTAATATATCACTAGCAAAAGTGCAACGCTGCCTCCTGGGCTATTAGGGGTGAATGCATGAAATGTTCATTTGAAATTACTGTTTCCTCTTACCGTTCAAAATATGTCCTTTTCTCCCCAAAATATCTGAATCCATGAATACTTGTAGAATTGCAATATTCCCGGAAATAATTTCTGACACTTTTCCAGAATGCAGGATGTTCTACTTTTTTTCTTTCATCCATTATAAGGCTGGTTACCCTCTTCAATAACTACCCTTGTTGGTATGTGGAACTCGACTGTTTTGCCATTCAGGGTGGTGGCAATTTTAATTAAGTAATAGCCTTCATCTCGGATATTGTGTAATATCGTAAGTTGATAATTAGGTCATGTGAGGGCGACAAAGGTGAATAATTCAAAATGCACTGTTATGGCGATAAATTTTAATGCAAAAATCTCAACAAATCAAGGGCCAGTTATGTTCAAATGTAAACACTGGATGTACACCAAAACTCAATCTTTCAAGTAGTACGAGTAGTGAGTAGTGATGATTTTTTAATTATCAGCGATATGCTTACAAAACTCTTTTAGCGAGTCTGTTATATTTTGATTCATGTTATTGCACTATGTGATTTGAGTGTTTTGACTCACAACTTTTTTTTGTTATTTCATCCCCTTCACCACTTTTTATTACTCAAACTATTGAATTTTAGTAATCACTGTACACGTATAAGTACTACTGACTCTTGATTACATGAGATAATGGCACTGTAACAAAATAGCTCATTGTGGAAATCTCAGGAACGTAAAATGGTAGTATAACTGTTTTGTATTGAATTAAGAGTCCAAATATGATTTCAATTATTTATTCTTTAGAAACTTCTCACCAAATACTTTTCAGATGGAAACGAATTCTTCCATCATGAGCCTTAACTCACCAAATGCAGGTCCAAAGTTCATTAATTATAAACAGAACGAAACCAGGAAGCTTTCAGTGAGAAGAATGTGTTGACAGACAATAAATGTTTAACAAATTGATTGTCCTGACAACCTTAACTCAGCATACTTCACTACAGAGAGTATAAAATATTAGTTCTCAGCATTCATTATCCTGCAGCAGGATAATTGTATCACGAAGACATAAATCATGATTTTTCCAAAACAATACTTCAACAAAGTATTTTAAGTTGACTTACACCCTCTAGCGACTCTCTTATTCATACGATGTTCTAATAACTTCTAATAAAATTGTGCAGGGTCTTGGAGTGTAACCTAAAAATTTGCGGATTTTCATCACTTCTGTAATAACGGAGCATATTTTTTTTTACCCGACCTGGGGTGATTCAATTTTTTTTTATATGAATTGAATATCAGCTACTTAATTATGCTTCGTTGGGTCACCCTGCAATCTACCCAGATACATTTACATTGATATTACAGGAAAAGTTCAAAATTGAAATAACTTTAGGGCTTCACCATGATGACCATTGACTGAAATTACGGTCTAGTAGTAAGGATTAACATCATAGAAAACTTTTTTATTAGAGTAATGAGTTTTGAGATGCATGTTTGGTTAAAATATTGCCATAATTTACAACGACAACTGGTTTTGTGCTCGAAAAGTTCTTGTTCCAAAAATGTTTACATTTATATAGTTTTCAGACTGTTTCTCACCCGAAGAATTTTGGTACCTCAAAATGTCAGCGAATTTTTGTAATTTTTTAAACAGTTTGCCACAAGAGCCACCGTATTTCACCGGTTTGTTATAAATGGGAAGAGATCTCCATAAAGGAATTATTATTGAACCATGCAGAAGTGAAGAAGTGAAGAACCTTAATCAACACGAACAATATATTTCTTCATTCTTTTTTGGCCGTTTGATAGTTACGATGTATGACAATCAGGAATGATGATCTAGTGAGGAAATTAATTATTTTTGGACGGAATGACCTGGATGAAATGTCCGATAATCAATTTAAGGGGACGAATCGCCCTATATACTGGAATTATTAATATTGCAGATACGGTTTTAGCCCGCTTAATTAGTTGCGTGGTCTTCCACATTGTCACGCCTGTGGTAATTATTATATTTGTATTTTCGTTAATGAGATCCATAAACAAAAAGACACGCACAACACATATACAATTAAAATTATCAACATAACATTAACCTATTCAGAAAATCACGAATGAATTATCTACGTATTTATATCACCAAGTATTTGACAGGTATTATATTACAGTTGGAACATTAATGACAGGGTATGGAAAAAAAACAGTAAAAGAGGTATTTGTTACTAAATTTAGAATAATGAAGAAAACCAAATGAGAGATGGGAATCTGAATCATTATTTAGGCCGTCGGATAAAATTACTCCAACCTATTCCTCTGTTGTAAGATGCTGAAGTCAGATCGAGGGCCGTATCGATACTGTCAAGGGAACAAATCTGGTATGCGGTTTTGGCCCTAAGGCAAGCAACGAGTAATGACCTGGGACCTGGAATATACGGGTAGAACGGGCAGGACATTAGTCCATGCAGATTTTCTTCTAAATTATTACCTGGTACCAAGTCACAGGGGCATCCAAGGCAATGAGAGCGCGGATGTCCCCGAAAAAGCGGTGCAGCAACAAATCTCATTGGATTGGAACGAGACTATGGCACTCCTTTTGGGTCCATCAAGCAGGAAACGCAGAAATGGGTTAAGAACCATCATACATTTTCCTGAGAGATTGCCTTTGACAATACTCATGGAAAAATGATGATGATGAAACCAACCGATCGGTTATCAAGACATCTTCTCGGACTGAGCCGTAATTCTCTCAGGAAGCATCCTGCCACATACCAGCCGTCCCCCAGCTCTACCTTTGCTCCAACCAACCAGTCCACCAGTCGAGTGTACACAAGAATGATGGCAGTGTGTATGGATAGGACATGTTCAAAGTCTGTGCCAGACCGCTCCCAGAATCTGCTTTTCCAACTTGACTCTACTGGCAGTTCTAGAACAGGAAGATGATCATCCCTATATATCCGTTATGGTACCAGGAGGAACAGCAACTGACACTGGATCCGCTAAATCATATGTGGGAGATCGCATAATCGCCAGATGGAGGGGACTAGTACTTCGCAGTATCTAGACTCCACCATGCTCCGTCAGAATCGCTAATGGTAACCATATTCCGATTGAGGAGTTTTGGATTGTCTTCCGATATGATCTTAGGAATAATTCATTTCAACATTCTTGAAATCGAGAAGAAAATTCGTGTTGGAAATAATGTTTCAAATATTTTCACCTCATCTTGATCAACCTTTTACTCAAAATTCATTAATAAATAACAACCCTCTGTATAGAACAATCTACTAATCAAGTTTTATAATGTCATCATGACAAACATTTATTTATTTTTTGGTACGTTGATCAGTTTTATGTATAGTGTTTACAAAGTTCTATTTTGATATATATTTTACAATCTCATTTACTGTAAGTACATAATATTTATGATTGTTCTATTCGAAAAGATTTATCAATTCCAATTTTAGAGAGACTGAAGAAGGAATAAACTAATTCCAAAAGCTTTCTCGAAGGTGAAGAGAGTTCTCATTTGATACACTGCCAATAGCTGTACACCGACAATTATTCATTCAAGTAATCAGTTCAGCTATTAATATATCGACTATACAGAATGTCCCAGAATAAAGGGGACAAACTCCGATGGTAGAATCCTCACTTCATTCTAAGGTTAAAAGTTTCAATAATCATATACCCTAAAATGAGTACTAACCGAGTTACAGGGTGTTGAAAGTGACAAAAAAATATATATTATCCAGAATAACTCCATAACAGCGCAACTTTTCTTAATGAAATTTGGTATGTCACTTAGCAGCATTCAGTTTTAAATTTCAATGCAAATCGTATGTTTGTACCTCTGAACAGGGGCGTACGACAGGTGGGTAACCCTATTCGCCTCTCCCCAACTTTCACGCCACTGGATTAATAAGGATTTCGTCTTCTTAATCTTAATCCCCAATATTTCCTATACAAGAAAGGAATATGCTCCGTTCGACAAATATCAACGGTTTTCGAGATATTTGAAGTTGAATAAGTGCGTGCGTATCAAAATCTTTATTATTTTTGAAAGGAATGTGTAGGTAACTATTTATAACATTATAACCAATATATTTCATACCTTGCAATGAGTATAAATTCAAATATTTCGAAAATTGTTGGCATTTACGAGGAATTTTGTTTACAAAAATTTCCCGATATTTAAAACCTATATAGCAACTAACAAAATACTTAATCACTAATTTTTATCCGTATCACATACGCACCCACTTATTCAACTTCAAATATATCGAAAACCGTTGATATTTGTGAAACGAAACGTACCTTTTTTTGTATGGGAAATATTGGGGATTAAGAAAAAGAAGACGAAATCGATATTAATCCAGTGGCATGAAAGTTGGGGACTCGATTAATACTCATTTTAGGGTATATGTTTATTGGAACTTCCAGCTTTAAAATAAAGTGAGGACTCTAGCCTCGCAATTTGTCCCCTTTATTCTGGGACACTTTGTATATAACAAAGGAAATTATCTCGACTGGACTGATAGTATTAATTGAATGATTTATTGGGGTTGCAGTCAGGAGAGGCCAGTATTGAATGATACTTTTAAGTATTGCCTGAGCTTTCGAAATTTCTTTATTCCATTTTCAAAAGCATCTACAACCCACTTCCACCCCTTCCGTCAAACTCCCTTACAACAGGAGACCACAATGGGGAGTAGATTCCAGTTGGTGATAAAGAAAACCCTGTACGTACGAACACACCACACTTGCTCTTTATACAGTGCGGCTTTTAATAGTCCCCCCCCCCCTGTTAACTTTTGAACGGTTCGACGTAGAAACGTGAAAAAAAAACCGTTTCGAAGGTTTCACCAATACTACTTTCTGAAATAAAAAATATGGTGATTGCTCAATAGGGGGCGCAGGGGGGCCCATCGACTCAAAATTTTTATATGGCATGGGGGGTCAAGGGGTACATCGTTGGAAAGTAAATTCAATTCTCTTTACAACCATCTACTTTTTTTTAATTTCGTTGATATTTTTTTTGCAATTTAAATTCGAAATATCAAAAATAAATGCGGATCTGAATACTACTCATACCTCGATAAATTTGAACGGTTTGATGTGGAACAATGAAACCAAAAATTTTTTGAAGGGCATTACCGATACTACTTTTTGAGAGAAGAAACATTGCGATTACTCGACAGATGGCGCTGGGGACACATTAATTTAAAAATTTCGAAAGGCATAAAAATCGAAATTGGGAAAAAATTATAGACAAAATTCAAAAATATTTAGATGGTTGTAAAGAGAATTGAATTCTCTTTTCAACGATGTGCCACTCGACCCCCATGCCATTTAAAAATGTTGAGTCGATGGGTTCCCCCGCGCCCCCTATTGAGCAATTACCATAGTTTTTTTTTCAAAAAGTAGTATTGGTAAAACCCTCGAAACGGTTTTTTTTTCACGTTTCTACGTCGAACCGTTCAAAAGTTAACAGGGAGGAGGGGACTATTAAAAGCCGCACTGTATATACAAGGTGAGAATAAGACTGACAAACTCCGAATACAGATTCCTCACTTCATTTCGAGGTGAAAAGCTTCCCCTCAGGGTGTCAAAAACACGAAAAAAATAGATTTCATTTTTTTCTTCAAATTTCCTGATGGAATAAATATGAAATTTGGTATACTCATCAAGGTTTATCAACGTGATAAATTGAAGTTATAATTTTTAATTTTCCAGTGGCGTAGTTACGTTGGTATGTGGTCATATTTTCTTCATATAACATTGTTTGACATCAGTTAGGCTCATCGATACTCCAGCTAAAAGTCATGACATTCCATGTACCTAAAAGTGAAGGTTTCTGAGATAATTGACAAAAACTGAAGATATGTCCTGAGTAGCAACAGAATTTCATCTGTACAATAATCTCATAACACTAATTTTATATAACATATTGGAATATTTGTCAATCCCTCAAACATTTTTTAATGTTGGGAGAATCAGAACCATAGTACAGGTGAGTCAGAATGAGACCTAACTCAGTGATTCCACGACATCGATTTGATCAAATAGTATGATGAATAAAATAATGGAGTTGTCGGTCTCATTCTGACTCTATGTACTATGTACCATGTACTATGTTTCTGATTCTTACATTAAAAAATGTTCAGAAGGTTGACAAATATTCCGATATGTTATAAGAAATTAGCATTATGCGATTATTGCACATCTGAAATTACGTTACTACTGCTGACATATCTTCAGTTTTTATGAATTATCTCAGAAACCTCCACTTTTAGGCACATGGAATGTATTGACTGTTAGGTCGATTATCGATGAGCCTTACTGATGACAAACGCTCATTTGTTCATTCACTTGTCCAAAGAAAATATCAAGGAACATATGACCACATATCATCGTAACTACGCCACTGGCTTACGAAAATATAAAATTATAACGTGTACCAAATTATATATTTTTTCCTTCAGTAGTTTTGGAGAAAAAGAATGAAATCTAATTTTTTTTCGTATATTTAACACACTGTATCTCAGAGGGGATGCATTTTAGGACATATCTTGATAGGAACTTTTCACCTCGAAATTAGGAGAGGAATTTTTAGTCGGAGTTTGTCGGTCTTATTCTGACTCACCCTGTATATATTGATTGAAAACTGAAACAATACATAATTCGCCATAACCCAGTTGAGTGTATAGCACTCTTTTAATGAGAGATAAGATAAAGATTCTCGACAATTATTATCATATTATACTTTTAAGTTTACATCTATTTTTCCTTATTAGTTTTGTGACAGCCTTAGCAAAAGCAGGTCAGAACAATACTATGAATTCCCCAAAAGTTTTAGTAGTTGGCCAATGTGTACCGCAAGCAGGTTTGGAACTTCTCGTCGAAAAAGGGTGAGTATAAAAACAGGACATAATTATTGAATATGAAAATATTTACTACGACTCTCTTCAAGTTTAGTAAGTATATATACAGGGTTTCCCTCAATGTCATGTACATTGGCTTATTTCATGACTAAAAATACATATAAAGATGGTTCCGTAAACGCTTCTTTGCCGATCTACAGGGTGTTAAAATTTCAAGATTTTTTCAGTCTTTTACTGATAACACTGTCAAATGGTTGTGATAATAAACAGGGATGTATTTTTTTCAGGGGTCCCTTTTTTCCCACTGAAATTTTTTAAAGTTTTTTCGTATCTGCGATTTGTATCACAAAAAAAACGATTTTCTGTAATTTGATTGACGAAATTGTATATTTTTAATAGTCTGGTAGACTTTTTTTATCAGTTAAGTTGGCACTACCTGTTTTTGTAGCAATGATTTATCACTGTATAAAAAACATAATAGACCATTCCAGAACACGTGACTTTGACAGGTCGGCCATCTTTACATGAAGGGCAAGCTACATTTGTTTACGGTTCACGGTTCAGTTGCATTATTATTTTCGTTTAGTCAACATCAGTTTTGTATCTCCTATGCTATAGTTTTTGAGAAAAGTTTGTACATTCGAAGTTTATAGTATTTAGTAATAACAGAAATTATTGTGTGAAATTATTGCAATTATGTCGCCTATATTCACAAAGAATTAAGGTGTTCTTGTGACAGGCCAGTTTTTGGAATGGATTTTTTCAATGGTATAATATTATTCAGATTGAAAAGGGGAACATTCTCCATGAAAATTGAAAAATAAAAAATGTGATTTTTTTGTATTATCTAACAGAAAACAACCACATGAATACCTCTCAAGAGGTTATCTTGAACGATGGAAAATAGCGACTAAAGTTCGTCTTTCAGCCGCAGATGATTCCATAACAGATTTTATGATACATATTTCCGAACAAAATCAAAATTATTCAGGTTATTTTACCATGAAATTCAACATTTTCTTGTGAATTCTATATTTATCATTTTGGATGAAAACATCATAGGCGACTGCATTTCAGTATGGAAACACTCTCTACATGCTGATTTCTTATTCAAACTTTAAGGGAAAGCAGTTAAGCGAGTACTTTCAATTTGAATAATTTACTCCAGGTGTTTGACTCATACCCCACCTTGTAGTAGTTTTTTGAAATTAATCACAAGAAAATCAATGAGTCCTCTGGTATCGGAGTGAGCAAATGAAAGCTCCAGCCACTTCGGACGATTATATTATGAAAACAACTGACAGTTCGCGATTGCAACGATATCCGTAAGGGATAGTTCTTGTGTTTTTGGTCGGATATCGAATTGATGATATCATTGATTTTATTCGTTCCATTTTTCGTATTTTCAGTTGTCAACTCATTAAGATTGAAAATGCCTCCAAAGAGGATATTTTGAAAAAGGTGAAGGGAGTAGATGCTTTATTTTGGGCATCAAAAATTAATTTAGACAAACATGTTCTGGACGCTGCTGGTAAGATTTGTTCTTATTCTGTCTGATAAAAAAAAAGAGTATTTATTCGTTTAACAAACTCATATTTGATTATTTCTATATTATAGGTTGTCAAATGAAAGTAATTGGTACAATGTCTGCTGGTTACGATCACATAGAAGTAGATGAACTTAAAAAACGTGGTATCAAACTGGGAAATACTCCAAACGTGTTGAATGGTGCTGTAGCTGATGTTGCAGTTCTTTTGTGTTTAGCAGCTTCTAGGCGACTTCACGAAGGACGGTTGATAATTGAAAAGTGAGTGGTTGTTCATTATTATGAAAGTGGAAATACACTTACGAGATCAACTGGAAAAAATTGTTCAGGCGATACCATATTCATAACAAAAGTGGTCTTGTCAAACTAAAGAAACAAACTGAAATGAAAATATTACAGAGTGTCAAAACTGCCAAAGTAATAGCATTTACCTACCAAGGAAGATATGAACACGCCAGATGAAAAAATACTCAGTTCTCCTATCGCCTTATTTATCAAGGCCAAAAATCTAAAAAAGATACTAGCAATTCTTTTAGAAAATTTTCGACATCACTGGATTCGCGACATTTTCGAATGGTTCATATGTGAATTACGTTGAAATGCGTCATTAAATGAAAATGTCATGAGGCAATAAAATTTGAAAAATATGCCATTTAATCAACTCAACAATTCAACTTCAAAACTTTTATCAGAACTTTGACTACACCACTGAATTCACGAAGTCTCGAAATATCACTGACTGTAATTTCATCGAAATCTGTTATTTTTCTGAAATTCCATTAACATATTTTTCAATTTTAGTTCGAAAATATGAATAGGAAATTCATAAAATCTTTTGTGGAATCATCTGCGACTGAAAGACAAACTTTAGTCGCTATTTTCCATCGTTCAAGATAACCTCTTGGGAGGTATTCATGTTGAAAAGGGGAACATTCTCCATGAAAATTGAAAAATGAAAAATGTGACTTATTTGTAATATCTAACAGAAAACAACTACTTCCCCGGCACAAGCCACGCTGGACATTGAACTACATCTGATAGATATTGTGAAAAGACTCTAACTGAAAAGGAAAGAAAAAATCTGAAAGTGAAAATTTGCATTTTCATTCAGATAGCTGACTTTTTTAATTCTTTAATGATTTGTTCAAGGAAAACTAGAAAGAATTAAAAAAGTCAGCTATCTGAATGAAAATGCAAATTTTCACTTTCAGATTTTTTCTTTCCTTTTCAGTTAGAGTCTTTTCACAATATCTATCAGATGTAGTTCAATGTCCAGCGTGGCTTGTGCCGGGGAAGTAGTTGTTTTCTGTTAGATATTACAAATAAGTCACATTTTTCATTTTTCAATTTTCATGGAGAATGTTCCCCTTTTCAATATTTTTCAAATTTTATAATCCTATGATTTTCTTATTTATGAACAGATTTCGATGACATTTTGGCCAGTGATATATCGAGACTTCCTGAATACAGTGGTGTATTCCGAATTTTGATAAAAATTCTGAAATTGAATTGGTGAGTTGATTAAACGGCATATTTTTCAAATTCCACCCCCTTCTACCTTTTTTATTGATTGACGCATTCCAACGTAATTTACATAAAAACCATTTGAAAATATCGCGAATCCAGTGGTGTATAGGTGGAATTTTTCAAATAAATTGCTAGTAATTTTTCCAGATTTTTCAACTTGAAAAATAAGATTAGTTGGAAAATGTAGATTTTATAAGGGTGCTTCGGTCTTAAATGGGTCACTGTGTAATAGATAATTTTAAAAATATCACCATGGCGATTCCATTCTTCAAACATGTCACTAGGGTTACTGTTTGTTATCAGAGGTTGGAAAAATGCCTTATAGAAAAGGCATTTTATTTGTTCTATTCCGTATACGAAAAAATTGATATATACGAATTACAAACAAAACGACACAAATTGCGTGAATGACAGATACTCCAGTCATTCCTGATATTAGACTAGAAATAGTTGCAAACTAAACAACAAAAATAGCGATGCCGGTGTTGGAATCAGAAAAATATAACGCAACTATTAGCTTCTGGTATGTCAATGGACCTTACATTACAAAAAATTGATTTGCAAAACTCGTTTAAATTGGTAGTTTCTAGTCTAACAACTAGTGCAACTACACTTTTTTCATTTTGAAATCACCTTTGAAAGTATACTTCTGACGTCACGTTCATCGGAAACACCCCCACCATAATCCACGTTTCGAAACGGGTAATACCGTTCTCCCTTGAAATATATAGTTTCAGCTCGATATAAGTTATTAAGAAATTATTGAAACTTTCTCACTTGATTGCTATTGAAACATTCTACATACAGGGTGTCCCACGAAGATTAGAACAGGAAATATCTCAGAACTCGAGAGTAGTAGCGAATTGTAATTTTGGGGTTGTGAATTAAAGCAACTGGTGCAGATTTTTTTGATATTATGTCACCCAATGAGCTTTTTGTTTTCGGCCACGAGACATCAGATTCAAAATTATTAATGGGACAACCTGTATATTTGGAAATTTTTATGTTCCTCCCGATAAAAAAATTCCACCAAACTATCACACTTGTGGTCTAAAACGATTAGTTTAAGAACTACAGGTACTTCAATATCCTTTTTCCTACGGAGCCGGAACTTCATGCAATTTGCAAAAATCTAATTAGAAAATTAATTAGATTTTTCAAATTTGCATGAAAGTTCGGAACGTGTACAAGTTTGCAAATTTATGACTAGATGAGAGAAGATATTTTCAAAATTTGCATCAAGGTTTAACGAGGTCTTACCTTTTAACGTGCGATTCCTAGCACTAGGTTTAATTGTAAGTGAATATCATTTGAAAGTTCTGAGGCTGATGAATCAAAAATTTTAAGAAAACGTATTTTATTCAAAAGCATTTTTTTCTATTTTAGTGACCAATGGAAACCTCACTCACAATGGATGTTGGGACAAGATATAGCAAATTCTACAGTTGGTATTGTAGGATTAGGCGGCATTGGACAAACCATTGTGAAGAGATTGCAAGGATTTGACGTGTCACAGTTCCTTTACACCGGACACAAGGAAAAACAAGAAGGTAGGACAATTTCAGAATTATTGAAATGTTCTTCCATTAGCGATATAATTTTTTCCTGTTTAGATTCTGTTTATAATTAATTAGTGCTGGAATAAAATTAACTGCGTTTTGCTAATACTCGTCGAAATTATTCTCACAAAAAATAATAATAAATGTCCTCATTTTGGTTCAATTCTACCATTCCATCTGTGCCAAATATGTTTTAGCATGGCAGGATTCATAAAAAATGTACTTCAAACCTGACAAAAAATTGGAAAATCGGAAATCAAAATAATAGAGTCACAAAGAGCCAAAAAAGTTGTGAACTATTTCTAAGCAGATTGAGAAACAGCCTTTCCGTTTGAATGGGGCTGTAGGCCTTAAGTGGCTACTGATCTGTTACAAATCTCCCAACTCGCATCTAAATGCGCATCTGGGAATCAAATTACTTGTGTGGTAATGGGGAGAAAAAATTTTGTTCTCATTGAGTGACACCACAGGCGTCCAATATCCCATTTTCGTGGTAAAAGCCTCCGGTTTTTGGACACAAGATGAATTTTGTATCATTCATTCGATTTAATTGTTATATTTGGTGTAATTTCAAAATATGTGACAGGGACGGTGGGCGGGGGAAAAATCATTAAATTCGTGTTACGTAATTTACGGATGACCCCTTACCTCCTTTGGCGTTTTTTTTATTTCATTTGGGCTGATTTATATTTTCTTATGTGGTACTTTCTTGTATTTCGACGGTGCCTTTATCACATCGTATCAACTTAAAGGTGGATGAGAAGGGGAGGACCAGTTTCATAGCCAGCCAGAACTCCAGATTTCTTCCACAACAAGGGAGAATATGACCTTTTTTTTTCAAGTTCTAGTTTCCACGAAAAGAAAAATCCTGTATTGTTCTGAGAACATCGTGAGAGCCGAAGGAAAGTAGGTAGGAATTGGTGTCCTTGTTGAATTTCTGAAGGCTGTATGCCACAGGGAACACCTCCCGAGGTAGCGAGTTCTAAAGCTTTGCAATTCGGTGGAAAAACGAGCCCTGGGAAACAGATGTTCGGCATGTCTCCAAAGTGAAGGCATATGAATGTGAGGACCGACCTGGATTGGTCAGTCTCGATGAGACCGCTAACAATGGAACGATTGATAATATTTCTCTTTTGGACAGAATTTCAACGTTTTCGAATTTTGTTTGGACTTCATATATGGGAACAGTAATCCAGAACAGGCCTTGTATATCATAATAAGTTAACGGGAAGTAAAATACTTCTTGGCGCGAAACAGAAAACCGAGTTTTTGAGAGGCACTCTTGGCAATGGACCTCACATGGTTCTCCCATGAGAGGGTACTGCTGATGATAATACCGAGCATTGAAATGGAATATTCTATTGGTATGGATACTCCTGACATAGTTGGCTTTAGTAATAATAACTTTAGCCTTGACTGGCATCATAGCGACAAAAAAATGTCAAAATAATTTTTTTGGCTTTCCATTTGATTACATTTAAAATTTGTGATTGTGGAGAAAGCACAGTATGTTACTAGGTTAGAATGAAAATTCACGATGCTCGTGGTACCTCACGCTCGCTTTTAGCTCGCGCTCGGAACTTCCCACTCTCATCGAATTTTCATTCTAACCTTGTTATAGAATATTCTATTACAGTGGTACCCTTTATATTCCATCATCCCTCTATTATTCGGTTGAACATTATAAATGTTTCATTCAATCTATGACTTTTGAACACGATGACCTACATACTTTGGATTTATAGGAAAAGAATTAGGAGCAAAATTTGTATCTTTAGACACACTTATCAGAGAGAGTGATTTTGTGGTAATAGCTGTTCCCTTGACAAAAGAAACGGAAGGTATGTGCAATGACGATTTTTTTTCGAGGATGAAGAAAAATGCAGTATTCGTTAACATCAGTAGAGGGCCAGTAGTGAACCAACCTGCCTTGATTAAAGCTTTGCGAAATGGGATAATTTTTGCTGCTGGTTTGGACGTTATGACACCAGAGCCATTACCATCAAACCACGAATTACTTACATTGCCTAATGTCGGTAAGTACATCTCACGGAATGTGAATGGATATTCATATTCACTTTCCGTTGAAATAAATACGTCAAACTCTTGTTTATTTCCGTAAATTATTTATTATTCATGATAGGTGTCGATTTCTACACTATTATCAGTATGTATGCCTACATCAAACACCATACCATTAGTTGTTGACACTAGATCATGGTGTAATAGTTATTTACCCAACAAGTGCGGAAAGTAGTACTTTTCCGCACGCGACGGCAGTTGCACGAACGACGCGGAGAGTGTAAACCATGTTACTAAGCTTATCAAGCTTGTTTGGTTTCAATAAGTAAATAAATAAAAATAAATGCAAACTCAGTTACATGTCTTGTCTTGTCTGAACTAGAACTTTTTAAAATTGTTTTTAGACCCATTTTGCATAATTTAACCTAGTTGCCATTTCAATGATTGAACTGTTCTGGAGAGACCATTATATCCATCCTGGCAACAAGGATGGAAACTTTTTATCAGGAACAGCGGAGCCATTGGAAATCTCCATAGACTACGGAGAATACTCCCGAAACCCGTCCATATTTTTGTTCAATTAAATGAAGGAGTTCGTGTAATTTTCAAAGCGCTTTCGGCTGGCTACCAGGCCATCATCAGTGCTATACTCGTCAAGCATTTATGCAGAAGATCTATCAAAAGTGGACATAACCATGGTTAACCCACCAAGCATTTCGAAGGTCCTAGATTCGCCTGTTTTACTGACCGTTTTTGCTGCCTAACTACCACAATCTTATGCCGCTAGATGACAGGCCACGTCATTAATCTATTTTGATGAATAAATGAATTTCGCCAAATATCGTAGATACAAGGTCCTGCACTGATGCCGACGATGTTACAGTTAAATATTTATATACCCATTAGGGTTTTTTATGATACGACCTTAAAAAGCCATGAGCGCAATCATATTTGGGACGTTTTTTTGGTGACAGAGTCGATAACTTAAAAACGGTTCGTCGTACCTATCGATTTCAAACACGGACAGGTTTCTAGAGGACGTTCAATTCTGTGGCAGCACCTTGCGATGTTTTTCACAGATAATCGAGGTATGTCTCTTCCATTAAAATTTGAAGCAATCTTTATCCAATCGAAATTAATTTGGTATCAAAAGAAAGGTGGAACGTTGATCTTATGTACGTGCTGTAATGTATTTTTAAAATTATTTGTTCATCTACGCAAAAAATTGCTCCAAAGTAACTGCATTTTTGGAACATATTTGAGATTTTTTTTTGTGAAAAAGTGGAATGAAATTTCAATTTCCATTACAGCACGACATAGAATCAAACGTCCTCTAGAAGCGTGTCCTTGTTTGAAATCGATACAACGAACCGTTTTTGAGCGATCAATTGACATTTTTACCCTAAAAAGCGTCCCAAATATGATCGCGCTCATAGCCTCTTGAGGAGTATTATCATACTATATGGTCTTCGACCAGACAGGGGGCTAAGTTTTTTATTTGACGTATAGATCCATAGTCGTGTGGGACAAATGTGTTTAGAATAAAAAACAAGATTTTTGAAGAAAAAAAATTGTCTGTCCATTTTTCGGCCCGTGAAAACCTCAATATTTTCCGAACCCTTGAAGATATCGCTTTGAAATTTTAACATCTTCATCAACTCCAGGGTCATGTTCCGTAGTATTTTATTTTGCGATCGGAAAACCCGGAAAATGTTTACTTTATATTATTTTTTATTTTTAGTTTAATAGTTTACAAAATGAATGAAAGCTTGTTTTTAAAAATATTTTTTACATTAACTTTATTTTGTACTTGAAAAAAAAATAATTCATTTAATTATCTGTCTGAATAGGAGCGTAAGGTGTCCAAAGATCTCCTGCTAAAAGAAAGGAATGGATGACTAATGGTCTAATAAACTCAATTACCTAAAAAAACCTTCATTTCAAAATCACATCACAAATTTCCAAAAATAAAAGTGAACCAAAAAACTAGTCTGTGGAATCAAAGCAAACGTAAAATTAATAGTGTATATAAATCAAGTGATGTAATCATCACAAATGGAAACAAAATCACGAATGAGTTCAACAACTATTTCATTGGTGTTGGTGAACACTTGGCCAAGAAAATTATAAAACCTGACACAACCGCATCATCTAGGAAAAAGTGTGCAATTCAATTCATCTTTATCCCACTAGGGCAAATGAAATAAATATTCTAATAAGTGAAATGAAGTCCGGACAAGCCCCTGGATGGGATGGGATGACCGCTGAGCTCTTGAAAAAAATATACGTTGCGATAGCTTTACCTGTCTGGAACTTAATGAATTGCATTCCCCCAGTGGAATATGCCCCGTGGGATTTAAAAGAGCAGTAGTTATCCATAAAAAAGGCGACCGGAAAAACATCCACAATTACCGACCTATTTCCCTAATAACCAGCTTGTGCAAAATATTCGAAAGAGCGTTTAAAAATCTGCTAACAAAATTTATTGAAAAATGTAATGTAATATCGGAACAAGAATTTGGATTCAAAAAAGGAGTCTCCTCAAACGATGCCATCTCCACATTGATTTCCAATATTTATGAAAATATTGACCACAGCAAACCCACCCTTTGTGAGGACCTGGCCAAGGCTTTCGATACTGTGCATCATCCGCAGCTGCTGGAAGTCTGGGGGGACGCAAGAATACGTGGAAATTTGCTCGAGTTGATGAGAACCTACTGGATCGTCTGCAGGCAGTCAATGCAGGCCAACAAATAAGTAGATAAAAACCCTTGAATATGGAGTACCTCAGGGTACTAGTGTATAGCTATTAGTAACAAATTAACAAAGCCTGGAGGCTGTTCTCTGAAAATTTGTTACGAGTACGGATTCCACTACGGTCAGTTTATTCTCTATTATATGAATTGCTCAAGCTTCGATTTGAATAAATTATATTCACGCCTGGTCCTCAATGATTTAACTGTGTAGTTTTCCCGTTTCCTGCCAAATGTACCACAATATTCAAAGCTTGCATGTACCCCGCTCTCCCCTAAACCCGCCCGTTGCTATGCCTCCGGCCATATTTACGTGTACGTGCCATTCTGCCAAGATCATTCTGCGTTTTTTTGCGATGTAGCCGTCAACCACGACATCAAATTATTAATTGCTATATGCAAATATTGATGGGTTTCGGTTGGTAAAGCTAGGGGAGCGGTTAAAACTGCAAGAGCAATAGAGAAATCAAGAAATGAGCTGATTCGTAATACTTAGGCTAGGCGGCCTGCAAAAGTTGTGTCCTTTTTTTCTCGTCCCAACCGCAACTACACTGAATACGGCTCCAAAAACAGATACTACCAGTCAAATTATTAACAAAGAAATGGCTATAAGCACAAAAAGGATGTCTTAAATAAAGGTTAATTTCAAATCTAAAATTGTTCAACAAATAGCTTCCCTAGATGCTTAATTTATGATACATGCATTCCTTTCGGTCTATGTAGTGGCCCTTGCATGGTTTTTTCATAAAACTTCTGACACCAGTTGATCCCTTCCTTAAGCATACACACATATTGCACACATATCAAGAATGAATTTGTAATGTCAAAGAACGCCTTGGTTTTATATTCAACGTGAAGAAGAGCCGATTGGCCTCCCAGAGCATTTTAAAATTCTGAGGTTTGTATTCAATTCAGGTTCCAAAAGTGCCTTTTAGCTGGTGTGCAGAGCAATTTTTTGCAACAGGTGCAGTTTGGATGTTTTTATTCCTAATTATTTTTAGGCCGCTAAGATCAACAAGCTATACGAACCCAAATTACACTGCTGTTAGTCTAATGTAAATGTGGCGCAAAATTCAATAATTTAAATATTTGAAAACATTTCAAAGGCACGTTACAATATTAATACGAACAGCTTAAGATGTCTAAAAACCCTGGTGTACCGACTGATTAGATTTTGTTTATAATTTTTTGAAGACAAAACAAATGAATTAGTGGTCTACATTTGTAATCGACTTCAGAGATGGCGTCCTCTTTCTCGTGCCAACACTGTCAACATTCCAAGGACATGGTGATTGTGATTGCCAATTGAGTTTTAAGGAATTTTATTAAACTTTTGTATGCCATACGAAAGTAATTAATAGTCCATACTCGAAGTGGAATATCAAGTTTTATTGAAAAAATAACACTACTAAAATTGTGTAATTTTTTCCAAAAAAATCTAAAAACCATTTGAAAGTCAATAGTTGTGGTGTAATAAAAAAAAAGTTGTGCAACTTTCTTATATTATTGATGTGTTTCTTCATTTTCCTTAGATTTTAATAATTTGATCATGTTCCGTTTTTGTGCCGACAATCCAGAAAGATGAACAAAGTAGGTAACTGATTTATATTCAGTACATTTTATCACAAAACACCATGCATCTTGACAATATTTTATGGCAAAAATGTTTTCTAATCAATTCAATCAACACTGGATGCTTTTTTATATCTTACCGTTTCTTGAAATCTTCCGCGAAAAGTCCGCAATAAAGTAAAAAATATAAATTTTTCTCCATTCCCACTGAAATCTATCAATGTTTTGTCTTCAGTAAGATTGTTTAAGGTTTTGGTTATTTTACGACGATTCCTTTTATTTTGAAATGGTACAATCTTTTTAGTGTAGTTAGATCAAAAAATACACTTTTCTGTCGAACAAAATTGCACAATAGAAATATTTTCACTATTACATGTCATATTGAACGGTTTTTAAAAAGTGGAAGAACAATATAACACATTAACTCATCACAAATATCAGATCTCAAATGCAATTAAACTCAAAGCTAGAAAATTATTCTTTATTTCTTTAAAAAGGTTTATAGTGAAAACTCGGGCACAAATGCACAGCTATCAATGCGAGAGCATGCGCATAAGATTGACAGGTGCTAATGGTGAATTCCCATGCGATGCAGCTGAACTGCAATAATTTTATGTGAAATGTGAGTTAATTATATTTCAGCAAAAAAATGTATAAATCATGTCGAAAATGTAACAAATAGAACTGATTGGGGACAGTGATTCCGTATATTCCAATGATTATATTGTTATATTTCATGTTCGTGAATCGTGGGCGCAACTTCAAACTTCTGTTCATGAAAACCCTAACAAGGAAACCGACGGTGGCGGTGCATTCAAGTGTCGCGGGATATTCGTTCAGTCAGTGTTGAAGCCCAACGTTGCCAACTCTAGCTAAAGGCGGTGTTACACTTGCCCGAAGTGGAAGGCTTATGGTTATTCCATTCGTGGAAGAAGTTGCCTGAATAAAAGGTTCAATACCAAAATTCTCCAGCTAGCCGTCCAGGTGGTTGGGCATACTCCGAGATTTTCAAAGGGTAAAATACTGGCATTGTCACTTGCTAGAGGTGATTATGAGAAGTAGGATGAATATTCTCAAATACTTGTCTCAAATGGTGGAGAAAAGTTAATTCATGATATTTTCAGACACTTCTCGTACTGGCTGTGTAAAACCATACAGTAAATGGGTTTGGGAGCAAGCAACATCAAATGCATCATATACAAACACTTATTGGCAGTGCCATATTATCCAATTCACCATTCGTGCAACTTTCCTTGTTTAAATGCGCCAAACTGATATCAGCCTAGGACGCTCAAATGTCTTAATCGGCCCTGCTTATTGTATTATTGCTGTAGACATTTTCATGCCAAAATGTCTTATAGGGAAACAAAGAGATTGAAACATTTTTTTCCGCACTGATAGCATCATTTACATCAATACAATAGTCATTTGCATCATATTTTAGCTCAGAGTGACATCAACGAGTATATTTTGAGTCACGAAGAGCCCCTATTCGGACGGGATAGGAGTTGTTTCATGAAAGTAAATTTGGCCTTTCCCAAATTGACATTCTCGCAAGCATGAATTGTGCTTAATGTTCCACAATGCCTGTTGGCATCTGGAACTAGAGGCAACTGAAGTGGACGAATATTCATTATTCTTCAACCTTCACCCTTTTCAGCTATATTGTGGTACTTCAGAAAATTATCAGAGTTCGTGCAAGAGGTATCCTGATCGTTCCATGGTGGACAGACAAATCAATATTCCCCCAGACAATGGAGACAATTTCCAGGTGGAGGGTTCTTATCCATTCTTATCCATTCTCTCCGGCTTTCAATTCTGAGAACACGAAGTTAATTTTCACCTTTTGGTTTTTTATTGGTAACTATGTAGTTGTGTACAACTTCCAACTTTGATCAGCGGGTAAAATGTGATGAGTTCTCATTAGACTCTTTCTTATTCCCTTAGCTTTCCTTGTTGGGGTTGGATAGAACTGCATAGAGGCCTTATATTGATCTTTTACTTGAAAGTTTCTTCATTTCTTTACGTTTGTGCTACTCAAATTGCCTAAACTTGGACTAAGATAGTTCTCATTAGACTTTTCACATGTCCTTAAGCCCAATTGTAGGTGCTCAAACATTGGAGCTAATTCACTTAACTTGGGTCACCTCTTAGGTTCAGTTTGTCTTCCCAGTATGCAGGTATATTGAGTGAAGTTCTCATTAGACTTCTTCTCGGTGTCTTAGCAATATTTGGTTGAGGATGGACAGATCCATAGAGAACCCACCCCCCTATTTTCTTTCTGATTATTACTCATTATTTTTCACCCATTACTAAATTTGATAATTTATTCGTAATCTTGATAGAGTGTTCTTTGGTAGCGTATTTTTGGAAAACGAAACGTTCCCATTAGACTAATCACTTTCAGATTTACGTTTCCTTTTTTTTAAACTCATGTCTGGATTAGTTCAATTTCTATTTGAGTTCTTTGAATCTATGTCACAAATGTCAATGGTCACTGTCACTTGTCAATAGTGTCATTGGCATATATTGTCAATTTAAATTTCTTTTCCACTTCCGCTTCAACATTCAGACAGATATGATGTAGTATCCCATATCTTTATCTTTAATAATCCTTAAACAGGATGAAAATTATTCAATTTTAAATATGTTTTATATTTTGTAACATTTTAATTTGTTCCATGGACATGATGTTTTTATATGGCTTCTTGTACACCTGACGAGTAAGTAACCTCACTTTTCATAACTTTCAAATTTCAAAAATTTTCAATTTTATCAAATTCATTTTCAATCATTACTTACTTGCAGGTACGCACTGATGATGACTTAACAGTCGAAAGCGCTTTGCTACAATTTTTAAAATAAAAATATTTTGCACGAAATACAAAGTTTCTTCCTTCAAGTATATTGAAGCGTGGACACAGCTTGACAATTTCACTTGGTTCTTAAGGAGGCAAGAAATTTGACTCCTGGCACCAGAATACTATGAAATTTGTGACCCTTGTCTTGTTGTCGTAGGGCGTTTAGGACATTTTTATCCCAACGGAGATCTGAAAGAGGAGTTGGTTTCTAGAGAAATAATAACTCTTATGTTAATTACGGTTTACGGTGCTCAAGAGAATTATCTCATATTAACATTCAATATGAAAGGGAAAGATAATGGTTTAATCATAAAAAAATCAGTTGAAAAAAAGATGGTTATAATGGGCATCAGTAGCCGGTTCCCAATATTTTGTATTTTTGACGAAGGCGTCATTGTCGGCAGACTATTTGTTACCCTCAAGAAGACACCAGAAATCAGTGCCCAAATCGATTTGCCCTTGAATCAAGAAAACCTTAGCTGAAAGTGGTATATTGGTCTGAGCAGGTTTCAAAGCCATAGTACACGGCATGCGGCGACTTCGGCTGCTAATAGAAGTGAAACCTCTTCAGATAAAATTTCATCAGTGAATGAGTGGCCGCAAAAATAAAAATCAAGTTGTTTTTTCGCTTGATTCTATAATAAACAAAATAAAGTATGAGAATTAATTCGTTTTTCGATCGCAATTTGTCAATATGACAAATAAATTTCTTCTGCCTTTAAACATCTACACAGTTAAATCATTGAGGGCAAGGCGTGAATATCAAACGAACTTACCTAAGTGAAGTTCGATCACAATTATATGACAGGCCTTGTCCGAGATGATCATATCCGCCCTTAAACCACCCCCATGATCATCTCCAGTTGCAATGACATGGCTTTAAGAATAATGACACGTAAATATGGCCGGAGGCATAGCAACGGGCGGGTTTAGGGGAGAGCGGGGTACATGCGAGCTTTAAATATTGGCGGAAAAGAAAATCGACCTATCCGAGGATTTTTCCAAAATATCTTTATATTCAGAAATATACTGTATATAAAAACCTTGTGTGCACCCATATGAAAGTAAACTCCTCCTGAACGGCTGGACCGATTTTGATGAAATTTTTGTACGTGTTCAAGTGGATTCGGGGATGTATTGAAGTCATAATTAGGTCCACTACAAAATGTTTTTTCGATTAATTTTTGATTTATAAGTTAAAAACTACTGCCAGCGCCTTCGCCACCGACTTCGCCATAAAATGAGTAAAAAGGGTTCGCCATATAATTGACAACGGGTTAGTCGGCGAGCAGGGCACATAATTGTGGCAGTCGTTATTGAAATATAAAGTTGACTTAGATACTGCCGACATTATTGCAATATATCTTTATCATTTCTTAATGCCTACGATTTGGATAATTTCTGGAAAATTCAAAGGTTGGCTTGAATAGGCTGTACACCCCTACAAATTGGTTGAAAAAGTCAAAAAGTATAACAATACGTTTTTTCTTTGCAGTATTGCTACCACATTTGGGAGCTGCCACCAGACATACCAGAGATGCCATGTCACTTTTGACAGCTCAGAATATTTTGAGGGGTGTTGGTGGAGAAGAAATGTTAAATCCAGTTGTATAATATTGAAGTAATCATGGTATTCTATTTTGATCTGTCAATCTGTCAAACTCGACTTTCACTAAGTGATCGAAGTATCTATATTTTCTCACCATCCTATGTGAGGCAAATCAAAATATGGGTATGAAATGGAAATTTCGAATTTTATCGTGTTAGTATCAGCGTGTTCAAGATTTTCTGTATGTATTGAAGTAAATGTTTAGTAAAAAAAAATCAAAATTGATTTTTATCTCTGCAACGGTAACAGGAAAATAGTAAATGAAGTTGTTGGAGAATGATAAGAAATTATAATATGCCATTATCCTATGTGTTTCATTTGAAAAATTAAAGTAGCCGCTACTTTATAGTAGAAGCGGCAACACCGCATCGTCTAAAATATGTGTTTATCCAACACATGACACTTATTACTGTCATTATTAATGTCATTTTCATTTTAGACAAGTAAACTATCAAATAAGACACCAGTGAGTTATAATCCATAACTCACTATAGTGACTTAACTCACTAGTGACTTATGGATTATAACTCACTAGTGTGTTATTTGATAGTTTACTTGTCCAAAATGACATTAATGACAGTCATAACTGTCATGTTGCATGCCACTCGTGTGTTATGTTGCATAAGTCACTTGAGCATGACTTATTTTCAACATAACACACTGGTACCATAAATAACTATTATTCTACCTGTAACGTGACTATATCAAGCAATTAATTACTTCTTTATTGGTGCAATCACACGAAGTTTAAAAACAGGATCAGCTGACACTTCACCATTTCATCATCAATCTATTTTTTTTTCTCTATATACAATGCCAATTTATGTTCTCTTGATTGTGATGAATAAAGACATTATTAATATCTACACAAGTCAGAAATACAGGGTAAACTACCACCACTTAAAGAAAATCAAATGGTATGTCTTATGCGACAGCATCTATAAGATTTGGGGGCTATCCGAGATGATTAAAATATTTATTTTGGATGACAACCTTCATACATGTAAATCAAAATCAAATCGAAATGGGCCGCATATGGTTACACAGAAAGGAAGTTTGAAATAACAGAATGGTAATTGACATACTGCGCATCCCCTGTACCAAGATAGCAAATGTCATCCATACGGCATTTTTGGTAGACTTTTTTTGACTTCCGTCAAAGAAATAACAATTTGACTCGATAAGGAAAAAATTATTGTTTTAAAGATTTTGATAACGGAGACAGATTTGGTCTCCGATACGTCAACGTAGTTTGAAAAGTAGAAGTAATATTCAGTTATTTTTAATTATTTTTTTAGGACAAGTAACTGACAAAACTGTACTATTTTTTCAAGATAGTAGTCTTCTAAACGCAGTTCTTATTGTAGAAAATTGATTTTTTGGTGAGGGTGCCGCCGGGTGCCATCTGCCGCGACTTCATGTTTCGACAAGATCTATTTATATGGAAAGGCTTAATGCTTAGTAATAGTTTAGTGCTCCAAAAAAGTTTTCGGGATTACTAAGCACTAAGCCTTTTCGTTAAATGCTTCAGAGCACTAAGCACTGAACTAGAAAAGAGCTCGGGAGCACAGTGTTTAGGAGCACAAAACTGCTTCGAGCACTTTCACGAGTACTAAGCATTGTGCTTTGGGACAGCTCTGTTACTAATGTTGGTTATGTGATGAAAATAAAACACAGTGGATTTGGCTTTTACCGTTGTGTGATAACGCTTTTACTAATAATTGGTTTACTTTCATTAGATGAATGCACTTGGAAAGTCTAAACGTAACTATATCACTATTATATGAATAATCTGTCTTTATAAAATAATGACTTCAAAAGAATAACATTCAAGTCCCAGAGGACCGATAATCTTACTCAGCAGTTTTAAATGAATAAATAAGGGTTTATTTTATACATTTAAAAATACATTTCACAAGAAATAACATGTCACAAATCTCATTATATGAAACCCTCCAACCCAGGGGGGAAAGGGAGGGGTGGGAGATGGCGCAGAAGTAGTAACTCTCCCGCCCTCGGTCAGGAGAACAGGAGAGCGCCCTGTCAAACCGAGCTTGGAACCTCCGAGAGGGGGCGCCGTTGGCCGGCCACGCTGGGGTTAACGTAAAGCCGGACATTTCATTACCTGCGGTTATAATAATCTGTAAGACACACGCCTCCTGCATTGCTTATGCGTGTCGTATCATTTGTATTCGATGTAGATACATGATGGCTATAAGTTGCTGAGGGTTGGTTATTTCGATGATCATCCCGGAAAAGGCTGAAGCAAAAAACCGGGTCGAGGTAATTAACGCTTAAGAGTTAACTTTCGACTTGGTTCCCTAAGGAACCGGTTCTTCCCGTCTCTCCTGGAAAATATCCAGCGCTTGATAGATGAGCCCGCCGTGCTTGCGGAGCTCATTATCGTACACCCTGAGCTCAGTAATGTCCTTGGTGAGAGGACTTTTATCGATGTAGTATTTATAGAACTTGTAAGACAAGTTTCTAATATATGTCGGAACTGAGTCGACGCCAGCAAGCTCCCTAAGAGTTTCCAATCGAACGTATCTTCGGCTGTCGGTTATGATACGAAGTACTTTGTTTTGAATCCTGTCTAACCTCAACAAAGGAATCATTTTCAGGCTGCAAAACACTGGACAAGCGTAAGTCATCGCGAGTCTTACGATTTGTTTATACAGCAGGAGTTTATTCTCCATGCACTCAGCAGTTTTATACATATCAGCATGAAACGCTAAAGTGCCTACGTGCCCTCTGTATACACACAAAATATACTGAGCTAGCACTAATAAAGAAACAAAGAACAATTGAAATAATTTTTGTCAATATTCCAACAACTAACACTGTTTTCGAGTGAATCCAGACTGGCGGAATTTGAGGGATGTGACAGATCAAGGAACTTGGTTTTTTGCATTTGCATGAACATGTGCCTTCAAAGGTGCTTCGGGTATAAAGTTAGTTGTCTGGCAGACTAACGTTAACAATTAGTATATTTTTAGTTATCTGTCAACCAAGGTCGCGATGACGACTTGTATACTCCTACGCCACATTGGAAGTGTAATTCTATTTGGAAACATGGTCGGCCATTGAAACTTGGGATGTAAAACAAACATTTAATTTGAAGCCTCATTTTAGTTTTCTAGAAATAATTCATATGTATCCCTTAAATTTTTTTTATAAAAATATATATTTTTTATTCTTGACATTTGAAATTTTCGCAACAGATTGAAAGCCCGTGTGTTTTTTGGCATGAAATAATGGTATATTTAACAACAAAATGTAATGTGTTGGCAATTTCTGTTTCGTAATCGTTATTTTTCGGTAATATTGAGCATGAAATATTTCGATATTAACTTGCGATAGTAGTTGCCAGAAAGCTTTTTCTTAGTGTACATTTTGGCCATCAGTAATTATTTGGTTGATAAATTAACTATTTTCTGAACACCATAGAAAATAAACTGTCACTGCCGCTTGAGAGGGCGCTGGTGTGCAGTTGCGGTCTTAAGTAAATTTAGCAACGTTTAGGAAACGACCAACTGCAACCTACAGTTACAGCAGAAACGTTGTGAAAACCCAAAAATGATTGACCAAATTGGTGTAAAAGAGGGACGTGATAACGTTGTGTTGACGTCGGCAACGCAACTTATGTTTGGTTGCACAACTTTTTCGAACACGTTGCCGCAAGGTTGAATTGCTACTTGGGCGTATATACTATTTTGTGATTTCAGTAGAAACACACCGACTTTCTCTCACTTGTTCTATACGGCAATTCCGTCACTTGATTACAAAGGCACTAGATTTCCAGAAATTCCAGAAATAAATCGGTACTGGACACTTTTTCAACTAATGACGGCTATCAAACAAACTACTGGAAGGATGAAACTACATCCTTCGGATTGCTTGCGTTTCCACACTTCCAAATAATGAACTGTAAATAAATGAAAATGTCTCGAGCAGTCACGAATAATGTTAGTTTATTTGAGTTCAGCAAAGTATTATTGATAACAAAAGGGTGATTCGATTTTTTCTATGTCAATTCTTTCTTCAATTTGTTATCAAAGTACAACGATGAAGGGTACTTTTTCGGTTCCAGTGAAAACACTCCATCATAAAACGGGCTGAGCTACACACTTGTCAAATATTTGTTTGAATACTAGATAATTGCCTGTTTGACATAAGAATCAGTCATCGAGGCATGAGGTTAGATTGATAGGGTGATAAATTCATAAACTTAAAAGCATCTATAACTTACATGTATAGATAGATACACTGCTCTTCAAAAGAACGAGCATCGGTCAACTGATATAATATACCTATTCTGGTAATAGAAAGCTATCCGAATAAAATACAAAAAAGGGAGTTAACTACTTGAAAAAAGTAGTCAAATAACATTGTGACATTTTTAAAAATCAATAAAAACTTGTAATTGAATTGAAGCAGTTATGTCATGTTATGTAATTAGAATTCTTTGGGGCATTTTGTTTTTATTGTCAGTAAACATACATTTTTCTTTGGGGCATTTTGTTTTTATTGTCAGTAAACATACATTTTTGATTTGAATTCGCTCATCGATTCGCAAAGTGAATAATGCATCGAAACCAATTTAGTGAATCGTCATTCGATAAACTCGGTAGGAAAATGTGTTTACGATTGTAACATTCATCAGTTCTACCAACGTACCTGTAACCATGTTGAGTACCTTATTGCTGGATATATTAAGCCGCGTGCTCACTGATGGAGCGTTTGTTCCGCATGAACACCGAATGAGCACCGAACAAGCAACGAACGAGCGAATTCTCGTCCGTTGTACGACAAAAGCCGCGTATTCACTAGAGCATTCGTTCCGCATGAGCCAAGAGACATAAAATGTCAAACTTTTTTCGCGTCACAGAAAAGAAATATTTTTTTCCATATGTAGATTTATTTACACTAAGAGTGACACTAAGAACGAGAATATTTAATACAAAAGAACGTATATGAATGTTTATACATTTATTTTAGATCAGTCATTTAAATTAAAAATTGATAATTAAGAAGTTGGTTAACTTTCAACATATCCAAGAATTGAGAAATTTTGTTGATGAAACGCGAAACGCGCTACATTTGAAATTTGGTGGAATTTCAGGTCAGTTTTTTGTGGTCCTTTGAATGTTTCAATAAATATTTGATATAGGTAGATTGTGAAGATCAAGACGTTCCGAAAATGATGGGTGCTTTTCGATTCTGCTGACAACAATCCTCACAGTTGGCATATTAAAGAAACCTAGACATCGTCGCTATAAAATCAATGAACATAATTCTGAATAGAGATTGTTTATGGTGAAAAATAAAGTTCGTAGCTTCAAATTGATAAACAACAGTTTTTGAAATACACCCAAATGAGTCTAGTTTTTACTATATTCTGGGTAATGAATCCGTATTGAAAGTTTCTCAGGATACAGATTATATTTGCAAATCCTCTTCCGTTGTGGCATTTTTCATTTTATATTTTTTTATTCAGTTATGGGGTAGTAGCATTAAGCTATCAATGTGGTTCATATGGTTGGAAATAACAAAAATTAAGTGTCCAGAGGTCAATGCTACTTTCCTTACTTTATAAAATTATAATAACTGCAAGATAGACACTGTGAACCCATTCCATGTATTCGTTCGACTTCTGCATTTATTTTCAAAGTAAACTAAAACTTACCTGTGAAAGGTTCGATTATGGTTTTTCCCCGTTTCTTCCCCATAAACACAGCATTTCCATACCATTGCAGCTTTCACAGAACACTGTAAAGTCGAGAATCGAGGTGATAAATTCAGCCAGTTTTTTCGAATTACACTATAATTCTTATCACAAATGCACAAAAATAAAAATAAACTAAATCAGTAACAAATAACGAGAACGAACGCCAATGGATCATTTTGTTGGGGCCAAAGCACATTGTTGTTGTCATGAAATTAAGGTTGACAGATCGCGAATTTTGAACTAAGCAAGTCAAATTATTGTTTCAAAACGTAACCAAAACGATCACATGCGCCTTAAAAATACATCTAAATGAAAAGGCCTATTGGTTACTGATCTTTTTCAAGTGTCGAAAATTGGGACATCTGCTTAACGTTTTCATTCATTCGATTTGAATTATTTCACAATTTTATGATAAGTTTTTTTTGTTTATTCAATGAAATTAAAAGTACAAAGATTTATGAATTAAATATCTCAACCTGATAAGAATAATCCTTGAAATCGAGAAGTATTCGTCATTCTCACGAACACGCTTTTGTGTCGATAATTGGGACATTTACAGGTCTTTCAAACACGCGCGATTTTTCGAACACGACGGCTCTGCCTTGCTCTACCGTTCGTTAATGTTGGAATTAAAGTTTTGCATTTGTTTGTAATATTCCATTTGACGTTACAAGGTACTCCTGTCAGATCAATAATCGTAAAATTGTCATTAAGACTTGACGGTTCTTTAGTTGTTGATATAGCCATGGTAACATAAAAAAACGCGCGTTTTTGAAAGTTCGATTTACACACGCTGAGGCGTGCTTTAAGTAGGTAAAAAGGGGCATCAATTGAAGAAAAAAAACTATTCTCTGTGTCTACTTCAATACTCGAGTATGAAAATGACAAAAAGCCACAATAAAAACAATAATTTCAATTTATGTGAAAAATATGGCTGACTATTGCATAATCAGCATTCTAGCCATTGAGTATTGATGTACCGGAATGAAACCCAATACCTGCTGGTTAATGACTTGCATTGAACTTTGCATTTACAGGAAATAATGTATTTCAATAGATGTAATAACAAATAATGAGATTCTAATAAAGTGAATGAACTATGGAATTTTACTATAGGATGAATATTATCTGAATGTTTTTCTATTTCAGGTTTCATAAATAAATTTTAAATTTTGAAAAATGTTTATATTGGGTGCTATTTCTTATACTTGTATTATGTTATTAATACGACTGTTCTGAGGTTACTGAATTTCACAGTGAAATGTAGTTGGGCAAGTTAGTGATGAACTCAAAGAGGAATACTTTTAGTGAATTCAACTTTATTTAACAAAAGACAAGATCGCAAATGTACTTGTAAATCGATATTGGGTCGATTTGATAATAAATGAGTCCCACAATAAATCGAAAAAGGGCACATACCTTGCCTCGTGTTGCACCTGCTGAGTGTCCCAGACTATTCCTAACTTGGAATAGCTGTTACGACGGTTGTAATTGCACAAAACATACATTAGGGGTAATTCTGTAAGCTTTATGTTAAATTTCACCCATTTGACATATTTCGTTACACGTTTATACAATTATTAGAGAATAAATAGATATTTTGATATGTGTAAACATGAACATACAGGCCATATAGCTTGTAGAGATACCACTTTATTTATATATTTTTTAAAGAATAACCAGATATTAAATAAGTCTGAAAATTAACATGTGTTAAAAATTAACCTACAGCTTACAGAATTACCACTATTAACCATCAATTATACGAGTATGTTGAGATGAGAAAGAGTACTTGAATTAACTTCAATTTTCTTGAGAGTGAAAATATATATCTGCATCTGCTCGCGCGCGGTCTTAAGGTGCGTATTCACAGAATGCGTGTTTACATTACGCAACATGACGCAGCCTGAGCTTGAACCGAGCAGCACATATGCTCATTCGATGCTCATGCGGAATGAATGCTCTAGTGAATACGCACCTTTACACCTTTCGCATTGTCCATCCAAAGTTGCGCAGACGCAGATTAGTTTGGCATCCTATAGACTTATGTGGGAATATATACAGGACCGTAATTAAATATTTGCGATTCCGCAACACATAGTAAACAAAAACAACAACTTGATATTTACATATTTGCAACATCTTTCATGTTAACTTGAATTATAGAATCAATTTCTTCATAATTTATTTTTCTTAAGCGTGTCATCTTCTGGAAAGAAATGTTTATGGTGAGTGAAAGTTCCAAAAAATGAAGCAATTGTTTTTCTTCTCAATTTTCCAAACGAAGTCACTATGTAGAACTCGAACGTCGTTTCGAATAATTGAGTTGAAATTTCCAGAATGTTGTTCGTCTAAAAAACCTATATAATCATGGAACAGGCGATTAATTACTTTAATGAAGTTCGTGTCATAAATGAGATCCAAAGAGAAAAAAATTATTACGCAGTAACTTTCCGTGACCTACCCGAAAGGCATTATTCACAAATAATTGTGCGTACCTGACCAGGAATAGAAGAAATATGGAATTGTCTTTTCATAGAAAGTTCTCAAAAATACTTCAACAATGAGAAAATTATGGATATTCTAACTCACCTCAGTAGGACAGATTACTAATTGGTTAATGATAACTATTCACCACATACATAATACTACACACAGCAACCATAGCTGAAAGTGTGAAGATATGCACGACCATGATGCGCATCAGTTGTACGATGGACTATAGTCCGTAATATTTCCAGTGATAAGACACTTTACAACAAACATGGAAAGTGGGAATTTCATACTTTCAGCTATGTTTGCAGAACTGTAATTATTGAAGATGTTACTCCTTCTTGCGTATTACTGAGATGGATACACCGTTGATGGGTTGAGATAAAAATGTTGAGAACTCTGTTGAAAATCCAGCAGTGCAGCAGAAATCACTATTAAATTGTGTGTCATCACAGGAACCGCCCTTTGAGCCTTCTCAGTAGGATTTTTCTACACAGAATTAGAGTACTTCACATGAAGTTTCATTGAGTTCAATAGTTGTTTAATTGAGTATTTTGTAGCCAAGATATTGACGGTACCCAGTCTATGAAGTATCTATAAATCATTTAATGGACTTGGTTTGTACCTATTTCCTAGATAATATGAATAATTATATACCTCCTACAAAATGTTTTGAACATATTTTTTTCCATTTCAGTCTCTCAGAGGTCAAATTCACCCTTCTTCAGCTGCTCGAATCTACAACTCGCGTCTCTTTTTTTGATATGGGATTTATATTCTACCTGTAATCAAAAACTGACAGTAATCCATGGACTGATACTGCATCCTTACCGCTTCTATTCATGCAGTTCACAATTTCACAAGTATGATTTTTTCACTGAAACTATAGACATTTTGTTTTCCCAAGGGCTGAATGACAGTCTGTCGAATGTCAGACGTGACCGCGGTCTATGGTCTATAGACTTTTGTTTGATTTCCACTACGACTTATTTGATGATAGTTTAAGAGGCCATGAGCGCGATCACACTTGGGACGCTTTTTTAGAGTCAATTGATAACTCAAAAATGGTTCGTCCTATCGATTTCAAATAAGGACAGGCTTCTAGAGGAAGTTTGATTCTACGAACGTGCTGCAATGGAAATTCAATTTTCAATCAGCTTTCACAAAAAAATCTCAAAAATGTCCCAAAAATGCAGTTACTTTGAAGCAATTTTTTGGGTAGATCAAAAAATAATTTCATAAAAATATTACAGCACCTAGATAGATCAACGTTTTACCTTTCTTTTAATACCAAATTCATTTCGATTGGATAAAGATTTCTTCAAATTTTAATGGAAGAGAAATACCACTGCAGCTACCTCGACTATCTATGAAAAGCATCTTGAGGTGCTGCCGTTTTTGATGTATCCACTTTTTTACCCTAAAAAACGGCACAAATGTGATCGCGCTCATGGCCTCTTAAAGAGCCGAAAGCGGTCGTGACAAATAAAAGTCGTAGTGGAAATTGGGCAAAAGTTATTTTTCTAAACTGAATTTTCACAAATTGAATAGATCATCAATCGAAGAAGTTTTAATCCAGGTTATAAACTATCTGTGTCCCAAATTTCATATAATTGAGTAAAAAATGATTGAGTAAAAAACATCCAAACATCCACACTTTTACAGACATAATATTAGTACAGCTGTACTAACATAGCCGAAACCGTAAACACATGCACGGCCATAATACGCATTTAGCCGCGTATTCACTATAGAGCATTCGTTCTTTTGTAATAAATATTCTCGTTCTTAGTGTCATTCTTAGTGTAAATAAATCTACATATGGAAAAAAATACTTCTTTTCTGTGACGGGAAAAAAGTTTGACATTTTATGTCTGTTGACAGGTAATAAAATATAACTTTTCATGAAATTACTTTTTTCCCCGAGAACCGGGAAAAAAGTGAGTATTTTTTCCTACGGGAAAAAAGTGAGTGATTTTTTCCCGGATATATGTACAAATAGGTAAAGGTAGATATTAAATCGTCGTTTTTCCTGTCACAGAAAAAAATAGTGTATTCGACACGGGAAAATTTTAGATTTTAACTCTCGGTTTGTTGACAAAGCTCTCAGCTACTATAGTTTCACATTCCCCATACTGTGTTACTCTTCATAATAACTTATACGTATGAAACGTGTATGTAGACCATTGTAATTCAAATCAGTATTTGTGATTCGCGCTATAAAACCGCTAGTGCATAAAATTTTGTATGTATCACGTGCGCAAAATGCGTTTATGGTCTTCGGCGTGTGATGGCCCTCGGCTGACGTCATCGGGCCATCATGCACGCCTCAGGCCATACACGCCTACTTTACGCCCTTGATACATGTTGAAAATCCTGACTCAAATCACCCAGTACCTATCTCGAGTAACGACAGATATATGAATGTCAAATAATATATTTCTGATTGTCAAGTTTGATAATAAAGTTTTTGCTAATTTACGTTATATCAGACCTCTTTTAACGTATCGTCAGGGCAGTGAATAACGTAGTTTTCACATTTGGTGCCGAAACCAGGGACCTTTAATTACTATGAGACGTTCCAAATTAGATCCATACGTTGAATGGAACTTCTCTTCGCATCTCCTCAACCTATCATTTGCCTCTGGCAAGTTAACCAAACTCTCCAAAAATAGATAACACCAAGCGATATCCAAATCTAAAAGAGCGTAGTTGTCGACTGTTTTAAGTAAATGGGAATTGCATAGTCTGAATTCTTGATCTGCTTCCAAAAAAAATATCAAAGCTCTAGAATAATCATTTCTCTTCAAAGCAGACTTTCCTTCCTCTTTTCTTTTTTAACACCTTGGCTGGCCAAAGAATCTTGACCACTTAAAATGTTTCCAGAAGAAATCAACTTGAAGTGGTCGGCTGAGATACGAACATCTTCTTTTATGAGACTTTTCAAATCACAGGTTCTCATTGACAGGAGAAGTTCTTTTGTGATAACTTAAGGAGGTGAATTTTGGTGTAATATCTTGATTTTCAAGGAAGCTACCACCAGATTTTTTGAACAATTTTTTTTGTTTCATGAATAGTGTTGCTTCATTACCTGGAGCTTGTACCAGATCTCACGACTGAGAGTTGTATGAGAGGTCTGAGGCGATTCATTGGAAGAAGAGGTGTTCCTATGATTATTTATTCTGTTAACGCGAAAACATTCAAAAGAGCATGTTTAGAATTACAAGAAGTTTCCAAAATTTTACAAAACTCAGAAGTTCAGAATTTTGCAAGAACTATGAGAATAGAATGGAAATTCATTGTTGAACGAGCTTCATGGTGGGGAGGCTGGTGGGAGAGACTCATCAGAACTATAAAAACTGCATTGAAACTTGTTATTGGTAAAGCTTCTTTGGAGTATGACGAACTATCTACAGTTCTAGTGGAAGTAGAAGCCATAGTGAACTCTAGTCCTCTAACATATTTAGATGATGATCCGGATAATTTAACAATTTTGTCAATAAATTGATGGATGTAGCCGTTACTATGTGGTAGGAGATCATCATGAAAAATGGGAAAAGTAAATTTCTATGTTTTTGTACCACTTTATATTTATAACCTTTAGTTACTGCAGTTTCGTCCTATATGGACATTTTCAAAACTATTTGTTTGAATTATAATGTTGGAATAATGTATTTGAAATTAATTCATGTGGCTATTATTACACTCGCACACGATACTCGCCTACTACTCTTGTCTCAATTTACCTCGTGCTGATGTATTAACAGCCATCATTACATGATCGTTGAATGATATATCTTCTCTTTCATTATTGTAACCATCTTGTTATATTATTTCTTGCAATTACCCTAAATTAAGTCAATCGAGTTTTTTTTGCTACCAAATTACCATTCCACTCTCCTCGCCTATTTTCATTTCATTTTTTAACCCCTTCCGATTTCAAATTTTCTACCTAATTAATTATTGAAGGAAATGGAATTAATTATTGAACGGAATGAGTATAGAATAGGATAGATAGTCAACTCACATATAGAGCAGTTTTAGCTTCGGGCAGTATAATCTTGATTGAAAGGTAAATATAGAGCTGTGTACACTCCATAATATGAATTCCTATAACTTGTGAAATAAAAAGGTTGGTAATGAATACAGTAATTTCAATTGTGTTTGTGATGGGTTCTCTAGAAAACGGGTTGATTTCCACTAGTCCCACTAGTGACAAAAGACGTCATGTTGATTGTTATAATTTCTCTAAAAATTTAAAATCTTACTGTGGAGAATACTATGATAATACAGGAATACATGGGTTCAAGTATTTTGGTGAAAAAAGGAGCTTATTTGAAAAGTGAGTTTCTAATATATATATTGTATCAAGTGAGAGAAGTGATACTTTTTTTAGAAATAGGAAATGTGCACGAAGCCGAAGGCTTTGTGAGGCAATCCCTACTAGTAAAAACAAACTGCTCACTCACGAGTTTCACACTATATTTTTTGCTACAACTATCAAAAAAAGACAATTTTCTAATAACTAGTTCGTTGGGAGGAACTTTTCATTTTCTTATATTTTTCTTCAAAATAATCGAACAATACTCTGTGAGGCTAGTATACCTTTTTTTTCACGCTATATGTCAAGGAAAACTCATATTCACACTAACCACGATTTGTGTTTTTCAATCTTCATCACTTGCAATTCTGATTTATATTGATTATTCCATAGTTATCAAGAATTCGTTATCTCAAAAAATACGCAATTCCACTTATTTATATTATTGATATCAACTAGTCTCTGAGGCCAAACAGACACAGCTTCCTTGAAAAAATTTGAAGATGGAGCAATCCGAACTTCAGAAAAACGACGAAAGCACTGGTTGAGGAATGCAGGTGATACGTTCGTTATTTGGAGCCACAGAGGAAAAGAACTTCAGAACTACCCAAACTATCTCAATAGTTTTCACCCAAATTCCAGTTCACAATAAAATTAGAAGAAAACCGTCGATTTCCATTTCTGGATGTATTGGTCACCGAAGAAGGCAATCAACTAGGCCATGAGATGTACAGAAAGGAAACAGACGATATCTACATAATGGATCCAACCATCATTCAAAACAGAAACGCACTGTCATCAACACCCTTGTGAACGAACCAGGACACATCGATGATGAAATAAAAATCTTGGAATACTTGAGATCAGCAAAAGACAGCAGGGATCTACTCGAATCGGCAAGAGTTTACAGGATTCCATGTAACTGTGGTAAGGTTTATATCGGACAAACAAAAAGGAGCATTGGTACCCGCCTAGTTGAGCACAAGCGATAGTTGTCCGACGGAGAACACAAGATCCTATTCGAAAATACCGAGGCTAGCAACGTAGAATAATTATCCAACCAGAATGTATTTAGAAGACATTGAATTACACCATGAAAACTTCATTGGAAATGACGGAGAGAGAAAGCATATTCACCATAGATCATATTCACCCAAATCGATCAGAAAGTAAGCGCGAATCCACCATCGCAGAAAGTATACGCCAAAGCAGCATTATAAATGACGTGCCAGGATTAAGAGCATCAGTTCCAGTTGATATGTCAAGAAGAGTACTTCGACCACGACACTGAAGATGACGGTCGCTGTTGCAGTTGAAACGTTTGGAGATTTTAACCAAAGAAGACCATGGAAAAACCTGGAAGCCAACCAAAACACTAACCCAAGTCAAAAAGTGTACCGGAAACAAATAATTTCGACGAAGTCAAATCCCCTTCTCTCCAAACGATCCCTCAAAGAGGGAAATAGGAGGCAAATACCTGCCAGAAAAGAACTACTTCCACCTACGAACACCATTTGTGCAATATTCCTCTAGGAGGAGACAATTGCGAGTGTTTCATGCAATCGAGCATTGAATATTATCCCCTATTAGTTGGGACTGTTTTACAGTTTGTTTCCCACTTGTCAGTACAAGATTGGGTCAGACAACATCAGAGTTATCCTGGCCCACCCAATTGTTTAAAATTGTTTTTTCCGTCAACCTGCTGTCGCCCCCTTCGAACGGCAGCCCTCAAAAGTCGAAACTTGTGCGAGCTAAGGAAGGAAAACTCGACGACAAAAAGCACTCCTCGGTAGCACAGACTCCGGGAAAAGTTTATAATTCGACGGAGTTGGAAACCTCAAATTCCAGAGATCGCATGCAGGATGCCCTCAACCTGGTTATGAGATTGACGGACTTGGGGGGGCTAACAAGGTAACCATAGTAGCATTCACCCGAAGACGGAGAACAGAGAGCCTTGGCCTTTACGACTTCGAGGGAATGACATACTGATCTGGAATCAGCATATAGAAAAAACAACAAAAAAAGCGGTGACCCCACTAGGGTTGGGAAAAATATGCTGCACTGGTTGTAAAGCACGGTGGTCATGTCTTCCTCTACATATGCCTCTTTGGTGTGGTGGCTATAACAGGAGCTATAACAAGATGAGGGCAAGGTGCAAAGACTTGCCAGTCTTGGAATCATAAGGGCAATAATCAGATAAACAACAACAGCGTCTAGGAAGACACTCCTGGGGCTGCCTTCTCTCTACCTTGTGGTACAAGGAAAGGCAAGACTTGGTGTCTCCAGACTGCAGAACACCGCAAACTTGAACGTTGAAACAGGACACATGATTATCGTAGGAATTGTGGTCGGGGACGCACTGGGAACGAGAACGGACCCTATTCCGAAATGGTACTGCTTCAAAAACCAATTGAGGGTACTGATACCAGACAGAACTGAGTGGGAAGGCTCTCAGATCAAGGACATTCTACAGGAAAAAATCTGGTACACAGATAGATCCAAGACATGAGTATTTTCTTGAAACCGAGTAATGAAATCAGCTATTACTCAGTTGCCACCCATACCTCCGTCTTTCAGGCAGAGGTATATGCCATCCTCCATTGCGCGATAGAGAACGATACTAGAAATGAAAATCGACATTTCAGAACCTTGTGCAGCGAGAAAGTGACGTCCAAACCGGCATGGGACTGCAAAAACGAACTGAGAGATCTGGCAGACCGAAATCACTAATATGGGTTCCAGGACACCAGGGAGTTACAAGCAATGAGAGAGCAAATGAACTCACAAGAATAGGTTTGCTCAAACCAATGGCAGACGCTAAATGTACCATGTAGGAGTATATGTAAGAGACTGAATTTGGGGCAAATGCAAGAACTACTGAGAAAGCATCCAGGAAACAAACACGAGAAATATTACATTAAAGGACCGTGCCGCGAAAAAATAGCAGACCTGTTTGTGAATAACAGAAGCCAGCTGAAAACCGTTACGGGACTCCTGACCGGTCAGGCGTCAGTGAAAGAACACCTCAACAATATGCGACTGAATAATGGAGCACTGACCTGCAGACTGTAAGGTAAAGATCCAGAAACAGTTTCACATATACTGTGCTAATGCGAGGCAATAGATTGCAAAAGACAAGCAGTTTTCTAGCAGCCATCTGACGATCCAGAAATATATACAGTTCCCACCCAGAAAATAACTTTTACAAACTTGTACAAGGCATCGAAGTACTGAAGAGGGTATTGAAATATAATATGGGCCAATGGGCCAATAGGTCTCAGAGGAAACAGCCTGACGGACCTACCAAGAGGTGGAGGTTAAGTGAGTAGCCCTGATGTATCAGAGGATCGTAGGTCCCTTTGTATAAAAGAAAAGTTACTTAATCTACTACATATCTGCTGCAGGCGGAGCTGTCCTCCTGCGCAGTTACTTTTCTTATAAAAAAGCGTAGTACTTGGCGATCTCTGCCTGAGGCCATTCCTTCCTCGATTTGCTAGGGCTTGTCACAAGGTGTGTGGACTGGCCGAATTTCTACAATATTCTTTGGGCATTATTGCTTTTTGAAAACAATTTACTAGATATGACGTCTTCAGCGATTCAGTGAAATAGGGCTCCGCTGTGGAAGAGAGACAAGTGGAAGTTCCATAGTAATTCATTTCACAACATTCAATCATTGCTTGATCTGATAGTCGGTTTATGAACGAATGTATCTAATCTACTATACTCAGGGATCTATACTCTAGCACCTGGATTTTACATAGTACTCTTCACACCACTTTCTCATAAACTTCGGTCACAGCTAGTAAATGGTTATTTGCCAAAGCTGTTGGAAGAAATTTCACTTCCAGCTCATTTTCTCCGAAGGAAGATGGAACAATAGTAACGAACGCTCGGGAGAAAGCCAATATATTTTCAAACATGTTTGCTGCAAATTTCACACTGGATTCATTGGAAAAACGAAACATCATCCCCATTGACAGTCAATGCCTGAAATTATCTTTGGCCAGCGAAGCATTTTGCAGGGCCTTGACACCAACAAAGCTAGTGGATCTGACGGAATTCCGCCGTTCGTTCTCAAAAAATGTGCTTCCGAACTAACACCAGTTTTTTGCAAGTTATTCAACCTCCCTTATGATTTGGGGGTATTTCCTTAGTAATTCCATATCTGTTTTTTTTTCAGGATACTCTGGTTTATTATATTCATATCAAGTATGATGGTGTGCCTTGCAGTTATTTACCAAACGTATATTAAGTGGCAAAGTAGTCCGGTAATAGTGAATTTTGATTCAGGTGAAAGTAACATTTATGAAATACCCTTTCCCGCAGTAACTATTTGTCACGAAGTGAAGACTTCAAGGAAGCATTTCAATTATTCTGATATCATGAAGAAGCTTATTGTCGACAAAAAGGAACTAGATCCTTCAGAGTGAGTATTAGACGATTTTTTTTCCTTCCTCCAGTGCAAGAATTCCAGAAGGATTTTATTCAATATTTGTGGAATGTTAATACATGACTATTATTGGCGGTCGCAACGTATTTACTGAATCATAAAACTTGAATTGATAATGAGCCTGGTAACTGAACTAAATTTTATTAGGATTCGGATAAAGTCCAAGAAGCTGACTGGAGTGTAATATATAAATGAAATGAATAATTTCATCCTTGCGATAGTTTCCTCCTTGAGGAACGTTGTCAAAATATCTGTCGTGATGATAGCCAGGAAACTAGTTGTATTGCGTCAGATATTTGCTCATATATATTTCACTTTGTGGTAACGTTTGGAAATATTCGGGCCACATGAATAAAACGAGCCACACTTCATACGATGAATCGTACTGCTGGTTGTACTACACCATGTTAATTCGACCGTTCGACAGATCGGATTCGCTTTCGTCCACAAACTCAAACAGCTGTTTGGTATTTGTCGTATAGCAAATCGATTTGCGATGACGTCGAGTTTGTCAAAAAGGGCAATAGCTAACTAATTATCCAACAGTTGTCTCAACGGTCGAATCAACATGGTGTTGTACAACCAGTAGTACGATTCATCGTAAAATATATGGCCCGTTTAAAACTGAACAAAAGCTCGACAACCTTTATCTTACCTCAATAATACAAGTAACAAACACTGCTATAACTGCGAAAAAATTAGTCATCTACAGAAGAACTGCTAGGTGAGACCAAGATTCAGGACATAAGGAGAGAAATGTTCACAATAAGCTATGAAGCAACAATCTTCGATCTCCGGAAGAGAACATGGTCGTTTCTTCCGAGAAGACTCCATAAGGTCGTAGACTGCTATAACTGCGAAAAAATTGGTCATCTACAGAAGAACTGCTGGGTGAGACCAAGATTCAGGACATAAGGAGAGAAATGTTCAAAATAAGCTATGAAGCAACAATCTTCGATCTCCGGAAGAGCCATGGTCGTTTCTTCCGAGAAGACTCCATAAGGTCGTAGACTGCCATATCTGCGAAAAAATTGGTCATCTACAGAAGAACTGCTGGGTGAGACCAAGATTCAGGACATAAGGAGAGAAAGGTTCATAATGAGCTATGAAGAAACAATCTTCGATCTCCGGAAGAGCCATGGTCGTTTCTTCCGAGAAGACTCCATAAGGTCGTAGACTGCCATATCTGCGAAAAAATTGGTCATCTACAGAAGAACTGCTGGGTGAGACCAAGATTCAGGACACAAGGAGAGAAATGTTCAAAATAAGCTATGAAGCAACAATCTTCGATCTCCGGAAGAGCCATGGTCGTTTCTTCCGAGAAGACTCCATAAGGTCGTAGACTGCCATATCTGCGAAAAAATTGGTCATCTACAGAAGAACTGCTGGGTGAGACCAAGATTCAGGACATAAGGAGAGAAAGGTTCATAATGAGCTATGAAGAAACAATCTTCGATCTCCGGAAGAGCCATGGTCGTTTCTTCCGAGAAGACTCCATAAGATCGTAGACTACTGTAACTGCAAAAAAATTGGTCATCTACAGAAGAACTGCTGGGTGAGACCAAGATTCAGGACATAAGGAGAGAAAGGTTCATAATGAGCTATGAAGAAACAATCTTCGATCTCCGGAAGAACCATGGTCGTTTCTTCCGAGAAGACTCCATAAGGTCGTAGACTACTATAACTGCAAAAAAATTGGTCATCTACAGAAGAACTGCTGGGTGAGACCAAGATTCAGGACATAAGGAGAGAAAGGTTCACAATAAGCTATGAAGCAACAATCTTCGATCTCCGGAAGAGCCATGGTCGTTTCTTCCGAGAAGACTCCATAAGGTCGTAGACTGCCATATCTGCGAAAAAATTGGTCATCTACAGAAGAACTGCTGGGTGAGACCAAGATTCAGGACATAAGGAGAGAAAGGTTCATAATGAGCTATGAAGAAACAATCTTCGATCTCCGGAAGAGCCATGGTCGTTTCTTCCGAGAAGACTCCATAAGGTCGTAACTACTATAACTGCGAAAAAATTGGTCATCTACAGAAGAACTGCTGTGTGAGACCAAGATTCAGGACATAAGGAGAGAAAGGTTCATAATGAGCTATGAAGCAACAATCTTCGATCTCCGGAAGAGCCATGGTCGTTTCTTCCGAGAAGACTCCATAAGGTCGTAGACTACTATAACTGCGAAAAAATTGGTCATCTGCAGAAGAACTGCTGGGTGAGACCAAGATTCAGGACACAAGGAGAGAAAGGTTCACAATAAGCTATGAAGCAACAATCTTCGATCTCCGGAAGAGCCATGGTCGTTTCTTCCGAGAAGACTCCATAAGGTCGTAGACTGCCATATCTGCGAAAAAATTGGTCATCTACAGAAGAACTGCTGGGTGAGACCAAGATTCAGGACATAAGGAGAGAAAGGTTCATAATGAGCTATGAAGAAACAATCTTCGATCTCCGGAAGAGCCATGGTCGTTTCTTCCGAGAAGACTCCATAAGGTCGTAACTACTATAACTGCGAAAAAATTGGTCATCTACAGAAGAACTGCTGTGTGAGACCAAGATTCAGGACATAAGGAGAGAAAGGTTCATAATGAGCTATGAAGCAACAATCTTCGATCTCCGGAAGAGCCATGGTCGTTTCTTCCGAGAAGACTCCATAAGGTCGTAACTACTATAACTGCGAAAAAATTGGTCATCTACAGAAGAACTGCTGTGTGAGACCAAGATTCAGGACATAAGGAGAGAAAGGTTCATAATGAGCTATGAAGCAACAATCTTCGATCTCCGGAAGAGCCATGGTCGTTTCTTCCGAGAAGACTCCATAAGGTCGTAGACTACTATAACTGCGAAAAAATTGGTCATCTGCAGAAGAACTGCTGGGTGAGACCAAGATTCAGGACACAAGGAGAGAAAGGTTCACAATAAGCTATGAAGCAACAATCTTCGATCTCCGGAAGAGCCATGGTCGTTTCTTCCGAGAAGACTCCATAAGGTCGTAGACTGCCATATCTGCGAAAAAATTGGTCATCTACAGAAGAACTGCTGGGTGAGACCAAGATTCAGGACATAAGGAGAGAAAGGTTCACAATAAGCTATGAAGCAACTATCTCCGGAAGAGCCATGATTTCGACATCACAGAAAAACGGATGAGTATTTTATTTATTCCAATGCCATTTAGAAGATCAAAGATCACCATTGATGCAACAGTTTCGAAATCACTCGTTCACCGAAAACATACAAGAATCTATGAAACCTATAAGAAGAAAATAAATATTGTTTTGGAAACGGCTACAAGATGAACCGCATGGTGTTAAATACAGCTTGACAAATCTAGCAATGAATATCGAAAAACGTATAAGATGCGCGAATGTAGAATGAGAAAGTATTTAGAAATTAGGGTCGATTCGGGTTAAAGCTCGGGCTAAAGCTCGGGTCAAAGCTCGGGTTAAAGTTATGGTTAAATCTCGAGTAAAAAAGCTCGGGTTAAAGCTCTACCAGCATATACAAGCGACGTTTCAATTCATCTTCAGGCACTAGATCTTCAGAAATCGAATCTTTAAACTTTTCACTCGGTAGTAACCCCCCTGTAGTGCCCGAACAACAGTGAGCTTAGCAGACGAAATTTGGGATGTTCTAGAAAAGCGAAAGACGGAACTGCTTTTCAATTTGAATATGATACCCGGGAGTAAATCTCCCTGTAATGCTGATACAATTAAATATTATTAAGGGCGGAGCTGCTTTTTCAGCTTGAATATGATGAGGAGAAGGTAATGCCAATTTCAAGCTGATGCAACAAACAGAGACAACCGGGAGTAAAGCTCACTGTAATGCCCTGATATAATTACTATGACAGTCGGTCTGTTGAGCTTGACTAGTAAACCTTTCTCAGTTCCGGAACAACAGTGAGCTTAGCAGGCAAAGCTCCGGGTTTTCTAGCACTAGAAAATACGAAACTGATTTTTAACTTGAATATGATACCCGGGAGTAAAGCTCCCTGTAATGCCCTGATATGATTACTATAAGAGCCGATTTGTTAAGCTGGACTATTCCGAAAATGGCGAGTTCAAAATAAATGAAAACAACTAGAATGTACCGGAATAAATAGTATATTGTACAATGATCATGAAATTATATACATTTCTCACGAGTAGGTATATGAAATTTTGTAGTACGAGCGTAGAGAGAATGACAGCTGAAATTTACCCCTGGGGTTCACCTGAAACGAAACATAATGTTTGCCCCTGTTTTTCTTTACTTGAGGGGAATAAGTGTTGAAATGAAATCAGGACACATGTTTTCATCGAAATATATCTTCGGTGTTGTTTTTCAATTGTTAGAAATTTTTATTCGCGAAATGCATTCCCGCTAGGTGGCGCTAAAAATTTAGGCGCGAAACAATATAATGGTGATTAGCTGCTAAATTCCGTTTAAATTCAGTCTCATTCAATTTTGAATGAAGTACTCGAGATGTCGAAAGTTGAAATGAGTTTATCAAACATTGCCATGTCTTACATATCTCTTTGTTCTTTAATGGAAAATAATGTAAAGAAACTTTGTCTTTGGTACTATCGATAGTACATTTAGCATTGCAGCACTGAGCAAATACGTTTAGTAATGAAACTGTTGACTTCTGCCGTCATTTCAAGTTAACTTATTCTAAAACTATTAACAAAAAATCGATTAATAATGAGACAACAGTTGAAATAGATACATTACCGCTTATGGCGAGAAAGACCTGATCCACATTGTATCAGTTCAACCAAATAATTATAGATGTCGCACGCTTCGCGCACACTGCGAATAATGAATAACTACTATATTCTACGCAAAGGTCTCCTCAACAGTACCTAAGAATGTCAAACGATAGTTAAAAATAGAATAATAAATGCCAAAATTAGTTAGTTCATTTTGACTTACTCACATAATTTATCAAAACTCAAAGGAAATCGACAGATACCTAGGCCCAAGAATCATTGATGGTAGCATATGCTAGAATCAATAAATTCAGTGTAGTTTTCTTTCTAATCCAAACTTAGGGGGTTGGTACTTTACTCACTAGATGGCGCAATATGCTATGATTTGATATAGCAGAGAATTTTATATATAGTAAGGATCATTGGAGTCCATAATTTTTAATACAGTGTGAACCTTTATACTGTGGCTGTATGGGACATTATCAAAGTATGAGAAAACGATAATCTGACAAAAACAAAGACTCACCAATGGAAAATCTATGTTTCAGATTGAAAAACTTGCAGTATATGTCATTGTTATGTGGACAAGGAAAACGCTTTACTGAGAAAATTCCGAATATAAGCATTATCGATGAGGATTTCTATAAATTTTTGAGAGAAGTGAGTTGGTTATTGACTATCTAGGTAGTAGAAGTTTCTCTGACATACCTAAATTGGATATTCATATTGTCCAGGCGCGGATACAGGGGACGGTAGGGGCAATTGCCCCCCTAACGAGTCACGATATGAAACTAATATTCTATCAAATTTACCCCCCTAAACGAAATTGCCCTTCCATAAACGAAATCCTGTATCCGTGTCTGATATTGTCATACAATAACAAGCAAGCATATTGATAGTAGATATGAGAGCAAATTAGATGATATAATAAAGTAATTATAAATATAAAGTGCCTGTCACACAGTACGTAGGTATGTAAGTAGTATTCAACTCGTATACAGAATTTCAAATAACATTTTGAGATAATAATTGAAAAAAGCAATTTTTTGCACGATCCCGTTTTTTGATTACTCACTGTATCTGTTATAAAAACTGTAAGTTTTGTTTTGTAAGTATTACTTGCCGACGCCTAAATTACTTACCGACATCTTCATAATACTGGTTGCTAGGCCAAAGGCGTCACTAAGTTATTTACTTAGAGAGACATAAAAGTTTATTGAAAAAACACTGGTGCGGCGGACACTTGTTACATACACGTTATATTCATGTATAAACATAACATCGCAGTGGAGGTTTGATGTTTCGAAACGTCTTACTTTTAACATCTCTGAGATGATTTTGTGCCGTATTATCTTGTAATTTTTCAAACTCTAGTAAAAAATAAACAACTAGGTTAGAGCTTGGCAAATTTTAAGATGCTGAAAATTTTTTCGAAAGGAATATTTTTATTATCCAACGAAGGCGATCCATTACATACAGTGGAAGTGAGATATAACTGAGTTATACTAAAAATTTCACACGTCACTTTTTCAGCCAATCAAAAAATTGGTTTTTATTTAGTTGCCATGGCAACCCAAAAAATTTCCGGAAATTTTTATCCTCCTGGGTACCCTGGGCGATATTAATAAGTGGAAATTTTTCTGTCAAATATTTGACATGTGATAGTTAACATTTTGCTTTTATGTACAAATGGAATGTTATTTTTCATATGAAAGGAGATAATATTTCATAATTATATATTCACTAAATATTTCGAATGTGTCTGAAAATATTTTGAGAACTTGCATTTCAACGATGAATAGGTCCATCGGTAAAAAATGTATATCAATCAAATCTACCTATGCTTAACTACATGAATTTAATATTTGAAACAATTTTATTCAACTTATCTTTTCGTGAATACTCGGCTGAAATTTCACATCACTTCCCAATAGACAATCCGCATGGACCAGTCAAAACTATTTAAGTTCTGCGTGATGTGCAATGTAATTTTAGGTTGAAAATGTCGCAAAATGAATTTTCCTTTCTCACATACAAACACCGCCACTAATACCAACGCGTAACTGTCATTATATCAACAAAAACCATTCATGGCCCACTGATGTTACAACTTGTTTTCTCTCAGAATAATCTACAGTTGAATTAACCATTAATTTAATATATTTTGGTGTGAAATTTTCTTACCGAATCCCCCGCGTGCTTGAATTAATTGCCGGAAATTTATCTCGTACATAAATTTTTTAAGAAAATCACCCTCGTTGCTGCGCGACTCGGGTAATTTTCAAAAAATTCATGTACTCGAAAAATTTCCGGCAATAATTCAAGCACTAGGGAGATTATAAGCGAAAGTTTTTCATTTACTCAGATGCTCTATAGAGATGTGAACACGAAATATCAGTGGATATTTACGTTTTTATCTTTCATTATATACTTATACATATGTATTCATTCATAATTCAATAATGCAATAAAATATATGTACAAAACGAGACTACAATTATTTAAAATTTCCTTTATTTTTTTCAATTATTTAACATTATATTGGGTGAAGACTGCTCCCCAATGGCATGTGTTGGAGTAATGTATTTTTGATTACATATATGTAGTTTTACATGAACTCACATCAGCCTCCAAATACCCCTGAGTAGAAGACCAAATCTAACTTATTATTTTTTATTTGTGTTGATGGATTCCAGGGAAGTGTTGGATTCCTCAAAGAATGCACTTGGATGGGTGTAATATACAACTGTCAACAAATTTTCCGACCAATTGTTACAGACGAAGGTCTTTGTATGACTTTCAATATGCTGGATGATGAATTCGTTTACCGTAATGTTGTGTGAGTTTAATACGATACACAGGGTGTCAATTGGAAAATTTTCCACCCTCAATATCTTCCTTCCAGTTCATAATATGAGAAATTGAAAAAACAGGTCAATTTTATTTTCCAGAGGGGCACTTTCAATGAATATTTCTAGCCCTCGTGGTTTAGCCCCTTAGGAGCATCTTAAATTGGAAGGAGACTGAAGTGGCACATCATTTTGATGGACGTTTACCCCAATGGTACCTGACTTATTAGTTTTTGATGGGCAGTTTCCGAAAAATAGCGTTCTAAAATAACAGAAGTAATTACTTAGAACTTGCTGCATGGTTTTCAGGTTATTATTTGATTAGACATTATTGAATTGATTCTCCATTTAGTGAAACTGGTTAGATGATTAAGAGCTACTGTTCCAACCCTTTATCGGGAGCAACATTAGCCATTAGCTCCAAAAATGTACATCAAAAAGTAATATAATAGTAAAATGTAGACGGTAGTTGATAGTCCTCAGAGCCGATATCGGGAAAAAAAATGGATTAACTCACCGTTGATACTTCGTATATTTGTTAATTCTCGGTAGCGGGTCGTTTTTTTTTAGGACCCCGCAAAGTTTTGGGACTGTCGGACAACTAGGATGCCCCAAACAGTTTGTCCAAGTATATAACCACTAAATTTTCCATATTGTTATCAACAGATTCTAAAAAAATAAGATGTGAGGTTTATGACGTCATGGAAAATTTAGTGGTAATATTTTCGGACAAATTGTTTGGGGCATTCTGGTTGTCCGACAGTCCCAAAAGTTTGCGGGGGGCTTTAAAAAACGCCGCGCTACAGAGAATTGCCGCAAATTGCATTTTGTTCTATTCAACATGAATAACACAGATGCAAGTATCAACAGTGAGGTAATCAATATTTTTCCCGGTATTGGGCTTGAGGACTATTAACTACCATTTACATAAAGTTGCGTTCATTGATTGCCGGATTTTTATTCTCATCGCCGAAATTCGATAGATAGCCGTCTTTTTTTGCTATTACTCAATATCTATACAAAAGTGTGAAAATGGTTTACATTCTTCAGAAAAATAATTGAAATGGATTTCAATTTATGGAGAAGTTGAAAAGTGCGCACGAAGGGCGGCATTTCTTTTTATTGAAACAAATTCAAATTGTAGGTAATGTGTCACCGGTATGTGCTAGATTTGGTAAAAAAAGTTTTACGAAACTGGTTTTCAGAAAAATAAAGACAGAAATAGTATCTGGATACTAAATGAAGAAGCTCAAATTGAAGTTTTGGGAAAATTTGCTGCAGAGCCTACTAGTTCCTCACGATCAGTATCAAAACAGATGGGAATATTACGCGAGACTATCAAAAAAGCACTGAAAATGCATAAATTGTATCCGTATAAAATGCAGATTCTTCAAGAGCTCCCTCAGGATGATTATGATAGAAGAATAGAGTTTTGTGAAACCATGTCTCATCGATTTAATGCCATCTCTAACCTTTTGTTGTAATCTCTTTCAGCGATGTGTTCGTTTTTTCTGAATGACAATGTTAATAGACAAAATTGACATACACAGCACACACAGAAACTTCATGTTTGGGCAGGAAATGCCATTATAGGTCCTTTATTTCTTGAAGATTCTTGATGAATACTCGATTGGCTGTTTGTATCTTGATATGCTTGAAGAGCCTATCTATCTTTTTATAGCTAGAAATTCAAATTGATACAGACGGTACAGTCCTTTTGCAGGGGATCTGTTACATTTCCATTGGGATAGTGCTTTACCTCGTGATTTTCTTCCCGTCCGACAGTCGTTGAATGAGAGTTTTCCGGAGAGATGGATTGGCAGACGAAGAGCAGTTGAATGGCCTCCGGAATTACCAGATTCAACTCCCTTAGATTTCTTTCTTTGGGAACACCTTGAATCTGTTGTTTATAAAACACAACCTGCTGGTATTGATGAACTTAAAAGACGAATTACAGCGGTTTGCCGGCCAATTCCCGTGACCAGATATCTGAATACAAAGCTCGGAGTTCGGAGCAGAGTTCGAAAATAGACTTTATTACTGTTTAGAGCAAATGAATTTTTTGAACATTTCATAAGAAAGACGCAAGTAGATACCATGTTTGAAATATCTTTTTCGCAAATTATTTTTTTTGTATCACTAACAAATAAAAATCACACGTGTTGAGTAGATTTATTACTGTTATTCAAGGGTTGGAATGTTGCCTCTTACTCTATAAAAAAGGAGAGCCCAGTTCTGATGCTTATGTAAGTTGGAAAGGTAAATAAATGCCCTTTAAAATAATGTGCCACTTGACGCTCCCTTCCCATTTGTGACATCCACCCCTCCTAGAGAGTTGAACCACGATGGCTACATATATTTAATACGAGTATCCCCCTTGAAAATAAAATTGATGTGTCTTTTCATATTATTTACTGAAAAGAAGATATGTGGAACGTTTTAAAATTCGCACCCTGTATTCCATGGATAAAGTAGTGACTTCCTTTTTTGTTAGATATTTACCCATTACCTATGAAAATCTCAATGATGGTTTTTCGGATTGGACGGTTGATGATGGATACAGTGAAGGTGTCGGTATTAATACTTATCCAAGACGAGCGCTTCTAGCTGGTTCCTCCAATGCACTGATTGTAAATATGGAAGTTGAAAAGGCCGATCTGGATTACGCTTGTACCAGTTTCCAAGGATATCAGGTGATATATCATAAACAAAGTAATAATATATTATACAATTTCGGTTGAAACATTCATTTTCTATCTTGTTAGACCGAAATATACATATACCTGGTTACCAGAAACCCACAGAACACTGTCAGCTGACGTCACAACATGGCGGTCATCAGCTGATGGGGGGACAAACAAAATATTTGAGTGTGAAAAGAAAATAGATTTTTGTAGTTATTAGTGGTTAATTGTGATTTTTCAAAACTTTTTAAAAGTTATTCCCGAACAGACTGGATGATTCCTCATCATTCCAGTCGCGCATCGCGAGCGTATTTATTTATGGATTCGGAATTCATAGGTGATAACTCACTCAACCGGAATTCGGACGGCACGAAGTTTATTACTCAGCATGGTCAGGACCGGCTTTAAAATTGTCACTGTACTCTAGCAGTTTTTACCTGTCTCTGCCTGGTTTGTATAGAAGGAAATTTGAAAATTTCACGTGCCTGTCTCGTTCGGATCGGTTACTAAAACCTATAACAGTACAAATCTTCATTATGTATGTCCTCAAATCTAAACGGGAACACAATTATGTATAATAATCTTAACGGCGGTGGGGTTTGGCGCAGCGGTTAGCGCTCGGGCCTTGTGACCGAAAGGTCCTGGGTTCGGTTCCCGGCAGGGGCAAGGTTTTCTTCATTTCCAGATGTAAAAGTTTGAATGATTAGATCTTGTTCCCAGCTGGAAACAATCCTTCACGATTCACTGTTCCGTTAATAATTAACAGTACTGCTACTAAGGTGGCGTATGGAGTTAGTAACAAGCCTATCCAGAACAGGTGGCTAATGACCATAGAAGTCGATGCCAACACACCAAAAATAAAAATAAATTTTAACGACAACGTATTTTTAATTTGGAAAATACATATTGATAACACCTCTACAAACTTATGCACTCACTTTTAGGCAAAAAATTCACAGAAAGGACACCCCATATCGAATGTTTGACAACTGTCAAATTACGTTACTGACAGTGTTTTATTTACCCCCGTATCATCGTTGTTATTTTGTATGGATCATCATGTACATAAAAAATATTTATTGAAATATTGCATTTTCGCGTAATCTTTCATTTCAACAATTAACCGAGTTAAAAACTATTGAAAACGCCAAAATAAACTACCGAATTCAAACGATTGGACGCAGAAAAAGAGGCGGGAAGCCGTGTAACGTCAGTGCACGAGTGATTCTGATTGGTCACTTTTGCCATGTCCGCGTCATCCCGTACTCCAGCCAATCATATTACAAGAAGACACTGACGTCACAGCAGAGAAGCGTTTGAATTCACACATTTGGAAATCACGTTGTCAATATTAAAAATTATAAATCAGTTTTTGAAAATTTAGGGTGGACAAATGGTAAGGACTATTTTATAAACTAGGAAAGCGCAGGAGGGCCACAAGAGGTTTTTTTTCTTTAAAGTCGAAGTGATGAAAAAAAAAACCGCTTGTGGCCCTCCTCCGCTTTCTTAATAAACTGCCTTCCACTACGTCACCTGAAAAAAACTGCATATCTTAAGATACTAGAAATTCGTATTGTCCATAAACTATGACAATCTCAGAAATTAGTAATAACTCAATCATGGGTGTGTTGATGCACATAGTATATGCCAAACATCTTCAAGAAACGAATAGTTTAGGAGGATAGAATATTTTCTTGTTTCAGGTGGTTTTGCACAAAGCTGTACGCTTTCCGACTGTTCAACAACATTACTTTCGCGTTCCTCTAGGAAAGTCCGTAATAGTAGCCATCTCACCTGTCCAAATGGCCACATCGGAAGATGTTAAATATTACAGCCCGGCTAAACGCGAATGTTACCTCCAAGGCGAGAGGGATTTGAAATTTTTCCAGAACTACACGCAGTTCAACTGTAAACTTGAATGCCTGGCAAATCATACATTGCATGTGTGTGGTTGTGTTGCTTTCTATATGCCAAGTAAGTTGAAACGTATATGATTTTATTATGGATTTTCATATACAGTATCGGAAACTTTTCATCCGGGGTATAGACATAAATCTAGGCGATCAACAAGGAACGCAATGATATGATAATACCACATAAATAAGAGAGACGCACTACTGTGCACCTATCCTGTTACCCCACTCGACGAATTAACAGCTCACGTCGATATCCCTTACTCGAGCGAGTAGAGGAGAAATTGTTATGCTCTCTCAACATATAGCAAGCTATTCTTTACGTTCTCATGAAACCACCATACCCAAGATGAAAACTTTCCGATACTGTATGCGAGCTATATTTTCATTAACAAGCTTTGAACTTTCAGTATCACAAAACCTTCTTTCTTGGCTGCAGTAACTACCGAGTCACAATTTTATTCTGACCCTTCAGATAAAAAATCATCGACAATGAATTTATTTTCTAACTACTTGACTTGACTTGAAATCAAAACAAGCTCAAGTCAAGAATTTAGTTTTGAAATTCGAGTTAAGTAGTTATACATCAGGTACTTGTAAATCAAGCTGTCTACTTGATTTTTCTTGAAAAACTAGTACCTTTTTGTATTAACTGCCAAAACGCAATAGCAATAAAAATATATGGATGCAAAATAAACTAAACTGGAATTAGTAAAATACAGTACAATAATATTCACGTTATAATGTCCCACTCTTAAATGGCAAACTAAGTTATAATTTTGGAATGCTCTAGTGTGCAAATGTCGCCTTAGTGAAGATGTTCCGCAGTTAGTGAAGTTTTTCATTTTTAACGTACATTTGCCTTGATTGTCAGTATTTTTATTACTCTTAAGATCTTGCTTGACTATGAAATAATCCGTATTTTTTTTCATTTTATTAGATACACTTTTATTAACTTCAACTCATTTGGCCTTCAATGACCCGACCTTGCACTGTCTACTTCTGTTTCGATGTCATCAAATTCTGACATTTTTTCATCTACGATATATTCTGAGCCGCTGTTTTGAAAATGTTCCGATTCCATTACGGACAAATCACTTAAGCAGACATAAACAATTATTCTCTAGCCGCCCTGTTTATCCTTGATCAACGCTGCCCAACCATTTAACAGCACGTCGTCATCGAGCAATCTGGGACCTGCTTACTGTAACCTTGGTGAATACCCTATTTTAGCGCTTCGGTGTGCATTTCACGGATCGCTGTCAAGTAGTTTGATATTGTTTTGTTTTGTTTTTGTTTTGTTGTTTTTTTAAAATTGTTTTTTTCCATTAACCAGCTGTCGTCCCCTCACGAACGGCAGCCCTCAAAAGTAGAAACTTGTGCGAGCCAAGGATTAACGAGGTCTTACCTTTTAACTGCGATTCCTAGCACTTTTTCGGGTCATCAGATAAAAATCTGAAGTTGCTGAGGATTCGAACCTAGTCGACCAGCAGTCAATGGTTTTGAACGCTCAGTCTCAACCACTGAGCTACTTGACCCTACTTGATATCAAGTCAAGTCGTTCATACCGCAAATCGAGTCAAGTTAAATATAAAATTTTCAAAAGCTGGAGTTTTGAAGTCAAGTATTTAAGAAAAAATTCAAGCTACTTGGCTTTTAAGAATCCCTGCACCTGTAGACTGTGGTTTGACTATGAATACGAAGATGGCCTATTCAATTCTTACTATAATATTATTAATTATTGTTCCTAAGAAAATCATGCATACATTTTTCATTTATTCTCTAAGAATAAATACATTAGTGAGATACTGCATAGTTAGAATTATTTTCAATTCATGTAATAATAACCAACATCATAATCATTGCATGATATACCATTGAGACAATGAATTATACAGACAGCAGATCCGGACAACCACGAAATTTCACCCTGAATGCCATCAACATCTCCAATATCCATTAATCTCAATGCAATGTAATGAGCTGAGCTGTCATTTGATTATGCAACAAATTAAACGAGCCTCGTGCTGACATCATCAAAGACCAGGATATACCATCAGTATCGATTGTGCGTTCTGCTCCTTTGATTTCACTTCCACCGTATGTCACACACCTACTAACAATGGACTGGCTGGGACCATATGTTATCCTAATGAACGTTTCTATACTATTCACATATTGTATATGCGACAGAGAATATTTGCAAATCCACGCTATTTCAAATCACACATAAAACATGTGTTCTGGAATATTCACTTATGTAATATGGATCATAATGTCGATCATTATGGTGGTAACCGTGAATATCATCGAGGCGAGGCGATAATAGCCGAGCTCAGTAAGACGTCATGCACCATTGTTTTGTTGTTCAGGTTCCCACGAAATGGAAAATTCTCTATTATTCAAAGAACATCGAGAGAGCCGATAAAAAGCAAAGAGGAATTGGTGTTTTTCTTGAAGTACTGAATGCTGTATGCCTATAAGGTAACACCTTCTGAGACAGCGAGTTCTAAAGCTTTGCCGTTCTTTGGAAGAACGGGTCCTGGGAAGAAAGAGATGTACTGCATGTCTCCAAAGTGACGGTATATAGATGTGAGGATTAAGCTCGACGAGTCAGACTCGATGGGACCGCTTACGGTGGAACGATTGATGATATTTCGGAAGAGCATCGTCCATGAAAATGTCTATGAATCAGAGACAGATTGTCAACCTTTCTGTGGTGTTCTAAAGAAGTTATCAAGCTTGTGAACGAAGTATCACCGACGAGACGAATATTTTTTTGACCGAATCTCAGAAGTGTCAAAATGTGTTTGGATGTTTCACTCCAGATATGGACACAGTATTCCAGACAGGTTGGATGATCGAGAATGACCTTATGAGGTATGTCAAAAACAATTGGTATTTTCTTAGATCATTTGACACAATTAGGCACTCCCAGTTGTTAGATGTCTTGGAGGATTTGGGACTCAGAGGTGTAGTAAGGCAGTTGATGGAAAGTTACCTAACAGGACGAACACATCAGCCAAAAGTAGATCGCTTTACTAGTACTGAGCGAATTGTAACGTATGGGATACCTCAGGGTACTGTTCTGGAGCCATTATTGTTCATTCTTTACATCCATGACCTTTTGAATTTAAAAATTTCTGGAGAGGTTATTAGTTTCGCAGATGATACTGCTATACTATTTGAAACGCATACCTGGAAAAACTTAAAGAAATAGCTCTAAAAGGCATGAAGTTGATAGAAAAATGGTTTGACTATAAACTTAATCAACTTCGATGAAAAATTCATGCTATGAAAACACAAAGACTCTCTATTCGGTCCTCAAAATTGAAGAACATATTGAAATAGGAGAAAATTATTCTATTAAATATTTGGGCATACAAATTGACAAACATCTCAGATGGAACGTGCACCTTATAGCACTATGTAGCACGTTGAGAAATATCCTCTATAGAGTCAAGTACAGTTGTATAAAAAGTCGTACAAGGCATTGCACTAATTGCATTGTATTGCACTAACTAATTGAGCTAAAAAAACGTTGAAAGCGCGTTACTGACAAAATTTGTTTGAATTTTGACTATACTTGTCAAAGTCGATAATTTACAATTTAATTAAGATTGACAAGTCTGGCTCACAATAACATTTAACTGCTGTACGACTTCTTAATGTACACAACTGTACCTACCAAAATACCTAGAAGAAAAACTTCTGAAGATGATTTTCCATGCTCTAGCAGAATCCAGAATTACATATGGAATCATATGATGGGGTAGTGCACTCAAAGACCATAAAAAAAATGTGGGAATATTACAAAAAACTTTCCTTAGAATAATTTTGAAAAAACCAAATCGTCACTCGTCTGATAATTTATTCTCTGAATCTAAAATTCTTGATATCCGGCAAAATTACTTCCTTATGGCATCGTGCTTTGAAATGAAACATATATTGCATTTTCATATATATATATGAACATACAATACAAGGAAAAAAATTGTATAAAACTCCTCTCGCGTCAAAATCTATAGAACAGCAAAACAACTCAAACTTAGTTCCACGATTTTTCAATTTCATACAAAAAAAATTAACAATTTGTGAATATTCAAAAAAAAAAAACTGAAGGAACACTTACCTAATACAAATAGATGGGAAATTCATAGCTTGATTGTGATGTGATCAAAGAAAATAAAAAATTGTCTTTGTACTTATATATTTCAGACATGTATCCGTGTATATTATTATGTGTACTTTTTATCCCACCAGGGCCACTTTGTCCCTATACGTTCACACAAACAGGAACATATTCAACTTCTTGAGAACGAATACAAAGAATAAAAGCAAACAGTTCCGGAACTTTGTTGTATGTTCAAAGGATGAATACTGAGTAAGAGGTGTATCATCTGGCTGATAACAAGGTGATGGGATGACATAACTCGTTAGGCCATTCTCGATCATACTGCAAAGAGTAGAATTCAAGAAATGTAAACGAACCAAAACACCAAAACTACGTCATTTTTAATCGATATGTTTCCCCTAACAAATTTAGTAAACTCAAAGTTTAATCGGTATGCCAATGTTTAATGATGAAATTTCCTTCATCGGTAGTCATTCAAATGCTGCATATTGTTTTTGTTCTTCAGTAGTATTATGCTTCCATCAAAAAAAATGTATTACAGTATCCCTGCTATAGGTTCGTTTAACCACCGCTTTAGTAATAGCTGATTTCTTTTTCACTTCTTCAAACTCCCCAATAACTTCAGATCTTCATTATATTCACGGTCCTTTTCTTGGGAGTACGAGGACCGTTTCTTCTCCCAAGTTGATGGATTGCCGATGGGATCTCCTCTTTCTCCAGTAATCACCAACATATATATCGAGTGGTTCGAGAAATTGGCTATCAGAGAGGCAGAATACAAACCAAAACTATGGCTAAGATACGTGGATGACATTCATTATATGGAACCACGAAGATGAACACCTTGAGAATTTCTTCTCAAGAATGAATAACATCAGGAATTCAATTAAGTTCACGATGGAAAAAGAAACTAACAGTACCTTGTCTTTTCTCGATGTGAAAACTGAAAGAAAAGACACTGCCATCCTCACCTCTGTTTACAGGAAGAAGACACGAAAGGGGGCATTGTAAGAACGTTGATGGAGAGAGCAATGTGTATTTGCAAGAACCAGGAGTCTCTGGATGCGGAAATAAACCACATCAAAAAAGACCTACGCCAAAACGGATACTCCGAGAAACTCATAGGGGAAGTTCAGAAACAACTCAAAAGGACCAAGACGATCGAAAAACGATCACAAAACCCCGTTCTTGTCCTTCCCTACATCAGGGGTATCTCCGAGAAGATCGAAAGGATCAGAAACAAATACAACATCAAGAATTGCTTTCAATCCGGCAGTACTTTACGAAGCTCCTCACCAAGACGAAACCAGAGAACAAAACAGAATCCAGCAAAAACTGTATTTATGAGGTCCCATGTGAATGTGGAGATTCTTATATCAATTAGTCAACCGAGCGTGGAAATTAAAAACGTATGGAGACCGCTAATGGACAATTTTGGAGGAAGAATTAGCGCGAAAGCACGCGCGCCACAGGACCGCGCGTAATTACAACGTAATTACCGGCAGATCTTTAAAACATCGTGTAGATTCTAAATTTGTCAGTATTCACTTAAAGACGATTGCAGATTCAGGCAATTGAAACGTAGTGAAAAAAATTAAAGAAGTAGAAATATTTCAACCATTATACGATGGAAGTGCAAGTAATTTTTCAGTATTTTCTAAACCAGAACTAGGAAATTTAACAGAAACATTTTGTGGGAAGTAATTTTCTAGTCTGTTCTAACCAGAACAAACCTTAAACACTTAAAGCAGGTACAAACACTACTGGTGTGGTGGGTAAGATGAATTTCAGTGGCATTGTCGATACACTTCTCTTCAGTTTTTTATTTCTAACAGCTGTACAAATGATTCAGTCCACTCTTTTTTGTGCACAGTTACACCAACAAGGTCCTTTTTTCATTTACAATCCACTGCATTAATTTAAGAGCCTGCGAATGAGAGGAAATTATATGAGAGCAAATGATTTGAGACAAAATTGCCTGAGTGGAAATAATCGGAGAGTGCAAGAATAAATTACCTGCTTCTAATTGGTCTTGGTTGCTCTGTTCATTCTATCAAGAACTTTGCAATTTTACTTTAAAATTATTTAATCAATACGCTAATTTATAAACACTCACTGGGCTATATTTATATCGACATTCAAACTTCTGTATGCAATTCTTGTCAAAAGCGGCGACATGCATGGCCTCTTATAGTGAGAAACATTTCTTCTGGTCGTTTTCGAGAGTATTTTTCAATTTCCATTTACTTCTAGAGACCGCTGTTACTGCTTTCCTCCACTAGATGGCACCAATCGTTCTGAGGTCTAAGTATTCGTGACTATTCACCCATTGAGACACTTCCTTTTTGAGACAGTTCCTTTTTGGCATGACCTTGCCTGAATTCATTTCTGAAGAGCTTACAATATTTCAATAAGGACGATTTATAGTCATTATAATATATAACTCTGTTTTCTTCTCATGGTTGCCCTTGAGTCTCACTTGTTCTCTCAGTTTCTTCTTTGAAAATGGATTGTATGGATGAAAGCTAGGAAATGCTCGTAATGAAAGTTTGTCCCTCTTAACAAAACTCAACAATATTTAATAATAATAATAATAAAATTTGAGTAAAAGTATTTTATCGAGGTTTATTCATGATACCAAATGTTTTACCTTTGTTGCTGGTAGTGCAAAGTTGTAGATATTAATAATTAATTTTCACTCCATTATGTATTAAATTCAATTAGTGTAAATTTTTTCAGGAGAAAAGGGAATAGCAATCTGTGGCAATGGAAAGAAAGGATGCATGAAAAAGGTTAAAAGTGAGTATATTTACCCACATTGCCGTCTCTTGTACAGGGAAAGAAAATAACAATAATTTCGACTGATTGTTTGTTGATATTTGTACATCGAACCAATCAAAAGTTAGCAGGGGGTGGGGGACTATAAAAAGCCGCACTATATAAATGTTGTCGAGTTTTATACACCTTTAATGTATACTTTTTTGCTTTCGCTTTTCTTGATCAAAGTATTTTTGGCAGATCATTTGGATATGTCCGGTCTACAACATTGTATTGATGGAGATAATAATATTCGAAATCTCACAAGAGTGATACATTGCGATTGCATGCCAATGTGCACTGTAGTGGAATACAATACAGAAATAACAGAAATTGATTTTGACCTGTACAAAGGAATCGAATCGGTGGGTCTACAAACAGATAAAGATGAAAGGTGAGTTATACAGGGTGTTGGAGGTGTGACCGCCGTAATTTCAACACAAACTTATATAGAACTTTTCCATCCATGTAGAAAGTTGAGCGCGATCTTCGTTACAGCTACATGGAAATTATTTTTAAAAATTTTCGATGCCATTGTTTAACTAATTGTGCAATTTTATAACGTCATCATTGAAAAAATAATAATTCTTGATGTTTGTTTGTTCTTGAAAAAAAAATTTGCTTGAAAACGCCTTTGCTAATCAACATTTTTTTCATATAGGTAAATATTAATAATGAGAGCCGTTTTTTTAAAATCATAATATATATTGCTCTTTGACATTCTGAAGAATTTTTTTTCAGTATTTTTTATTTGGTTATTCAATAAATAAATTGTTATAAATAAATGCGTTTTTTTTTCAATTTCACAAAATAAACAAAAAAACATGCGTCGTTTTTTGGTATTATTTTCGTATTTTTTAAGATTTTTTTTGTTTCAATTTGTATAAATGTATTTATTAAATTTGTTCACTAGAAGAACAAGTGAAAAATTATAAAAAAATCTTTTCTCAGAATATAAACAAAAAATGGTTTCTTGATATTGGTATTTACCTGCACGGAAAAATTCTTACTCAACTAATGCTTTTCAAAGCAATATTTTTTTTAAATATTATCTTCCCAAAACACATTATTTCAATCAATGATTAGGTTTCAAAAAAATCGGATTGTCTTATGAACAATGCATTTGTTTATTACAATTATTTAAACGATAGAAGTAACATATTTGAAAAAAATATTTTTATGTTGAATACAATAAAAAAAAACAAACAATCGGCATATTTGGATAAAAAAAAATATGTGATGCTTTATTTCATTTTTTTTATTTTTCTCAGCAGGAATCGTTTTATGGGCCATTGGGGAATAGCTCCAAGAAAAAAAATGAGATTTTGATATAACAATTACTGGGATTTTCGTGTTGATGCTCAACTTGTTGAAAATTGTTAATCAATGAAAGCATAACTAAAATAAAAATTGCGGTAAAGTTTTTTTGCTGATGTTTCAAGAGATTTTGGATATCTGCAATAGTTTTTGATATATCCCTATTTTCAACTAAAGCATCTGTGAACCATACGAATGACTCTTCTCAATTAGAGGGTTTCTAATCCCTAATGAAGAAAATTCACATTGTTACATTTTTCAGGTTTGCAAGTTCCCAGATGGTCATCTACTTCAAATCTAGTCACTTCATTCCATACATCAGGAATGAGCTATATGGACATCTCGATTTTTTAGCAAATGTTGGTGGTTTACTAGGATTATTTGTTGGTTTTTCCATAGTTTCTCTAATAGAAATTATTTACTTCTTGTCAGTGAGAATTTTCTGTAATATGAAACTCTATAAGCACTGGTATGGTGAAGAAATCAACGATGAGAAATGAGAGTTGGCAAATCCATAGACATAATGGGTATCTTAGAACTATATTCATTTAGTTATCAGTTAAATAAATGAGTGAGCAATCATGATGTTTTTCATTCAGACTCATCTTCTTTATTATACCTTGGTTCGTTCAAACTTTATCTAAAACTTGCAGGGGTACTGCTTATGTGTGGACATTGAGTGTTTATGCAAGCAAATATGATAATTAAACTTAAATTACACATACATTGAAGCAAGAACAAGTATCAATACAAATACGATACATAGTCTAAGCATATTCATATTTCATTTGGGAAAATTTTGAAATTAGAGTAATAATATAGTTCTTGATATGTATGGATTTCATAAAGTTAAAAAGAACCATCACCTTGTCCTTGAAACTCTTAAAAATAATGATTGGTTTTAACTTAGTCACGTGAAAAAAGAAAGTTGTCAAAATAAACCTTATTGTCGGAAGTTATAAAAACTCAGACAAATCTTCATTAAATTTTATAATGAAGTTATAAACTGCAATGGTGATACTCCCTTTCATCTATACATCAGCCCGAATGAGATGGCAGAGATGGCATTTCACCACTATTTGCGCTCGGAGTGCCTTGACAATATAGGTGGCTCATTTGCTCCTTCAACTGCAGAAGAAACCGAAAAAATTCAGAATACCACCGTAGAATCCTTGGTGAATGAGGGAATGCAACAAAAAAATAAAAGAAAAGAAAAAACGCGTGGCCCCCAATTGGCACCGAGTTCAGTATCATTCCAAGGTATTTTCCGTATTTCACCTCCCAAGCTAGCTTTAGGGGTCATCCAACCATTACCCGCCTATCTTTTTTCTCTTGGTGAAGATAATGATCTCTGTTTTAATCGGACTGACTGCGAGGCCGGCTTCCTCGCACCACCTTTATATTTTCCTGCACACCAATTGCATTCGGTCATAGACCATGCCTAGGGAAGGGCCTGTCCTCAGTAAACCTACCTTGGAGGCAGCCACCCCTCACTTCAACGAATGGTCACCAGATTCTCAGCATCCACTCCGCCGATTGGTCGTCTTGGGTAGAGATCACGAACCATCCTGGTTCGACTAATCCGGAGTTCCGGTACTGGTGCTGCAGTGCCTGGTCCGTTCTGTCAGGACATTTAATGGCATGATTAATCTTCCTGTCGACAGAAACGACAGAACGACCACAGCTCCTTTCTCATTTCGGGCTTCATGGCTCCGCTGTGAAAGATGCGGGCCTGCAGGCGCTTGAGTTTCCGTCCTAGAGGCCTCTAAGGCCAGCCGTTTCCTCTCCTCAGAAAGGGGGCTAGTTGTAACTTCCCCTCTTTGGTTTCCGTGGGTGGTACTCCCTTGCATCTTCTGTCCCTTCTCTCCGGTGGAGTCCTGCCACCCGTCCTAAATCCCTTTTCAGGGCGTACAACCCCTTATGCCTCTTTTATAGAGGCAGGCTTATATGGGAGCCTTCAGATGCTTGGCAGACTCCTGTTGCCTGCGGTCTTCTCCTCGCATTCCTCTTTTTTTTTCATCCTCTTGGTCTTCATTCTTTAAGAGTCATCGGTAGAGTATCTAGACTGCCTCTCTGACCTTGAGACGTTGGAAGGGTGGGAGCTGGTGTCCCTCCCCTCAGCTCATGGGGAACTAGGGCGTTCCCCGTGACGACTGGGCACGTTAACTGTTTCCTCATTCTTATTGTCGTCCATGGTTGTTGAAGATTACTGTGTGCTTATTGTATGAGAGTCCTGATGTCCATCTCCTGTCTCTGTGCACCGCGTTCCTCGAGACAAGACTTATTCCCATCAGGCAGAGCGGCGGCCGCGGTAGAAGTCTTTAGGTTTCAGCAGACACCATCTGGCACTACTGCAAGAATTGGATTTATTCACTGAGAGATGGGGCCACCCCCTACGTTGGCTAGAAAACTCAGCGGTACTACTCAGTGGCCTAGGTGTGCCTAACTTAGTTTAATTTTCGCTACCAGTCCGCTTGTGCTATCCGAGATCCTATCCCAACATCCTCAGGGAAGTACATGCATTTCTTCTTTTTTCCCCTTGTATCAGTGTGGGTGTGTCGTGATATACTCTCCTTCTTTTTCAATAACTAGTTTACGTTTTAAATAAAGCTGTATGTGCCAGGGGTTGATTTTGGGACAATCTTGGATTCAGATGATGTACGATATAGCTTCTTGGGTTGATGGTTGACAACTCTAGAGCTATTCATCCAAGAAATTAGCTCCAGCTTGATTAGCATTCGGGATGACTCCAAATGAGAGAAAAAAATTGAGAATTCCAGAAATATTAGGCATATACTTAAGGCATATTCAAGCATATTCAGCTGAATGGAGAAAAAGAAACATACATAAATAAATGTTTTGCTCTTCATAGTTAGAGTGGTTCATTATCAGGCGTTTGAATCAATAAACGCCTGATATAGAATCATTATGCATCAAGTTTACAACTTCATATAACGCGAAGCTTAGGTACAGTTGTCACCCTTTCAAGACGCGGCTATTCAACTTATTCAATACAACCGTTGGAACTACCACAAAAACTTTGAAGTTCGTGACAATTCATCAATCGATAAGGCATAAAAGCATGATCCTGAATTTGGGAAACTGTCACTAACGCCACTTTATTGCATTACCCATACGAAGAGCGTAATTGAAAGAAATGGGGACCTATCTTTCACATGTGTCATATTTTTCCGTGAGACGATACCAAGTTCATTTCTTTCAGTTTCAACTCCGACGAAGTGAAAACTTTTTGACGTTTCCGCTGTTCTTGATAACTTCAAATATTTCACAGAAGAGGTCAACTTTCTTTATAAATCACCTAAGTTTCCAGCTAACCCAAACTTTCAGGTTTGAAGGGATCTTAATGCCCGACGCGGCATAATTATTTGATTAAAATATAATAACAGGAAAATGCAGTGAGATGGAGTGGATTTTGAGTTCATTGGTGGGAATTGGTAGGTGCATTCTCCGATTGAAATTGTAGCCAATGAAGTTTACATACAGCACCGGTAATATATATACCGTGTGACTCAATTTTTCTATAGTTTTGAAGATACAGATTTTTTTTTCACCATGTACAATTTTTTTCATCATCCGAAAGAGTACACGATTTGTGATAATACTGTTCTCAAAAATTAAAAATCGGTTGAAAAATGGCGAAGATGGAGTTAATTGTTCAATCGAACAAAGTTGGCCATGAAATTCAAATTTAAATCATCATAACTGACAAACGACATCAGAAATCACCAGAGTAAGTTTTGAGGTGAAATACCATCGAAAATTAAAGTTCTCATGTAATTGCACCTTTCATATATTCCAACAATTATCAAAAATTACCTAAAAACGGAAGAGTACCCATAAGGAAATACTCACAACTGCCATTTTTCAAATGGCAATGATATGATTTTATAAAAGGATGCCTCTCATAAATAATCACAAATGATTTTGCTTCGCAGTTCAGTAGTTGGCAAGGAGCGAAAGGGAAATTGAAGGTAGCAGATCCTCTGCTTAGTAAGGAATATTATTGAATGTTATATAATTATTTTTTTGTACTTTTAGAAGCTGCCAAAGTCAATACAACAGCAGATGATAGAAAATCTTCGGAATAAGCTAATAAGGCTTGGTTGAGGAGGCCAAAAGAGAGCAGGTAGGTATATCCTGTCTCTAAAGAAAGATGTACCAGAGGAAGCCGATGCTAGTATTTTGTTCTTCAAAATGTGATGTTTTTCTTCAAAAGAAATTTACCAAACAATGCAAATTTTATTTATCATAGAATTATAATTGCATCTAAACTATGAATGTGTTATTATGCAAAATTATAAATGTTATTTTTCCGCTTCAAAAAAGTTTCAGACTAGCTTTTCCTGATGTTCTTTGTAAATTTCAGTTTTCATTCACCTATCACTTCTGTCAATTGTTCAATAAATTTTCAATAATTTTGTTTGTTTTACAATAAAAAATCACATATTAAATTTTTCTATATTGAACAATTTCCGAGAGAGTAACAATAAATTATGGACGTCCATAAGATATATCTTATGGACGTGCAGTCTCATTCTTTGTTTGCCTGAATGTGTGAATACATGCATACTACTGCGCCTGTTTCCACATGTTTCAAGATTTTTCTCAACTCTGTATATATATTTACCTTCGCTCTATTATTTAACATGTATAGAGATAATTATTCACAATGATATCACTCTATGAAACTATTATGTATACAATTTTGAAATTTTAATAAACATATTTTTATTAAGAAGGTAGTAGTCCATATTATTATTATTATTATTATTATTATTATTATTGTGAGGGATATCTTTTGTACACCCATGAAGCATAACTCATGGACGTCCATGAAGGATATCTTATGGACGTTCGTAATGGATGTCTTACGGACGTCCAGGTTGGTGGACGTCCATCGGAGATCCATAAGATATCCTTTGGATATCTAAAATATCCTGAATGGATATCCATCGAACATCTATTGGATGTCCAGATGTTGTATGGGAACATAATAAAAATTTCAATCAATTAATTTAAAAATTAAATGTTACAGTACTCCTATTCCATGGTAAATCATGAATGATACATTATGATTATCAACGTACTCATTAAAAATACCTTCCCAAAATAGTTGTCATCCTTATTTTCATCAGTTCCTCCGCTCATGTATAAACTTCGATCCGTAAGCTCTTGGGCTGCGCGAACTTCCTGCGCTGGTAAAATCAGAGCTGAAAGTTCACAATGAGCTTTGACTTCGAATGCTTTCACTGGTCCTATTAACTACCACGTTATGTTTACGTAGTCGAGAGGGTAATAGAGTTTTAAATGAGCAGGCCATAAACTATTTAAATAAAACGATGTAACGTGTTTGAGAATTTAGGGTCGATTAGGACCTGCAATTACCGAGATTTCTGTGTAAATTATTCAAAATAACAAGTAAACATTGCAGTAGTGCACAGTGTTTTCGAAGTTGAGGAATTCCAGGAAAATGTAAGTTGATTCACTTTACATGACACTTCAACATTGTCCCAGCGAAAGAGTTCTTTATTTTGTTCAATGTTTCTGGTTATCAAGACTTGGCAATTCACAATAAAAACAATGCTTGGTTATTTCGACGATACAATGAATTCCTCGTGTTTTGAAACGATATGAAACTAATTCATGAAGAAGTTACCAGTTTTATTTGATGGTAATACATTAATTTCATTATAATTTCACTACATTTATTTCAAAAGTTGATTTTCTTGATAGTTCAGCCGAAGTAATTACTACTACTATCAACTTTCCAGTCTTTATAACTACGATCATCAACAATATATTTACCGCAAGAATGATGTTGATAATATTTTCACTTATAAATCCACTAAAGCTTCAATTATTCGAGAACACGAATTTTCTAAAAAATATTCAGGTTCGTGAAAAAAAACAATTTTTTAAATTGAAGGTAGAGTGTTATTCGGTAAGAAAATTCCACACCGAAATACTAATTAAAAATACTACAATAATGACGGGCCTGTTCCTCCTCATATTACAAAGGTTGTCACTGAATATCTGTGAATAAACTATCCTAATAGATGATAAAAGTCCCTCTAAGTGATGTCTCTGTAGTTTCTATGTAGTTACCTGAAAGCTAATATCGTTAACAATACCAATCCTTCTGATGATCTGAGAATGAAGCTTCAACAAGGTTGCAGTATTATTATCGCCTTATAATTGCACAAGTGGTTTGCATTTTAGGTAAATTTGGGTTGTTTAATGAGAGAAACTGTTTCCTAGCAATTCGACCAGAATAACTGTCAACTATTAAAAACACGACACCGAAGGTCGAGTGCTTTTAGGTTGACAGTTATTCGAGTCAAATTGCTAAAGGAAACAATTTAGATTTTGAACAACACTCATTTACCCGATATCAATACAATCCTCGCGTGTAATTCGGCAGGACAATTTAATGAAAGAAATTCAGAAACATATCAATGTCAAACTATTCATTTTGGCAACCAACACCGCGATAAATGATAAACAAATGAATAAGTGAAAAAACCACTAGTGTATTTGTTGCTGTAAAAGTTAAAGCTAACTTTTGCCGCTGTCGAAGTGACAATTGCACTGTGCCATATGCGATTTTTTATACATGAATTAAATTGTCATCTATATTTTTGGACAGGAAAATTGAGTTGTTGTTTTGAGGCTTTTATCGTATTTGATGGTCGTCATTTTGAAAAAGTTACCCAGGTAGAACATTCATGGACTATTTGTAGTAGTAGAATATCGGCCGTGAATATTTGAATACTCTCAGAATGTTCTCACCATATAATACATACATTCTACGTGTGTAACGATAGTCGTTGGCGACCGATAGTTTACCATTTTAACTCCCATATAAACAGTTCCACGTAGTCTTTTTGTGGCAAATACCTGTCAGAAAACAACTACTTCCCTGGCTTATACCACGACGAGTATTGAATTATATCCAACAGATACTTTTTAATCTGCTCACTAGGTGGAGATGCTTACATTCAATTCACTAGAGTGAGACCAGTGTGACCAAATAGAAGAAGTGGTCACTCTTTCCTAATCAAAATAAAATTCTGCTATTTGGTTACAGGGTAGCAATTGCACATGTATATGCTGAATATAATTCGATATCCGTCGCGGTATTAGCCAGGGCAGTATTTATTTTCTGACAGGTATTTGCCACAATAGGCTTACGTTGTAGGTGTATATGGGAGTAAAGAGGGTAAAATGTCGGTCGGCAACGACTATCGTTATTAAACTATCTACCAAAAGAACTCTGAGCTTTGTGTTCAGATATCTAACAGTGGTTCGGAATCCACTTTTATAAGCTCTGCTTTTGAGGGTTTCTTTCCGAAAACCTGGAAGATTCGTCGAAACAAATTTTTCAAAAAAAATAAAATAGATTGGAGTGCTTTTTAATTTGCTAACTAATTGAAGCGGTTCACACCCGTTTCACCAGCATGAGACCAGAGTGACCTAGACGGAACATACGGCCTTTGGCTGTCTATATGGTGACCTACCCTGTACTGAAGACGTAGCATCAACCCCGAAACTAGTCTACAGGTGGTCCTTCTGTCCGAATCAAAATAAAATTCTGCTATTTGGTTAGACTACAATAACGAAAAATCTTTCAAATTATTTATTTGTCATTTGTTATCCTTATTAAAACAAAGTTTGCTTTCAGTAGAAATAACCCAAGAAAATTGATGCGTTATAAAAAAATCTATAACTGATTTCGAGAGATTGTTGCCCAGAAAAAAGCCGACGCCGCAGGCGGAAGTCTGTATACGACGTCGGTCTGTTGCCCATAAAAAACAAGCTTGTTGATTGAAAATTTTTTCCAGTCAATTTGAACTTATTAATACAGGATCCGAAGAGAGGTCGACCTTCACCGTTCTGTTTAACGGATGAAACATACTTCTAATGAAGTTTCATAAATAGTCGAATACGCCTAAAATGGGTTGCCTATCAAAATGTGGTCCAGACTATATACAGTGAGTTTTAAAAATGTGCACCATATGGAAAACTTTTTTATTATCGATTTGTCAGAAAATGTTATTCCTCATAAAAATTGTGACGTCATGTGGACAATAAATTACGTTATATAGCATATGGTGGAGTTCAGACTGGAAGAGCAACTTTTAATAATGAAAAAGTTGGGGGGGTATTCCATCAGGAATTGAAAAGTTGATGTCATATCCAAAACTCAAATTTCCGTCTTTAAAAATAACCATCTAGCGAGACGTAACAAATCTCGTGGCCACTTGGTAGATATAACTAATCAACTCTGAATACTGAACTGACTTCTCTTTCTATGAACTTGTTATTTTTATACCAACTCCTCGTCATTAAAATGGTGTTGGAGCTAGGATGGATCCCGCCGGTAGAGTGTCGGATGAAACTCCATCAAACACCACGTGGAAAGATCTGTATGAGAAAGAGAGAGCTAGATACACAACTGGAGGAGGAAAGGGGTAAGCCATGAGATGGAAACTTGGCGAGGAGTACCTGATGCAAAATGCCATCAAACGCCTTGAATATATCTAATACCAGAACCAGAGTTTTACCAATATTTGCAATTTTCAAGTTGGACCCAAATCATATAGAGATTGAATAACTTGCATAGGGCTGGTGTTAGTTTGAGAGCACATTCCTTATTGGTGGACACAGCAAAATGACTCTAATACTTCGTTGTCCAAAGGTAATTTCACTGTCAATGAAAGTAATCGTTTATTTGCGTTGTAAATCTTTTTCTAGGATTCGATTAACTATCTCATTACAACATATTATGTTGTGGTATTTGGGCTCGGATGTTCGTGCCATTGGTGGTATTCTAACTACTTGATACCAACAGGTATTTGGGCTCGGATTTTCGTACCATTGGTGGTATTCTCCCTACTTGATACCAACAGGTTTGGAGCAGTTTCTGCTTAACCAGAGTTAGCAGATGATGTCCTCCTGCTTCTCCATCAGTGTGATCTCAGAAATTGTCTCGGTGCATTGTGTTAAGTTTTCAAACAGAAACACACTCTTCTCAAAAGAAATGCCGAGAAATGGCGATATGATGATGTGGATAGTAGAAATGAGTTCCCAAGTCAAGCATAAACTTCTGTTCTTCATAAATCAGGATTCAGGTGAGAACAATATCAAGTATAGTAAGGTTATGCTGGACTTCTGTTGTCTATATGGACAAAGAAAAGAAAAAATTCAATTCTCTGAAATTTTCATTCACGACGTTTCAACTGTTGACATCTACAGTCGTTTTCAAGTACATATGTTAATTAGCGTGCCAGGCCCTCTCTAGTCCAGATTTGTTTATTATAATTGTAATTTCAACTGACCCATACCACTAATTAAGGGTTTCCACACATTACGGATTTCTATGCTCGCTTGACTAAAGACATTATTGTTCATAATATATGCACTCTCTTTAAACTTCCTTCCGTATCTCCTCTTTGTGGATGACTTCAGCTTCCATTTATTTGATCTTGTGTTGGGTCGTCCAAACATGATCCGCTATCCCTGATTTTGTTGTTTCTCCTCGTTGAGTGTTTCTTCTGTGTTCAGCGAGTCTCACGCTCAGTGGTCTTTTGATTTCGCCAAGATACGCTCCGCCGCATTCGCAGGGCACGCGGTAGATGCAGTTTTTGGAGTCAATGTCAGCGTTACGTGGCTTTGTCTTTGTGAGGTGGCTGCGAATGGTGTTACCTGACTTGAAACATGTCTGTATTTTATATTTCGACCCAATTCGCCTTATTCTTCCAGTTGGAGACGTCGTGAATAAAAATTTCAGAGAATTGAATATTTTCTTTTCTTTGTCCGTATAGACAATGAAAGTCCAGAATAACGATACTAAAAGTAAAACATTGTCAACCACCTTCAAACAAATATCAAGTGTATTGGCATACTGGTTGTTGATACCAGGAATGCTCGTGGGTAACTTGACCATTTGGTCCAGACCATACGTGGTAGCCATGACCAGCTTAACGACTTGGCTGGTCTGTTCTGCAGAGCCAGGTAGAGTTGACTACATATTGAAATCTCCTGTTATAATGACCGTTGGCTGTTGTTACTAAAGGCGATACCCTTCAAATTCCTGTAATGGTAATGTTGACGATTCAATATAATTCGTTGGGCACAAAAAACGTTATCCATCCATTTGAAAAGTCAGATAAGCCCTTCACTAGATTGTAGGTGTATGAGTTTATTTCGAATTGATAATTATTGTTATAGAACTGTGGGTTTCAATAGAGAATAGACCCAGCATATCATTACAATGACCTATTTCTTGCCATATTCATCAATCGCTGACCTCCAGATGGGCAAAAGTTGAATTCTGACGATTTTGTTAGCAAAAGTAATCAAGTTACCACATTGTGCTCAACCTTCATCACAAATTCGATCCGTAATTTGATGAATATTTCTGAAGGAACAATATTTCAGATTTTCCCCTATCCTATGCGACGTTATTGTGATATTCTGCGATATGAATTAATCACGCCTACTCTCCTGAGATTGTTTTAAATTGTTTGCCTTAGAACCGGAATAATTGTGATAATGAGAATTTATGAGAAAGTTAAACCTCTGAATGGTACGAGAATTCGTGAAATATTAATAGAAACAAAATTTCTATGGGTATCTTGGAAAAAGATAAAGTTTATTATCAGTAAAAACTTTTCTTGAAAACAATCAAATATAGTTTGACATTGAATGAATTGAGTGGTGGGAAAGTAATTCATACAAAACGAACAAACTTGAGCATTCATTTGCTAATTTTTTTCTGTACAGGGTGTTCCAGCCATAGCAGGGGAACACTTCTGATTAATTTTTGAAGTGGAATCGTTTGAAAATTAAACTTCCAGTATACAATACCAAAGAACACATACCTCTGTATGATGAAAAAAAAACTCTTTGCATACACTTTAAACATAATGCCACACAGTTACGCAGGGTAGGCCTTGTGTCGCACGTTACTGCTCTGCTCTGCTCAATTCGCTGTTGAGCTGGTGAACAAATTTGGGTATTTATTTCATCTTTCAATTCCTACGAGAAGGAATATGGTGTAATTAAGATGCCTAAAAACCCTGGTGTACCGACTTATACCTGCAAATCTGTGGGATAAAACGAGAGACATTCGCCAACTTGATTACGAGAAAACAAATGAATCCGTGGGCTGTTTTTCGAATATCCCGCGTCACTTGAGTGCACCGCCACCGTCGGTTTTCTTGTTAGGGTTGATTTTCATGAACAGAAGTTTGAAGTTTTGCCCACGATTCACGAATATGAAATTAATAAAACAATATAATTATTGGAATATACGGAATCACTGTCCCCAATCAGTTCTATTTATTACATTTTCGACATGATTTATTAATTTTTTTGCTTAAATATAATTAACTCACATTTCACATATAAATATTGCAGTTCATCTGCATCGCATGGAAATTCACCATTAGCACCTGTCAATCTTCTGCGCAGCGCATGCTCTCGCGCTGATATCTGTGCATTTGTGAGTTTTCACTATAAACTTTTTTGAAGAAATAAAGAATAATTTTGTGGCTTTCAGTTTAATTCTTGGTTTAATTGCATTTGGGATTTGATATTTGTGATGAGTTGAAGTGTTATATTGTTCTTCCACTTTTAAAAAACCGTTCAATATGACATTTAATAGTGAAAATATTTCTATTGATCGACAGAAAAGTGTATTTTTTGATCAACTACACTTAAAAGATTTCCCATTTCAAAATAAAAGGAATGCATGGAAAATAACCAAAACTTTAACAAGCTTACTGAAGACAAAATATTGATAGATTTCAGTGGGAATGGAGAAAAATTTATATTTTTTACTTTATCACGGACTTTCGCTACTTATGGAAGATTTCAAGAAACGGTGAGATATAAAAACGCATCCAGAGTTGATTGAATTGATTAGAAAACATTTTTGCCATAAAATATTGTCAACATGCATGGCGTTTTGAAATAAAATGTCTGTTTCAAAGTTTCAAGTTTAGTAGTGTTATTTTTTCAATAAAACTTTGGATCTTCCACTTCGAGTATGAACTATTACTTTCGTATGGTAATAAAAAAGTTTGATAAAATTCCTTAAAATTCAATTAGCAATCACAATCACCATTTCCTTGGAATGCTGACAGTGTTGACACGAGGAAGATGACGCCATCTCTGGAGTGGATTATAAAAGTAGACCACTAATTCATTTGTTTTGTCTTCAAAAAATTCTAAACAAAATCTAATCAGTCGGTACACCAGGGTTTTTAGACATCTTTGTTGTAATATAAAGGGATTAGTGTGAGAGCCAAGGGAAATGATGTTCTCAATTACGAGCACTCGCAAAACAATTTTTGTGCGAGTGATACATACAATTTTTCAGTACAATTTGAAAAATATGTCATCAAGAGAAACAATTTTTTCCTAGGTTTTTTTCTACTGTTTCCACCGCTCACAAGAATGTTTGCTCTTCGCTATATTTTCGAACTATTTTTTAATGAAAACAAAACTTTTTTTTGTCTATATGAACTGATAAACCCAAGCAAAATAAATTGCACACCCTTCTCTAGAAAGCCACTGATTAATCAAACGAAAAAGTGAAAATAATTAGGTATTTAAGGACGATTATTTTAACGTCTGCTATCATATGCTTACTATTGGTGTATAATGGATCATTGAAAAAAATTGAATACGCCTCTTTCGTTTAGAAATTGCTGCAATTATTTTGTAAATATGCAAATAAACATAATTACTGTTTGCAAAATAATTGCAGGGCTGCATAGACGAGAAAACCGTACGCAATTTGTTTCGTGATCCATTAATACCAAAAATAAGTCTGTGAAAAAGAAGAAAAGAAGAGTTGGATAATCGTTTCGGTGCTTTCTACCTACACGAAGAGTATGCAATTAATTTTTCTCAAGGTCATCAGGTGGAATTATCAGTAAAACTACTTTGCATACATCGAAACACGTTCGAAAATATATAAAGCAATACTAAAATTTGATTGGTGATACCGCTACATGCTAGCAGTTTTAGATATTCGCTGAAGATATTCAGAAACCTATGGTAATCATAACTTGAAAAAATCGAACATTGAAAAAACGGTGCAAAATATTGTCATTTGGGCTATCAGCCGGCTGTATAATGTATAACGTATTCTCTTTGGAGTTTTGGTAGTTATGAATATAATGACCAATGAACAAGCAAAATTAGCGCTATCCCGTGGAACAATCGTTTCGAAAAATTGGAGTTTGACCAAAAGTCACCAAAATAAATTACATATTACATAAAAAAAACATATCAATCTACCATTAACAGAAAATCACAATGAGCATTAATTTGAATATATTGATTTTCCACTTTCCATTCGTTACGAATTCAATTAACACACCTGAATGAAATTCATTGAATTTATTCCAATCTCTACTCGAGGAATGCAAAACGGAAATCATTCGCATAATCGAATTTCATTTCAGTTTAATATAAACAAAACGGAAACCATAATATTGACGATCTGTTATTTCAGTTCGATTCGAAACCAATTTCAAGAGAATTCAGAAATAAACTCCACCATCGCCAGTATACAGTATGGGGTAAATTAAAATAATACAGTATATACTGTGTAGCGAGCACCGAATGATAGTCATTCCCCACGGGTATGAAGTGGGAAGTGGGAAATGCGCATACTGTTCAAGTTATACATTATACTTTTTCTACGACTATAAAATACAAAATAATTTCACAACAGAATTTGGAACTTCAAATTCAATTATATCAAAAATCTTAAATTACAATTATTAACATTATATTGTCAACAATATTCACAATTATATTGTTACAGTGATATAATGTTATCTTTGAAGCATCTAGGCACGGCAATGACATTTTTTAAATTTATTTATCTATTTAAATACAAGGCAGAGGCATAGCCTATTGTGCCCAGTAAAATATGAATTTATGAGTTTACAAATGATATGATTTTCTATAAGATGAAAGGAAGCAAAATAATGAAATAATAATGTATAAACTATATCACATGGTCACTGATTGTACAAAAGAGTCATAACGGTTCTTGAAACTGCTTGTACTTGGGGCTGTCAGGACATCTGGAGGAAGAGTATTCCACTTCGTGAAGATTCTGTTTGTGAAGTATTTTTAACGTACAGTTGTTCGAAAGGATTCCCGCTCAATTTCAAAGGATGTCCACGCAACCTACTATCATCTTGAAATAGGCTCGCGAGATCTACAGAGAAGTCATCGTGCAGTATTCGGTGGGTTAAAATCGCATCTCCTCTGGTGCGTCTGTCACTCAGATCACTTACCGTCCTGGTGGCGTTGCGTTGGACCCTCTCAAGGAGTAGGATGTCCTTCACCAAGTGAGGGGACCAGATTTGGACAGCATATTCCAGGTGGGGGCGAATGTATGTTTTATAAAGTTTACCGAAGAGTCTTTTATCGGGATGGACGAAACATTTGCGAAGTAGATATGTACGACTGTTAGCTTTTTTGACAACGGCTGTCACTTGGCTGGCAGCAGTAAGTTTTTTGTTGAAAATAACTCCCAGGGGTACAATTTTTGACCGTTCGCAATGATAACGTGTACTCGCATCGTCACATTCTGATTTTATCTGCATGTCGTTGACATAGTATCGGTAACTCCGACTGTAAGAATACGTGTACTCTTTAATATTGCGAACGGTGAAAAATAGCCCCCCAGGTCGCTATGGCTGTCTACTTCGGAAATTGATTTGTTTCCCAAAAGATAATCGAAAGTTGGGTTGTTATAACCGATGTGTAACACACAACACTTGTCGATATTCAGAGGTATATTCCAAGTTTCACACCACCTTCGCACGGAAATGAGATCAGACTGAAGATCAGCATGACTAGCTTGGGGATTTCCTAAGAACTTGCTGTCGTCTGCGAAAAAGGCAAGATCTGAGTAGAGTACAGTGGGCAGATCTGAAACATATACCAAGAAAAGAGTAGGTCCCAAAACAGAACCTTCGAAGATTACTTCATGTAGATCAGAATGACTGGAACCAACCCTTACTTTGAAAACCCTGTTAAAAAACAATGCAATCTGATATATATATGTTTTGAAATACGGGAATCAGGTTGATAAATTCAAAGAAAAAGAAGGACAATAACTTCGATTCGATATATTCTTAACGGCTCGTGTCTATTTGAACAATTTCCATTTCTTCTAGAACTATTATTCCGATTTCTAAGTCTTACACCTGGACTATATGGTTTAACGTTTCTAAAATCCGGCCTTTCCAATTTATAATGAAACTATGCATCCCTGCTAACTTTATTATCATGATAGCTTAGCGTTGTAGCAGGTGGTGGAAATTAAAGAGATAATAAGGATACACGGTTTAGTCATTAGAATTATGAAAGGTGCTAAAACCTGCATGCATAATATACAGGATTATTGGAAAATCAATCTATGTTAAGAAAGAAGTTTCACAAAAGATAATTCATTAAAATACTTTTTCTTTATCAACCTAGGGTGAAAACAACTCATTTTCTGGCTAATTATATCTGAAAGATTTTCAGGCAAAATGGAAAAATGATGAAAAATATATAGAGTTTTGAATTTTGTCATACTTATATTGGTATATCTCAATCATCTCAATTTTCAATTCATATCCCAAAAATGTTGTATATTTTTTATTATTTTTCATTCTGTAAAAACAACCAGTCATTGATGTTTTGAACATTTAAAGAATCTGAAAATGCAAGACTATGCTGCTCAAACCTACAACCCAAAGCTTTGGTGACAGGTACATATAAGATAGAAATCATATATGGTACCTACTAATATCGCACAAACACAATGTAATCCACGGCCAAGCACAAAAGCACAATGCACAATATACTAAAAGTTATTTTATTTATCTACATAAACGACGCACTGAAATTGCCAGTATTTAAACTAATATATCCGAAAATAGGGAAAAAAAGGCGTTGCGCATGCGCTTCACCGAATAACGTACATGTCGCCATTGACCTATTCATTGTGTTAATATCTTCAACGATTGTTTTTCATTCGATTCTTCATACTAATGTATCGATGCGACAAAATCATTATTCCATATCAAGACTGATCACTGGAATAATGTAATAGTTCATCAATATTAGGTACTCGGATTTTGGCGAAAAGAACATTCAATGAAGCTGTTCATAATATTAATGCATTGTAATCACGAACAGTTTTCGAGTTATTGATGAACTTTTAAGAACAATTGATAAACGTTCCTTACTTGATGATGCTTCGTTCGTGAATGCTGAAGTTTCTTCACACAATTTTGTGGTTTATATCAATCAAAAATCCATTCAGCCAATGAAAATGAGGATGATGAAGACTGTTTATTAATATTATGGTCAATATTTTTTTGATTGAAATGGGAAGATTTTGAATATTTTATTCTTTTGGTTAATGTATTTTCATTTTTATTTTACTGAAAATTTCACACCTCACTCTTGCAGCCAATCAAAAAATTGGTTTTTATTTAGTTGCCATGGCAACCCAAAAAATGTCCGGAAATTTTTATCCTCCTGGGTACCCTAGACGAAATTAATAAGTGGAAATTTTTCTGTCAAATATTTGACATGTGATAGTTAACATTTTGCTTTTATGTACAAATGGAATGTTATTTTTCATATGAAAGGAGATAATATTTCATAATTATATATTCACTAAATATTTCGAATGTGTCTGAAAATATTTTGAGAACTTGCATTTCAACGATGAATAGGTCCATCGTTAAAAAATGTATATCAATCAAATCTATCTATGATTGACTTGATGAACTTAATATTTGAAACAATTTTATTCAACTTATCTTTTCGTGAATACTCGGCTGAAATTTGCAACAATTCCTTTCCACATCACTTCCCAATAGACAATCCGCATGGACCAGTCAAAACTATTTTGGTTCTGCCTGATGTGCAATGCAATTTTAGATTGAAAATGTCGCAATAGTTATTTACCTAACAAGTGCGGAAAGTAGTACTTTTCCGCACGCGACGGCAGTTGCACGAACGACGCGGAGCGGAGTTCGGACAAGCCGTTAAGGGCGGAAAAGACATTTTCCGTAAGAGTTAGGTACAATATTTTTCCTACGAGTGTTTTTGTCCATCTTATTTATGAAAAAACAAGGTTTTTAATAAACAAGTTTTTATAAAAATGCTACAAAATGACTAATAAGACAGAATAGTTACATAGATCATTTAGTTAGTCGTAAATATCATCATTTTCAACAATACAAAAATCGTGCGGAAAAGTAAAAATCGTACGGAAAAGTACAACTTTCAAAACGAAAAATCGTGCGGAAAAGTTACTTTTCCGCACGCTCGTAGGAAAAATGAATTTTCCTTTCTCACATACAAACACCGCCACTAATACCAACGCGTAACTGTCATTATATCAACAAAAACCATTCATGGCCCACTGATGTTACAACTTGTTTTCTCTCAGAATAATCTACAAGTCAGTTGAATTAACCATTAATTCAATATATTTTGGTGTGAAATTTTCTTACCGAATCCCCCGCGTGCTTGAATTAATTGCTGGAAATTTATCTCGTACATGAATTTTTTAAGAAAATCACCCTCGTCGCTGCGCGACTCGGGTAATTTTCAAAAAATTCATGTAGGTATTCGAAAAATTTCCGGCAATAATTCAAGCACTAGAGAGATTATAAGTGAATACTTTCATGAAATATAAATTCTGTTATATTTTCATTTTTACAGGTTCTTGGAATTGTTCACCATGATCATATTGCTGACAACTTCTTGGAGCATTTTTCCTTCTTGTAGAAAAACACAATTTCAGTGCATCAATGGAGAATGCATAGGAATAGAAAAATACTGTAATGGGCTGAAGGAATGTTCAGATGGAAGCGACGAAGCAGAAAACTGTTCACGTGAGTTGAATATTGATAATTTGTGACCTCCTATCTCCGATCTTGGTATTATACAATTTTCGGTATTTTGCTTCAGTATTTTTAAAAGTTTCTTATTTATCTATCAATATATTGATGTAAAGGTATCATAAATCATCAATCATCAAATAACAGCAAAATAATCAATTCAAAAAATTCAAATAATAGCCGAATGCATACTGAACCGGGACAAAATTATATGTTACTAAATTGAATCAACCATTTTCTCTATTCACATAACTAAAATGGCATCTAGCGTACGGATATGTACCGCGCTAACTGATAAAAATCACAAATTCACAATTTTTGTTTGAAGAATATTTTCAAAAACATTACATGACAATTTATTTGAATATACAGTGAGGACCAAAAGTCCGTCGCCACCCCCGTAACTCATTTATTATACATATTACAAAAACATTTTGAATAGTTGTAGGGTTTCATTCGATCTTTTCAATGGTTTGAGTTTCATTTATATAAAAAGTGCAGAGCAGAAACTTGGAAATCAATTTTTTTTAAATGGGACACCCTGTGTATCGTTGAATGAACGGTTAGGGATGATCATAAGGAATCCAATAATAACAAGTTTGATGCTGTTATATACAAAGACAACGGAGATATCGCCTATTATTTTATTCAGAAGACCAATGAGTGGGGAAGAGAAACTTTTTCTGACGGGTCAATAACTTCTCTGTCACACACATTGGGCTTATGAATAAAATAAGAGGCAATATCTCAGTAGTCTTTGGAGATAACAGTATCAAACTTGCTATTGTTGGATTTCTTATGATCATCCCTAACCAGTCATGCAATGATATTCAGGGTGTCCTATTTAAAAAAATAAACTTCTAAGTCGCTGCGCTTTTTTGAAACACTCTGAATAAATAAAATTTAAACCATTGAAGAAATCGAAGGAAACTCTGCAACTTATATTTTCAACATTATTTGTGATATATAAAATAAAGAAGTTACGCGGGGGGCGACGGACTTTCAGTCCTCACTGTATGTTACCGCTCGATTTCAGTGGTTGAATCATACATGTGCTAGGTTATGAAGAGAAATCAATTTCAGAAAAGTATATAAATTTGTTTTTTTCTGTAGGAAAAAGCGGTGTGTAATTCGTTTTGAATCTTCTCTAGAGACGTGTTTATTAACACAATCACAAATTTAACATATCATAATAAAATGGAAAGCCAACGAAAAATTATTTTGACATTTCAATTCACATCTTGTCACCATGATGCCAGTCAAGGCTAACGTTATTATTGCTGCAACAGAGCTAGAATTTTCATTCCTTAACAAGTGATGGAATGAAATACACGCAAAATGCACAACACAGCAACTGTTATAGAATATTCGTTCATTATCAAGAGTGAGAATGTTACCAGTTTGTCATCAAATTTTATTTCATAATTGGCAAATGCTGTGACGGTTGTGGAGAATACTTTTTTTATTATGCATTATTTTCTTACTGCTGTATTTAATATTTCTCTAACTTAAAAATCAAAATTTCATATTTACTACTGTACATCTAGGTTTGAAAATTACACCACAAACTAAATCCAGTTCTACAAGGCTATGGTAGCTAGAATATTGATAGTCTAGTCAATGACCATTTTCCCGTGTATTTATCCTATACAGCACCAATTTTCATAAAAATTTGGATCAAGGTTCTACTCACCATCAATTGCAAAGTCTACCTTGTGCCGGGAGTTGCTTTTTCTCTGGGGTCGGATGGCATCCCTTCTTGAGGATGAAATTGTTTTATTGAAAATAAGTGCGGAAATCGGTAAATTGACTGATTCTGAGCAACTTTTGCACCCTGTAGTTTTTCCTGAAAGTCAATACTTTCTCCAGAAACGTCTAATAGGCCATTGAGTTTGGGACACCCTGTATATATTAGTTATATTTAGTTATATATATATATATATATTTTATTTTCAAAAATATTTGGGTAGCAGTCAGTTGACCAGTTCAGTTATATATTCTTGGTTTTTTTAAATCGAGCTTTCGAAAATCTTTATTTTCTTTGTCAAGATTTCAACTACAATATAAAATGGATGAATAAATGGTGTTTTAACAGTTGATTAATACTTACTAACATGAAATTAAAAGAAATTTACATCATTGACAAACATAAAGAATTAGTGACACTTGAAAAATGCAGTTAAAATCTTGACAAAGAAAATAAAGATTTTCGAAAGCTCTATTTAAAAAAACGAAGAATATATAACTGAACTGGTCAACTGACTGCTACCCAAATATTTTTGAAAATAACATTGTCACAGTCACGAAATTATTCAATCACGTTATATATATATTAGTTATATTTTCATACAATTGGATTTCCCGGTTACTCAATAACAATTTCGATCTAATTTTTAATGATAACTATCACGAGGGAGGTTTTTAGGGGTCCAAACTGTTTAATGGATCAGAAATTGTCTATCGAGGTTAATTTAACGTATTCACTAATAAATAAATATCAACCCTTGACACAAGCTCAACTTTAAAGTAGAGGTTAAATAGAACCTGAATCCAAATTTTTATGCAAATCGATACTGTTTAATCAGTTAGATAACTGCTCAATAACATATTAACTATTATTTTTTGATGATATCTGTCATAAGGGGTGGTTGTTAAGGGCTGAAACTGATTAATAAATCATTAATCATATCAAAAATTGTCAATTGACTTTCATTCAATGATATAAGTATGATTTAAGTTGATTACATCTCTAATCTATATTTAAAAAAAATCCATTAGGGGTGGTTTTTACCCCTAAAAAAAGCAACCCTCGGCACAGGGTAGATTTTGAAATAGAGGGTAAGAAGAACCGAAATCCAAGTGGTCGGTTGGTGTGGCATAGAATTCGAGGATTAGATCTTGACTCATTGATACATTCAAAAAGACTTTATATTTCTAATAAGTTCTACCCTTTCAGAATTTCTCAGATAGTCAGAGTTTTTATTCCCGGAAACAAAAAGGGTCCTTTCCGACTTCTTTCCAACGTTCACTTCAAAAGAAAAAGTTGAATAAAAACCTTCGTGACGTTTCCTAAAGCGCAGGATGAACATTAAAAGTTGATGTCGCCCGAACGCGACTTCTTGTTAATTTAAAAAAATGTGGTCGTTTGTCTTTACGTGTTATGTGTTTTCCAAGTCCTGAACCACTTCACTTTTTGTAAGTTTCACAGTACGTACGTATCCGGAACGAACGAAAAGTTTGAATTGATAGAATGGAAACTCTACAAGCAATTAACAGAATACGAACTGGTTTTTCCCTGACATCAATTAAATGTTATCAGGAATATATACGGATAAGGAGTGGAGGTTATATTTTTGGGTGAAACGTGCTTGGAAACTGAATACACTTTCTGGGACTATAAATTCGTACGTGAGATTCTTCTCGCTCGTTTGGTATACAGGATTATGAAATTCGGGATTTCAGTTTCGGGTGACTTCAGGATTTGACTGACTCCGTGCATTCATAAACATTCATTTATATATTCATATCAATCCGAATCGATTTTTATGCAAATCACTAAATCATCGCGAACAAATTGATGTACACAACATCAACTTGTTCGCTGACTTCTCAAAAGCTTTCGATAAAGTGGAACATTTTATATAACTTCAAAAGCTTTCTGTATTTGGATTCAACAATTCTCTTCTATTTTCTTCTTACTTGGAAAACATATTTATTATTATATCGCTACATCTCTGGTGTATCTCAGGGTTCCAATCTGGGCTCGTTTTTGTTTTCAATATTTATCAATGACTTTGTTTTGAGATTTGTTTCGATCACTTATTTTTTGCTGATTACATGAATATTTTTGCTACAGTACCACCTGTAGATTTTTTTTTCTGTTAAAATTGTCATTTCTATCAACCGGATGTCCCCTTACGAGCAACCGTCAGAAGTCCTCGAGAGACTTGTGTGAGCTAAGGAAGATGTAGCCCTTATCTTTTAACGTGTGATGGCGTGCACGAGGACGGTGACGGCGCGGTGATTTGAACCCGCGTACCTTGGCATAGCAAGCGAGAACACTACCTGCGCGTCACCAAGACCCAAAAGCTTGATTAGAAACAGTATATCCTTAACAAATGAGACAGCTCTCAAAATATTGTATTCCGCATTGTTAAGATCACAGTTGGAATACTGATCAATTATTTGGTATCCTAATGTACAGGGTATTTAACATTCGATGGCCTATTAGACATTAGTACACCCCATATATTATATAATTTTTGGTGTCCTTGTAGGATTCCTTATAACTTTCCCAGATAATTTTCGACGGTTTTCGAGATAAATATTATTTTGTCAAATTTTTGCGTATAACCTGACGATGGAAAAATATAATTTTTTTCACAATGCAAATTTACATAATATCGTACTTTTGGTCATGATACCTTCAAGTATTCTGTCGATGAACTGAATCTCAGTTTCAGCATACAGGGAAGATTAGAAGTAACTTCCTTTCGGAGACTCATCAAAAAGACTGAAATTCAGTTTCTTCAAATAGAACGCCCTGTAAATTATCTCATTTTTGAATTCAACTGGTTAGTTTGAATAAGTTTTATCGACTATGTACCTCTCTTACCGTTTATGAGATATAAATTATTTTACAATTTTTGAGATCTGTTTTGAGGTAAAAAAACACTCAGTAGCTCAGGTGCTTGGAATGCTGACCATCCACTTGTAAACATTTATGGATTGACGTTATTACGTGATCAGTCGTGCCTCTGCTGATGTCCAACGGGTCGATTTCTCCGAAAGTACATCTTACCCTGTTTTCCAGTTCATGTTGTGCATTCACAGATGTTCTATAAACTTTTTTTTTCCCAGAGATAAAAATCTGGGGAAGTGAGATCTGGTGACCGCGGCGGCCAAATCCATGGAGCCAAATGTCGTATCCACCGAGCTTCGAACAAAATAGAGTACTGTCAGCTGACAGCACAACATGGCGGTTAAGGGGGGACAAACAGAGCATTTGACATTTGATGATATGAAAATTTTTATTATTAATTATCCACTAACACCCACATTAGTGGATAATTGCGATTTTTTTAAACTTTACAGACATTAAGTGATTCACGTGGCCTTATGGAAAATGGGTTCAATGGGTTTGTATTTGTTCAGTTTGGTTTGTTTGTCCCCCTATGATATTGTTCCACAACTGTCATATTACGTCACTGACAGTGCTCTATTGGTGAATTCTCTGCTCACTTCACGTGTACAACGCCCAGAATCCCCATCTAACTAACACCAACGATTATAAGTTTTGAGGTGAATTGTCAAAGAATTCATTCACAGTTGTTCTCAGAATATCAAAATATTCAATATAAGTCAACTTTTCCTCACAAATGCAAATGAAAACCTATCATCCATAAGCATACAAAACACATTGAAACAAATTTTTTGTTGAGTTCCAAGTTTCACACCACCTTGGCACGGAAATGAGATCAGACTGAAGATCAGCGTGACTAGTTTGGGGATTTTCAAAGAACCTGCTCTCGTCTGCGAAAAAAGCATGGTCTGAATGGAGTACAGTGGGCAGATCTGAGACATATGCCAAAAAAAGAGTAGGTCCCAAAACAGAACCCTGTGGAACTCCTGAGAAGACTTCATGTAGATCAGAATGACCGGAACCAACCCTTACTTTGAAAACCCTGTCAGAAAGAAATGTTTCGGTCCAGTTGAGCAGCTGACCCCTTATTCCGAAGTGTTCAAGTTTGTGAAGTAGATTAATTAGTGGAACCTTGTCGAACGCTTTGGAAAACTCGAGATATATTCATCTCGAGTAGGAAATGCTATTTTTTCTACGATAGATGTTGTTTATAAAATACTGGATTACAATATTTAGAACTTGAATGAATGAGTGAAAAACTACCACTTTCATGTAGGGTATCAGGTTGAAAAATTATCATTTTCATATACATTATTGAAATTGCCGAAGGCGCAGACAGCTCTTTCAATTAACTTGTTCCATTTATTTGCATTCATTTTAATTGATACCTCCAATCTAATAATTACACCCTCGTCTAATTAATCTCATAAAAAATTAGTTGAAAACTCGCCACCTAGACTTTGCGGTGAATTAGAGGGAAGTTCAATTTCACGCCGAGATTTTATGTGGTATTGAGGTGTTCTTCACGGTTTAAACGGAGTTCTGTGGAAAGTAAGCTCGAATTGAGGTCTCGTCAACAACATAGTTCCAATTAGGTTCGGAAAATACGACCGGATTCTACACCCTGCAATTCAGTGCCACTGATACCGAAATAAAAACTGGATTAGAGCATTCTGTTGGCGTAGCCATTTCCACGCCGTTAATATTCCCGGGAAAGATACATGACGTTTGGGTTTGGTAACTCAGATTTATTTAGGTTTCGTGGATACAGTCATCGGCCACAACACATGCGAAAAAATTTATTTCAGTTTGTTGTTCATGATTGGAATATGGGTAGCTTAATTTATGAGATTCAATACGTCAGGTATGAGGTGAATACGAATGAAAAATTTGGGAATTATAGATCGTAGAGATCAAAGACAGGTATTTTCGGGGGTAATACCACGAGTGGTCGCTATCGATAATTCTGTCAGATATCAACGAGATCAAATTGCTTGGTAACACCACAAGTCCCGTAGGGACGAGTGGTGTTACCTCAAAGCAATTTGATCGAGTTAAAGATTTCTAACAGAATTATCGATTGTATTGTGAGCACGAGTCGTATTTATTGAGATAATTTCACGAACCAACCAAGTTATTATTTGAAATTTGATCGAGTAAACAAAGTGAATTATTCAATAGTTGCAACTAATGAATAATAAATATGAAGTCTGTCAACCTGACGTTTACGTCATATTAGATTACAAGATGTATCATTGCTGTTTATATTTGTGGTTGACTTGACGACGTGGTCTTTCCGGATCGGAAAGAAAGTAAGCGTGTACTTTCGCGAAATCCCATTCTGATTGGTCCTCATATCGCAGGAGACGCGACTTTCATATAGTGAGTGAAATTGTCTCTGTACTTCATTACATTCAAATCGAATAGTCTATCTACTTTATTTATTTACTTTCTATAAATCAGATCTTTGTTTTGGATTGAATGGCATATATTCTTGTAAATTATAATTCTCAAGTCACTTGTTTATGAAGTGAGAATCATTTATGTAAAATAAAAATTGTATTGGAGCATTCTCTTGGCGCACTCATTTCCAAAGCTAAGATATTAGCCAGAGAATGCAGAAATGAACAGGAAAAAATCGTGAATAAAGATTTTAGATTCGGGATCTATCAACTTCAATTCAAAAAGTTGATCTGACAGTGGCCAGCGTAACTGTCAGGAGTATCCATATCAAAGAAATTTCCATTTTAATGCTCGGTATTACTATCAGCAGTAGCCTTTCATGAAATCGATCTATAGGTGGTTCAAATGTTTCAATGAGCAACTAGCAATAGCGTAGACATTCTTGTAGGAACTCTGCACGGAAATTCATTAGATGTAATTCAACATTCGTCGTGGTATTAGCAAGGAAAGTTGTTTTTTCTGATGGATTTTCGACCCAATTATTCCTATTGTATAGAATTATGGCAATAAGCGTCGTCCTGGTAGTGCAGGACATCTTGTTTCTCTCTTGACAAGCTTATTGTGAACAATGCAGATTTCTTCATTTCTTAGCAGAAAGCTTCACTCAACTTTGACACCCTGTATCTCAAAAACTAGTCGGCCGATTTTTTGTGTCCATGGACACTTTTGCTCTGGAGGTCAAAATCTACAACATTCCAAAAATTCAGGGAACTGAACCGAGAACCAATTTCCATAAACTTTTTATCCATTATTCTCTGGACTGTTACAACATAATAAGCATAATCATCTACTCAATCATCCAAACAGAAAACTATTCAATAGTGTACTTTTTTCATTTTAAAATGTTTTCAAGGATAGTGAAAAATATTGGCTGATTTAGAAACAAACATGACAAAACTGAAAGGGTTTTCAGTCTCTACATAACTCAGATGCGAAAATTGTTCTGTCGGGTTTGAGTCTGCTTATGTATATACAAACTTCTCGAATAAGAAGTAACCCATATATCCGTCCTTACAAATAATGTGTATTCAAAATGTTCCGATATTTTGTTTCGACATATCGGAAATACTGGCCATACAAACAAAGCAGTTTCTGCTTTCGTGACATTGCATATCAAACAAGCTATGGAAAGTCGTTATCGACAATTCCACAATGACGATTTTCACCAGGAATGAGAGTAATGGTTCCGTTTCATTTTAATTTATGGATACACTGTGACTGAAATGCAAATAATCAACAGGAACAGTTACCCATATGTTTTGTTTCTGTGTCCTGTAGATATAGTATTTTGAAAAATGTCGATTTATCCGTACGACTGGAATTATTTCAAATGAATTCGATTCATTCGATATTTCTGATAGAAAACTATAGTTCATCTGATAAAGTTGTGATGCAGTTGATTGGTGGCAGTGAATATCATTGGAGTTTCACGTGATATTTGATCAGGTGAAAAATCATTATAATCAATGATTGATTTCAGATATAAAAAACGTTACCATTCAGAAAATGAATTATATATTCTTATGATACAGAGTTCGTATACCGGGTGATTCGGCTAGGTATTCGCGGCTCTATATTTTGCAACCCTATTTCCTGAAAAAGAAATGAAAAGAGCAATGCAGACGAAATCTCTTCGTCGGTTGGCACCATAAGTTCGTTTAAAAACAGAATTATATCATTGAACGGTAATTGAATGGTCAAACAAATAAGGGGGCGCCACCGCAACTCTCAAAATGTCTATTTCAAAGAGTATACTTATTTAGATGTTATACCCAAAACTATAACAGACTTTATCATAGGATGTTGTCAAGTTGATGAGTAGAAGGATTTTATCCTATATAAAATGTAAGTGAAACCTGTTCCTCTGGCAACACCACCTTGAAGATTCTGTACCCGATCCTAGGCCAACCAGGACTGCAGTGATGAGTACAGGGATAATACGAAGACTTTCAATGAAAAAGGCTCTATGCTATCTCTGAGTGCAATCAGCTGTTCATCAGGCTGAACCAGGAAGTATACACTTCGGGCAGAGGAGCCCTACTGGAGCCATATCCATAAAATGGAGAAATGGGGGTTAACCAAAGCTTGGGAGATAACCAACCAGCTGTTCATCAAGCTGAACCAGGAAGTATACACTTCGGGCAGAGGAGCCCTACTGGAGCCATATCCATAAAATGGAGACATGGGGGTTAACCAAAGCTTGGGAGATAACCAACCAGCTGTTCATCAAGCTGAACCAGGAAGTATACACTTCGGGCAGAGGAGCCCTACTGGAGCCATAATACCAGGAATATCCATAAAATGGAGACATGGGGGTTAACCAAAGCTTGGGAGATAACCAACCGGAACAGGAACCGTGACAATTCCCGGGGTGGAATTCCTCCGGGTGCAACAACAACCCTTCCGTTAATAGTTTTAGCCTTCGCGGCAGTCAGGATTTATGGAAGTTCCTCACCTCCTGCTCACCTTATGCGAGGTTTTTCAGCTAGGATTGATAGGTCGAAGATTTCCTTGCTTGAATATGGTTCAGTAATTGTTTAATAAATATTTAGGGTAATGAAGGCCAGAATATCTAACCACTAGTCTATACGGACACCTTCACAATGTTAATTTATACGTTATTCATAATATACATGCCGACAAATTGGAAACATCTGAATAAGCGAGCGGTTCCTCAATTTTGTCGCTCTAGAGCGAAAATGTTATCAATATTTCAAATTTCTCAACAGGGTACAGGAAAGAACAAAAAATAGAATTTTGATCGAGTCTAAACTACCCTGGCTGTGATTTCAAATTTGAATATTGTTTTCAATATTCTATCAATACTCTACATTCTTTGCATAAACTTTTTTATAATGTCAAAAATACTATGTACTATGTACTATAATTTTGAATTGTAATTCGGTGCACCCCAAGTTAAGAAGATATCAATGTCACTTTAATGACAAAAGAGAAGGGACGAAGTGAAATTCTTCAATTTCTTTCGCATGTCCAGCTCCAGTTTTGACAGTTTTGTGCTATTTCAGTTCCCAGCGGGCAAATTATACAGTATAACATGACAGAAAACAGATATAGTGTAGGTGAATGATATTGTACGAAATTAAAGTTAGTGCCACTCTCAAAGGCCAAAACATAATCCCTGGAAATGACTAGTCCACGCTGGCCCTGGTTGGACAAGGACTGTCATATGTTTTGTGAGATTATCGAATTTGCGTGGTCGCGCAGGCCATGTTGAATAGTTTTTATCAACAGTGTGTTATGATTCGCTGAAAAGTTATGAAATGAAATGATGGTCCTGATCAACTCAAGCTCTTCCAGTTATCTGCATTGAATTTAATAGCTTACCCACGTATTCGCGGCGCAGGAGACGTGTGGTACTCCAGGTACAACCGTTATTTCATTCTAGTATGGCATTTGGATATGTGAAAGTTGTGTTGGGAATGAAGTATTTTGAAAATTGTTAGATGACCATATACAGCAATTAAAAATGCCAATATTGTTGGTGTTGAAAGATAGTCAATTTCAATATTTTAACATACGTCTTCTTGGTTCCAGCTTGTAACAGGACCTACTATGGAAATGTTGGCGTGACATATAAGTTAGAAGTCAAACACCCTTCACAAATTGAAACTCCTTTCATGTGCTTTCTGAATTTTACCGCAGGAGGGGGCGCTCTTGGAGAACTTGTACAGGTGAGTAAAAAAAGTTTTGTGAATATTGATAACTGTATGACTTGATGATAATAAATGTCTTGGTGTTTTCTCACCTCTGATCACCTCTGATCCCTACCAGTTCAATAACAATATTCAACATTACTTTCATGCGTAATGTTTCAATCGAAATATTGAAATATAGTCACTGGTAACAATAATGTTAATCACAGAAGTTTGTAAACACAAACATTACCATATCGAAAATAACGGTTTTGCAATTATATATTCAAAGTTGCTGAAAATGTATTTTTCTACGACAATGCGTAAACTAAGTGTTTAACATGAACTAAGTGTTCACAGTGCATAAAGTGTTGACAGTGCATAAAGTGACACTTTTGCGCACAAGTGCGTTAAAAAATCACATGTGTGTAAAACCATCAACAGTGCGTAAAGTAAATTTTCACACACTGTTCATACATTTATGCATTTTTGAAAAATACAGTATTTACATCGAATATAAGTCATCATTGGGTAATATGACGTCAATTCATAACATAAAACATTCAAATTAATGATACATCTGCTACAATTTGGCAATATAATAAATGTCGAACAAAAAACTTTGTTGTATACACTTTCGTAAAGAGTTTTTTGTACTCGCTTATACAAAAAAGTCCGACTTTACGAACGTGTATCATAAATAGCTATTTTGACACTGAGAACTAAAATATCCTGTTTTTCAGTTGTCATTACCTGTGTGAAAAGTACTGGTGTGAAAGATCCACAGCCGCGTTTTGAATATAACTTCACACACTTGTACCATAAGTAGCTATTATGTCATAAAAATATTTCTAAATATTCTTTCACCTACGTTTTCATACAAAAAAATGTAAAAATGCAACTGCCGCAGAACTGTTTTATACTACTAGTTTCATCATGCTAGCAAGTTTTGATAAATGAATATTGATCACACCATATATTTTTAAGAAAATCATTCCAAATTTCTATTTTTCTGTGCTTGGGAGCACAAAAGTGCTTAGAGTGCTTTCACGAACACTAAGCACTGTGCTTTGGGACAGCTTGGGTGCTAACTGTAATCAGTCAATAAAAAAAAATAAATAATAGCTGGAACTTATTCCACAGCTATCATTTCATTTTTTATTGACTGACTACAGTTAGCACATTATTCTTGTATTAGGCACGATATAAAGAGGTGGTCTATTCAACCCCTCTCGTCTGCGTATGGCGATTTCACATTTGTCGGCATTTTATTCTGCTTTTGTAAAAACTTGACATTTATCGACAATTCAGAAATTGTTATTATTTCTGTCAAAACTGAACAAAATCATTGCCATTATACAGGGTCAAAATAAAATGTGATCGCTTGGAAGATATGCACTAGTTGCAACTTTTGACATACGATATCTAAAAAACTGTCAATTTTTATCTTTCGGGCCAATGGAGACATTTGAGCAGAAGGGTATAAACTACAACATGTCAAAATTCCAGCCAATTCGATAGGGATCCATTTCCCATTTAATTTGTGCGGGGTCCTTTCAAGTAAAAAAGTTAGTTTGTCTCAAAATGTTCAAGCGCTGTGAAATAAGTTTTTCTAGAAATTGAGTTATAAAAACTGGTCTGCCATTAGCGAAATCGATAAGTACAACCTCTAGTGTTGATATTCAGCATGAGACAATCATCAGATTGAAAAACTCTGCTGAGCTTATCGAAAAAGTTTTTATTCGTTCCACGAATTCAATGAATACGAATATTAAACAACATACTACTGGATACAGGACTCTTCATTGACGTTTCCGCTGTGCATTAACAACGTATTCGGCAAAACTTTTTCATTTACATTCGGCCCATCCATTCTATTCAACTTCCGCTTTTATGAATGAAAGCGTGATTTCAGTTTACATATACAGGAATTCTTGATGAAAGACCGTATCATTCAATACCCAGGTAACGCTTCATCACCATTCGCACGGAATTTATTTCATCTTCTGAACGAAGAATGTTAACATTGGTGAACACCTACTATTTTAGTAATTTTCGTATGCATGTGAAGTCTCTAGGAATAATTCCTAAAAAAAAGCTTGCGTATCTAACAAATATTATTTGAGAGAAACAAGATGTCCTGCACTACCAGGACGACGCTTATTGCCATAATCCTATACAATAGAAATAATTGGGTCGAAAATCCATCAGAAAACAACTACTTTCCTGGCTAATACCACGACGAACGTTGAATTACATCTAATGAATTTCCGTGCAGAGTCCTACAAGGATATCTCCGCAATTGCTAGTTGCATGGAAATGTTCATTGAAACAGTTGGACCACCTATAGATCGATTTCTGGGTTCTTGCCCTCATTAGTATAGGGTAGGTCTCTGCAGACAATAACTAATGTCTGCAACAAATGATTCAGCAAACTTTCCATGTAAAGGCAGAAGCTTAGACACCGCCCACAGCCTAGCGTTCACTATACCACGGGCACCATCTAAACTACAGCCCCCTCAACCAAAGCAATACCCAAAACTTGCGTGATTAATTTAACCACAAATACAAATTAAAGAAATCTGCATGCATTGTTCACAATGAGCTTGTCAAGAGAGAAACAAGATGTCCTGCACTACCAGGACGACGCTTATGGCCATAATCCTATACAATAGGAATAATTGGGTCGAAAATCCATCAGAAAACAACTACTTTTCTGGCCAATGTTGGTCCAAATGTTTCAAGGAACATTTCCATGCAACTAGCAATTGCGGAGACATCCTTGTAGGACTCTGTACGGAAATTCATGAGATGTAATTCAACTTTCGTCGTGGTATTAGCCAGGAAAGTAGTTGTTTTCTGATGGATTTTCGACCCAATTATTATTATTGTATAGGATTATGGCAATAAGCGTCGTCCTGGTAGTGCAGGACATCTTGTTTCTCTCTTGACAAGCTTATTGTGAATAATGCATGCAGATTTCTTTAATAAATATTATTTGAGAATTAGAATATATAGGGAGATTTGAATTTTAGTGACTTGGAAGACGATGTCAAAACTAACTAGTATGTTAGATTTAGAGGATGATTTAGTTAGATTTAGTTAGAGTTAGATTTAGTTAGAGTTAGATTTAGAGGATTGGATTTGATTGAAAAATATTAAAAATATACTTGGTTAAGCATTTTGTTGGGAAAAACACTTCAGATTGGTGAATTTGAAAAAGACCATATATTTTTGGGGTTCAAGTCGATCTTTTGCTATTATTGTGGGTTTGACGTCGGATGGAAAATTTGATTTGTTTGACAAACTGAAGACACAAGACACAAGTATTTTTTCGTATATCGATAAAGTGACAAATATACAAACAATGTTCATCACAGAACACAAACTAACCCTCCTCACCAGATCCAAGAAAAGATGAAGTTCACAGAAACCAAGAACAAACTTCAACAAACTGAAGACACACTATCCAAAGTTTGCCTCACTTGCATCCAAAAAGTGATAGATGAAATCATTTCAATTTTCAAAACCGTTGATTTAAAAAGCAATACTATATTATGCTGAACAAAAACTATTCCAATCATTAAACCAACCATAGACATATTCTTAAACGAAAACCATATATGAGGTGAACAGAAAAATGCCTGACATTATTAAGGGTTGATTTTTTGAAAATTTGCTCATGGGGAATAGATTGATCAAACATCATCCCTGATATATAATGAATTACTGAGGCTGGCATTTTGGATTTCATGTTTTCAAAATTTTGCCTGCAGATATTCAAGAAAAATACCTATTCCTACCCACTTTTTCACGGCTTTCACGTTGTTCTCTGATCATTACAGGATTTTCCTTCAAAAAAGAAAATAATTCTACTAACAAATCTCAAGTGAGAATGTAAAACACATGTACGAGAAAATTGGGAACCTCTAGTTCTACTCCACCTACCGTCCGAAACACAGAATTTCACTTCACAAACCTGAAAAGAATAGAGAGTTATGGCAGAATAGTAGTGAATGAATTTCGTTTGAACTTTACTTTAATGCCGCCAAAGGTAATATGTCCTTCTTCAAAATACGCAATCCTTCTTTTTTCCCTGTTTTTTTTCGATAGGTCGAACATATTCAGAGCCATTATTATAAATTGACTGAAGAAATAATTCTGCTGGACCGAATACTATTTTCAATCCATAACGTAATTGTACCAGTACCTGACACCCTAAGGGTCAAATAAATTCGGTTTCCCCTATATAAAAATGGAACGTAAAACTTTCAGGCAACTTGTCTCAGGAATGACTTTTTAATATAATGAATTCAATTTGTAGTAAACAGAATACTCTGAAATTTAAAAAATTTGGAATTTAAATTGTTTTTTAATTTTGTATTATTATCATCCAGTAGCTGACACTCAAGTTTTGTGCTTAGCCCTAAACCTGACTCTATGTGCACCAGTGCCTGATTTATCATATAGGTAATTCAATAGAATACAAAAGAAATAGATATAAAATGAAAAAAAGCCTTTATTTGAAATAAATACAATGCCATGGCTCGAACAAAATAACTTGATCTGGTATTAATCAATTTTGCAAAGCACTTCAACCACTTGTAATTTAAACCACTCTTCCGTCAGTTTTAGCAAGATTAATAATTTGTTTTACCTGTCCTGGATAGTATTTGTCATCGTATATAACAATAACAAAATATTCTTCTTTTGAACTGTCTTTACTAGAAGTGTGGTCCTCACTATCTAAAGACTGTTCATCCTAGTTTCCACATCCTTCTTCTGATTAAAGAGTTATTTCAACAGTAAATAGGACGAATCATCTGTGATATTTTTCTTAGAATTTGCTTTGGTTTTCTTTGCGTTTATTTTTGCCGTTCCCTGTTCAATTTAATTTCTTCTCTCTTCCGTTTACTTTCAGCTTTCTCTTGCTCCTTTTTTATACATTCTTCTTCTTTCTTTTTAAAATATTGTTTCCACTTATCATCAGAAACTACCGATGACAAGGGTTCTTTCACTGAACGCTTCTTAACGCTTGGGGCAAAACAAATGAACCTCTGAATGGACTTGGTATATCAACAAAGTAACAAATTACCAGTAGCTCACCCGAAATATTCCAATAGCTGAACCGTGTGTCAGGTATTGAAAGCACTACATATATAATAGTGGTAATTTTAATGGATAATGTTCTTTGATGTACCATCGAATAGAGCAAAATTTTCAACGATTTCATGAAAACCCTATAGCTGACACAAGTGTCAGGCATTGGCTTAACCAGTTTTGGTTACTAGCCAGTACCTGACACCCCATTCTAAAAACACATAATATATTTCATTTAAAAATTCGCTACTAAAACAACATTTATACTTGATACCATAGTAATCAGTACAATTGAATTGCAAAAAATAAGTCACTTACTTGTTTTATTCTCTATTTTCATTCAAGTATTACCTGAATGATTATATTAAGAAAACACACCTAATCATACCCTTCCGTGGAAATATACACCAACCAAAATAATTGAATATATTCAGAACATGGACAGAATATTGCTTATTTTTGTATGAATAATGAAACGTGTCAGGCTTAGGGGCAGTGTCAGGCATTGGTACATTTACGTTAAATAGAAAACATTATTATTTTAGAAATATTTTTTAGTGATATTTTTTAGTAGAAAAATCCTTCGCCACTTCTTTGATTCCTGTACCATTCACCATTTTGTTGATTACCTAAACCTTCACCAAATAATGTATTTATTTAACCATAGCTGATTGTGGATTAATATGACTAATAATAGTGCGGGCGCTACCCCATGTCACATGTGCAGTTATAAGTCCCCTCAGTTTTGTTGCGGGGATTTGTAAAACACCTATATGAGTATGTGAAAAAATTGGTCACATGGTCCAGATCATGGTGGTTTGTTCGCCATATAGAAAAATGTCCGCCAAATTGTTAAATTTTATATCTAAGTACCCAGTGGTCCGATTTACATTTTTCAAAGCTCATTTTACTCCTTTGCTAAATACAAAAAAAATCCCAAAATACACATTTTTGTAAAATCCCGTAGTTTTGAAGTATACAGTGTGTCTCACTTCCCATGGAACTCTGTAAATATCAGGATCAGTAGATATATCGGCGATGACTCTAAATCGTGCCTGAAGTGAATGACATACACTGCTCGCCAGGGGCGATGGAATCACCTAGTTTTGCCAAAAATGATATAAGAAAACAACATTTTGACGGATTCGGAATCGGGATGCTAATTTTACTACCAGTACAGATTTTTCCTGAAAAATTTTCGGTTCCGAAAAACCCAAATTGTCTCACGGCTCATGGAAACGCTCTCGTATCTTCTGTAATTATTGGAGTAGGACTCTGTTAATTTTAGGATTAGTAGATATATCGGTAGTACGTCTAATTCTCTCCAGAGGTTGGTCTGAGTGACATACACTGTTCGCCAGGAGGTGTTTCCATGAGAAAGTGAGACAGAGACAGATTAAATTTTTCAGAAACGAAAATTTTTCAGCAAAAATCTATGTTGCAGCTGACACAGAAATATTTGACAGCTAGAAGTCTCAAATTCTTGAGACAGTGAGGTGACATGAACTGACAATATCATCAATTAATATCTTATATTTTTTATTCTTTTTTTTTTCATTTTATTTACGAGAAAATTTTAAATTAAAAAAAAACCAAAGCGGTTTCAGAGATATTGGGGAAGAACTGGTTTTTTTTGTTGATTTTGAACATCCTGTATCTCATAAATAAAGCAGTTGCGGACATATGTTCATATGAAGAATTTCTCTTAGAATCAGTCAAGGATTATCACTCTTTGGGTTCAGGATTCAATTATGAAAATTATAAAACACCCTGAATATACGGACTGACTGACTGACCAGCTCTGTTCTCATATATGAGTGACTCACTTACATAACTTTCATTGCTTTCTAGAAGTTGTATTACAACAAAATTTTCAGCTTTAATAAATTCATTGCGGTACCCCGGTGAATGCTACATCTTTGATGTCGCTCCACAGTCACCTGTTCTACGATACGCTTGACTGACCAGAGTATGTTTGTGTACACATCGTCTATAACCAATTAACGAAAAACCAGCTTTAATAAATACAGAGAAAATTTTCTGCTCTGCCTCTTGGACAAATAGGTTTCTGTAAATTGATAGAAAGAAACGTAATTATCGAATGACTATACATTCATTAACACTGATATGCCTAGTGTTATGAAAAGCACTAGTGATAACCTCTCCTCTGCCAAAAAAAACTACAGCATGGGACCACATAAACAAAGTTTCTATATAGCAACTATAATTTGTTTGAGTAAGATCTAGCTAGAATACCTTCTCTCCGGACTTCCTTAGTTTTTCAACTTAATTTCATCTGAAAAGAATTTCCTCAGAAAATTTATTACTTCAATCCAAAGAAAGCGCAGAGATTTCCAAAATATTTTCAATTTCAACAAAATCTGTATATTTCATCGACTTTGTGTGTATCAAGATATTAATCAGTCTATTCTCCAAATTATACCTAACTTGAAGCAATTTATCAAACAGCATATCGTAACTACGTAAATATATCGAAAATCTAATTATAACAGTTTAGCAACGCTTTAATGGGCCTACGTAACAATTCTATTATATTCGCGAAAATGTTTCCATAATATAGCGAAGTTTGCGTCTAGCACAAATAATTCGAATTTATGATTATTGTTAGATGAACATGCTTTTATTGTAGCAGTAAACTGTAGTAAAGTATAACCAGAATTATAAGAAGGTCATTAATCACCAACCACTTGAGATATCAGCAGGGGGTCAGGCCGTTCATATTACGCAGAGTTGTACCTACCCTAACCATTCAATTTTGTTTTGTATGTAAATAAATATAATGATATTGGGTTAAGAAAAATCGCTTGATTATAATTGAGAATTATCTATGTACATATTTTATGGTATATAACACATAAACATTTATAAACATCACGATAGTGAATGCGATTAGAGTTCAGAAACTTTATAATTTTGAGTTGTTTAGAATTAAATTTAATATACACACACTTACAAAATTACTCACTAAAATCAGTTTCACTCTCACTGTCGTCACCCAAATTGATAATAATCTTTTGTTTGGGAAGTTTTTCTATATCCATATATGATTTTTCCACCTTTTTAATATGAAAACCACAGTTGGCTCAGCTGCTGTCAGGAATGTTTGCAGTTTCTGTTTGAATGAGATCTACCACATCTGAACTTGAGTTGGAGAAGTATGATTTCTTCGAACAGCTGACTTAAGCTGATGCCATATATGTTCAATTGGGTTAAACATACAGTGATAAGGAGGAAGTCTGAGCACCGTATGTCCCAAGCTTTCAGCCAATGAATCACAAAAATATTTCTTTTTTATCAAAAAACTATGTAAAACTGTTTTTTTGTATACTTTTCCTCTTAGTACATATCAAGATTTAGTGGCTTTGGTGTCTTTTGAACATGGTGCTTTATCTAATCTTCGACTGTGGTAGCTAGCATTATCCATGACTATAATACTGTTGGGTGGAATATTTGGTATGAGTTTGTTTTGGAACCAGTCTTCAAATAAATCGGCTGTAGTATTATCATGATAATCGACTAAAGAGTCCTTAATATTCTTTGCCGATAAAGACAACGCATTTGGTATAAAACCACTTTTGGTTCCTGCGTGAATTATCGTAATGCGTTTTCCTTTATTAGACGGCGCATTAGTTTGGAACAAGTCAGATGAGTCTACCCAACTTTTTTTTGGAATATCGTGTGTATCGAACCAAGTTTCATCCAAATAAACTGTCGTTGTACCACATTCTCTAAACTCGTTTATAGCCAATAAATATTCAAATCTCCATTTCTTGAGGCGGGCAGATTACATTATGATGTTTCTGCCACTACTGAGTTTTCTAAATTGAAATCCGTTTCATAAAAGAGACGTCCTCAAAGTCTCTTTGCAACACTGGATACCTATTTTTTAGCCGTTGCATTAAAATATCTAATGTAGGCACAATTTGCTCTTTATATAAGGCATATACTGTTCTTCGAATTATATCTACATCACAGCCATATCGTTTCCTTGAACCACCAGAGTCTTTTCGTTACTTTCTTTTTAAAATAGTGTTATTTAATATTTTAAACACTGTGGAATACGGTGTTTTTGTTAAAGAATCACTTTCTCGCACAGCTTGATCCTTGGACATTCCACGTTCCAGAAGGGAAGTATAAATATTTAATATTTTTTATATATATATAAAATATCTAAAATACAATTGACGCTTTCCGAAGATCAACTCACTACTAGTGGAAAAGTGGAAAAGGTGTAAAAGTACAAATTCAAAAATAACCATTTTTCGCTTCTGAAGAAGTTCTACTTATTTTTTTCCGAAAATGTTCAAAGATGAAATTTGTTATCAATAAGTAAATTTTCCAGTCACCGATTAGCTCTTTTCCGTTCGAAATGAAATATTGTACGAGAACATGGATTTTCCATTAGGAGGTTTTCCTTTGGTAATCATTCAGAAAACAATGTGGCCAGTAAAACATTTATTTCTCGTTACAGCCTAACGATATTCCATGGATACCACTAAGCATAATGCAGGTGTATTCATGCGGCTAAATGACTCGAATGTAATGAGTCATGTGTCTTTTCGATCTCGCCGAATTACCCTCGTTAGTGGCAAATACCTCACATCCATCCTTCTTCACGACAAAGCAGGCTCCAACTGACTCTAGAATAACTTTTTTCTGATTGTTATTGGGATCCATTGATAAATGGGCGACTTTGGTGGGATTCGTTACAGTATTTCAGCAATTTATTTATAAAAAATAAATAGAAATATTTTTTCTCATAACCTTGAATTTGCAACTCAAGTCATCATCATCATTTGAGCGATATAAATTGACCGCCTTCAACATTTCACACCACAATTCCTAGAGTAGGTATATTGCAAAGTTGTCAAATATGACATATTTCTGAATGTCATGAAATAGCAGGGTTTTTTGGAACATTATGAGTCCGATATTTATTATTATTATTTTTGTTTATTATTGGAAATATCCCAGACGGGTCCTGTCTTCGGTGCTCCGAATAGTCACTCTCCACGTCCCTGGAATGACTGATTACTGGGTTCCAGAATCATGAGCCTGAGTAGATGCAGTGAACCATGACGGCCTTCTGCATTCACCAGGCTAGTAGTAGTAGTAGTAATCCTGGGGAGGCCGCTGCCGCAGCCAGGCAAGTATGCCTCAATGGGCCCTTTTTGCCATCCCCCGCTCTCCACATAACCACATTGCATCTTCTAGTCTTCCTTTCCGAACCTTTGTGACCTTCTAGTGAAGGTCAATATGTCTGTCCACTCTAGTTCGATAAGTTCCTCTTGTTGGAGTTTTTCGACTCCGAAGATTTCGAATCTTAGCCTCCCGTACGCCTCACACTCGCCTAGGAAGTGAGACGAAGTTTCTTCGTCATCTTCGCACATATGGCAAGTGTCTTTTATACCCATTAGTGACAGGTGTCTACCTAGTTTGTTATGGCCAGTTAGTATTCCTACAAGGAGGCGTAGTGTTTGGCGATCTCTGCCTAAAAGCCACGTCATCCTTGACTTGCTAGAGCCGGCCACAGTCTTTTGACTGCCTGCAGCCGGCGATATTCCTCCAAGATTCGTTTAGTTCTCTTTTCACCCATTCATCTAGGACAGAAGAGATTTGACTTCTTGCAATGCCTAGTACTGGCTCCGGCCCACAGAACGGGGCAGCGAAACTGGTTCTGGCAAGCTCATCTGCCACCTCGTTTCCCGACCCATACCAACTCGACTTCCTTTGTTTCAGCTAATTTCTCAAGAGCATTTCCGCATTCCTGTACCAGAACTGAGCTTGGTGTAGGATGACAGATAGCTTTGAGCTCTGCCTGACTATCCAAACAGATATAAATTTTCTGTTCGGGCCTTCTTTCACCTCTTGCCTCGTAGCTACGGTTGGAATGGCGTACACCTCGGCTTGGAAAACTTGTGTATCTTCCCAGAGCGTAGCTTTCTCGTATATCTCTTCCTTCCAGGCTAAGATTTCTGCCATCTAACGGCAAGCCAGTATGATTCGAATGCAGTCATCATTCCACCAAGAACCCCTATGATCAGAACCACCATTTCAACAGAATGGTTTGGGCTTGTCAAAATGGCGTTGTTCTTGCACCGGTTGCCAAAACTCCTTTTTCTTTCTCAACCAATTTTGTCGAATTGTCGAATTCCACAATAACAAGCATTCTTATTAAAACCAAATATGTAGGATCATAGTGAAACTGAAAATTTATTGATTTTTTATTTCTCTGCATTATGATAGCGTTCAGTTCGACAACAACAATCGACAAACAACAAAGGATTACGTTTTGTTATTTTAGCAATTATTCAATAGGGGGCGCCATTATTTTGGCAATATTCAAATTGAACTAGCTATTTGTATTACTACGGAGGAAAGTGCCACTTTTCCTCCCGCAGGATGTAGTTTACATTATGCAGTAAACATCAAATGGAGGAAAAGGCACTTTACTCCTATGTAATACATATGATTTTCCTCCTACCCACTTAATGAACCTTGTGTTGTAAATTTAAAACGCATCTTACCTGTTTTTGTCTATAACGGACCTATACTTGCATGATGGAAAGTACAGACAATACAGTCATGTCCATCTGAGAATCTGCGGTGGTGCAATGGCTAGCGTCTTGGGCCTGTAATCCGAAGATCCCGGGTTCAGCTCCTGGCAATTGCAACTTTTTTTTTAAACACGTTATTTTACTTTTCTTGTTAGTGATTTGTATTATTGGACATTTAGGTTGCTTATACATTTCGGATTGCTATTGAGTGATTTTCTCATAAGTAATATATTGTTGATACTCCGGCGAAATTGGATAGTCTATCATTATCTAGAATATTCTTATCGACTACTTTTTCCATCGTTTTAAGCATGAACGACGAAAGTTGAATTGGTCTGAATGCCTCAGAAGTATATTCAGAGAAGTTATTAAGGACTGATATTAAGATTTGGAATCACAACCACCTACGCAACAAAATGTTTTTCCATGTTTTATGATTCTAGTCTCATACTAGTATCTTGTATACACCTTATGCGCTTCTCTAAAGTGCATATAATGATATTTCAATGTAAAATTTTGCCCTAATAATTTTATCTATTTTATTTTGTGCAAATTTGATATTTGACTCTGTGCATACCTCCATAGAGAGATCATTCAACTGATGAGCAATGAATAAAATAACGGGTGACAAAATGAAAAGTACCTCGGAATTACACTATCACAGTTTTCTACAAAACTAATACCCAAACTGCACTCACAACACGATTTCAGTTCTATTTTCTCTTTGGTCTGTAGTATGCATCTTTTAAATCTGAGAAAATAAAATGAGAATAGGGCAGTACACGGCAGTGTCATTCAAATTTGGGAAACTTTCCACGAAGATATCCTCTGAATAATTCCTGAAAAGAACTCGATAAAACAAACACCAAAACACCCCTTGAAGTATCCTCCGGAACTAATGTTCATGAATATTCAATGTATTTTCTCCAAGAATGCACTTCATTTTCGTAAAATGTAGACAAGGATAAGCACCATCAAGTTGAAGGAATATTATAATGAAGTTTTCCCGCCGGTATTCTGATATCGAAATGAAGTATCATTAATGGAGCCGAGGTGGATATTATACATTCTCGATTTCAGAACATTATTCATATAACATTATGATATATCTACGTCACATCGATAATCAATTAAACTGAATGTTAGACTCTGAATGCTTCAGAATGGATATTTCCTGTGATAGTCCAAAAATACACATGTTTCTGCTTCTAAAGCAAGTTAAATTGTTACGAAGAAGAGAAGAAATTTATGATAGTCACCAATAACAACACGAGTCGTATTCGTTGAGATTATTTCACGAATGGAATAATCACCCAATTCAACAATTCAATCAATTGTGAAACAGTTGTCACATTCTGTTATTTCTGGTGTAAAATATAAAGAGTGCATGTAAGGTTTTAGGAACCAGCCAACGATGAATAATATCCATAATTACAATTATTGTGATAGAATAATCTCATAATGAATTGAAAAACGAGAGGGAAATAACAATAAATTGAATGAGAATAATATGAAATCAAAAAATATTTTAGATGAATAAAGTGCTAATAAATTCAGAAAATATTTTTCTCCACAACTGTTACATAACTTGCAAATTCTGAAATCATATTTGATAACAGAATGGTAACATTCACGCTCTTGATATTGAATAAATATTCTACAACACTTGCTGTCTCATGCATTTTGCGTGTATTTCATTCAATCACTTGTGAAAGAATAATATTCTGACATTTCTATAGCAATAATTACGTTAGCCTTGACTGGCATCATAGTGCCAAGTGAAATAAAATGTCAAAATAATTTTGGCTTTCCATTTGATTAAATATAAAATTTGTGGTCGTGAAGAAAGCACAGTCTTGTTACTCGATTAGAATGAAAATTCGTTTTGCTCGTGAAACGCACAGCTGTGCGTTATGCCGTCTTGTATGACAAGTTAGCTTCGAATTTGAACCACTCAAATCGTGACATTTATCTGTCTGTTTTGAATATTTGACAGTGGCATTGTCATTATTTTAGATCTGAATTTCAAATCGATACTTTAGAAATTATAATATTATAACCGATCTTCATTTTATTAGTATTCTGAAAATATGAGCAACTCCGATATTGAAATGAGTGCAACGCCACCGGAAGTTGTTCTCAGGTACCTTCGTTTTTTTGCATTACGTAGGGCTTAAACAAACGTACCACCTAGTATATGAAAGTCGTAGAAAAAGTATAGTACGTATTGCGTTCATGCTCAATATAATTATATTACTGTTTCTACTGAAGAAAAACTCATTTGTGAAACTTGTAAAATGGTACAATGTACCTATTCCTTTTAATGAAATGAAAATACAAAAAATAATAAGGAATATAAAAAACAAAAAATTTGTAAGCATTGATAAAGTAAATACTCATCTGATCAAATAGTGTCATGATCTTCAGAGTCCTTATCTTACCTCAATTATGGAAATGTTCCCCTTTTCAACCAGAGCTGTGAAGTACTCAGTACGAATACCCGAATACTGTACTCTTGAGTACATCTCTGATACCCGTTACCCAGTACAATTTATATAAAGTACTCGGTACTCTTACCCGTACATATCGGGTAAAAGTATCTGATACTCGCGCTTCTGATAAGAGTACATTTTTAAGAGTACTTTATTATGCAACGCGTCTGCGCCTGGCCTGTCTGTCCAGTCCAGCATGCCTCACCTAGTAACCTCAAAACTCCAAAGGCTTTATCTATCATCAAAATTAGTTATTATGAAGCAAATTCCCGGCAAACAGAATCAACCAGTTATGCCATTACTGAATAATTATTTTTTCTACAAACGTCAAAAAATGTGCGCGAAATACTTTGGTGATCGAGAAATTATTTTTTTTAATGAGGCGCAGCCGAGTTAACATAAATAGTCGAGATAGTCGAGCATTTCGCGCACTAGATACAAAAATAACTATTGTTTTTATTATTATTATCGTTAATTTTATCCTTTATGGACTGAAAACTACAAAATAGTTTAGTCATTATTAATTTGATAGTTCATGGTTATTTATAGGGTGCAAAAAGTGGTGAAGGTATAATGCAAGACACAGAGAAAACCCAATGTGTGGATATATTGTTCAATTATTTTTGGACTTGCTACATACAACTTGATGAGAAAGTACTTGCAAAAAGTACTCTTAGAATTCGAGTACTTCTACTCGGAGTACTGTTCTCGAAAGCATGTGTAATGAGTAAAGTATTTGGTACTCTGTACTCGTTCATCAATTATTGGAAGTACCCGGTACCCAGTACTCGAGTACAATGTATGTACCCAGCTCTGTTTTCAACATGAATACCTCCTAAGAGATTATCTTGACGATGGAAAATAGCGACTAAAGTATGTCTTTCAATCGCAGATGATTCCACAACTTTATGAATGTCCTATTCATATTTTCGAACTAAAATCAATGTGGAAAAGTACTTCTGTTAATTCGGAAAAAATAGCAAAACCACCCCAATCTAATATACAGTGCGCCGCTAAATTATGGAATAAATTCATTATTTCTGAATATAAAGATATTTCGGAAAATCCTCGGACATATACATTTTTTTTCCGATAGGGTTATCCTCATTTGAGTAAAAATGACTTTGGTGATATTTTCAAATGGGATACCCAGTATATTTTTCCATATTTGGTTAGGAATGGTCATTACGAATCCAGTGATTCCAGATTTGATGTGATTATGTCAAACGGCTTCGGGGATATGGGCGAAAAACTTCTCCATACTTATGCCCAATGAGTGCGACAATGACTTTTAACCTTCTAAATCGTGTGGAGTCTCAGTCATACTCATTAGAGTATGAAGTGACACACACTGGTACGGCAAAACAGGGAAACACCTTCAGGCTCTTTACAACTACTCGAAACAAACTGTTTTTGAATGAATCTGTTTTAGGTGATTCGTGTATTACAGAATGTTTTGTCTTGCTACAAAATGTTTTGAATGAAAGCGTTGTAGCAAAACACGCGGTAATAGTCACCTCATATCTCATATCGCGTTGACCCGTATGGTTGGTAAGCAACCGCCCGGACCATCACAGCGCATCCAACAATTATTGTTGGCGGTTTTTTAGGACTCAAAAAAGCAAAGAGGTAAAATGTTTCTTTCCTCTCTTCGGCATTGACAGTAGGCTCGATTTCTGAGTAAAGTTGAATGAAGTGCTTGAACTTTGAGTGCCTTTGGTTAGCAAGACTTCAAATAGTCGAAGAATTATTTGGTCTGTGCCTGCATTTGTTTTAGGTAGGTAGAGACCCATCATTTAAATTGTATTCATGCTAGTAACGCCTGTATTTGTTTTAGTTTGGCATTTCTGTCCGCTACAACACGTGAAAAGTATTCATTAAAAGCCATTACCGGAAGCCGACAGTTTCTTATTTTGAAAACCAGGTTCAAAGAGCCACAAAAGCCCTGAGAGAAATCTGGTCGATTACAGCGTTTGGGAAACCTCGTTGTACACATCACGTCGAAGCGCCTACTCTGTTTGCCCTGTTTTGCTGTACAGCAAAACGTTTTGCATGAAACCGTTCAGGCGTTTTTGATTTACCGTTGTGTGGTCAGTCTTCATTTCCCAAAAACCTATTGCGTTAAGGCGTTTTCGGTGTGTGGTCAGCCTAAGAGAGTGAGATGGAAGTGAGGCACATATGAAGCCATAAGCGTCTACTTTCAGTCTCGAACTGGCGGAACTGGTAACAGAAATTAAGGTTGTCAACTGACGATTAGTAAACACTGCAAGAGCAAACAAAGTGATTGTCACTGTTTCTTGTTGAACATAACCATTTGATTCCACACTCAATATTCTCAACACGTTCTATCCGTATATCAAAATCTTGTATCTGTTACAGTTGAGCTTCGAGTCTTTTTCCGTGGGCACGTTCGAATCCTTCACTTCGAGAGGATGTCCCGATGGATTCATGTCGATAAGGGAATCGAATCGGCCAACTTCTGGCGGCAAATGGTGTGGAAGTGCTTGGGGTTATACGGTCTATTACAGCGAGACTACGAGCATTAATCTCACTCTGGCTTTGGACAGACTCCATCAACAGGTAGGTGATTCGTTATGTGATTAAAAAACAGGAATGATTCTTGTCGGCTGTGTCTGAATTACAAGAATTAAGCTCACGTGAGTTGACGTCATATATGAAGACTGTATGTAATCAATATTATGCGAGATATTATATTTCACCATGCATATACGAATTGATGATGTTGGAATTTGTTATCACTTCTTCCACCTTGATTATCATCGTTAACACGCTCAGATTCAACGCTACTGAACATTCTTTTGCATATAAAACGAAAAGTAGTTTGAGGAATGTATATACACAATGGATATCAAGTTAAATTAATAGAAAATATTCTTGCTGAAAAACTACATAGAAAGGCTATCCAGGAAGTGTACCCCACTTTGAGGAACCTTGACAATAATTATAGAACTTTAACTTATTCAGGACCCGTCAGAGAAAAAATAGCTTCATTTTTGCATAAGCAAAACTTAAGAGTAGCATATAGAACAGATAACACACTGTTAAGGTTTATCAAGAATAATAAAGATGAAATACAGAAATCTGAAAAATCAGGAGTTTATAAATTAAATTGTGGATCTTGCTCCAAAGTATATATCGGCCAGACAGGTAGACCATTTAAAAGCCGCATACGTGAACACCGTATGAATTATGTAAACAATAAAATACACTCATCATATGCCAATCATATTTTGGAGGAAGGCCATGACTTCGATGAAAACTTCGAAATTCTTTATGTGGAAAATAAAGGCATCAAGCTTAATTATTTAGAATTCTTGGAAATTAAATTGACAAATTCATCTTGTTTATCAAATGATCAACTGGACCTGAACGGTTCTCCTTTGTTAAAATTGTTCAATTGAGCGGTGGTTGTGTTTTGAGATTTCCAGGTAGGATCATTGTTATGTTAATTTTATAAGTTGTATGATTCTAGGTATTAGCGATAATTATAGGTAGTCCCTAATTATGTTAATGGGTAAGGAATGTATTTAAGTAAATTCAATGAAGAATAGTTTAATGTACTACATTCGCTTGACAAAGATACTGTGTATCGAAACATGTCGCAAAGACAATAAATTTTGTGGAAATTTTAATCGTTTTTTACCTTAGTGTCATATACTGAAGAACTTTTTCGATTGACGGTTTATTTATTTTGTGGAAATTCATGATGAATTGATGATAAAAAAAACACTCTTACCTAATTTCAGTATTGGTTTTTTCGTTACTAGCGGATTCAGCGATTTCACTCCAGAAAACTCAGATCTGAATTCAATAGACCTAGCAGATGAGCAGTCCAATATCAACAGCAAAAATAACGTTGAATTAGTGACCTTTGATGTGAAAGAAGTAGTTATTTATTATACAAGCGAAAAAAGTATAAGGTGTTAGATTTCAGCTCGGGGTTGTGTTATCCCCGATGAGCAGCGGAGGGAGACAAAAACCGAGATACAGGGCGTTTAAAAAAAATTCAACGCCCTGTATCTCAGAAACGAAGCAACTCCGGATAAATGCACATAGGAATTTTTTTCCTTAAAACGACCTAACGAATCACCCTCTGTAGTTCCGTACCATAGTTAGGAAACACGAGGGGAACACCGTTGTGGTTGGAAACATATTCTAAAAAAGTATTCCCCATAAACGATAATTGATACCACATAGTAAGCCTGCCCGAATCTAGGAAAGCAAGCCCCAATAAAAAACCAGAAAAAAACGAAAAAGAAAACTGGAAAAAAGGCGTAATTATTTAGTCTTATCTCACCAGAACGAACTAACCTCACGTAGACATTTGAGTGCATGTAAATTTAATATGTACATTTTGTGAAGAGTAATTATTTAGTCTGATCTAACCAGGACGAACTAACCTTACATAGAAATTTGGGTGCGTGGAAGTTTTATTATTATTCGAATGCCTGGCCAGATTGTAATCATAGTTCTCTGAAGTGATGGATGGCCAAGTCTGACCACATATGAAAATTTTAAATTCATTTCTTATATTCAAACTAACAAGTATAAAAAGAATTGGTTGAGTTGCAAATATCCATGATATCATTCTTCTGGGGACAATATATTCAGTCAATGAAACCATTTTTTTGCAAGTGCACCAATGAATGTATCTATTGAAAGAAGTATTTTGTGTACAGATATAATTCACCAAATATTCATAACAATAAAAACTCGCACAAAGCCAAGTGTTGGAATTTATTCAAAATTCATAAAATTATGCCACATTGCAATTCTCATGTTTATCCAAGGGTTAATTTATCATTCAACTGATATTTTTATTTCTCCATTAACCCAACCCATCACGGCATTTGACTTTTCAGAAACATTAATTTCAAAATAAGAAATATCAGTCTCATTTTCCCTAAATATAACGGCCCTGCTCAAACCTGATGTCTGAAAAAGGAAAGAGGGTTATTTTTTATGTCGTCCTAAATTGCCTCCATGAAAAATGTGATCAATCCTGATAAAGCTTTAATGGCTTTATTTTCTTGGGAAATAAAGTGGTCATCATTCCATAATTTCGTTAACAGATTTGATTCTCTGATAAAAATACAAAAATGTTGATTTTTATGGGTGTGTTGTGAAATTCTATCTACTCTGAAATCTAGTGTTTTATCGTGTAATGATCTAGGCGTCGTTTAGGTTTGCATGAAACTATTTTAATGAAATGGTTACTTTAAGGTACATTTTGCTTGGAGCGATTATTGAGATGATCGCAGAGCGATAATCGCTGGCTGTGATAATCGCTAGCGGTGATCGCCAGCCGGAGTGTTTTGCTCAACAGCGTCTATTCTATCAGCAGTGTACTGAAAATAGTAATATCTGATCTCTGGTCTGTGGACTGTTAGGCCGAATTCGCACGAGCGTTAAAAAAACGTTGCGTAAGGACTAGGTGCTGCGTTTTTAAAACGCTCACAGCATGTTGTGTTCAAACGAGCGCTAAAAAATCACTTCAACTCGGTCATGGTTGAAGTTAGACGTGCACAGAGTTCGAAATGGAATCCGCAAAAGTACTAGCAATAGCTGTTTGTATTGTAATATCATTGTAGGAATAAGAGGAAGACGCGTAACGTGCATATTTGATATTGGTACTCTTTATGAGACTAGAACTATAAAAAAATGGGAAATTTTTTTTTCCGTTGGCTGCGATTTCAAATCTGAATATTGTTTCTGATTCTGAACAATTTTTCTAAATGTAATTCCTTGATAAGATCAAAAATTAGGGTACAGTTTAAAATTCCCATTTTTTGTTATCCCGTGTACACCATGGGGCCATTCGAGTATTACATAAGCACTAAATGCCGGCGGGAAGGTCTTTTGATGACATGGGGGGTGATCTGGATGGTGATTACGTCAGCAATATTATTTACTTTTTACTCTTTCCGATTTTCTGCAAAATTTAGTCGATTTTGATTTGAACTCACATGACATCCCTTTTTGTCTATGCTCGAAAGCGAAACACATATTCAGGGGTGCATTCGAATATTAACCCCCAAGAGTTGAGTGACGTTTTGGAGGTTTTGAAAATTTACCTGGAGTTTACTATTCAGATAATATTCGAACGGACGAACGGAGTTGTTTACCACTGCTTGTTAAAATATAGGTTATATTATGTTGTCAAGCACCTCGCACCGAACTTTTGTACTGATGAAGTACTAAGCTAACGAATTGATGTCCATAATACAAAACTTTTATGGAAATTTTTTTCTGACAAATGCATATTAAAAAAAAGTTTCCCATATGGTGCAAACTTTCTGAAACTCACTGTATACTGTACAAATACTGATCGAAGGCCACTTTTCAACACAGTTCTACTACTAAAAATTTCTGTAGCGATGACTTCTCAGTTCTTTATAGAGGTTTCTCGTTCGCAAACTTGAACCATAAAAAGTTATATAATAATTCATGAATATTTCATGTGCACAAGTTTTGTTTTAAAACACATTTCAATTTTTGATATGCCAGAAGTCTTCATTCGCAGCTTTATGAGCGTTCTTATCTGCACATTAAGTATAACCACCAGGTTTATGGCTCAACGTTTGCTCGATAGAAGGCGAATGAAAAGATATTAAGAACTTTCGTGTGCGGCTATATTGTTGTTCAAGAGGTCCACATGTGAATTTTCTTCAACACAAAACTGTGATACTACTGGGAGACCTTTTATTGATGTTCAAATTGGATGAAATTCATTTTCCCTATATTTGTCGTTATAGTTATTTATGTGCAATGAGAACGATATATCAGGCATTGGTGGAACCACATATTGTGTATGGAATATTAGCATGGGGAGGTGTAAGTAAGTCCCACCTGGAAAAATTAATCATTGTTCAAAAGCGCTTACTTAAAATTATATTTAACAAAGATATAAAATATCCATCAGATAGCTTATTCAATGAAATAAATATTATGGATCCAAGGCAACTATTCTTTTTACGTAGTAACATCAAACAACATAACTCTAAACACGACTTGAAGAACCCGGAACATCAATATGATACAAGAAACAAACAACTCACATATTTGACTACTTTTATGAGAAAGTCAAAAGGGCAAAAAAGTCTGACATATTTGAAATAAAATTAAGAAGAAAAATTATTTTTTAAGCTCCAGCATTAGGAGAGCTAAGAAAAATTTTTATCATATACGGCTGGACAGTCCCCAAATTTCAGTATATATTTTGCGTTGGACGATCTCTGTCCCAAAATGCCGTTGCTTTTGAACGATTTTATAAGGTTAAATCTAGCTAAACTATTTTCAATATTCTCCGAAACTTTTCCTGCAAAAATTTTGTAGATGCTGCATATAGTTCTTTTCTGATGGCCTAATGACTATTTCTTCATATTTCGGTATAATCGTGTTGATTTGCATGATGGATAGCAACAAGATAATAAAAAATTCTTTGTGCATATGAATATCCATAAAATAAATGAGTCGTCCATCAAGTTAGAACACTAGATACTTAACTAATTGAAAAGTGGTAATAATTCAACGTCAGGAAAATAGTTGATTTCTATAAGATATCTCAAAAAAATCTCTAGTTTTATAGCAGGAATGTTTTTTTTGATTTTTAATGAAGAATGTTTTCCCTTCAATATGTTAATTTCAAGAACATAAACCGATACAATATGTGTTCTTGAAGTTTCGGTCTTAATGATACAGATATTTTCCACAAATGAACACTTACCTCAGTATGTATCCAAACAAAAGTCTAGCCTGTTCTTGTAGTATTCATTACTATAATTTTTGGTGTAGTTCATGAGAGAATCAGGAAAAAAACGGGTAACCACCCCGGTAGTCGGTGAATTCTAATGAACAATGTGGAAACGCCATCACTGTGAAAAACATTATTTCTTTCACATTCTTCTTGAGAAACCTATCATTTCAGTGAAACGCAAGCTCGGCGGGATCTGCACGAACCTAATATCCACTCCATTTTCCAAGAAAATGAACCCATTATACTTTTATCAGATTGGTGATTCACGATCATATTTTTCATAGTAGCAATTTAGTAGGACCGAGAAAATAACCCATTTTCCAACACAACAGATCTGGATAAGGGCATTGTATTCCAAAATTAAACGTATTTTACGTCACGTGTAATAGATATTAATTCGAAAGCTGGAATTATTCTCGACTTTGCACTAATTTCATTTGAAACCACTCTTTGCAATTTGAAATCTGATAGTTTATAGGACATTCTATAATTGCACTACTGATTGCAATATACAGGGGTCTCTCTGGGAACTGCATCAATTCAATTTATTTCTAATTACGCTTTCGCAGAAAAGGACCCTTTTCAGCAGAATTCTGATATCAAATCGATCAGAGTAATACAGAGCGTTTGCCAGACAATGATATAAATGCGATTGAAAAACGATTCCAGTTTTCGAATTGTTTCGAATTTCTAGGTTAAAATTGCACATACAGAGTGACCTATTTGAAAGCCACCTCTCTAAACTGTCATTCATTATCCGATTCAGAAGATTTTTTTTTTTCAATAGGTAGAGCATCAATAGTTCTAGTTGAGTGCCATCAATTTGAAATAAAAATAAAAATTTCAATGCCTACTTCGAAATTTTTTTCAAGGTCAAAAATCCAAAGAAGATACTAGCTATTTTTTTATATAGAATTTGACACTGGATTCACGACATTCTCAAGTAGTTTATGTGGAAATTACGTAGGAATGCGTTCATGAACAAAAAAGTTATATAAGAATAAAATTTGAAAATGATTTCATTAAATCAACCCATCACTTCAATTCCAGAACTTTTGTCAAAATTCTGACTACACCACTCGAATCAGAATACTTCGAAATACATTTATTCAGAATTTCACCGAAATCTGTTCACATATTAAAAAAGTATAAAATAATAAAATTTGAAATTATTGGAATTTCAGGAAAACCTAGCAAAATTTTAAGGTGGTGCGTGATTTCAAAGTGGCGCCCTCGGTGGTGCCCGTCCGCATATAAAACCTTACTGTTCCGTGTTCATATACTATGCAGTTGCTTATACAGATTTGTGAATAGTATCAGGTAGACGAATCAAGACAAACCAAGTTGAGAAGGGTAACATTCTCCATTTAAAATTGAAAAAAGTGTCACAGCTTAAGTAATATTTCCATCATTTCCATCATTGATGAGTGAAATTGCTCCTGAAGAGTCTGTTTGTCAATTCTTCCAACCTTCTTGGTGATCTTGAAAGAGTGAAAAAGATTTTTGTCGACAAAAATTTATTCAAGTTTAGCGCATGAAGTGTGTTTTCTTCATGAATGAATTGAACGATTTTTGTGAATGGTAATTTTGAATAACATTTTCCCTTTCGTTTATTTATATGAATTTGATAATTTAAAAATCAATTATCCGAATGAAAATGCAAATTTTCACTTTCAGCAAGGCTTTAGCAAGGGAAGTAGTTGTTTTCTGTTAGATATTAATAAATAAATTTGTAAAGGAGAATATCTTCCTCAACATGAATATATCCCAAGAGGTTATCGTTATTCGATGGAAAATAGCGACTAAAGTTTGTCTTTCAGCCGTAGATGATTCCACAACTGATTTTATGCACATTCTTCTTTTTTCTCATTCGAATTAAAGAATAATTTTCTTTGAAAACTTTTATTTGCGCCATTATGCTGCAAACAGTCTGATGAAGAAAGAATCATCAACCATCAATTTTTCAATCAAATTTAATGAGAAATCTAGATGGCTACGTTCCTAGCTTTACCACATGCAATTTTTTAATCAATTCGGAATAATTTAGCTTTGTGTCTTTTATACACAATATGTGTAATACATATTTGTGAATAAATTTTACACATTTTTTACCCAAAAGGTACAACACGAAATGTTGATCAATGTGCTATACTAGAATTCAGTAAGACCGAGGCTTACTAGCAAGACCAAAACCATCTTCAACACCAGTTCCATTCAGGCCACGACCGGTTAAGAAGGAAGGAATAGCTAGAGAACGAGAAAGCACTTATATTTAAAAAACTCATTTTGTGAATGTCTCACACATTAGGGAGTATTTTAAAATTTATATTCCCTGACAGCTATTTTAAGCCTTGTGTAAAATTTGTATGCAGTATTGTGCATTCTCAATTTCAATTTTGTTCACAGAACTGTAATAAAAACAAAATGTTGTGTATTAAATAATAACACAATATTGTGCATTTTTCAATTATATAGTAAACTGAATTGTACAAAAAAAAAACTTATACATAAGGGTGTTGTTAACCGAATCAAACAATATTGTGAAAAAAATGGATTCAAAGAAATATGCACAAGGTGGATATATTATTACAACAAATTGAGATAAACAATAGGGTACGAAATTTCTACACAAGATTGTTTCTGTAACCATTCCAGAAATAATTGTGCAAACACTTTTTTTCCGTGTGGTTGTCTCAAAAATGGCACGTATCTCAGCCTGAGAGGTCAACAAACTCTCCATATCAAGGCAGAAGCTGAGACACATTCTTGTTTCTCTCTTGACAAGCTTTTTATGAACAATGCAGATTTCTTCATTTGTATTGGTGGTTGAATTAATCACGCAAAAGGGGGACATTCTCCATGAAAATGGAAAAATGAAAAATGTGATTTATTTGTAATATCTAACAGAAAACAACTACTTCCCCGGCACAAAATAGCGACTAAAGTTTGTCTTTCAGTCGCAGATGAACAGATTTTATGAATGTCCTATTCATATTTTCGAACTATAATCACGCAAGTTTTGGGTATTGCTTCGGTTGAGGGGCTAGAGTTCAGATGGCGCCCGTGGTTTAGTGAACGCTAGGCTGCGGGTGGTGTCTCAACTTCTGCCTTTACATGGAGATTTTGATGAATCGTTTGTTGCAGACATCAGTTATTGTCTGCAGAGACCTACCCTATACTGATGAGGGCGAGAACCCAGAAATCGATCTATAGGTGGTCCAAATGTTTCAATGAACATTTCCATGCAACTAGCAATTGCGGGACATCCTAGTAGGAGCTCTACACAGAGATTCATTAGATGTGATTCAACGTTCGTCGTGATATTAGCCAGGAAAGTAGTTGTTTTCCGATGGATTTTCGACCCAATTATTCATATTGAATAGGATTATTGTTTTTAGATCTTTCTCTCGATTTTCCAAATCCTCCAATAATTTCAATTTGAGGTTATTGATAGTGACGTTATGTTAAAATTTTTAACCATTACCGTTATCAATAGTATGGTTCTGATTCTGAAAACTGGAGGTGACAGGCCTATTAATATGTCCCTTGATTCTAGTAGATATTTTGTCAATGGTTTTTCAATACAACCTATATCGGAAAACTATTTGGGCTATAAAATCTATTATTATTATTCTCAGTTGAACTCCATATAAAATGGAATGAATGAGATTATTATCCAAATTGTTATTGCAGTCTAGAAACACATGTCGGTATTCAAATATTGTTTTTTTGACGAAACATCGGGAGAATAATATTGGAAACAAATAGTAGTTGGGTCTCTGCTTAAATAAAAGCTGAAAGCTAATAGGCGTTCACGCTCAATATCGATTGATGCTCAACCGACGAAGGTAGTGTACTGTTTATGAACTGAAATTCCACAAACAAGTCTCGGAATATAACAATGTACTCCTTTGTTCCCGAATAACAGCAATTTGTCCCTGTCAAACTTTGACTAATGATTCAAACAAGTGTATGACAAAAGTATTTCCACAACAATAGCGCAGTCATTCGTATCGAATCAATCAATTTTTTATGGAAAGTGGAAACAATTCGAACCTGAAAAGAGTTGGAAATGTGATAAGAGCAGCAGCAAATAGTAATTGCAATAAACTTCAGTCAGTCTTTACAACATATAATTCAGAACAAGGATACATAAAAAAGTAAAGTCATATATCATAACTTGTTAAAACAAAAACATTGACAGTAACTATATTGGATATTATGAAGCATATTGGGTGTTCTATATTTTATTTCCCAACAAAAAGAACATTACTAACTTTCTCACGGATCAATGATTTTCTACAATATTTGCTTTAATTTCAGCAGAATTCAGGGAGCAACTTCGAGTTTAAGCTTTCCTACAAATTCCTGAAAGTGAGCGATGCACGAATTCGATACGGCAATGCCACGCATAGGTCTTACAGGTAATTGAATTAGTTTTTCTACTTTTTACTGATTGTTGTTGTAATGTCCAAGTGGGAGGCGAATGAAATTACAAAACTTCTATGATCCATATATGCTTGGGGCCATACTCGCTCATCTTTCAAAAATGTTTATACCTATATCTAATGAGACATACATAAAAAACTTCAAAGATAGAAAATGAACATATCCAGTATCATTAAATAGTTTATTGTTGATCGGGAGATTATAAGCTTATATTGTCATGGTTACGCTATCAATAAACTCATAACTCCCTTGGGATATTATAGTATATTATATAGCAAGGGACTAAAGTGAATGTTTTAATCCTGCACGTGATGTTTATTGCCTGAGGGCTCGTAGAGCCTGAGGGCCAATCATCACGTAAGGGATAAAATATCACTTTAGTCCTGCGGCATATACGCTATTTTTTGCACTTCCCAGTATTATAAATTTCAATAATAATACAACTAATTATTTTTACTTGGATTACTCGGTAGGTAACGTCATAGCAACGGTGTTAACAAACTTTTTCAATTCAGTGTCATTCCAGTTAATGTTGACATTAACCGATACGTTAACAACATGACATCTCTTCACTTTCCTCTAATATTCACTCATCAAATACAAATAATCGCCCATTTAGTTTCATCAATTGTAATAATGTTAATATCACAATCTTAATTCAATCAATAAAGATTTATAATGGAATATTTCCTAATTTTTGTCCTAGTTATTAATAGTGTAGCTGCGGTAACGTTTGATTTTTATTTTATGTCCCTAGGGATTTGAAATGCAACTTTATCTCCCTAGGGACTGAAAGATACACTTTAGTCCCGGAAGTGCAAAAAAGATTATTTAATTCGTTCTACCTTTTACAGGTAAAAATTACCCATTCGAAATAAGAGATTTGAATAGACGGGTACCTATTCGAAATTCACATTTTATAGTCATATTGAAATGAAATGCGATGTATGTTTTATTCACCGAAACTATATAAATTTCAGGAAAAAATCGTTTTCTGCTTATACTTACGATCCAAATTTGCTTATGGATTCCAATGAATGAATACAATTGAATCAGATAGAAGGTAATCAAGAGACAATCCAGGAATATTTATGGATGAAGGAAAGTGTAATCATCCGTCTAGAGAAATAAATGATCAATTTTTTCTTTATATTGAAAAGGGTTACATTCGCCATGAAAATTGAAAAATGAAAAATGTAATATTTTTTTTCTAATATCTAACAGAAAACAACTACTTCCCCGGCTAAAACCACGCTGGATATTGAACTACATCTGATAGATATTGTGAAAAGACTAACTAAAAAGAAAAAATCTGAGATTGATTTGCAATTTCATTCAGATAGTTGATTTTTTCAATTATCTCTAGTTTTCATTGAAAATTCATCAAATAATAATAATAATAATAATAATAATAATAATAATAATAATAATAATAATAATAATAATAATAATAATAATAATAATAATAATAATAATAATAATAATAATAATGAACCAGACTTTTTTTCGTTAGAAATTAATTCTGGGTTATTGAAGAATACCTTTCCCACGTTTCATGATTGACGGGACTACGAATAATTATGCTGCTTCTAAGGTGGCGTATGGAGTTAGTAACAAGGCCTATTCAGAACACGTGGCTAATGACCATAGTAGTCGATGCCAACACACCAAAAAAAAAATAATAATTATAATAATAATAATAATAATACCTGGCGACCGAGGTAGCGCAGTGGACAAAGCGCTCGGCTCATGATCCAAGGGTCTTGAGTTCGATTCTCCAATGAATCAGACTTCTTTTCGTTAGAAATTAATTCTGGGTTATTGAAGAATACCTTTCCCACGTTTCATGATTGACGGGACTACGAATAATCATGCTGCTTCTAAGGTGGCGTATGGAGTTAGTAACGAGGCCTATCCAGAACACGTGGCTAATGACCATAGTAGTCGATGCCAACACACCAAAAAAAAATAATAATAATAATAATAATACCTACTCCCTCATAAGCAGTCGTAGAGTGTACCCAAAGGCATAGCCTGTGCGGGTAGAGAACGGCTATTATTATTATTTGCCGTGGCGCTCCGGGGCGACTTACTGATTTTTTTTCAGCTGCAGGAAAACCCAGAAAACCTACATTCTCCCTATCTTATTTATTTGATGAATTTTCAATGAAAACTAGCATATTTTTAAAAAATCAACTATCTGAATGAAAATGTGAGTTTTCAATTTCAGATTTTTTCTTTTCGGTTAGAGTATTTTCACAATATCTATCAGATGTAGTTCAATATCCAGCGTGGTTTTAGTTGGGGAAGTAGTTGTTTTCTGTTAGGTATTACAAAAATTATATATATTCTTCATTTTACAATTTTCATGGAGAATGTTCCCCTTTTCAATATGAATACCTCCCAAGAGGTTATCTTGAACGATGGAAAATAGCGACTAAAGTTTGTCTTTCAGCCGCAGGTGATTCCACAACAGATTTCATAAATATCCTATTCATATTTTCGAACAAAAATCTTTTCGGTATATTCAAAATATCCTTGGTAAGATGTCGGATAATTTTGAGTGTGTCATTTTTATTCAAATGTATTCATTATCGAATTGATGCCTTCATACTTTCAAACTGAATCAACTTTTCAAGATTGATCAGCAGAAGTTCAACCTTTTTTTACTCTGCTGCTTCTGAATCTATAACGTTGATGTTATCTGCGCGAGTTTCATACTGAAACTCAACTTTGTACTCAAAAGCTCAATTTTACTGCAATCAATGCTCAAAACGGGAACGTATATTTTGACATCTTTCAAAATTACAATAAAATATCAAAATTGTTATTCCAAAAACCTTAGTAACTGAAATTCATTTTTATTAAAGAAAGTAAACTACAGAGTGATTTCTGGATCTCAATATAACTGTGGAACATTATCTACCATTTATATCATATGTCAACAACAATATCAACAAAATATCCCATCCTTATTTGAACACATATATGATTCCAGCATAGGAAGGAGATGTTACAAATGCATTTATTCATACATTGTTTCACACAATTAATCTCTTTCGTAATGGGTATCGCATAAATCGATAGTTAGTGGCGGAACATGCTCTAAAAGCTTTATTAAAAGGTTTCATAGAATATTCATACAACCAAAGTGTATTGATGCCATCGATATGGTATAAAATCAAATAAAAATATAGACGGACCACTACCCACGACAGTTTTCCACAACATTTGCATTTTCAATTCATAGTGGTTGTAAGTTCCGAGGAAAACCTGAATGTTGGAGTTTTCCCTTTTGAATGATGAGGTCATCACATATTTATCCAGTTATACTCGACTCATGTTCAGCCTTCAAACTTAGTACCATCAGGAGCAATAATAATGGTTAACCAACTACTAGTTTGGAATCTACTCATCAAAAAGACGCTCCTCAAACGATGGACCCTTCAGTTGAACGTTATTTATTACTCAAGATATGTACCCTATGCAGAATTAACAATGAAAAAAATATTTCTGTAGGTACTATCATCATTGAAAATGAGTCATTATCTTACTAAACAGAAGCAAAAAAAATTATTAGGTAATATGTGTGCGAAATCTGCACTTAGTATTTTGGCATCGAGGAACTTTCTGAATTATTGAAGATAGATATATGATCATGCTGAATATAATTTGTAAAACACATGAAGGAAACTTTTTTATTTGGAAATTTTTTCATTAGAAGCGTTTTTTTGAGAAATAATTATTATATACAAAAGTAGGCCTCATTCACGTGCCATGCTTATGTACACGTGTAAACTGCATAGACGAAGAGCCAGTAACGTATTTCAAGTTTAAGCGGAAGTGACCCCAAACTTTTTTTTTTCAAATGACACCCTGTAAATTTTTTGTGATTATCTGGAAGAACACGCAATTTGTGATAGCACTAGTCTTGAAAATTGAGAATCGGTTGAAAAATGGCAGAGAAAGGTCCGGAGAAAGAAATCGCCTAGCGATATGACCACCTATTGCAAAAAAAAATTGTTAAACCATGTTACCAAACTTTTCAGCAATTAAGAGTATTGATATAAATAACAATAATAATAATATTTATGAAATAAAACTGAATATAAGTATAATCTCAAAGGAGTAATTTCTTGCCTTTTTACTCATTGAAGAGTACATATGCCTTTTCGCTCACAATATTTTGTGCTGAAATCGGGGAAACATGAGAATCGTTGTACTCGTGCCACGTGCCTGTTTATGGATGTTTACAGTATGGCTGGCAGTCATCGTAGTAGAACGAAGATGAACAGACCTCTGAAGAAGCTAGCCACTCGCGCTAGCGAAACGTTAGGAAAGTATTCCAAACCACGACGGCCTTCAAACCCGATTCAAAATAGTGATAATCTGTAATTTTTTAAGATACACTTTTATCAATTTCAACTCGTTTGGCCTTTAATGGCGCCGACCCTGTACTTTCTACTTCTGTTTCAATGTCATCAAATTCTGACACTTTTTCATCTACGAGATATTCTGAGCCGCTGCTTTGAAAAGGTTCCGATTCCATTACGGACAAATCACTAAAATCAGACATAAACAATTATTCTCTAGCCGCCATTATATTTCATCTAGGAGTTTGGAGGTAGGAATAGTGCCTAGAAGAGATGCAGCATTTCCCCTTTGTAACGTAATGCTAATTCTCTGATATCAATAATAACAATAATGATATATGGTTTGTGAATTCGAAAGTCTGATGCCTTCAACGAGAATTTGAGCAAAGCACTACTTTTTCTTTTCTACGAATATAAAGGATTCCCATATGGTGCACACTTTTTGAAATCCACTGTATATTGACCATAATGTACACGTGAATTCTCTTATTTGTTCAATATATTCCCGGTACCTATATCTGCCTAAATCTGCCTAAAATTGTTCAGCATTGGCAATAGTCTGTTTTTCCTTGCGATAGAATGCGGGGTTGAAATCGCAAAAGGTCATAGCATGAGAAGAGGGTAAAGATTTTGCTAAAGATAATCCCAATGTTTCATACAAACGCGAAACGTGAATTAATATAGCGGCGCGAATTACCAACGCCAACATCCATTCAAATCGTAATGGAAGTAAATAGTCGTTTTCGACATAGGAGCGTAACGTTCTTTTCGTTTTATTTGAAAATTATAGGTGAGCTCGAAAATGTCTGAAACCATTATTTTTGTATTCCTGAGAGCCATTCGAAATGTTTGAAAAAAAAAATTGAGCCGGGCTGCTATAATTCAGCTATAATGAGCTCAGTCCAAATACTACGCGCAAAATGTCTAAAAGCAAACATTAATTTTATTAACTGAAAGATCAAGTGTCGATCTACAGGGGAAATGCGATGAAGATGAAGTAGTAAGTAATGTCCGACAAAAATGATAATGTTGAGAGAAATTACTTGAAAAAACCATGAAGAGGAAATTATTCCAGTAATTACTCCTAAAGTCATGACTTTTTTTTCGTCCAAAGGACGGTTTTTGGTATTAAAAAATAAAAGGTCCTTATTTGCTGGTACCTATGCAATTTGTTGTTAGTCTCCACGAAATGCATTTTGGTTTTTTAAATGGAAAACTATTCGCCGCACGAAAGAAAGTCAAGAGACCATTTTCATGGGTGGATAGATGACAATCATAAATATAATATTCATTGAAAAAAAACACAGTGGCGCGTCATTATCATTTTTGTTAAATTTCAACACCCTGTATCTCAGAAATAAAGCGGTTGCGGAAAAATTTTGATGAAAAGAAAGTCTTATTTTGACCTCAGGAATAGCCCCTTGGAATATTTGTATTGAATTTAGAAACACCAAATCTATGGTGGAAGTAACCCCAAACTTCGATCACTCGTTCTTCAAAATTGATTGGATAAAACAAAATAAACTTGGAACCTTTTCTATAGAAAATTGTATAGGGAACATTTTTAGTAAGCATGAAATTTTATATGCGACAAAAGCACCGCAATGTTTGTTAGGGGTGGTTTTGGGGGTGAAGTTCACACTTCTAACTTAACTGTTTTGATTTTGAAAAGTCTCCTGTTGGTGCGAATAAATTCGAGATATCAAAACCTTTTTTTCTAATTATGCTAATATCAATGGATTATATGGATTTGGTCATGGGCTCTGTCTCGTGCCATAAGTAAAAAAAACAATGTGGGGACAGTTAGTTTTGGCGAAGGCTTTATTATTAGTTTTAGCGAAGGCTTTATTATTAGTTTTGGCGAAGGCTTTATTGTTAGTTTTGGCGAAGGATCATCATCAGTTTTGGCGGGATCAACCAACATACAGAACTAATAAATCGTTATTGAGGTAATAATATTTTAATAATGTTTATTCACAGAAACTACAGAATTATACAAAATTTACAGAATTACAAATACTACAGATGCAATTATTCAGCTGTCTGCAAATAAACTGAAAAACCACAAAGCCGAATGGCTGTCCGTGGTTGAAGTGGTAGCAGACGCTACCCTATAATATGAATGAATTATTAAGGCTCTAAATAGTAATGTATATTAATAGTATATGAAATGGGATTTGAATATGGTAAAATTCTCTAGAAATGATGAATAAATAACGAACATACAATATGAACTATAAACTAAATACTAATATAAATTACTTTTTCGTTCTAAATTGATCAGTCTTCTTTTCAATTCTTTGCTTTCTTCTCGGAGTAATATTTTCGTCTTTTACACTCTGTAGTTCTTCTAGGATTTCAGAACGTATTGAGCGTATCTCTTTCTTGAGTTCTTCAGCGACTTTTTCACTTTTTATTTTAGTGTCCTTAGTAACTCATAGATTTGGTTATTACTTATCTGCTTATCCATTCCTTCTGATAAATCGCCTTCAATTTACCATCAATCAGAGTTGGTCACTTAGCCACTCCCAAGTTTTCAGGAGCTAGATCCGTATCTTGGTTTCTTGCCAGCAGCGGCTCGATGATAAAAATTGTAGTTATTAGTAATGGTTGGTTACAATTAACACTTTAGATATCGTTTTTGCATGAAAATGGGCAATTACCGAACAAAACTAACAATATCAATGAACTTCTGGGCATTTTTTCTTCACTGTGATATCAATTTCTTCTTGAACACCACTATAATTCATCAATAAAATCCGATTTCAGCAGGAATAGAATTCACACACAAACATCAACTATAACTTTTTTATTTGATTTCAGTTATTCATTTCCACCGTTTATTGATCAATCTCCTTATCAAACTTCATTTTTCCAACCAGAACAACTCATTGCATAGGGTTTTCAAATGTATACAATGCCAGATATTCCCTCCTAAAGACATAGTTTACCTTATTCATAGAAATTATCACATCGTTCCTTAATCCGTTTTATGCTAATCCTATATTTCCCGTGTTCTTGTTTTTTTACGGGCTGTTGTGATAATAATTCCTGAAATATTAATGAGTTTGTTACTGTAAATGTACTGAATTTTTATGTAGGGTTCGTAGGTGTTCTACTGACTAATATACAAAACCCAGTTTTTAATTTTCAGTATTTCATTTCTTCGCTTACACTGGAAAAATTAAATGTCTCACAAAAGAAGTGATATTTTGTACACTTCTGAAAAAAATATATTCAGAACTTTGTGATATTTCTAAAATATAAAAAATATTTATAAGGAAAAGTACTTTCCTCCCTAGGTAGGAAAATTATGAGTTTCCTCCCTGGTTTGAGGGAGGAAAGTGTGTACTTTCTATATTTAACGAAATGTGTTTTCAGCGTGCAAAAAAATTAGAATAAGTCGTTCCTAAAATGTAAAATAACAGTATACTGAAAAGGGGGAACATTCTCCATGAAAATTGGAAAATGACAAATGTGATTTATTTGTAATATCTAACAGAAAACAACTACTTCCCCGGCACAAGCCACGCTGAACTACATCTGATAGATATTGTGAAAAGACTCTAACTGAAAAGGAAAGAAAAAATCTGAAAGTGAAAATTCGCATTTTCATTCAGATGATTCCACAACAGATTTTATGAATGTCCCATTCATATTTTCGAACTAAAAACAGTATACTGTTGCATAAGCTGAGCAACAATTGTTTGACGAAACTGAAATTTACAAACATCAACAAAAATTTGAACTGAATTTGTAGGGTACGTTGTAGGGTACGTTACAGACAAAAAATAATTTCATTCAAGGCAGCAGTCTTGTGAACGCAGTAACTTAATTTGCCCTACTACAGATTTCTTTGGATTAACATTGTTTCATATTCAGATTGTGGAAGGTTACAAACCCACAAAAATCATATCAAGAATCGGATTTCCTCCACAAAATCAAACCTAAATCAATATTGGAATCTGTATTATTACAATGTGTTGAACGTTTGATGAAAATATTAGATAGGTATTTCATGGATTGTTCTCACAACATATTCACTTTAATTAGTTTGATACATGAGGCGTTTTGACATTTGACATCTTCAATGTAGATGATTAACTTAATATGACGTATCTTCTCCAGAGGCAAACTGAGCAGCGGGTCCTACTGCGACCGCTTACTAGAAGGTTGTTCGAGGAGGCCGTGTCGCATCCAGTCTCCCAATTATCCAGGGATCTATCCACGGAATGTGAGCTGCCACTACAGAGTTCGAGAAAGGAACGTTCCCGATGGAAAACACGCCCTAATTGCCGTCAGACAAGCAAATTTCCACTACAAAGAACACGTTAGCAAGTTTGACAATAGCGATCGAATTTTGAGGTGAGTAGTAATCAGAAGTGGGATGATTTGGATTCGACATATTTCATAAGGAATAAATAATAAGGAAGATGTGACAACTTATAATGATGTCAACTTCAGAAACTCTACAAAGCGCGTGTCTCAACAAAAGCATGCAAGTTGTTATTTGAAATGAATATATTGATACGGCTTGAACTAGAAAATACTGCAGGAATCATTTGTATCGATCATGATTCGTTGTTGTCTAAACTCGAATCACTTAATTTGAGGTCCACCTCATACATGGGTTGAATCATTCTTGACTTATGGTAAACAGTACGTGAATATGTCCCACTGAAATAGTACCGAAAAAAACAATTACAGTTCTTATAAGACTAGTGTCTCTAGGTGTCCTACAGGGATCAATATTGGGCCCAATTTTCTTCATGATATACATCATTGATTGCAGACAATATTTCCATTTTCGTTAGCGATAAGAACTTCAACATCATAAATGACAACTGTTCAGATAATTGGTGCTCTTGAAATAGCTTATTTTTCAATCCTATAAAACCGGTTATCAGATTTCATAACAGGCATAAGTATGCGCGAACATTTAACTTAGTTAGATTCTGTCTGGTTCTTGGGAACTGTTCTAGATAACACACTAAACTGGGTAGATGTAACTACTAGAATGTTTTTTAATCACTAACAAATCTCTATCATTCAATGTGTAATTCGAATTGTAACATTGCGTTTGATAAATATTGCTCTTTGTTTCGCTTTCTCATGTTCAAGGTCGCCTTCATTGATTATGTTTCGAGAAAACTTATTATATCTACTACGGAATTATCCAAAACTTATCTCACGTGTAATCTGATAATTCATAACTTTTTTCAGTTCAGTGATATTATTTATGTAATTTTTATATACACAACAATGTAGTGTCCTCAGAAAGTCATTGGAATATACAAACTTCTGTGATCCAATATTAAAAATACGTTGAAAGCAAACTACAGGTATTAGTGGCGACTAGGATGCCTAATGCTAATACGAACAATTCAGCGAAATCAGAGTTGCCATATTCTTTGTACTGTTTTCAGCATCAAAATGTTTTATGCAAGTAATCATTTTTCGAGATGGTTGGTGATTTTCAATTTTTTGAAATTAATTATATTTACGATATAAGTGTCGTAAAGATTCATATTACGATATGAGATGGAAAATTTGTCAAACGAGGCCTTTAGGCCGAGTTTGATAACCCATCGATTCTCGTAATATGAATTTACGACACAAATATTGTACAATTATTTACCTACTATCAATAATCTACTATCAATAATGTTAATTAAGCAAGCGTTGCGCCCATTGTTGATTTATTTTGCGAACTGTCAACTTTGACACGTTTATTCCAATTTAGTAAAATTTCTATTTTACTGTCCGTTTTCACTATTTTTACAATTTTATCTTCGCGAGTTTTCGCAACTTCCTTCAAACTTGGACCCTCTCCAAGCTTTCCAACCGACATTTCTTTTTCTTATTTTTTACGTTCATTAGAATTTTTTTCTAATTCTAACGCGTTCTCTGCCTGGCCTTCAGGTGGACAGGGGGTTAAAATTATTTGAAATTCATTTATGCGGCGGTCCGATGTTTTTCACTATTTTACATGATTTAAAGATTTTATTTTCACGAGTGTTTGCATGAATTTTTCTCGTTTTCTGCAATTGAATTATGGGACTGTCCGATATTTTTCATTTACGGATTTTTACGATTGGATTTTTGCGATTTTTTAGAAGAAGAAGGGGCTCCAAACCATTTAACCAATAGTTTTTTCGTAGTTATTTTCAAACTTCAAAACCTTCGTCAATATTTTCAAATTCCTGTGCATTCTCTATCAGCTTTCAGTGGGATGATGATATTCTTCCGATTTCATTTTTGCGAGTTTTTGCAGCAATTTTCCACGTCTCACACGCTCCCTATAGGGAGATAAATAGTGATATTTTTGTAATACTTTTTTAATGGATTTTTCTGATTATATTTTAGCGAGTTTCTGCAAAATTTTTCAAGAAGGTGGGGAGTCCGAATCCCGTGATAAGTAGTTTTTTCGTGGTAATTTTTTTCCACGTCCGAAACCATAAAAAATATCCCAATTGCTAATCGTTCTCCAACTAGCTTTCAGGGGGATGTTTTTCACTATTTTTACGAATTTTTGTCATTTTATTTTGGTGAGTTCCCGTGAAAACACACTGTGGAACAAACATATTAATATATTTTCTAATGAGCACGGAAAAACATTCACTTCCTACTAGTATGAAGTTTGCAGCATAAGCCGTAGGCACATCTTTTTCCTTTGATAGTTCTGAGATTGAACATGCAAATGTCTGTTTGCGGCTTCAGTAATATCAGGGGGAGTTGGTACTGAATTACTTGACAAGCATGACAAAATTCTAAACAAATGAAGGTCACGTTGCTTGTTGCTTGATTTTTGACATTCTGTGAGAAACGTGATTATTTGTATGTATAGGTAATAATGAATCGTGAACTTATGGAAATGAAATAGACAAAATTCCTTAAAACACCATATACTTGTTATTATAAGTTGGAAGACTTGCATTCAGAACTCAAAGTCTGACACCAAATTTTTTCAACATTCTTACCAGCGACGTAATTAAAACATAATTGCGATGAGAAACGAAGGGAATGAATCAATTCAATTGTTTTTTTTAGGATCTGGAATCACTGTAATATGATGCAAGATTTTATAGAAGTTCTGGATGGCTGGGGATCAACCGCCATTACTTTAGCTCATTTATGTAATGGAGAGACTATTCCTGAGATCATCAGCAGTGGACCTGAACTGGTGGTGAAATTCCATACTTCTGCATATGGAAATCCATTCCATCCATTGCCTATATCCTACTTACCTGGATTTGAATTAGAGATTGAGGTAAAGGGTATTTCTTAATAGATTCAAGCAACATAAATGAGGTAGGTATCTGTAATCATTATAGGTGGATATAGAATAAACTTCGCAGAGTAATGTTTTAGTCATAATAATGTTAAGAGCAATAGGGTATATTGGAAAAGGGGTGTGATGATTGCGAACAACTCGTTATAGACAAAATTCAATTTTATGTAATAAGCATTCGTTCAAGGGAAAACCTTCGGGCAACTTATCAAGGGTTGAATTACAAGGGTATTACTTACAAGTCGTGGCTAGTTTGTGCCACAGTGGAAGTAGGGGATGAAAAACTGTTTCAAACTGGTTTTTGATCCCATGAAATCTTAGTTATTTATTTATCTCAGCCCTACAGATTTCCATAATTTTCCGTTAGTCTCGTTCTTACACAAAAATATTTGGTATTTGTTATAATAATCAAAAATAAAGTGTACCATATTATGATTTTTATGATTTATCAATAAAAGTAATAGTATTGCTAAGATTATCAAGTGGTCTTAAAAAAAATAGTGTACATTACTTGTGTGAAAGTGATTTTTTTGCATAATTACTAGTCTCAAGAACTGTTTCGATTAATTTTCTTTTGAACCAAAAATGTCCGGATCCTAAGAGTACAGTTAACAAGTTTGTATTCTCTCTTCTAGGTATTGTATGTGAATAAAGAGTCACCGACCTACATAGAACACGGAAAGAAGTGTGATTTCTTAGTTACAACTTACGATAGTACTTCAGGCTATTTGAAAAGTCCTCTTCACTCATTACCACCCAATACAACCTGCCATTATCATTTTCAGGGGCATTCTACAGAAATAATCTGGATATATTTCATCAAATATCAAGTCACCAACGAAAGATTGTCAAACTTCAATGCCGGCGATTGCGATGTTCAACTGCAAATATGGGACGGAGATATCAAAACTAAAAAAACTATTCCCTTGATGGGTCAATTCTGTAAAGATGATAAACCTAAATTATGTGATCATACTCTATTGCACAATCTCAGCAGAGTCACTAGACCTTGCGGATTAAGTGAAAGTTACGTTAGTACAAATGCCGATCTCACCATATCTCATTCTATTAGGTACGGCAGTGTTTTGTATCCAGTTAACTTCATACTCAGGTATGAGTTCGTAGATTTATTCCAAGAGGGCAAACAATTCTCTGGAAATCCCTGTGATAGGCTCTTCCAAGAGTCGAGTGGAAGATTTCACTCACCAAAAATAGTCTTTCTTTTCGGAAGAGGTGGGAACCAAGACTTAACTTGCACATATCAGTTCGAATCAATCGATCATCACAGGTTGAAAATCACGTTCAACAAGGCCCAATTTGGGCCGAAAGAATGCCATTCTTTACATGATCCAGACGCGAATAGATGGGAATGCAGACCGGAACGAACAGACGAAGGGGTAGCTTTCATTCAGATATTGGAGTATCCGTGGAAAGATGTCGAGTTTGTGCGGGATTGCATTTGCCACAACATCTCAGACCCGTTCAGTATTGTTACAAAGGCGTCCAGTAAAGTTGTAGTCAAATTCGTTGTCGAGAAAATGAATATTACTGAAGATCATAATAGTTATTTTTTCGATGCTAATTACGAACTGATTCCGGGTGAAAATAGCTGTCTGAATCCCTGGAGTAATCGAAGACTGCGAGGTTCGAGTGGTGAGGTAACAATACGCGATCAAGAAGAAAGTTTGCGAGAAACCGAGGAAAATCTGTATCAAAACCATAGCGACAGATACTGCCTTCAACAGCCTTGGTTGATAGAACCCGAAGGAGAAAGTAACTTCATCTACCTCAAAATTAAAGGAACGCAGAAAACAGACCAAAGACTCTGTCGCAGCAAAAATCGAATACTTGTATACCCAGCAGGCGAAACAAAGAGGGTCCATATTATTTGCCCTCATCATGAAAGTGTGGATGATGTAGTGGAGATATTTTCCGAAGGCTGGAATCTTTATAATCGTAAAAAGATGCGTGACAAAAATTCTAGGAGTTTCATCATAGAATTTTCGAGAAAAGAGACTGGTAACTTTGCTGTAACGTGGATGGAGGTATCAAAAAATCCAGCGTTGATTTTGCCGAATTCTTTTTCAGTTATCCCCCCACCGGAATGTCGATACAGGTGAGTTTTTTTCACTTTTTTAATATGTTCTATTACTGTGAAAGTTGAATGAAAGTTGGTTTAAGTTTCATAAAGATATCACTAAGTGGGTTCACCCACTAATTTTCTCCTTCAATCGTATGATACGTAGACTAAATTCAATTTTTTTGCGTATACAGTGACCGCCAAAAAGTATGTACGATATGGGAAAAAAGTGTCTTATTAAAGTATTGGAAAAAAGATTCTTGGGAAAAGTTTGTGCATGTCCGATAACCTGAAAATCGATCGTATGGCGGCAAATTGAAAAAAATTACTATGAAAAGGCAAAAAGTGGGGTAAACTGGCAAGATATCAAAAAAGTTATTTCAAAACTTTGCTTAGAATTGAATTTTATATATATATATATATATATACAAAGTTTGAAAAGATAATGAGAGAAAATTGAAAATATTTTTTTAAATATTTTCCTAGCTGTATGAAAATATCAAATCATTACCTTATGAATAGCTTGACCATACTGAAACATTTGTATTTCACTATGAGCACTAAATTGGATTTTGTCAAAACCCTGGCTGTTACATTGGTTCGTATCTAAGAGTTATATCAGAATTCCACGACCATTGTGATGACATGACACTCCAGAAAGTTTCGATGATAATCGTGTTAGAGCGTTTCACTTCGCATGCAATGTTGAAAACTCTAGCCTCTTTAATTTGACGCACTATTTTTAAGATTATGTGCGAAGTAAACGTTCGTGTACGATTATCATCAAAAATTGATTATAATCGGAAAAACACGATATTTTTGAATTTTTCCGTCATCGCAATAATCGTGGAATTCTGATATAACTGTTAGATACGAACCAATGTAACAGCAAGTGTTCTGACAAACTTCAATTTTTTTTATTTAGTGCTCTCGAAATAGTGTTTGAAAAATCAGTTATCCATGAATACTTTACGTTATTTTTTTCAATTGGTGCACTTTGAAATCATAAATACTGGTTTCATTATTACAAATAATGGAAATAAAAACTCATAATGTAAAATGGTTGAATTCGTGATGTGACATCAGTACCTTTTCTTAATGTTTGAATAAAAGTTTTTCAGATTTTTGTAATATTTCATTTGTCGTTACAAGGTACTCCTGTCAGATAAGAATCATAACATTCAGACTTCACTGTTCTCGATTTGTTGATGTAACTTGAAAAAACGCGCAAGTTCGATTTGCACACGCTGGGGCGTGCTTTAAATAGGTAAAAAGGGACGCCAATTGAAAAAAGTTTTATCTCTCATTTTTCATGATATCTTCAATAAATATATTCCATAAGTATGTGCCTTAAGGTAATACTTCCCTCAGACGGTTTTCTTATGAAAAGGCTGAAATCAATATATGATATAAATAAAATACAGTTTTTCTCTCGAAGTTTGAAATATTTCTTGTGTCCCGTTTTTGAGATATGTAATGAGACCACTTTTACATGTACGGAATAGGAAAGTAGTACAGAAATGTGTCTAAAATATTATAAGTATTTCATGAACCGCTCTTTCGACCGATTTGAAAAAAAGGAAAACTTAATTTTCATTCAAAAACGTAACTACTATCGAAATTTTGACCAGTTCTTGTGTTTTGTTCTCGGGTTATTCAGTAAAATACATAAAGTTTTTACGTCTGAGCCGTACAATTGAGATGTTTGGCAACGCTGAGCCTCAAAAAAAAGAGCAAGTACGATGTAAAACGGAGAGGAGAAATAACTTCTCCAAGTGCTACTTTGACAGAATAGGCGGGGGGTCTGGGTCAGGAAGTGTGATTGCGGACTTGATTTCTTTTTTTTTGTGAATCGACGGGTTTGAGAAGTCGACAATACGTTTTATTGAATTTATTTTTATTAAAAAGCAACGAGGTTCTAATGTTATCACGGAAATGGTTTTTTCCCGGGGCCTTTTTTTTATACGTGAGTACACTCTGGGTAGAAACGTCTGACTCTACACATATAACCTTAACCATGGAAATCCGCGCGAACAATTTAAAAACTTTTGACTCCGAAGGTTAGAGACTTACTACCTTAACATGTATATGAATTTTTGTTGAAGTCTACTTGGGAAGTTTATAATGCTCAAATTGCATTGTTATTAAATATAAAGTCTGTCCATAAAGTAACGTAAAGTTATCCTGATAACTTCAACTTAATTTCTCGTATAGAACTGCACAGATTGCATTTTTCTTTAATATTTATTTATTTATTTATTTATTTATATACGGACATGCCAATTCACAAAAAACATAATTATTTAACAGACAATGTTTAAGTTACAATCATAATCAACTAAAACTTAATTACAACAAATTAATGTGCCTCATTTGATTTTTGAATGAATATGTGGTTGTGACGAACAAATCAATTGTTTCACAATTTTTATTTGCCAATTTAACTACCCTTGTAATTGACTCATTTTGGCCATAGTTTGTACTGTGATGAGGAACCATGAACAGTTCTGAAATTCTTGTTCTGGGATTAATATTCAGTTTAAAGAGTTCAATTAAATTTGGACAACTTATAGCTCCATTTACAATTTTCTGCAAAAATCTCAGATCAATCTCAGCCCTTCGATGTTCCAAACTTGATAAGTTCAAAATATTCAAAATGTCAGAATATTCATAGTTTCTCCTCTGATATCCAAGTTTGTATGCGCATGACCTTAAAAATTTATTTTGGACTTTCTCAATTCTATTGATATCCGCCTGATAAAATGGACACCATATCATACTATATTCAATAACTGATCGAACGAGAGAGCAGTATAATATTTTAGAAGTGCAAAGGGAAAATTTATCTGAAAATCTTGCAATGAAGTCCAATAATTTAAATGATTTAGAAACAATGTTATCAATATGTGTCTTAAATGTAACTTTGGAATCAAATAATATGCCAAGGTCTCGAACACTATCAGCCACTGACAAATTAACATTTTTCACTTGTAAGAGTATTGAATTGGATTCATAATTCTCGAAAATGTGATTTGATAACATTTGTTTATATTAAGATGAAGAATATTTATATCGCACCAACGGGACAAATTGCTCAAATCTATTTGCAAAAATTTAGAATCACAGACATTGTCAATGACCCTAAAGAGTTTGAAGTCATCAGCAAACATAAAGTGGCAACTGTGTTGTATTACTTATTATTCTATTTTATGGTAACTGTATATTTGAAAACACTATTTCATCAGGGATACATTGTTGACACCCCCCGGATAGGGAACGAAGAACATAAAGAAATAAAACTGCACTCAAAAGTTTTAATAATTATTAAAACCCAAGAAAGCTTCTGCCAAATCCCAGCAGCGGTTTTAGAGCTGATCTAGTGCACAAGTTCACCAAAGAAAACACCCTTCAATCAAACAACTTCCTGATATTATTCGACTTTTGCAGCTGTCCGGAGCTCGGGGCCTGTATAAGTTCGGAACTTTGGTGCGACGGCCAGAGACATTGCCCCTCGGGAAACGACGAACAAGAATCCAACTGTTCCCACCAAGGAGGATTTCCCACGGCCTACTTGAATTCAGTCGCTCTTTTAGCGGTGGGTGCAGTGATCCTGATTTCGCTCGTTGTTATATCCGTTTATATATTCAAGCATTGTAGGCATAAAAGAGAGAACGTTATGGTGTCGGTGACGGAACACACTTTTTTGGATTTCAAAAGTGGCTTGTGTTGACGTTTTCCAATTGTTATGAAAAGTTTGTGAGCGAGTTGATTTGTATCGGATATTGAAAGACAACTTAGTTAATTGTTATTGTTATCAATATGTTGAGCTCGTTTACAATGCTCAATTTTCCTGAGTCTTGATGCAAAATTGAATTCAGACTCCTCAGCCATCCAGATTTTCATATTCCAATCTATTAAAAATAAATCAGATTAATAATTGTGGAATTCAGTTTCAAGTGGAACCCACTCATTGTAATAGTAGCAACTGCATAACGCACTAAACACATAGGCCAGTCGCCATGTACCCTTGAATAAATGCCAAGTTAATGAACTTGGGGTGGTGGTTCATTATGGTTTAATAAGGATATGGTCCGTATATCGCCGAAGATTTCAGATTGGTAACTAGCGGTTTCTAACTTTTCAGGCAACCGGCTCCACATATACGGACCCCTTGTCACGTGTCTTCAGTCAAAAATATTTTATAATAAATTTGTTAAAAATATTCTTCTTTCGTCAAAAAACAAACTCTAATGATTTCCAATCTGAATAGATTTTAAAAGTAAATTTAAACTTTTTAATTCAAAAAATGAAATTAGTTTAGTTGACACATGACAAGCGGTTCTCAAACTACCGAGGCAAAAGTAAGGTTGTTCTGGAGACAGATAAGTCACCGAATTTTCAGGAAATAGTCACCGAATTTTCAGGAGTTTGATATTTACGGACCACCAAATTACTAACCAGAGTAACCAAGGATATATACGGGCCATACCCTGAATTTGCTACAACTATAATTTTTTCTTTAAAAAAATGTAATGCTTTCTGACCCAAACACCTTTTTTGAGATAAATATTAGATTTTTTTCTAAAGTTTCAAATCAATGAAATGATTCCAATTGACAATTGACAAGCGGTTCCCGAGTTACCGAAGAAAAAGTACGGTTGCTCTGGTGACAGTTAATCTCCGAAGTTTCAGGAAATAGTCATCGAATTTTCAGGAATTTGGAATATACAGACCGCCAAATTACTAACCAGAGTAGCCAAGGATATATACGGACCATACCCTAAGTACTGTATACTATTTATACAACAAAATTACCTTGTGGAATTTTAAGGCGAGGGGGCAACTGAGATTTTTTTCACTTTTTTTAGTTTTTCCTCCATAACTTTGTTCCTCTGTATCCTAAGGTTGAGATAATATCATTCCCTTTGTTAGACCGATAAAAACCGTATTTTCGACCTCATACTTACCAAGATACAGGGCTTCAAATAGTGCAAAATTTCCCAAAACCCAGTATGGTGGACATGTTCTACTGATTTGAAGATTCAAATATTGACTTGATTCACCTTTCACTTGGCACAACCCCCGATTTGATGATTTTTGTGTTATTGCCAATCGAATTTTTTTGCTTATTAGTGCGCCTTATCAATATATTATTTTCAGGAAGAACATAAGAACACGTTGTAAGCTGAAAGACGTAAAGAATAGTTTGCTATATGTTGAGAAAGCATTACAATTTCTCCTCTACTCGCTCGAGGAAGGGATATCGACGTGCGCTGTGTGTGCTGTGTCGCATTGCCACGTGATCCGTTAATGCGTCGGGTGGGGTAACAGGAGCGGCGCACAGTAGTGCGTCTCTCTTGTTTATGTGGTATTATCATATCATTGCGTTCCTTGTTGCTCGCGTAGATTTCTGTCTATACCCCAGATGAATTCTTTCCGATACTGTATAGGCTATTTACGTTAAGATGAGCATGACGTCATGTTTGGTAATTTTGTATATCCGACATAAAAACGTTAAAATTCCCAAAAAATGCATTCAATAGCGATACAATGAAATTTGACTAGCTTCGTCGCTATTGAACGCATTTCATTGGGAATTTTAATGTTGTAACGTTAAAATATATTCAACATATATAAATATGCGATATACATAAAATAAAATAAAACTTAATATAATATCAAATGTGTGATTTGATTCCCTCCTGCTCGTAAAAGAGTACGTATGCCTTTCCGCTAACAATTGATTTTTCTGAAATCGGGAAAACACGAGAATCGTTGTACTCGTGCCACCTGCCTGTATATGGATGCCTACAGTAAGCAGTGTAGTGTCCGCTAGATGTATTCCCGCTGTGATTCGACAATGCGTACAAGTTATAGCAACAAGGGGATACATTGTCCGTTGTGTAGGTGCTCATATATAATCCTTCTAGAGGAAAATCAATCGTGATATTCAATTTTCGTCGTTTGAGAAAATCTTTTTAAATGGATTACTGAAATTTTGGAGAATTTATAGTTCGATAGCGACTTCGTGAATTTTCTTGTAACATTGTTATGTCGGATATACAAAATTATCAAACATGACGTCATGCTCGTTTTAACGTGAATAACCTATATTTCTAAATTAACGTACAATAGTACAAATTAGTTATTTACCTAACAAGTGCGGAAAGTAGTACTTTTCCGCACGCGACGGCAGTTGCACGAACGACGCGAAGCGGAGTTCGGGCAAGCCGTTAAGGGCGGAAAAGACATTTTCCGTAAGAGTTAGGTACAATATTTTTCCTACGAGTGTTTTTGTCAATCTTATTTATGAAAAAACAAGGTTTTTAATAAACAAGTTTTCATAATAATGCTACAAAATGACTAATACGACAGAATAGTTACATAGATCATTTATTTAGTTGTAAATATCCTCATTTTCAAAAATACAAAAATCGTGCGGAAAAGTAAAAATCGTGCGGAAAAGTAAAAATCGTGCGGGAAAGTAACTTTTCCGCACGATTTTAAATCGTACGGAAAAGTACAACTTTCAAAACAAAAAATCGTGCGGAAAAGTTACTTTTCCGCACGCTCGTAGGAAAAATAATTGTATACATCGTGAATGGTGTATCTGGGTTCGTCCTCTCCAATATCGCATTCACTCACGCTCACTTCTTCTTCCCCTTCCTCTTGAAATTCAGGCTCACGAGAGTTTTCGCATCCATGCCGGCTGCAGTTCCTGTAAATTGTGGAGCACAGCAGCCCTGCTTACTCAGACCTGCAAGCTGCTCTATGCTGCCCCCTTTTTTTGGAATTATAGGAAATAATATTAATGATGCTGTCGGAAGCTGCATTTCGTGGGATGGTGATGAGAACGACTCTTCATTTCGTCAACGACCAACTCCACACCGATGGCAGCATCTCCTTTCCCAGCAATGTCTGCACCTGCAGTATGTGCGGTGAGATGGTAAGTGGCTGCATATGTGGTAGGACTTAGTCTTGCCAGCTGGAATTTATGTTGGGCCACAGGTTTACTGAAAATTTGGTACCCATACCCATATGGAGGAAATTACCCCAGCAATTTGAAAGGCAGAGTCATCTGCCTTTTTGAAGACGGCTGCTAAGGCATGAAGGAAATATTTTTTTCAAACAACGTACTGTGACAATTTTAACAGTTAAAACAACAATAACATGTTCATTTTCCCTGTTTTTTGTCCATTCATAATAAATTGTCATTGGTGGAACACAAGTAACATTAAACGGTTCATTTTCAAAAAGTAAAGAAAAAATATTATGTGACTTTTTGAGAGTGATGTCACACAATCAATTGATCGAAAGGTGAATTGAGTTACTTTTTAAATTTTTAGAACTGTAGAACAGGACCGCCATTCTGGGTAAAATTACTAACAATCCGGGGAGGAGTTGTGAAGGAGAGTGTAATGTAAAATTTATATGGCAAAAACCAGCTTTTTGAAATTTTTTGCCAATTTGGAAATGTACCTTTTTGAAGCCCTGTATATTAGTGAGTATAGGGTCAAAAACTACGTTTTTCATTTCAAATCATAGAAAATTCATCGCTCTACAAAAATGAAATTATCGTAGTCGTAGGATACAATGGAAAAAAAATATACCGGAAAAACTAAAACTACGGCAAAAAAATCGCGTTTTTTGCTCCCTACCTCAAAAAAAATCTACCAGGAAATTTTGTTGGATAAATGGGGTGGAGCACTACTATACCATGCCGAACTACCACCCCAAGTTTCATTAACTTGGTATTTATTTTGAGGACAGCCAAAACCAAGGCATTGAATCTAGTTTAGTGCCTAGTTGAATAGATAATTATTTCTTGAACTGATGATGTTCATTATTTTCTTCCAAAATTCTTTGTACATTGTTTATCTGCACTTTGAGTAATTTGTATGTATTTCGTTTCGATGATTGTTATATTTCAACAATGTTATCTTTGGCAAAATAAGTTCTATCTATCTATCATTTATCTAGAATCTATCTAGAGGCATTAAGTGACACTTTATTTTCTCGGTAGTAAAAATTTAATTTTTATTACTCAGGCAGTGAAAGTGACTGACACTTTTGTTCTTCTATGCGCTCTGGATATCCATATGTTATGAATTAGGTATCTCAAGAAATGGCTCAAATATTCCAATAGCTTAGGAATTATGTGATTTAGTATCAAGATTCAGTTCTGAATATGTAAATACTGTATTTTTTCGAAGGGAAATATAGACGAAATTAATAAAATGTGAAAAAAATGCCCATGTTCATAACATGTTCCACAGCTCGGAAATTTACATAGTTACAGTAAAACCAACCTAGCTTCAGACAGAATTACTTGCTGCGCATACTTGAGGCTTTCAACCCCGGTGGCATTCAAGCAGAATGCAACACGTTGAAAAAATAGGTTATATTCACTTGTATAAGAAGGTTGTTTTCTTTGTGTAAAACGATTGATTTTAGTGCTTGTAATTGTGGAATATGAGTTGATTAGTGTCCGTAAATGGTGTCGACAAAAACAGTCATTTTGTGCGATTTTTGACTGAAACGTGGTGCATTCTGATCATAGACCGGCCGGTTATGACACATTTTTGCAAATTTTTTTTAGCTTTTTTACACTCATGATCATTATAGGTTTCAATTCCTACCAAATATCTAAGACTGCAGGGACGTCACCAATCGAATTCAAATTTGAATCATAAATTGATATATTTGAAGGATTTATTATGTATGCAAAATGGTTTTTTCGACAGTTTGAACTGAAAAATCCACGAAAATTATATAACATATCTATTCTTCTCTCTTGTAGAAGACCCCGAAATTTTCAACTGAACATGTAAAAAAAAAATTTAATATTATGCCATACACAATATCATCAGAAACTAAATCTGTGGGCAGACTTATTAGGAGATACTGTCATTGGTCCTCAGTCTATTGATGGAAATTTAACTGGTTCAATTTATGCGGAAATGTTAGACGGAAGCATAGAGCCTCGTATAATTTATGATGTAGAAAATCAAAGGGACGTCGATGGCAATCTTGCTTTAGCTGAACATTTGCGGATACTTTCATCAGAACGAAGCTTCATTAGGTACGTTCAGTAAGAGAGTGGTTGAAAAATAATCATTATCCGGAGCAGTGGATTGTTAGGAGAGGACCACCTAGACCACCAGATCTGACACCTCTTGATTTCTTTCTCTGGGGTCACTTGAAATCTGTTGTATTCAAAACCCAACCAGACTCGATAGAAGAAATCAAAAAAGGATTATACACGAATGTAGGAGTGAGTATTTCACCAGGGACCTTCCAAGAAATTCACCTGTACTTGTGATACAAAATAATAGAAACCATTTTGAAAAATTCATAGAGAAATAATAATTAAATCAGGTGAGGTTTACGTTACGAATTTCAGTATCATTATCATAGTTTTCAGGAGATGGCTGTGATGGTGGAATCCGCATTATTTGGATTTATTAAATCAATTAATAAATTAAATTATATTCCAGACAATCGCGATGTTACGTACTTTAATTTTGTTGGTAATTTCGAGACCTTCTACACAAGATAAGAGTATGCTTTTTAATATTTGTGAGTTTTCAGTTCAACCTGTCGGAAATACCTCTTTGCATACTTCAAAAAATCGTTCAAATATATCGATTTCCGATGCAAATGCAAATTTGATTGGTAACTCCGCTACATGCGAGTACAGTAAAACCAATCTAGCTTTAGACGGATTTACTTGCTGCGCACTTGTCCGACAACGGATCAGAGTCCGTAATACACTCAATATGAGCGTACCGCGCAAATTAAAATAATGAATATACAAAATGAAATTGGTTTCACTGTGGTCTCAGATATTTGGTGAGAACATTTAAAAGCCAATGATAATCATACGTCAAAAAAACTTTGCAAATGATGTGTGATATATACAGGGTGTCCCAAACTCGATGGCCTATTATTTCTGGAGAACGGAACATGGGATTATTCTGAAAATTAGGTTTTTAGGTAATTGGTTTTGTTCTATCGACCTGAAATATTTTAATCACTGCGGTGTTGCCGCTTCTATTGAAAAGTAGAAACAACTTTAAAATTTGAAATAGGACACCCTGTATATTACTGCATTTTTCGCTTCGCTACTACTTTTCGATTATTTTTGTATAATACTTCCCTATACCTATCTCTGATGGTTTTCGAGAAATTCATTTATTTCCTAATTTTTTGTGCGCAACATAGCTTTAATCAATTGTTTATTACTACAGTATTTGGATTCGTAGAAAGCCTAAATTTGGGATGTAGTTTGACAATATCCTGTGTATTAGTTATATCTAAGCCAATTCGTCATCCATTATACAGGGTCCTTCAAAATTTGTGATTTTAAAAATAGATACAAAAGTGGTGAAAACTGCAGTTTTTCAAATGGAACACCCTGTATATTATCGAATATTCTGAAAAACAATTAAATTTGATTTCAAATGATGTAGTATGTATCTATATCTAAATAGTTAGGTTTCCGAAATAAAAGCAAGTTTCCATAAAACGTGGATTATTTTGCCATATTTTGTATTGGATAGCTATGAAATGAATGAAATGAAACATGTCATTATGAAAATTCGACAATCAACGATAAAACGTTTAAGGCTTCATTAACGTAAATTTGGTTAGAAAAGAATCAACATTAAAGACTATTCAAATAATTTTTTTGACGAAATTGTTTATTCTTCGCGGTAAGAGTGATCAAATTACTTATACGAAGAACATGTAAAAGGTTCTGTAGTATATTGAAGTATGTGACTGATGAGATGATGAACTGATTGTACAAAGAATGATTAATATACCGAGTATTCCAAACTCCATAACCATTAGCTATTTTACGTTTCTGGAGACCTAGGAGGTAAATATTTGAAATATTGTATTCCACAATAAGAGATTGCGATCTAGCTCTTGAATAGATTTTTGCAGTTGCAGTGTTGCCACCTCTACTTAGATATCGACTGTCTAATTTCAAATGCACTTTTCACCATTTTTGTACGTATCGATAAAATCACAAATTTTGAAGGACCCTGTATAATGAAGGACGAATTTCCTTATACATAACTAGTACACTGGACATTGTCAAACTTCATCCCAAATTTAAGCTTTCTACGAATCCAAATACTGTAATAATAAACATTTAATTAAAGCTAGGTTTCGCACAAAAAATAAGGAAATCAATGAATTCCTCGAAAAGCATTGGAGATAGGTATAGGGAAGTATTATACAAAAATAATCGAAAAGTATTAGCGAAGTGAAAAATGCAATAATATACAGGATGTCCTATTTGAAATATCAAAGTTGTTACTACTTTTCAATAGAAGCGGCAACACCGCAGTGCTGAAAATATTTTAGATCGATAGAACAAAACCAATTACCTAAGAAACTCAATTTTCAAAAGGATCCTACGTTCCGTTCTCCAGAAACGTCTAATAGGCCATCGAGTTTGGAACACCCTGTATATACAGTGTTTCCATAAAGTAACCCCCCCACCGTTAACTTTTGAACGGATTGGAATTTTCGCATGAAATTTTTTTTGGAGGAATGGCAGTTCATAAGCTACTTTCTGACGACAAAAAAAAGTCTATCTTTCAAAATGGCGGCCCAACGCCATTTTTAAAGAATTTTTTAAATGGCATGGGGGGTCAAGTGATACCTCATTCGAAACGTCTTACAATTCTCTATACGTCCCCAAAATTTCAAACAAAAATATACATCCAAAATAATTCCAAATTAATGGTAGTTCATAAGCTTCTTTTTGACAAAAAAAAAATAATTTTTTTTTAAATGACGTCGGTGGGACATTTAATTTTTTTTTTAAAGGCTATGGGGGTCGAGTGATACATCGTTTGAATTGCATTTCAATTCTCTACACAACAACAAAATTTCAAACAAAAACATTCGTCCAATACAAAATAGCGGTACATAATGTTAGAGCTCTGCTATGAGGATCCTTCGGATACTTTAGTTCTGGAAAAATCATCAAATCTTCTGGGTACCCTTCTACAAAAGTATTCTGTAATTGATTTATTATCAACAAACAGATAATCAAGCAAAATGAATAATATTAATATCGACCCAGGTAATCGAGGCAATTAGTTAT